>JAYESD010000001.1:109055210-110362524 GCA_036927565.1 Tuctoria greenei
TCTCAACGTTCCCGACGTTTCCACCCTCCTCTCTCCATGATTTTTGGTCTAACATGTTCACTGCACCGCTAGAAGCACGCCGGACAGCCTAGCTTGGGTAATCTCCTTCGCTCCGTCGAGTTCACCGTTCACCGTCGAGCTCCGCCGCCATTCCCTCGTCGCCGACCGTCCTCCGACCGATTTCAAGGCTAGCTACTCCCCTGGGTGAGTTCCCCTACTTCCCCTCTCTCGCTCCATGCCCCTTAGCATCTTGTTTGGGCGTCTGTTTCACCGTTTTGGCCGTCTCCGGCGAGCATCGCCGCCGCGGGTGCCGTGCGCCGCCGCGCGCGCGCGTGGTCGGCGTCGCCAGAGGCGACGTGGCCGCCATCCCGGCCGTTGGTTTGAGGCCGACGGCTGAGATTAGAAGGCCGTAACGGTTCGGCCGTTTTAAATCTCGCACGTCCATTTAGAATCCAACGGCCCACATTTGAATCCCTCTTTCCCGCCTGCGCATTTGCACCCAAACCCCTGGAAACTTAGTTGCTACCCCCGAAGCTTTTCTGTAATTTGAGTCTAGCCCCCAGAATTCGCAGACTAGCCCCTGGAACCCTAAAAATTGGTTTTTAAACATTTAATTAAGCATTCTAACCCCTGTAATTTTGTAGAATAATGTATTTAGACTCTGTACAGTGTAGAAAACTATTTATTTAGCCCCTGGACTTTTATTTAATTGCTGAATAGGGTTTTTAATGGTATTTTTGAGGTGTAGAAATTAGATAAAAATGGTAATTAAGTGTAGGAATGTTATGAAAAATTGTTTTAAACTATTTTATGCTGTGAATTAATTGTAGTGTTCAGATAAAATCTATTTGGCCCCTGGAATATTTATTATAAATGTTTTAAAATACATTTTTGCTATAGAAAATTCAATAAAAATTGTTTTAGGCTATAATAAAATCCCAAAATTCTAGGAAAAATATAAAATGCATACTTTGGCCATGTTAAGTGATAAATACCTCGTAGGGACGCATTAGTGTAGGAGTTTGTGCTTATGTGTATGTGTGATGTATTGTTTTGCGTGCCTTTACTTATTTAGCTTTATTCTATTCTTGCCATGCTTGGGTATATGTCTAGAGTCGTACTACGACCCTAATCTTAACCTCCAAGACCAAGACTTCGACAACACCCAAGTCTTCAACGAAGGCAAGTGCCCTTGACCATCTTGTGCCTATTTTAGGAATTTAGCTAGTTGCATGCTAATTAATTTGATGTCCTACTTCATGTTTACATGCCCTGTTCCATATAATTCCTTGTTACCTGAAATGGGGTGGGAAGTAGATAGGCTTTATTTATGCTTAGCCATGCTTAGATGTTGGGATTGGGATATCATACAAATGTTCTATGCTCAACTTTATGGTTACTTAATTTGGTGATGAATATACATAATGTTAGTGGATAGGAATCTGGTGGTTGGCTAGTTTTGGTATGGTGCATTTTGCACGAGACCCGGGATTGGGGTTTGTTACCACCGGATTCTAAGGACCGGTTTATGGAGGAAGCCACTAAGCTTTATAGTACCACCACGAGACTGAGATGGGGCAGCTTGGTCAATTAATTAGGTTTCTCCCGATGAACTGCTAGTGGTTGGATGGTGCGGGGAATGAGACGGGTGATCCGCTCTTGGAACCGCAAGGCTCAAGAGGGGGCTCTGGGCGGAGGGGTTACTCCGAGAATCCTCAGTGGTGGAAACCTTAGAGGGCTAGCACTAATCGGGAGTACCTTTGTAAAGACCATGTTGTGATCTCCTGGCCTCACACCAAAGGAAGTGTGTAATGTGGTTAGCTACCACGGGCAATCAGGGAGGTTCACTTAGTCCACCTGGCAACAGGGGATGAAATCACTGCTTGTGGGGAAAGGGTACACTCTCTGCAGAGATTTGGTGAAACTGTCATGACAGCCGTGCTCACGGACAAGAGCGGCTTGGGGCCAGTTCATAATTAGTATATGGTTGGGAAATGATGGTTCATTATGATTCAAGTACTTTCATTATCCTTAATCATGTGTTGATTATTTATTGAATTATGATATTGATAATTGGAAGCTAAGGATAGGTTCTAAGCATAGTGCTAAGCCATATTTGGCCTTTCCCTTGCTTTAGCCATTCATGTCATCTCTTCCCGCACTTGCTGAGTACTCTATGTACTCAAGCGTTTAATTCTCCTTTAGAATATGAAGAAGAAGAAGTGGCACCGGAGGACTTCTACGTCAACCCGGAGGACTTGGTCTAGGCTGGCGACCTCACGCGCAACGGCTGCCTGTGGAGATGAAGCCCCGCTTTCCTACCTTGTTTCTTTAGTAATGAACTGTTTAGTGTTGTAATAGTTGTGGTGTGTATTTGTAGACCTTCGGGTCGTACTGTAAGACTATCTATGTATTCGAACATGGCAATGTAATGATATTTCACTTCCGTCGACGCATGTACGATTCAACTGATCCTGGCGTACATGTGATTAGCGTCTGTTCATCTTTACGATGGCCGGGCGTGACAAAGTGGTATCAGAGCCGTGTTGCCCGTAGGACGCAAGCCTAGTTAGAAATGGCCGAAAATTAAGGACTATACTATTTTCTTATGAAATAGTATTTCCAAAATTTTGTGCTCTCTATCTCAAACCTTGTGCTTCTTATCTTGCTATGCTATTCGCTTTATTCTAATTTAATTTATGGATTATTAATCTCACTCTCTTCTTTTCAAATGTTTGTAGATGGCGCGAACCAAGCAGACGGCTCGTAAGTCGACTGGGGGTCGTGTTCCACGTCACGCCCTAGCCAGTCGCTCCGCACCCTACGCCCCCAGGAGGGAGACGACGTTGTTCTCCACTGGGAGTGCTGCTTCGAGGATGCGTGTCCGTCTTCGCTCTCTTCTTCGAGCTGCGGGGTACTGTGAGTACCGTGTTCGTCTGGTCTACCACTCCACTAGGGTCTTTGCACCCTATACTGGTGAGCTAGAGTGGAGTTCTCAGCTGGCCGTCTACTACGACTCGGAGCTGCTACACTCTCACTTCTCTCCGGCCTGGAGGAGCTCCCAGCGTGCGGCTGAGGAGGACGCCACGTGGGAGGCGACTACCTACTGGAGCCACGCCCACAGGTTCCTTCTTGGGTGCACGGAGCACGCGTACACCCCTCAGCGCCCTAGTGGCACGGCCGCCTTCACTGGACGTGACGTCGAGGGGCCCTTGACTCACCCCCAGTGCGAGAGGCTGGTGGACGACGTTGTGGAGTTGTCTTCCCGACTCCAGCGTTGTCAGCAGGAGCTGCAGGACAGCAGGGACCTGGTTGACCGCTACGAGCGACTTCGCCGACGCTACGCGAGGATCACTGCAGCTTATCCTAACACTTCTCAGTACGCTTCGGACGTGGAGCCTTGGGACCCGAACTCTCCAGACCGTCGCATGAACTCCCCCGAGAACTCAATAGAAGACTCAGAAGAAGAAGACCCGGAGATGGAGGTTGAGGAGGACTCCGACGAGTAGGAGTGGACTCGTTTCCCCGCTGGACGACTCAGGACAGTTATCCTTAGTTTGTAGGAGCGTGTAGCTACGCCCTTCCTAGTCTTGAGTTGTGTCGTTTATGTTGTCATGCTAGTGATTTGCTTTATGTTGTGTGTGTTGGGTGCGACATGAGTTGTGGAATGCTTCGGCATCCTGTCCACATCCATGTCTTTAGACTTGTTTAGGTGTCGTGTGAGTGGTGGAATGCTTAGGCATCTTGTCCACCTCCACACTAGTTGATTAATGAACTTGCTTTATATCTATTACCCTTGATGCATATAGTTGGGACCGTGTTACCCTAGTATATCCTTTCTCATCTTATCTATTGTTCTAAAATTTCAATTCTTCCCTACACAGATGTCTGGAAGAGGTAGAGGTAGAGGTCGTGGAAGGGGTGCTGTGCCCCAAGATGAAGGACTTGGAGGTGTGCCTGGATGGAATGCAAGGGGTGCTCGAGGAGCCCCAACCCCTCAACAAATGCAACAGATGATGGCTCTTCAGACTCAGTTACTTAACAACCTCACCCAAATTGTCACCAACCTGCAGCAAGCCCCACCACCACCACCCCCTCACTACAACCTTCCGCCACCACCAGCTTTCCCGCCTAGGTCCTTTCTAAGGGACTTCCTCAACACTCACCCACCCACTTTTGCCACCGTCACTGAACCGATGGAAGCCGAGGATTGGCTCCGAACTGTTGAAAGCAAACTGAGGCTCATTCACTGCGAAGGAAGAGAGAAGGTATTGTTGGCCTCCCATCAACTCCAAGGGCCAGCAGCTGACTGGTGGACCGCCTTCACCGAAGCCCACCAGGACCCAGAAAATATTACATGGGAAGAATTCCGAGCCAACTTCCGTAATCACTTCGTACCTGAAGGAGAGATACAAGCCAGGCGTGAAGAGTTCCTGATGCTAAAGCAAGGCCGTATGACTGTGAGGGCCTATTTGAATGCATTCACTCAGTTGTCCCGCTATGCTCCAACCGACATGGACACTGACTCCAAAAAGCAATTCCGCTTCAAGAATGGGTTGGACAAGGAGTTAAAGTTTGCCATGTCTTCCAGCGACTACGGCGACTTCCAGAAGCTGGTTGACAAAGCCTTTGAAGTGGAGAGGACTAAGAAGGAACTAGATGATGAAGAAAGAAAAAGGAAGTTGACTATGGCACATGCCTCTAGCAGCAATGTGCGCCCCCGTCTTAACCCTCCGCCTGCAAACCAAATGACCCGTCCCATGAACTACTCGGGACAGAGGTACCCAAACTCCAACTACAGGCCACCCACTCCCTACAACCACCAAATGCGCCAGCAGCAGCAGCAACAGCAGCAGCCACCACGCCAGCCAATGCAACCCCCACGTCAGCAGATGCAGCCGCCCCGCCCTTCAGCTCCAGCTAACCGTCCAAGTGGCCAACCCCCAAGAAACCAATCAGGAGGCAACAAGGGCCCAAATAATGCTGCGGGAGTACAATGCTACAAGTGCGGAGAATGGGGACACTATGCCAGCAGTTGTCCAAAGAAGCAACAGAACCCATCTGGCCGTGTCAACCATGTGACTCTGGAACAAGCACAGGAAGCGCCTGATGTGGTGATCGGTATGTTTCCTGTTAACTCCCACCCCGCCACCATATTATTTGATTCGGGTGCTACACATTCATTTATATCCAAGGATTTCATAAAGAAGCATGACATGGTAGTTACATTCTTGAATGGGCCATTATTGATAAAATCTCCTGGAGGAGAGATGGTGGCAAGGCATCTATGCCGAAAAGTGAGTATAAACATAAGGGGGGTAGTCTTTTGGGCCAACCTAATAGTGTTGGACTCACAAGGATTATATATCATTCTCGGAATGGACTGGTTGACGAAGAATCAAGGAGTCATTCATTGTGCAACTAGAACAGTTTGCTTAACACACCCGGATGGCACTACAGTGGAATTCAAGCCAGATCAGACACAAGAGGCAGTAGTACAACTCAATTACCTTGAGAGTACCAAAGACATCAGGGTTGTGAAAGAATTTCCGGATGTATTCCCAGATGACTTGCCAGGTATGCCCCCTGATCGAGAGATTGAATTTATCATTGAACTAGTACCTGGAACGGCCCCAATATATAAGAGGCCGTATAGAATGGATGCTAAACAATTAGCTGAACTAAAGGATCATATTGAGGAATTATTGGCAAAAGGATATATTCGTCCTAGCTCATCGCCTTGGGGAGCACCAGTTATATTTGTACCTAAGAAGGATGGAACTCAAAGGCTGTGTGTGGACTACCGTGCTTTAAATGAGGTAACTATCAAGAATAAATACCCACTACCAAGGATTGAAGATTTGTTTGATCAGTTGAGAGGAACATGTGTGTTTTCCAAGATTGATCTCCGTTCGGGCTACCATCAACTGAACATTAGACCGTCGGATATTCCCAAGACGGCATTTGTCTCTCGGTATGGATTATATGAGTATACAGTTATGTCGTTTGGATTGACCAATGCTCCGGCATATTTTATGTATCTTATGAACAAGGTATTCATGGAGTACTTGGACAAGTTTGTAGTGGTATTCATCGATGACATACTTATCTATTCCAAGACTGAAGAAGAGCATGAGGAACACCTCAGGATGGCTCTGCAGAAGCTTCGCCAACATCAACTGTATGCCAAACTTAGTAAGTGTGAGTTTTGGCTAAAGGAGGTATCGTTTTTGGGGCATGTCATATCCGAAGGAGGTATAGCAGTAGACCCAGGCAAAGTGGCAGATGTTCTTAAGTGGGAAACACCCGAGAGTGTACATGATATAAGAAGATTCTTAGGTATGGCTGGTTACTACCGTTGATTCATCGAGGGATTCTCAAAGATCTCTCGACCACTAACCAAGCTACTTGAGAAAGGAGTTGCTTTCAAATGGACCCCCGAATGTGAAGTAAGCTTCGCCGAATTGAAGAAGAGGTTGACCAGTGCACCGGTATTGGTGATGCCTAATATGCAGAAGGAGTTTGTGGTCTATTGTGATGCTTCTGGTCATGGTTTAGGATGTGTCTTAATGCAAGGAGGACATGTTGTGGCCTATGCTTCAAGACAGCTTCGGAAACATGAGAGGAACTATCCAACACATGATTTGGAATTGGTAGCTGTTGTCCATGCTTTGAAGATATGGAGACACTACTTGATGGGAAAAGGGACTGAAATATACACAGATCACAAGAGCTTAAAATACATATTCACACAGCCGGATCTCAACCTCAGACAACGTCGTTGGTTGGAATTAATAAATGATTTTGACGTGGGAATCAACTATCATCCAGGCAAGGCTAATGTGGTCGCCGATGCTCTAAGTAGGAAGGGACAAAGCAATAACTTGTCAGTACAAGCTCTTCAACCCCAGCTATGTGAAGAGTTTGCAAGGTTAAACCTATGTCTAGTGTCTAGCGCTGAAGCAGTTGCTATGGAAGTGGACACAACCCTTGAACATGATATACGAGAAGGGCAAAAGAATGATGAGAAGGTCAAGGAGATCAAGCAATTGATGAAGAAAGGGAAAGCTCCAAACTTTAGAGAGGATGAACAAGGAACCTTATGGCTTGGGAAGCGGATTTGTGTTCCTGATGTCAAGGAGATTAAAGAGTTGATATTAAGAGAAGCTCATGACTCATCATACTCCATTCATCCTGGAAGCACAAAGATGTATCAAGACCTTAAAGATCGATATTGGTGGCATGGAATGAAACGGGATGTAGCCGAATATGTGGCCATATGTGATACATGTCAATTGATTAAGGCGGAACATCAAAGACCAGCAGTGTTATTGCAACCAATCAAAGTGCCAGAATGGAAGTGGGAAGAAATTAGTATGGACTTCATTGTGGGACCACCAAGAACACAGTCTGGATATGATTCTATATGGGTTATTGTGGACCGTCTAACTAAAGTGGCTCACTTTATTCCTGTGAAAGAGACCTACAACGGCCCCAAGTTGGCAGAACTGTACATCTCCAGGATTGTATGCTTACATGGAGTTCCTAAGAAGATCATCTCAGACAGAGGCACTCAATTCACCTCAAGATTCTGGCAGAAGTTGCATGAATCAATGGATACCCGTCTAAATTTTAGTTCGGCGTATCATCCTCAAACTGATGGTCAGACAGAACGCACCAACCAGATATTAGAAGACATGTTGAGAGCATGTGCTTTGAAGAATAGCAAGAGTTGGGACAAGAATCTGCCATATGCCGAATTTTCTTACAACAACAGTTATCAAGCCAGTTTGAAGATGTCTCCTTTTGAAGCATTGTATGGGCGAAAATGTAGGACACCGTTGTTTTGGAATCAAACTGGGGAAAGTCAAGTTTTTGGGCCTGACGTGTTACAAGAGGCTGAAAGACAAGTACAAGAAATTCGGAAGAATCTAAAGGCAGCCCAGACAAGACAGAAGAGTTATGCGGATACTCGAAGACGTGATCTCACATTTGAAGTTGGTGATTATGTATACTTGAAGGTATCACCTATGAGAGGATTAAAAAGATTTAAAGTAAGAGGCAAGTTGTCACCCCGCTACATTGGTCCATTCAAGATACTCGAAAGGCGAGGTGAAGTGGCATATCAACTTGAGCTTCCGCCACACTTGTCAGATGTGCACAATGTGTTCCATGTATCACAGCTTAAGAAGTGCTTAAGAGTGCCTGAAGAGCAATTGCCTATGGAAGCCGTGGATGTACAGGAAGACTTATCTTATGTGGAGCAGCCTGTCAAGATACTTGAAACACTGGAAAAGGTCACAAGAAACAAAGTCATTCGCATGTGTAAAGTGCAATGGAAGCATCATTCAGAGGCAGAAGCAACGTGGGAAAGAGAAGAAACTCTCAAGGCGGATTTCCCTCATCTATTCTCTTAGAACGTCCGAATCTCGAGGGCGAGATTCCTTTTAAGGGGGGTAGAGTTGTAACACCCATATTTTATGTACAAAATTTGCTCAAACCCTTGATCATTGTAGCATCAATTTTTGGGTGAATTTTTGAAGTGCAAGCGTGTAGCAAACGTTTGAATTTGAATTTGAATTCATATCAAAAGAAAAGAAATGAAAAATAAAAAGAAAAGAATTAAAACCCCCCTGTTGGGCCGATTTTTCCCCCTGGCCCATCTCCCCTCCCCCCTCCTGCGGCCCAGCCGAATCCCACCCCCCTCCTCTCTCCCGCTGCCACCCGGGCCCCGCTTGTCATCACTCCCAGGGAGCAACTGTCTCCCTTCATTCCTGCGCAACCGCCACGCCACGACGACCCCGCGCCCACGTTTCCCCCCCCCCCCCCCCCCCGAATCCACTCTCCTCCGGCGGTTTTCGCACGCGCCCCTCAAACCATTCCCTCTCCGCGCCATAAAGGACCCGTCGCCCCCCATTTTCCCTCTCTCCCCGAGCCTCTCTAACCCTAGCGCCTAACCGTCGGTGAGTGGCCGCCGTTCTCAACGTTCCCGACGTTTCCACCCTCCTCTCTCCATGATTTTTGGTCTAACATGTTCACTGCACCGCTAGAAGCACGCCGGACAGCCTAGCTTGGGTAATCTCCTTCGCTCCGTCGAGTTCACCGTTCACCGTCGAGCTCCGCCGCCATTCCTCGTCGCCGACCGTCCTCCGACCGATTTCAAGGCTAGCTACTCCCCTGGGTGAGTTCCCCTACTTCCCCTCTCTCGCTCCATGCCCTTAGCATCTTGTTTGGGCGTCTGTTTCGCTGTTTTGGCCGTCTCCGGCGAGCATCGCCGCCGCGGGTGCCGTGCGCCGCCGCGCGCGCGTGGTCGGCGTCGCCAGAGGCGACGTGGCCGCATCCCGGCCGTTGGTTTGAGGCCGACTGCTGAGATTAGAAGGCCGTAACGGTTCGGCCGTTTTAAATCTCGCACGTCCATTTAGAATCCAACGGCCCACATTTGAATCCCTCTTTCCCGCCTGCGCATTTGCACCCAAACCCCTGGAAACTTAGTTGCTACCCCCGGAGCTTTTCTGTAATTTGAGTCTAGCCCCCAGAATTCGCAGACTAGCCCCTGGAACCCTAAAAATTGGTTTTAAACATTTAATTAAGCATTCTAACCCCTGTAATTTTGTAGAATAATGTATTTAGACTCTGTACAGTGTAGAAAACTATTTATTTAGCCCCTGGACTTTTTATTTAATTGCTGAATAGGGTTTTTAATGGTATTTTGAGGTGTAGAAATTAGATAAAAATGGTAATTAAGTGTAGGAATGTTATGAAAAATTGTTTTAAACTATTTTATGCTGTGAATTAATTGTAGTGTTCAGATAAAATCTATTTGGCCCCTGGAATATTTATTATAAATGTTTTAAAATACATTTTTGCTATAGAAAATTCAATAAAAATTGTTTTAGGCTATAATAAAATCCCAAAATTCTAGGAAAAATATAAAATGCATACTTTGGCCATGTTAAGTGATAAATACCTCGTAGGGACGCATTAGTGTAGGAGTTTGTGCTTATGTGTATGTGTGATGTATTGTTTTGCGTGCCTTTACTTATTTAGCTTTATTCTATTCTTGCCATGCTTGGGTATATGTCTAGAGTCGTACTACGACCCTAATCTTAACCTCCAAGACCAAGACTTCGACAACACCCAAGTCTTCAACGAAGGCAAGTGCCCTTGACCATCTTGTGCCTATTTTAGGAATTTAGCTAGTTGCATGCTAATTAATTTGATGTCCTACTTCATGTTTACATGCCCTGTTCCATATAATTCCTTGTTACCTGAAATGGGGTGGGAAGTAGATAGGCTTTATTTATGCTTAGCCATGCTTAGATGTTGGGATTGGGATATCATACAAATGTTCTATGCTCAACTTTATGGTTACTTTAATTTGGTGATGAATATACATAATGTTAGTGGATAGGAATCTGGTGGTTGGCTAGTTTTGGTATGGTGCATTTTGCACGAGACCCGGGATTGGGGTTTGTTACCACCGGATTCTAAGGACCGGTTTATGGAGGAAGCCACTAAGCTTTATAGTACCACCACGAGACTGAGATGGGGCAGCTTGGTCAATTAATTAGGTTTCTCCCGATGAACTGCTAGTGGTTGGATGGTGCGGGGAATGAGACGGGTGATCCGCTCTTGGAACCGCAAGGCTCAAGAGGGGGCTCTGGGGCGGAGGGTTACTCCGAGAATCCTCAGTGGTGGAAACCTTAGAGGGCTAGCACTAATCGGGAGTACCTTTGTAAAGACCATGTTGTGATCTCCTGGCCTCACACCAAAGGAAGTGTGTAATGTGGTTAGCTACCACGGGCAATCAGGGAGGTTCACTTAGTCCACCTGGCAACAGGGGATGAAATCACTGCTTGTGGGGAAAGGGTACACTCTCTGCAGAGATTTGGTGAAACTGTCATGACAGCCGTGCTCACGGACAAGAGCGGCTTGGGGCCAGTTCATAATTAGTATATGGTTGGGAAATGATGGTTCATTATGATTCAAGTACTTTCATTATCCTTAATCATGTGTTGATTATTTATTGAATTATGATATTGATAATTGGAAGCTAAGGATAGGTTCTAAGCATAGTGCTAAGCCATATTTGGCCTTTCCCTTGCTTTAGCCATTCATGTCATCTCTTCCCGCACTTGCTGAGTACTCTATGTACTCAAGCGTTTAATTCTCCTTTAGAATATGAAGAAGAAGAAGTGGCACCGGAGGACTTCTACGTCAACCCGGAGGACTTGGTCTAGGCTGGCGACCTCACGCGCAACGGCTGCCTGTGGAGATGAAGCCCCGCTTTCCTACCTTGTTTCTTTAGTAATGAACTGTTTAGTGTTGTAATAGTTGTGGTGTGTATTTGTAGACCTTCGGGTCGTACTGTAAGACTATCTATGTATTCGAACATGGCAATGTAATGATATTTCACTTTCGTCGACGCATGTACGATTCAACTGATCCTGGCGTACATGTGATTAGCGTCTGTTCATCTTTACGATGGCCGGGCGTGACAATTATAAAATATTAGATTTGATCACAAAAATTTGGCAAAACCTCTAGTCGACCTTCTATCATCTAAGCATTTTGCCGAGTCTGCATAAGAAAAATTCATTTATTTGTTGTGAGCTGTCCTTGACAAACTTAGTGCCCCAGTCAAGTGTTCCTTGTACATACCTCAGGATTCTCTTGACCATCGTCATGTGAATTATTGTAGGATAGTAGAGATACTGACATACTTTATTAACTGAGAATGCTAAATCAGGTCTAGTCAAAGTAAGATATTGCAATGTCCCCATTATACTTCTATAATTAGTTGCTTCTTCATTATCCAGAGGTTCTCCAATAAAATCAGAATATTTTATGGAGGCTGGTAGAGGAGTGCTTACAATTTTACATTTTTCCATACCAGACCTTTTAATAATTTGTGTTGCATATTTTCTTTGACTTAACAGAGATCTTCTTTTCTTCATGATACTTCTATTCCCAAAAAATAGTGTAGGTCAATAAGATCCTTTAGTGTGAAATCTTCCTTGAGATCAATTAATAATTAGTTTACAGGCTGCTGAGAACTCACAAGTAATAATATCATCAATATAAATTAACAGATATATTGTGATTTTTCTTTGTGAAATGAAAAGAGAAATGTCTATTTTTTCAGAGCATAAATCCAAGTTGAACCAGTTTAAAGCTTGGTTTGGGATACCAAGCTCTCTGTGTCTATTTTTGTCCATAAATAGCTTTATTCAGTCTGCACATATAATTAGGATAAACTGGATTTTCATCTCCTGGTGGTTGAGCCATATATACATCTTCCTCCAAGTTTTCATGCAAAAAAGCATTCTGAACATCTAACTGTTTCGGACACCAATTTTTAGATTCTGCAACTGCTAAGACTATTCTAATAGTGGCTGATTTTACAACTGGACGAAAGTATTTTCATAATCAATTTCATACATTTGTTTAAATCTATATGCAAGTAGTCATGCCCTGTATATGTCAATAGAGCCATCTGCATGTCTCTAATTTTGTACACCCATTTCAAATCAATAACATTACTTACTCCCTTTTTTGGAACAAGGTGCCATGTCTGATTTTTCTTCAAGGCCTCAAACTCCAGATTCACCGGGTTCCTCCAATTTTAATCATCTAGCACCTCCTGTAAGTTTGTTGGTTCTCTTGTAGCACAGAACAAGAATAAAAAAATCATTACCAAATTTTTTCGGTTTATAAATATTATTTTGTAACCTTGTTCTCGGGCGCACTGTTTCTGATGGGTTTCCGATCTGTTGACATCCTGGTGCATCAATCTGCTCGCTCCACATGATTTCCATGTGTCCGGGCCCCAAGGCCGGGCTGTCAATCATCTCAAGCTCGTGCTCGTGTTGGATTGAAAAGCACGTGATCAGTTACCAGAGGGGGATGTATGGTAGATGCTACAAAAGATTCAGTGGAAGCCTCAACCGCTTATGAAGCAATATGTGAATGATCAACACTTTACATGAAACTCTAACATAAAACACCCGTTTCCAAAGGATTCATCACACTTAGGTCTCAGAGATGGAGACCGAGTCCCGTGCACATGACGTGTCTCGCATGACTGGAGTGCTGGCCGAGTCCTGTGCGCCTAGGGCCGAGTCCCGTGCGTCTGGTGCCAGCTCGCGCCTATCGATCGAGTCCCGCAAGGGTCCAATGTCTACATCTGTGCTCTCGGCCAGGTTGAACCCGTGTCCGGAGGCCATGTCCTGCACATGTTCAGCCGCTTCGCACTCCGAGTCAGACAACGATTCCATGATTTCGGGATCCAGGTTTTTGTGACCGGTTGTACCTGAGACATCTGCAAATTCTCCTTCCTGCATGTGAAGATAACTTTCTCCAGAAAAGGTACCAAAAAACTCAGTGGGATCAAGTTGGTTAGGAAAGTCACCCCGTCGGATATTTCCTATTTGATTTCCTGCAGTTGGTAACAACATTGGATGAAGGAGGATAATTTCAGTTTGGAGGCGTGTACTAGCATTAGGGTGGAGATTTTTGAAGGGAAAGACAGTCTCACCAAAATAACATCCTTGGATATATACACACGCCCACTAGTCAGTTCTAGGCACTTGTAACCTTTATGTAACAACCATATCCTAAGAAAAGACATTTTGATCTGAAGACCTGTTTTTATGTATTGCATGAATGTAGATTGGGCCAGCATGCACACCCAAACACTTTGATTTGGAAGTAGTCCCAAATAATTTTTCAAAAGGGGATTGATAGCCGATGACATTTGAGTGTGTTCTATTTATGAGATATGCATCTGTGGCAAAGGCTTCATCCCAGAATTTTAATGACATGCATGTGTGTGCTAATAACATGAGGCCCACTTCTTTGATATATCGATGCTTACATTTTGCAGCCCCATTTTGTTGATGTGTATGAGGATAGGAAACCAATTGTGTTATTCCTGTTTGATCAAAGAAAGATTTTAATTTTTATACTCTCTCCAATCAGTTTGCCTGACAATGATTTTCCTATCAAACCCCCTTTCTACCATGGTGCAAAAATATGAAATATTTGAAAAACCTCAGATTTATGTCGAATGAGATAGATCCAAGTAAATTTACTAAAATCATCAATAAATTTTACGTAATAGGTATATCTGCCGACGAAGGTGGGAGCAGGACCCCATACATCTGAAAAGATCAATTGAAAAGGATATTTTGACTAATTAAAGGATTTTGGAAAAGGCAATTGATGACTCTTGTCTTGTTGACATGCGTCACAAATCTGAGATTTATTTGACTTAGAGGAACATGGAATATTATGTCTATAAAAGGCTTATTCATATAATAGAAGAATGACCTATCCTATCATGCCACCTCTCAACAGAAGGCTTCATGGCCAGCAGAGCACACTTGGTTGATGAATGTTCCAAGGATGACCATGAATAGAGACCCCCTTTACATTTGCCTTGAAAGAGTACTTTCTTCATAGTTTGGTACTTTACCAAAAATAACGAGAGTGAAATTTAATGAAAATAGGTTTGCCAGTGGTCAACTTGTGAATAGAAATAAAACTCAATGTGGTGATAGGAACACGAAGAATGTTATTGAGATGAAGTGGTTGTGCAGGGGTTTTCAAGATAGAATTACCAATGGAACAAATTTCCATATCTGAACTACTTACCATATGTACTCTTTCTTGTCCATTGTACTTTTTCTTTGTTGATAGTTTGTATAGTTCACTTGTGATGTGCTCCGCAACACCTGTATCAATATACCAGTTCGTGTCTACACCATATGATGTCATCACATTATTTGCTGACCTTTCTTCGGGCTTGAACTCTCGGTCAAACCTTTTCCAGAATCTTGACGCAGTGTGACCGACCTTGTCATGTAACTGACAAGTTGGTCTAGGCTGAGATGAGTTGCTGCCTGAGCCTCTGTCGTGACCTCCTCTGCCTGTACGCCACCCTTGCCATAGATTCCACCTCCTCTTGTGGCAGCATTGGCGCAATACTGATATTGGTTTGGGTTCTGTCTATCCATTCTTGCTTCTCTTGCCAAGAGTTGAGAAAATAGATCTAAAATTGAAATTGGATCAGTTCTTGTACATATGTTTTCAAGGGTGTGAGGACCGGGGTCCTGATTTTCCAGGAATCATATTGGATGGTGTCCTGCGATGCGACACCCAAACGCACACACGAAAAGACATCATAAACACACAAACTTTTCATTTTATAATAAGATATTGTTTACAACGTAGTGTACAAGATTGGTACACATGCAGTGGAAAGTACATTCTCACACTCCCAACCTATCTATGCATAAGAGAAGTTGTCCATGCCCGTAGACACTTCTCACTAGCTGTTGGTATTTCTTAACACCACAGATCATCTCCGGTGAGAGATGAGATCCACAAGCGCACGGAGGATACCGTTGTAGCATTTCACCAAAGAATATTCCTAGGGGTATCGTATTTATCTCAAAGGAATGTGGTGAAGTAAAGTAAACACTATTCTTATGATCAAGATATAGGATACTAGGTAATTATCTCAAAGGATATATAATTTTATAGGATACTAGGATGCACTCGGATACTCCTGTAGGTGGGCCATTTGATCCATGTCTTGCCACATGTCAACGTCTGATTGGCTGAGAAGGTATTCTTTAGAATTCCTCCCTTAAATTCACTTCAATTCGGTATAAAATTCCTGCATGCACTATTTTTTCCAAGTATAAATGGAACTAGGTTATTTCTAAGTATGATGTGTGTAAGAAATATTTATTTCCTCACATAATTGAGGTATATTTACAGTCAAAATTGGTATATAACGAACGTCAACACTAGCCACACGAAGAACATAAGGCAGCAGTGTGGTGTCACGTGAGAGATACATCTCGACAGGTTGAGGTCTCACGGGCAATCCTTGACAGTAGCTATATAAGAAAAACATACAAAACCACATATAAAGCAACCATGAGCAGAAGGCTCAACAAAACTTAACCGTCTCCACTAAATATGGAACTCTACATGTTTGGGACTTGTAATATAGGAAAGCTGTATTTGCATAAAGGACTCGCCAATTAGTAGATCATTATTTCAGTTTTAGAGTAGCAAATGACATTCCTTGGGCATGGCACATAACGAACTCCAAAATCAAACAAGAAACGCTTTATCCCCGATGTTACATGCCCGAGGCTGCATAAGCTTCATCCAAGTGAAAGGTTTGGCAATGTAAACTTAATTGTGCTATTTCTTATCCATACAACTTGCAATACAATAATAATAATTGCAGCAGATTCATAATATTCTAACTACTCTTTATTACTACATCACGACTCAGTGAACAAGTGTACTCAGGCCATAACCATGAGGGACAGTCATTCGAATCAATAACACCCGGATAGCATAACACATACACCCACACTCAAAGCTGCGAAGGCACGCTCCACTGACGTTGTATGCAAAAACCTTTTACTCGACACCTACACATCGAACCAATCCCACCGCTACGAGCATGAGGTCCCCATAAGGAACGTGATGTGCTCACTGGTAGATTTACACCTTGCTGCCTTCAACCCACACCTGTAAGGCAGTGGGTTGTGCCTCGACACTAAGATGGACAAGTTACATTAGTTTTCTAGGTCCCATATACCAGCATGCCTCTGATACAGATCAAACTTGCTCAATAGAACCGCACAAAACACGGTCCTCAATCGTCAAAGGCAGAGCTACGCACCCAAGACCATGTCCCGCTGCACCCTAACCCCCTGCTAGGTCTCATATTCAGTTTCATAAATCATTCTATATAATAACTAATACCGTGTGACAATAGCGCTATCTCATGAGTAGGTTCCAACTACTCAACTTCTACCGGATTCCCTACAATATTAGCATGGCAATTCGACACGTCGAGCTATCCATCTACCAAAATTCTCCATGGGATTGTGGGTCATGCATTTGGAGTATTCAAGCACCTTAGCCCTAATGCACATATAGGACTATAGTCATAGTAGTGATATAAGAGCAAAACTTTGCAATAGATCTTAATTGCAAACTGAGGCTTCCATTGGTTGCAACTAGGAAATGTCAATAAGTCAGTGACTTGTTCTTCCTACGAAAAATCTGCCATGGACTTCATCACAGCTGAGACAATAGAGAATTCCTCACCTCCAGGTCATGCTTCATATTTGTCACCTTCATCGCGATCGTTAATATTATGAGTATGCACAAATGAAGAATGCAATTAGTAACTTACTAAATGAAGTTCCATAAACTTAAGAATGAGGAAGACTAACTAGTGCAGGAGTTCTAGCCTCTATTGTGCAAGGATAACAGAGTAGAAACAAGTGGAATCATGTTGGATTATGGATTAACATGTAGTATGCATCATGCAAGAGCATGTAGTTTAGCAAGGAGGAAAAATATCTAAATGACAAAAGAGAAACTAACATGCTGCACAAGGACTACAGAATGGTCTATGCTGGCCTTCAATTCCGGTAGAGAAAGGATTTAGTTCACAAAGGTTGATTCCAGAGAAATGCTGTTATGGACTTCTATGTAACATTCATGCAAGGGAAGGTACAAATGAGATAATGTTGATAAGATTAAGCCTAATGAACCTAGTTTTTTTACAGCAACTAACACTGGCCAAGTAGAAGGTGTTGACAAAATTGCAGCTAAAGCACTGGGAGAATGTGGTTTACAAAATTCAATAAGACTTTAGGTTTTCTGAATTTTCCTGGCTGTTCTGGAGTCCTGACATAAGAAAAATATTTGTTTTCTGTTTAGGGGAGATCAATAGGAGTACAACAAAATTTGTTTAATAATTTTCTAAGCATTCTACAGGGAGATATTGATTTTAGAAGTTGGAACATTTTTCTGCAAATAGTTCTGGAAATTTTGCAATTTGATGTTCATACAGCTTGAAAACTCAATTTGACATAGCAAATCAAGTCAAATGGCTCTGGAACTTTTACTGGAGTTCAAAGGAAATTAAAGGATGGTTGTTTAATGAATTAAAGTGCACTACTAGAATGTACAGATCGCAAGGGTTCAACCAAATTTGTTTGAGAATTTTGGGCCAAATATCTTAGGAGATATGGATTTTCTATGTTTGGATCATAACGGGAATTATTTTTGAATTAGTAATATTCGAATAATCAGCTGGGCCCATGGTTTTGAAATGGTCCAATAGGATTTCAGCCCCACGGGGCAAAAGAATTGAGGCCCATGGCCACATTGGAACCACATGAACCACCTGATCTGTGGATTGTTCCCTTTGGCTGTCAAGCTGGCCCGCAAAGGTCGTATTCCACCTTTCTTCGCTTGGCCCTAAAATCAGACGGACAACACTATGGTGGGTCTAAACACGTCTGCAACGGTTGGAGGGTCAAGTTCCACGGCGGCGGCACCTAGAGTTTCGGCCATGCCTGTCTCCTCTATAGTGCTTTATTTCGATGGGAAATTGCACCAAACTATTCTTAACAACCTAGGGGACGTGAGAGTGTACGCCAAGAGCGGTGAAAAGCTTCGGAAGTATGAAGTCGCCGGTGAGGTGGAGTTCTTAAGCCGACGGCTCGGAAATTCTCTCTTCCTGCGTGGTTTCTCGATGGATTACCTTGGCTCTTCTTTGAGTGGATGTGCTTGGACGTGGAGAAAATAATATCTCACATTCACAAGCAAAGATGAAAAGGGGAATGGAATTTAACTTGAAACCTAGCACTGTTCAAATACCAAAGCTAGGAGGCAAGACTAGGTGAACCGAAGCTGAGAGGCAAGACTAGCTTGTCAGAAAACTTGCAAATATGGGAAGATATTTCATGGGCACATGTGAGGTGTATAGGCACACCTTTTTGTGTGAGACCTATGTGTGCTGAATAAATTGGCTTTGTCGATTAAAGTTTTGAATACTTCCAAAATACTTTTTCAACTAGGTTCGACTCTAGGTCTGAGCTCCAGCAAGGTACGACAATAGGTATGACTTGTTTTGGGTAGGTTCGGTAAGGTCCAACGTAAGGTCCGACTTGCTTTGACTAGGTCCGACTTCTTTGTGTAGGTCCGACTTGCTATGGCTAGGTTCGACATGTTTTTGCTAGCTCCAGTGCTAGGTCCGACTAAGCTTTAGTATGCTACGATGCTAGGTCTGAATAGCTTTGGTAAGCTCCGGTGCTAGGTACTGCTAGCTTTAGTAAGCTCCAGTGCTAGGTCCTGCTAGCTTTGGTAAGCTCCGGTGCTAGGTCCTGCTAGCTTTGGTAAGCTCCGACTCAAGGTCTGGTTAGTTTTGGCAAGGTCCGGAGCTAGATTGCAATAGTTCTGCTTTTACTTTGAATTGATTTTAACTTGCTTTACATCTATGAAAAGTTTGCTTAGTATTCTCTTACTAAGTTTTTGGTGTGTTTTGGTGGTTATGGCTGATATCATTATGTTATGGTTTGCAACATGCTTATGTGAGGTTCTCACGTAAGGTGTTGTGGTTTTGGAACTAACGAGAGTCAAGTTGAGGACTTGTGCTCGGAAGTATTGATTGTTTGTTCATGTGCAGGTGTTGCTTGAGTTCAAGACATGGCTGTTGAAGGGATCCATTGAACTAGTCTTAGTGAGAAGATGAGGTTCAACAACCAAGTTGCGAGGAATTGTGGTTGAGTTGATCGGAAGGTCGCGCAACATGGTTTAATCAAGAATAATGCATATGAAGGTAGCGTGGACGTTATTAGAAGATGTTTTCACGTGTGCAAGGAGTGCATGGGCGTGGCTACATGGTTCCAAGACGTGATGAAGATATGTGGTCGTAAAGAATAGGTCAAAAAGGTCCAATCGACTAGGTTGTGGACTCAGGCTGCGACTAAGTTGGGTTTGACTCAAATATGGAAAGATTTGAGTTTGTTATGATAGGATTTCATGTGGGTCACAAAGTTGAGTTGTTTTAGGAATGTGGTATATGTTCCTAAGATGTTTGTAAGTCTTAAGATTTCTTCTATCTGCGTATGGAAGAGTCTTGAGCAGTTATAGATAGTTTCAGTTGAATCTGAGTAGGATTTGAGTCCTAGTTAGGATTGGGTTGGCCTAAGGGCTGGTTATATAAGAAAGGGATGTCATAGCTCGTGGGGCACGATTTTGGGGCTGTTCCTTTTGTATTTTGAGTAATAAAATTCGTATTCTAAAGGAGCTTTTGTGCCTTGTTCACCCGACTAGTTTCTGTCAAGTCTTTCTCGTCGAGTTTCTGCACAGCACTATATTGCTTTGGTGGTTTTACCATAACTCGAGTTTTACAGATCCAATTGAAGTGATTCTTTTTTGCTTGTCTTGAAAACTTGATTATATATCATATATGAAAATTTCATGGTCATTGGACTTGTGTTTTCTGATCTACACGAGTTTCTTTAAAGTGTTCCAGAACTGTTTTTCTCGGGTAGACCAGATTGACCTTTGTTTGATGTTTTGATCGTAACTTGAGTTTATCTCAACGGATTTTCGTGATTCTTGTTGTGATGTATTCGTGACTTGATACTCCACAATCTATACAGGTTTTGTCATAATTTATCACATTTAGATTAGTCACACACACGATTTCTTTAACAGATTATTTTTCCGCCTAGGGGTTTTTGTTGCTTCCGCTGAAAAAGTTTTAATCTACCATTCACCCCCTTTGGTAGATTTACACGTGCTCTTTGATCTTACAATTGGTATCAGATCAACGGTTCTCTAATCTTTGTGATTTGCACGTGTTTTTGACTAATCATCATGGATAAATACTCCGCAAAATGTTGTGTCTTTAGTGGTATTGATTTTCAGGTTTTGAAGGCATGTATGGAAGCTTTCATCCAGGCACAAGACTTCACAATATGGGAAAAGGTGTACAAGCCTTACGACATGCCGTCAAACGATCAAGTCACAGCTACAAACATAGGAGATGTCGACAACAACAACAAGGCTTGCAACTTGATCATACAAGGATTAACGCAAAGCGACTTCGACCGTGTTGCACACCTTTGATCTACGTACGATGTGTTGAAAGCACTTTGTGACTACCACAAAGGATCCAACACGATCAAGGAGGTAAAGCAAGATAAGTTCAAGAAAGAATATATGCGCTTTGAGATGCAACCAGGTGAGTCCATCGACGATCTGTTTGCTCGTTTTAATAAAATTCTCAGCAACTTGCATAGCGTTAATGTAAATTTTTTAGATGCTGAGAATGCTAGGCAATTACTAAATGCATTAGACATGTCAATTTGGGATATGAAAGTTATATCTATTTGTGAATCTACTGTCATGAGTACACTTACTTTAGATGTTCTATATTCTCAATTGAAAACTCATGAAATTGCATAATCTCACGTAAGAACCCCAACAAGTCTCTTGCATTCATTTCTCAACGTGACATGCCTAGCTCTGGACCATCTTCATCTTATGGAACACTTGTTTTGTTGTCCTCTCTAACCCTTGAACAGATTGAAGAGTTTCCAGAGGAATACTTGCAATCATCTCTACTCGGTTCTCAAAAGCATTGCAAAATATGAGAACTAGAAGGAGAAGAAGTGCCGGACCTCAACGATGTTTTGAATGTGGTAAGACAGGACATTTTCGGACGGATTGCCCTAAACTTTCAGGCACTACTTCCCATGATGAAAAGCAAACAAGGAGGAAGCACTCCCCTGCAAACAAGAAGAAGAAGAAAAAGGGTTTTTTGAACCCAAAGATATACCACACACATTCAATTTTGTTGCTTCTTTTGAACCCAAAGATATACCACACACACTCACTAATGAATCTTGGATTATTGCCATGCAAGAAGAGTTAGAAAATTTTGAAAGAAATAATGTTTGGAAACTTGTACCTCCACCTCAAGGCCACACTTTAATTGGAACAAAATGAGTGTTTAAAAATAAAAAAGCGGGGATGGGGTTGTGGTTGGGAATAAGGCTAGGTTGGTTGCTGAAGGTTTCACACAAATTGAAGGTTTAGATTTTGATGAAACTTTTGCTCCTATTGCTAGATTAAAAGACATAAGAATTTTGTTAGATTTTGCTGCATCTAAAGGTTTCAAGTTATATCAAATGGATGTTAAAAGCGCTTTTCTTAATGGCTACATAGATGAGGAGGTTTATGTCAAGCAACCACCGGGTTTTGAAAATCCGGATATTCCTAATCATGTTTACAAACTGTCCAAAGCCTTGTAACGTCTAAAACAAGCCATGTTATGTTAGGTTATAAATATTCTTACTTAAAAAGGGGTTTACCATGGGCAAGGTTGATAAAACTCTTTTTGTGCTTAAGCATGGTAATGACACATTATTCGTTCACGTGTATGTGGATGATATTATCTTTGGTTATGCTTCTCATGATCTTGTGTCCAAGTTTTCAGCTATGATGAGTTCACAATTTGAGATGAGTATGATGGGAGATCTCACGTACTTTTTGGGGCTGCAAATCAAGCAAACCAAGGAGAGAACCTTTGTGCATCAATAGAAGTATACAAAGGACCTCCTAAGGTGCTTCAACATGGACAAAAGCAAGCCTCTTCGGATACCAATGGGAACAACAACACTTGAACATAATGAATATGGTGACCCAGTTGATCAAAAAGAATATAGAAGCATGATTGGATCACTTTTGTACCTCACGGCATCAAGACCGGACATACAATTCAGCGTACGTCTTTGTGCACGGTTTCAAGCTTCCCCACGTACTTCACATCATCAAGCCCTCAAAAGAATTCTCAGGTACTTACGTGGAACTCAAGAATTTGGCATTTTTCTTCCTTCTTCCTCTACCGTTACTTTGAAAGCTTTTCCGATGCTTATTTTTGGGGCAGTAGGATTGATAGGAAAAGTACTTCAGGTGCATGTTATTTTCTTGGTAATTCACTTGCTGCTTGGTCCTCTAGAAAACAAAGCTCAGTCGCACAATCCACAACTGAATCTGAATATGTAGCTTCTACTAGCGCTTGCTCACAAATTCTTCGGATTGTTCAAACACTTAAGGACTATGAGGTTGATCTAGATAGTGTTCCATCATTTTGTGATAACACTAGTTCTATTTGCATTGCAAGAAACCCCGTGCAACATTCTAGAACAAAGAACATTGATGTTATGTATCACTTTCTCCGTGATAATGTTGAAAAAGGAAACATTGTGCTTCACCATATAGATACCGAACAACAATTGGCTGACATTTTTACAAAACGTTTGGATTTCACTTGTTTTTGTTTCATTCGTAGTGAAATAGGGGTCATGCATCCTCATGGCTTAAATTGAGGGGGAGTTTTGAAACTTGGGAAGTCTATGTGTTAATGTGAAATTAGAATAATATATCACAATATTTCATACATATATGACTTTGTTATTCCTTTTATATGCTGAAAGTTCTTACTATATTACTCGTACTATACATTTTGTAGTTTTTGCCATGATTAGTAACTGGAATAGTTACTTACACTAAATCTGGTCATGATCAAACTTTCTTGCTATTTTGAACATGTTGTGTGATCACAAGTGCTTTTAATCATAAAGAATTAATCAAGTAATCAACTCACATGTTGAGTTTTATGATCAAATATAAATTGAGAAAAGATCAAGAGAATATCCATGCATCACACTTCTTTTTTTGATATGGCTCATCATTGTGCTTAGATATGAACTTGGAAGAAGTTGTGTATGACTAAAACCATGTTATTAAGCTTCTGATTGTCAAATGACATAGGCTTGTCTTGGTTAGTTAGAATAAGGCAGATGCACATATAATCTCTTGCAAATGTCATACGATTTAAATTTCTGCTTTGAAGAATAATAAAAATGCAGCAATAAGTGTCATGCTTTCAGGTCTTGAAATAGTTAAATTTGTGAGATCATGGCTTGTTTAAATTGAAAATTACACTTGGTCTCTAGCATGTCTTACACTACTTTATGTATCTCATTGATGTAATAGTGTAAGTTACTTGATAGTATGACTTTGGATGAGCTTCGTTTTATGTGTATATGTTATAATATGCTCATAAAAATTGAAATTTCTCTTTTGAACCTTGCTGAATGCATTGTCAAAGGGGGAGAATTTGGCATGATTGCAAATTGATCACACATTGCACAGATTCACAAGTGTTTTTGGCATGATTCTTCTCAGGGGGATAATTTTTGTATTTTTGTTTTTCTTCTCATTTTATTTATGATTTACAAAGATGGAGAAATATGTATAGGGGGGAATTTTGTTTTCAAAACTTTTCATGTGAAAAAGCCATTGTTCGGATTTTATGTGGTGTTGCCAATACATTCATCAAGGGGGAGATAGTAAGACCTATGTGTGCCGAATACATTGGCTTTGTCGATAAAAGTTTTGAATACTTCCAAAACACCTTTTTAAACAAGGTCGACTCTAGGTCCGAGCTCCATCAAGGTCCGAAAATAGGTCCGACTTGTTTTGGGTAGCTCCGGCAAGATCCAACATAAGGTCCGACTTGCTTTGACTAGGTCCAACTTCTTTGTCTAGGTCCGGCTTGCTATGGCTAGGTTCAACATATTGTTGCTAGCTCTGGTGCTAGGTCCGACTAAGCTTTTGTATGCTACAGTGCTAGGTACAAATAGCTTTGGTATCCTCCAATGCTAGGTCCTGCTAACTTTGGTAAGCTCCAGTTCTTGGTCCTGCTAGCTTTGGTAAGCTCCGACTCAAGGTCCGGTTAGTTTTGGCAAGGTTCGGAGCTAGATTGCATTGGTTCTGTTTTTACTTTGAATTGATTCTAACTTGCTTTACATCTATGGAAAGTTTTCTTAGTATTCTCTTACTATGTTTTTGGTGTGTTTTGGTGGTTATGGCTGATATCATTTTGTTATGGTTTGCAACATGCTTATGTGAGGTCCTCAAGTAAGGTGTTATGGTTTCGGAACTAACGAGAGTCAAGTCGAGGACTTGTGCTCGGAAGTATTGGCTGTTTTTTCATTGCAGGTGTTACTTGAGTTCAAGACATGGCTGGTGACGGGATCCATTGAACTAGTCTTAGGGAGAAGATGAGGTTCAACAACAAAGATCGAGAGGAATTGTGGTTTAGTTGATCGGGAGGTCGCGCGACATGGTTGAATCAAGAACAAGGCATATGAAGGTATTGTGGACGTTGTTAGAAGATGTTTGCATGTGTGCAAGGAGTGCATGGACGTGGCTACATGGTTCCAAGATGTGATGAAGAGATGTGGACATAAAGAATAGGTTGGAAAGGTCCAACCGACTAGGTTATGGACTCAGGCCGCGGCTAAGTTAGGTTTGACTCAAATATGGAAAGAGTTGAGTTGGTTATGATACGATTTCATGTTGGTCACAAAGTTGAGTTTTTTAGGAATGTGTCATATGTTCCTAAGGTGTTTGTACGTCTTAAGATTACTTCTATCTGCGTATGGAAGAGTCTTAAACGGTTTAAGAAAGTTTCGGTTGAATCTGAGTAGGATTTGAGTCCTAGTTAGGATTGGGTTGGCCTAAGGGTTGGTTATATAAGCAAGGGAGGCCAGAGATCATGGGGAAGGACTTTGGGGCTGTTATTTTGTGTTTCAATCAATAAATTCATAGTCTAAAGGAGCTTTTGTGTCTCGTTCGTCCGACTTGTTTGTGTCAAGTCTTTCTCATCGAGTTTCTGTACAGCACTACCTTGCTTCGGTTGTTTTATCATAACTCAAGTTTGACAAATCCAATTGACATGATTCTTTTCGGGTTGTATTGAAAACTTGATTATCTATCATATGTGAAAATTTCACAGTAATTGGACTTGTGGTTTCTGATCTACAAGGGTTTCATTGAAGTGTTACAGAACTATTTTTCTCGAGTAGACCAGATTGATCTTTGTTGGATCTCTTTCGATTGTAACTTTAGTTTCACTCGACGGATTTTCGTGATTCTTGTTGTGACTTATTCATGACTTGATTATTTACAATCTATACTGGTTTTTTCACAATGGATCACGTTTGGATTAGTCGCACACATGATTTCTTTATCAGATCATTTTTCTCCCGAGGGGTTTTTGTTGCTTCCACTGAAGAAGTTTTAATCTACCATTCACCACCCTATGGTAGCTTTACACGTGCTATTTGATCCTACATTTTGCTTAAGGAATCATGGTGAGAAAGCAGCTGTAGCGCCGAATCGACGGGTAACCAACGGGCGACAATTGAAAAACAAAGAACGGTGGTTAACAAATCATCGAGCTCTTCGTCGGGATGGATCAAGCTGGCAAGAAAATGAGCCAGGCAGGTGTGCCAGAGCATGTGGATTAATAAAGCTTGAAGGAGGATGATCAAAGTTTATTCTATGGCTTGATTTCGCTTGGACAGGACGAGTTTGTCGACGAGTAGGTTTTCCGCGCAAAGGAGAAATAACAGATGCAGGGTTTCCACTGTGAGGCTTGGAGGAGAATAAGGAAAAGGGTAAAAGATCAAGCAATGAACTGGAGTCGAGCTGGGGAAGCAAGGAGGCAGGCTTCTACGTGGTGGTTGCATGTGGTGTCGTGGCTTGCTCTGAGAAGGAAGGGAAACAGAGCACGTCTTGAGTCTTACATGTGGGTTTCACCCTCTCTTATCCCTTTCATATTCGATTAGCATAGTAGACCAATTCTATAAATGGCAACCTTTTGCAGGGTGTTGGTAGTTCATCCTAGCAGCAAAATCTAGTCCTGCAGAGGCATTAGGCTAACCCAAGCCAAAGCAAGATGAATTCCACAAGCGCACAGAAAGTACCAGTGTAGCATTTCAGCCAAGAGTATTCCCTAGGGTATTATATTTATTTATCCCAAAGGAAGACAGAGGGGAAGAGTGGCAAGATCAAAGATAAAAGGGTGTTCTAGTGAGGAGTCCAGTAGGATGGGTAATGACGTAGTGGGGCAGTGTGATACACACCTAAGCAATTCTACTCTAAAGGGTAAGAATGTCCTAGTGGAGACCAAGTTAGAGATGGAGCTACTCCTACTGTGCTTTAAGTATTTATATACATAACCTATTAGTGTACATATGAGTATGCTAACGATGAGTACTAGGGCTTCGTGCTCCAACATATCGGGTACGGGTTTACCCCTGACAACATCAGGACAATTCCCGCCTCGGGCCTGCAGTGTAGTAGAACGTGGGGGATCACGAAGGACGAACAAGGCTATCACCACCAGCCGCCTACCACAACAATTTGTAGGTCTACGCGACATCCAATGCTACTTAACTATCTAAGCACCACATTTACATGTTGAGTAACTACATTAAGAGTTTCAATACAAGTACCTTTTTGAAAGATGCCAAGAGGGGGGATAAATAAATGGAAATCCTGAAATTTAACTTAATAAAAGCTAATCAGTACACACAGTGCGGACTAGTTTGGCTTGGGGGCAGACTAATCCGGTCAGGGTGACGAAACTAACAAAAGGTGAGATTTTTATGCAATTCTAAGAGATCAACTTGACAAAATGTAAAGTATATTAACGTAACAATCTAGTAATGGAGATGCACAAAGATAAAACAACTAGATTGAGGTGAATCACAAGATTAAGATGAAGAACGTATGGAACCCTAAACTTGATCTAGCAAAGAACGAGAAAGGCAAATCAAGAGCACAAGACACAAGATTTATCTCAAGGTTCAGCTTTACAGATATGCCTACATCCACGTTGAATATCCCATGAAAGGACGGGTTTCACTAAACCCTTTCCTCGCCTAGCCACCACGAACTCCGGCTAGCTCTTCCACTATATCACGGGGAAATCACAAGATCCGTGGGGAACTCACAATATGAGGCTCCCACAAGGTTACAGCTCGAGAACACCACATATCAGCACCCACATGAACTCAAACCAATGAATCAATCTGAGAGAATCAACGAAGAGCTTAAGTCGAAGCAAACCCTTCTCTCTTCTCTTCCAAGACTCAAAAATCCTCAATAGTCACTCTTAGGACTCAAAGATTGGATGAGAGAGGGATTGGAAAGCTCTAGGAAGGCTTTAGCGGTGCTATGATTCAAGAGTTGCCCTTTGAGGGGTCGGGGATCCCTTTTTATATGGGTCTCGGCAAATAGCCGTTGCCACATGAAAAAGTGCGGACTAGTCCAGTCTTGGACCCTGGACTAGTCCAGCTTGTGGGGACCAGTGATGTCACCCTTGACCAACCACAAAGTTCCCCGACACCTTTTTAATTCAAACGATCACAACACCACGGACTAGTCCGTCCAAGAACGAACTAGTTCGATCTCACACATAAACTTTTGTTCCGGTTGAAAATAGACAAGTCTGGTCGACCGGACTAGTCTGACCCCAGAGGGTGGACAAGTCTAGCCATCCAGGACTTAGTCCCAGTAGCCACCTCCAAGTCCACAACGGACTAGTCTGACTCAAAATAGACTAGTCCGAACTCAAATAGACACTGCTTTTCCGATCAGAAACGGACTAGTCTTATTGAGCGAACTAGTCCGACCCCCTAGGGCGGACGAGTTCGGTCCTTCTGGACTTAGTCCTAGAAGGACTCAGGCACACTCACCACGGGCTAGTCCATCCCGAAGTGGATAATTCTGAACTCACACATAAACTCTTGGTCCGCCTAACATCAAATTAGTCCGATCTGGCCAGACTAGTCCGACCTTCCAGCCCGGACATGTCCAACCCAGTCCTTAGGGCTGTCGCAACTCATCTCTTAATCTATCCTAACTTGGACTATGAGCTCTTAGGAGATTCTCAACATACTGACACATTGAACACACTTATTATATGTGGCTAAACTCGACACAAGGAATATAAAGCCTAAATTCTACTCTTCGAGTTTTCTACCTTTTTCTCTTCTTTTTTCGTTTTGAGTGTATGCAACATCGTCCATATTTTAATCACCTGTACTTACACTTGTAATGCTCATTAGTCCCTTAAGTGTTGTCATTAATCATCGAAACCCATGGGTATTAGCCTAGATGCACTTTCAATCTCCCCCCTTTTGGTGATTTGATGACAACACATTGGGGTTTTTGATAAAAATATAATTGAGTTGGTTTTCATAGCGCACAAGTGTATAAGGGGCTCCCCCTAAATGTGTGCATTAATGATTTGCTATACGATTGATGGACAAGAATGAAATCTATGGGAGATTTATACCATTGTGTATTATGGTGGGGTGCCTACATGTGATGCAAGTGTTGAGATGTGATAAATTGAAGAAGCATGCATCTCAATTGGAATTAAGCATCATCATACATATGGAGAAATAATATGATCTAAGTAGAAATATATTCAATAAGATCAACATAGAGTAACATAGCATAGCATAAAAGTCATTACAATCCAAATATGAAAAAGCAATATAAGCATTACAACCCAAGTTTTCAAAATAATACATAGTCCATGGATCTAGGTACTCCCCCTAAATCTCCCCCTTTGGCATCAAGACACCAAAAAGAAAAAGACTAAGGGAGAAAGGAGAGAGCCTAAACTACTCGTCGTTGCTCTCACTCTCCTCATCACAATCTCCATCACTTTGAGTCTCTTCATCACCTTTCTCTTTGACATTGTCTTCGCCTTCCTCCCCAACCTCTTAAACAGTGGGAGCGGCACTAGAAGGGCCACCCCACCACCAAGAAGAGCAGCCTCCACCTCAGTAAGATTTGGGAAAGGTGTCCAGTCTTCATCCTCGAAGGCCTCTGGTGACATCAAAATGTCCGCCTTCTCACAAAGTCTTCTCAAGTACTTGTCTTGCTTCTTGGCCATATTCTGAGTTTTGACTTCAACTTTCCGACAAGAAGTGAATATGGACTTCAGGAATTTGAGAATGGCACTAGAAGTGTCGCCTGAGGAGGAAGAGGTGGGAGCAGGGGAGGAGGCACAAAAGAGGTACCCCTCCTTGATGCTACGCTAATCTTCAGTGTAGGAGGAGGAATTTGAAGATGGAGTTCTATATGCTTGACATCCTTTACGAACTCCAACCCCGAGACTTTCCCTATCAAGCACATGACGAAGGGAGCTTATCCACATGAGTTGTTGGGAGTGTGGGATATGTTGAATATGTCATTATAGATGTAGTCAAAGACATTGATTCTCTCTCTCCTTCAGCAATCAATCTCCTCCAAATCGATATCCTTGAGGTTGTGAATGATAAAGTCATAGTTTAGAAACTCCTCAAGACTGATGATCCTCGCAAACTCATCATAGATGACAGAGTATTGGACTCTGTCAGTCAACCAAGTGATTTTCTGGTCTCCAAAAGTGGAGAAGTAGCAAGTGGTAGAATTGAGCTACCACCTCCGTGTTCTAGTTATACTTGAATCCAAGCAAATCCTTGAGGCCATGGTGCTCAACTGCCTGAATTACTGCATTGAAGGCTTTGTGATTCTCCTTCTGCATGTACGCCCAGTCCACCCACTGAGCATCTTCCACTGGTGTCTTTTTGGTTAGATAGACGGAACAATAATAGTCGCAGTGAAAGTCGCACTCAAAACGATGATCAGCTATGGTCTTCTCATACTTATATGGATCCTTTGATATCAAACATTTTGCTTTCTTAGACCCTTTTTCTTGGAAAATATTGCTTGCAAGCTCCGGTTGCTGGTTGGGATCATGTAATGGATGAGTCATGACCAAAGGTCCAATGGGTCCTTGTGGAGGTCCACGAGACTCCACGGGTTGGTCACGAACGACCAAACCCCTACTGGCTAGTGCATTCTTCCTTGGAGCAGCCTTCTTGAGTGGCATCTTCTTTGCTGGCTCCTTTCCCTTACCCTTGGCTGTACTGCTCTCAATCATGGGTCCTTTTCCTTTATCAGCCACTTGGGCCCATTGCTTTTCACCCATGGTCACAAGCCTTTTCCATTGGCTCGCTTGCTCTTCAGCTGCTTGTGCTTGTGCTGCATCGCGGTAATGCTTCTTTTTTATCCTTCCTTGACTACGGTGAGCTAGCTCTTGAGCAATGGCCGCCTTCTCCGCATCCATTCGACGATAACACTCCTGAGGGGCCGCCTCCTTTTCTTGATCAGAAAGAGGAGAGTCGTCGCGCCGAGACATGCTAAAAGGATCATAACAAGGGAATATGAGATGAGAACAAGCAAGATATTGCAGTAGAAGTGTAGCAAATCCGCGAAGTTAGGAGTTAATCCTAGGTTAGCTCGAACTTGTCCGGTTGATGGCTGGATTAGTCCGGTCAGGACTGGACTTGTCGGTACTTGGTCCGAACTAGTCCGGACCTCCCAGTGTTAAACCCTAACTAAGCGACTTTCTAAAATCTCAATAATTGGTTGCAATATCAAAGGGGAAGAATCACAGGGTGAAAGGTATTCAATGGAGACTCAAAGTTACAATAGAATCAACCTAGAACCAATGAAATCGAAGAAGTTAGGGTTAGGGCTAAAAATCACCTTGAGATTAGAAGAAACAGAGAAATCTACGGATCGAAGAGCGGAGTAGTCCGAGATTCGCCTTCCTGACACTCCGAAGGGGTCCACACTTGGATTCCTCAAAGATTTTGATGGATGGAGTAAAAAATTGCCAATGGAGGCATTTTTGAGAGAGAAGCACACATTTGAAATTTGGAGGATGTGAGGAGTCAGGCCAGACTGCTGGGGTTCAAGTCCCCAAATGTCCAGACTAGTTCGGTGGGGTACTGCACAAGTCCGGGCATCGGACCAAGTCCAGACTTCTCTGGTAGTCCAGACAAGTACGTTGATGAGCCGAATTAGTCTAGTGTGGACTTGTTTGAGCCGGTCCGAACTTGTCTAGGAGGATGGACTTGTTCACCCCTGAGGGTGGACTAGTCCGGTACTAGACAACAAATCCTCATATATATCGAGAGATTTGAAAGGAATGATCCATATGCACTAAGTTTTCACAAATATTCTCAATGAATATGGTCAGTAAAGCACAGAAGCAGACATACAATGACCATGATTCAAGGTGACAACAGTCAAAAATAGTTTGATTGAAAATTGAGGAAGACAAGTTGTCCAAAGCATGCATGATTTTGAAGGAAATAAACAACTAACAATCAGGTGTGCAACATTTCAAGCCAAATTTCGAGAATCAAGGATATTTAGCTCATTCCTAAGTTCACAAAAGCATTTTTCATCTAGTGGCTTGGTGAAGATATCAGCTAATTGTTTTTTAGTTTTCACATGTGAAATGACAATACCCCCCTTCATTGAATTGTCTCTCAGTAAATGGTGCTAGATGTCAATGTGTTTGGTTCTAGAGTGTTAAATGGGGTTATGGGAAATCTTAATAGCACTCTCATTGTCACATAGGAGTGGAATATAGTTCATATTAAGACCATAGTTCCTTAGATTTTGGTGATCCAAAGACGTTGTGCACAACAACTTCTGACTACGACATACTCCGCTTCAGCTCTAGATAGGGCAATGAATTTTTTTTCTTGGATGACCATGATACTAGGGACCTACCCAAGAATTGGCAAGTCCCAGAATACTTTCCCATCCACTTTGCATCTGGGATAGTCCACATCGGAGTATCCGATGAGTAGGTGTATGAACTAAATAGCGCAAGATTCTCTTTACGCCTGTCAAGTGACACTCCTTAGGAGCGTCTTGAAACCTTGCACACATGCATGCACTTAACAAAATATCAGGCCTATATGCAAAAAGGTAAAGAAGAGATCCAATCATGGAATGATATACCTTTTGATCGACGCTTGGGCTGTCTTGGTTGAGGTCGAGATGTCCATTCACCACCATTGGCATCTTGATGGGCTTGGCTTTCTCCATATCAAACTTTTTAAGAATGTCATGAGTGTACTTGGTTTGACATATGAATTTTCATTCCTTGAGTTGTTTTACTTGGAAACATAGAAAGAACTTCAATCCTCTCATCATCAACATCTCAAACCTCTCCATCATAATTTTGCTAAACTCTTCACAAGATTGGTTAGTAGAACCAAATATTATGTCATTGACATAAATTTGGCATACAAATATATCATCATCCATGTTCTTAGTAAAGAGTGTATAGTCGTCCTTTCCTATCCTAAAACCATCATCAATGAGAAAATTTCTAAGTCACTCATACCAAGCTCTAGGAGCTTGTTTAAGGCCGTAGAGAGCTTTATGAAGATTAAATACGTGGTTAGTATACTTATCGTCCTCGAAGCCGAGCGGTTGCTCCATATACACCTCCTCCTTGATTGGACCGTTGAGGAAGGCGCTTTTCACATCCATTTGATACAACTTGAAATCATTGTGAGTAGCATAGGCCAATAATATGCGAATAGATTGAAGCCTAGGTATGGGAGTAAAAGTTTCATCGAAATCCAAACCTTCGACTTGTGAGTATCCCTTGGCCATAAGTCTAGCTTTATCTTGTCACCATGCCATGCTCATCTTGTTTGTTTCAGAATACCCACTTGGTGCCTACCACATTGGCATTAGGTCTTTTCACAAGCTCCCAAACTTTGTTTCTCTTGAAGTTGTTGAGCTCCTCTTGCATGGCCATCACCCAATCCGGGTCTTGTAGGGAATATTCAACCTAAAATGGCTCCGAATAAGACACAAATAAATAATGATAAGAAAAGTTAGCCATACGAGAGAGAGTGATTACCCCCTTGGAGATATCTCCAAGTATGTTGTCAAAGGGATTGTCCCGTTGAACACATTGATGGACTTTTGGGTGAGGTACACTAGGTCTTGGGTCAACTTCTTCATGTCCCTCATTTTCATCGTCTCCCTTGATCATTACCACCATTTTGATCTCCATTGTCTTGATGATGGTGATATTGATCTTGTTCTTGATCTTGGGGATCTTGAGCTTGATCTTGTGCTTGGGGCACCTCTTGTGATGGGTATGGGTCACTTGGGTCTTGTTTTTCTTATGGTTGTATCTAAACAAAGGCCACCCTTCTCAATGCCATACATGGTTCCTCTTCTTCATCTAGCACACATTGATCAACTTGATCCACTTGGGAGCCATTAGTTTCATCAAACACCACGTCACGTGCGATTTCAACACAAATGCAGGTTTTGTTGAAGACACGATAGGCGTAGGTGTTTGAATCATAGCCAAGCAAGAAACCTTCATCAGATTCTGAAGCGAACTTTGAAATTCGAGGCTTCTTGTTAAGAATGTAACATTTGCTTCTAAAGACTCTAAAGTTGGAGATTTTTGGTTTGTTACCCGTTAAAAGTTTGTATGGAGTCTTCTTCAGTAGGCAATGGAGGTATAGGCGGTATGTGGCATGGCAAGCGTTGTTGACCGCTTCCGCCCAACTGATAGGATGTATTGTACTCATCAAGAATGATCCTTGACATCTCAATTAGAGTTCAGTTCTTCCTTTCGGCCACCCCACTTTGTTCAGGTGAGTAGGGTGCCAAAAACTCATGCTTGATGCCCTCCTCGTCCAAGTACTCTTCAACTTGGGTGTTCTTGAATTCAGTGCCATTGTCACTTCTTATCTTCTTGATTCTCAAGGAGAACTCATTTTGAGCTCTCCTCAAGAAACTCTTGAGGACACCTTGTGTTTCACCTTTGTCATGGAAGAAAAACACCCAAGTGAAGCTGGAAAAGTCATCAATAATAACTAAACCATATTTGTTACCGCCAATGCTTATGTAAGCAATGGGACCAAAGAGGTCCATGTGCAACATCTCCAATGGTCTTGTTGTTGTCATCACATTCTTTGCAGGATGAGCTGCTCCAAAATGTTTCCAAGTTTGGCACGCGCTACAAGGCCTATCTTTCTCAAAAACAACATTCTTAAGGCCTCGGACGTGATTTCCTTTACCCCTCAATCATCTCAATCTTGGCTTCCCGCACAGATCGGTTGCCTTCATGTGCAATCTTGAGCATGTCCCAAATTTCTTTGGCTTGCTCCAACCCATCCACTTTGTTGAATTCTTCTTGGATCAAGTGTGAGTTGACCATGGCCGCCGATTGAGCATTGCGGTGGATTTGTTGTTCTTGCTCCGAGATTAGCTCTTCATCGTCCATGGGGATATCTACAACTGTGCAAACAATGTGCCAAAGTGTAGGATTGAGAGAAATAAGGTGCAACTTCATGTTGTGATTTCACATTGTAAAGTTAGTACCATCAAAATGCGTAGGTTTGCCCATAGGAATAGATAGATAGGTTGCATGTGAATTCAAGCGCTTATAGTTAAAAGGATATCGCGTGTAGTCCACTTCAGGCTTCTTGAGCTTCTTCTCTTTATCAAGCCTTCTCCTCCCCTTACTTCGTCTCTTGCCCTTTGAAGAAGGTCCGCAAGGCACTTCACTTCTTCATGCTCATCTTCGGTCTTGCCATCGAAAGGAGGAGGCTTTGGCTTGTCACTTTTCTTGTTTGGCAGAGGATTGGATCCTTGTTCGCCGCTACCACTTTTCTCGCCGATGGCGGTAGGGTTGATGATCAGCAACTCATTCTCACTGTTTTCCCCCATCCCCTCTCCAAGTGGTTAGGCTTTCGGGAGAGTTAGACTCTGATATTAATTGAAAGTTGCCTAGAGGGGGGTTGAATAGGTGGAAATCCTGAAATTAACTCAATAAAAACTAATCAGTACACAGAGTGCAGACTAGTCCGACCTGTGGGCGGACTAGTCCGATCAAGGTGATGAAACTAACGAAAGGTGAGATTTATATGCGATTTTAAGAGATCAACTTGATAGAATGTAAAGTATATTAACCTAACAATCTCGTAATGGAGATGCATGAAGATAAAACAACTAGATAGAGGTGAATCGCAAGATTAATATGAAGAACGTGTAGAACCCTAAACTTGATCCAGTGAAGAACGAGGAAGGCAAATAATGAGCACAAGACACAAGATTTATCCCGTGGTTCAACTTCATATAGAATCCTACATCCACGTTGAGGAGCCCATGGAAGGCCGGATTTCACTCAACACTTTCCTCACCTAGCCACCATGAAGGTTGGCTAGCTCTTCCACTAAATCATGGGGAAATCACAAGAACCGTGGGGCAACTCAAAATTTGAGGCTCCCACAAGGTTATAGATCGAGAACACCTCAAATAACCACCCATACGAACTCAAATCAACGAATCAAATCAAGAGAATCAACCAAGAGCTCAAGTCGAAGCAACCCCTTCTCTCTTCTCTTGAAAGACCCACAAATCCTCAAAATTCACAAGAGTGATCCAATCATACTTCTATTTTCTTTCGGGTCACGATCTTCATCAAGTTCAAGTGTGGTCATTGTTCCCATTGGTGTCCGAAGAGGCTATCTTTTGTCCATGTTGAGGCGCTAAAGAAGATCTCTTGTATACTTCGTTTGATGCACAAAAGTACCCTCCTTGGTTTGCTTGATTTGCAGCCCCAAAAAGTACGTAAGTTCTCCCATCATACTCATCTCAAATTCTAATCTCATCATAGATGAAAACTTGGACACAAGATCATGAGAAGCACAACCAAAGATAATATCATCCACATACACTTGAACGAATAATGAGTCAATGCCATGCTTAAGCACAAAAAGAGTTTTATTAACCTTGCCATGGTAAACCCCTTTTCAAGTAAGAATGTTTTTAACCTATCATACCATGCTCTAGGGGCTTGTTTGGGACCGTACAAGGCTTTGTACAGTTTTAAACATGATTAGGAAAATCTGGATTTTTAAACATGGTTAGAAAAATCTGGATTTTCAAAACCCAGTGGTTGCACTATAGGAAACGCGATCATTTGCGATGGCTGGACAAATTTGCGATGGCCCGCAATCGGCCGTCGCAAATAAACACTGCCATCGCAAATAGAGGTATTTGCGACGGCTGGTCGTCGCAAATTACTCTAAATTGCGACGTCTGGTACGGGAACCATCGCGAACGAGGTGGCCGTCGAAAATAAAGCTTATTTGCGATGGCTGTTTCCATTAGCCGTCGCAAATAGCGTTAATTGCGACAGCCAACCCTAATTCCGTCGCAACTAACTTGGTCATCGCAAGTTAAAGGCCTATACCCATCAGACTGATTCTTTTCCAGACCGAGCTCATTGCCTTCGTTCCTATACATGCTTCACCTACCCCGCCACCGCCGCTGACGCTGCCTCAAAGGTATGGCTGCCCCCTCCCCCTCCCTCCCTTCCATACCCGGTCCCCCTCCTCGTTCATGGCCCCTCTCTTCTCTCATCCATGGCCGCCCTTCCCCCCCTTCCATGGCCGCCCCCTCCTAACCGATCCCCCCCCCCCCCCCCCCCCGTCCATGGCCGACCCTCCCCCTCTCCCCTTCATCCTAGCCGACCCCCCCTCCCCACCTTCCATGGCCACCCCCTCCCCCCCCCCTCTCCATGGCCGCCTCCCTCCCCTCCAATATGGTTTAATTTGTTTAATTAGTGTTGAATTTTTGCTTAATGTGTTGAATTAGTTATGTTATTGGTGATTAGTTGATTAGAGGATTGAATTGTGTAATTTGTTGGTTAAATTTGTGATTAGTTGATTGAATTGTGTAATTCATAGATTAAATTGTTGATTATCAGAAGAATTTTTCTATTAAATTGATAATGCTTATGTCTAGGGTTAGATTTAATTATGTTTAGGTTGATTTATGCTTAGGTTCAATTTTTTGTTAATTGAGATTAAGTTTCCTAAGATAGGTTTAGATCAATGCTTATGTCTATGTTTATGATAAAATTGTTTATATTTAGGTTTATGTTTATAAATTTATAAGTTACAATTGAATAATTGTTATGTTTGAAATTGTTTACATTTAATTGAATTGCTTTGTTTTTTGGATTATGGTTATAATTTTTAATTTGATTGCTTGAGTGTTACTATACGTAGGGGGTGTAGTGTTAAATAGTCGGCGTTATGCAGTCGAAATTTTAGGTCCTATTCGGGACGTGGACGGGTGGTTGTTCGGATTCAGGTTTTGTGTCTCGTCAGAAGCAGGATAAATCCTGCATACATTAATGATAATTTCTTCCGCTTTAAACTGCAGAGTCAAACATGGGTGAAGACCGAAGTTAGATGTATACTGGCTGGAAGAGCAGAACTGGTGGTCACTCGGATGAGTGGTACATCAAGTTAGATAAATTTTTGAATTGAGCATTTTCGTTGTCAACAGATGATATGGTGTGGTGCCCATGTACGAAATGCCGAAACACAAAGTTTTTTTGAAGATTGGATCTTTCGTTTCACTTATGTTGAAATGGTTTGACACACATTATGAGGTGTGGACCTTCCACGGCGGGACTAAATCTCGAATCGTAGAAGAACTAGATGAGGATGATGATGTAACAGGGGTTGGTGATGAGATGCTAGAAGCTCTATAAGCAGAGGATCCTCTTACAAATGAGGCAGAGGAGTTATTCGAGGAGTTGAAGAAATTACAACAGTTGTTGCATGAACACACAACTGTGACTGTCCTTGCTTTCTTGACCAGGTTTATGGCAATTAAGTCTAAGTACTTTTTTTCATCAAATGCTACAATGATCTCATAAAATTGATCTGCAATATCCTTCCACAACCTCACAAAGAGCCTAAAGATATGTATCATTCAAAGATCAAGATATCTGGTCTCGGTATGAACTATGAGAAAATCGATGTTTGCCCAGACAACTGCATGCTATTCTGGAAAGAGCACGCCAACGAGAAAATGTGCTTGAAATGTGGTAAATCGAGGTATGTCGAAGTTTTTAATGACGATGGTGATAATGTGATGACAGATGTTGTGCATAAGCAACTTCGTTACTTGCCTGTGACACCTCGGTTGAAGCGGTTGTTTCTTTCAAAAGAACCGCAAGACACATGAGATGGCACAAAGAAGGTAAATGTGAGAACAAAGAATTCTTGATGCATCCGTCCGATGGTAATGCATGGAAGGTGCTAGACCGTTTCAATCCAAATTTTTCCAGTGATGCGAGAAATGTTTGCATCGGATTAGCAACAGACGAATTCTCACCGTTCAGTACAAATGCCACGCCATATTTTTGTTGGCCCGTCTTTGTCATTCCGTACAACCTGCCACCAACTCTTTGTATGAAGAATGAGTTCATGTTTCTCAGTCTCAGTGTACCTGGACCTGATCATCCCGGGTCACGTCTCAACGTGATGTTGAAACCGCTGATCGAAAAATTGAAAGTGTTGTGGACAGGAGTCGAAGCATATGATAGTTACAAGAAGCAGAAATTCAACCTTCAAGCTGCTTATTTGTGGTCCGTCCATGATTTGCCGCTATACGACATGTTTTCCGGATGGAGCACTCACGGTCGTCTGACGTGTCCGATATGTGCTTCAGACCCGGATTGCTTTCGAATAACTCATGGAGGCAAAATATCATACTTCGATTGTCACAGACATTGCCTGCCTTCGAATCACATATTTAGGCAACATAGGCATGTCTTTAAAAAGAACACCATTGTCACTAAAGGACCACCGAAGCATCTCAACACGTCAGAAATTTCTGATATGTTGGACAAACTGGTGCCAGATGAAGGTCGTCCTGGATATTTCATAGGTTATGGAGAGGAACACAATTGGACTCACATATCTGGACTTCGGGAGCTATAGTATGTGAAGTTGTTGATTCTAATGCACAACATTGATGTCATGCATCAGGAGCATAACATGAGTGAAAGTATCATAAGCACTTGCATGGATATGCCTGGCAAAATGAAAGACAATTACAAAGCTAGACTAGATTTGGCAGACATTTGTCACCGTCCAACTATTGAAATCTCTGAAAGTGGTGGTAAACCACGTGCTTCTTTCTGTCTTCGATCTAAATAAAAGAAAGAAGTCATGAAATGGATGAAAACTTTGAATGTCCCAGATGGTTACACAGCTAGCCTGAAATGAGCCATGAATGTGAACACAGGAAACCTCACTGGGTTGAAGAATCATGATTATCACATTATAATGGAAAGACTCTTACCTACTATGTTTCAAGGCTATCTAAATGATGCGGTGTGGAAGGTTTTAGCCGAGCTCAGCTATTTCTATAGATAGCTTTGTGCTAGAGAAATCAAGATAGGGATGATGGATAAGTTAGAAAAGAAGATACCCATACTTTTATGTAAGATAGAATTTTTTCCACTGGGTTTCTTCAACCCAATGCAACATCTGCTTATTCATCTTGCATTCGAAGCTAAATTTGGCGGTGCTGTGCAATACAAGTGGATGTATCACATTGAAAGAGCGCTACGATATATGAAACCAATAGTTGGCAACAGGGCAAGGGTGGAAGGGTGCATCGCTGAAGCATATGCTCCTAAGAACGTAGGATGCTTTTCAAGTGTCTACTTATCAGAAGAAAACAATATCAATACTTCAGCGATATGGTACAATGTGGACGAAGCACTCCCTATAAGAGACCTCTCCATTTTTCAAATGAGAGGCACCACCGTTGGTAGCTACACGACCTAGGTGCTATCCGAACGTGATCGGACTGTTGCTCTACTCTACATGTAAGCAAATATAGAAGGCATGCAAGAATACTTCGAGTAAGTGTTTGTCCTACATTTATGCTCATCGACATATTTTGCTACACATGTATTCTAAAAGATGGTTTTTCATGTTCAGCGAGTTGCATAGATAATGTTGGCCACATAGGCATCAACCTACGGCCAAACAAGTAGAAGGGATGCGAAAAGAAGGAATAAATGAAGGGCCGAGTTTCCTATCCTGGATTCGAGATTATGTAATACTCTCTCGTCTTCTATATATTATAAGTTACTATTATCAAATAAGTATTATTTTAACTTACGATCATTTTTTATAGTGTCGGACTAACAATGTCCATGAAGATTTGCGGCAGCTATCTTATGGATTGGTGAATGTTAGAAGCTATGGTCGATATGATGTAAATGACTTTCGATTCCGTACAACTCATTTTGAAGCCCTTCGTCCTCTTGCGGCAACATCAAATTCCGGTGTTGTGATGAGAGCAATTGACACTCAAGGAAATGTAACTAATTATTATGGGATCATTAACAAAATCCTTAAATTTACTTTTACCGGAAATAAGACCATTCGAGTTGTCTTCTTTGACTGTGACTGGTTTGACCGCACTCATGGAACTCGAGAAAACCAATTTGGAATGCTGGAAGTGAAACATAAGGACTGACTACGAGGTTACGATACATTTGTTCTTGCACATCAAGTGGAGCAAGTGTATTATCTAACTTATCCATGCACGAAGCTCAGTGCTTGGTGGGTGGTATATAAGGTGAATCCCCATGAGCCATAAGGTGGTATATAAGTGTATAAGCAAGTGGTATATAAGGTGGGTGGTATATACTCCTGGGGACGATGATTACCATGATAGTGAAGATGTTGAAGAAGTGTACCAAGAAGAAGAGTTGCCAGACAGTTTTATCATCGAGTTTGGTGCAAGACTTGATCAATTAGTTGGAGATGTTGAAGATGTAGAGCCAGATGATATGCGAAAATGAAAATTGGAAAAGGCCACGATGGAAGATCGTTGGGCTGGTTTAAGGAGTAGGGCACATGATAATGATGTTGATGAATTTTGAAAGTGATTACAAGTAACATTTTTTTGAAGATAGTAATATGAATTTTGTATATCTTATTTGCATATTTACTGATAATTTATTAAAACAGGATGGTGTCGAAGAAGGGTAAGAAGGTGCCGCCGACGAGGGGGTTCTACCCCTCTAGGCTTGTGGACACTTTCTCTGGTGCCTTGTCGACCGGGAGCAGACACTCTCAGTTGCCAGGCCACATTCTGAGCAGCTCTAGAGCTTCGTCATAGGTAAATTTCACTCGTTTTTCACAAATTCTTCAAATTCATTTTCCAATTAAACTTACTTATGAATTATTTGAATGTTGTAGTCCTCACCGACTGACTCAGAGGCTATGGCGCCAGTTGAGTTTGGCTACCCTTCGGTGAGCCAGCCCTCGGCCAACCATCCCTCGGCTGGCGATCCTTCTGTTGGTGAGCCCTTTGACTCGGCTGGTGATGTGCCTTTTGGGTCACTTGACGTGGCACCCTAGGAGACATGGAGGACGAGGAGGACTCACTTTGTCAGTCTTCCTACGGTCCCTCAACAGAGGATCATGATTCGTCCGGTTGGAGACAAGTAATATAATTGTAGTGTTCCATTCTAGTTTCTTTTGGTTACTTAAGTAATAAATCAATAAATATCTTGTAGCGTTTGTACGATGCGTCTTTTACTGGTGAGAGACACCACAGATCGGTGAACGGTGTCCTCGGGTCCATAGTGCGTTTGCACTATCCTAGGGTCATCGACAAGGTGCCTACTCTTTCGTGGGAGGACTACGCATGCGTCCATCACCTGGAGCACGACAACCTTGAGGAGGCCGTATGGGCCGATTTTATGGTAAGTATGTTAAGAAAAGTTTCTAAGTTTTAATTATTAAACTCTTTTCATCAACATCTCTTCAATACATTCTTTATCACAGACAAGGTATATTTTAAAGGACCCGAACGACCCTCACATGGTTGAGGATGCGACGAGAGTGTTTCACTACAACGCCACCAAGGCTCTTTGACAAGCTTTGTCGAACGCTCGTACTCAAATTATCAATGAGCACTTGAAAGTGAATCAGCAGCATGTGCTACATTTCCGGAAAGAGAGCGAGAGGCACCTGAGGAGGGAGGAGTGCGTGCAGGTACGTGGGGTGTAGTAAATATTTTTTCTTATAATTTCCTCAATGGTATATTTAACAATCTACATCTATGTGCAGGGCCACGTGAGCTGGTTGCAGGGTCGGTCCGATGCATTCTGAGCCCTTTGTCGGTACTGGGCTTGTGATGAATTTAAGGCTAAATTTGGAAAGGCTCGAGAGTGCAGAGGGGTCAAGGGGAAGAGTAGGCACAACAAAGATAACCACTTGCATTTAGCTAAATGCATGGTAAGTGTATGTAACTTATGTTTATATATTCATAATATACTGTTCATACTAACACGTATTGACAGGAGCATGATACAGGGGTGCTGCCGACCCCTGCTGAGATCTGGAAGAGAGGTCATAGGGACCCTTCTCAGCCTCAGGGGTGCAGTCAGGCCGCAACCGAGCAATTGGTAAGTCTAGAAATCATTCATATTAAAGATAATTATATGGATTGTTGAACTTACACGGTTTTCTTATTTTCCTGGCTAAGTACGGGGAGGAGGCTAAGAAGATACAAGGCGGATATTTCGATTGGGAACATGAACCAATCAATCCTCAAGCCGCGTATGTAAGCGGAGGTGGAAAAGCCCACGAAAGGTGAGTTCATAGGTCATTTTATCGTTTTCAATTCAAAGTATTCAAGATATTTCAATTTCATATTACTTATTTTTTTATAGGCTTGCCATATTCGATGGAGTTGTAGACTCGAGGGCGGCGAGACCTTCGAGAGGCAGCTCCACGTAGGTTTCGTCAGTGGACACGTCAGGTCGCCGCGTCTCACTGAGAGACATCGAGATGCAGTCCCTCTGACAAACTGTAGAAGAGAACCTCAGGCGACAGGAGGAGGAAAGGAGGGAGGCGGAACGGCAAAGGATCGCGATGGAGGCCACCATCTCTTCCTAGGCTGCTTGGATGGCACAGATGCGAGATACAATGGAGGTAATAAAATGAAAACTAAAGTTTTCATTAATTCAGCGTAAATGACTTACTATTAGGTAACATCTAATGTTTGCAGTGACAGGTCTTGGATCGGGCGCAAGGTCTGGAGATCCAGCAACCGCCACTACCGGTCCTTCCAGTCGACCCTTCTTCTATGGGTCAGGTAAATTTCTATGTCAACTTAACAATTCTAGTTTTACCTCAAGTTAGCCAAAATAAAGTGAATAAAGAGAGTGAGAGATAGTTAGATAGAATGAGATATAGAGTTAGAAGAGGGAGGAAGATAGAGGGAAAATGATTGAGGTAGAGTGGGAGTGGAATGAAGAGGGGGAGGGATATTTAGATGGAGATAGAGAGAGGAAGATAGATGTAGAGAGAGATGAAAATGGAGAAAGAGGGAGGAAGATAGAGGGAAAAGGATAGCAATAGAGAGATAGAGTGGGAGAGAGATATATTGAGATAGAGAGAGGAATGAAGAGAGAGAGGGAGATGGAGATGGAGAAAGAGGGACGAAGATAGAGGGAAAAGGATAGCAATAGAGAGATAGAGTGGGAGAGAGAGATAGATTGAGATAGAAGAGGAATGAAGAGAGAGAGGGAGATGGAGATGGAGAAAGAGGGAGGAAGATCGAGGGAAAGGATAGCAATAGAGAGATAGAGTGGGAGAGAGATAGATTGAGATAGAGGGAGGAATGAAGAGAGAGAGGGAGATGTAGATGGAGACAGAGGGAGAGGAAGGGGGGAAGAGAGATATTGATGCATTTATATTCTAACTCTAACTTTCATTAATTGTAGAAATCTGCAACGGCTGCTCAAACACCGTCGCCGTCATTACCGCCAACTGGAGGGAGGCGCGACGATGACTTCAATGGCTTCGGGGGTGGCTTCGGAGGTCAGACGGGCGAGTGAGCCCTTGTTTAGTTTGTTGATGGTGATGCGATGTATTGACGATGTGTTGTGATGTATTTTGTGACTAGTGTGACTGTTTTATGACTATTTTGTGAATATGGTCTGTTATGTGTTTCTGGCCATCGAGCCGGGTAGCATTTTCTGTTTTTTTAAATAAAAAACCATATTTGCGGTGGCTTTTTATATAGTACCATTGCAAACTAGCCTCTGTTATTTGCGATGGCCTGGCCGTCGCAATTAAGGCTCAATTTGCGACGGCCAGGCTGTCGCAAATGGCCGCGTGGATCTCGACGGATGGCAGCGTGGGTCCCATAGGCTGGTATTATTTGCGACGGCCCGACCGTCGCAAATACGGACTTAATTGCGACGGCCTGACCATCGCAAACTGCCGCGTGGGGCTCACCAGTGTCCTGACCATAACTTGCAATGACTTCTGCGAGCCATCACAAGTAGCCTTATTTGCGACGGTTGCCATCGCAAATAAGCCTAATTGCGATGAGTAACTTGCGACATCCAAAAAATATCGCAAATAAGCGAAGCCGTCGCAAATAGCTTATTTGCGACAATTTTTCTCTTATTTGCGACAGCCATTGTATAGCTTAAAACCTTTTGATGCAGCAAAAGCCATCAAAATTCTTATGGCTTTTAATCTAGCAACAGGAACAAAAGTTTCATCAAAATCTAGAACTTCAACTTGTGTGAAAACTTGAGCAACCAACCTGGCTATATTCCTAACCACAACCCCATCCTTACTTTGTTTTTTTTGAACACACATTTAGTTCCAATGAGAGTGTGACCTTGAGGTGGAGGTACAAGTTTCCAAACATTATTTCTTTCAAAATTTCCTAACTCTTCTTGCATGGCAATAACCCAATATTCTTTAGTGAGTGCGTGTGATATATCTTTGGGTTTAAAAGAAGCAACAAATGCAGAATGAGCGTGAGAGTTTGGATCGCAAAACCTGGACCGTGTAACTCGTTTGTGCAAGTTTCCAATGATTTGTTGTGAAGTATGACTTTTGAGGATGCAGAAGGGAGTAGACACTTCACAAGACCAATATTTATGTTCATCACATATTGAAGAACTTGTGACTTGAGTACATTCTGTACCAGCTTCAGTAGTTGTTGGTGCTGGTAGTGGTGCAAAATCAGCAACGTGATCAACGTCATTTGCTTCTAAATTTTTGGGCAGCAGCACCACTTCTTCATCTTTTTCGATGAAAATACTCTCCCCTACGGATATGGATCTGCACATGCAATATTAGAGCTAGTACCTGGGCTAGCTTCACCAAAAGAAACCTCAGAAGTCCCCACAATTTTGTTAGTGTCAACTAAAAGCACACGGTAGCCTCTAGTATGAGATGGATAACCAAGAAACATGCCATCAACAGATCTAGGTTCAATTTTATCAAAATTACCATGTTTCTTAACAAAGAATTTACAACCAAAGACCCGAAAGCGTGTGACACTGGGCCCATGTCCAAACAGAAGTTCATATGGAGTTTTAACTAGCTTAGCACGCAAGAAAACACGATTTGAGACATAACAAGCGGTTGCAATTGCATCAGCCCAAAACTTCCTAGGAGTTTTATATATATTCATCAAGCGCAGTCCTAGCCATCTCAACTAAATCTTTGTTCTTTCTCTCTACGACACCATTTTGTTGAGGTACATAAGGTGAAGAAAATTGATGATCTATTCCTTTCTCGGCAAAAAGTGATCAAACAATTAATTTTTAAATTCGGTTCCGTTATCACTTCTAATTGCTTTTAAATATCCTGGGTGGTCAATTGATAATCTAAGAAATAAAGTTCTAAAGTGAATAAAAACTTCATTCTTAGATGCCATAAAGTAAACCCAAGAGTATCTAGAATAATCATCAACAATCACAAGAACATACCATTTACCTCCAAAAGATTGAACTCGTGAAGGACCTACGGTGTCAAGATGCAAAAGTTGTCCTGGTTCAATCGTCGTGGTCATTGTCAGAGGAGCATGTGAACCTGCAACCATCTTAGCATATCTACAAGAAGTGCTCACAATATCTTTGTTCCATTTAACCTTTGGCGGCCCATGTATGCAATCAAGGGCACTAACACGCGTGAGATGATCAAAGCGTACGTGATGAAGTCTACGATGCCCAAAATATATGTCTTTTGAATCATTAGCAACTAGACGCCTATGCTTAGAGGATGACATATCAAAATCAGCTTTAAAAACTCTTCCAAACCAAGACATATTAAAAATGAGCTCACTATTTGAATCTACAACTTTTCAGCAAATTTTAGTGAAAATAATTTCCAAATTTTTATCCAGCAATTGTGAAACAGAAAGAAAGTTGTATTTCAAATTTTTGACAAGTGCCACGTCTTTCAAAGTGTTGTGATTATACACTCTAACTGAACCCTAATAAATTATAGGAGTTAAAGAATTATCGGCAAAAGTAATATTATCTACACGTGACACAAAAGAGAGGGAGGAGAACCAATCTTTGTTATAGGTCATGTGGCGTGAGCAATCTGAATCAACAATCCAAATGTTCTCCTTCCTCAAGCATGTAACCTACATAGAAGCACAATACATTGATGACTCAATACTGGGGTTAGTCAAAAGGCGTTTAGGAATCTAGTACTGAGTCACACGACGTCCAGCAGGAATAACATGCGAAAACTGAGGTAAAACAACAGGTTTATGAGCTAAAGTTTGAGGAGTTTTGTACCCAACTACTGACCTATGAGATGTTACATGTGTAGCACGAAAAACAGTAGGTTTGGGAGCAAACTTTACATGTTTTTGACTCCTTACAGCAGGTTGCATGTTTCTAACTTTTGGTTCAGTTTGTGTAGCAAATTTTGCATGAGAGTTATGAGATCTAGCCTGCATTCTTTCCTTTTTCTGTTGTTTAGCTAGTCTATAAAAAAATCTATGACATGACCATCTCTACCACAGTAGGTACAATGAAATCTAACTTCGTGTTCATGTCTAGATGAGCAAACAACATATTTATTTGGAACCGAATGAGACAACACTACTGCAGATTTGGAAACCACTTCTTTTTGTTTATTAATTGTTTGAATCAGACCACTTCGTAATGACTTTACAATTTTAGGTGGATGTGCCTTAGCATGAGCATGAGAATTAAAACCTAAACCAGTTTTATCATTGCAAGACTTGAAAGAATTCGGCAGCAAGTTTAGGTTCTTATTCCCATTATAAAACCGCTCTAGTGTCCTATTCATATCATCAAGTTTCTGGGACAAGTCTAGCCATTTTTCACATGAAGTTTTTCCTTTTAGTTTGCAATTAGAACAATATTTAACTTCATGAGAACATAAAGCATTGTTCAATATATAGATTTCATTTATTGCATCGTGTAGTTTCTTATCCAGATCATTGCAAGTAGAACAATGCAAATCAATTGTAGAACAACAAGTATCTTTCAAGTTTTTATCATTAAGTGCAACTATCTTTTTGTTCTTTTCAATTTCAAGTTCAAGCTTATCAAGTGTGGAGGTATGTGCACTTCTTAAAGAAGACAATTGTTCATATATAAGCTCACATGAGGAACAAGAATCATCACTAGAAATCAAAGATTTTAAACGATTAATTTTAGATTATAGTGATTCAATTTTAACAGCATTGTCCCTAAGTTTATTTTCCTTTTTCTTAACCATAATAGTGGCATGAGAGATAGCATCACATATTTCTTCGCATGTGGGACATACCTCTTCATCACCGTTGTTGTGTTCTGTCTCCTCCATACTTGATCTTGAGTTGCCCGCCATGAAGAAGAAGTTTGCCAAATTCTCTTCATCTTTGTCACTTTTCATGTCCACATCGCACGAGCCAAGTTCTTGAAGTGCGGAGATAAAACTGTTCACCAGTTGGCAACCTATAAAACCCTTCTTCTTCTTGTTGTTGTTTGCGGAGGAGGACTTAAACTTTGTTTGCTTCTCATCATGGGAAGTAGGACTTGAAAGATTAGGGCAATCTGTATGAAAATATCCTGTCTTACCACATTCGGAGCATTGTTGAGATCCGAAACTTCCTCTCCTTGTAGTTCTCACATTTTGCAATGCTTTTGAGAACCGAGTAGAGAGAAGTGCTAGCTCCTCCTTTTGAAACTCTTCAATCTATTCAAGGGTTAGAGAGGACAACAAAGCAAGTGTACCACATGATGAAGATTAGCTAGAGCTAAATATGTCACATTGAGAAACAAATGCAAATGACTTGTTGGGGTTCTTATGTGAGATTATGTCAATTTCATGAGTTTTCAATTTAGAATATAGAACTTCTAAAGTAAGTGTACTCATGGCAGTAGATTCACGAATAGATGTAACTTTCATCTCCCAAATTGACATGTCTAATGGACTTAGTAATTGCCTAGCATTCTCAGCATATGAAAAATTAACATTGACGCTACACAAGTTGCTGATAATTTTATTAAAGCAAGCAAAGAGGTCATTGATTTACTCACTGGGTTGCATCTTGAAGCGCATGTATTCTTTCTTGAACATGTCTTGTCGTACCTCCTTGATAGTGTTGGATCCTTCATGATAATCACATAGAGCTTTCCAAACATTGTACGCAGATTGGAGGAGTGCAACTCGATCAAAGTCGCTTTGAGTCAATCCTTGTATGATCAAGTTCCCAACATTGTTGTTGTTGTCGACCTCTGTCATGTTTGTAGCGGTGACTTGATCATTTGGCGGCACGTCGTAAGGCTTGTACACCTTTTCCCATATTACAAAGCCTTGTGCCTGGATGAAAGCCTCCACATGTGCCTTGCAAACCTAAAAATCAATGCCACTAAACACACAAGGTTTTGCAGAGTATTTCTCCATGATGATTAGATAAAACACATGCAAATCAAAAAGATTAAAGCATCGTGGCTCTGATACCAATTGTAGGATCGAAGAGCACGTGAAAAGGTATCAGACGGGGGTGATTGGTAGATTTAAAACTTTTTCAGCGGAAGCAACAAAAACCCCTCGGCAGAAAATCTATTTGTTAAGAAGTTGTGTGTGCAACTGATCTAGACGTGTCCAATCATGACAAAAGCAACATTGCAAAGAAACTTGTGTAGATCAGAAACCACAAATCCAATGACTGTGAAATATTGAAGGATGATAGATAATCAAGTTGAGAGATAATCAAGTTGTGAAGACAACCCAAAAAGAATCACGTCAATTGAATCTGTAAAACTTTAGTTATGATAAAAACACTGACAAAATGTAGTGCTGTACAGAAACTCGACGAGAAAAACTTGCCTGAAACAAGTACGATGAACAAGGCACAAAATCTCCTCTAAACTACAAATTTTATTGATCAAAACACAAGAGTAACCGTGCAAAATTGTCTCTTTACGAGCTCTGGCCTTCCTTGCTTATATAACCAGCCCTAAGGCCAACCCAATCCAAACTAGGACTCTAATCTTACTCAGTTTCAACCGAAACTTTCCAAAACTGCTCAAGACTCTTCCATATGCAGATAGAAGCAATCTTAAGACTTCCAAACACCTTAGGAACGTATCCCACATTCCTAGAATAACTCAACTTCGTGCTCAGTACGAACCAAAACAAACTCTAAAATTTTCATAAACGAACCATAACAACCTCAGCCGCAACCTGAGGTATAATCCAGCCGGTTGGACATTTCCGACCAATTTTTTATGTCCACTTCTCTTAATCACGCCTTGGAACCATGTTGCCATGTCCATGCACTCCTTGCAAACATGCAAACACCTTCCAACGACGTCCATGATACCTTTATATGCATTGTTCTTGACCCAAACATGATGCGTGACCTCCCGATCAACCCAACCACAATTTCTCCTGAACTTGGTTGTTGAACCTCATCTTCTCCCTAAGACTAGTAAAATGGATCACGTCACCAGCCATGTCTTGACCTCAAGCAGCACCTGCACCTGAATAACAACCAATTCTTCCGAGCACAAGTCCTCGACTTGACTCTCGTTAGTTCAAAAACCACAACACCTTACGTTAGCACCTCACATAAGCATGTTGCAAACCATATCAAAACATTAACCACCGTAAAATGCCATAAAACTTCAAAAACTTAGTAAAATAATACTAAGCAAACTTCCCATATGTGTAAAGCAAGTTTGAAACATTGCAAGTTAAAAGCAGAACCAATGCGATTTGCACCGGACCATGCCAAAGCTAATCGGACCTTGCTCTGGACCTAGCCAAAGCTAACTGGACCTTGCCCCGAACCTAGCCAAAGCTAACCGGATCTTTTGCTGGACCTAGCCAAAGTTTGCTAGAACTTGCTCCGGACCTACCCAAAACATGTCGGACCTAACATCGAATGTTGCCGGAGCTACCCAAAACAAGTCAGACCTGTTGTCAGACCTTGCCGGAGCTACCCAAAACATGTCGGACCTGTTGTCGGACCTTGTCGGAGCTCGGACCTAGAGTCGGACCTCGTTGAAAAGAGTTTTTTGGCAATATTCAAAACTTTTATCGTAATAGCCAACGTATTCAGCACACATAGGTCTCACGAAAACAGTCTAGTTCTAACTCATACCGAAACTGCTTTTCTGGTTAGAAACATACTAGTCTAGTTGAGCGGACTAGTCCACCCCACTAGGGCAGACTAGTCCGGTCCTTCAGGACTTAGTCCCAGAAGGACTCAAACACACTCACCACGAACTAGTCCGTCCCCAAACATACAAGTTCAAACTCACAAAAAAACTTTGTGAGACCTATTTGTGCTGAATACATTGGTTTTGACAATAAAAGTTTTGAATGCTGCCATAACATCTTTTTAGCAAGGTCCGACTCTAGCTCCGAGCTTCTGCAAGGTCCGACAATAGGTCCGACTTTCTTTGACTTGATTTGACATGTTTTTGGGTAGCTCCGGCAAGCTTTGTCTTAAGCTCCGGCATGTCTTTGATAGCTCCGACATGTCTTTGTTAAGCTCCGATATGTTTTGCTAGTTCCGACTTATGTTGGTTAGCTCCGACATGTTTCTCTAGCTCCGGCTTTTGGGTTGACTAGTTCCGACTAGTTTTGGTCAGCTCTGGCACAAGGTCCGACTAGCTTTGGTTAGCTTCGGTGCTAGGTCCTGCTAACTTTGGTAAGCTCCGACGCTAGATTGTACTAGCTTTGGTAAGCTCCGGCTCAAGCTCCGGTTAGCTTTGGCAAGGTTCGGAGCTTGATCATAATGTTCCAAATTTCATTGTGAAATGTTTTGAACTTGCTTTACACTTATAGAAAGGTTGCTTAGTATTCTTTTACTAAGTTTTTGGTGTGTTTTGGTTGATATGGCTGATATCGTTTTGATATGCTCTGCAACATGCTTATGTGAGGTGCTTACGTAAGGTGTTATGTTTGGAACTAACTTGAGTCAAGACGCAGACTTGGGCTTGTATGAATTGGTTGTTTATTCATGTGCAGGTGTTGCTTGAGTTCAAGTCATGGCTGGTGACAGGATCCTTTGGACTAGTCTCTGGGAGGAGATGAGGTTCCAACAACCAAATTCAGGAGGAATTGTGGTTGAGCGGGTTAGGAGGTCATGCAGGATGATTGAATCAAGGGCAATGCATATGAAGGTTACTGGACATCAAAGGAAGGTGTTTGCACGTATGCATGCGGTGCATGACGTGGCAACATGGTTCTGAATATGGTTTATGGATGGGAAGATCTGGTTGGAAGGATGGGATCCTATCGGTTGATGACTTTGGCTACGGCAGAGTCGGTTATGGCTCGGTATGGAAAGTATCGAGTTGGTTATGATAGGATTTCGTGTGGGTCACAAATTTGAGTTATTTTAGGAATGTGGGATACGTTCCAAAGGTGTTTGGAAGTCTTAAGATTGCTTCTATCTGCGTATAGAAGAGTCCTAAGCAGTTATGGAAAGTTTTGATTCATGATCGAAGTAGGATTGGAGTCCTACATAAGATAGAAGCTGACCAAAAGTTCCTAGTTAAGATTGGGTTGGCCTAAGGGCTGGTTATATAAGCAAGGGAGGACAAAGCTCGTGGTGCACGACTTTGGGGCTGTTCCTCTTGTGTTCTATTGAATAAAATTTGTAGTTTGAAGGAACTTTTGTGCCTTGTTCGTCCGACTTGTTCTAGACAAGTTTTACTCCTCGAGTTTCTGGACAACACTACCTTTCGCCGGTGGTTTTATCATAACTGGAGTTTTACACATCCAATTTATGTGATTCTTTTTGGGTTGCCTTCACAACTTGATTATATATCATCTTTCAAAATTTCATGGTCATTGGATTTGTGGTTTCTGATCTACACGAGTTTCGTTGCAGCGTTCCAGAACTGTTTTTCTCGGGTAGGACAGATTGACCTTTGTTCGATCTTTCGATCATAACATGAGTTTCTCTTGAAGGATTTGAGTGATTCTTTTGTTGTCTTCTTCGTGACTTGATTCTCTCTGATATATATCACTTTTGTCATGATGAAACACATTTAGATTAATTTCACACATGATTTCCCTAACAGATCGTTTTTCTGCCGAAGGGGTTCGGAATTAATTGTTTCTGCTGCGTAAGATTTTTAAATCTACCATTCACCCCCCTCTGGTAGCTTTTCACGTGCTCTTTGATCCTACAATTGGTATCAAAGCCACTGTGCTCTAATCATTGTGATTTGCACTTTTTTTGACTAATCATCATGGAGAAATACTCCGCCAAACCTTGTGTGTTTGCTGGTATTGATTTTCAGGTTTGGAAGGCACGCATGGAGACTTTCATGCAGGCGCAAGGCTTTGCAATATGGGATAAGGTGTACAAGCCTTACGAAGTGCCGTCAAATGATCAAGTTACAGCTACAAATCTGAGAGATGTCGACAACAACAACAAGGCTCGAAACTTGATCATACAAGGATTAACTCAAAGCGACTTCGACCGTATGCACACCTCCGATCTGCATACGATGTGTGGAAAGCATTTTGTGACTACCACGAAGGATCCAACACGATCAAGGAGGTAAGGCAAGACATGTTCAATAAAGAATACATGCGCTTTGAGATGCAACCCGATGAGTCTATTGATGACCTTTTTGCTCGCTTTAATAAAATTCTCAGCAACTTGCGTAGTGTCAATGTTAATTTTTCAGATGCTGAAAATGCTAGGCAATTGTTAAGTGCATTAGATATGTCAATTTGGGAGATGAAAGTCACATCTATTCTTGAATCTACTGTCATGAGTACACTTACTTTAGATGTGCTTTACTCTAAACTCAAAACTCATGAAATTGACATCTTATCACGTAAGAACCCAAATAAGTCTATTGCATTTGTCTCACAATGTGATATGCCTAGCTCCGGCCAATCATCATCTTGCAATACTCTTGCTTTGTTGTCCTCACTAACCCTGGAGCAGATCGAGGAATTTCTAGAGGAGGAGCTAGCCCTTCTCTCTACTAGGTTCTCAAAAGCATTGCAAAATGTGAGAACTAGAAGGAAAGGAAGCTTCGGACCTCAACGATGCTTCGAATGTGGTAAGACAGGACACTTTCATAAAGAATGCCCTAACCCTCCAGGTTCTACTTCCCAAGAAGAAAAACAATCAAGGACGAAGCACTCCTCATCAAATGATAAGAAGAGGAAGAAGGGCTTTACAGGTCGCCAACTAGTGAACAGTTTTATCTCCGCACTCCAGGAACTTGGCTCAAGCGACGTGGACATTGGAAGTGACGAAGATGAAGATGATTTGGCCAACTTATGCTTCATGGAGGGCAAAACAAAATCAAGATCAGGTCAGGAGGATGCAGAACACAACAGTGACGACGATGAGGTATGTTCCACTTGTAATGAAGTATGTGATGCAATTTCTCGTGCAACTATTATTGTTAATAAAAAGGACAAAAAACTTAGGGATAATGCTGCTAAAATTGAATCACTAGAATCTGAAATCAACCATTTGAAAACCTTGATTCCTTGTGATGATTCTTGTCCCTCGTGTGATTTAATCTATGAACAATTGTCCACATTAAGAACTGCACGTTCCTCTACTCTAGATAGACTTGAACTTGAAATTGAAAGGAACAAAAAGCTTGTTGCACTTGACATTGGAAACTTAAAAGATGCTTCTTATTCTACAATTGATTTGCATTGTTCTAGTTTGATGATCTTGAAAAGAAACTAAAAGATGCTATGAATGAAATTTCAATATTGAATAATGCTTTACGTTCTCATGAAGTTAAATATTGTTCCAATTGCAAATTAAAAGGAAAAACTTCATGTGAAAATTGACTTGATCTGTCCAATAAACATGATAACATGCATAGGACATTAGATCGGTTTTGTAATGGGAATAAGAACCTGAACTAACTGTTGAATTCTTCCAAGTCTTGCAATGATAAAACTGGTTTAGGTTTTGATTCTCATGCTCATGCTAAGGCACATCCACCTAAAATTCTAAAGTCATTAGGAAGTGGTTTGATTCAAACAGTTCCTAAACAAAAAGAAGTGGTTTTCAAATCTGCAGGAGTGTTGTCTCATTCGGTTTCAAATAAAAATATTTCTTGCTCATCTAGACATGAACACAAAGATAAATTTCATTGTACCTACTGTGGTAGAGATGGTCATGTCATAGAATTTTGCTATAGACTAGCTAAACAACAGAAAAGGGAAAGAATGATTGCTAGATCTCATATCTTTCATGCAAAATTTGCTGCACATATTAAACCGAATGTCAGGAACATGCAACCTGCTGTTATGAGTCAAAAACATTCAAAGTTTACCTCTGGACCTTTTGTTTTTGCCTTCAGAGCTAATGATTTTTGTGCTACTCAAGTAACATCTTATAGGTCAGTAGTTAAGAGTAAAAAACCTCAAACTTTGACTCGTAAACTTGCTGTTTTATCTCAGCTTTCGCGTGTTTTTCTTGCTGCACGTCGCGTGACTCAGTACTGGATACCTAAATGCATTTTGACTAACCCCAGTATTGAGTCATCGATGTATTGTGCCTCTATGTAGGTTACACGTTTGAGGAAGGAGAACATTTGGATTGTGGATTCAGGTTGCTCACGCCACATGACCGGTAACAAAGATTGGTTCTCCTCCCTCTCTTTTGTGTCACGTGTAGAGAATGTTATTTTTGCCAATAATTCTTCAACTCCTATAATTGCTAAGGGTTCGGTTAGAGTAAATGATCACTACACTTTGAAGGATGTGGCACTTGTAAAAAATTTGAAATACAACCTGCTTTCTGTTTAACAATTGCTAGATAAAAATCTAGAAATTATTTTCAATAAAAACTGCTGCAAAGTTGTAGGTTCAAATAGTGAGCTTATTTTTAACATGTCTCGGTTTGGAAGAGTTTTTAAAGCTGATTTTGATATGTATTTCTCTAAGCATAGGTGTCTAGTTTCTAATGACTCAAAGGATTTATATTTTTGGCATCATAGATTTGGTCATGTAGGCTTTGATCACCTAACGCGTGTTAGTGCTCTTGATCGCATACGTGGGCTGCCTAAGCTTTAAGGGGACAAAGAAATTGTGTGCTCCTCTTGTAGACATGCGAAGATGGTTGCAGGTTCACATACTCATCTCACAATGATCATGACAACTGAACCGGGTCAAGTTTTGCACCTTGACACAGTAGGACCTTCACGTGTTCAATCCTTCAGAGGTAAATTGTATGTTCTTGTGATTGTTGATGATTATTCTAGATACTCTTGGGTTTACTCTATGGCATTTAAGAATGAAGCTTTTAGTCACTTTAGAACTTTATTTCTTAGATTATCAATTGATCACCCAGGATCTTTAAAAGCAATTAGAAGTGATAACGGAACTGAATGTAAAAATCAATCTTTTGATCACTTTTGTGCTAAAAATGGAATAGATCATCAATTTTATTCACCATATGTACCTCAAAAAAAATGGTGTTGTAGAAAGAAAGAACAAAACTTTAGTTGAGATGGCTAGGACTATGCTTGATGAATATCAAACTCCTAGGAAATTTTGGGCTGATGCGATTGCAACCGCTTGTTATGTCTCAAATCGTGTTTTCTTGCGCGGTAAGCTAGGTAAAACACCATATGAGCTCTGGTTTGGACATAGGCCTAGTGTTACGCACTTTTGGGTCTTTGGTTGCAAATGCTTTGTTAAGAAACATGGCAATCTTGATAAATTTGAACCTAGATCCATTGATGGCATGATTCTTGGTTACCCATCTCATACTAGAGGCTACTGTGTGCTTTTACTTGACACTAACAAAATTGTGGAGACTTGTGAAGTGTCTTTTGATGAATCTAGCCCAGGTACTAGCTCAAACATTATAGGTCCAGATCCATATCCGCAGGGGGTGATCATTTTCGTTGAAGATGAGGAAGAGGTGGAGCTGTTGCCCGAAAATTCAGCAGCTAATGACATTGTTCGAGCTCTTGATTTTGATTCATAGCCAGCACCGACGACCACCATTGCTGGTCTAGATCCTCCTCAAGTCACAAGCTCATCAATTTGTGATGAACATGAAGAAGAAGAAGATTGTGAAGTGTGCACTCCCCTCCGGGTTCTCAAAATTCGTCCTCCACAACAGATTATTGAAAGCTTGCACGAACGAGTTACACGGTCCAGGTTTTGCGATCCAAACTCTCATGCTCATTCTGCTTTTGTTGCTTCTTTTGAACCAAAATATATATCACACACACTCACTAATGAATCTTGGATTATTGCCACGGAAGAAGAGTTAGAAAATTTTGAAAGAAATAATGTTTGGAAACTTGTACCTCCACCTCAAGGTCACACTTTAATTGGAACTAAATGGGTGTTTAAAAATAAACAAAGTGAGGATGGGGTTGTGGTTAGGAATAAGGCTAGGTTGGTTGCTCAAGGTTTCACTCAAGTTGAAGATCTAGATTTTGATGAAACTTTTGCTCCTGTTATTAGATTAGAAGCCATAATAATTTTGTTAGCTTTTGCTGCATCTAAAGGTTTTAAGCTATATCAAATGGATGTTAAAATTGCTTTTCTTAATGGCTACATAGATGAGGAGGTTTATGTCAAAAAACCACCGGGTTTTGAAAATTCAGATTTTTCTAATCATATTTACGAACTGTCCAAAGCCTTGTACGGTCTGAAACAAGCCACTAGAGCATGGTATAATAGGTTAAAAACATCCTTACTTGAAAAGGAGTTTACCATGGGCAAGGTTGATAAAACTCTTTTTGTGCTTAAGCATGGCAATGACTCATTATTCGTTCAAGTGTATGTGGATGATATTATCTTTGGTTGTGCTTCTCATGATCTTGTGTCCAAGTTTTCAGCTATGATGAGTTCAGAATTTGAGATGAGTATGATGGGAGAACTCACATACTTTTTGGGGCTGCAAATCAAGCAAACCAAGGAGGGTACCTTTGTGCATCAAACAAAGTATACAAAAGACCTCCTAAGGCGCTTCAACATGGTCGAAAGCAAGCCTCTTCGGACACCAATAGGAACAGCAACAACAGTTGAACTTGATGAAGATGGTGAACCCGTGGATCAAAAATAATATAGAAGCATGATCGGATCACTTTTGTACCTCACAACATCAAGACCGGACATACAATTCAGCGTATGTCTTTATGCACGGTTTCAAGCCTCCCCACGTGCTTCACATCGTCAAGCCGTCAAAAGGATTCTCAGGTACTTACATGGAACTCAAAAATTTGGCATTTTTCTTCCTTCTTCCTCCACCGTTACTTTGAAAGCTTTTTCCGATGCTGATTTTGGAGGTTGTAGGATTGATAGGAAAAGTACTTCCGGTGCTTGTCATTTTCTTGGTAATTCACTTGTGGCTTGGTCCTCTAGAAAACAAAATTCAGTTGCACAACCCACAGCCGAATCTAAACATGTAGCTTCTGCTAGTGCTTGCTCACAAATTCTTTGGATTGTTCAAACACTTAAGGACTATGGGGCTGATCTAGATAGTGTCCCACTATTTTGTGATAACACTAGTGCCATTTGCATTGCTATAAACCATGTGCAACATTCTAGAACTAAGCACATTGATATTAGGTATCACTTTCTCCGTGATAATGTTGAAAAAGGAAACATTGTGCTTCACCATATAAATACTGAACAACAATTGGCCGACATTTTTACAAAACCTTTAGATTTCACTCGTTTTTGTTACATTTGTAGTGAAATAGGGGTTATGCATCATCATGGCTTAAATTGAGGGGGAGTTTTGAAACTTGGGAAGCCTATGTGTGAATCTGAAATTAAAATAATATGAGCATAGTATTTCATACATATATGACTTTGTGATTCCTTTTACATGCTAAAAGTTCTTACTACATTACTCGTGTTATACATTTTGTAGTTTTTGCCATGTCTAGTAATTGGAATAATTACTTACACTAAATCTTGTCATGGTCAAACTTTCTTGCTCTTTTGAACTTGTTGCATGCTCACAAGTGCTTTTAATCATAAAGAATTAATCAAGCAATCAACTCATATGTTGAGTTTTTCTGAACAAATATAAGTTGAGAAATGATCAAGATAATATGCATGCATCACACTTCTTCTTTTGAGATGACTTATCATTGCACTTAGATATGAACTTGGAAGAAGTCGTGTATGACTAAAACCATGTCCTTAAGCTTCTGATTGTCAAATGACATAGGCTTGGCTTGGTTGGTTAGAATAAGGCAGATGCACATATAATCTCTTGCAAATATCATATGATCTAAATTTGTGCTTTGAAAAATAATAAAATGCAGCAACAAGTGTCATGCTTTCAGGTTTTGAAATCGTTCAGTTTGTGAGATCATGACTTGCTAAATTGGAAATTACATTTGATCTCTAGCATGGCTTACACTATTTTATGTATTTCATTGATGTGATAGTGTAAGTTACATGATAGTATGACTTGGATGAGCTTTGTTTTATATGTATATGTTATAATATGCTCATAAAAATTAAAATTTGTCTTATAAACCTTGCTGAATAAATTGTCAAAGGATTAGAGATGATATGTGAATTTTTAAAAACAAATATGCAAGGGGGAAGACATTGATTACACATTGCACATTCACAATTGTTTTTGGCATGATTCTTCTCAAGGGGAGAAATTCTTTTTCTCATTTTATTTCTGTTTTACAAAGGGGGGAATAGTTTTCAAAACTTTTAATGTGAATAAGCCAATGTTCGGATCTTAAGTGGTGTTGCCAATGCATTCATAAAGGGGGATATTGTGAGACCTATTTGTGCTGAATACATTTGTTTTGACAATAAAAGTTTTGAATGCTGTCATAACATCTTTTTAGCAAAGTCCGACTTTAGCTCCGAGCTTCTGCAAGGTCCGACAATAGGTCCGACTTTCTTTGTCTTGATTCGATATGTTTTTGGGTAGCTCCTGTGAGATTTGTCTTAAGCTCCGACCTGTCTTTGATAGCTCCGACATGTCTTTGTTAAGCTTCGATATGTTTTGCTAGGTCCAACTTATGTTGGTTAGCTCCAACATGTTTCTCTAGCTCTGGCTTTTGAGTTGACTAGTTTCGACTAGTTTTGGTCAGCTCCGGTGCTAGGTCCGACTAGCTTTGGTTAGCTCCGGTGCTAGGTCCTGCTAGCTTTGGTAAGCTCCAGCGCTAGGTTGTACCAGCTTTGGTAAGCTTCAGCTCAAGCTCCGGTTAGCTTTGGCAAGGTTCGGAGCATGATGGTAATGTTCCAAATTTTCATGTGAAATGTTTCCAACTTGCTTTACACTTATGGAAAGGTTGCTTAGTATTTTTTACTAAGTTTTTGGTGTGTTTTGGTTGATATGGCTGATATCATTTTGATATGCTTTGCAACATGCTTATGTGAGTTGCTCACGTAAGGTGTTGTGTTCGGACCTAACTTGAGTCAAGTCGCGGACTTGGGCTCGTACGGATTGGTTGTTTATTCATGTGCAGGTGTTGCTTGAGTTCGAGTCATGGCTAGTGATAGGATCCTTTGGACTAGTCTCAGGGAGGAGATGAGGTTCCAACAACAGAATTCAGGAGGAATTGTGGTTGAGCGGGTCAGGAGGTCATGCATGATGATTGAATCAAGGGCAGTGCATATGAAGGTTACTGGACATCGAAGGAAGGTGTTTGCATGTATACATGCGGTGCATGACGTGGCAACAAGGTTACAAATATGGTTTATGGATGGGAAGATCTGGTTGCAAGGATTGGATCGTATCGGTTGATGACTTTGGCTATGACAAAGTCGGTTATGGCTCGGTATGGAAAGTATCGAGTTGGTTATGATAGGATTTCATGTGGGTCACGAATTTGAGTTGTTTTAGGAATGTGGGATACGTTCCAAAGGTGTTTGGAAGTCTTAAGATTGCTTCTATCTGCGTATAGAAGAGTCCTAAGCAGTTATGGAAAGTTTCGACTCGTGATCGAAGTAGGATTGAAGTCCTAGTTAAGATTAGGTTGGCCTAAGGGCTGGTTATATAAGAAAGGGAGGCCAAAGCTCGTGGTTCACGACTTTGGGGCTGTTCCTCTTGTGTTCTATTGAATAAAATTCATAGTTTGAAGGAAGTTTTATGGCTTGTTCGTCCGACTTATTCCAGACAAGTTTTACTCGTCAAGTTTTTGGACAGCACTATCTTTCGTCGGTGGTTTTATCATAACTAGAGTTTTGACAGATCCAATTGACGTGATTATTTTTGGGTTGTCTTAACAACTTTATTATCTATCATCTGTCAAAATTTCACGGTCATTGGATTTGTGGTTTCAGATCTACATGAGTTTCTTTGCAGCATTCCAGAACTGTTTTTCTCGGGTAGGACAGATTGACCTTTGTTCGATCTTTCGATCATAACTTGATTTTCTCTCAACGGATTTGAGTGATTCTTTTTGTGTCTTATTTGTAACTCGATTATCTCTGATATATATCACTTTTGTCACGGTGAAACACGTTTAGATTAGTTTCACACACAATTTCCCTAACAGATTGTTTTTCTGCCGAAGGGGTTAGGATTTAATTGTTTCTGCTACGTAAGATTTTTAAGTCTACCATTCACCCCCCACTGGTATATTTTCACGTGCTCTTCGATCCTACAAACTCTTGGTTTGCCTAACATCGGTTTAGTCTGATCTGGCCGAACTAGTCCGACTTTCCGGCCCGAACAAGTCCGACCCAGTACTTCGGGCTGTCTCAACTTGGACTATTAGCTCTTAGGAGATTCTCAACACTTTGACACATTCAGCACACTCAATATATGTGGCTAAACTCGAAACAAAGAATTTTAAATTGTACTCTTCGAGTTTTCTGTCTTTTTCTCCTCTTTTTCCTTTTTGAGTGTATCCAACATCGTCCATATTTAATCACATGTACTTACACTTGTAATGCTCATTAGTCCCTTAAGTATTGTCATTAATCATCAATACCCACGTGGATTATCCTAGATGCACTTTCACTTTCTAAGGCAATTACTAACCTAAATATCATTGAATGCACTAACTTACTCATATTAACACCTAACTAGACTATAGTGGTGGTGTATGATTTTTATGATAACATGATATAAGCATTATGACTAGATCATAACAACATCTACACCTAGCACATACATGGACTCCACAAACAGACAAGGAACGCTTTGCCCAAGTATATGAATAGGTAAAGACTAATAATAACATATCACAAAGCATAAAGTCACTAAATAAAAAAAGATACATGAGCCATACCTTTCTCAATTTGGACTTGGGACTAGAGGCTCGTCACTACAGCCTAACCTCCACTAATGACTAAGAGAGCACTAGTGTAATACAAAAAGAGAATGCTTGAGTGGTGTGTGTAGGAGAAGTGAGGCACCCCCCTATTAATACATGGAGTAGAGGCGGTTTCCGCCACAATTAGCTCGCAAATAAGTCTTCACCGCCTTCAGGGCACGACAGAAGAGCGCCATACCTTGGCTGACCGGGTTTGGCGCCAGGATAGAGTTGGTCGAGCCAGGGGTGGATCGACTTGGTCCTGGCCCCCCTCGGCTGTGCTTTCTCCAGGAGATTGATAAGTGGACCCATGGTTCATCCCCGTGTGAATCGACATTGGATTCCCTCGGATATGCCTGAGAATTGGTCCGTGGATCCATGTGGTGCCACATGTTGTCACGTGATTGGCTGAGGTGGCACTTTTCAGGATTACTCCCCTCATTCTCCATCAATTCTGCATAAAAACTCCTGCATGCACTATTTCTTCCAAGTACAAGTGGAATTATATCAAATCTAACTATGATGTGTGTAAGAAATATTTATTCCTCCACATAATTGAGTTATATTGAAGGTCGAAATTGGTATATAAGACCGTCAACACAGAGGCACTACAGTGAGCATGTAGAATTCATTGATACAATCAATTTGAACATTTGACGGGATCGAAATCAAATTTGAATTTGAATTTTGAATTTGAATCAACTCCCATGGCTTGATTCAAAAACATAGCAAAAGAGGTCCAAAATTGTTAATACCTGGCAGGGCCGCTATTTGAATTATAGGAATTATAATCGTGAACTGAAATGTGAGAATAGAAACCCTCTGGGAATGGTATTTGAATTAAATATTACAGCCTCCCTTTTATGTTGCAATTAAAGAAACATTTAATCTTGCTTCATGTCTTGCAATAGTAGCTCAGCTAACTTTAACTAGAGAACTTCATTGGTAGTTTCATATTTGTATTTTAATAGTAGTTAATGTCGAATTTATTTTGAATTCAAATTTCCCCATTATGACTTGATTTTAATATTACCCTTACCTAGGAACTAGCTAATATTTTTCTTTCATTTCCTTACTTAATCCACTAGCTAAACAAAAACAACTGCTTATGATTTTACATTTTTTATGATTATAATATGGATTTTTGCCTTTACATTATATTTGACTTTGTATTTTAATTGCATTTGGAATTTTCCCCTTTCTAGAATAACTTGCTTAAGTTTAATCATACTCACCAGTTCTCATTTAGTTTTAAGTTTTAATAAGTCCAAATTATAATATCATTTATAAGTAAGACCATTTCTTGTAAGTTTGAATCTTATTCCAGCTTAAACAATTTTAATTTCACATTTTTTGCATTCTTGTTCCCTTCAAAAGTGGGCTTTTACAACCCTTCCCCCTAAAAGAAATCTCATCCCGAGATTCTAGTGAAAGGAACAACGGAAATGATAGGGAACAATCGATGAAAGATGGATGTTAACCCAGAGAACATGATAACAATGTTGCATGAAAGGATTTGCGATAATCTTCTTGTCTCCATGTAGCGTCTCCGAGGATGTCGTTACTTAAGTACACCTTGCCGACTTTGTATTTCATTTCTATGGATTCAAGTCTCTATGTTGATAAGTTTGAAGGGGTGCTTGAACTTCCATTAGCATTTTGCAATGCTTTCTCAAACATTGAAAAGATGTACTTTATTTTCATAATATTGACTTGAAGAATCAACATTCGCTCTTCGCTTCTTTTGACCATCTTTATATCTTCGAACTAACATTGCAACGCTTCTTGTTTGCTTCCCTTGTTTCGCACAAGTCCTTATTAACTTAACGAATTATTTCCCTAACATGAATCAATGTGGTTTGCGAGATTAAACAACAGATCAATAACCTCATCTGGTTTTTAGTCAATAATAGGATCCCTTTGGGACATAATAGTAATAGAGATTTCAGTGCTCTTATGTGATCCAAACAACGGTCACCAAATATATGACAACTACAAGGCTTTTGGAAATGTGAATGTCACCATATAATAGGAGTCAAGGATGGAAACTCTTTGCGGTGGCATACCAGGATTAAATATTTAGTTTCCCATATGTTTTCAAAACAACAAAGAACTCGACCATATGGTAATTACAAGGTTGTTGATGTATCAACGTTACAATACACCAATTCACGAATCTAGATGGAACACAAGGAGTTTCGCAACATTGACAATCAATTGGTAGGCTCACGAGTAAATAAAATCAAGGATTTTCCAAGGTCGATCATTTACTTAAGTAACGAACCTAAACAAGTCAAGGATATAGGTTCAAGCTTTTGATTAGATACAAGGAATAATTAGTAAACGGTTTCCCTTGTATTACTCAATGAGAAAGAAATAAGTAATTTGTTAATAAAACAAGGATTGGGAAATGATATGGTCATTACACACAATTTAAGGATCTGAATCGAAAGACGTATTCTTGCTCAAAGTTTATTCGTATTCATGCATCATGTTTTTCTTGTGTCATTAATGATAGTGCTTCATAATGCAGCACATGTTGTATGGTGCAATGCATATGCACATGGTGTGGTGCAAATGGTGCATATGTATGGTGCATAATGATGCATATGTATGGTGCATACAAGGTTTTGCACAAGATGGGTTGTGCAGTTCTCAAAGTCTTGTAATATGTATGGTGCATTAACTTTTATAGTTTGATCAAGAACGAGTAAAACCAATCACACAAGAAATAAGGAATATCTCTTGATTTACAAGGCTTGGACACCATGGTCATGAAAAGTGCTCAATAGGGAACTTCACTTTCATGACTCGACCGAGGTTAAGGAAATTATATTAAGACTATCAACAAGGAATGTGGGAAATACAATAAATCACCTTAATCTTTCCCAAAACATGTGCATATTCTGATCATCTTAACTAACTCTTCCCCTCAGTCTCTGTTGCACCTGTTAACTCAAGGAATAATTTCAGCATGAGAAAACAACTAACAACTTTATCTCAATAGTAAGATATTAGTAGGCATAAGATTTAGGCTACTAGAGCTGTCCTTAACGATACTTCGATTAATCTTCTCTTCGATCATATAGTGGTGATTCATATCTTCCTTGATAGCTCTAGTGGAGTTGAAGTTACATTTCTTCCATGATGAGTCAGTCTTGTACATGAAACTGAACTTTCTTGAAGATGTAGTCCCAATTGATCTCTTCATTGTTGACGCGTCACCATGTAAAAGAGATGGGCGTTTAAACATTCAAGTTACTTGAGTGCGCTCCTTCCCCCTTAAGTTTTGAACTAGGAGACCAATAAACTTACTTGAAAATAATCATCATAGGAACGTGATGTGCAACTCATGGATGTAAAATCAATGCACAGTTCCGCAGGCGTAAAGTTGAATCACAACACCTGGAAGGTTACGAAACTTCTCGAGTTGAAATCAAGAACCTAATTTGAAGGTGCATCTATGTATTCCCTTGTGGGTTTTGGACGATTGATGACAAACAAAAGGATAACCAAACTAAAATGTCCTCAAACCGATCAACTTCTGTTGAAAAATGATCATTCTAGACTCAAACTCAATTTTGACCCAGTTAATAGAAAAATCAGATCTTGAGGTGAATAACAATGTTAATGTATACTTCAAGACTTTTCCAAAACGTATTGGTTTGCCACCAGATCAGTTGTGGTTAATGATATATGGCTTGTCAAACCTGACAGTTTTCTGAGAAATTTTGGCAGCACCACCTTTGTTTATTGCTGATTTGTCTACATATTTTCATACATATATATTCAAAATTTGACAAAAACTTAAATTACAATATTGTTACTTATCTCATAAAGATTCCAGAAATGAATTACATGCCTTCATTCGATTTTCTACAGCTAGTTATGGCTAAAATAGTGAAGGGTCCAGAAACTGTTCCAGTTTCTGTCCAGTTTGGTAGAGTTTGGAAATTTGAAATTTTGAATATGGTAAAGAGGGATTCTTCGAGTCAACATAGAAGTTTTAGAGGACTTCCTATATCTCCATACATATACAATACGCCTTCATTGGATTACTCTACTAGAAGTTATTGCTTTTCAAAGTTGGTCAAATTCTGGCAGAAAGCCGGATACTCTATTTTTGCTTTGAAACACTTGAGTTTAAACCTCCTCCAATTTTGAAACTTAGTTCAAAATCTGAGCTTGATAGCTTATATATGTATTTTTACATCTTTTTTCGTCTTTTTAATAGAAATCTTCATTAATGCATCGAAGGGATACATGTCGGTGCTACGTGCCTCACAAAAATGAAAATCCTAACCGGATGATACTGGCATATACGTATACATCAGTGACACTATAAATGTTCACTCCTAAATGTTTTCTAGTTGCAATATGATCAAGCGGTTAGTGTACTTGCATAAGACATGCAATTACAATTTACCAATTATGTGTCACAACAAGGTGAGGCCACATAGACAGCATGACAAGCAGTCATAATAATATATATTTGTCACCAAAGCTAATGCCATGAATGTTTTTATACAGGCCACTCTCGAGGAGAACACGTCTCAAGAAATGTGGACGCATTTTAACACCACATGATGGAGGACTCAAGTAGAGCACGAACAAGTAGTCACAGACGGGTATTTTATCAACCCAACGGATACCACCTACCGCCCCTACCTCATAGATAAACGCCAATGGCGAGCGCTGTGTATGGCTCATTGAACATGAATTGTACAAGAGTTGCATACTCCCGCGTTACCAACCACAAGGTGGGGTTTCCACTTTCTAGCCTAATGCATGCCAGGGACCAGCACTTCATGTTCCTAGAATCACGAAGAGGTTCATAGACTCATATAACTCCCGTGCCATGCCACGGTGGACAATCACATACCACTTCTCGTATGGTGAGCTTACCACCACAGATTCGCTTGAGGTGGCGTACCTTACCTCTTACCTGATGCCGGAGCGTCGTTTCTGAAAATAATAACAAGTATGTTAGCTTTGTCACCTTAATAATTATACTATTATAGACCTTATATGGGAATAATGACTAATCCTCACTCGACTTTTTTGAAGTTTTCAAAAAATAGGCTCTTTTCATGCGTGTTATTACCAATGTAGCTCTGATACCAGACTGTGAGGGTCGGGGTACTGATATTCCAGGAATCACATAGGGTGGTGTCGTATGATGCGACATCCAATAGCACATACGAAAACACATCATAAGCATACAAAGTTTTCATTTCATAATAAGTTATTGTTCGCAACATATTGTACAACAGTGGTACACACGCAGTGGAAAATACATACTTCACACTCTTAACATATTTATGCATAAGAGAAGACATTCATGCCTATGGACTTCTCGCTAGCAATATGAAGAACATAAGACAATGGCGTGATGTTACACGAGAGACATATCTCGACAGCTCGAGGTCTCACGAACAATCCTTAACAGCAGCGACATATGAAAAACCTGGAAAACCACATACAAAGCATTCGTGAGCACGAAGGCTCAGCAAGACATAACTATCTCACTAAACATGGAACTCTACATGTGTGAGACTTGTAATATAGGAATGCTGTGTTTGCATAAAGGACTTGCCTATCTGTAGATCCTTATTTCAGTTTTAGAGTTGCAAATGACATTCCTTGGGCATGGCACATCACGAACTCCACAATCAGACAAGAAACACTTTATCCCCGATGTTACATGCCCAAGGGTGCATAAGCTTCATCCAAGTTAATGGTTTGGCAATGTAAACTTAATTGTACTATTTCTAGTCCATGCAATATGCAATACAATAATAATCATTACAGAAGATTCATAATATTGAAACTACTTTTTATTACTATGTCACGACTCAGTGAACAAGTGGTACTCAATTCATAACCGCAAGGGATGGTGATTCGAATCAATAACACCTAGATATCACAACACATACACCCACACTCGAAGCTGCGAAGGCATGCTCCACTGATGTTGTATTTAGCAACATTTCACTCGACACCTACACACCGAACCGGTCCCACCTCTACGAGCAGGACTTTTAAACCTAATGCACATATAAGACTATAGTCATAGTAGTGATATAAAAGAAAAACTTTGCAATAGCTCTTAAATGCAAACCGGGGGTTGCCTTGGATTGCAACTAGAAAATGTCAATAAGTCAGCGGCTTGTTCTTCCTCTAGAAAATCCGCCATGGACATCATCACAGCTGAGACAATAGATAATTCCTCGCCTCTGGGTCATGCTTCATATTGGTCACCTACATCGCAATCGCTATCATTCTGATTATGCACAAACAAAGAATGCAATTACTAACTTACTAAATGATGTTGCGTAAACTTAAGAACAAGGAAGACTAACTAGTGCAGGAGTTCTAGCCTTTGTTGTGCAAGGATAACAGAGAAAAAACAAGTGGAATCATGTTGGTTAGGGATTAACATTTAGTATGCATCATACAAGAGCATGTAGTTTAGCAAGGAGGAAAATATCTAAATGACAAAAGAGAAAATATCATGCTGCACAAGGACTACAAAATGGACTACGTTGGCCTTCAGTTCTGGTAGAGAAAGGATTTAGTTCATCAAGGCTGATTCCAGAGAAATGCTGGTATGGACTTCTATGTAACATTCATGCAAGGGAAGGTACAAATGAGATAATGATGATGAAGATCAAGCCTAATGAACCTAGTATTTTTACAGCCACTAATACAGGTCAAGTAGAAGGTGTTGGCACAATTTCAGATAAATCACGGGAAGAATGTGGTCTAGAAAATTCAATAATGCTTTAGGATTCCCTGAATTTACATGGCTGTTCTGGAGTCTTGACATAGGCAAAAGTTAGTTTTCTGTTTATGGGAGGTCAATAGGATTCCAATTTTTTTTCCATAATTTTATAAGCATTCTACAGGGATATTGTGATTTTATAAGTTGGAACATTTTTCTGAAAATATTTCTGGAAGTTTTGCAATTTTTCATGTTCATACAGCTTGGAAACTCAATTTGAAATAGCAAATCAAGTCAAATGGCTCTGAAATTTTTACTGGAGTTCAAAGGTATTTAAAGTCGGGCTGTGACCATATTTGGGATTTTTTCCATTAAATAGATCATCAGTAAATAATTCCAAATCCTTTTTGCTTAATGGAATTATTCAGGCAAACACTATGGACTTGCATATGAACTAAAATGCACAACTGGAAAGTACAGATCACAAGGGTTCTAAGAAAATTTGTTTGAGAATTGCTTGCCAAATATAGGAGATATTGATTTTCTAAGTTTGGATTAAAATGGGAACTATTTTTGAACTGGAAATATTTGAATAATCAGCTGGGCACAGTTTTCGAATGGTCCAATAGGATTTCAGCCCCACGGGAAATAGAATTCAGGCACGTGGCCACATTGGAGCCACACACCACACCATATCTGGGGCTTGTTCTCTTTAGCTGACAAGCGGGACCGTAAAGGTCATCTTCCACCTTGCGCCCAACGTCTCCTCGCCGAAGGGGCTGCGCCATAGTCCCCCGGCCTTCAAAATTGCCACCTGGACCTAAAATCAGAGGGGCAACACTATGGTGGGGTCTAAACACGTCGGTGACGGCCGGAGGGTCGAGCTCCATGGCGGCGGCGGCACCTAGGGTTCTGACCATGTTGGCTCTCCTTTAGAGTGCCTTATTTTGATGATAAATTGCACCAAACTATTCCTAAATGTAAGGAAATTGGTGGTACACTACTCTAGCTATTGTACCGCATCACACAGGAAACATGCTAGCGCAGAGGTCATAGATCGTTACCACTAGACGTGCAACGGAATATAGACGCGCATCGGTGTAGGGGAAGTAGACGATCTCGTTCGTCTCCTCCTCGTCCTCGTCACGGCAGCGGGTAGACAATCACATTCACCGTAGCCGATCAGCGCAGCAGTAGCAGCAGCGCCTCCCCAAAGTCCACATGTACGGTGAGGAATGTCATGCGTTGGTTTTCTAGTACCGCATGCGCGGCAAGGGTCTCAGCATGAGGCATGCGAGAGGTGGCGGCTAGCGCTGTCACGTGGTGGAGTAATCAGCCCCTAACCCTACCCCACGCATTTATAGGCGTACTAATTGGCTTTTAGGTCGCAAGCCCATTAGTACCCTAATTGCTTATGGATCAAATATCCAACAGGCCTTAACCCGAATTGTTATGATTGCCTCTTTGGCATATCGCCAATAATCTCCCACTTGCACAAGAGACAATCATCTAGCCAAGCTTTTCGATATTCCAACCCCTTAAGTGTGACCTGTTAGGTTCATGTGCAGTCGGTTGTGAATGAAAACCGTTTCCATCCACAAGTCAGTAGAGGTACCTAGCAGGACATACTGACTCCCAAATGTACATAAATCATATTGGCCGAACCTAGATACATTGAACATGCTAATCCCTTTGCCTTACGATACCAGTCAAGCTCAAGGCGAGATGCGTGCCATCCTTGTGATAGCTTGACCATTCACTCGATCAAATAGTGGATTTATTCTATGACTAAATTTTAGTCACTTTGATTAACCTGTAATCACTTTGGCATGGCCATGCACTTTCAAATCCAACTATCTCGAGGGGCCCAGAGATATCTCTCCTATTAATAAGGAGGGGCAAATTATATCTTGATCTGCGCACATCTTATTCTATGTTTCATTATGTACCTGAAGACTACTTTTATGACTAGCCAATTATGGAGTAGTGTTTGGTAGTCTCAAAGTACACAACTACACACAGTAAGAAACAATGGCGATCTAAGGTCTAAGGATCTAGCAGGTGTATCACTCAAGACCAACTGATGGCACATATGGAAATAACAATCCCAGCAGTGTCTCGGAGTGGGTCAATCCAACACCATGTTCACTAACATGTGTTCACATTATTAATTCAATATCTCCATATCTATGATTCGTGAAACGTGATCTTCAATTAATACATGTGCTAGTCTGTGTGACATCATTATTCCCATTGATATAGGAAATTTTGTACCAAAAACAATAGTATCTCCAATTATAGCCCCTCTAGGATGTAAAATATATCTCTTCTCACCATCCCCATAGTGTATGAGCTCATATAATGATATAGACAAGGGATCATTTAGAGTAACATTACTATAAATAAAGAGTTTCATGAACAAGTCACGTACTTGATGATCAATGTAAACAATGATTACTCATATAACAATTTATTTAACAGTACATGAACATAGATTTGACACAAGTCTCCCACTACACACTAGTATCACTGATGTAAGTATCTAATACCCATAGATCTCATGTGCGCCTCATGCTTTGATTGTGGAAGAGGCTTTGTTAATGGATCTGCAACATTCAAATATGTGTACACCTTCCATATCTTCACATCACCTTAGTCGATGATCTCTCGAATGAGGTGATAGAGTCGTAGTATATGTTTGGATCTTATGTGTGATCTAGGCTCCTTTGCCTATGCGATGGCTCCACTATTGTCACAATAGAGATCCACAAGACTGGACGCGCTAGGAGCAACACCCAACTCAGAAACAAATTTATCTGATACAAACAACTTCCTTTGCAGCTTCAGAAGCTGCAATATACTCTGCCTCCATAGTCGAATCTTCTACTGTATCTTGCTTGGAACTTTTCTAGCTCACCACCCTTCCATTGAGGCAAAAAACAAAATCGGATTGCAATCTAGAATCATCCTTATCAGATTGGAAGCTGGCATCGGTGTAACCTTTTACAACGAGCTCTTGTTCACCTCCAAACACCAAGAATGCATCCTTAGTTCTTCTCAAGTACATAAGGATTTTTTTGACAACAGTCCAGTGAGCCTCACCATAATCTGATAGATATCTGCTCGTAATGCTTAGAGCATAAGATACATCAGGGCATGTACATAGAATGACATACATGGTGGATCCAATAGCCGAAGCATAAGGAATCACTCTCATCCTCTTTTGCTCATTAAGTGTCGAAGGACACTGACTCTTTCTTAGAGTAATGCCTTGTGACATTGCCAATAAAACGTTCTTGGAAACTTGTATATTGAACCGATTCAATATCTTGTCAATATATGTATCTTGGCTTAATCTAATTAGCCTTTTAGATCTATCTCTATAGATTTTTATGCCCAAAATGTATGTTGCCTCTCCTAAATCCTTCATTGAGAAACTTTTTCTTAATGGGGATTTAACATCAGCAAACAATGGAACGTCATTTCTGATCAACAATATGTCATCTACATATAGGACCAGAAATACATATGCGCTCCCACTAAACTTCTTGTAAATACAAGGTTCTTCTATGTTTTTTGATGAAACCAAACTCTTTGACAACTTCATCACAATGTAGATTCCAACTCCGAAATGCTTGCTTCAATCCGTAGATGGACTTTTGAAACTCGCATATTTTACTAGGATTTTTAGGATCGACAAAACCCTCAAGTTGTGTCATATACACATCCTCAGTCAAACTTCCATTAAGAAAGGCTGTTTTGACAACCATCTGTCATATTTCATAATCAAAATATGCAGCAATTGCTAGAAGAATCTGAACAGACTTTAGCATTGCGATGGGTGAGAAAGTTTCATCATAATCAACTCCTTGAATGTGGCTGAAACCTTTCGCCACCAATCGCGCTTTATAGATGTGAACATTTCCATCCATGTCAGTCTTTTCTTGAAAATCCATTTACAATCGATAGGTCTCACACCTTCGATTGGATCAACCAAGTTCCAAACTTGATTTTCATCCATGTATTCAATTTCGGATTCCATGGCTCCAAGCCACTTCTCAGAGTTGGGTCACTTCATTGCTTCAGTATAGGTCGTGGACTCATTATTGTCCAACAATATCATGTCATGCTGCTCCGTGGTTAGAAGCGTTAACTTTTCAGTCACACGACATGCCCTCGTAGACCTGTGTGGGGCTGGTGCTTCATCAACTAGTTGCACAATATCATGTACATCCTGTACAGGATCAGTGGGTGCCGAAATATTTTCAGGTATTTCTTGAATTTCTTCAAGATGCACTTTGCTCCCACTAACTCTTTTGAGAGAAACTCTTTCTCCAAGAAGACACCATTGCGACCGGTATACACTTTACCATATGTTTTGTTATAAAAATAATATCCTTTGGTTTCTCTAGGATATCCCACGAAGAAGCATTTGTTTGATTTGGGAGTGAGTTTGTCCAACGTCAAAAGTTTGACATAAGCATCACACCCCCAAACTTTGAGGAAAGAAAATCCAGGATGTTTCCCAGTCCACATCTCATATGGTGTCTTCTCAACAGACTTAGTTGGTACTCTGTTTAGTGTAAATGCAACAGTTTCAAGATCATAAACCCAAAAGGATAGTGGAAGATCTACTTGGCTCATCATCGACCTAACCATGCCTAACAAGGTTCTGTTCCTCCGCTCGGACACCCCATTCCATTGAGGCGTTCCGGGTGGAGTCAACTGTGGAACAATTCCACATTGTTTTAAATGATCATAAAATTCATGGCTCAAATATTAACCCCCACGATCAGATCGTAGAAGTTTAGTTGTCTTGCCCAATTGATTATGTACTTTATTATGAAATTCTTTGAACTTTTCAAAGGATTCAGACTTGTGCCTTATTAGGTAGACATAACCATATCTACTGAAGTCATTGGTAAAAGTAATGAAGTACTGGAAACCACCTCTGGCTATAGAACTCATTGGTCCACATACATCTGTATGTATAAGTCCCAACAAGTCAGTCGCCCTCTCACTTTGACCAGTAAAGGGTGCTTTGGTCATCTTCCCAAGCAAACAAGACTCGCATGTGTCAAGTGATTCAAAATCAAATGAGCTTATTAAACCATCTTTATGGAGTTTTCAATGTGTTTCTCATTTATATGACCTAAGCGACAATGTCAAATAAAAGTGGGATTTAGATTATTTCGTCGATCTCTTATGGTATTAATGTTACAGATTGTTTTATCCTCAAGATCAAGAACATACAATCCATTCACTAATGGACATTGAGCATAGAAAAATCATTATAATAAATAGAACAACATTTGTTCTTTGTTACAATCTCATACCATCAACTTCTTGTAAACACAAAGAAGAGATATTGTTCTTGCTCAAAGTAGGAATGCAATAACAATTATTCAATTCAAAAACTAATCCTGAGGGTAATGATAAGTGGTATGTCCCGACAACTATGACTGCAACCTATGCTCCACTGCCTACATGAACATCCAACTCGCCTTTCTCAAATCTTCTAGTGTCACTTAGACCCTGCAACAATTTGCAAGTGTGAATCATCGATCCGGTATCAAATACCCATGATTCACTAGAAGATAATTCAATGTTCATTTTTATAGCATTTATACCTGAAGTGGAAGTCTCACTTCCTTTCTTTTTCTTTTGATCCTCCAAGTACTTCTTGCAGTTCCTAGACCAATGCCCCTTAACATAACAGTGAAAGCATTCATCATCAGAAGAAGGGCTAGATTTGCCCTTTGTCTTAGACTTTGAGCTTGAGGGTTCATCGGGAACCTTTCCCTTGCCTTTGCCTTTGGGATGCGTCACACGCTTCCTCTTTTTATTCTCCTTTTGAACCATCATCACATGAGTGGCGTTTTACTTAAAACTTTCTTCGGTTGTTTTAAGCATCACATGCAATTCATCCAAAGTTTTCTCCATGCCATTCATTTGAAAATTCAATATAGATGGCTCGTAGCTCGCTGGGAGCAACTGGAGAACAACGTCAATAGCCAGATCATCCTTGAGTTTGGAACCAAGTTTGCCCAAAGTCTCAATGTAACCAATCATTTTGATTCCATGAGGGCTTACCGGGCTACCCTCCGCTAGCTTGCATGAGAACAAGGACTTTGAGATGTTGTATATCTCAGCCCTAGTTTGATTCTCAAACATTCCATGCAGTCCCTCAATCATAGAATAAGCATATGAATGCTCATACTTTTTTTTTTGTAGATCAGGGGACATAGTGGCAAGCATGACGCAGCTTACATTAAGCACATCATCGCAGTGCTTCGTATAAGCTCTACGTGCCGCAGTAGTTGCATCAGCTGGGAGGTCATCAGGATATGGCTGCAGAAGAACATACTTTGTTTTCTGTTGTCTAAGAACGATTCTCAGGTTGTGGTACCAATCGATAAAGTTAGCTCCATTTAGCTTTTCCTTTTCGAGCAAAGATCGCAAATTGAAACCGACTAAATATGCAAGGTTTTAGCACTATGTTATGTATCAATCTTCTATTAGCATTTTAATAAAAGACACTACCACTATATGAGTATCGTCCTCCCTCTAACGACATATAGTGTCCATGATCCATATTCACTAATTTGTAGTGAGCTTTGACTTCACTGCTAGGAAATTAGTGACATAGATAAACAACAATCGCTAATCATATCCCTATATGATTCTTGTTTGTTAGGTGACATCCAATGCCCCGGCTCCCAACTCTATGCCATAAAGCCCAAAACTGTTTTGATAGCTTTGTTCAGTAAACCAACACTATGCATGTGAATGTCCAACATTCACACTATGCATTATGATAGATGATGGTACTTTGCTTTCGCAAACCTACCACACAACGACCCAAATAACATAGGTGCAACTATTGGTAAATGGCATCAAATACTCAACTTTTGTGAGGGCGGCTATTCTATCATGACAAAACACCTACGATATGAAAAGCATGAAAATAAAAGTAATATGTAAACCTAGGGGACATGAAAGTGTATGCCAAAAGCGGTGAAAAGCTTCGAAAGTATGAAGTCGCCGGTGAGGTGGACTTCTTAAGCCGATGGCTCGAAAATTCTCTATTTCGATGTGGTTTTTAGACGGATTTCCTTGGTTCTTCTTCGAGTGGATGCGCTTGGACATGGAAAAAATAATGTCTCACATTCACAATCAAAGATCAAATGGGGAAGTGGAATTTAATTTGAAACCTAGCACCATTCTGATGAGAAGCTCATTTGAAAACTTGCAAATATCGAAGCTAGGAGGCAAGACACGGGAATATATTTCATGGGCGCATACTAGGTGTATAGGCGCTCCTTTTTGCTTAAGGAAGCAGGGTGAGAAAGCAGCTGTAGCGCTAGCCCGATGGGGAACCAATGGGCGGCAATTGAAAACAGAGAACGGCGGCCGACAATTCTTCGAGCTCTTCGTTGAGATGGATCAAACTGCAAAGAAAATGAGCCAAACTAGTGCGCCAGAGCATGAGGAATAATAAAGCTCGAAGGATGATGATCAAAATTCATTGCTATGGCTTGATTCCAGCCAGACAGGACGAGCTCGTCGGTGAGTAGTTTTTCTGCGTAGAGGAGAAATAACATAGGTAGGGTTTCCACTCTGAGGCGTGGAGGAGGATAAGGAGAAGGGTAAAAGATCAAGCAATGAAATGGAGTCGAGCCGGGGAAGCAAGGAGGCAGGCTGCTGCGTGGGTATTGCATGTGGTGCCGTGGCCTGCTCTGAGAAGGAAGGGAAACAGAGCATGTGTTGAGTATTACATGTGGGTCCCACCCTCTCTTATCCCTTTATTATTCAATTAGCATAGTAGATCAATTCGACAAATGGCAACCTTTGGAGGGGCCACTAAAGTGAAAATGTAGAATTCATTGGTACAATCAATTTGAACATTTGACAGGGCCGAAATCAAATTTGAATTTGAATCCCCTCCCATGGCTTAATTAAAAAACATAGCAAAAGAGGTCCAAAACTGTTAATATCTGGCAGGGCCACTATTTGAATTATAGGAATTATATTAGTGAACTCAAATCTGAGCTTTGAAACCATTTGGGCGTGGTATTTGAATTAAATATTTAAGCCACCCTTTTATGTTGCAATTAAATAAACATTTATCATTGCTTCATGTCTTGCAATAGTAGCTCAACAAATTTTGACCTGAGACTTCACTCGTAGTTTCATATTTGTAATTTAACACTAGTTAATGTGGGATTTTTTTAATTCACATTTCCCAATTATAACTTGATTTTAATAATACCCTCACCTAGGAACTAGCTAATATTTTTTTTCCTTTCCCTTACTTAATCAACTAGCTAAACAAAACACCACTGCTTATGATATTACATTTGTTATGATTATAATCTGGATTTTTGCCTTTGCATTATATTTGACTTTGTATTTTTAGTTGCATTTGGAATTTTGTCTTTTTAGAATTACTTGCTCAAGTTTAATCGTACACTCACCATTTCTCATTTAGTTTTAAGGTTTAATAAGTCTATATGACATCATTTATTAGTTAGACTATTTCATGTGAGTTTGAATCCTATTTCAACTTAAAAAGTTTTAAGTCACATTTTTGCATTCTTGTTCCCATCAAAAGTGGGCTTTTACACGAGGGAGTTGTAGTCAGCATCTAGCCTAGCTAGTATGCAGGGAATGATGTCATCATCTTCAAATTTCTTGTCTGCTGACGTCATCTCGTTTGCGTACTCCATCTTGGAGAAGTATAGTGCAGCAAACATACCTCCCTTGTGCTTGATAACTTGGCACGTAGATGCATGATGTGTGCCGTTTATTGCGAGACGAAGCTGAAAGTGCATCTAGGACCCTTGGATGTTTGGGATGATTAATGACAAACAATTAAAGAACTAACAAAATTGTTGAGATATTGCAGAAATAAAATGTACGAAAAGCCTTTATTAAAAGTACTTTGAAAAAGGAAAATAGACACGGAAAAGGAAGGACTCATAGAATTAGGTGTTTGTTTTTCTTGAGTCGTAGGAAACATCATAGTATCAAGAAGGACACGACTCTTGCAAATTTATGGAATCAAATGGGAGCTCAACACTTGGGGAAGTTTTAAAGTCACACAAAAGCCCCACCTTTGTACCCCAGACTTGTCCAATCCATGCCGAACATGTCCGAAGCGGCTTTTTCGCACTGATTCAAAATCAAACACTCAGTCATACTGTCACTGGGTCCATCAGCTCGGACATGTCCGAACCATTTTGGGCCTTGTCCGACTCGGGGAGCCTAACAACGGTCAAAATCACTTTTTGGCTATGAATAGGGGACAAAATCCCATCTCAGCCATACCCTAACCTCTCAAACTTTCACATGCGCCCGGGGCTCCCTCTAGAGCACTTCTCCACCCAGTTTTAAACTTCAAGAGCCAAAACATGAGATTTTTGGGAAGGGTGAAAGAGTGGTTGTGAGATTGAAGAAGAGGTGGCTTTGGAGTTGAGCTTTGATTCGATTTGCTTTGTTTGCCTGAGTTCTTTGTGTTTGTTACTCTTGGGTGCAAACCCTAGATGGTTAGGCGTCTTCTGATGATTTCTTGTGTGATTTAAGTGTCCGAGAAGTTTGTATCAATCTTGTGAGATAGTGGAAGAACCAAGGCACTACCTTTGTGGTCTCTTGGTAAGGGAAGGGCTAGTGAAGGCCAGCTCCTTCGTGGACTCCTCAACAGGAACGTAGATTTCTTTGTGAAACTGAACCTCGGTTAAATATCCCATGTTCATTTTCTCTCTTTTAATTTCTGCACCATATTTACCTTTTTAGTGATCCTCTAGGGCATTATCTTCATCTACTCGTTCTAGCATGTTTTAGATCTTGTTTCATACTCTATATTGTCTCTAGGAACTGCTAGGGTGCATTTTGCTTCATAAAAGTTGTGAAAAATCCTACCTTTTGATCAGTCTTGTGCAGAATCTCGGATTTATCCAACTTCTGTTAGACTTGTCTGTGCAAAGTCGGATGAGTCCGAACCTAGCTCGGACTTATCTGAAACCTGAGATCAGGACAAAGTTTAATTACTTTCCCTTTTGTTTTAATTGCCTATTCACCCCCTCTAGGACACCTTTCAATTGGTATGAAAGCAGGTCTCTCCGTGAAGAGCTTAACCGCTTGGAGATAAGATGGCCAACACCACCATCAAGGAGGACCCGCTCAACAATGCTGCAAAGAAAGACAACACCAAGACCGATGTGACCAATCCACAAGAAACTCAAGGATCCAATCCACCAACTCCCAAGACCGATTGTCACAAGCCACAAGGAGCACCTCCACGACACGACCTCTCAAACTCGAATTAGGAAGATGTTGATAAAGAAGTAGCTCGCCTCACGAAGCAACTAAGGAAGAAGAAGAAGGAGGTCAAGAAGAAGAAAATAATTGACAGGGAAGGGAAACTAAAGAGTAGTCAACAAGACTACTCCCGATATCCTATCAAACTATGAGCTCTTAAATTCTCACTCTAACTATTTGTTAATTCCATTGGGAAAACCACCACACTTTGATGGCACAAATTACACTATGTTAAAGCACAATATGAAATTGCATCTAATCTCTCTCAATCCTAGTCTTTGGCACATAGTATGCACAGGTGTAGATATCCACCCGGATGATCAAGGACTCCCCTATGAGCAAGAGCAACAAATCCATCGCAATGCTCAAGCGAAGGCCTTGCTCAACTCATCCTTGAGCCAAGAAGAGTTCAACAAGGTGGATGAGCTTGAGCTCACCAAGGACATATGGGATACAATCAAGATTTCTCATGAGGGCAATCGATGCATGCAAGAGGTCAAGATAGAGATGATTGAGGGAGAGCTTGGTCGCTTCACCATGGAAGATGGCGAAACACCATAAGAGATGTACAATTGGCTCAAAACACTCATCAAGAAGAGTCGGGTGTTTGGATGCACCAATTGGATGGAGCACAAGGTTGTAAAGAGATTGATAACGAAATTTATGCCTAGAAATGTCACTATTTGCACCTAGATCCGGGATAGGCCCATTTTCCACAACATGACCCCGGACGAGGCGCTTGGAAAGATTATCAACCATGAGATGATAAAGATGGAAGTCCGACATCTAAAAGATCTTGCCAAGGTGACTTCATCAAGGAAGAAAGACATTGATCTCAAAGCATCATCCAAGTCCAAGGGCAAAGAAATCCAAGATTCAAGTGAAGATGAAGAAAGCATAAACACGGATGATGAAGAGTTGGCCTTATTCATCAAGAAGTTCAAGAGGATGATGACGAGAAGAAGAAGTCCCAACCTAGAAAAATGATCCTAAAGAGGCAAATGCACGCGCACTCCATAGAGTGGCATATTTGATATGGAGAAGATCAAATATGCATGTAGTGCATATTCTATCTCAATATCTCCTCTTGTTAAGGATGACCTTGGTTATTCATAGAGAGGAAAGCAAAATGCTAGATTCCACAAGAATAAGAAGAAGTTTGTTGCTTTGGTCAAAGATGGCTTGTATCAATCCGAGAACAACATCCATGCATCCACCTCACATAAAAATGACAAGAATGCTAAAAATGCCAAACATGTAAACTCTACTTTGTTTCATGAATTTGATGCATCTTATGTACTCATGAGAACAAGTTTGGATATGTGTATGCTAAATATGTAGGGCCACACCACAAGAATCTCAAATCTTGTTTGTGGGTGCTCAAATGTCTTGTGACTAACCTCAAAGGACCCAACCTAGTTTGGTTGCATAAAACAAAATCCTAACTTGTTTTGTAGGCATACTACTCTAGTGGTTCAAAATGGGTACTCGAAAAACTGGGTGCACAGACCATATGACATGAGAGAGGGAGTTTGTTGAATACGAGGAGAACGACAACCCAAGCGAGGGCATCTATTTTGGCATCAATAGCCAAGGTAGATTCCTCGGTGTTGGTAAAATTGTAATCTACCTCAACACTCTCATTCACATCTTTTGCATGTTGACTCTCTTGATTATAACCTATTTTCCATATCTTAATTATGCGAGAAGGGTTATAATTGTTTATTCAATAATGAGAGTATGAGTGTCACTAGAAGGAGCGATAACGCAATTGCCTTCAAGGGTGTGTTGAAGGGCAAACTTTATCTTGTGGACTTTACCACGGATAAAGCACAACTTGACACATGCTTGATGGGAAAGATTAACATGAGGAGGCTTTTGGCATGAGGAATTTGCAAAAACTTCTAAAAGGCAATCCCCTCCGTGGACTAAAGAATGTTGTCTTTGAGAAAGATAGGCCATGTAGCGCATGTCAAGCCAGGAAGCAAGTTAGAGCTTCGCACCCCGCCATGAACACGATGACGACATCAACACAGCTAGAGATGCTTCACATGGACCTCTTCGGTCACATTGCTTATATAAGCATTGGTGGTAATTGTGACACCCAGTTCTGAAAATGAACCAAGTGCGACGCATATGTGTGCTTAGGATGTTCAACACAAATACACAATTGCATCACAAACGATATATAGAAAATAACCACATCTCAAAAGTAAATTGGTACCTTGTTACAATAACTCAATGGTTGCACGAATTACAAGGCTCTAATTATTACTATTGCAGCAGAAAGATAAACTAAACTAAGCAGCACGACTCCAAACCACAGTCATGTTGACGAAAGCACAAAACCTTGAACTCCGCATGATCCTCATGATACTCCCAAACATCAACTGAAACTATCGATGGGGGAATTGCAAGGGTGAGCACATGTCGTATCCGGCAAAAGTGGGAAAGTATGACATGTAGCTAAAAACAAGGAATGATAATAATTTGCTAATCGCAGAAAAGTACATTCAAAACATGTAAAAAGCATCCTACAATGTATATGTGAATTTAATCCCATCATATCCCAAGTAATTATTATAACATGTATCCAACATTCTAAATTACCATCATACCTCATCCATCAATTTAATAACCATCCATATGCCAAATTCTCACCTTCATGACCAGCCATGTCCAATTATCATAACCCAAACCATAACCAAGTCCAAAACCATCCCAAGTCCCAAGTCCTACTCTAATCATGAAAGTTGTCGAGGTTCTCATAACCGGGAGCACGACAATCATGATAGTTTTAAACACTCTGCAGAGCTTGTACCACTTTACCCACAAGTTCATGATTTTGTCACACGTCGGCGACTAAAGAAAACCTCCATCATGCCATTACACTACCATAGGTGTATGGCCAAGAGATCACAAAATAGTCTTTACAATGTGATTACGATATGTGTGGACGCACTAAGGTTTCACAGGAGGTGATGTCTCACAACTGAGCACATCCATCCAAGGGCCCCCTCTTGTGCTGTCGGTACCCTGGGTACTGTATACCCCTTGAGATTGCAAAGATCTTAAGGAAATGTCATCTACTTGATTTGAAGACCTTCGGAGGCCCACATGTCAGACATAACCGGACCCGCTTCCCCAATATGGTTAGTCCCAGAGTCGCCACGTGTACCATCAGATCGGAGCTACCGCCCACAAGGGGGAAGCTCCGGGCTATGTACCATAACGGCACCCCCAGACCTAACCCCAGACCGAGGGAAGCTCCAAAACTGACACGTGTCTGGTGGCATCGGACCTATCTGTTCCCCACAGTATGCTCCAGAGCTGCCACGCGTCCAACCGTCGGATCTTCAGCCTCAAACCTCCGGTAGACTCCATAACGGCTCTGGATCTTCGGAGAGGAATCAAGGACTTCAAGACCCGATTAAGTGTCATTAATACTATATTAATGACACATGATCGGACGACCTTAATTACCAGTAATGGTGCTGTCAAAGCCCATAACTCGGTCATTAAGGGTAATTAAGAGCATCAAATCAATATTAGTAACTGCCGGGGCCACATGTCGGGCCAGGCCAACTTGTAACGGCCTGTCCTTATACTATAAAAGGACAGGCCGACGATACATAGGGGACGGATCTGACCTGCTCTGATCTGATCGCGCACTCTCAACTCATGTCACCTGAGTTGATTTCATACATCCAATACAACACCAACACACCCCGTGGAGTAGGGTATTACGCTCAGGCGGCCCGAACCACATAAATCTTTGTGTCACCTGTATCATTTTACACTTCACCTTCTTGAATCTCCGATCTCCCACACCGAACTTCAAACTCCACAAACACTTTAGTAGTGTCGGGAGATCTGCCGGATCAAAACCACCGATAGTTGGCGCGCTAGGTAGGGGCAGCGCTTGAGATTTCAAGAATGGTGAACTCAGCTGCTGGATCATCCAATGGTCATCCTGCTGTTCAAGCTGCTGGGGGCAATCCCTCCAATATGCAGCCACCAGTAGGAACCTCGGTTCCAGCTGGAGTCACACTTCCACCACCGCCGCCTCCGCCAGCAAATCAAGCTGGGCAGCGCGATGGTTTACCGGCGTCAATCACTACGTCGGCGAATCATGACAACCCGGAACACGCGCTCCATGCAGCATGTGCTCTCCTTCAGCGCCCACCACCTCCGGATGCATCCCGGGATGCGCTGGAGCAGTGGAGGGCCGATGTGGAACACTTGGTTGCAGCAGCAGCTGACCGCATCAGTAACCAGGGTCCTCCTCCTTCAGGACGGGCTCCGTCGCAGCGACGGACCTTGTCTGGCAGACTTGGTCCGCACGTTTCCAACAACAGGAGACGTGCTGCGTCACAACAAGTGACGTCGTTGCCCTCCGGGGCGCGACGCACTCACACGGTATCAAGGCTTTCAACTCATGACCTCTGGGCGGAGCTTGATCGCCGCTACCGTCAACAAGACGGCCGAGTCCATATCGAGCGTGCTCGTGAAAGACGAGAAGCTCAGGACATCCCTGCTCCTGATGGAGTAGGAGGAGGTTGTTCAACGCTGGCCATGCATCTATGTATGGTCAGGTGGCCACAGAAATTCCGGCCTCACCTGCCAGAGAAGTTTGACGGGACCGTTAATCCCGTCGAATTTCTTCAGATTTACTTCACTGCTATCCTGGCAGCTGGAGGAAATGAGGCCGTAATGGCCAACTATTTTCCAGTGGCTTTAACTGGGACCGCCTGGTCCTGGTTTATGAGCCTTCCACCCAACTCCATCAACAGTTGGGAGGAGTTGTGCTGGCAGTTCACCGCCAACTTCGGGAGTTCATACACCCGACCAGGCACCGAACTGGACCTTTTTGCAGTCGTGCAAAAAGGGGGAAAATCCTTGCGATCATTCATCCTGAGATTCTCTCAGGTACGAAACACTATCCCTTCTATCTCTAGTCTGTCATTGTGGCATTTAGACAGGGCATACGGGATAAGAAGATGTTGGAGAAACTGGCGATCAAGGAGATCACCAGTGTCACGGAACTCTTTAGCTTGGCTGACAAATGTGCCAGAGCTGCGGAGGGCCGTGAAATGCACTCCAAACCACCTCCGAAGGATCACAAGAAATCCTCCAAAAGCGAAGCCACTACCAAGAAGAAGAAAAAGACCAACGGCAAGAAGAAGCCGTCGGCCGGCGCATCTAATGTTGCAGCTGCTGCAGCTCTGGGTGGCCGGGGGCCACGCACCGAGAAGCGGCCTCGATCGTCTTCTGAAGACGGTGGCAAACCCAAGATGTGGTGTCCAATTCATAAGACGGACAACCACAGTTTGGAAGACTGCCGGGAGGTCCAAAACCTTGTCGAGCGCTACAACAAGCGCCGGGAAGAAGTTCCTTTCCGACAGAGGGAAGGAAAACAAAAAGTTGACGAAGCTCCGGCTGAAGAGGAGTTAGGTTTTCAGGATCCTAAAAAGGTCCTGAAGGCCGTCTACACCTCCGTCGACGATGATTCTGACGTCTCTGACAACGAGCGTCGGAAGACCACGAACACCATTTTTGGTGGATCATGGGACATCACCTCCAGCCGCGTCCTCAAGACTATGCGTCGGGACATGGCCGCTGTAGCTCCTACAGCCAGGGCGGAGCCTCATCGGAAGTGGATGGACACGGCCATCACTTTTGATGCTTCGGACTGCCCTCGATGCATGGTTGGAGCAGGCCAGTTACCTTTGATGGTATCTCCTACCATCAATAACATTCAGCTCCACCATGTTATGGTAGACGGAGGTTCGGGGCTGAACCTCATAAGCTTCGAAGCTTTTACCAAGCTTCAGCTCCGACCTTCGGATCTTCATCCCTCCCGACCTTTCTTCGGAGTAGGTACGGGAGCCATTACCCCACTCGGTGCTATTACTCTCCCCGTTACCTTCGGGAACCGGGAGCAGTATCGCACTGAGAAGTTGGTCTTTGACGTTGCTCAGATCAACTTACATTTAAACGCCATCTTGGGCAGGCCTACCTTGTACAAAATCATGGCAGCTCCTCATTATGGCTACTTGGTGTTAAAGATGCCAACACCAGTAGGTGTTCTCTGGATTCGCGGAGATCGCACTGCCGGAGTAACTGCTCTAGAAGAACTTCATGCGCTTACTACGGCGCAAGAGGAGGACTCCAGGCAGGAGCAAGCTCCAAAACCCCCGAGCATTCGTCAGCGAGGCTCGACTTCTGCACCTCGTGTGCAGTCAAGCGGCGACACCGACATTCCGGTCAAAGTCGTCCAAATGGGTTCTGATGCCGCTCAGACCACCCGTATATCGGGTGGACTGAATGACAAATAGGAACTCGCGCTCATCGCTTTCCTCCGGGCTAATGTCGACGTGTTTGCCTGGCAACCGTCACAAATGCCTGGGATCCCCAGGGAAGTGATTGAGCACAATCTGAAGATCTAGCCTGATGCCTGACCCGTGCATTAGAAGCCTCGGAAGCAATCCGTGGAGCGATAGAACTTCATTCGACAAGAACTGAAGAAGTTGCTCGAAGCTGGATTCATCCGAGAAGTCTTCCATCCAAAATGGATGGCAAACCCAGTCGTTGTGCCCAAGGCCGGTGGGAAGCTTCGGATGTGTATTGACTACACAACACTAAATAAGGCATGTCCAAAAGATCCATTCCCACTACCTAGAATAGATCAGATAGTAGATTTCACCTCCGGGTGTGAATTACTGTGTTTCCTAGACGCATATTCTGGGTATCATCAAATCAGAATGTCTAGGGAAGATGAAGAGCATACCTCTTTCATCACAGTAGATGGATTGTACTGTTATACGGCCATGCCATTTGGTCTCAAGAATGCAGCTTCAACTTTTGTACGAGCTATGTGCAAAACTTTTGAAGAACTCATTAGAAACATAGTGGAAGTGTACGTCGATGACATCATGGTCAAGGTCAAGAACAAGGAGTCACTCCTTGACACCTTGCAGGCTGTCTTTGACAAGCTACGGGTCACCCGCACAAAGCTAAACCCAGATAAGTGTGTCTTTGGGGTTAGCTCTGAAAAACTTCTTGGTTTCCTGGTAAGTCACCGGGGCATAGAAGCTAATCCGGCGAAGATCAAAGCCATTGAAGACATGCGGCCACCAGCCCGCATCAAGGATGTCCAAAAGCTGACTGGATGTCTAGCAGCCCTCAGCCAGTTCATTTCAAGATTGGCGGAACGGGCACTTCCCTTCTTCAAGTTATTGAGGAAGTCCGGACCATTCCAATGGTCTGAAGAAGCAGAAAAGGCGTTCTAGGAGCTAAAACAGTTCCTCACCACCCTACCAACTCTGGTAGCTCCGAACCCTGTTGAGCCTTTGCTGCTTTACATTTCAGCAACTGACGAAGTCGTCAGTATGCTCCAGGTTGCGGAGAGACCATAACTATCCCATACTTAGGAATCCAGACCCCTCCAGGAGGGTCCGGAGGTTCCTGAAAGCAAGTCTGGGTCCCACTTCCCAGACTTGAGTCCACAAGAAGCTACTTCAGAAGACCCAGACCCCTCCGGGAGGGTCCAGGTCGCTTCTGAAGAAGCTCCAGGTCCCTCCAGCAAGGACCCGGAGGTCTCCGAAGAAGGTCCGGATTCCTCCGGGAGGATCCGGGTCAATGAAGAGGAAGCTCTGGGCCCCTCTGGGAGGGTCCAGACCATCCAGCGCCCAGTGTACATCATCAGTGAAGTACTTCATGACGCCATGACTCGATACCTAGAGGTGCATAAGCTGCTCTATGCAGTTCTTATCGCCTCCAGGAAGCTTCGCCATTACTTCCAAGCTCACAAGATTTCAGTGGTGACTTCTTACCCACTTCGAGCAATCTTGCATAATCCCAATTCAACTGGGAATATTGCAAAGTGCACAGCGGAATTGGTCGAATTCGATCTCGAATTCATTCCAAGGCAAGCAATCAAGAGTCAAGCATTGGCGGATTTCGTGGCGGAATGGACTCCCTCTCCATCAAACCCTAGGGGCCCCAGTGAGCAGAAGCCGGAACACAAGGCTCCAGTCTTCACCGAGCCTCACTGGACCCTCTATTTCGACGGCTCCATGCAAAAGCAGGGGGTCGGAGCTGGAATCCTTCTCCTCGCACCAACTGGGGAGAAGGTAAAATACATGGTACACCTTGAGTTCAAGGCGACCAACAACATGGCGGAGTACGAAGCACTCATCTACGGAATAAAGGTGGCACTATCATACGACGTCAAGCAGCTGCTGGTCAAGGGAGATTCACAGCTCATCATTAAGCAAGTGAAGGGTGAATGCTCCTGCAACAATCTTCAGCTAGCTGCTTACCTCCTTGAAGTCCAGAGGCTTCAGAAGGACTTCAAAGTCCCAAACCTCCACCACGTCCAGCGTGTACACAACGCTGAAGCCGACGAACTCTCGACAAAAGCGTCAACTGGAGCACCAGCTCCTGACGAAACTTTTGTCCAAAGGTTGTCAAAACCCACAACTTAGTCTACTGAACTGAGTGAAGGGGGCGATATCAGCATCCCAAAGCTGACGGCCCCGATGGCCCTGTTACCATGGCAGCCATCAAGGGTCGTAAGTGCTGTCGGAAGCTCCGAGCAACCCAGCACGCAAGACTCAAATGCTCAAGTTAGCTCTGATGCATGGATTTCGGAGATCCGGAGCTACTTGAAAGACAACATTCTTCCTGACGATGATGTGTCCGCTGACCGGATAGTCAGATTGGCTAAAAGATACACGTTGGTAGAAGGGGATCTCTACCGGCGCGATGCCAACGACGTCCTAATGCGTTGCATCACAAGGGAAGAAGGTTGCGAGCTCCTCGCAGAAATCCATGGAGGCGAGTGTGGGAACCACGCGTCTTCCCGCACGTTGGTCGGTAAAGCCTTCCGGCATGGCTTCTACTGGCCTACAACACTCCAGGATGCAACTGAGCTGGTGAAGAAATGCAAAGCATGTCAATTTCATGCAAAGCAAATTCACACACCGGATCAGCCTCTACAAATGATACCTCCTACATGGCCCTTCGCTGTGTGGGGGATGGACATCTTGGGACCTTTCCCATGAGCCGTCGGAGGTTACAAGTTCCTGTATGTCGCCATTGACAAGTTCACCAAGTGGCCGGAAGCAACTCCAGTTATGATAATAAACAAGCAATCTGCTATCAACTTTTTGCAGTCCATTGTATGCAGATTTGGAGTCCCAAGCAAAATCATTACTGATAACAGGACCCAATTCACAAGCTCTGCATTTCAAGGATATTGCAAAGACCTCGACATTCAAGTTTGCTACGCCTCCGTAGCTCACCCGGCAAGCAATGGCCAGGCCGAGAGAGCAAATGCTGAAATCCTTAAAGGACTGAAAATGCGCACCTATGAGCGCTTGAAAAAACATGGAGCCAACTGGATTGAAGAGCTTCCGCCCACTCTATGGGCCAACAGGACAACTCCGAACCGGTCAACTGGAGAGACACCCTTCTTCCTGGTGTACGGAGCTGAAGCAATCCTTCCTCCGAAAATCACCTTGGGGTCACTCCGGGTCCGAAACTTCGACGAAGCCACGCAGGACCAGCTCCGGCGTGAAGACCTAGACCTCCTTGAGGAGGGAAGGTGCCAAACAGCTGTTCGGAATGCCCGATACCGCCAAGCCCTTCGGCGCTATCATCAGCGGCATGTACACAACCGACAGCTCGAGTAAGGCGATCTGGTGCTACGGAGAATACAATCCAGAGAAGGGTTAAACAAACTCTCCCCCAGCTGGGAGGGACCCTTCCGAGTGATTAAAGTATCCCGTCCCGGAAGCGTTCGCTTGGCTACCGAGGATGGGACACTTCTCCCAAATCCTTGGAATATTGAGGACCTCCGTAAGTTCTACACTTAATATCACGGAGGTGAGTTTGTAGTAACTCGAGGTGTATGTTATAGAGTCATTGTATGGAGTCGGGTAGTTCCTCCGGGAGAACAGCTGGACCTTTCCCGGAAGGTCCGCAAAGTTCATGCAACACTTGTCACAGTCTCAGGACTAAAAGTGTGGCTAGCTACCCTGGGTCAAACGAGAAATTAAACACGCTTAGCCTGGTTCCATACCCTAAGAGTGTACTTGTTTCCCCTATACCCCGGACCTATAATGAAAGGCATCTTCATGTGAAATAGACTCCACGTGCATTTATTTTGTACATGCTCAACATTTTTTAAGTTTCTCTTTCTTGTCTATAACAAAGTTGTGCAATTCTTAAGAAATTTTAGTTCGACCAGTTCATGTACAATCCGAGCTGTATTGTCAATTCTTTTGGATTCAAATATTGTTCATGGCCCACTCACCTGAATGCCGCCAAGCCAATCTAGGGCCGGAGTGTGCTATCGACTTAGCCTGGTCAAGCACCCTAAGTACGCCTCTCTACCTACACCCCAGCAGGCCGAAGTAAGGCGGGTCCAAGTACAATTGGATCTAGAAGAAAGAAGGCAATGCATTTGGTTGTATTCAGAATCGTGTTTGACCTAAAACTTTCTTGGGAATCGTAAGCCGCGAGGAAGTTATAGGCAAGGAGCGAATTTTACAATTTTTCTTGGCTTCAGTGTGCAGGAAAAATAAAGAATCCACGTTGATGGAGAAAAGCCAGAGCTAACAAAGCTCTGACCCCCCCTAGGTGGCTTGTGATCGATGTTAAACATTGAAAATGAGCATTACCGGAGCAACCAAGCTCCGGTAAAGCTAGGGGGGCCAGCCGTCGACGCAGAATAAAAGATGGTGAGAAGACCCCACAAGCGGAGTCTGCTGCCGATAAACTACGCGTTGGCAAAGGTCACTGCCCGAGCTACTAAGCTCCAGCACCCCAGAGGGCTAACTATCGATGCTCTACGCGTTGATAGGGATTATTGCCAGAGCTACTGAGCTCCGACGATAGTCAATGCTGGAGCTTCTGAGCTCTGACAACCTCAGGGGGCCTTCACTATCGAAGACTTCAGACCTGCATTCTACAAGTTCGAAGCAAACAAGTCTTCAACAAAATACAATATCCTCTTGGTACATGTTCACAGTCAAATTGTGTACATCTACCAAGGGGCCAAGTGAAGACAAAAGTGTTGAAGACAAAAAATGAAATTCATTAACAAATTGTGGATTTCATTCATCTGGAGACAAGGGATTACAAAATTGGGGAAGAAAAAGAGAGAATACAATTGGGAGCTACAGAGATGGTCCTAAACCCTATGGAAGAACTGGGCGACTTTCTGAGCAACCTCCGACACGTTGGCTCGGGTGGCTTCACCTTCTCCTTCGACGGGACCTTCAAGCACCGGGTCCAGAGGAAATTGGGGATCCCGGCTTGTGTAGCACGTCAGCACATATTCTGCGACGTTCTTCGCCAGGGACTGCCCCTCAACCTCCAACTGGTCCGCGATGACGTCACCCACCTTGGAGAGTTTGTTACCCGCTGAGCTCAACGCCTACAACGCCAGGTCCGACTCCGGCTCCGGATCATCCGGACGCACGGGACTGAAGCCCATTGGTGTCAGCGTGTCGTTGGCTTTGCTCAGGAACTCCCAAATCTGTAGGGAGTCCGCAGTCCTCAAGCCCTTCAGTTCCTCCAAGGATCCTTTGGCCGCCGCCAGTTCAGAATTCTCACGAGCAAGGCGCTCAACCTCTTTGGCATTTTGCTGAATCTTTTCAGCAACATGCTTCTCGAGTTTTCTGAGCTCCTCCTCCCAGAGATAGATCTTGTTCTTGCGGTCAACCAGGTCCTTCTCCCTGCCCCTAACTTTCTTCTCCCTGGAAGCGATGGCACACTCTTGCTGGTAGAGTTCCTGCCCTCGCACCCAGGCCATCTCCTCCTCCTCAACGCAACGCTCCTCCAATTTCTTGGCGCTTTCCCGAGGCCCTTGTCAGCCAGAGCCACCTTTTCGGCGAGCTCCTCCTCCCTCTTTAGGACGTCATCCCACAGCTCTAGGAGTTTTTGCTCTGCGTCTTCGAGCCTCTTCTCCCTCTCCTCTAGTGCCTCCCGGCGCTTGATGGGAGTAGTGTTAATGGCTTCAAGGCTTTCTTGGCGATCATCAGCCGCAATATTAGCTACCTTGGTCTACTCATAAATGGCCCGGGATTGAGCGTCGAGGGCACGAGTCAAGCTCTCCCTATCATCCAATAATTTGCCCTAGTATTCCAGGCGGACCTTCTCCTGTTTGATCCACTCCATGTCGTCTGGTAGCCTCGACTGCGCCAGCTTGTTCTCGAAGTAGAGCCGGTTACGCCATCACCTAAGGGTTTGGCGCTCCTCTTCAAGAGCCTTGCTGTCGTGGTAGAACGCCAGTTGGACTTGACACAGACTGGAGCAAGCGTCGTCAATGGACAACGATAGGGGAATAGGGTCCGGACCTGCTGGGGTCTCCTCCGCTGGTTCCAGCGGGTTCTCTCTTACAAAAACCGGGTCCCACTCCACAAGAGTGGTCCCTTGAGCCTCCGTGGAACTAGGGACGTCCTCTGGGATAGCCTCAGTCGCCACCAAGGAGGGTCCCGCAGAAGAAGTTTCGACCTCCAGAAGTGGTTCCGAAGGCCCTGCCGTCAGGTCTTCATTTGCCCCCTCAGGCAGGGGGCCAGTGACTTCATCTGGGCACCCTGGCCCAGCAGCAGGCACCTCCGCCGTCATCACTTCCGGAGCTGGGGCAACTTCAGGCTCCGGCCTGGGATCCTCCTCCGCTGGTGGCTCGGGTGGTGGCACCTCGACCACCATGGGTTCGAGTGCTGATGCCTCCGCAACAACCAGCCCTGAGGCCAGAGCTTCAACCTCAACCGCCTCAGGCGCCAGAAGGTCTTCAGTGGCAACCGGCTCTGAGGCCGGAGCTTCGGAGGTAGCCGGCTCAACTGCCGGGACTTCCTCAACTTCCAGCTAAACCGCTGGAGCTTCGACAATTTCTGGCTCTGGGGCCGGAATCATTGCTTCCTCCAGCTCAACGGCCGAAGCTTCCATCATCTCAGCATCAAGACCCAGGGCTTCAACCTCCGGGACAGGTGCCGCTAGCGCATATTCTCTCATGTGGTCCGACACTACCACGGGAGTCTCAGGGGATGAGTCGAGGTCCATGACCACGACAGCTGCCGCCGGAGCTGCCGCAGCTTCAGCCACCAATTGGGGCGGCACCGGGACAGGAGCAGAAGCCTCCGCCCTCACAGCTTCAGCTACTGTGGCTGAGGGTGGAGCCCCACTCCTCTTCTTGCGGACGATGCAGACAATGGATGAAGAAACTGACAAAAACGGTTATTACAACAAAACAACTGTCTAAGGTAAAGATTAAAAAGTACCTCGGAAGGCTTCCGCACCAGCTTGCATGGAATCTCTTTCCCGAGCGTTCTGGACTGACCATAGCCGTCGCCGGTGTGGTAGCTCCAGAAGGCCCCCTGGAACTTGTTGCAGCCATGGGCATTTCCTTAGTCGAGGCCCCCCTCGACGGGAAGGACCTCTGGACCTAGAGGCCTCAACTGGCCCTGGTGCTATAGTCACATGCCCGGAGCGAGCACCCCGATAAGACGCTGCTGCAGGTACAGTCGCCGCAGTCGTAGAAGACCTCCCCGTCCGGGGAGAAGGAGCCGTTGTAGAGGAAGCAGGCCTGACGGACCTTCCGTCGGCATGCTTCAGTTTCCTCTTCCGGCTCGAGGGTTCGGTCGCCGGCTCCTTGCCCTTGCCGACGACTTCGGTCCTTGGCTTTGAGGCAGGGTCGGAGCCACCTTCAGAAGCCCCAGGGATCACCACCCTGGAGGTCGATCTTCTCTCGATGACACCAAGGTCGTCAAGCACTAGCATCGTCCACCGGAGCTCCCTATTGAACTCTACTTCCATGTTCAGAGGGAGGAAAGCTGGTGGCGGGGTCAAGTCATCACCCGCGACGTTGATGCCATACTGGAACTTCTTGAAATGAAACTCCAAGGTCGCCCCCCCCCCATGTTGGACTTCAGCCCGGTCTCGACCCGGTCATCGTCCATCACACTGTTGAGGGCGCAAGCGAGTTTTTCTCTCCTCTTCAGCGGTGCCCACCTGTTGACCAGGAAATTGCAAAATACCACCCGAGGAGTTAATACTCCTTCCACACACTGGCGGGTCCTGGTCAGAGCAGGGTTGAAGGCATCCGACAACAACGGAGCTTCACTCCAGACTGCAGTGTCGATGTTGGGGAGGCCTTCGGGCAGCTCCAGCTTCTCGTGCTCCTCCACCCGGATGACTATCCAGTCCTTCATTCCAATCATCCCACTTTCCAGAGGGAAACGACTGGAGGTACTTGAATGGACACTTCTTGCACTTCACGAAGTAGTAGAAGCCAAGGTACTCATTACTCCTTCCAGTGGTATGGACAGTGAAGAAGGTCCAGAAAAGCTCAATGCAGGGGGATGCCCACCCACATTTCGCAGAAGTGGACGAAGACAGACACTAGAAGAATGGAGTGGGGGCCAAGGTGGTACAGCTGCAGACCCATAGAAGTCTAGCAGCATCAAGAAAAAAGGAGGAAAAAGGTGGGATCAAGCCCACCATGGCGTACGAAGAGAAGTACACCATCTCGCCGGCGTGCTCCTTCTCGAACGGGAGCTCCCCACCGATGCGAACAAGGCGGTTGAAGAAGTCCGAGGACCATCCCATGAGGGCTCGGACCTTCTTCAAGTCACCTTCGGTCTTCAAGCGGCTCTCGCGGAGACCCAACTCCATCGCAGCACAGCAAGGTAAGAGAGGAAAAGCAAGCACAAGTTTGGGAGTTCAAGCACAAGATCAGATGAGAGGCGTAAAGAACCCCAGATGGTGCGCACTTTCCTTCTTAAGTAAGCCTCCGCAATGCTCGGATGGAAACCACAGGGAAGCCGAAGATACTATTCAAAAATTTCACCCTGCCGATGACAAGAGGGCCCGGGACCACCCCGACGATCAAGTCGAGGTTCTTACCTAGGCGAACGGTTGTCATCATGTAAGGCGGGAAGCCCGAAGGCGGCGGCCTGACAAGGGGCGCGGAACCGATACGATTTTCGTATCGGAAACCGGCGACCTTCAATTGCGTGAGATCTGCACGCTAAAGATCTCATTTGCCGCACCCGAGATACGCCACGCGGCGAGGATTTAACTCCAAAACTATCACCAACGGTACATCTAAAGACCTTTGAAGACTCGGCTCAAAAGTCGAAGGATGGACCCACCTCCGGCGGAATGACTTCACCCAAGGGGTCTTCCCCAGAGGTGGGCCCAGGGGGCCACTGTCGGTACCCTGGGTACCGTATACCCCTTGAGATTGCAAAGATCTTAAGGAAATGTCATCTACTTGATTTGAAGACCTTCGGAGGCCCACATGTCAGACATAACCGGACCCGCTTCCCCAATATGGTTAGTCCCAGAGTCGCCACGTGTACCATCAGATTGGAGCTACCGCCCACAAGGGGGAAGCTCTAGGCTATGTGCCATAACGGCACCCCCGGACCTAACCCTGGTCTGAGGGAAGCTCCGGAACTGACACGTGTCTGGTGGCACCGGACCTATCTGTTCCCCATAGTATGCTTCGGAGCTGCCACGCGTCCAACCGTCGGATCTTCAGCCTCAAACCTCCGGTAGACTCCATAATGGCTTCGGATCTTCGAAGAGGAATCAAGGACTTCAAGACCCGATTAAGTGTCATTAATACTATATTAATGACACACGATCGGACGACCTTAATTACCAGTAACGGTGGTGTCAAAGCCCGTAACTCGGTCATTAAGGGTAATTAAGAGCATCAAATGTGTATCAATATTAGTAACCGTCGGGGCCACATGTCGGGCCAGGCCAACTTGTAACGGCCTGTCCTTATACTATAAAAGGACAGGACGATGATACATAGGGGACGGATCTAACCTGCTCTGATCTGATCACGCAATCTCAACTCATGTCACCTGAGTTGAGTTCATACATCCAATACAACACCAACACACCCCGTGTAGTAGGGTATTACGCTCAGGCGGCCCGAACCACATAAATCTTCGTGTCTCCTGTGTCATATTACACTTCACCTTCTTGAATATCCACGTGCCGACACCGAACTTCAAACTCCGCAAACACTTTAGTAGTGTAGGGAGATCTGCCGGATCAAAACCACCGACATGTGCCTTTCGAATCCCAGGGCAGTCCCACCACTAATGCAAACCCAAACGACTCCCATTCCCTGAGCCTTCCAAATGATCTGAATGATACTGGCAATACACTAATTAATCAGCTAAGCCGCACCCATACTTGGCCTTGTGGTGGCACTGTTGTCCTGGCTTATACTTGCATGATCTGGTCCTTAGATCTAAGTCAAGCGAACCACCATCTCATCCAACCAAGTCCGCAACCCATGCTTGCTTAGATCACCCCAGTTCCATGTTACTTAAGTCATCATTGTCATCAATTAACATAGTCGATACGTATATTGGTTCATAGTGAGTCATTTGGTTATTTCCAATCCCAATTAAGCAAAGCGAAGCAAAACTGGAAAATACCCTTCCCGAGTCTCTACAATATATCCCAAGTGACAAGGGTGGTAAAAAATGTCTAGTAAACACCTATCATAGGTTTCCCATCAACTTGACACAAGCATGCAATTTTGCAAAGAAAACACTTGAAAACCGGATCAAAATGATCAAGGACACCTGCCTCGCTCTTGTGGCTGGTTTGGATCAATAGCTTCGATGTTCTGGTACTGAAGATCCTCATAAGCACCCCAGAGCGTTACCTTCTATTCCGCGTAACAACCATGCAAAACAAGCATTACAATCATAAATGCTCATATAGTACTCAATATGTCATGATATGTATGAATGATGCAATTATGTGGTAATGCATGTTATTAGATTGCTATTATTGCATACTATCTAGTTAAAATTAAGTTTTACATGTTAGAGCAAGTTTCGAGTCATTACTGAGAAAGTTGGGGAAGTTCCAGGAATTCCAGAATTGAAGGAACGGACTAGTCCGCACCGGACCGGACAAGTCCGCTATGACTAGGGTGTCTGCGAATATCCAATTAGAGCATAGTTTGAGTTAAGTATGGAACAAAAATTTGTGTAGGAAAGATGGATCTAACATATTTACTGTGAATTCAAGGGTTCCCTAGTCAGAGAATAGGTGAAACGCGAGAACTCGACATCTAGATCGATGAAGACGAAGAATTGGTGAAGAAGAACATTGACATCGAAGAATTGGTGAGTAAGATCGCAGTAGCGAGGACAATCTCGTTTGATCCTCCTTCTTCCTTCTCCACCTCTTCCTCTTACTCTTCCTACCTTGTGGTGAACTCCTCTTGATTGCGGCTCACGGCGTGAGAGGGGCTAAGGGTTTCTCAAACGTGGCAAAGTGGTGAGAGGTGGGTGGTGGGGTGTTTATATAGAGGGAGAGGTGGTAGGTTTAGTGTGGAATCCAAGTATAAGGCTGTGGGAACAAGTAGAGGCCTTGGTGGGGTCCCACATGGGCTCCTCAGAGGTGGGGCGCGACGTTCTTGGGCCCAATTAAGGCAATTATCCAATAACTCATTGTGGAGGAAAAAATACAATTCGAGTTGAAACCCTACACACCGGACTAGTCTGTAGTGTGGCCGAACAAGTCTAATCGGGTACAGAAAGTTCAATGGATAAGTCTAGTGCAATGCCATACAAGTCTGTTCAAGATCAAAAGGTCTACCAGACAAATCTTGTGTCAAGCAACACAAATCTGGTATCAAGCCGGACAAGTCCGGGGTTGTCCAGTATCAAACCAAGACCAAGTGTTTGGGAGTTCCCAGCAGCAATCATCGTACTGGTCCGTATATGCAACGGACAAGTTCGGACTGGAACACAAACAAGACCAGATTAGTCCGTAAAAATTACAGACAAGTCCAAAGGACATCAAAAATGACTCCCCGACCAATCCGTAGAAATAATCGGATAAATTTGGGGAACAACAGTAGCTACATCGGACTAGTCCGGAGTCCAATCCGTACAAGTCCGTACTAAGCCACGTTTTTAATTGTTGTTTTGGTCCTAATTAATTTTAATTGTGTTCCTTTTTGTTTTGTATCATGTTAAACATGTATAACAGTGAATTCAATGCATGATGTATGAAAATGAGGGTGTTACAAACCTACCCCCTTAAAATGAATCTCGCCATCGAGATTCGACGTAAAAGGAAAAAGACAGGTAAATTCTTTACTAAAATTCTCTTCTCGCTCCCAAGTTGCTTCAGATTCTGTATGATGCTTCCACTGTACTTTGCACACTCGAATCACCTTGTTCCTTGTGACTCTCTCCTTTGTTTCCAAGATTTTGACCTGTTGCTCGGCATAAGTCAAATCTGTCTCTATCTCCAATTCATCAATGGGTACTTGTTCTTCCGGTACCCTAAAGCAGTTCTTGAGCTGAGAAACATGAAATACATCATGAACATTAGAAAGTCTTGCTAGCATCTCCAACTTATATGCCACTTCTCCACGTTTGTACGAAATATTGAATGGTCCAATATAGCGAGGTGCTAACTTGCCTTTGGCATTAAATTGCTTATGACCTCGCATAGGTGACACTTTTAGGTACACGAAGTCTCCAGCTTCAAAGCCAGATTTCTTTGCTGATTATCTGCATAATTTTTTTGCCGTGACTAAGTGGCCCTTAGGTTCTCACGTTTCATTTGAACCTGCCTTTCAGTATCTTGTAACACATCAGGTCCAAATACTTGGTTCTCTCCTGTTTCATTCAAAAATAGAGGTGTCCCACACTTCCTTACAATGCTTCAAAAGGTGACATTCTCAAGCTGGCTTGGTAACTATTCTTATATGAGAATTCAACATATGGAAAGCTCTTGTACCAACTACATCCATGTTTCAAAGCACAAGCTCTCAACTTATATTCATAATATTTGGTTTGTCCTCTCGGTTTACCCATCGATCTGTGGGTGATATGCTGAGCCGACATTTAACCTGGTACTCATAGCTTTATGCAGTTTCTCCTGGAACCTAGAGGTGAATTAAGAACATCGGTCAGACACTATTTTCTTTGAAACTCTATGTCGGCATACAATATTCTCCATGTACAACCCGTCTAGCTGTGTTGCAGTGTATTTTGTCTGGATAGGAATAAAGTGAGAAGATTTTGTCAACCGATCAACAATAACCCATATAGAGTCATATCCGGAATGGATACGTGGTAATCCAACTATGAAGTCCATACCAATTTCTTCCCACTTCCACTCCGGAACATTCAATGGCTGCAATAGTTCAGCTAGCTTTTGATGTTCAACCTTCACTCGTTGACACATGTCACATAAGGCAACATATGTAGCTATGTTTTGATCTCAAGCAACACCTGCACATGAACAAACAACCAATTCTTTTGAGCACAAGTCCTCGACTTGACTCATGTTAGTCTGATAACCACAACACCTTACATGAGCACCTCAAGTAAGCATGTTGCAAACCACAGTAATGTTTAACCACCATAATCAGCCAAAACACATCAAAAACTTAGTGCAAAAAATACTAAGAAAATCTTCCCATAAGTGTAAAGAAAGTTTAAAATACTGGAAGTTAAAAGCAGAACCATTGCAATCTTGCACCGGACCTTGCCAAAGCTAACCAGACCTTGATCCGAACCTAGCCAAAGCTAACGGGCCTTACCCTGGACCCTGCCAAAGCTAACCGGACCTTGCGCCAAACATAGCTAAAGTTTGTTGGACCTTGCACCGAACCTACCCAAAACATGCCGGACTTAACGTCGGACCTTGCCAGAGCTACCCAAAACAAGTCGGACTTATTGTCAGACCTTGCCATAGCTACACAAAACATGACGAACCTATTGTCGGACCTTGTCGGAGCTCGGACCTACAGTCCGACCTTGTTGAAAAGAGAGTTTTGGCAATATTCAAAACTTGTATCGTAATAGCCAATGTATTCAGCACACATCGGCCTCACAGGTCCCACTTGGTCTCCTCAAGGGTGGAGCCTCACGTTCTTGGGCCCAATTAAGGCAATTACCCAATAACTCATTGTGGAGGAAAAAATAGATTCCAAGTCCAAATCCCAGACACGGGACTAGTTCGTCGTGTGGCCGGACAAGTCCGATCAGTTACAGAAAGTTCAACGGATAAGTCCGGTGCAATACCGGACAAGTCCACTCAAGATCAGAGGGTCAATTGGACAAATCTGTAGTCAAGCCGGACAAGTCCGGGGTTGTCCAGTATCTAATCCAGACAAAGTTTTTGGGAGTTCCCAGAAGCGATCATCGAACTAGTCCATATATGCAACAAACTAGTCCAGACGAGAACAGAAACAAAACCTGATTAGTTCGTAAAAATTAACAGAAAAGTCTGGAGGATATCGGAAATGATTTTCAGACCAGTCTGTAGCAATAATCGGATAAGTCTGAGGAACAGTGGTAGCTAAATCGGACTAGTCCAGAGTCCATCCGTACAAGTTCGTACTAAGTCAGGTTTTTAATTGTTGTTTTTGTCCTAATTCATTTTAATTTTTTTCCTTTTTGTGTTGTATCATGTTGAACATGTATAAGAGTGAATACAATGCATGATGAATGAAAATTAGGGTGTACAAACCTACCCTCCTTAAAATGAATCTTGCCCTCGAGATTCGTAATAGAAGGAAAAAGACAGGGTATTCTTTATTGAGATCATCTTCTTGCTCCCAGGTTGCTTCAGATTCTAAATGATGCTTCCATTGTACTTTGCACCATCGAATCACCTTGTTCCTTGTGACTCTCTCCTTTGTTTCCATGATTTTGACCAGTTGCTCAGCATAAGTCAAATCTGCCTCTAGCTCCAATTCATCCATGGATACTTGTTCTTCTAGTACCCTTAAACACTTGTTGAGCTGAGAATCATGGAATACATCATGAACGTCAGAAAGTATTGTTGGCATCTCCAACTTATATGACACTTCTCCACGTTTGTCCAAAATTTTGAATGGTCTAATATAGCAAGGTGCCAACTTGCCTTTGACATTAAATCACTTATGACCTTGCATTGGTGAAACTTTTAGGTACACTAAGTCTCCAACTTCAAAAGCCAGATTTCATTGCCGATTATCCACATAGCCTTTTTGTCGTGACTGAGCGGCCCTTAGGTTCTCACGTATCATTTGAAGCTGCCTTTCAACATCTTGTAACACATCAGGTCAAAATACTTGGTTCTCTCTTATAACAATTCCTTTCATAGAATGCTTCAAAAGGTGACATTCTCAAGCTGGCTTGGTAACTATTGTTATATGAGGATTCAGCATATGGCAAGCCCTTGGACCAACTACATCCATGTTTCAAAGCACAAGCTCTCAACATATCTTCTAATATTTGGTTTGTCCTCTCGATTTGCTCATTGGTCTATGGATGATATGCTAAGCTGAAATTTAACCTGGTACCCTTAGCTTCATGCAGTTTCTTCCAGAACCTAGAGGTGTATTGAGAGTCTCGGTCAGACACTATTTTCTTCGAATCTCTATGTCGCCATACAATATTCTCCATGTACAACCCGGCTAGCTGTGTCGAAGTGTATCTGGTTTTGACAGGAATAAAGTGAGCAGATTTTGTCAATCGATCCACAATAATCCATATAGAGTCATATCTGGACTAGGGACATGGTAATCTGACTATGAAGTCCATACCAATATCTTCCCACTTCCACTCCGGAACCTTCAATGGCAGCAATAGTCCAGCTGGCCTTGGATGCTCAGTCTTCACTCGTTGACACATGTCACATAAGGCAACATATGTAGCTATGTCCTTCTTCATCCCATCCCACCAGTAGCACGTCTTCAAGTTTTTGTACATCTTCGTACAACTGGGATGGATGGAATAAAGTGAGTCATGTGCCTCCTTCAATATCGTCTCCCGGATATGCTTCACATTAGGAACGACAATTCATTTCCCAAGCCAGAGTGTACCATGATCATCTTCATCAAACCTCCATTCTCTCCCTTCTTTGATCCTTTCCTTGATCTCTTGGATCTTCTCATCCTTGGTTTGGCCTTCTCATATTTCTTGTTCTAATGTTGGTTTACTTCCATTATTTCCATATTATTCATGAATCCAAGATGCAACCGTTCAAACTCCTTACATAACTCAGATTGTAAATTCCGAATCGTGAGTTGCTGGCTTACCCCTTTTCAACTTAAAGCATCCACCACTACATTGGCCTTTCCTGGGTGATAGTTGATTCCCATGTCGTGATCCTTAATGAGCTCCAACCATCTTCATTGCCTCAAATTCATATCCATTTGCGTGAATATGTACTTGAGGCCTTTGTGATTCGTGTAAGTCTCACATCTATGGCCAAGGATGTAGTGTCTCCATGTGTTTAAAGCATGCACTACGACTGCAAGTTCGAGATCATGCGTAGGATAATTCTACCCATGTTTCTTCAATTGCCTCAATGCATATGCTACCACTTGGCCTTCTTCCATAAGCACACATCCAAGCCCTGTTCTTGAAGCATCACAATATATATCAAAGCTCTTGCTCACATCTGGCAATACCAGCACTGGTGCGGTTGTTAACATTTACTTTAGCTCCTCAAAATTGTCTTGACAAGCTTAAGTCCATTGGAATGCCCTTCCTTCATTAATAATTCGGTCATGGGCTTTGCTATTTTGGAGAAATCTTTGATGAATCGACTGTAATATCTGGCAACTCCGAGAAAACTCCGAATTTCCTTTACATTTTGTGGTAGCTCCCACTTCAACACATCTCTCACCTTTCCTGTGTCAACCGATACTCCTCCTCCAGAGATGATATGTCCCAAAAACAATACTTCCCGTAACCAAAACTGGCACTTGCTGAATTTAGCATACAACTGGTGTTGTTGCAATTTTTGCAATGTGAGCCTTAAATGCTCTTCATGCTCTTCTTCACTTCTCGAGTACCTCTATTTCTCTATAAAAAGAAATATGACCAAGAGTGTATCATAATGTCATTGATGAACACCACGATGAACTTATCCCAAGTACTCCATGAATACCTTATTTCATGAGGTACATGAAGTGTGCAGGTGCATTTCTTAATCCAAACGACATAACGGTGTACTCATAGGATCCATACCGTGTCCGAAAAGCCATTTTGGGTATATTTGACTATCTAATATTCATTTGGAGGTATCCTAACTGTAGGTCAATTTTGGAGAAAACATAGGCGCCCTTCATTTGGTCGAACAAATCGTTTATGCGGGGTAGCGAGTACTTGTTCTTGATCATCACCTCATTAAGAGACCTATAGTCCACACACACCCTCTAGGTTTCAACCTTCTTATCTAAGAAGAGCACTAGTGCTTCCCATGGTGACAAGCTTGGGTCTATAAAATCCTTCTCTAGCTGCTCTTAAATTTGCTTCTTGAGCTCTGCTAATTCCTTAGGAGGCATCCTATACGGCCTTTAAGCTATAGGTGCAGTTCTAGGTATTAAATCAATGGCAAACTCAATGGCACGATCAGGTGGCATACTTGACAACTCGTCCGGAAACACTGTGAGACCTATCTGCTGAATACATAGGCAATTATGTTAAACGTGTAGGTTTACATGCAAGGTGTTGAACATATTTCAGAAACACACTTCACACTGTCTGAACTTCTGCTGCACGTGTTTCTCGTTCTGGAATGTCCAAACTTTTTTTTATACTGCATAGCGGCTGTTTTGGACTGTCCGAACTTTCTATGTGCAGAAATAATCATGTGGCTGCTATGTTTTTCATTTATAATGTTTAAAACTTGCTTTACACTTACGAGAATATTTGCTTAGTACTTTTGGACTATGTTTTGGATGTGTTTTGGCTGATCATGCTTATGTGAGGTGCTCATGTGAGGTGTTGTGGTTTTCAAACTAACAACAGTCAAGTTGAGGACTTGTGCTCGGAAGAATTGGTTGTTTGCTCATGTGCAGGTGTTGCTTGAGGTCAAGACATGTCTGGTGACGGGATCCATTGAACTAGACTTAGGGAGAAGATGAGGTTCAACAACCAAGTTCGAGAGGAATTGTGGTTGAGTTGATCGGGAGGTCACACAACATGTTTGGGTCAAGAACAATGCATATGAAGGTATCGTGTACATTGTTGGAAGGTGTTTGCACGTGTGCAAGGAGTGAATGGACGTGTCAACATGGTTCCAAGATGCGATGAAGAGAAGTGGACGTAAACAATTGGTCAATAATGTCCAACCGGCTGGATTATGCCTCAGGCTACAACTGAGGTGGTTATGGTTCGATTATGTAAAGTTTCGAGTTTGCTTTGGTTAGCTTTCGCATGGGTCACGAAGTTGAGTTTTTTTAGGAATGTTTAGGCCGTTCCTAAGGTGTTTGGAATTCTTAAGATTGCTTCTATCCGCGTATAGAAGAGTCTTGAGCAGTTATGGAATGTTTCGGTTGAAACTGAGTAGGATTAGAGTCCTAGTTTGGATTGGGTTGACCTTAGGTCTGGTTATAAAAGGAAGAGAGGCCAGAGCTCGTGTAGTGACCACATTGGGCTGTTTATCTTGTGTTTCATGTAGGTTCGAAGAGCACATGTAAAGCTACCAGAGGGGGGTGAATGGTAGATTAAAACTTTTCAGCGGAAGCAACAAAACACCCCTTAGCATAAAACTGATCTGTTAAAGAAACCGTGTGTGCCACTAATATAAAATTTCTCAACTGTGAAAAACTAGTATAGATTGTAGAGAATCATTTCACAAAGACGACACAACAAGAATCACAAAAATCCATCGAGAGAAACTCAAGTTGCGATCAAAAGATCGAACGAAGGTCAATCTGTCCTACCCGAGATAAAACAGTTCTGGAATACTACAAAGAAACTAATGTAGATCAGAAACCACAGATTCAATGACCGTGAAATTTTCACAGATAATAGAAAATTAAGTTGTGAAGACAACCCAAAAATAATGACGTCAATCGGATATGTAAAACTCGAGTTATGATAAAAGTACCGAAGCAACATAGTGATGTGCAGAAACTCGACGAGTAAGACTTGAAGAAAACAAGTCGGACGAACAGGCACTAAAGCTCCTTTAGACTACAATTTTTATTAATCAAAACTTACAAGGAACAGCCCCAAAGTTGACTACCACAAGCTCTGTCCTCCCTTGCTTATATAACCAGCCCTTAGGCCAACCCAAACCTAATTAGAACTCTAATCCTAATCAATCATGAATCGAAACTTTCCCTAACTCCTCAAGAGTCTTCTATGCGCAGATAGAAGCAATCTTAAAACTTCCAAACACCTTAGGAATGTATCCCACGTTCCACAACTCAAATTCGAGACCCATACAAAATCCTATCATAACCAACTCAAAACTTTCCGTATTTGAGTCAAACATGACTCAACCGCAGCCTGAGTCCATAACCTAGTTGGTTGGACCTTTCCGACCAATTCTTTACATCCACATCTCTTCATCACACCTCAGAACCATATATCCACGTCCATGCACTCCTTGCACACATACAAAACATCTTCTGATGATGTCCATGATACATTCATATGCATTGTTCTTGATTCAAACATGTTGCACAACCTCCCGATCAACTCAACCACAATTCCCCCCGAACTTGGTTGTTGAACCTCATCTTCTCCCTAAGACTAGTTCAATGGATCCCGTCACCAGCAATGTCATGAACTCAAGCAACACCTGCACATGAATAAACAACCAATACTTCCGAGCACAAGTCCTCAACTTGACTCTCGTTAGTTCCGAAACCACAACACCTTACATGAGCACCTCACATAAGCATGTTGCAAACCTTAGCAAAAAGGTGTCAACCATAACAACCAAAACACACCAATAACTTAGTAAAAGAATACTAAGAAAACTTTCCATAATCCAAAAAGATAGTTCAAAACATTGCAAATTAAAAGCAGAACACTGCGATCAAGCTCCAAACCTTGCCAAAGCTAACCAGACCTTGAACCGGGGCTTACCAAAGCTAGCAGGACCTAGCGCTGGAACTTACCAAAGCTAGTCAGACCTAGCGCCAGAGCTAACCAAAGCTAGTCAGACCTATACAAAGAAGTTGGACCTTCCCGGAGCTCAGACCTTGATGATAAAGGTGTTTTGATAGTATTCAAAACTTTTATCGCCATAGCCAATGTATTCAGCACACATAGGTCTCACAATCTCCCCCTTGATGAATGCATTGGCAACACAACTTAAAATTCGAACATTGGCATGAAAAGTTTTGAAAACAATTTCTCCTAATTTTTGAAAATCAAATGAGATAGGAATAAATTTCTAACCCTTGCATACTTCTCCCCCTTTGACAATGTATTCAACAAGATACAAAAGAGAACTTTAATTTGTTATGAGCACATTATAACATATACATATAAAACAAAGCTCATCTAAGTCATACTATCAAGTAACTTACATTATCACAACAATGAGATACATAAAGTAGTGTAAGTCATGCTAGAAATCAAATGTAATTTTCAATTTAAGCAAGTCATGATCTCACAAACTTAACTATTTCAAGACCTAAAAGCATGACACTTGTTGCTGCACATATTTTTAACATATGACATTTGCAAGAGATTATATGCCGCATCTGCCTTATTGTAACCAACCAAGCCGAGCCTATGTCATTTGACAATCAGAAGCTTAAGCACATGGTTTTGGTCATACACTACTTCTTCCAAGTTCATATCTAAGTGCAATGATAAGCCATCTCAAAAAAAGAAGTGCGACGAATGCATATTCTCTTGATCTTTTCTCAATATATATTTGTTTATAAAACTCAACATGTGAGTTGATTACTTGATTAATTCACTATTATTAAAAGCACTTGAGATCATGCAACAATTTTCAAAATAGCAAGAAAGTTCGATCATGACCAGATTTAGTTTAAGTAATTATTCCAATTACTAGTCATGGCAAAAACAACAAAATGTATAACATGAGTAATGTAGTAAGAACTTTCAGCATGTATAAGGAATCACAAAGTCATATATGTGTGAAATGTTATGCTCATATTATTTTAAGTTTAGATTCACACCTAGACTTCCCAAGTTTCAAAACTCCTCCTCAATTTAAGCCATGAGGATGCATAACCCCTATTTCACTACGAATGTAACAAAAACGAGTGAAATCCAAAGGTTTTGTGAAAATGTCAGCCAATTATTGTTCAGTATCTACATGGTGAAGCACAATGTTTCCTTTTTCAATATTATCACAGAGAAAGTGATACCTAATATCAATGTGCTTAGTTCTAGAATGTTGCACGGGGTTTTAGCAATGCAAATGGCACTAGTGTAATCACAAAACAGTGGAACACTATCTTGATCAACCCCATAGTCCTTAAGTGTTTGAACAATCCAAAGAATTTGTGAGCAAGCACTAGCAGCAGCTACATATTCAGATTCGGATGTGGATTGTGCAACTGAGTTTTGTTTTCTAGAGGACCAAGAAACAAGTGAATTACCAAGAAAATGAAAAGAACCAGAAGTACTTTTCCTATGAATCCTACAACCCCCAAAATCAGCATCCGAAAAAGCTTTCAGTGTAACGGTTGAGGAAGAAGAAAGAAAAATGCCAAATTCTTGAGTTCCATGTAAATACCTGAGAATCCTTTGGACGGCTTGACGATGTGAAGCACGTGGAGAATCTTGAAATCATGCACAAAGACATACACTAAATTGTATGTCCGGTCTTGATGTCGTGAGATACAAAAGTGATCCGATCATGCTTCTATATTCTTTTTGATCCACAGGTTCACCATCTTCATCAAGTTCAAGTGTCGTTGCCGTTCTCATTGGTTTCCGAAGAGGCTTTCTTTTGTCCATGTTAAAGATCTTATGAAGGTCTCTTGTATACTTCGTTTAATGCACAAAGGTTCCCTCTTTAGTTTGCTTGATTTGCAGCCCCAAAAAGCACGTGAGTTCTCCCATCATACTCATCTCAAATTCTGAACTCATCATAGCTGAAAACTTGGAACAAGATCATGAGAAGCACAACCAAATATAATATCATCCACATACACTTCAATGAATAATGAGTCATTGCCATGCTTAAGCACAAAAAGAGTTTTATCAACCTTGCCCATGGTAAACCCCTTTTCAAGTAAGAATGTTTTTAACCTATCATACCATCCTCTAGGGGCTTGTTTGAGACCGTACAAGGCTTTGGACAGTTTGTAAACATGATTAGGAAAATCTGGATTTTCAAAACCTGGTGGTCGCTTGACATAAACCTCCTCATATATATAGCCATTAAGAAAAGCACTTTTAACATCCATTTGAAATAACTTGAAACATTTAGATGCAGCAAAAGCTAACAAAATTCTTATGACTTCTAATCTAGCAACAAGAGCAAAAGTTTCATCAAAATCTAGACCTTCAATTTGTGTGAAACCTTGAGCAACCAACCTAGCCTTATTCCTAACCACAACACCATCCTCACTTTGTTTATTTTTAAACACCCATTTAGTTCCAATTAAAGTATGACCTTGAGGTGGAGGAATAAATTTCCAAACACTATTCCTTTCAAAATTTTCTAACTCTTCTTGCATAGTAATAATCAAAGATTCATTAGTGAGTGTGTGTGATATATCTCTGGGTTCAAAAGAAGCAACAAAAGAAGAAAGAGCATGAGATTTTGGATCGCAAAACCAGGACCGTGTGACTCGTTCTTGCAAGCTTCCAATCATTTGTTGTGGAGGATGACTTTTGAGAATCTTGAGGGGAGTAGACACTTCACGAGCTTTTTCTTCTTCATGTTCATCACAAATCGATGAGCTTGTGACTTGAGGATGATCTGGATCAGCAATGATGGTTGTTGGTGCTGGTTGAGAATAAACATCCGGAGCTGAACCAAAGTCATTAGCTGCTGAATTTTCGGGTAGCAGCTCCACTTCTTCCTCATCTTCAACGAAAACGCTCTCCCCCTGCAGATATAGATCTGGACCTGTAATGTTTGAGCTAGTACCTGTGCTAGCTTCATCAATAGACACCTCATAAGTCTCCACAATTTTGTTAGTGTTAAGTAAAAGCACACGATATCCTCTAGTATGAGATGGATAACCAAGAAACATGCCATCAACGGATCTATGTTCAAATTTATCAAAATTACCATGTTTCTTAACAAAGCACTTGCAACCAAAGACTCGAAAGTGTGTAACACTAGGCCTATGTCCAAACCGAAGCTCATATGGTGTTTTACGTAGCTTAGCACGCAAGAAAACACGATTTGAGACATAACAAGCGGTTGCAATTGCCGCAGCCCAAAATTTTCTAGGAGTTAGATATTCATGAAGCATAGTCCTAGCCATCTCAACTAAGGTTCTGTTCTTTCTTTCTACAACACCATTTTATTGAGGTACATATGGTGAAGAAAATTAATGATCTATTCAATTTTCAGTGCAAAAGTGATCAAAATATTGATTTTTAAATTCAATTCCATTATCACTTCTAATTGCTTTTAAAGATCATGGGAATTGACAATCTAAGAAATAAAGTTATAAAGTGACTAAAAGATTCATTCTTAGATGCCATAAAGTAAACCAAAGAGTATCTAGAATAATCATCAACAATCACAAAAACATACCATTTACCTCTGAAGAATTGAACACGTGAAGGTCCTATGGTGTCAAAGTGCAAAAGTTGACCCGGTTCAGTTGTCATGATCATTGTGAGAGGAGTATGTGAACCTGCAACCATCTTAGCATGTCTACAAGAAAAGCACACAATTTATTTGTCTCTTTTAAGCTTAGGCAGCCCACGTATGCGATCAAGAGCACTAACACGCATTAGACGATCAAAGCCTACGTGACCAAGTCTACGACGCCAAAATATAAGTCCTTTGAATAATTAGCAACTAGAGACCTATGCTTAGAGGAAGACATATCAAAATCTGCTTTAGAAACTATTCCAAACCGAGACATGTTAAAAATAAGCTCACTACTTGAATTTACAACTTTGTAGCAATTTTTAGTGAAAATAATTTCCAAATTTTCATCTAGCAGTTGTGAAATAGAAAGCAAGTTGTATTTCAAATTATTAACCAGTGCCACATCTTTCAATGTGTAGTGATCATTTACCATAACCGAACCCTTAGCAATTATAGGAGTTGAAGAATTTATCGGCAAAAGTAACATTCTCTACACATGACACAAAAGAGAGGGAGGATAACCATTCTTTGTTACTGGTCATGTGGTGTGAGCAACCTGAATCCACAATCCAAATGTTCTCCTTCCTCAAGCATTTAACCTACATAGATGCACAATACATCGATGACTCAATACTGGGGTTAGTCAGAAGGCATTTAGAAATCCAATACTGAGTCACACGACATGCAGCAGGAAAAATACGTGAAAACTGAGATAAAAAAGCAAGTTTATGAGTCAAAGTTTAAGATTTTTTGTTCTTAATTACTAACCTATAAGGTGTTACTTGTGTAGCACAAAAAAACAGTAGCTTCGGAGGAAAAAACAAAAGGTCCGGAGGTAACAAGAGAAGGTCCGGAGGCAAAAATTGAAGCTCCAGAGGTAAACTTTGAATGTTTTTGACTCATAACAGCAGGTTGCATGTCCTGACATTCGGTTTAGTATGTGCAGCAAACATTGTACAAGAGTTATAAGATCTATCTTGCATTCTTTCCTTTTTTATGTTGTTTAGCTAGTATATAACAAAAATATATGACATGACCATCTCTATCACAATAGGTACAATGAAATTTAACTTTGTGTTCATGTCTAGATGAGCATGCAGGTATGTTCATTTGAACCCGAACGTGACAACACTCCTGCAGATTTAAAAACACCTCTTTTGGTTTAGAAACTGTTTTAATCAAACCACTTCCTAATGACTTTACAATTATAGGTGGATGTGCTTTAGAATGAGTATGAGTATCAAAACATAAACCAGTTTTATCATTGCAAGATTTGGATAAATTCAGTAGCAAGTTTAGATTTTTTGTTCCCAATACAAAACTGTTTTAGTGTCCTATTCATGTGATCAAGTTTCTTAGACAATTCTAGGCAGTTTTCACATGAAGTTTTTCCTTTTAATTTGCAATTAGAACAATATTTAAATTCATGAGCACGTAAAGCATTGTTCAGTATTGAAATTTCATTCATAACATCTTTTAGTTTCTTTTCAAGATCGTTATAGGTAGAACAATACAAATAACTTGTAGAACAAGAAGCATTTTTTTAATTTTTTTGTCATTAAGTGCAGAAAGTTTTTTGTTCTTTTCAATCTCTGACTCAAGTTTATCAAGAGTGGACGAGTGTGCACTTCTTAAGGAGGACAATTGTTCATATATTATATCGCATGAGGAACAAGAATCATCATTAGGAATCAATGTTTTAAAACGATTTATTTCAGATTCTAGTAACTCATTTTTAACAGCATTGTCCGTAAGCTTTTTGTCCTTTTCTTAACAATAACAGTGGCATGGGAATAGCATCACACATTTCTTCACAAGTAGGATGTACCTCTTCATTGTCGCTGTTGTGTTCTGCCTCCTCCATTCTTGATCTTGACTTGCCCACCATGAAGCACAAGTTTGCCAAATCATCTTCGTCACTTCCAATGTCCACGTCGCTTAAGCCAAGTTCCTGGAGTGCGGAGATAAAACTGTTCACTAGTTGGCGACCTATAAACCCCTTCTTCTTCTTCTTCTTCTTCTTCTTCTTCTTCTTCTTCTTCTTCTTCTTCTTCTTCTTCTTCTTCTTCTTCTTCTTCTTCTTCTTCTTCTTCTTCTTCTTCTTCTTCTTCTTCTTCTTCTTCTTCTTCTTCTTCTTCTTCTTCTTCTTCTTCTTCTTCTTCTTCTTCTTCTTCTTCTTCTTCTTCTTCTTCTTCTTCTTCTTCTTCTTCTTCTTCTTCTTCTTCTTCTTCTTCTTCTTCTTCTTCTTCTTCTTCTTCTTCTTCTTCTTCTTCTTCTTCTTCTTCTTCTTCTTCTTCTTCTTCTTCTTCTTCTTCTTCTTCTTCTCTTCTTCTTCTTCTTCTTCTTCTTCTTCTTCTTCTTCTTCTTCTTCTTCTTCTTCTTCTTCTTCTTCTTCTTCTTCTTCTTCTTCTTCTTCTTCTTCTTCTTCTTCTTCTTCTTCTTCTTCTTCTTCTTCTTCTTCTTCTTCTTCTTCTTCTTCTTCTTCTTCTTCTTCTTCTTCTTCTTCTTCTTCTTCTTCTTCTTTCTTCTTCTTCTTCTTCTTCTTCTTCTTCTTCTTCTTCTTCTTCTTCTTCTTCTTCTTCTCTTCTTCTTCTTCTTCTTCTTCTTCTTCTTCTTCGTTCTTCTTCTTTCTTCTTCTTCTTCTTCTTCTTCTTCTTCTTATTGTTTGTTGAGGAGTACTTCGTCCTTGATTGTTTTTCTTCCCGGGAAGTTGTACCTAAAAATTTAGGGCAATCTGTACGAAAGTGTCCTATCTTACCACATTCAAAGCATCGTTGAGGTCCGGAGCTTCCTCTCCTTCTAGTTCTCACATTTTACAATGCTTTTGAGAACCGAGTAGAGATGAGTGCTATCTCCTCTTCTAGAAATTCTTCAATCTGGTGCAGGGTTAGTGAAGACAGCAAAACAAGTGTATTGCTAGATGAAGATTGGCCGGAGCTAGGCATATCACGTTGAGAAACAAATGCAAGAGACTCCTTGGGTTCTTACGTGAGATTCTGTCAATTTCATGAGTTTTCAGTTTAGAATATAGAACACCTAATGTAAGTGTACTCATGACAGTAGATTCACGAATAGATGTGACTTTCATCTCCCAAATTGACATGTCTAATGCACTTAATAATTGCCTAGCATTTTTAGCATCTGAAAAATTAGCATTGACGCTACGCAAGTTGCTGAGCATTTTATTAAATTGAGCAAAGAGGTCATCAATGAACTCACCGGGTTGCATCTCAAAGCGCATGTATTCTTTCTTGAAACATATCCTGTCTTACCTCCTTGATAATGTTGATGCTTTGTGGTAGTCACAAGGTGCTCTCCACACATCGTACGCCGATCGAAGATGTGCAATACGGTCGAAGTCGCTCTGAGTTAGTCCTTGGATTATCAAGTTGCGGGCTTTGTTGTTGTTGTCGACATCTCTTAAGTTTGTAGCCGTGACTTGGTCGCTCGGCGGTACGTCATAAGGCTTGTACACTTTTCCCCATATCGCGAAGCCTTGCGCCTGGATAAAAGCTTCCATACGTGCCTTCCAAACCTAAAATTCAATACCACTAAAGACACAAGGTTTTGTGGAGTACTTCTCTATGTTGATTAGTCAAAAACACGTGCAAATCACAAATATTAGAGCACCGAGGCTCTGATACCAATTGTATGATCGAATAGCACGTGTAAAGCTACTAGAGGGGGGTGAATGGTAGATTAAAACTGTTCAACGGAAGCAACAAAACACCCCTCAGCAGAAAACTAATATGTTAAAGAAACCGTGTGCGCGACTAATATAAATGTGTTCAACTGTGACAAAACTAGTATAGATTTTAGAGATCAAGTTACAGAGACTTCACAACAAGAATAATAAATATCCGTCGAGAGAAACTCATGTTACGATCGAAAGATCGAACAAAGGTCAATCTGTCCTACCCGAGAAAAACAGTTATAAAACACTGCAAAGAGATTCGCGTAGATCAGAAACCACAAATCCAATGACTGTGAAATTTTCAAAGATAATAGTAAATCAATTTGTGAAGACAACCCAAGAAGAATCACGTCAATTGGATCTATAAAACTCGAGTTATGATAAAACCACCAAAGCAAGGTAGTGCTGTGTAGAAACTCGACGAGAAAGACTTGAAGAAAAAAAGTCGGACGAACAAGGCACAAAAGCTCCTTTAGACTACGAATTTTATTGATAAAAACATACAAGGAACAGCCCTAAAGTTGTCCACCGCGAGCTCTGTCCTCCCTTGCTTATATAACCAGCCCTTAGGCCAACCCAAACCTAACTAGGATTCTAATCCTACTCCATCACGAATCGAAACTTTCCATAACTGCTCAAGACTCTTCTATACGCAGATAGAAGCAATCTTTAGAATTCCAAACACCTTAGGAACGTATACCACATTCCTAAAACAACTCAAATTCTTGACCCACACAAAATCCTATTGTAACCAACTCAAAACTTTCCATATTTGAGTAAAACACGACTCAGCCGCAGCCGGAGGTCCATAACGTAGTCGGTTGGACCTTTCCGACCAATTCTTTACGTCCACATCTCTTCATCATGACCCACAAACCATGTAGACACGTCCATGCACTCCTTGCACACGTGCAAATATCTTCCGACGACGTCCAAGATACCCTCATATGCATTGTTCTTGATTCAAACATGATGTGCAACCTTCCGATCAACTCAACCACAATTCCTCCTCACTTGGTTGTTGAACCTGATCTTCTCCTAAGACTAGTTCAATGGATCCCGTCACCAGCCATGTCTTGAACTCAAGCAACACCCGCACATGAATAAACAACTAATACTTCCGAGCACAAGTCCTCGAATTGACTCTCGTTAGTTCCAAAACCACAACACCTTACGTGAGCACCTCACATAAGCATGTTGCACCCCTTAGCAAAAAGATATCAACCATAAACCACCGAAACACGCCAAAAACATAGTAAAATAAAAACTAAGCAAACTTTCCATAATCCAAAAAAGCAAGTTCAAAACATTGCAAATTAAAAGCAGAACCACTGCAATCAAGCTCCGAACCTTGCCAAAGCTAACCGTACCTTGAACGGGGCTTACCAAAGATAGCAGGACCTAGCACCGGAACTTACCAAAGCTAGTCGGACCTAGCACCAGAGCGAACCAAAGATAGTCGGACCTAGATAAAGAAGTCGGAACTACCCAAAGCAAGTCGGACCTTACGTCGGACCTTGCTGGAGCTCGGACCTTGATGATAAAGGTATTTTGGTAGTATTCAAAACTTTTATCGCCATAACCAATGTATTCAGCACGCATAGGTCTCACATTTCGATCAATAAAATTCATAGTTTAGAGGAGCTTTTGTGCCTTGTTCATCCGACTTGTTTCGGACAAGTTTTTCTCGTCGAGTTTCTGCACAACAGTACATTTTGTTGGTGTTTTTATCATAACCCGAGCTTTACAGATCCAATTGATCTGATTCCTTTTGGGGTGTCTTCACAACTTGATTACTATCATCTGTGAAAATTTCACGATCATAGGATTTGTGGTTTCGGATCTACCCGAGATTCTTTGTAGTGTTGCAGATCTGTTTTTTTACTCAGGTAGAACAAATCGATGTTTGTTCGATCTTTCGATCATAACTTGAGTTTTTCTCGATGGTTTTTTTTTGTGATTCTTGTTGTCGTGTCTTTGTGACTTGATTCTATATAATATCTACTACTTTTTTCGCAATTGAACACGTTTAGATCAGTTGCACACACGTTTTCTTAACATATTGATTTTTTGCTGAGGGATTTTTGTTGCTTCCGCTAAAAAAGTTTTAATCTACGATTCACCCCCCTCTGGTAGCTTTTCACATGCTCTTCGATCCTACAATTGGTATCAGAGCCACTGTGTTCTAACCTTTGTGATTTGCACGTGTTTTCACTAATAATCATGGAGAAATACTCTGTAAAACCTTGTGTGTTTAGTGGCATTTATCTTCAGGTTTGGAAGGCATGTATGGAGGCTTTCATCCAGGCGCAAGGATTTGCAAATGGGAAAAGGTGTACAAGGCTTACGACGTGCCGCCAAACGATCAAGTCACAGCTATGAACATGAGAGACGTTGACAACAATAACAAGGCTCGCAACTTGATCATACAAGAATTGACTCAAAAAGACTTCGATCGTGTTGCACACCTCCGATCAGCGTACGATGTGTGCAAGGCACTTTGCGAATACCATGAAGGATCCAACACGATCAAGGAGGTAAGACAAGATATGTTCAAGAAAGAATATATGCGGTTTGAGATGCAACCAGGTGAGTCCATTGACAATTTATTTGCTCGCTTTAATAAAATTCTCAGCAACTTGCGTAGCGTCAATATTAATTTTTCAGATGTCGAGAATGCTAGGCAATTACTAAGTGCATTAGACATTTCAATTTCAGAGATGAAAGTTACATCTATTTGTGAATCTACTGTCATGGGTACATTTACCATGGATGTGCTATATTCTAAGCTGAAAACTCATGAAATTGACATAATCTCAGGTAAGAGTCCCAACAAGTCTCTTGCATTTGTTTCTCAACGTGACATGCCTAGCTCTAGCCAATCTTCATCATGTGGTACACTTGCTTTGTTGTCCTCTTTAACCCTTGAACATATTGAAGAATTTCCAGAAGAGGAGTTGACACTTCTCTCCACTCGGTTCTCAAAAGCAATGCAAAATGTGAGAACTAGAAGAAGAGGAAGTGGTGGTTCTCAATGATGCTTTGAATGTGGTAAGACATAACATTTTTGTACAGATTCCCCTAACCTTTCAGGTCCTTCTACCCGTGATGAAAAGCAAAATAAGCTCAAGTCCTCTTTTGGCAACCACAACAAGAAAAAGAAGACTTTCACAAAATGCCAAGTGTTGGACCATATCCTCTCCGCTCTACTAGACAACAACTTGAGGGATGTGAACTCTAGAAGTGATGAGGATGAAGACAACTTGGCAACTATATGTTTCATGGCAGGCAACTCAAGATCAAGTATGGAGGAAGCAGAACACAACAGCGACGATGAAGAGGTATGTCCAACTTGCGAATAAATATGTGATGTTATTTCTCGTGCCAGTGTTATACTTAAGAAAAAGGACAAAAAACTTAGGGACAATGCTGTTAAAGTTGAATCATTAGAATCTAAATTTAATCATTTGAAATTTTTGATTCCTAGTGATGATTCTTGTTCCTCATGTGAATTAATATATGAACAATTGTCCACTTTAATAAGTGCGCACACCTCCGCTCTTGATAAACTTGAGTAAGAAATTGAAAAGAACAAAAAGCATGCTGCCCTTAATGATAAAAACTTGAAAGATGCTTGCTGCTCTACAATTGATTTGCATTGTTCTACTTGTGATGATCTTGATAAGAAACGACACGATGCTATGAATGAGATTTCTATATTGAACAATGCCTTACGTTCTCATGAAGTTAAATATTGTTCTAATTGCAAACTAAAAGGAAAAACTTCATGTGAAAACTGCTTAGACTTGTCTAAGAAACATGATGACGTGAATATGACACTAGAGAGATTTTGTAATGGGCATAAGAATCTAAACTTGCTGCTGAATTCTTCCAAGTCTTGCAATGATAAAAGTTGTTTAGGTTTTGATTCTCATGCTCATGCTGAGGGACATTCACCTAAAATTGTAAAGTCATTAGGAAGTGGTTTGATTCAAACAACTCCTAAACAAAAAGAAGTGGTTTTCAAATCTGCACGAGTGTTGTCTCATTCAGTTTCTAATAAACATGTTGCTTGCTCACCTAGACATGAACATAAAGATAAATTTTATTATACCTACTATGGTAGAGATGGCCATGTCATAGATTTTTGTTATAGACAAGCTAAACTACAGAAAAAGAAAAGAATGCAAGCCAAACCTCATAATTCTCATGCAAAATTTGCTGCACATGCTGAATCAAAAGTTAGAAACATGCAACATGCTGTATTGAGTCAAAAACATGCAAAGTTTGCTCCCCAAACCTAATGTTTTTCGTTCTACACATGTAACACCTCGTAGGTCAGTAGTTGGGTACAAAAATCCTCAAATTTTGGCTCATAAACCTGTTGTTTTATCTCATCTTTCGCGTGTCATTCCTGCTAGACATCGTGTGACTCAGTACTGGATTCCTAAATGCCTTTTGACTAACCCCAGTGTTGAGTCATCGACATATTGTGCTTTTATCTAGGTTACACGCTTGAGGAAGGAGAACATCTGGATTTGGCATTCAGGTTGCTCACGCCACATGACCGGTCAAAGAATGGTTCTCCTACCTCTCTTTTGTGTCACGTGTAGAGAATATTACTTTTGCCAATAATTCTTCAAGTCCTATAATTGCTAAGGGTTCAGTTAGAGTAAATAATCACTACACTTTGAAGGATGTGGCAGTTGTTAAAAATATTAAATACAACTTGCTTTCTATTTCACAATTGGTACATGAAAATTTGGAAATTATTTTCACTAAAAATTGCTGCAAGGTTGTAGATTCAAATAGTGAGCTCATTTTTAACATGTCTCAGTTTGGAAGAAATTTTAAAGCTGATCTTGATATGTCATCCTCTAAGCATAGGTGTCTAGTTGCTAATGATTCGAAAGACTAATATTTTTGGCATCATAGACTTGGTCACGTAGGCTTTGATAATCTCACGTGTGTTAGTACTCTTGATTGCATACGTGGGTTGCCTAAGCTTAAAGGGGACAAAGAAATTGTGTGCTCTTCTTGTAGACATGCTAAGATAGTTGCAGGTTCACATGCTCCTCTCACAATGACCATGACAACTGAACTAGGACAACTTTTGCACCTTGACACTGTAGGTCCTTCACGTGTTCAGTCTTTGGAGGTAAATGGTATGTTCTTGTTATTATTGATAATTATTCTAGATACTCTTGGGTTTACTTTATAGCATCTAAGAATGAAGATTTTAGTCACTTTAGTACTATACTTCTTAGATTATCAATTGATCACCCAGGATCTTTAAAAACAATAAGAAGTAATAACCGAACCAAATTTAAAATCAATCATTTGATCACTTTTGTGCTGAAAATGGAATAGATCATCAATTTTCTTCATCCTATGTACCTCAACAAAATGGTGTCGTAGAAAGAAAGAACATAACCATAGTTGACATGGCTAGGACTATGCTTGATGAATATCAAACTACTAGGAATTTTTCGGCCGATGCAATTGCAGCCGTTTGTTATGTCTCAAATCATGTTTTTTTGCGTGCTAAGCTAGGAAAAACACCATAGGAACTTTGGTTTGGACATAGACCTAGTGTCACACAGTTTCAGATCTTTGGTTGCAATGCTTTGTTAAGGAACATGGTAATCTTGATAATTTTGAACCTAGATCTGTTGATGGTGTGGTTCTTGGTTATCCATCTCATACTAGAGGTTACTGTGTGATTTTACTTGACACTAACAAAATTGTGGAGACTTGTGAGGTTTCTTTTGATAAAGATAGCCAAGGTACTGGATCTAATATTGCAGGTCCAGATCCATATCTACAGGAGGAGAGTATTTTCATCGAAGAAGATGAAGAAGTGGTACCGCTGCCTGAAAATTTAGAAACAAATAACATTGATCACACTACTAATTTTGCACCACAACCAGCACCAACAACTACTACAGCTGGTACAAATTGTTCTCAAGCCACAAGTTCTTCGATCTATGATGAACATGAAGAAGAAGGAGCTAGTGAAGTGTATACTCCCCTTCGTATCCTCAAAAGTCATCCTCCACAACAAATCATTGGAAGCTTGCATGAACGAGTTACATGGTCCAGGTTTTGCGGTCCAAACTCTCACGCTCATTCTGCTTTTATTCCTTATTTTGAACCCAAAGATATATCACATGCACTCACTAATGAATCTTGGATTATTGCCATTCAAGAAGAGTTAGAAATTTTTAAAAGAAATAATGTTTAGAAAATTGTACCTGCACCTCAATGTCACACTTTAACTGGAACTAAATGGGTGTTTAAAGTAAACAAAGTGAGGATCTGGTTGAGGTTAGGAATACTACTAGGATGGTTGCTCAAGCTTTCACACAAGTTGAAGGTCTATATTTTGATGAAACTTTTCACCTGTTGCTAGATTAGAAGCCATAAGAATTTTGTTAGATTTTTGCATCTAAATATTTAAAGTTATATCAAATGGATGTTAAAAGTGCTTTTCTTAATGGCTACATAGATGAGAAGGTTTATGTCAAGCAACCACCAGATTTTGAAAATCCAAATTTCCTAGTCCTGTTTACAAACTATCCAAAGCCTTGTACGGTCTTAAACAAGCCCCTAGAGCATGCTATGATAGGTTAAAAATATTCTTACTTGAAAAGGGTTTTACCATGGGCAGGGTGGATAAAACTCTTTTTGTGCTTAAGCACGGCAATGACTCATTATTCGTTCAAGTGTATGTGGATAATATTATCTTTGTTTATGCTTCTCATGATCTTGTGTCCAAGTTTTCAGCTATGATGAGCTAAGAATTTGAGATGAGTATAATGGGAGAACTCACATACTTCTTGGGGCTGCAAATCAAGCAAACCAAGGAGGGTACTTTTGTGCATCAAATGAAGTACACAAGAGACCTTCTTAAGCGCTTCAACATGGACAAAAGCAAGCCTCTTTGAACACCAATGGGTACAACAACGACACTTTAACTTGATGAAGATGGTGAACCGTGGATCAAAAAGAATATCGTAGCATGACCAGGTCACTTTTGTACCTCACAGCATCAAGACTGGACATGTACTTCAGTGTATGTCTTTGTGCACGGTTTCAAGCTTCTTCACGTGCTTCACATCGTCAAGCCGTCAAAAGAATTCTTAAGTACTTATATGGAACTCAAGAATTTGGCATTTTTCTTCCTTCTTCCTCAACCGTTACCTTGAAAGCTTTTTCCGATGCTGATTTTGGGGGCTGTAGTATTGATAGGAAATTTACTTCGGGTGCTAATAATTAATTATAATAAATTTGGTCATGATCAAACTTTCTTGCTGTTTTAAACTTGTTACATGCTCACAAGTGCGTTTAATAATAAAAAATTAATCAATCAACTACCCACATGTTTGAGCTTTTATGATGAAATATAAAAATGAGAAAAGATCAAGAGAATATGCATGCATCGAACTTCATCTTTTGAGATGGCTTATCATTGCACTTAGATATGGACTTGGAAGAAGTTGTGTATGACTAAAACCATGTCCTTAAGCTTCTGATTGTCAAATGATATAGGCTTGGCTTGGTTGGTTAGAATAAGGCTGTTGCAGCATATAATCTCTTGCAAATGTCATATGATCAATGTTTGTGCTTTAAATGATAATGAAAAATGCAGAAACAAGTGTCATGCCTTCAGGTTTTGAAATAGTTAAGTTTGTAGATCATGACTTGTTTAAATTGAAAATTACACTTGATCTCTAGCATGGCTTACACTACTTTACGTATCTTACCGATGTGATAGTGTAAGTTACTTGATAATATGACTTGGATGAGCTTTGTTTTATATGTATAAGTTATAATATGCTCATAACTATTAAAATTTCTCTTTTGAACCTTTCTAAATACATTGTCAAAGGGGGAGGAATATGTATAGGGGGAGAAATATTTTTTTTTGAAATTTCTTTCTCATTTGATTTTATAAAAGGGGAGAAAACTGTTTTCACAACTTTTCATGGGAATAAGCTAATGTTCGGATTTTAAGTGGTGTTGCCAATGCATTCATCAAGGGGGAGATTGTGAGACCTATGTGCAGAATACATTGGTAATTATGTTAAACATGTAGGTTTGCATCCAAAGTTTTGAATATATTTGAGAAACACACTTTGCACCGTTCGAACTTTTGCTGCATGTGTTTTGTGTTCCGGAATGTTCGAACTTTTATTGTATAATGCATAGCGGCTTTTTTGGTGTCCAAACTTTCTATGTGCTGAAATAATCGTGTGGCTGCTATGTTTTTTATTTGCAATATTTGAAACTTGCTTTACACTTATGGGAATATTTGCTTAGTACTTTTGGACTAAGTTTTTATGTGTTTTGTCTTATCATTGTGGACATTACCTTGCTATGTTTGCAGCATGCTTATGTGAGGTGCTCACATAAGGTGTTGTGGTTTTCGAACTAACGAGAGTCAAGTCGAGGACTTGTGCTTGGAAGAATTTGTTGCTTGTTCATGTGCTGGTGTTGCTTGTGGTCAAGAAATGGATAGTTACGGGATCCATTGAACTAGTTTTAGGGAGAAGATGAGGTTCAACAACCACGTTCGGGAGGAATTGTGCTTGAGTTGATCGGGAGGTCATGCAACATGTTTGGGTCAAGAACAATACATATGAAGGCATCATCGACGTTGTTGTAAGGTGTTTGCACGTGTGCAAGGAGTGCATGGACGTGGAAACATGGTACCAAGTCGTGATGAAGAGAAGTGGACGTAAAGAATTGGTCGGAAAGGTCCAACCGCAGCCTGAGGTGGTTATGGTTCGTTTATTGAAAGATTCGAGTTTGCTTTGGTTAGATTTCATGTGGGTCACAAAGTTGAGTTTTGTTAGGAATGTTTAGGATGTTCTTAAGGTGTTTGGAGGTCTTAAGATTGCTTCTATCTACGTATGGAAGAGTCTTGAGCAGTTATGGAAAGTTTTGACTGAAACTGGGTAGGATTAGAGTCCTAGTTTGGATTGGGTTGGCCTTAGGGATGGTTATAAAAGCAAGAGAAGCCAAAGATCGTGTAGAGACACTTTGTGCTGTTCCTCTTGTGTTTTAATCAATAAAATTCATAGTTTAGTGAAGCTTTTCTGCCTTGTTCACCCGACTTAGGGATGGTTATAAAAAGCAAGAGAAGCCAAAGCTCGTGTAGAGACGACTTTGGGCTGTTCCTCTCGTGTTTTAAGGCCATCCCTAAGGGTTGGCTTAGGGATGGTTATCAAAGCAAGAGAAGCCAAAGCTCGTGTAGAGACGTCTTTGGGCTGTACCTCTCATGTTTTAATCAATAAAATTCATAGTTTAGAGAAGCTTTTGTGCCCTGTTCGCCTGACGTGCTTCAGACAAGTTTTTCTCGTCGAGTTTCTGCACAGCACTACGTTGTGTTGGTGTTCTTATCGTAACTCGAGTTTTACAAATCCAATTGACATGATTATTTTTGGGTTGTTTTAAAAAACTGATTATATATCATCTTTCAAAATTTCACAATCATTGTGTTTCTGGTTTCGGATCTACATGAGTTTCTTTGCAGTGTTGCAGATCTGGTTTTTTACTCGGGTAGAACAGATTGACCTTTGTTTGATCTTTCGATCATAACTTGAGTTTTTCTTGACGGTTTTTCAAGATTCTTGTTGGTGTGACTTCATGACTTGATTATCTATAATATCTACTACTTCTGTCATGGTTGAACACATTTAGATCAGTTGCACATACATTTTTTTAACAGGTTGATTTTCTGCAGAGGGGTTTTCGTTGCTTCCACTGAAAAGTTTTAATCTATCATTCACCCTGCTTTGGTAGATTTTCACGTCCTCTTCAGTCCTACAAACACATCCGAGAACTCGCACACCAAAAAAATCTCCTCTATTGTTGCACAATCCATTTGATTCTGCACTACCTCCTTTGTTGTGGGTTGAGATGCTTCAAACTCTATGCTGACACCCTCATCATTTGTCAACTGCACTGTCTTTGTGGCACACTGAATTATGCCTTTGTGCTTCTATAACCAGTCCATTCCAAGTATTATGTCCAGTCCATGTGCTGAATTCTCATATAACAATAGTTACCAAGCCCGCTTGAGAATGTCACCTTTTGAAGCATTGTATGGAAGGAAGTGCAGGACACCTTTGTGTTGGAATGAAACAGGAGAGAACCAAGTATTTTGACCTGATGTGTTACAAGATGCTGAAGGCATGTTCAAATGATACGTGAGAACCAAAGGGCCGCTCAGTCACTACAAAAAAGGCGGAGAAATCTGGCTTCTGAAGTTGGAGACTTCGTGTACCTCAAAATGTCACATATGCGAGGTCATAAGCGATTTAACGTCAAAGTCAAGTTGGAACCTTGCTATATTGGACCATTCAAGATTTTGGACAAACGTGGAGAAATGGCATTTATGTTGGAGATTCTAGCAAGACTTTATGATGTTCATTATGTATTCCATGTTTCTCAACTCAAAAAGTGTTAAGGGCACCAAGAGAACAAGTAACCATGGATGAATTGGAGCTAGAGGCAGATTTGGCTTATGTCGAGCAACCAGTCAAAATCTTGGAAACAAAGAAGAGAGTCACAAGGAACAAGGTGATTCGATGGTGAAAAGTACAATATAAGCATCATACGGAATCGGAAGCAACCTGGGAGCGAGAAGATGATCTCAATAAAGAATTTCCCTATCTTTCTATGTCGAACCTTGAGGGCGAGATTCATTTTAAGGAGGGTAGGTTTGTAACACCCTCATTTTCATCCATCATGCATTGCATTCACTCTTATACATGCTTAACACGATACAACACAAAAAGGAACAAAATCAAAATTAATTAGGACCAAAATTAAAATTTAAAACCTAGCTTAGTACGGACTTGTACAGATTGGACTCCGGACTAGTCTGATTTAGCTACTGTTGTTCCCCGGACTTACCCAATTATTGCTACAGATTGGTCCGGAATCATTTCTGATGTTGACTTGTATGTTAATTTTTATGGACTAATCTGGTTTTGTTTCTATTCCTGTCCCGACTTGTCCGTTGCATATACGGACCAGTCTGATGATCGCTGCTGGGAAATCCAAAAACTTGGTCTGGATTTGATACTGGACAACCCTGGACTTGTCCGGCTTGACATCAGATTTTTTCCAATTGACCTTATGATCTTGAACAAACTTGTCGGGCATTGCACTGGACTTATCTATTGAACTTTCTGTCCCCGATCGGACCTGTCCGACCACATTACAGACTAGTCCGGTGTGTAGGGTTTCGACTTGGATTCTGTTTTTTCTTTCACGACGAGTGATTTGGTAATTTCCTTAATTGGGTCCAAGAACGTTGTGCCCCACCGAGGCCCCTCCTTGTTCCCACTTCCATATACTTGGATTCTACCCTAACCCTACCACCTCTCCCTCTATATAAACACCCAACCACCCACCTCCCACCCCTTGCCACATTTGAGAAACCCTTAGCCCCTGTCATGCTGTGAGCCACCATCAAGAGGAGTTCACCGCAAGGGTGGAAGAGGAAGCGTATGAGAAGGGAGGAGGAGGATTAAACAAGATCGTCGTTGCTGCTGTGATCTTGCTCATCAATTATTCGACGTCAACATTCTTCTTCACCAATTCTTCATCTTCATCGATCTAGAGGTCGAGTTCTCGCATTTCACCTGTTCTCTGACTAGTGAACCCTTGAATTCACGGTAAATACCTTAGGTCCATATTTCCTACGCCAATTATGGTTCATACTTAACTCAAACTATGATGTAGTTGCAGATTCGTAGAAACCCTAGTCGTAGCGAACTTCTCTGGTCCGGTGCGGACAAGTCCGTTCCTTTAATTCTGGAATTCCTAGAACTTTCCCAACATTCTCTGTAATGACTTGAAACTTTCTATAACATGTAAAACTTAATTGTAACTAAATAGTAAGCAACACTAGCAGTCTAATAAGATGTATTACCACATAATTGCGTCATTCATACATATCGTGACATATTGATTACTATATGAGTATTTATTGATTGTAATGATTGTTTCGCACGGTTGTCACGCGAAATAGAAGGTAAAGCTCTAGAGGGTGCTTACGAGGACCTTTAGCACCAGAACTTCGAAACTATTGATCCAAACTAGCCACAAGAGCAAGGCAAGTTTCCTTGATTATTTTGATCCTATTTTCAAATGTTTTGTTTGCAAAACTGCAAGCTTGTGTCAAATTGATGGGACACCTATGATAAGTGTTTATTAGACTTGTATGACCACCCTTGTTGTTGGGATATAATGTAGAGAGTCAAGAATGGTATTTTTCCCATTTGCTTCACTTTGCTTAATTGGGATTAGAAATAACCAAATGACTCATTATGAACTAATATACATACCGACTATGTGAATTGATGACAATGATGACTTAAGTAACATGGAATTGGGGTGATCTAAGTAAGCATGGGTTGTTGACTGGGTTGGATGATATGGTTGTTTTGCTTGCCTTGGATCTAAGGACCGGTTCATGCAAGAATAAGCCAGGACAACAGTGCCACCACAAGGCCAAGTATGGGTGCGACTTAGCTGATTAATTAGTGTATTACCAGAATCGCTCAGATCATTTGGAAGGCTCAGAGAATAGGAGTCGGTTGGGTTTGCATTAGCGGCGGGACTTCCCTGGATCCAAACAGCACAAGCGGGGGCCCTTGGATGGATGTGGTCAGTTGTGAGACATCACCTCCGATGAAACCTTAGTGGGTTCGCACACGCTGGTAATCACTTTCTTAAGGCTATTTTGTGATCTTTTGGCCATACACCTATGGTAGTGTAATTAACGTAATGGAGGTTTTATTTAGTCGTCGACAGGTGACGAAATCATGAACTTGTGGGTAAAGTGGTACAACCTTTGTAGAGTGTTTAAAACTATCATGATAGTGTGCTCCCGGTTATGAGCACTTGGACAACTTCCATGATTAGAGTAGGACTTGGGACTTCGAATAGTTTCAAACATGGTTATGTTTTGGGTTATGATAATTGGACATGGCTGGTTATGAAGGTGAGAATTTGGCATATGGATGGTTATTAAATTGATGGATGAGGTATGATGGTAATTGAGAATGTTGGATTCATGTTATAATAATTACTTGTTATATGATGGGATTAAATTCACATAGACATTACAAGATGCTTTTTACATATTTTGAATGTACTTTTCAGCAATTATCCATTTATTATCATTCCTTGTTTTTAGTTACATGTCATACTTTCCCACACTTGCTCAGTATGACATGTGCTCACCCTTGCAATTCCCCCACATACAGTTTCAGGTGATGTTTGAGAGTATCATGAAGGTCATGCAAAGTTGTAGTTGCGTGCTATCGTCAACTTTCCTGTGTTTTGGACTGAGCTGCTTAGATTAGTTTATCTTTGCGCTGCAATAGTAATAATTAGAGCCTTGTAATTCGTGAACCATTGAGTTATTGTAATAAGGTACCTATTTACTTTTGAGATGTGGTTATTTTCTGTATATCGTTTGTGATGCACTCGTGTATGTGTGTTCAACATCCTGGGCACACATACGCGTCACACTTGGTTCATTTTCGGAACCGGGTGTCACGGTAACAAATATGGCCTAGTAATTGGTGATGATTTTTCTCGCTTCACTTGGTTATTTTTCTTGCATGACAAAGGCGAACACAAGGTGTCCACAAGAGATTCTTGAGGAGAGCTCAAAATGAGTTATCCTTGAGGGCCAAGAAGATAAGAAGTGATAACAACACCAAATTCAAGAATATACAAGTGGTGGAGTACTTGGATGAGGAGGGCATGAAGCATGAGTTTCCAGCACCCTACACCCACAAACAAAATGGGATGGCCGAAAGGAAGAACCGCACACTCATAGAGATGTCAACAAGCATACTTGATGAGTACAAGACTTCCAATAGGTTATGGGCTGAAGCGGTCAACACCGCTTGCCATGCTACAAACCGTCTCTACCTCCATCGTCTATTGAAGAATACTCCGTATGAGCTCCTCACCTATAACGAACCCAGACTTTTGAGTTTTCGGTAGTGAGTGTATATTCTCAACAAGAATCCTAGGACTTTGAAGTTTGCTTCAAAATCCGGTGAAGGTTTCTTACTTGGTTATGACTCAAATACCTACGCCTACCGTGTTTTCAACAAAACCTCGGGTGTGCTGAAGTAGCACGCGATGTGGTGTTTGATAAGATTAATGGATCCCATGTAAAGCAAGTTGATCAATGTGTGCTCGATGAGGAGGAGGCACCACAAGTAGCATTGAAGAAGATGGCACTTGGGGACATGCGACCACAAGAAGAGCATGATCTAAGTGATCCATCCCCATCACAATTGGAGCTTCCAACTCAAGATCAAGAACAACACTCCCATGATCAAGACCACCAAGTGCAAGAAGAAGAAAATCAAGATAGTGGCAATGATAAAGGGGGAGACGAAGGAGAAGATGGAGAGGAAGTTGATTCAAGACCTCAAGTGACATACCCACGAGTTCATCAAAGTGCTCAACGGGATCACCCCGTTGACAACATACTTGGAGCTATCTCCAAGGGGGTAACAACTCGATCTTGTATGGTCAATTTTTGTGCACCTTACTCTTTTGTGTCTTCTTTGGAACACTGCAAGGTAGAAGATGCACTACAAGATCCGGATTGGGTGATGGCGATGCAAGAGAATTGAACAACTTCAAGAGGAATCATGTCTGAGAGCTCGCGAAGAGACCCAATGCCAACATGGTAGGCACCAAGTGGGTGTTCCGCAACAAGCAAGACGAACACGGATTGATGACAATAAACAAGACATGACTTATTGGAAAAGGCTATGTACAAGTCGAAGGTTTGGATCTTGATGAAACTTTTGGTCTCGTAGCTAGGATTGAATCTATTCGCATTATTTTAGCCCATGCTACTCACCATGATTTTAAGTTAGATCAAATGGATGTGAAAAGAGCATTCCTCAACGTTTCAATCAAGGAGGAGGTGTATGTGGAGCAACCACCAGAATTCAAAGACAATGAGTATCCTAACCATGTCTTTAAATTACACATGGCTCTCTCTAGAGACAAACAAGCTCCTATAGCTTGGTATGAGTGCCTTAGATATTTTATCATTAAGAATGGTTTTAGAGTAGGAAAAGCTGATAACACTCTCTTTACTAAGAATGTTGATAATGATCTCTTTGTATGCCAAATATACATCAATAACATTATAGTTAGTTCTACTAATAAATCTTATTGTCATGAGTTTAGCAAGATTATGACCGGCAAGTTTGAGATGTCAATGATGGGGGAGTTGAAGTTCTTCCTCGGATTCCAAGTCAAGCAACTCAAGGAAGGCACATTCATATGTGAAACAATGTACACTCAAGATATACTCAAGAAGATTGACATGGACAATGCCAAACCCATCAAAATACCAGTGGCGACAAATGGACATCTCGATCTCAATCAAGATGTACCAAGCGTGGACCAAAAGGTATATCCCTCCATGGTTGGCTCTTTGCTTTACCTTTGTGCATGTAGGCCTGACATTATGCTTAGTGTGTCTACTTGTGCAAGATTTCAAGACGCACCTAAGGAGTGTCACTTGATCGCCATTAAGAAAATCTTGTGTTATTTAGTTCACACACCTAACCTCGGGCTTTGGTATCCAAAAGTGTCGAATTTCAAACTCATTTGTTATTCCCATGCAGATTATGCCAAATATAAAGTAGATAGAAAAAGCACCTCTGGGACGTGCCAAATCTTGGGTAGGTCCCGTGTGTTATGGTCATTCAAGAAAAAAACTCGATCCCTATCCAAAGCTGAAGCGGAGTATGTTGGAGCCAGAAGTTGTTGTGCACAACTTCTTTGGATGCGACAAACTCTAAGGGTCTATGATCTCAACATGAACTATATTCCACTCCTATGCGACAATGAGAGTGCTATTAAGATTGCCCATAACCTTGTTGAGTATTCTAGGACCAAACATATAGTTATCCGATACCACTTCTCGAGAGGCCATTCTTTAAAGGGGGATATAGTCATTTCACATGTTAGAATCGAAAAACAACTATCCAACATCTTCACCAAGTAACTAGATGTAATATACTTTTGCGAACTTAGGAGTGAGAAAAATATCCTAGATTCTCGAAATGTGGCTTGAGATGTTGCACATCTGAAATGCTATAGTTTAAGTCCTTCAAAAACTTGCATACTTGCGAAAACTACGCTCCCTCGATTTTCTCTCAAACTATATTACCATATATTGTCTTTCTAGATTTTTGGTCATTGTATGAAAGTTGATTGCCTCGCTGACTAGATTCATCAAGAATATTCGTGATAAACTTGTCCTCTATGTATCCATACTTATATGTGTTGTTATATAGTCCTCTCCCTAAGAAAGACATTGTTTTTTGTTAAGGGAAGTCGGACATGTTGTTGACAGTCGTTAAGTACAAATTTCGACCATCAATATATCTTAATTACGTGATGGAGTAGATATTTCCTACACACATTACTTTTAGAATTAATCCACTTGTACTTGGAGAAAATGATGCATGCAGGTATGTTATACAAAATTGAAGTTAAATGAAGAGAGGAATCCTAAGGAATATCTTCCCATCCAATCAGATGTCAACATGTGGTAGCACATGGATCAAATGGCCCACCTACAGAAGTACCCTAGGGCATCCAACGGCATAGTGCCCTGAAATGGTCAGACGACCCACCTGGACCCCAAACTCAGTCAGCTTCCACGTATCGACTCCCAGTGGTGCCCGAAATCCGGTGGAGACTGATTCACGCGCAAAAGATGGCAATAACCGACCTCAACACTAGTATAATATAACCCCTCACCCCCTAATTTCAACACACAACACTCAAGAATTCTCTCTTGTATACACTAGTTCCCCTAGTTTCTTAGTGGAGGTTAAGCTGTAGAGAGGAGCCTCTAGTCCCAAGTCAAATTGGGAAAGGTATGTCTTATGTATCCTCTCATTATTTTCCAACTTTATGCTTTACAATAATATTATTATTGCTCTTTATTTATTTATATACTCTGGCAAAGCGTTTCATGTTTGATTCTGGAGACCATGCATGTGCTAGGTGTAGATGTCATTATGATTGAGTCATAATGCTCATATTTTTTTATCATAAACATCATACACCACCACTATAGTTAAATTAGGTAATAATATGATTATGTTAGTATGACTTATAGATGCCTCCCCCCCCCCCCCTCGGTGACCATGTTAGTGCTTGGATAAACATTAGTTCAACGATGTTTAGGTTAGTCATTGCCTTAGGATGGTGCTTGTACCTAGGCTCTTAAGGTATTTACTTAACATATAAGTGTGGTGCTTATATAGAGGTAGCATCGGATGTCTCATAGACCCATGGGTTGTAGGGATAGATGGCAGGTGGTGACAGCCCTACTCGTCCGTTGTAACCCCCCACGTTCGGCTGCACCACAATCTCTTGGCAGGAATCGTCCTGATATTCTCAGGGGTAAACCCGTGCCTGTTATGTTGGATGTGGGGACAGAGTTCACACATTACAGGAATCGCAGAGGGTGGTGTCGTGCGATGCGGCACCCAACAACACACACGAAAAGAATACGAAAAAATACAAAGTTTTATTTATATAAATAGATGAAGACTTTTACAATACTTAATATACTGCGGAATATAATATTCATAGCTAAACTCTCAGCCTATCTATGCAAAAGTGCAGCCGTCCAGCCCGCAGACGCTACACACTAGCCACACAAAAAATTATTGCGGGGTGTAGGGTTCCCATTCGGCGGTATACCCTAACGCGGGCATCGCCTCATCCTCGGGCCCTTCCTCACAAGTCTCACCTGCGAACAACTTAATATAGCAACCGTTAGCACGAAAGCTCATCAAGACTTAACCATCTCACCTAGACATGAAACTATACATGCAGGGATACTTAACGTAGGGATGAATATAACAGTAAATGACTCACATATAAATTGATCATGATTTTACAAGTGAATAGCAGCAGCTTAAATGTTCAATAACAGTAACCTTAATGAGCCTAATCTATAGCAAACATAGTGGCAAAACAATTATATTTCAATACACCGTATTCTCCTGACTTCTTCAGTATTTACTACGTCACAGCACAGTGAACAAGCGGTACTCAAATAACCGCGAGGGACGGTGATGCAATCAGGACAAACCCGAATAACATGTCATGTACACCCGTGCCTAAGGAGTGTGTCATGCTCCTCACCACGTCATACGCAGCCACCTTTCACAAGAGAACTCAAATGCAGAACCAGTCCCACCATTGTGGGCATAAGGTTCCCGGACAGAGCGTGTCTGTGCCCGCCGGCGAATTTACACCTTACTACCCTCAACCCACCCCTATCAGCAATGGGCTATGCCTCGACATCAAAGTTATCAAGTTACATCGGTTTCCTGGGTCCCATATGCCCAGTATGCATCCAGTACTGTTCAAACATGTCAAGCAGGGCCGCACACGGATCGGTCCTCAATCGACACAAGTAGGGCTACGCAAGTGAGACAACGTCTCGCTGCATTCTACCCGCTGCTCGGTCTCAAGTTCACATTTCTAAACCATTCTTTGATTCAATTCGTCCCGTGTGATAAAATCCTATCTCGCGAGTAGATTCCAACTACTCGACTTCTACCGGATTCCTATAAACATTAGCATGGCATTGTCTACTCGTCAAGCTCTAGACCTACCCAATACTCCATGGGATTTGTGGGTCATGCAAGTGGAGTGACAAGCACCTTATCCCTAATGCACATAATTCATCCTAGACATAAGTGATACATATAGAAAATTTGAAATAGCACTTAAATGCATACTAGGGCTTGCCTGGCTGCGAGTCAGAGGGGAAGTTAGCTTCTGGAAGTAGAGTATCCAAGGGCTCCGGGTCCTCCTCGATCTCGTTCACTATATGATATGCAATATATAATGTACATGAGTGATATAGAAACTATAGAAAAGATTTTATAAATACCGATCATATATACAAATGATTTTAATTTGCTTCGGGATTTTTACAGTGGACACTAGGATCTATAGGAAGATCTGGACTAACAATTGGAGATGTTCAAGGAAACTTGTTGTCTCTAAAATTCCAACAAGAAAAAGGCTTCTCTGAATTTTGGTACTAAATATGTAGCTTTGTCATGGCTACCAGTAGGTGATTATGGTAGAGGAGGTTCCACTGGTTCTATGAAAATTTGACTAATAATTTTCTAAGCTTCCTATAGGGAGAAATTGATTTTACAAGTTTGCAAGAAATTTTGAAATGGTTACTGTACTTTTCTTAATTTTCAACTACATAGAGATTTGGAACACTGATGAACCCAGCAAATGAGCCCAATGAATTTGAAGTTTTTACTGGAGATCAAGTGTATTATTAAGAGTGTCCTGACAAAAATTGGGAATTTGTCAATTAACAGAACATGAGTAATTAATTTCCCAAGCAATTAGCTAAAAGGAATTAATTATGTAAATTCTGGGAGTTTCATGTCCAACAAATTCCACCGCTGCAAAGTTAGGATCAAGAGGAGTCTACCAGAATCTACTAGGAGAAATCGAATTTTGAAGTTGGCTCAAATTCTGGAATTAATTTCCAATGGGCAAATTCAAATAAATCAGCCCGACCCTACTCATATAAAATGGGCCAATCAGAGCTGGGCCGCACCGAGGTACACGGGGTTAACCCGCGCAACTGCATTTGATCTGGGTCACACCCGATCCATGAGGGGGAATACGTCGCTGACACGCGTGGCCTAGGGGTCTTCGTCTACCTCCCGACGAGCCGCTCGGACGCGGCGGGGCAGCGCTTGCGAGCTCGCCGGGATGGCTGCATCGACCTCCTCCCAGCCTAGCCATGACCGCTTAACCCTAAAATCGACCGCACAATACGATGGTGGGGTCCAATCGTGGTGACAACGGCCGGAGATGGCTGCGCAATGACGACGGCGGTGGCTAGGGTTTCGGCTATGTTGAACTCGCTCGGGAATGGCGCAAGAAGCTTGGGGATAGGCTGGGAACGTTCCAGGGAGCATGAGGAAGACAACCATGGGGAGAAAAAAGGATGAAATTGCCGGCAAAGTCAACTTCAATGGTGGACCGACGGACATTCATTGGCGGCGGGGAAAACCTGAATCGTTCGGCCTTCACTCAATTATCTGCCTTGATTCTTGGCAGAGGGGTGCGCTAGGAGGTATGGATCAATATCCATGAACTGATTAAAGAATGATTGCACGTAGAAAGCAAATTAAATAGAGAAGCAAGCTAGTTAATGGGCAAAGGCCGAAAGCAAAACTTGAATCATTTGCTCGATACGGAATGAAATGAAGAACGGTTTATACCGTGAGAAGAGTTGTGTCCTGGCAATCCTTTTTGCTGCTGAGAGCAGCTCAAGAGACGGTCTGTGGCGTCAGCGCGACGGGGAGGCAGCAGCATTCTCACGGCGGCCGAACAGCAGCGCCGGCAAAACTGCAAAAATGACGCCTTGTAGCCAACGAAACAAGGAACCAAAAGCTTGAGAAGGCAGAGAGAAGACTTAGGTACCACTTTGCTGTTGGGAGGACGAAGGGATTCTGTGGGGACCAGAATCCCGACCTCCAAGGATCTCATTGGGTGGTGTCGTGCGATGCGACACCCAACAGTATACAAGAAAAGAACGAGAATAGAATACAATACCAAGTCTTTATTTATAGCACAACGAAAGTTTTTTTTATGATACTAAGCGAAAAGGAAAGAGAACTATACATCATAGCTACGCTCTCGGCACTAGCTATGCAAAATCAAAGTCATCCATGTCCTGGATACTTTGCACTAGCATCACCCAACTTACGGCGGCGTGCAGGGTTCCCACTCAGCTATAAAACCTGGAGGGGGTGCAGCCTCGTCATCGAACCCGTCATCAGCGCAGTGAACAAGTGATACTCTATTACCGCGAGGGACGGTGATTGCAATCAGGACACACCCGAAACAACACAACACATATGCACTTTCAGAAATGTCAGCGAGTACTTACAGCAGTACCAACATAAAACTTTAGTACTAGTCGTATATGGCCACCTTTCACTAAACACTCGAATGTCAAACCGGTCGATCTGTCACGAGCAGGAGGTCACTGCGTGGGGCGTACTCTGACGTGCCCACCCGCTGATTTACACCTTGCTGCCCTCAACCCACGCCTATAAAACTGAACGGAATGCCTTGACAAACCATTATTAAGCTACGTATGTTTGCTGGAGCCCATTTCTCCAGTATGTCGCCGGTACAATTCAAGATTGTCTAGCTGGGCTGCACACAAAACGGTCCTCAATCGACACAAGCTGGGCTACACACGTGAGACCACGTCTCTCTGCATCCTACCCGCTGCTCGGTCTCAATTTCATATTTATAAACCATTTCATGATCCAATTCATCCCACGTGATAGAATCCTATCTCGCGAGTAGATTCCAATTACTCGGCTTATACCGGATTGTCGGTGGGTAAATCCGGCAGATCTCCCGACACTACTATTGGTAGTCCGTGGAGTTTGTAGTTCGGTAATGGGCACACAGAGATTCAAGAGATGGTGGCAAGTCGACAAAGAGGTTTACATGGTCCGGGCCGCCTGAGTGTAATACTCTACTCCATGGGGTGTGTTGTTCTTGTATTGAGCGTCTAAGAACTTTCAGTGATTGTGTGTGCTTGAGAGCGCGTGAGAGTCTTGCCCCCTCTGTGTATCGTCGACCAATCCTTTTTAGTACAAGGAATGGTCGTTACACCGTTAGCATGGCCCGACATGTGGCCCTGGCGGTTACTAATGTTTAATACACAATAAATGAGGTTAATTACCATTAATAGCATGGTAAAGGGCCTTAACGGTGCCGCTAATGGTATTAAGGGCCTTCCTATTAAGTGTCATTAATATGGTATTAATGACACTTAATTGGTTCTTGAAGTCTTTGATTGCCCCTTGAAGCTTCGAGCCGTTGGGTGTCCAGCAGTCTGATTGTTGAGGTTGAAGGTTCGGCTGTTCGTACATGTGGCAGCTCCGGAGCTTACCGTAGTGGACAGGTAGGTCCGGTGCCGTTGGACACGTGTCGGTACCGGAGCTTCCCTCTGTCTGGGGTTAGGTCCGGGGGTACCATACTGGTATCTAGTCCGGAGCTTTCCCATGTGTTGACAATAGCTCCGGTCTTATGATACACGTGGCGACCCTGGGACTAACCATGTTGGGGAAGCAGGTCCGGTTACGGCTAACAAGTGGGAATTTTGGAGGTCTTCAAATATGGTAGATGGAGTTTCCTTGTGATCTTTGCAATCCCAAGGGGTATCCGGTACGCAGGGTACCGGCAGTGGCCCCCTGGGCCCACGTCTGGGAGAGACCTTTTGCATGAAGTCATTCTGCCGGAGGTGGGTCCATTCTTCGGTTTTTGAGACGTGTCTTCAAGGGTCTTCGGATGTGCCATTGGCGGTAGTTCATAGTTAAACCAATGTCGTGTGGCATATCCTGGATGCGGTAGGTGAGATCTTAGCGTGCAGATCTCACGCAATTGAAGGTCGCTGGTTCCGATACGAGAATCGTATCGGTTCCGCGTGTCCTGTCAGGCCGCCGCCTTCGGGTTTCCCGCCTTTCATGATGACAACCATTCGCCTGGGGTAAGGACCTTGACTTGATCGTCGGGGTGGCCCGGGCCCCCTTGTCATTGGCAGGGTGAAGTTTTTGACTGGTATTGTCGGCTCCTCTGCGGTTTCCATCCAAGCGTTGCGGGGGCTTACTTAAGATGGAAAGCATGCACCGTTTGGGGGTTCCTTACGCCTTTCATTCGAACTTGCACTCAAATCCTCCAAACTTTTGCTTGCTTTTCATCTCTCAACCCGTTGTGATGCGATGGAGTTGGGTCTTCGCCAGAGCCGCCTGAAGACTGACAGTGATTTGAAGAAGGTCTGGGCCCTCATGGGGTGGTCCCCTGACTTCTTCAACCACCTGGTCCGCACCAGCAAGCTTCCTTTAGTAAAGGAGCACGCCGATGACATGGTGTACTTCTCCGCGTACGCCATGGTGGGACTGATCCCACCTTTCTCCACTTTTTTCTTGATGCTACTCGACTTCTATGGTCTGCAGCTGTACCACCTTGGCCCCCACTCCATTCTTCTGGCGTCGATCTTTTTCCACTTCTGCGAGATGTGGGAGGGCGTTCCCCCCTGTGTTGAGCTCTTCCGCACCTTCTTCACCATCCAAACCACCGGCAAGAGTGACGAGTACCTTGGTTTCTATTATTTTGTGAAGCGCAAGAAGTGCCCGTACAAGTACTTGTGGTCGTTCCCTTCTGAGAAGTGGGACGACTGGAAGAAGGATTGGATCATCATCAGGGTGGAGGAGCATGCGAAGCTGGAGCTGCCCGAGGGCCTCCCCAACATCGACACTACAGCATGGATCAAAGCTCCGGTGTTATCGGACGCCTTCAACCATGCTCTGACCAGGATTCGCCAATGCGTGGAAGGAGGGGTGACTCCTCAGGCGTTAATTTGCAACATCCTGACCAACAGGTGGGCTCTGCTGAAGAAGAGGGAGAAGCTTGCTTGGGCCCTCAATAGTATGCTGGACGATGACCGGATCGAGACCGGTTTGAAGTCCAACATGGAGGGTGCAACTTTGGAGTTTCACCTAAAGAAGTTCCAGCACGGCATCGACGTCGAGGGTGATGACTTTACTCCGCCAGCGGCTTTCCTCCCTCTGAACATGGAGGCAGAGTTCAGCAGAGAGCTCCGGCGGAAGATACCAGTGCTTGATGACCTTGGTGTCGTTGAGAGGCGTTCGATCACCGGGTTGGCGATCTCCGGAGCTTCCGAGGGTGGTTCCCCTTCCGTCCTAGAATAGAGAGTTGAGGTCGTGGGCAAGGGCAAAGAGTTGGCCGAGCCCTCGAGCCGTAAAAGGAAGCTGAAGCACTCTGACGGGAGGTCTGTCAGGCCTGCTCCTTCCACGGCGGCTCCTTCTCACCAGAGCGGCTCCAGTACCAGGGCCAGCTGAAGGCTTTTGGTCCAAAGGTACTTCTCGGTCCAGGGGGCGTCAACCCGAGTGACGTCGAAAGCAGTAGCGAGCTCTGGGGAACCTTCCAGAGCCACCACGCCAGTGGCGACAGGGTCCGGCTCGGAGCGTCCGGAAAAGAGGTTCCTGATAACTGGTGCAGAAGCCTTCCGAGGTAATTTTTGATTTTTTACCTCAATTGATTGTTTTTTGTTGTAACTGTGTATTGAGTTTCTTCGTCCTTCACCCACAGAGTGCCCAAGAAAAAGGTTGAAGCTCCAGTTCCTGTAGCAGCAGTTGAGGCTGTGCAGGCGGAAGCTGCGGCTCCTATTCCAGCGCCGCCCCAAGAGGTGGCTGAGGCTGCGGAAGCTCCGGTGCCGGCTGTCGTGGTCTTGGACCTCGACTCATCCCCAGAAGCTCCCGTGGTAGTGCCGGACCATGGAAGTGAAGATGTACCAGCGGCACCAGCCCAGAGGTTGAAGCTCTGGGCTCGGATGCTGAAATGATGGACGCTCCAGCCTCAGAGCCGGAGGTAGCTGCAATTATGGCCCTAGAGCCGGATGTTGTTGAAGCCCCGGCATTCGATCCGGTGGTTGATGAGGCCCCGACGGTAGAAGTTCTAGCGCTTGAGCAAGTTGTCGAGGAAGCTCCGGCAGTAGAGTCGGTTGCTGCAGAAGTTCCGGCGATAGAGCCGGTCATCGAAGAAGTTATGGTGCCTGAGCCAGTTGCTGTAGAGGTGTCGGCGCTCGAGCCCATGGTGGTCGAAGCGTCAGCACCAAAACCGGCGGTGGAGGAGGCGCCAACATCGGAGCCGAACGTGGCTTCAGCTCCGGCAGAATCTTCTACGCCCGCCCCAGAAGCATTGGTCTTGGAGGTGCCCGCGCCCAAGCCAATATGCCTAGATGAAGCTGCCGAGCCCCCGTCTATGGGGCTAGTTGTTGATGACCTAGCGGCGGGACCTTCAGAGCCAATTCCGGAGGTCGAAACTTCTACTGCAAGACCTTCCTCGGCGGCGGGCGAGGCTATCCCGGAGGACGGCCCTAGTGCCGTGGAAGCTCAGGGGACCGCTCTTGTAGAGTGGGACCCAATTTTTGTCACGGAGAACCCGCTGGAATCGGCGGAGATGACCCCGGCAGGTCCTGACCCGATCCCCCTGTCGTTGTCTATTGACAACGCCTGCTCCAGTCTTCGTCAGGTCCAGCTGGCTTTCTACCACGACAGCAAGGCCCTCAAGGAGGAGCGCCAAACTCTTAGAAGGTGGTGCAAACGGCTCCATTTCGAGACCAAGCTGGCACAGTCGAGGCTGGCAGACGATAAGGACTGGGTGCAGAGGGAGAACGTCTGCCTGGAATACTGGGGTAAGCTGCTGGATGAGAGGGAAAGCATGACGTGATCCCTTGACAACCAGTCCAGGGCCATCTACGAGCAGGCAAAAGCTTCTAATAGCGCAGCGGATGATCACCAGGAGAGGCTCGACGCCATCAACGCTAGTCTTGTCAAGCGCCGGGAGGCTCTTGAGGAGCGAGAGAGAAAGCTCGAGGATGAAGAGCAAAAACTCCTAGAGCTGCGGGACGACATCGTGAGGAGGGAAGAAGAGCTCACTTAGAGGCTAACTCTGGGTGACAAGATTCTCGAGGAGCACACCAAGAAATTGGAGGAGCGCTGCGAGAGAGAGGATAAGAAGGCCTGGGAGCGAGGGCAGGAACTCCACAGGAGGGAGAATGCTGTTGCTGCTAGGGAGAAGAAAGTGCAGGGCCGGGAGAAGGACCTGGTTGACCGCAGGAACAAGATGCACCTCTGGGAGGGAGAGATCGGAAAACTCGAAAGGCGGGTTACTTAGAAGATTCAGCAGAACGCTAAAGAGGTCGAGCGCCTTGACCGAGAGAATTCGGAACTTGCGGCGACCAGAAGATCCTTGGAGGAGATACGAGGCTTGAGGACTGCGGAGTCTCAACAAGTTTGGGACTTCTTGGGCAAGCAACGACACGCTGACACCAATGGGTTTTATTCCCGTGTGTCCAGATAATCCGGAGCCGGAGCTGGACCTGGCGTTGCAGGCGTTGAGTTCGGCAGGAAACAAGCTCACCAAGATGGGCGGTGTCATCGCGGACCAGCTGGAGACCGAGGGACAATCCCCAGTGAAGGACATCGCGGAATTCGTGCTAACGTGCTACACAAGCCGAGACCCTCAATTCCCTCTGAACCCGGTGCTTAAAGGCCCCATCGAAGGAGATGGAGAAGCTGCCCAAGCCAGCGTATCGGAGGCTGCCCAGAAGGTCGCCTCGTTCTTCCATAGGGTCTAGGACCATCTCTTTGTAGCTCCCACTTGTATCCTCTCTTCTTTTTTATCCAATTTTGTAATCTCTTGTCTCCAGGTGAATGAAATTCAAGTTTTTTGTGAATATCATTTTTGGTCTTCAACACCTTTTGTCCCACTTGGCCCCCTGGTAGATGTACACAATCTGATTGTGAACATGTACCAAGAGGATGTAACAGTTGTTGAAGACTTGTGCACTTCGAACATGTAGAATGTAGGTCTGAAGTCTTCGATAGTGAAGTCCCCCTGAGGTTGTCGGGGCTTAGTGGCTTCGGCATTGACCATTGCCGGAGCTTAGTAGCTTCGGCAGTAGTCTCCATCAATGCGTAAAGCATCGACAGTTAGTCCTCTGGGGTGTCGGAGCTTGGTGGCTCCGGCAGTCACCTCTGTAAACATGTGGTGTGTCGACAGCAGACTCCACTATAGAGTCTTTCCACCATCTTTTCTTCACGTTGACGGCTGGCCCCCTAGCTTTACCGAAGCTGAGTAGCTCTAGCGACGCTCGATATCAATGTTTGAACATCGGCCACAAGCTGCCTAGAGGATTTCGGAGCTTTGGCAGCTCTGGCTTCATTAACCATCATTATGAAATATTTATTTTTCCTGCACACTAAAGTCAAGAAAAATAGTAAAATCCATTTTCCTATCTATAACTTCATTGTGACTTACTATTCCTGAGAAATTTTTGGGTAGAACACAAGTCTAAATAAAATCAAGTGCACTGCCTTATTTCCTTCAGATCCGATCATTTCTGGACTCGCCTTACTTCATCCTGCCGCGGTGTATGTAGAGTGGCGTACTTAGGGTGCATGACCAGGCTAAGTCAATAGCACACTCCGACCCTAGATTTGCTTGGCGGCATTCAGGCGAGTAGATCATTAACAGTGTTTGGATCCGGAAGAATAGACGATGCAACTCGAATTGTACATGAACTGATCGAGCTAAAGTTTCTTAAGAACTGCACAACTTTGTTATAGACAAGAAAGAGAAAAATAAAAAATATTGAGCCTGTACAAAGTAAATGCATGTGGAGTCTGTTTTCACACAATGATGTTTTTCATTATAGGTCCGGGGTACAGGGGAAATAAGTACACTCTTAGGGTACAGAACTAGACTAAGTGTGTTTCATTTCTCGTTTGACCCAAGGTAGCTAGCTACACTTTTAGTTTTGAGACTGTGACAAGTGTTGCATGGACGTTGCGGACCTTACGGGGTAGGTCCGGCTGTCCTCCCGGAGGAGCTACCTGACTATGTACAATGACTCTATAACATACATCACATGTAATTACAGACTCACCTCCGTGATATTAAGCGTAGGACTTACAAAGGTGCTCAATGTTCCAAGGATTTGGGAGAGGTGTCCCATCCTTGGTTGCCAAGCGAACGCATCCAGGACGGGATACTTTGATCACTTGGAAGGGTCCTTCCTAGCTGGGGGAAAGTTTGTTTGACCCTTCTCTGGATTGTATTCTCTGTAGCTCCAGATCGCATTCCTCGAGATGTCGGCTGTGAACACGCCGTTGGTGATAGCGCCGAAGAGCTTGGCGGTATCGGGCATTTCGAACAGCTGCTCAGCACCTTCCCTCTTCAAGGAGGTCTAGGTCTTAACGCCAGAACTTGTCTTGCATGGCTTTGTTGAAGGTCCGGACCCAGAGCGACCCCAAGGTGATTTTCGGAGGAAGGACTGCTTCAGCTCCATACACTAGGAAGAAGGGTGTCTCTCCAGTTGACCGGTTTGGAGTTGTCCTGTTGGCCCATAGAGTGGGCGGAAGCTCTTCGATCCAGTTGGCTCCATGTTTTTTCAGGCGCTCATATGTGCGCGTGTTGAGTCCTTTTAGGATTTCTGCATTTGCTCTCTCGGCCTGTCCATTGCATGCCAGGTGAGCTAGAGAAGCGTAGCTGACTTGGATGCCGAGGTCTTCGCAATACCCTTGGAATGCAGAGCTTGTGAACTGGGTCCCATTATCAATTATGATTTTTTTTGGGACTTCAAATCCGCATACGATGGACTGCAAGAAGTTGATAGCTGATTGCTTGTTTATTGTCACAACCGGAGTTGCTTCTGGCCATTTGGTGAATTTGTCAATGGCAACATATAGGAACTTGTAACCTCCAACGGCTCTTGGGAAAGGTCCCAAGATGTCCACCCCTCACACAGCAAAAGGCCATGTAGGAGGTGTCATTTGTAGAGGCTGAGCCGGTGTATGAATTTGTTTTGCATGAAACTGGCATGCTTCACATTTCTTCACCAGCTCAGTTGCATCCTGGAGTGTTGTAGGCCAGTAAAAGCCATGCCGAAAGGCTTTACCGACCAGCGTGCGGGAAGACGCGTGGTTCCCACACTAGCCTCCATGGATTTCTGTGAGGAGCTCGCAACCTTCTTCCCTTGTGATGCACCGCATTAGGATGTCGTTGGCACTGCGCTGGTAGAGATCCCCTTCTACCAACGTGTATCTTTTAACCAATCTGACTATCCGGTCATCGGATACATCATCATCGGGAAGGATATTGTCTTTCAAGTAGCTCCGGATCTCCGAGCTCCATGCATCGGAGCTAGCTTGAGCATTTGAGTCTTGCGTGCTGGGTTGCTTGGAGCTTCCGGCAGCACCTACGAGCCTTGATGGCTGCCATGGTAACAGGGCCATCGGGACCGCCAGCTTCGGGATGCTGGTCTCGCCCCCTTTGCTCAGTTTGGCAGGCTGAGATGTAGGTTTTGATACTCTCCAGACGAAGGTTCCGTCGGGAGCCGGAGCTCCGACTGACGCTTTCATCGAGAGTTCGTCAGCTTCAGCATTATGGACACGCTGGACATGGTGGAGGTCCAGGACTTTGAAGTCCTTTTGAAGCCTCTGGACCTCAAGGAGATAAGCAGCTAGTTGGGGATATTTGCAGGAGCATTCACCCTTCACCTGTTTAATGATGAGCTGCGAATCTCCCTTGACCAACAGTTGCTTGACACCATATGATAGTGCCACCTTTAGTCCGTAAATGAGTGTTTCATATTCCGCCATGTTGTTGGTCGCCTTGAACTCAAGGTGGACCATGTATTTTACCTTCTCCCCAGTTGGAGCGAGGAGAAGGACTCCAGCTCCGGCCCCCTACTTTTGCATGGAGCCGTCGAAGTAGAGAGTCCAGTGAGGCTCGGTGAAGACCGGAGCCTTGAGTTCCAGCTTCTGCTAACTAGGGCCCTGAAGGTTTGATGGGGAGGGGGGTCCATTCTAATACGAAGTCCGCCAATGCTTGACTCTTGGTCGCTTGTCTTGGGACAAATTCTAGGTCGAACTCAGCCAACTCCGCTGCCCACTTTGCAATGTTCCTAGTGGAATTGGGTTTATGCAAGATCGCACGCAGTAGATAAGAGGTCACCCTTGAGATCTTATGAGCTTGGAAGTAATGGTGAAGCTTCCCGGAGGCTATAAGAACTGCATAGAGCAGCTTATGCACCTCTAGGTATGGAGTCTTGGCGTCATGGAGTACTTTGCTGATGAAGTACACTGGGCATTGGACTGTCCGGACCCTCCCGGAGGGGTCCGGAGCTTCCTCCTCATCGACCCGGACCCTCCCAGAGGGGTCCGGGCCTTCTTCGGGGACCTCCAGGTCCTTGTTGAAGGAACCCGGAGCTTCTTCTGGAGTGACCCGGACCTTCCCGGAGGGGTTCGGATCCACTTGTTCAATAAGAGTAACTCCTTGTAGATCCAAGTCTGGGGGCTAGGACTTAGACTCGCCTTCAGGAACCTCCTGACCCTCCGAGAGGGGTCTAGATTCCTGAGCTTGTGAGGGTTCTGGTCTCTCTGCAACCATGACCATGCTAACAACTTCGTCAGTTGCCGAAATGTAAAGCAGTAGAGGCTCACCAGGGTTCGGAGCTACCAAGGTTGGTAGGGTGGTGAGGAGCTGCTTCATCTCCTGGAACGCCTTTTCTGCTTCTTCACAACATTGGATTGGTCCGGACTTCCTCAACAGCTTGAAGAAGGGAAGTGCCCATTCCGCCAGTCTTGAGATGAACCGGTTGAGGGCAGCTAGACATCCAGTCAGCTTCTGGATGTCCTTTATGCAGGATGGTGGTCGCATATCTTCAATGGCTTTAATCTTTGCCAGATTCGCCTCTATGCCTTGGTGGTTCACCAAGAATCCAAGAAGCATTGCAGAGCTAACCCCAAAGACACACTTGTCTGGGTTCAGCTTTGTGCGAGTGACCCGCAACTTGTTGAAGACAGCTTGCAAGGTGTCAAGAAGTGACTCCTTGTCCTTGATTTTGACGACGATGTCATCAACATACATTTCCACTACGTCTCTAATGAGCTCTCCAAAGGTTTTGTACATAGCTCATACAAATGTTGAAGCTACATTCTTGAGACCAAATGGCATGGCAATATAACAATACAATCCATCTACTATGATAAAAGAAGTATGTTCTTCATCTTCCCTAGACATTCTAATTTGATGGTACCCATAATATGCGTCTAGGAAACACAGTAATTCACACCCGAAGGTGGAATCCACTATCTGATCTATTCTAGGTTGTGGGAATGGAACTTTTGGACATGCGTTATTTAGTGTTGTGTAGTCGATACACATCTGAAGCTTCCCGTCGGCCTTGGGTACAACGACTGGGTTTGCCACCCATTTTGGGTTGGAAGACTTCTCGGATGAATCTAGCTTCGAGCAACTTCTTCACTTCTTGTCGTATGAAGTTCTGTTGCTCTACTGATTGCTTCCAAGGCTTCTGATGTACAGGACGAGCGTTAGGATAGATCTTCAAATTATGCTCGATCACTTCCCTAGTGATCCCAGGCATTTGCGACGGTTGCCAGACAAACACGTCAACATTAGCCCGGAGAAAAGTGATGAGCGCGAGTTCCTATTTGTGATTCAGACCTCCCGATATACGGGTGGTTTGAGCGGCATCGGAACCGATTTGGAAGTCTTTGACGGGAATGTCGGTGTCGCCGCTTGGTTGCAAGCGAGTTGCGGAGGTCGAGCCTCGTTGATGAATGCTTGGGGGTTTCGGAGTTTGCTCCTGCCTAGACTTTTCCTCCTGTGCTGTAGAAAGCGCATGAAGTACTTCCAGAGCAGTCACTCCGACAGTGCGGTCTCTGCGGATCTGGAGAACACCAGCTGGTGTTGGCATCTTCAACACCAGGTAGCCATAATGAGCAGCAACCATGAATTTGTACAAGGCTGGCCTGCCCGGAATGGCGTTAAAGGGTAAGTTGATCTGAGCAATGTCAAAGACCAACTTCTCAGTGCGATAATTCTCCCTAGTCCCAAAGGTCACGGGGAGAGTAATGGCACCAAGTGGGGTTATTGCCCCCGGACCTACTCCGAAGAAGGGTCAGGAGGGGCGAAGGTCCAAAGGTCGGAGCGGAAGCTTGACGAAAGCTTCGAACCTTATGAGGTTCAGCCCTGAACCTCCGTCCACTATTACATGGTGGAGTTGGATGTTGTTGATGGTTGGAGATACAATCAATGGGAGTTGGCCAGCTCCAATCATGTTCCGAGGGCAGTCTAATGCATCAAAAGTGATGGCAGTATCCATCCACTTCCAGTGCGGCTCCGCCCTGGCAGTGGAAGCTACTGAGGCCATTTCCCGCCGCATGGTCTTGAGGACACGACGGGGAAGTGATGTCCCACGAACCACCAAATATGGTGTTCATGGTTTTCCGACGTTCATTGTCGCAGACGTTGGAGTCGTCATCGACGGAGGTGTATACAGCCTTCAGGACCTTTTTAGGGTTCTGAAAGCCTAACTCCTCTTCAGCCGGAGCTTCATTGACTTTCTGTTTTCCTTCCCTTTGTCGGAAAGGAACTTCTTCCCGATGCTTGTTGTAGCGCTCGGCGAGGTTCTGGAGCTCTCGGCAGTCTTCCAGATTGTGGCTGTTCGACTTATGTATAGGAAACTACGTCTTGGAGTTGCCGCTGTCTTCAGATGACGGCCGAGGTCGTTTCTCAGAGCGTGGCCCCTGGCCACCCGGAGCTGCGGCAGCTACAGTAGTAGGTGTTCTAGCTGATGGCTTTTTCTTGCCGTTGGACTTTTTCTTCTTTTTGCCACCCCCGGAGGTAGTGGCTTCTCCTTTGGAGGATTTTTTGTTATCCTACGGAGCCAGTTTGGAGTGCATTTCAAGGCCCTCCGCAGCTTTGGCACATTTGTCTGCCAAGCTGAAGAGCTCTGTGACGCTGGTGATCTCCTTGATCGCCAGCTTCTCCAGCATCTTCTTGTCTCGTACGCCCTGTCTAAATGCCACAATAACAGAGGCACTGGAGATGGAAGGAATAGTGTTTCGTACCTAGGAGAACCTCTGGTTGAAGGAACGCAGGGATTCTGCCTCCCTCCCGCGTTGTAGCAAAAAGGTCCAATTCGGTGCCTAGTCGGGTGTATGAACTCCCAAAATTGGCAGTGAACTATTGGCACAATTCTGCCCAGCTATTGATGGAGTTGGGCGGAAGGCTCATGAACCAGGACCTGGCGGTCCCAGTTAAAGCACGAGGATGTAGCTGGCCATTACGGCCTCGTTAACTCCGGCTGCAAGGATTGCAGTGGAGTAAATCTGGAGAAACTCAGCGGGATTGACAGTCCTGTCAAATTTCTCCGGCAGGTGAGGCCGGAACTTTTGTGGCCATCTGACCATGCGTAGGTGCATGGCCAGGGCAGAACAGCCTCCTCCTATTCCCTCAGGAACAGGACTGTCTCGAGCTTCTCGCCTTTCACAAGCACGCTCAATATGGATGCAGCCGTCCTGTTGACGGTAACGGTGATCAAGCTCCGCCCGGAGGTCGTGAGTTGAGAGCCTAGTTACCGTATGGGTGCATCGCGCCCCGGGAGGCAACGATGTTACTTTTTGAGACGCAGCACGCCTCCTATTTTGGGAAGCGTGCAGACCAAGTCTGCCCGACAAAGTCTGATGCTGCGATGGGGCCTGCCTCGATGGGGGAGGACCTTTGTTGCTGATGCAATCGGCTGCTGCTGCAACTAGATGTTCCACATCAGCCCTCCACTGCTCCATTGCACCCTGGGATGCACCCGGAGGTGGTGGGCATTGGAGAAGAGCACGCGCTGCATGGAGCGCATGTTCGAGGTTGTTGTTATTCGCTGATGCGGTGACCGACGCAGATGCTCCGTCCCGCTGTCCAGCTTGATTTGCTGGTGCAGATGGTGGAGGCGAAGGCATGACTCCTGCTGGAGCCACCGCACCGGCTGGTTGTTGCATGTTGGAGGGATTGCCTCCAGCAGGTTGCGCAGCGAGGTTGCTGTTGGACGATCCAGTAGCTGAGTTCACCATTCTTGAAATCTCGGGCACCCTCTACCTGGCGCGCCAACTGTCGGTGGGTAAATCCGGCAGATCTCCTGACACTACTGTTGGTAGTCTGTGGAGTTTGTAGTTCGGTAATGGGTGCACATAGATTCAAGAGATGGTGGCAAGTTGACACAGAGGTTTACGTGGTTCGGGCCGCCTGAGCGTAATACCCTACTCCACGAGGTGTGTTGTTCTTGTATTGAGCGTCTAAGAACATTCAGTGATTGCGTGTGCTTGAGATCGCATTAGAGTATCGCACCCTCTGTGTATCGTCGACCAGTCCTTTTATAGTACAAGGACTGGTCCTTACACCATTAGCCTGGCCCGACATGTGGCCCTGGCGGTTACTAATGTTTAATACACAATAAATGAGGTTAATTTACCTTAATAGCGTGGTAACGGGCCTTAACGGTGCAATTACTGGTATTAAGGGCCTTCTGATTAAGTGTCATTAATATGGTATTAATGACACTTAATTGGGTCTTGAAGTCTTTGATTGTCCCTTGAAGGTCCGAGCTGTTGGGGGTCCACCAGTCTGATTGTTGAGGTTGAAGGTCCGGCGGTTCAGACACGTGGCAGCTTCGGAGCTTACCATCGTGGACGGGTAGGTTCGGTGCTGTTGGACACGTGTTGGTACTGGAGCTTCCCTCTGTCTGGGGTTAGGTCCGGGTCTGCCATACTGGTATCTAGTTTGGAGCTTTCCCATATGTGGGCGATAGCTCCGGTCTTATGATACATGTGGCGGCACTGGGACTAACCATGTCGGGGAAGCAGGTCCGGTTACGGCTAACAAATGGGGACTTCGGAGGTCTTCAAGTCTAGTAGATGGAGTTTCCTTATGATCTTTGCAATCCCAAGGGGTATCCGGTACGCAGGGTACTGACACGGATTCCTATGAACATAAGCATAGCAATTTCTACTCAACAGGCTGCAGACCTACCCAAGACTCCATAGGATTTGTGGGCCATGCAATTGGATGTCAAACACCTTAAACGTAATGCACAACATTTGAAGACGTAAAGTGAATGAAAACTACAAAGACACTGTAAGGAACTTAAATGCAAATCGGGGCTTGCCTGAATGCGAGCCTGAGTCTATGTTAGCCTCCGGCAGCTGGACTTCCAAAGCTTTCGGCTGCTCCTCGACTTCAGTTACTACACGATATGCATATACTATATATGAATGACTTTGAAAATAAAATTATGTTTAGGTCACAAGCTAATATCTTGTGATCAGAATAAGATAATGATCTTTATTGGCTTTGGGACTTTTATGGTAGATACTAAGGATTATGATGGAGACTTTTGCAAAGAACGGTAGATGATCAAGGAAGTTTGTTACTTTAAAAATTATGGCAAGCCATAATCTTTTCTGAATTTCGGGTTGAATTTCTGGAGATCTATCATAGTTAACAGTGGTTGTACCATGTAGAGGAGGTTTCACTGGTTCTAGGAAAATTGTTTTCATAATTTTCTAAGCTTCCTATAGGGAGAAAATTATTTTACAAGTTTGGGGAAAAAGCTGAAATTGATTTTTGTATTTTTCCCAATTTTTAAACTATGAAGAGAATTGGGGCACTGATCAATCCTGTAAATGATTCCCAATGAACTTGAAAGTTTTACTGGAGATCAAGTGAATTTTGGAGAGTGTCCTGCCGAAATTTGGGAATTTTCTAAAAATCAGAACTAATGAATTCTATAAGCATTTTGCTTATCTGAATTATGGAGAAATTTATATGGACTTTCATACAAATCCAAATGCACCACTGCAAAGTATTCTTCATGCTGGTTCTAACAAAATTTATTTGGGAATTTTTTGACAATTCCACAAGGAGTTATGGATTTTCCAAGTTTGGTTAAATCCTGGAATTATTTTCCAAAGGGAAACATTTAAATAAAACAGCCGGGCCCACTGGTTTAAAATAAACCAATCGCAGCTGGGCCGCACCGGGGGCCACGGGGTTAACCCGCGCAGCCGCACCGGATCCGTGTTCATAGCTGATCCCGCACGAGAGGGAAGTCGCTGATAGGCAGGATTCAGGGGGTCTTCGTCTACCTCCCGACGTGGCGGCGTTCCTCGCCAAACTCGCGGTGGCGCATCGCCGGACTAGGTTGTGTTGACCTCCTTCCGGTCTCGCCTTGACCGCTCAACCATAAAATCGACCGCGCAAGCCGATGGTGGGGTCCAATCGAGGCGGCGATGACTGGAGATGGCGGTGCGACGGTGGCGGCGGAGCTATGGTTTTGGTGATCGTTGGAAATGCTCGGAAATGGTGTAATAAGCTCGGGAAAAGGTCGGGAATGTTCCTGGGAGCACCAGGATGATGATTTGGGGGTTAGAAAGGGGTGACATCGCCGGCAAAGCTGAGTTCGATGGTGTGCTGATGGTTTTTACATGGCGGCTACAAAAACTGGCATAACATAGCAATTCCTCGATAATTCTTTCTGGTTTTTGTTTGTACTCAACTGGATTAAACGACAGTTACACCTAGAAAATGAATTGCGAGGTGAACCTAGGAAAAGCATATAAAGCATGCCGAAAAGGAAAAGATGATTTCGTGCTCGATAAAGGATTAGCTTGGGAACGGTTTGTACCATGAGCAACGTGGTGTCCTGGCGCTCAGTTCGTCAGCGCGAGACGTCCTAGGCTGCTGGCACCACGGTGGACAGAGAGTGATGTCCTCGGCGGCCCGACGATGACGACGGTGGAACTTCAAAATAAGGGCCAAACAAGGGACAACACGATGAGCCAAAGGATGAGGATGGTAGAGCACAGTCTGGGCTTCATGTTTGCCGTTTGCATCAAAGTGAATAAAGCACAGAGGAGGCGCTCACCGGTGGAGAACAGAGGCGACGGTGCTGTGCGACGGCGGCGCGAAGCAGAGCAAAGATGAAGACGAGCGGGGAGTGGTGTGAGGCGGTGGCGACGGTCGGGGCTTTAAGGCCCGCGACGAGCAGGCAAGCAGGCAGCTCGCTGGATCTTGCATGCGTGCGGTGTCGAGCGGGGCGGCGTCAAAATTACGGCGTTCAGAGCAGTACCGTAGATGTGCCACTGACTTGTGGGTCCCACTGTTCTTATCCACTACACTTCTCTGCAACATCAATTCTCCTACCAAACTACATCCAAAAATTCTAGATTTTTGTGGAGAGGCTCAAATAAATATCTGGAACTTGATTCCGAAATTGGATTTCGAATTGGAACAAGTTTCATTTGAATTTCAAATTTGAATTTGAAATTGAATGAAATTCAATGGGGTCACTGAATTAAATAGCAAATGAGTTTCAAAAATTGTAAACTTTTGGAATAAGTCAAGCAAGTCGTGCTGACCTTGATGGTGAGTTCAAATCTTGAAGTCAAATAAGTTGAACAGAATTCAAAATTTGAACACTAAATATGGCTTGAATTTGCTAAGCGTCACAAATAAAATAGCAAATGGAATTCAAAAATCTTGAAACTTGGTAGGAAGTCTATTTGGAATATTATGAGGTCATGGAAAAATTTATAGCCTCAGATTTGAATATTTTAGCAAAGCCTAAATGTACAGATCTATATTCAAATTAATTTGAATATATTTGTACTGCATAGTAATTTGCCCTAGAAATTTTTGTTCAGTAGCTTCCTAAATTTGTAGAAAGGTCATTTAAATTATTCTAAGGTCATTGGTGAAGTTCATTCCTTCTGTTACTAAAATTTTAGTATGAGTAAAATAAAGATTATTGATGATATCAAGTTTGTGTGTACAACCATAATTGATGTTCACCATGGTTGACAACCAACTGGTACTGAACATGATAATAAGGAAAACTGGGATTTTATAGATTCGGCAAGAACTTCGAGCTAGTAGGGCGAGCAGGGAGGTGGCAGTGGGTTGCGCTCGGGAGCGAAGAATGAACTGGTTCTTCCCCTTCGGCCAGAGAGGTGAAGATAAGGAGTAAAGTGGAGGGGAGACACGCAACCGGGGTGCCACGCAGCCGCTTGCCGACGGTGAGCTGTTGGCAGCACCGCACGTCGAACGGCGGGGAGTCAGGGAAAAACAGAGCACTCACGGTAATGGGTCACTGGCCAGTGGGTCCCACATCCCCTTCCAAGTCAATCATCTCTGTTCTTTCAATTCACCCACCAATACTTGTCCAAAATTGCTAGATTTTTTTGGAGAGGCCAATTTAAATATGGAGATTCAGATTCTGAAATTGGACTTCAAATTTGTACAGGGTTCATGTGAAATTCAATTTCAAATTTGAATTTGACTAGAATTCAATGTACCCATTGAATTAAATAGAATTAGTACTCCAAATATTATGAAAATTTGCAGGGGTGATATTTGGAATATTTGGAAGCTAATGGTGAACTCAGATTTTTATTTTGGAAAAGTTTGAACTTGAGCTAAATTGGAATTTTTGAATTCTCTCAATTGAGGTTTAAATTGGTTTGAATTTTTTAGATTCTAATTTGATTTCCTTTTCCCCTCAAAATTTCAATATATCCCATCAAATCTTTGAATTTTTAATTTATGGTTTTAAATTCCCCCCCCCCCCCTTAAAAGAATCTCATCCCGAGATTACAAATAAAAGAGACAGAGGTAAAAAGATTACCGGATATGCGATGATAATAACTCCGGATAGTTTGATCGGATATAGTCCTCGCTTTCCCATGTCACTTCATCAGCGGTATGGTTGCTCCACAAGACTTTGTAGAAGAACAAAGTCCGTTTTCTGGTGGTGCGAGTCTTTTCATCAATAATCCAGATCGGATACTCAGAATAAGTGAGATCTGGTTGGAGATCCTCTATGTCTTTGGTGCGGATTTCATCTGAAGATTTAAGACATTTGCGCAGCTGATAAATATGGGATACTTTGTGAAATCCAGAGAGTGACACCGGTAACTCCAAACGATAGGCCACAGGTCTTCATTTTTCAATGACGGCTAACTGACCAATGAATCATGGAGCAAGCTTTCCCTTCACTCCGAAACGATAAATCCCTTTCATCAGAGAGACACGAAGATAAACATGGTCTCCGATGTCGAAGTGGAGAGGTCGATGTCTTTTATCTGCATAGTTTTTCTGACGATATTGAGCAGCCTTGAGATTGGCTTGGATCACTCGCACTTGTTCTTCGGGTTCATTCACAAGATCAATTCCGTATATAGCCCGCTCGCCGGATTCACACCAGTTGAGTGGTGTGCAACATTTCCGACTGTAGAGAGCTTCATAAGGTGCCATCTTGAAGCTAGCTTGATAGCTATTGTTATATGAGAACTTTGTCAACGGTAAATGATCATCCCAATTTTTACCGTGGTAGATGGCACAAGCGCTTAGCATATCTTCCAAAACTTGATTCACCCGTTCAGTTTGACAATCAGTTTGCGGGTGATATGCATAGCTTCTGATCAGTTTTGTCCCGAATGACGCGTGCAGCTGCTCCCAAAAGCGAGCAACGAACAGCGTACCACAATTGGAAATAATCTTCCGGGGAACTCCGTGTAAGCACATGACTCTTGCAATATACAATTCCACATACTTCTTGGCGATGTAGTTTGTATGTACAGGAATGAAATGAGCTGATTTGGTTAGTCGATCGACTATCACCTAAATCGAATCATGCTTGTGGAAGGTGAGAGGTAATCCGACAATAAAATCCATACTAATATCCTCCCATTTCCACACCTGAATTTTTAATGGTTGCAGCTGTTTGGCTTTCCTCATGTGGTCGGCTTTCACCCGCCGACACGTATCACACTCCGATACGTACTTTGCAATTTCTCTCTTCATCTGTGTCCTCCAAAATCTGGTTTTCAAATCTTGGTACATCTTGTTGCTGCCCGAATGAATAGAGCACTTGGATAAGTGAGCTTCATCCAAGATTTTCTTCTAAAGTGTCGTGTCATGGGGTACCATGATACGGACCTTGAACCACAGGGTACCATGTTCATCACTTCGGAAGCACATCATTTCCTTATTCTTCATCCTCCTCCGAATGTGTGACATACCCACGTCTTTCTTTTGAGACACCATAATCTCCTCTCGTATGGTAGGGATGAGAGCAAGATTATATAGTGTTCCATATGGAACCAAGTATAACCTCGGCTCGTCCTCTTCCATTGGAGTGATGGACAGATTATTAACGTGAGACTTGCGGCTCAGCGCATCGGAAACTACATTTGCCTTCTAGGATGGTAATGAATTTCAATGTCATAATCTTTGATCAGTTCTAACCATCTCTGCTGCCGCATATTCAGCTCCTTCTGAGTGAAGATATATTTCAGACTCTTGTGATCAGTGTAGAGGTGCACTAAATTTCTGAGTAAACAATGCCTCCACATTTTCAAAGTGAGCACCACGGCAGCGAGCTCAAGGTCATGAGTTGGGTAATTCTGCTCATGATTTCGGAGCTGCCATGATCCATACGCAATCACGCGGCCTTCTTGCATTAGTACGCAGCTGAGACCAATGACGGACGCATCACAATAAACATCGAAAGATTTGGTGGGTATCCGGCTGAGCTAACACCGGATCTGTTGTGACATGTTTCACCAATGCTTGAAACACATCCTCACATGCCTTGCTCCAAATATATTTAGTCCCCTTTTTCAGCAGCTCCGTCATTGATTTAGCGATTTTCGAGAAGCTCAGAATGAACCTCTGATAATATCCCACTAACCCGAGGAAAATACGAACTTCATGGACTGATGATGGAGACTTCCATTTCAGCACTTGTACAATTTTGCTTTGATCTACAGCGATGCCCTCCGCTGAAATAATGTGACCAAGAAATGGTACATGTTTGATCCAAAACTCACACTTGCTGATTTTGCATAAAGCTTGTGAACTCGCAATCGCTGGAGCACGATATGCAAGTGTTTGGCGTGTTCTTCCTCTAATTTTGAATACAGCAGAATGTCATCGATGAAGACCACGACAAACTTGTCCAACTCCAGCATGAAAACAGAATTCATGAGGTACATGAAGTGAGCCGGCGCGTTGGTAAGCCCGAACGACATGACGAGATATTCATAGAGCCCGTATCTTGTCGTGAATGCCGTCTTCGGGATATCCTCTGGTTGGATTTTTATTTGATGATATCCGGACCAAAGATCCATTTTCGATAATACTTTAGTACCCACTAATTGATCGAACAATATATCGATGCGCGGTAGTGGATACTTGTTCTTTATCATCACAGCATTGAGCGGACGATAATCCACACATAGACGTAATGTCTTGTCCTTTTTCTTCACAAATAATGTGGAGCAGCCCTGAGGTGATGAACTTGGACGTATGAGACCTTTGTCCAGCAGGTCTTTCAAATGGTCCTTTAATTCCGCCAAATCATTTGGTGCCATCTTGTACAGTCTTTGGGAAATAGGTGTGGTTCCCGGAATGAGTTCAATCTTGAACACGATATCCCTATCCGGTGGCATACCCGGAAGGTCGTTGGGAAACACGTCCGGATACTCACAGACCACACAAATGTCTTCAAGTTTTGTGGGTTCCGTGTTGTAGGTGGCTGGAATTTCTTGGATAAGGTGGTCTAGAATGAGAGCGTGTGGTTCATATAGTGTAGAGTTCAAATGGACCACACGTGGAACAATGACGAGAACAGCACCATGACGGTGCAGCCACGACATTCCTAAGATGACATCAAGCTTGTGGCCCTCTAATATAATTAGAGAAGTTGGATAGATATTTCCACCCATCTTAAGTTGTGCTTTATGGACTTTCATGTCCGCTGCTATTTTCCCACCCGGAGAGCATATCAAGTATGGACTTTTTGTGCGAGTGATAGTTAACTGATGCATGATAATATAATAAGTGCTAATGAAATTATGGGTGGCACCAGAGTCAAATAATATGACTACGGGATTTTGGAGTAGAGAAAACGTACCCGCGAGAATGGGTTCACCTTCCGGCACGTCTTCGAGATCTAAGTGGTGGACGTTGCCGGGTTTTGGTTCTCCTTTCTTGGGCTGGTTGTGGGGTTGAACGGCACCCCGATATGGTGCTTGCCCGCTGCCTTGACGCTGCTCGGGACAGTCCCTCACAAAATGCCCGGCACAGCCACACGTATAGCACGTGTACTGTGTCGGGTTCCCTCCAATCTGCGGACAGAATCCCGGTGCACGTGGTGGAGGTGGATATGCACACGGTACCATCCTTTGCTGCTGCTGCTGTTGTGGAGATGGCGGTTGAAAACAAGGCGCGTTGAAAGATCGACCGCGGAATTGCTGCGGTCGCTCCAGTGGCTGCCATCGCTGACCGGATGGTGAGCGATACACCACACGGTACTTTTGCGGACCACCCCAGCTGCTGCTCGATGGCGCGCTCCATTTCCTCTTATCAGAAACGAGCTCGCGCTGAGCATCCTCTTGTACAATCGCGGCATTGACGATGTCGTTGAAGGTGCCGTGGTTGCATTGTGCGAGTTGGACCTTCATCTTTGGATTCAGGCCCAGGAAGAATATGTCTCTCTTCTTATCTTCCGTCTCCACATATTCGGGCACATACTGCACCAAATGATTGAACACGCAGGAGTATTCGTGGGCACTCCTCCCGCCTTGCTTTAGCTCCAAAAATTCCGGGAGGGATATTGTAGGCGTGGAACGCCTCCTGGAATTTGGTCCAGGTGACCGCATAACCGGCCGGCAGTGAGGGGATGAAGTTCACCCACCATGTACTGGCAGATCCTTGAATCTGTTGCGCTGCAAACAGCGCCTTATGCTGCTCGGTACATCGCGGCAAACCGAACATTGCCTCAGGGGTGCGGATAAAGTTGCCGCTTCCAGAGGCTCCTCGGCCTTCGTGTAAACTGGTGCATGCGTCGCCAAGAAATCTGAATTTGAGCTTTTTTGGGGATGGCGGGTCCCATTATCTTGTTGTCCCCCTTGACGGGACGAATTTTGAGCTAACATACGCAGTAACTCGGTTTGCTCGTCGCGTCCTCGGAGGTTCAGGTGGTGGTGGTGGAGGGACTTGTTGCTGTGGTGTCACGGTTTGCTCCCAGGTCTGAGATTCATCCTCACGACCATGGCTAGATCCTCCCATCTCGGGCGTAGAGCGCATACGCACCATTTTGCATCCACCTGATTTAAATCAGCAACATGTTTGTTTTCTTCATGCATTTTATACCATAGTAGTGCGAGTAATGACAATATGATAATTGCATAACATTCACATATATTGATAAAGTACAAACTTTATACAAGATATATTATCTCATGACCAAGTGTACAATAGTGATTTCCAAAATGACGGACTCCCACTACGGAAGTACACCTCAACTATACCTGGTCTCCATGAGATGTCATACACATCTTGTCATCACATACACACCCACTACTATTTATAATATGACACAAACATGGCTACAAAATAAGCACGAGCAACCACTAACTATACGTTGCCCCATGATGGCAGTAGTGCTGCCCCATCCTACTCCGATGCATCGTCATCAGCGTACTCAATTATATCTGGATCTTCCTCCTCCTCTGGGTCTGAAGACACTTGCTCACCCATATTCAGCGGTATGTCATGAGCCGGTGGATACACAACTGGTTGCAATTGTGCTTTGTCCTCAATCAAATTATCCTGAAGTTGCTCTGCCTTGTACTCCCAATTTTGAGCTTCCTCGATGGATTCGTCTCATGCCTCGGTGACTACCAACAGCTGCTCTTGCTGTTATTGCACCTCCAACTGACTCGCCTGCAGCCCATCACAAGTTTGCTGCAGATCCTTGAGAGCTTACCGCAGTTCGGCACGAGCCTTCCGCAATTTAGTGCGAGTTTTATGCAACTGATTCTCGCATTGATTTAGTCGGTGATTCGTTGGATCCAGGAACAAACGTAGGTTGTCATTGATATAATCAAGAGTGTCACCCGTTCAGTCGCTTGCTCAAGGCCTCGACTTGCTCCTGCAGGATTGCACCTTGTGCAAGAACCACCATGCTGGATGCAGCGGCAAACGTCCCAAGTGTTGTTGAGGTTGTGTCGCCATATGGTTGATAGGACACAACCATACAACGTTGCCATTAAAAACCAGCAGCACCACGGACAGAGAGAAGAGCAGACTGTTTCCCAGCCATGGCATCTTGATGAAGCTCGCAAAGCTTCATAAGTGCTTTGCCCGCTGCAAAGGCCCATGTGTCCTCCAAACGAGGTCCTTGGACCGTGACCGAAAAAGGAGCCCATCCATAAAAGCGCGCACTAGCTGGGATGGCGACCAGGACAGTACATGACAGTACGCCTCTGTCAACCGCCTCTTGACCCCAATAGCATGGCATCTCGATGAAGACAAACTGTTGGAGCACCTCCCGCAGCATGCTCGTGAAGCCCGGACGGTTAACGCACGTGGAGAACACCCACTCGTCCGGCAATAGCATCACATCCGTCATCTATAAAAGAAGTACTTGAATGAGTAAAATACTCAAATTCAACAAAATTTGTTGATAAACAGATCATGGATGTGAAAATTGAATTTTGAAAGTGAATTCAGATTCAAATGCCAAATAAAACATAACACTGGAATTCTGTCTCAGTATCTGTTCATTCTGAACAGTCTGGAGAAATTCATCCAGTTAGAGGTACATTCAGAACTTTATTTCAACTACAAAGTTTTAGCACACTCAAATATCTTTCCATAATATATTTATTTGCCTCCATCTAATTCCTGTATGAGGAGATATGACTTTTGTAAGTCGACAGTGTTTCTGGAAAAATTTTGACAGCATCTCCTCTGTTTAAGGTTGATTTTGTCCACATTTTTCCAGATACAAAACATCAATATATGCAACAACCATAAATTCCAACATTGTTGTATACATCCTCAGAATTACAGAAATGCATTATATGAAGTCATTCGTTGATTCTACAAAGAGATATGATGGAAATAATAGGGTACAGAAACTGTCCAGTCTCTGGCCAGATTTAACAGATTTTGGAAATTTGGATTTTTCATTAGTTTACAGGGGGATTCTGATTTGGAGTTGAACATAAGAGTTTTATAGGACTCTCTTAAATTTCCATCCATGTGTGGTATACCTTCAGGGGTAAAATATACAGGAAGTTATGCTGTTCCAAAATTAGTCAATTTTCTGTCCATTTCACAGTTTGAACCAGGAACTGGTTACTTTAAGTTCAAATGAAGTTTTCAATTTTTAAATATTGAAATCTGCCTTCAAACTGAAAATGAAACTTGTGGAGGACTTCCTCAAGTCACCAAATCAAAGGCCTTCATACCGCAGCGACCCCATGATTAATTTTTAATCTGACCAGCACGCTCCAAAACAGAGATTACAAATTCAACCTTAGTCCTATGTTGGAATTTTTTACTTGTTGTCGAGTCACAACACCAGCACACATAATGTCATCGACGAGCCTGATGAAACTCGAATACAATGCCAGTACTACGCCCTCACCAAAGAAAATCCTAAGCCGGTATTCCGGCATACGTCTCAATGGTGGCAGTAATGACGTTCAGTCGCAAACATTTTCTACTCGAGCTACTCAAACGTGGTTAGTGTACTGCATCTACACACAAACGATAGACCAAACATATGGTGCCGTACGGCACAGCCCGCACGGGTGAACAGTTAACAATAATATATATGAAAGTAAAAACATCCGTCCTGTATCATTCCATACGGGCCGCCCCGAGTTAAGCCACATCTCGAGGTACATGACTGGGTTTTTTACCATCCGACGGGGTACCACGTCTTTGCATAGTGCTGCACCAGTGGGAGGCACATCGGGTTATGTCCCACCCGATGGGGGCTCCCACTAATTTTGTAGCATGTTGGAGTACCGCGTGTCATATGTTCTCAGAAGCATGGAAAGTTTCAGCGACTCATATTAACATTTCCGTGCCAAGCCACGAAAACAACCACATGCTACCTCTCGCATGGTGAGCTTACCGCAATTGATCCACTTGCGGTGACATAACTTACCTCTTACTTGACGTTGGAGCGCCGTTATAGAATTTAATAACACATAAGTTAGCTTGCCACCTTAAGTAACTAATACTATAATAGACCTTATGTGGGCATAGTACTAATCCTCACTCGATTATTCTTAAGTTTTCAAAATAGGATCTTTTCGTGCGTGCTATTCCCAATGCGGCTCTGATACAAGGTTGTGGGAACCAGGTCCACACATTCCAGGAATCGCAGAGGGTGGTGTCGTGCGATGTGGCACCTAACAGCACACACGAAAAGAATACAACAAAATACAAAGTTTTATTTATATAAACAACGGAAGTCTGTTACAATACTTAAGATACAACAGAAGATAATATTCATAGCTAAACTCTCAGCCTAGCTATGCAAAAGTGCAGCCGTCCAACCTGCAGACGCTACACACTAGCCACACACAAAATTTCTGCGGCGTGCAGGGCTCCCATTCGGCGGTATACCCCGACGGGGGCATCGCCTCATCCTCAGGCACTTCCTCATAAGTATCACCTGCAAACAACTTAATATAGCAACCGTGAGCACGAAGGCTCAGCAAGACTTAACCGTCTCACCTAGACATGAAACCCTACATGCAGGGATACTTAACATAGGGATGGATATAGCAGTAAATGACTCGCATATAAAATTATCATGATTTTACAAGTGAATAGCAGCAACTTAAATGTTCAATAAAAGTAACTTTAATGATCCTAATCTATAGCAAACATAGTGGCAAAACAATTATATTTCAATACATCGTATTCTCCTGACTTCTTCATTATTTACTACGTCACAGCACAGTGAGCAAGCGGTACTCAAATAACCGCAATGGACGGTGATTGCAATCAGGACACACCCGAATAACACGTCACGTACACCCGTGCCTAAGGAGCGTGCCGTGCTCCTCACCACGTCATACGCAGCCACCTTTCACACACGGAGCGTGAAACACCGAACCGGTCCCACCATTGCGGGCATAAGGTTCCCGCATGGAGCGTGTCTGTGCCCGCTGACGAATTTACAGCTTACTACCCTCAGCCCACCCCTATCAACAATGATCTATGCCTCGACATCCAAGATATCAAATTACATCGGTTTCCTGGGTTCCATATGCCCAGTATGCATCTGGTACTGTTCAAACTTGTCCAGCAGGGCCGCACACGGATCGGTCCTCAATTGACACAAGCAGGGCTACGCACGTGAGACCACGTCTCGCTGCATTCTACCCGCTGCTCGGTCTCAAGTTCACATTTCGAAACCATTCTTTGATTCAATTCGTCCCGTGTGATAAAATCCTATCTCGCGAGTAGATTCCAATTACTCAACTTCTATCGGATTCCTATAAACATTAGCATGGCATTGTCTACTTGTCAAGATCTAGACCTACCCAATACTCCGCGAGATTTGTGGGTCATGCAAGTGGAGTGACAAGCACCGTAGCCCTAATACACAGAATTCATCCTAGACATAAGTGATACAAATAGAAAATTAGAAATAGCACTTAAATCCAAACTGAGGCTTGTCTGGCTGCAAGTCAGAGGGAAAGTTAGCTCCTGGGAGTAGAGTCTCCAAAGGGCTCTGGGTCCTCCTCGATCTCGGTCACTATATGATCTGCAATATATAATGTACATGAGTGATATAGAAACTACAGAAAAGATCTTATAAATACTGATCATGTATGCAAATGATTTTAATTGGCTTTGGGATTTTCACAGTGGACAATAGGATCTATCAGGTAGATCTAGACCAAAAATTGGAGATGTTTAAGGAAGCTTGTTGTCTCTAAAATTCCAACAAAAAATGCTTCTATGAATTTTAGTACTGAATATGTATCTTTGTCATGGCTACTAGTAGGTGATTATGGTAGAGGAGGTTACACTGGTTCTATGAAAATTTGTATCATAAATTTATAAGCTTCCTACAAGGAGAAATTGATTTTACAAGTTTGCAAGAAATTCTGAAATGGTTACTGTACTTTTCTTAATTTTCAAATACATAGAGATTTGGAACACTGATCAACCCAGCAAATGAAGTCCAATGAACTTGAAATGAGACCAATTGTTCTATAACGAGAGTCCTGACCAAAATTGGCAATTTGCCAATTAACAGAACATGAGTAATTAATTTCCCAACCAATTAGATCAAAGGAATTAATTATGAAAATTCTGGGAGTTTAATGTTCAACAAATTGCACCGCTGCAAAGTTGTGATCAAGCAGAGTCTACCAGAATTAATTTGGAATTATTTGAGCAAATTTACTTGGAGAAATCAATTTTTGCCGTTGGCTCAAATCCTGGATTAATTTCCAATGGGAAAATTCAAATAAATCAGCCCGGCCACACTCATTTAAAAAGGGCCAATCAGAGCTGGGCCGCACCGAGGTCCAGGGGGTTAACCAGTGCAGCCACATTTGATCTGGGCCACAGCCGATCCTTGCGGGGAAATACGTCGCTGACAAGCGGGGCCCAGGGGTCTTCGTCTACGTCCTGACACGCCATTCGGCCGCGGCGGCGAAGCGCCGGCGAGCTCACCGAGATGGATACGTCGACCTCCTCCCAGCCTAGCCTTGACCGCCTAATCCTAAAATTGACCGCGCAATACGATGGTGGGGTCCAATCGTGGTGACGACGGCCGGAGATGGTGGCGCGACCGCGGCGGCGGCGGCTAGGGTTTCGGCTATGTCGAACTCGCTCGGGAATGGCACAAGAAGCTTGGGGAAAGGCTGGGAACATTCTTGGGAGCATGAGTAAGACAACCACGGGGAGAAAAAGGGAAGAAATCGCCGGCAAAGTCGACTTCGACGGTGGACCGACGGTCTTTCATTGGCGGCGGGGAAAACGTGAATCGCTCGGCCTACACTCGATTATCTCCCTTGATTCTTGGCAGAGGGGTGCGCTAGGAGGTATGGATCAATATCCATGAACTGATTAAAGAATGGTTGCACGTGGAAAGCAAATTAAACAGAGAAGCAAGCTAGTTCATGGGCAAATGCCGAAAGCAAAACTTTAATCATTTGCTCGATATGGAATGAAACGAATAACGGTTTGTACCATGAGAAGGGTTCTGTCCTGGCGATCCTTTTTGCTGCTGGGAGCAGCTCAAGAGACGGTCTGTGGCATCGGCATGACGGGGAAGCGGCAGCGTTCTCACGGCAGCCGAACAGCAGCACCGGCAAAACTGCAAAAATGACGCCTTGTAGCAGACGAAACAAGGAACCAAAAGCTTGAGAAGGTAGAGGGAAGACTCAGGTACCACTTTGCTGTTGGGAGGACGAAGGCATTCGGCAAGAACTTCGAGCTAGTCAGGTGAGCAGGGTGTCGGCGGTGGGTTGCGCTTGGGAGCGAAGAATGAACTGGTTCTTCCCCTTCGGCCAGGGAGGTGAAGATAAGGAGGAGCAGAGTGGAGGGGAGACACGCAACCGGGGTGCCACACAGCTGCTTGCCGATGGTGAGCTGTACGCAGAACCACACGTCGAACGGCGGGGAGTCAGGTAAAAACATAGCACTCGCGGTAATGGGTCACTGGCCAGTGGGTCCCACATCCCCTTCTAAGTCAATCCTCTTTGTTCTTTCAATTCACCCACCAATACTGGTCCAAAATTGCTAGATTTTTGTGGAGAGGCCAATTTAAAAATGTAGATTAAGATTCTGAAATTGTATTTCAAATTTGGACAGGTTTCATGTGAAATTCAACTTCAAATTTGAATTTGCCTAGAATTCAATGTACCCATTGAATTAAATAGAATTAGTACTCCAAATATTATGAAAATTTGCAGGGGTGCTATTTGGAATATTTGGAATCTAATGGTGAATTCAGATTTCTATTTTGGCAAAGTTTGAACATGAGCTAAATTTGAATTTTTGAATTCTCTCAATTGAGGTTTAAATTGGTTTGAATTTTTTAGATTCTAATTTGATTTCTTTTTCCCCTCCAAATTTCAATATCTCCTATCTGAACTTCGCATTTTTAATTTAGGGCTTTTACATTGGACCACTAAGCCCATTGTTGGGCATCAAAATTGGCATGTTGTTTTGGAGAAAGAAGCATAATGGAGGAAGCCAATTTTGCTAGAAGGGTCAGAGAACTAAGAGCAGAGGGGTGGTTATATCATGTTAATAATACTTGTGTTGTAGCAGTTATAATGCAGTTATAGAATAATAGCAATGATATTCCAAGTCAAGAAAAGGGTAGCTGGTTTTAGAAGATTTCATGGTGCATAACCAGATATGAGATGTGCAGTTGATGGAAAGTTTCTAGGATGATTACTAGGTAGGGTCCGAATCAAATAATGAGAGAATTTTCAGGAGGAGTCCGAACTACATAAGAGTAGGAGAATAGAGATAAGTTAGGAAGGCAAAATAGATTTTTGGTTCAGATTTATTTAGAGTATCAAATCAGTTGTAATCCTGACCAGGGGCTATAAAAAGCTCTTGATACCGCAGGGACCAAAGACGGTTCTCTCTTTTGATAATTAGTTTGCTTCGTTTTCCTTTACATTTGCTAGCCCTAGTTCTTGTAGTTTTCGTGTTCGATATCAACAACATCAGTTGGCACAACACAGCACCAACACAATTGGTGACTCTGCTGGGGACATAAAGATCAAGACTCCAAACTTGTCGGATTGGTTCTTGGTAGCCGATCATCAAGAGGAAACATGGTGGAGACGGCAAGGAAGAAAGCTGACGGTCATGCAGTCGATGCTGGCAACATTATAGGCGTGCAGTAGGAAGACTTGTCACGGGAGGACAGGGAGAAAGTCCAGAGGGAAATTGAGCTAGAGTTGAGCAAGAAGGAGTGGCAAAATTACAGAGCAAGCTCGCTTGTTTTCAGAATACGAGGAGCGGCGTGATCCGAAAGACGGATACAATCGCAGTTGAAGCAAGATGGTAAATTCCTCGTTCACCCTTGAAGATCTCGTGCATATGGTTGATGTGTCTGTTGCTAGTAAATATGGTGCTGAGCTTGAGAAACTTACACACATACTAGCTGAAGGATTGCGTGATTCTTTTGATTTTTTTATGACCGAGTTTCAACAAAATATTGATAACAATCTGCCTAGACAGATTAGAACTATGGTGCAGCAAACTCGGGAGGAAGTTAAAGGAAAACGTGTTGAAAACAACATTATGAATCAATTATTGCTTAACTGGACGAGTGTGCCTACACCATCTTATGGCATACCACGCAGGCCACATGGGGGAAATATTCAGCAACCCTTATATCAAACCATGTCATACAGCCCTAATGGAAACCCTACTGGAAACGTCACACCCCTAGGACCAGTCCCCGATGCATTATTTTCTCATGTTCGGCCACACAGCACCCCTTACAACCTTCCTAATTCTCCCCATGACATGCATGATAGTGTCAAGGATCAAGTAGCTAGAACCCTTAGAGAACATGGATTTACACCAAAGGGGCATGCAAGGTCTTACCAAAAACCATATCCAGATTACTTTAATTCTATACCTTATCCCAGGGGTTTTAGGGTTTCTGATTTCCTCAAGTTCATTGGGGAGGATTCTAAAACTACTCATTAACATATAGGGCAGTTTCTAATTCAAGTGAGTGATGTAGGCATAAATGATGTGCATAAGATCAAATTATTTCCTTTATCTCCATCAGGCACTGCATTCAATTGGTTCACTTCATTGCCTCTAAATTCCATAGTTGCATGGCCAAGTCTTGAACAAAGGTTTCATGAGTATTTTATAATGGTGAGAATGAACTTTGGTTATATCATTTTACTGCAATTAAACAAAATATAATGAATGTAGTACCGAATATATTAAGAGGTTTAGGGAGGTCAGGAATAAATGTTTTAGCTTAACCTTAGGAGAAAAAGACTGCTAATTTAGCTTTTGCAGGGCTATCTGCATACTTAAGAGAGAAACTAGAAGCGACGGAGTTTGGGGATGTTAACCAAGTTTTGCAGCGTGCTATCACGTGTGAGAACCATGGTAAAGACAACAAAGCAAATGGCCGGTTCAAAGATAAAGACAGAATATTAATGTTCTTAGTGATAATACATCCAGTGATGATATCGAAGTGTGTGTGGCTGAATTGGTAGAAGACCACAAAAACAAACCCTTGGCATGTGCACTTTTGAAGCCTAGCTCTGAAAAATGGAGGAGATGAAATGTACTTTTGATGTATCTAAATGTGACAAGTTGTTTGATGTTTTGCTCCAGAATAAGGTGATAAAACTAAAAGAAGGCCATTCGATTTTGCCGCCTGAGCAGTTGGGACAAAAAAGACATTGTAAGTGGCACAACTCCTTTTCACATACCACTAATGAGTGCAATTATTTTCGTCGACAGGTGCAATCGGCCTTGAATGACGAACAATTGACTTTACGAGGTGGCGGCAAAATGGAACTAGACATAGATCCTTTTCGTGTAAACATAATCAACTTTGAGGAGAACAAGTTACCGGTGAGGACTGATCAGGCAAGATCAACTAAGGGTAAGAAGGTTACTGTGTCCAATGATCTATGGATGAAGATGATCAAGCCTAGAAGGCCCGAGGTTGGGGTTTGGAAAGTTAATGAGCCAAGGAAACCTCCAGTGTTTAAGCCCACATCGGATTTCTTGATAAACAAGTGTTTAGGACAACAAAAGAAGAGTGTGTTCAACAGGTTAAGTTGCTTCAAAAGGGAAAGATCGCCTGGTCATGATAGTGAAAGTTCAAGGTATATAAAATGATCAGGAAGCTATCGAGTGGTTAGGGCACCGATAGGGTCACAAGGTGAGCGTAACATTCAGAGGTCATGGGGGGCACAAGCATATTGAGGGAGGCATGGTGCACAAGTTAACAGCAGGTATATATAGAGGCCAAGGCAGCAAGGTTCTTGGGGCATGATGCAAAAAGCTGAGGTGGATATTGAACGAAAGGAGCCTCCTGTCATGCAGGAAAAACAGGAAGGAAGAAGCCATTACGCAGTCGGGTTCATCATGATAGGCACCAGCAAGAATGGACATGCTTCCGAGAAGGTAGCTATTGATCAAGGATTTGGTGCAAGACACTGTAAGCTGGTCTCTCCAGAAGGGAGATTGGTAGTAGGTCCAGGGATCATGCTAGAACCAAAAACACAAATTCTAATCAAGTCGCTTGTGTGTCATCGCCCCATGTTGGGGTTTTGGCCGATCAGGCAGGGACTAGGGTAAAACGAGTAAGTAGATGGGATGTGATGCCAAATGGTTTGAAAAAGAATGTTGACAAGGTTATGGCTCCATGAACAAAACCACAACCACAATGGTGTCCGTTAGGTCTCAACCGAACACAAAAGAGGCATGTGCAGCATCTACGGGCTTTGGAAATCATAGAAAAGAAAAGGGAAGAAGAGCGTGCTCGCTGGTTCAATAAAGCGAGGCCTATGGTTGATGAGAGAATTTGGAAATAAAGAAACGAATGGACAAAGAGGAGAAAAATGATGAGCAAGAAGATGTTGGCGATCATGTTGACATTAACATGGTATTTCAGTTGCCCGATGAGTTTTGCCTCCCGGAAGCAGAGGTAGCAGCTCTAAACATGGGATTTAAGAATGTGGCATTTGCAAAACCAGAAAAGATTGGGCAGCATATGAAGCCATTGTATATCCGTGGGTTTTTGAATGGGCCTCCAGTAGGTCAAATGTTTGTGGATGGAGGGGCAGTAGTGAACATCATGCTGTTGACCATGTTTGAGAAATTAGGTTACAAGGAGGGGGAGCTGATAAGGACCAACACAACCTTGAGTGGGTTTTCAGGAGACCCAACCAAAGAAAAAGGGGTGATGTCAGTGGAGCTGACAGTGGGAAGTAAGATGATTTCTACGGAATTTTTTGTGGTAAATGTGCGGAGCAGGTACAATTTGTTACTCGGACGAGACTGGATACATGCTAATGGGCGTGTGCCTTCTACATTGCATTAATGTCTGGTACAGTGGATTGGAGATGAAGTGGAGGTAATAGAAGTTGATAACTCGGCATGTGTGGCATTAGTCGAGTCACCTGAAGTTCAACATGATGATATCAGGTGCCTTACAGGGCGAGATTTGACCAAATATGACTATGTAAGTGTGGGAGGAGATGGGTTCGTACCTATTAGTGTGAAGTCGACAAATGTCATTCGGCTGAATAGATTATCATGTGATTAATGCATAAAAAGGATTTTCTGGCATGGTTACTGAAGAGAACTGAAGAATATCGGTCTAACAGGAACGATATGGGAGAGGTGGAAGAAGATTTCGATGACATGGGTAAACTGGGATGGATTTTCCGCCATAGATCAATCGGAGGAAGTAGACATTGGGGAAGGAACCGTACATAGACCAACTTATGTCCCAATCCTGATGAAAATCAGAAGAAAGAGGTATGTCATCTTTTGAAAGAATTTGTTGATTGTTTTGGTTGGGAATATACACAGATGCCAGGGTTGAGCAGGGATTTGGTTGAGCATAAATTACCTATTTAGTCAGGGTTTATGCCTCACAAACAGCCCTTTAGACAATTGAACCCAGAATTATATGAAAAGATTAAGGAAGAAGTGAATCATCTGTTGAAAGCAAAATTCATTCGACAGTGTAGGTATGTTGAATGGGTTTCGAATATAGTACCTGTGGAAAAGAAGAATACAGGGAAAATCAGGATATTTATAGATTTTAGAGACTTGAATAGAGCCACACCTAAAGATGATTACCCCATGCCTATAGCTGATGTGTTGATTAATAATGCTTCTGGACAAAGGATGATCAGTTTTCTGGATGGTAATGCTGGTTATAATCAGATTTCTATGGCTCAGGATGATGCACACAAAACTACTTTTTGTTCTCAGAGGTTTGTAGGACTATTTGAATGGGTGGTCATGACCTTTGGGCTGAAGAATGCTGCAGCTACTTATCAAAGAGCTATGAATCTTATTTTTCATGATTTGTTAGGCATCATATTGGAAGTGTACATTAAAGACTTGATAGTAATATCGGCTAGGTTTTATGAGCATATGGCTGATTTGAGACTGACCTTTGAAAGAATGAGGAAGTGTGGGTTGAAAATGAACCCATTGAGGTGTGCTTTTGGTGTTTCGGAAGGGAGGTCTTTGGGGATTATTGTACATGAACATGGAATAGAAGTTGGCCCCAAGAAAGTCGAGGCTCATGAGAAGGTGGGGGGGACCAACGTGTAAGAGAGATGTACAGAAGTTATTAGCCAAAATAAATTACTTGGGGAGGTTCATATCTAATGTGGCAGGCAAAGTTGAGTCCTTCATGCCCTTGCTAAAATTAAAGCATGAAAGCGATTTTACTTGGGGGTCAGAACAGAGAGAAGCATTTGAGAGAATCAAGTCATATTTGATGTATCCTCCAGTCCTGCGGGCTCCAATAGTTGGGAAGGATTTTAAGCTTTATATTGCTGCAGAAGAGCAAGTTATAGGGGATGTACTGGTTCAAGATGGAGGTAAGGAGTTTCCTGTGGCTTATTTGAGTAGAAGATCGTTGGATGCCGAAACCAGGTATATTTTTATTGAGAGGTTATGTTTATCTTTATATTATACTTGTTCCAAGCTTCGAGACTACATACTTTCCAGTACTTGTGTTGTGGTTTCTCAACATGATATCATCAAGTATATGTTGCAGAAGCCAATTATAAGTCGGAGACTTGGCAACTGAGCTTATTTATTCATAGAGTATGATCTGGTATATGAACCTCTTCGAAGTATGAAATGGCAAGTTGTGGCTGATTTTATTGTAGACCACAATATAAAGCTTAATGAAGAGAACATGGTAGAAATATACCCATGGAAATCATATTTTGATGGATAAGTTTGTTATAAAGAGCAATGAATTGGTTGTGTTATAGTTTCTCCTACAAATAGTTATATGAATTGTGTGTTCGGCTAGAATATGTTTGCACAAATAATCAGGCCAAGTATGAAGCATTGTTGAATGGATTGGAATGTTTGATTGATATGGGGATAAAGATGTGGAAGTATTTGGTGCTTCAAAACTTGTAATTCAGCAAATTGGTAGGGAGAGTCAATGCTTAGATGGGGGTTAAATGAGTACAGATATCAATGCTTGGATATTATTAAAACTCTAGAAACCTTTTGTATCAAACATATTTTTAAGGAAGAAAATTGGAGAGCTAAATATTAGCCCAGCAAGCATCAGGTTATAAAGTTGAAAGAGGAAGGTTCAGTATTAAAGAAAAGCCAACATCATCCAAAGTTTTTTTTTTGAAGGCAAACAGTAGGGGAAGCCCCGACTGTGTTATATTAATATATATAGGTTGCAATCCGAGGGTTGCAAGACATGCAGGTTAGGGTATCAGCATAAACTAAATCATATTTCCGAGGTGGGAATGATGAGGTTTATGGATGATAGCCACAGCTGAGTACAAGTTTTGATGGGGGTTGGGAATCTATTACATTGAAGTGACATAGTTGTATGGAAGTTATGCTTCCAGGATGAGAGTGATGGTGCGTTGCTTCTGAAGATGAGCTCGTTTCGTTGCTTCCAAATTTCCCAGCTTGCCGTGATGAATATTTCCATGAACGGTGGACCGCTCCAGTTTCTTTTTGCTTCTTGAATCATTGCGAAGAACGGTACGTTGTGATTCCAGTTGATTTGTATGGCTGCCCAGCATGCGGTGCTGAATTCACATTGGAAGAATAGGTGATATGTCAGTTCCTCTGGTGCCGCTGTGCATAGAACACAGGAATAGTCGTCATTTTCGATGCTGAAGTTCTTTCTTTTGAGTAGATTTCTGGAGTTCAGGCGGTCCAAAAACATGAGCCAGCAGAATATTTTCAGCTTCTTTGTTAGCTTCGTCTTCCAGATCCAATTCAATGGCGGAGGCGGTGTTATGTTAAATCTGAAGTTGTTGTTGTAGATGTAGCTAGATGAGAAGCCTTTGTTGTTATTCTTGTATGACCATGTGTCATTGGTGTCTTGTAAGCCTTGGATGATGTTGTTGAGTAGGTTTAGTTCCTGTAGGGCCTGTGTCGATATTGGGGTGTGGAAGTTGGTGTGTATGTCTGTTGTTGTGATATATTGGGCTATGGACGCATTTTGGTGTCTTGCGTGTGTATACAGGTTGGGCAAGGTCGAAGATAGTACCGTTGTATGCCACTTGTCGTACCACATGGATACCGTGTCACCCTTTCCGATGTTTACCTTGGTTTGTTGTTTGAAACTATCCCACTGGCTCATGATGTCCTTGAACCAGAAAGAACCCCTATTTGTTAGTTGATGGGGTGGGGTGCCATCTGCGCAATATGAGTCGAGGATGAGGTGCACCCAAGGTGTGTCCTTTTTGTTGTATAGTTTGTAGAGGAATTTCTGTATGAAGGCCCGGTTCATGAGTTGTAGGTTTTTGAGCCCAATTCCTCCTTTTTTCTTTGGTGTTGTGGTGTCTTCCCATTTCACCAAGGGTTTCCCCTTGGCCATGATGTCCGAACCTCTCCATAGGTAGGTTTTTCTGTACTTGTCTATTTGTTGGAGTGTTTTGGTATGTAGTTTGATGGTGCACATTGTGTATATTGGCATTGATGATAGTAGGGTGTCTACAATTGTGCACCTTCCGGCCATGGACAGGTAAGCGGATGTGGTGTTGAGTGTGCGCTCAATTTTATTGGTCAGTGGTAGGAAGTCCGTGCTTTTTGGTTTGGTGTTTCCTAGGGGTATGCCAAGATAGGTGAAGGGTAGTGTGCCTAGCTGGCACCCAAAGGTGGCTGACATGGTGGTTGCTTGATCTGAGGTAAGGTAGATTGGGATTAGGAATGTTTTCACTAGATTAATCTTGAGGCCTGTTGCGGCAGTGAATGCTGAGAGTAAGGTTTTTAGGAAGAATATCTGTTGCTGGGATGCTTGTATTGTGATGATTGTGTCATCGGCATACTGGACTATCGGGAAGTCGTGATTGGAAAGATGCGGTAGTGGGGCTATCAGTAAGCCTCTTTGCTAACATCATCCAAAGTTGAAGAGAAAAGTGCACAACATGATGACTTGGCTAAGATTAATAAGGTGATGAGTGATTGGAGATTAAAAAATAATAGAGTGTATAAAGAACCCTAACGGGAGCAAGAATAGAAAGGTTCAGCACCAGGCTGTGAAGTATACCCTGATTAATTATGAGCTTTATTGCCGGACTATATATGGTGTCTTATTGAAGTGTTCGGATCAGTAGCAGGCCATAGAAGCCATGAAGGAAGTGCATGAAGGTCTTTGCTATACACATCAGTCAGCTCCTAAGATGAAGTAGATGCTGAAAAGGGCGGGGTTTTATTGGCCGAGCATGCAAGCCAATTGTTTCAAATATTACAAAGGGTATGAGGCTTGTCAGCGGTTTGGTGATATTCAGTTAGCCCCAGCCAGTGTGTTATATCCTATAATAAAACCTTAACCTTTTAGAGTATGGGGTTTGGACTTCATTAGTGAGATACTTCCTTTATCATCTAAACAACATCGTTTTGTGATTGTTGGTACTGATTATTTCACCAAGTGGACAAAAGTTGTGTCTTTAAGAAATTGTACTCACAAGGAGGTAATTAGCTTTGTGTTGGAGCATATTATTTATAGATTCGGTATTCCTCAAACTCTGACTACAGATCAGGGGAAGACATTCATGTCACATCAGTTTAGAGAGTTTGCCGAATCATCCAAAATTACATTGTTGAATTCTTCTCTCTATTATGCTCAAGCAAATGGACAAGCTGAAGCACGCAACAAGATATTGATTAAGCTAATCAAGAAGAAAATACAGAAAAACCCATATAGGTGGCATGAAACGTTGAATGAAGCACTATGGGCTTATAGAATTTCTAAGCACGGTGCTACCAAAGTGACCCCTTTTGAGCTAGTTTATGTACAAGAGGCTGTAATTCCTGTCGAAGTGAAGTTACAAGCTTGTAGAGTAGGATAGAAAGATAATTTATTGGCTAAAGAGTATCAAGAGATGATGATGGACACAATATATGAAATACCAGAGGGCCGATTGAAAGCTTTGGAAGAGATTGAGAGAGAAAATATGAAGGTAGCTAAGATGTATAACAAGAGGATTAAAGCAAAACCTTTTAAGTTGGGTGAATTAGTATGGAAAACGATTTTGTCTATAGGAACAAGAGATAAGAAATTTGGAAAGTGGTCACCAAATTGGGAAGGGCCATACAAAGTTCTGGTATAGTTCCAAGTAATTCATATTTTATAGAAAATCTGAAGGGAGAAGGTTTGGAGAAGGCTATCAATGGAAGTACTTGAAGAAATATTACCCTAGTGTATGGCAGGGACGATAGTTTTGGTTTCGACGTAAAAGGAATACATTTATGCATTAGTAGTAGATCTCGTTGATATTTTTCGGCGTACGTGGTTTGCCTAAAAACAGGGGGGCATGTGTTGGGCATCAAAATTGGCATGTTTTTTTGGAGAAAGAAGTATTATGGAGGAAGCCAATTTTGCTAGAAGAGTCAGAGAACTAAGAGCATAGAAGGATGGTTTTATCGTGTTAATCATATATGTATCGTGGCAGTGATAATGCAGTTATGGAAAAGTAGCAAAGATATTCCAAGTCAATAAAGGGGTAACGGTTTTAGAAGATTTCATGGTGCATAATGTGAGATGCGCAGTTGATGGAAAGTTTCTAGAATGATTTTTAGGAGGAGTCTGAACCAAATAATGAGATGATTTTCAGGGGGAGTCCGAACTACATAAGAGTAGGAGATTAGAGATAAGTTAGGAAGACAAAATAGAGTTTTGTTTCGGTTTTATTTAGATTATCAAATCAGTTGTAATTCGGACAAGGGTCTATAAAAAGCTCTGGATACCGCAGGGACCAAGACATTTCTCTCTTTTGATAAAAATTTAGTTTGCTTCATTTTTCTTTAGATCTTTAGCCCTAGTTCTTGTAGTTTTCGTGTTCAATATCAGCAACATCAGTTGTCGCAGCGCAGCACCAACATCCTAGTGTTCCTCGTTAGTATACTCATATGTACACTAATAGGCTATGTATATGAGTAATTAGAGCACAGTAGGTGTAGTTTCATCTCTAACTTGACCTTCACTAGGACATCTTGACCCTTAGAGTAGATTGCTTAGGTATGTCACACTACCCCTAATATCATCTTACCCCTGCTCTGATAATTACTTAGTACCCTATGTCTTGATCATAAGAATAGTGTTTACTTTACTTTATTGCTTTCCTTTGGGATAAATATGATACCCTTGGGTAAAATGCTACAACAGTATCTCTCGTGCTCTTGTGGATCTCATCTCTCAACGGAGATGATATGTGGTTTTAAGAAATAGCAACAAGCATTTCTGGCGTCGTTGCCGGAGAAGGCGAAGAAACTGAAGGATAGCTATCACTTATAATTAAGCTATAGGTACTAGTAGTTATTAGATAGGATTACCCTTGCTTTGTTTTCTCCTTTTGTGTGAACATAGGATAGTGTTTTGCTAACCCATTTCATGGGAAGGCCAATGAGGCCGCAAGTGCTCAACTGCAAAAGCAACTCAAAGTGTTCCTTGACAAATTCTTCCCTTTGGGCAACAATGTTGCCCACAACGGGAAGATTCACCAACTTCCAGCAGGAGCTAAGGCATCTATCCCCAAAGCTTGGGGGAGGCTCCAAAATTATACCTTTGATTGCCTCCACCATGGGATGGATGGTTGGCTTATCGTCCAACACTCCTACAACAGGTTGACTTCATCGACCCATGGTCAAATTCATGCTGAAGCTGGAGGTGACCTATTCTCATTCATCATGAGAAAGATGAAGATTTGATTGACAAGATGGTCACCATCAATGGGTGGATCCATGAATGCTTCATTTTCGTTGGCATGGCATGCTCACCATTGACAAGGTGAACATGCTAGCCATAGAACTGGACCTCCTATTGCAAGATCAAGAAACTCAAGTCAATGGAGAAGTGTTTGGATGATCCAAGTCATGGATATTCACATGATTCATGAAAATCCATGTCAACATGGGACACTTGGGGGATTTATTTCCCTAAGATTCATGAGGATCCATCATTTCCAAACAACAACTCCAAAGGCCACAACCAAGAAGGAGGTCAAGTGTGGAATCAATACAATCAAGGAGGCTATGTGAATTTGAATTCCAGCGGATTCAACTTCAACTAGCCTATCTTGAAGTATCTTGTCAATGGCCAAGGAAAAATCAATCACAACATACCCAAGAAGCTTTGGCCAAGGACAAGACACTTTGAAGAGCATTCAAGATCCAAGGGTTCCACAATCACTTGTTGGACCCTAAAACTTCGACCAAGCCCGTGCAACTTTGGGCAAAGTGACATTGTGGATGAAGTGTTTCTTGTTTTATTGTGGAGTCCACATGTCATTATACCCAATGAAGCCTTTGAACCTAGATCAAGCATGGGTTGAATCAAAAGAATATCTTGAAGGTCGAAGCGACACCCCCACAAGGGACAATCTCATTGCCTTTATGAGGAATGAGGAGACTCTATCATGTCATCCACAATGACATTCTAAGAAGACGAAGAAGCCAGGGCCATTCAAATGGCCCAAGGCCACTTAGCCGCCAAAATAATGGCGGAAGAAGGACAAGCCTCACCAAGTTATAAAAGATTATCTTCAAGAATAGCGTACGGGGCCACTGCGCTGCCCAATTGTCCAAATGACATGCCAAGGGAAGTTTGGCATTTCAATAAAGAGAAGTCATCCATGCCTTCATCTCCGGGTACGCACATCATCATGCTAAAAAGGATGGAGGTAAGTCCTACTCATCGGACTTCGAAAATTTGGTGAGTTCTTGCCAATAGGTCAATTGGTAGTAATCTCATATTTGATTTACCAATTGCACCTTTAAATTCATCATCAACACTTGCATTTGCATTTGAAATGTTTGAATTTTCACACTTGCATGTTGGAAAGTAAAATTTCCAACCATCATAAAACTAAGATTTTGAATTAAGAAAGAAATTTATTTCGATTTAAAGTATGGGCATGACCACTTGAATTTAATTTCTTAATTCAAACCAAAAAGATTTCCCTTAAATCCTCATTGCATTTGCATGTTGATTCAAGTTGGGCAAAACAATTTTAAAAAGTGTTCAATTTGCTTTTGGGCCAACGTAACCCGTTTTTGAGTTGATTTAGTTTGTTCTTGATTAAATTGCAGCTAGGACAAAATTGGTAAAGTGGTTTTTTTGGCAAAGAAGAGTGTATGCCTCGTCAAGCTCAAGGCACCATCGGGAAGATTCGAGAGCATATCTCTCCACTAATCTCATTTTGAGTTCAAGGTGGAGGAATGCTCAAGATGATGGCGCTGTGGAGGAGCAAGATGAAGCTTCATTCATCATCAACTCCATCCTTAAACTTGGAAAAAGACATCGAACATGAATGCTACACCAAAATCCATGGTCTTGAATTTCTCACACAATGATCTTCAACTCGAACTGCTCTCCAATTGAGGTGCGAGTTTACAATCTTCTGCCGTTTGGGTTGCATTACGATTGAATAATTTTTTCATACATTGGCGAGAAAGGTTTACACCTCCTCATCATTCAATTCTTATGCATCCCTCACAAGGTAAGTGTTGGTATTGCCTTTTGATTCTTCAAAAGCTTTTGATTCTTCAAAAGGAATGTCACCTTAGTTGGTATAAATTTAACAAGTACCTAAAAATTTCATAAGCATTGTTTAATTGACTTAGTCCTTCTCTCCCTAGGTTCAGTAAACAAATCATATGGAATAATTTAATGATTGAATTGGCATGTAGCAACCTTGAAATACTAATGTCCATAATTTTGATTTGATACTCATGCATACATGGATCACTAGATTTCAAATTCCTAGACAAGACATTACAAATGTTAAGGAGGATGAAATTGAGAATCTTGTTTGCCATGATCTAAAATATAAAAAAATGGTCTTGTAAAAAGTAAAGATGGTTAGAAAATCCAGGACGAAGGAACCCATAGAGTACATCTATCACTTGCTTGTTAAAAGTAGGAGCTTTAGAAAATGTGTAACTTGATTAATTTATAAAGCTTCACTCTTATATCAATGAACAACACATTGTTCATGGATGCACACGAAACTGGAACCAATGGATCTTTTTTGTTTTTCTTTCCCAGATATACAAATGGAATTCGGTCTTCTAACCCGAAGTTTCAGCTGTGCAAGTGTCGGGAGCTAACCATCCCTCTCTATCCAAGAGGGAAAGCTTGCAGGAGTAATGTTACTATGTAGGCATAAAATAAGTAGATTGTTTAAGGAAGATTTGGAGGTACCATTTCAGCATCTCTTGGCCAATGAGTAACCAAGCATGATTGGAACCTATTAGGATTTAATCCTGAGGGACAATTATAACTTTAAGAGGCTAGAGGTTTGACATGGAAACCTTCCATGACCAACCAATGGGCTGCTATGAATAAGTTGCATCACTATGCTCCTAACTATTCTAAGTACCCATTCAAGCTCAAGGGAGTTGCCATCCTTGTTGGGTGCAAGTTGTTCCTTTATGGCTAAAGGTTATTTTAACATTAGTCAAGGAATGGCGGATCTCACCCAACACATGTTGGGTGCACCTTATTCTTCTGTGTTAGAGGTTATCATGACCTTAGCCAAGGAATGAAGGATGACACTCGACATATGGGAGGACTTGAGGTGTGGAAAAGCGACATCAACAACACCTCCTCGACCACACTCACGACACCGATGGGAGGCAACACAACATCGACACTCAACCTTCGAATGTCAAAGTCATGGTGCAACAAGGCTAGGCCAACCTCATGTCCTGCCTTCATCATTATGGTTTCAATCCCTATAACGGACTTGACCAAGAACAAGCTTGTGGGAGGACCCCCACTTGAGGTAACTTGTATCGCATCCCACATTGTATTTTATTTCCATTTTTCCACATCATTGTATCTTCAAAAGAAAAAACTTAGGATGGTATTTAATAAAATAAAATATGTGTGGTAAGAATGTTTGATTCCTTCATAAGTTGAAATGATGAATAATTGCTCTGTTTTATTCTTCCTTAGTACTAAGTGATAATTAAATATTCTCCAACTATTGAGTTTATTTGATTTAAATGTGTTACCTAGAACTTCAAAATTGTGGGTAGCATAAGCATGATCCAATTCTAGGTTGTTGTGAGATATGATATAGAACATAGGGCTGCTAGTTTCCTAATCAAAGTGAAACTTGATCACTGGAGAAATTTCCAAATTTATTTAAAATGATGTTGCTTGTTTGATTTGAATTTCCTACCAAAGCCATATGATATTTCAAATTGATAAACCCCATGCATATGCTATTTGTTTTCACATTGAGCCTAGTCAAACTAGTATAGACCTATGTGAGAATCTTTTCATACTTCGATGATTAAGATTACACACGTGCACGTGCTAAACTTCTACACTATAAGTTTGCAAATCTTTCGGGCATTCCATTTCCACTTCCAAAAAGATACTCCATATCTTCAATTCCAAAACTCTCTTTAATTTTATTTAAAAAGAAAGGGAGTAGAAGGCATGGCTAGGAAAAATAAGAGGAGAAAAAGAATAAAGCATGCTCTCCAAGAATTAGCATGATAAAAAAGGAAAAGAAAGAAAAAGTAGTCATGCTTCATCCCTGCAATAAAGAGGGTGCATAAAAAGGAGTCATCTTCCACCACACTTGCACAATCTTGATCTAGAGGTATGATTTTTTTCTCCTAAGGCTTACTCTAATATATGTGTTACAAATATTCCTACTCTTGTTCCCTACCAATATCCACAAAAAGATTTATTTAGATGTACGACAAGAAAGGCATTGCCCTGGTGAAAAAAGTTCCACTTACACAAAGGAGTGATTGAGAGTATCATTTGAGGAACTTAGGACCAATTTTGAAAATCATTTGAAATTCTCCGAGAATTGAGTGGAACTTAGACATTAGGAATAATACATGCTTTGTGAACTGTTTATATGTGTAAGCAACCCAAGGAGAGGAGAAGGCAAAAGACCCATGAGGACAAAGGTAAAGGGTGAGTAACATTGCCAATTTATTCAATACAAGGTAGAGTGCTTAATTGTGCATTAGATAATATTGAAGCATATGGCATAGTAGGAACTCCTGATCAACAACCTAAGTCTTTAACTTTGCTTGAGGAAGAGCAAAGGATAAGCTTGGGGGGCTTTGTTCACGGTCGTTAAGTACCAATTTCGACCGCCAATATATCTCAATTATGTGATATAGTAGACATTTCTTACATTCATAACTTTTTTAGAAATAACCTAGTTCTATTATACTTTGAGAAAATGGTGCATGCATGTATTTTATACAGAATTGAAGTGAAATAAAGAGAGGAATCTGAAAGAATATCTTCCTAGCCAACTAGACATCGACATGTGGCAACATTTGGATAAAATGGCCCACCTACAGAAGTATCTGAGGGCATCCAATAGCGTAGCGCCCCGAAATAGTAAGAAGACCCACCTGTCTACCACCTAGAGGAAGCACACCCCAAGCAGAGCCTTTACCAGGTCAGCCGAATCAGGGGTCGGCCGACCTGGTTTGGCCGCCAAACTCGATCAGCTTTCATGTGTCGACTCCTTGTGGTGCCCTGAAGCCGACAAAGACCAATTTGCACGCAAAAGATGGTAGGAACCGACCTCAACACTAGTATAAATAGGACCCCTCACCCCTCACTTCAACACACACAACTCAAGCATTCTCTCTTGTATAGACTAGTTCTCCTAGTTCCTTAGTGGAGGTTAGGCTGTAGAGAGGAGCCTCAAGTCCCAAGTCCAAATTGGGAAAGGTATGGCTCATGTATCTTTTTTTTATTGTATGACTTTACGCTTTATAAGAATAACATTATTAGTATTTATTTATTCATATACTTGGACAAAGTATTTCTTATTTGATTCTGGAGTCCATGCATGTGCTAGGTGTAGATGTTATTATGATTTAGTCATAATGCTCATATCCCATTATCATAAACATCATACGCCATCACTCTAGTATAATTAGGTAATAATATGATTATATTGATATGAATATGTTAGTGCTTGGAACCAACGATGATTCAATGATGTTTGGGTCAGTCATTGCTTTAGCATGGTGCTTGTACCTAGTCTCTTAAGGTATTTACTTAACATGTAAGCATGGTGCTTAGATAGTTAAATAGATGTCTCGCAGACCCACGGGTTGTAGGAGTAGGCGGCAGGTGGTGATATCCCTATTCGTTCTTTGTAATCTCCTACGTTCGGCTTTGCCACAAGCTCTTGGTGGGAATCATCCTGATGTTGTCAGGGGTAAACACGTGCCCGATGTTTTCGACCACTAACCCCTAGTATTCCTCGGTAGCATACTCATGTTTACACCAATAGGCTATGTATATGAGTAACTAGAGCACAGTAGGAGTAGCTTCATCTCTAACTTGACATTCACTGGGACATCTTTATCCTTAGACTAGATTGCTTAGTTGTGTGTCATGCTACCCATATTATCATTTTACCCTTGTTCCGATAATTACTTAGTACCCTATGTCTTAATCATAAGAATAGTGTTTACTATACTTCATTGCCTTACGTTGGGATAGACACGATACCCTTGGGAATACTCTTGGGCGAAATGCTACAATAGTATCTTCTGTGTGCTTGCGGATCTCATCTCTCACTGGAGATGATTTGTGGTGTTAAGAAATACCAACCATTATCGGACCCTATGGTCCGAAAATGTGCGGCGTGGGTTTTAATTCTGTCGTTCTTATCCCCATCGAACTTATCTGGATGGACGCGTTTTGTCCAAGGATCTAGAAGTTTAAGTCCGAGGGTTCCCTTTTTTCCCCATCCTCTCCACTTTGAACCCAACTCAATCCTCTCAAATCATCCTTTGATTTCCTTGTTCCTTGAGTGATTATTGGAGGAAATACTTGGTGGAACCTTCTTCAAGTTGGAGGATCAAGTCCTAGCTTGATTCCTTCCATTTTGAATCACTTCCTTCAAGGTTTCCTCTACCCTCAACATAACCCTTGTTGAATCTTCGATTTCTTTGGATCTAGATGCATTCCCGTACATGCAACTCTAGAATCTTGTTCTAAGGACCTTGATCTTAGTTATTGCAACGCACTTTGTCATTTGCACTTGGTTGAGTGATTTTTGCAACTCCTAGGGTTAGAACTATCAGGCTCAGACATGTCTAACCTATGTATCAGACATGTCCGAGGTGCATTGGGCAAGTCTGAAGGTTTCCTTCAGATATATCCGACATGCTCGGACATATCCGACTGAAATCTTAGACTTATTCAAGTTTACACAGTTTCTAACTCAAACTTTGCAAAATCTTCAATCATTTGTTTCGATGATCATGCAATCCATCCTAACCTTGTCCTATATATCAGAGATCATGGCCACAGTCTCTCAACCCTAAAGGAGGTCCAAGAAGCGCCAAGATCGAGGGGATTCCTCCCATGTCCCTCAACCGACAAAGAGGGCCCCTCGAAGCACCACATTGACTATTCGAGAGCCTAGCCAAGGACACGACAGTGGCTCAGGGGGAGCAGCCCCGAGATAAACCCACTTGTGGTCATCACCCCAACCAGTGACACAAGGTGGGGCAACCAAAGAATGGACTATTAAAGAAATATCAAAGAAGCCGTAGAGCACCATGATCAACCCTGCTATGATTCAAAGAAAACTGCATGTGACCCTCAATTTTGGAGCAACTTTCACATGGACTATTACGGAATAGTGCTTATGACCAAGAAGAATCTGGTCCTTCAAATGCAGTGGATCGATTGGGAAGCCATCAAAGCGAAGCAAAGCTCCTTATCCATTGAAGTGATGGATGCTTGTGAGTTTCACAATGTCAAATACTTCATGGGGATGCAATACCCATGGAATGTGGAGGCGATACTGCAGTTCTTTGCAACTGCATTCTAGAACTCCGACAAGAGTATCACTTGGATGACACATAGGGAGAGATAATATGTGTCCTATGAGGATTTTGCCTATATTATGGGTCTCTCCTGGACTCTCCGGTATGAGTTCAAGATCCATGAAGAAGACATTCTACAAGCAGATGAGATATTGGAGTTCTATGAGCCGGACCTTGGAAGGAACCCCCCTCTAATCCAGAGGATCCTTCCCTCCATTCAAGTGATGAACTGCATCACTAGGAAGACGTTGGCACCTAAAGTTGGGGATGCCAATCGCTTGAACTCCAACTCAAGGAACCTCCTCAAGTGGCTTTGAGAAGAGAAAAAGGTCAACATCTTCGACTATGTCTATGAGGAGATCTAATGGGATTTGGAGAATCCGGGTCGATCATGTTGCTATGCACCATGCATCATGAAGGTGATCAAGCATGTTTCACAGAAGAAGTTTGTGAAGGATTGCCACATTGCTGACTTATTCCTCAGATGTCTTTTGCGGCTCTTCGTCCAGTGAGGACCGCCCGGGCACCATCTTTGGCACCTCTTTCTGAGCCTGGCTTCACCGGTCGACACCCCGGCTCACCTCCTCCAGCACCTCAGCAGCCCTCCTGCACTACTGGGATCTTCAAGTTGTTGAAGAGCATCTTCACCACCTGCCGCTCAACTCGGATAAATGCTCATAAGGCGAAGAGGGTCTCTAAGATCACTAGAGGGACCTTGCTGCAATCCAGGAGCACCTACAGCTTCCCCCTTGGGGATCTCTTATCTTCGACGGTAGTGAGGACAAGCCTCCCGTCGAGTTTCTGGAGCTCACCGAGGAGGAGCTCGCTCTCTTCACTGTTGGAGCTTCCTCGAGCGCTCCTCCTTTTTGTGCTCCTGCAACTGCTTCCTCATCTTTGGACGGTGACGGCGACTATGCTCATGATGATTCCAACAACGAGGAAGACGAATACGAGGAGGAGTAGTCCAATAGAGCTTTTTCTCCTTTTTCGTGTCTTGATGCCAAAGGGCGAGAAGTAGAGTAGTTTTCTTGTGTCATGTGAGTGTGTTGGAGTCTTATGGACCTGTACTATATTTTTATCGCTTTTATCTCGTACCTCTAGCTTTATGCCTATTTTGAACTATGTTATCTATGGTTAATGCACTATGACTTGTGTTGTCATCAAATTGTGGCTTGTGATGCCCCTATTTGTCAATATTATGGATCATGCCAAAAACATGTCATATGTGCATCATGGATTATCACACTTGATCACTTTGCATATAGGCACCCCACGACTGTTACGTGAGTATGAGATTATTCTCAATGTCTTATGCATATGCTCATACTCACTCAACACTTAAAATCATTTATTTGTCTCATAATAAAAAATCTTAATTGGTTGTCATCAATCACCAAAAAGGGGGAGATTGAAATTACATCTAGGACCCTTGTGGGTTTTGGATGATTAATTACAAATAATTAAAGAACTAACAAAATTGTTGAGATATTGAAGAAATAAAATGTACGGAAATCTTTTATTGAAAAATATTTGAGAAAGGGAGAAAAGACGCAAAAAAGGAAGGACTCATAGAATTAGGTTTTATATTTTCTCAAGTCGTAGAAAAAATGTACTATCAAGAGGGACACGACTCTTGTAGACTTAGGGAATCAAGTGGGAGCTCAACACATGGGAAAGTTTTGAAGAATATCAATTAACCTAAGACCCGGACTTGTCCGAGCCATGGGCTCGGATATGTTCGTGTCCTTGCTGCACAGTCAGGACTTGTCTGAGTTTGGCTAGGCATGTCCGAGTACTCACTGCATAAACCCGGACATATCCGAGGTGTGTCGTACTTGTCCGATGCAGACATATTCGAAGGGTGCAAAGCTGGATAAGTCAGACAAAAACCCCGCCTTGGTATCTCGGACTTGTCAGATCTATGTCGGACATGTCCGAAGCGACTTTTTAACACTCATTCAAAATCAAACACTCAGTCATACTATCAGTGGGTTATTCAGCTCAGACATGTCTGAACCATTTTCGGACATGTCCGACATGGGCAGCCTAACAACGGTAAAAATTACTTTTTGGCTATAAATACGGGACAAAATCCCCTCTCAGCCATACCCTAACCTCTCAAACTTTCACTTGCGCCCAGGACTCCCTTAAGAGCACTTCTCCACCTAGTTTTCACCTTTAGAAGCCAAAACTTGAGATTTTTGGGAAGAGCGAAAGAGTGGTTGTGAGGTTGAAGAAGAAGTGGTTTTGGAGTTGAGCTTTTATTTGATTTGCTTTGTTTTCCTGAGTTCTTCGTGTTTGTTACTCTTGGGTGCAAACCATAGACGGTTAGGCGTCTTTAGGCGATTTCTTATCAGATTTCACTGTCCAGGAAGTTTGTATCACCCTTGTGAGATAGTGGAAGAACCAAGACACAAACTTTGTGGTCTCTTGGTGAGAGAACGGCTAGTGAAGGCCTGGTCCTTCGTGGACTCCTCAACGGGGACGTATGTTTCTTTGTGAAACTGAACCTCAATGAAAATCCTGTGTTCATTGTCTCTCTTTCAATTTCCGCATCGTATTTACCTTTTTAGTGATCCTCTAGGGATTTATCTTCATCTAATTGTTCTATCGTGTTTTAGATCTTGCTTCACAAAAGTTGAGAAAAATCCTGCCTTTTATCAGTTCTTCACAGAATCTCAGATTTATTCGACTCCTATCAGACTTGTCTGAGCACAGTCGGAGAAGTCCGTACCAAGCTCAGACTTATCCGAAACCTTGGATCAGGACAAGGTTTAATTACTTGCATTTTTGTTTTAATTGCCTATTCACCCCCCTCTATGCCACCTTTCAGAAGCTCTCTTGAATCGATCTCCAGACTTCAGCCAAAGATGAGTACATCAAAACTTGTTTGAGTACTTCGTTGGACAAGGTGAAGTTTAAATAGCTTAGCAATTGCTGATATTCAATCAGTCAGGCCAAATACTCCAGATTCAACACCTTCTTCTTGGTCCTGTTGGCGTTCTCCACTTTGATTTCTTCATCAGGCTTGATGTTGGTTCCATCAAGGAAACCGTAAAGTTGTGCGCTACGCGCAGCAGGTAGCACATGTGCTTTCCACAGGAGAAAGTTGTCTCTTGTAAGTTTCTCCACATTATGGCTCAACGTCGTGAACCCTAAAGAGCTTGAGGACGAATTCATAGACGAGACATGATAAACTCAATGGAGTTAGCTGGCTTTGGTTACCATGTCAAAGCACACAACTTTTAATAGAGAGAAAATCAACCTCTCAAACTCGAGTAGCCTTGGTGTTATGTGTTGATGTAAATAGAGAAAATTACATATGGTAGCAATTACATTATTGGGAGATAATGATCACAGATCGACTCCTAAAATAAAAACAAACTTTCTATCTATTACAAGGTAGTTTAGATTACAATTCTATTTAATCTACAGCTACCTAATCTATTTGATCCTTGCGCATCCCTCCGATTAACTTCCTTATGCACCTGATAACATTTCCTTGTTCACATGATTACTTACCTTCACCTGAGAATTTGAACATTTGTATGAATCATCACCATTTTTTTACATCCCATTGGTGCTGGGAACACTCCCCGGACAGCAGTGTAAGACCCAATAAGGCTCGTGCGAAGCTGGAGATCGAACCCGCTGTTAGGAAGCGATCCTCACTTTTTACCCTACAGTTAGGAATGATCACACTGTCATGTGAAATAAATTGGCAGGCTGCAGTACAGTTCGTCCTTGGATATAAAGAACTTCATTGGAATTACAATTTGAAACATAGTTGAATCCTGCTAGTTACAAGATTTCAGGACTTGGTGACAAAGCTTCATGTAATTTTGCTGTGGACGCCTTTGCGGGCCGCCACCATGCACGCCGGGTCCACAAAGGAACCAGCAGTGCGGCACGAGGGGGCGGTGTCCCTGTGAACGAAACAGGAGGGAATCCTATGTAGAAGAAAATGTTTGAAAGAATAAGGGTATTAAAGATTGAGGCGGTGTTTGGCGCAGCTTGTCAACCAGCTTCTTAACAAATAGAAAAAATTCTAAATAACCCCAACAACTATTGACTAGGGACTAATTTACCCCCCAACTATAAAACCAGTTACTTAACACCCTGATCTTTGCAAAACCAGAGTTATTCCCCCCTCTAAGACGGTTTTCCAGGGTGGTTTTGCCACCTAAGATGCTTACCTAGCATTGTTTGCATGTCTCTAAGTGTGGGACCCATATGTCATTCAAGAGGACTAAGTATACCGATCTGATATCGATCTCCCGAAGGCCACGATCGTGTGTGAGACCTCCCTGACGGCGGAGTTCCTCCCTGATGGTGCCCTGATGGAGTGGCGGCGCCTTGCTCGCCGTCCCCTATCCAGGGCGCGCTGATCGACCTCCCTGGCCGCGGCGTCCTGTGCTCCACCTCCCCTGGCCGCCGCTTTCCCTGCTCATCCTGCCCTAGCAGCACCTGATCAGGCCACCTGCTCGTACGGCAGCTGACGATAGCTGAAATCTCAAAACAAGAAAGACACATATAGCAAATCACCTGTGAGGACTCATATCCAAACCCAAATCGATAAGGTTATCAACAGCGTCTGCGCTATCACTTCTAATGTCATCTCTGTAAGGCAAAAGAGCAATAAACTCCCAACATGAGTCTTCCTGGAAAATAAATAAATGATATGGGTCATAGATTTGCAGGTTGCAATGTGATAATGTCAAATCCAATTGCCTACCTGATGCCCTATAGCTATTGCCTGATATCCATCAAGAGTAAGCTTATCCGTTGTCATGTTTATTCTCTGTTTAACTGCTTTGCTGCAGCCACATTGATGAGCAACCTATAAAATGGAAACAGAATATGACCCATAAAGAAGCTCTAAGAACAAAATATGTGCAAGTATGTGCAGTTGTGCACACATGGTGTATGCCTGTGGTGATATTCGTGGGATGTGTTATTGTCTGTGTCCTAGGATCGTATGCCTGACACTGCAATGGTGACTTGCCTTTGAAGGATTGCTTTTGAGTACGCAGCACCTCATCCGTGGGTTAGAGCCTACTTGGGGATATTTCAAGATGGTCCAGTCAAAACATTTTTTTTGCAAGATCCGGACTGGCCGGCATATATTAATAAGAGGAGTAAGCAGTTACAGTCAAATGAACTACAAGGGCACGGTGCAGTAGGAATACACTGTATGTTATGAGGCACGATGACCTCTGGCTCCAGCTACAGTTCACAGAGAAAGAGTGTCAGCAATTTCAGAGGTCAGTTGGTCCAAGGTACGTTCCTTTTGATAAAAAACTCTTCTGTTCTGCTCACACCAAATGATCCAACAGACCAAGAGGGCAATGGATCACGTACCTCTGGCTTGCGCACTGCATCCAACGATACTGAGCCCCCTGAACCATAGCCCAATGGTTCCATCAGTAGGCCAGATAGTCGGATTGACCGTAGGCAGACTGAGGCTTTGATGGACTTGCAACCATACCTGGCGAAACAGCGGACACTCCGCAAAGAAATGATGGGCTGTCTCCACATTCCTTAGGCAAAGCGAGCATAAGTACTGATTCGGCCATCCTCTCTGCTGGAGCCTTGCAGCCATCCACAGTCGGTCCTGGACCAAGAGCCAAGCGAAGACCTTGCAATTGAGGGGGGGGGGGGGCACACCTTCTAGATTTTCGCTAGGAACCATGACCGAAAACCACCTTTGAATTGCAGTGCGTATGCTGAATGTGCTGAGTATTCACCAGTAGCAGAGAATGTCCAGATGATATCATCGTGTTGGTGGGAATCGTCAACCAGCTCAACCTCTTGCAGCAGCCCCCACAGTTGTACAAACTCAGATAGCATGTCAACAGTGATGTGGTGAATAAAATCCTTATCCAATTGTGGCCGGAGAGAGCACTTGCCACTGTTCTATTTTTCCTCCGGCTCGCATAGTACAGCTGACTGTAAGTGACGTTTAGAGAGCGGCCGCCCAACCAGTTGGAGGTCCAAAATCTGGTTCTGCACTCATTTTTTACTGTGATTTTTGTGGCAGCAGCAACTAGTTCTTTGTCAACTTTGTCCACAGGCAGTTCCATATCAATCCATGGCTTAAGTGGGGAGCGCCATTGATGCTAGAGCCACCGGAGCCTGAGAGCTCTCCCAAAGCAGCCAAGATCGATGATGCCCATTCCTCCTTGATCAGTAGGCCGACATACACACGCCCAGCTGATTTTGCATTTAGCCCCATGAATCTCTTGTGTCCCGGCCCAAAGAAATCGGCGACGTAGTTTATCCAGTGCTTTGAGAAATTGCTTCGGCAACTTGAGGACCGTTAGAGCAAAAACAGGAAGTGTACTGAGGACGGATCTCACCAGTTCCCTGCGTCCGGCCAGGGGCAATAGACCACTTTGCCAACCAGCAAGTCTGCTTTGTGCATGGTCCAAGATCAGTTGGAGGTGTACCATTGCAAGCCATGCATTAGTCAGCGGTAATCTCAGATACGTGATGGGGAGATCCGCAACATATTCGTTGAAGCTCTGGAGCACCTCACGTGTATCCAATTCTGTACACCGGATCGGGGTTACGCAACTCTTCTGAGCATTGATGTGTAGGTCCGTAGATTCTCCGAAGTCTTGCAAGATATTCATGGTAGTATCCACCTCATCTTGGTTGGGGTTGACAAAGATTATGAGGTCATCTGTGTAAAGTGAGACACGGAGCTTGGCCGCTGTTTCATCCAGTGGTGAAAGAAGGCCACCCGTTGTAGCTGCCTCGAAAGCTTCCTGTAGCACATCAATACCCAAAATGAATAAATTTGGCGATAGGGGGTCCCCATGGCGAAGGCCTCGTCGGTGCCATATTTTTGGACCAGGGTTGTCGTTGAGACGGAAAATAGATGCTGAGGAACTCCAGAGGGCACATAGCCAGTCTGTCCAACGTCTAGAGAATCCCCTGCGCTCTAGCATCTCAATTAAGAATTCCTAGGAAATAGAATCAATGGCTTTGGATATGTCAAATTTGAACATCAGGACTGGTTTCCTTCTCCGATGATAATGCCAAGCTAGGTTCTGAACATATAGATAGTTGTCGTGGATGCTATGGCCTTTGATAAAGGCATCCTGAGCGGGAGAAATCAAGTAGTCCATATGTGGCTGAAGCCTCATAGCGAGGACCTTCATGATGATCTTGGTGAAAGAGTGAATGAGGCTTATTGGCCGGAAGTCACCCGGCACCTCAGCCATCTCTCCCTTGGGCAATAATGTGATAAGGGCATTATTCAGTTTTCCGAGGGGGGCGGTCCTGAGCTCATGCAAGTATTTGAAGGCCGCAACAAGAACATACTTAATGGTGTCCCAACAGCTACGATAGAAATCGCTCGTGAAGCCATCAGACCCCGGTGCCTTCTCAGCTGGTAAATCGGTAATAGCTTGCTTGATCTCTTCCTCAGTGAAATCCCCATCTAGTATGTGATCATGCAATCCTGTCAAATTCAGTGTCTCGCAGCAGAATGTCATCGTGCGCTGCCATCTGGTTCCCAAGGTGTTCTGGAAATGCTGATAGAGAATATTAGCCATTGCTTCCTGCGAGGAGGTGAGGCTGCCATCTTGTTTCCTCAATCGTGGCACAAATAACTTCCGGGCTCTGGCATTTGCTCGGAGGTGAAAAACTCTTGTATTCGCATCGCCGGCTTTCATCCAAACTATTCTGGAAGCTTGGTGTCGCCGCGCGCGTTCGACTCGGCTAGTTCGAGCACCCGAAGCTTTAGCTCCTTCCGCAAGGTCATTTTGTCCGCCGAGAGGGCCCAGGTCTCCTGTGCAATGTCAAGATGCAATATGATCTCATTTGCCATAGCTAGCTGCAAATTGGCTTTACCAAAGATACGACGGCTCCAAGCCTTCAGTGCACTCGCCACAGCCTGTAGCTTATCATGTAGAGTGTTTGGTGGTGAGGTATGTACCGTTGCAGAATTCCAAGCCTCCTTTACAGTGTCCTAGAACCCAGGGATCTTGTCCCAAAATGTTTCAAAGAGGAACATGTGGGCACAGAAATCCCGACATCCAAGGATCTCATTGGCTAGTGTCGTACGATGCGACACCCAACAGTATACAAGAAAAGAACAAGAATAAAATACAATACCAAGTCTTTATTTATGAACACAGCAGAAGTTTTACAATACTAGGCGGAAAGGAAAGAGAACTATACATCATAGCTACGCTCTTGGCACTAGGTATGAAAAAGCAAAGTCATCCATGTCTTGGATGCTTCGCACTAGCAGCACTCAACTTACGGCGGCGTGTAGGGTTCCCACTCGACTGTAAACCCTAGAGGGGGCGCAGCCTCATCGTCGAACCCATCATCAGTAGTATAATCTGCAAAAACTTGTTAACTGCAAACGTGAGCTTTAAGGCTCAGCACGACTAACCCGTCTCACTAGACATATACAGGGGTGAATACTAAGCATAGGTAAGTTAAAGCCGTAAAGGACTTGCCTACATGTGGGTCCTTATCTTTCAACTTATTATCAGTAGCTTACCAGCTAAATGAAAGTAACTTTAGTGATCAGATTGGATAGCAATCAAAGTTCCAAAATAATTACAATTCAATACATCGTATTCTCCTGACTTCTTCAGTATTTACTACGTCATGACACGGTGAACAAGTGGTACTCTATTACCACGAGGGACGGTGATTGCAATCAGGACACACCCAGTCAACATGACACATACGCACTTACAGAAGCGCCAGCGAGTACTTATAGCAGTACCTACATAGCACTTCAGTACTAGGCGTATATGGTCACCTTTCACCCAACACTAGAATGCCGAACCGGTCGATCCATCACGAGCAGTAGGTCCCTGCGTGAGGCGTACTCTGACGTGCCCAACAGCTGATTTACACCATGCTGCCCTCAACCCACGCCTATAAAACAGAACGGTATGCCTCGACAGACCAGTATCAAGCTACGTCAGTTTGCTAGAGCCCATTTCTCCAGTATGTCGCCGGTACAATTCAAGCTTGTCCAGCAAGGCCACACACGAATTGGTCCTCAATTGACACAAGCAGGGCTATGCACGTGAGACCATGTCTCGCTGTATCCTACCCACTGCTCGGTCTCAATTTCATATTCATAAAACATTTCTTGATCCAATTCATCCCGTGTGATAAAATCCTATCTCGCGAGTAGATTCCAAGTACTCGACTTCTACCGGATCCCTATGAATATATGCATGGCAATTTGTACTCATTGGACTGTAGACCTATCCAAGACTCCATGGGATTTGTGGGTCATGCAAGTGGATGTGAAACACCTTAAGTGTAATGCACAAACATCTAAAGACGTAAGGTGAATGAAAACTGCAAAGACACTGTAAGGAACTTAAATGCAAACCGGGGCTTGCCTAAAAACGAGTCCAGGTCTATGTTAGTCTCTGGCAGTTGGACTTCCAAGGCTTCTGGCTGCTCCTCGACTTCAGTTACTACACGATATGCATATACTATATATGAATGACTTCGAAAACAATTAATATGTTTAAGGTCACAAGATAATATCTTATGATCAAAATAAGATAATAATCTTAACTTGCTTTGGAGCTTTTATGGTAGATACTAGGGGCTATAATTGAGACTCTTGAAAAGAACAGGAGATGATCAAGGAAGTTTGTTGTCCCTAAAATTCCTACAAGCATAAACCTTCTTTGAATTTTGGTTGTGATTCTCGATGTCTATCATGGCTACCAGTGATTGTACCATGCAGAGGAGGTCTCACTGGTTATAGGAAAATTTGTTTCACAATTTCCTAAGCCTCCAACACGGAGAAATTGATTTTACAAGTTTGGGAGAATTTCTGAAATGTTTTCTGTATTTTTCCCAATTTTTCAATTACATAGAGATTTGGAACACTGATCAACCCAATAAATGAAGTCCAATGAACTTGAGATTATTTACTGGAGATCAAGTGCATTGTTAAGAGTGCTCTGAGCAAAGTTGGGAATTTTCCAATTAAAAGAACAATAGTAATGAATTTCACAAGCAGTTAATTCAAAGGAATTAATTTTACAAATCATGGTAGTTTCATGTTCAACAAATTGAACCACACCAAAGTTGAGATCGAGATGAGTCTACCAGAATTTATTTGGAAATTTTTTAGCAAATATACTAGGAGTAATGAATTTTAGAAGTTTGATTAAATCCTAGAATTATTTTTAAATTGGAAAATTTAAATAAAGTGGCCGGTCCCACTTCATTTAAATAGACCAATCGCATCTGGACCACACCGGGGGCCACGTGGTTACCTCGCGCAGCCACATCGGATCTAGTGCCACAGCCGATCCGCGCGCTCGCAAGCGTCCCTGACAGGCAGGGCGCGTGAGGTCGTCTCCTACCTCGCGACAGTGGGCGGCGTACGTCGCCGCAGCAGTGGCGGCACACACCAGAATTTGTTGCGTCGACCTCCATCCGGCTCGGCCACGACCGCCTCGCCACAAAATCGGCCGCGCAAGACGATGGTGAGGTCCAATCGTGGCGGCGACAGCCGGAGATGGCGGCGCGATGACGGCAGCAGAGCTAGGGTTTCGGCGATGGCTGGAATCGCTTAGGAATGGCGCAAAAAGCTCAATAAAAGGTCAAGGTGGCTCCGGAGATCATGGAAGATTCCTAGGTGGTGTAAACGGCGTGGAACCGCGGGTAAACACAAGTTCGTCGATGAACAAGGGTGGTTTCAATGGCGGAGGGGAAAACTCTAATATGTCAGCAATCCTTCTATTGTTTCCATTGATTCTTGGCAGAAGGGTGCGCTAGGAGGTATGTATCAATATCTATGAATTAATTAAAGAATAGTTGCCTGTGGAAAGTGAATTAAATGGAGAAGTAAGCTAGTTCATGGACTTCGGCCGAAAGAAAAACATGAATAACTTGCTCGATACTTAAGGAAGTGAAGCATGGGTTTTACCATGAGAATGATCTCATGATGGTGATCCTTTTTGCTGTTGGAGTCGAGGCGCAACACTGCTTGTTGAGGGCCGATGACGGTGGCGCAGAGGCAACCATCGTCCCCAACTCCGGTGGCGTCCGTGAAACTGAGGAATACCACGGATTTAGTTCAGGAAAGGTTGAACCAATGGCTGGAGAAGGTAAAGCAATGAGTTGGGTTACTTTTTGATGCTTGAAGCTCGATCAACCGAGGGCTAGAACTGCCAGATGAAGTGGAGGAGAGGAAGGCTGTCGGTGATGGCGCCGGTGGTTCGTTTTTGGAAGAACGGTCGGTGAACGTCGAAGGGGAGTCATCCGGTGCTTAAGTAGAGTGGAGAGGTCGGTTTAGGCCACGCAGCTGCTTGCTTCGCATGCCCATGTCATGGTGGCGAGCTCTCCCTGTGTGAAAGCGCGGGGACAGCCATAAACAGAGCAGCCCCGTCGGTTCACCGAGTGGGAGAGGCTGGCAGTGGGTCCCACTGCTCCCCTTAAGCCTATCCTTCTCTGTAACTTCAATTCTCCTACCTAGGATTGTCCAAAAATTCTAGATTTTTGTGGGGAGGCCAAATCAATTGTGTATGTACAGATTTAGAAGTTGGATTTTGAATTTGGACAAGTTTCATTTAGAATTCAAATTCAAATTTGAATTTGAATGAAATTCAATGGAGTCACTGAATTAAATAGCAAATGAGTCTCAAAAATTATGAAAATTTTAAGGAGTGCTATTTGTAATATTATGAGGCCACGGAAAAATCTATAGCCTCTGATTTGAATATTTTGACAGGGCCCAAATTTACAGTAGCTATATTCAAGTTTTGAAATAATTTGAATATATTTAGTACTGCATATGATTTTTGCCCTGGCAATTTTCATTAAAATAAATTCCAAAATTTGTAGAAAGGTCACTTGAATTAATCTAGGGTCATTGGTGAAGTCCAATCCACATGATAATAAAATTTAAGTATGAGTAAAAGAATTATCTTTGATGAGATCAAGTTCATGTGTACAACCATAACTGAGCTCCACTATGGTTGATAACCAACTGATAATTGAACTTTATATTAAGTAAAAACTGGGATTTTACATTCCCCCCCTTAAAAGTATCTTGCCCTGAGATTATAATAGGAATGATAAAAGAAAAAGATTTAATGAACATATGCCACTAACAAGTCCGGATAGTTCGTTCTAAGGTAGTCCTCGCTTTCCCACGTTGCTTCATCAGCGGTATGGTTGCCCCACAAGACCTTGTAGAAATGCAAGGTGCGGCTTCTTGTGGTGTGAATCTTCTCATTGATTATCTGGGTTGGATGCTCAGAGTAAGTAAGGTCTGGTTGGAGAGCTTCCAAATCCTCCATACGGACGTCAGCTGGGGCCTTGAGACATTTCCCCAACTGTGAAATGTGAAATACATTATGGACCCCTGAAAGCAAAGCTAGTAGTGCTAGTCGATAGGCTACAGGTCCGCATTGTTCAATTATTGCAAATGGCCGAATGAAGCGTGGAGCTAGCTTTCCTTTTAATCCAAAGCGATGAATCCCTTTCATTGGGGATACACGAAGATAAACGTGATCCCCGACATCGAAGTGAAGAGGTCGACGCCGTTTGTCCGCATATCTTTTCGGACGAGACTAAGCAGCCTTGAGATTGGGTTGAATAACTTGTACTCGTTCTTTGGCTTCATTCACCAAAGGTGTGCAAACTCACACCAGTTCAAAGGTGTGCGACACTTTCGGCCTTAAAGAACTTCATATGGTGCCATTTGGATGCTAGCCTGATAACCATTGTTGTATAAAAACTCCGCCAATGGTAGATGATCATCCCAATTCTTACCATGCTGGATGGCACAGGTGCGGAGCATATCTTCTAGCACTTGGTTTAGTCGCTCTGTTTGACCATCAGTCTGAGGATGGTAAGATGAGCTTCGAATCAACTTAGTTCCCAACGATGCGTGGAGCTGCTCCCAAAATCGAGCAACGAAAACGGATCCACGATCTGAGATGATGGTGCGGGGTACTCCGTGTAAGCACATGATTCTAGAAATATACAACTCTGCGTACTTTGGTGCATGGTAGTTGATATTCACGGGTATAAAATGAGTTGAGTTGGTCAATCAAGCAACTATCACCCAAATGGAATCATGCTTACAGAATGTGAGAGGCAAACCAACGATGAAGTCCATGCTGATGTCCTCCCATTTCCAGGCCGGTATGCTTAAAGGTTGTAGCTGTCCGGCTGTCCTCAAATGATCGGCTTTCAATCGCCGACATGGATCACATTCTGATATATACTTCGCTATTTCATGCTTCATCCGGGACCACCAGAATTTCTTCTTCAAGTCCTGGTACATTTTGTTACTTCCCGGATGAATAGAATACTTGGACAAATGAGCTTCGTTTAAAATCTTCTTCCGAAGTTCCATATTACGGGGCACCATGATATGGTCTTTTAACCAGATGGTACCGTCATCGTCACATCGAAAAAACTTCATCTCCCCCTTCTTCATTCTTCGGTGAATGTGCAACATTCCCTTTTCTTCCCTCTGAGCCTCTACAATATATTCCCTTATGGTAGGAATGAGAGCTAGATTGTAGAGCGCTCCATATGGAACCAAGTAGACACTCAACTCTTCTTCTTCCATCGAGGTGATGGAAAGATTTTGGACATGGGACTTGCGACTCAGCGCATCTGCAACTACATTCGCTTTGCCAGGATGGTAGTGGATCTCAATCTCATAGTCTTTGATCAATTCCAGCCATCTTCGCTGTCGCATATTCAAGTCCTTCTGGGTGAAGATGTACTTCAAGCTCTTGTGATCGGTGTAGAGATGCACTAGGTTGCCCAATAGATAGTGTCTCCACATCTTTGAAGCAAGTACCATGGCAGCGAGCTCAAGATCATGAGTCGGATAATGTTGCTCATGGTTCCGAAGCTACCGTGACCCATAAGTGATCACCCTTCTATCTTGCATCAATACACAACCTAAACCAATCCCAGATGCATCACAATAAACATCAAATGACTTGGTTGTGTCCGGTTGGGCAAATACCGGTGCCGTTGTGAGCTATTTCACTAATGCTTGAAAACCTTCCTCACATTCCTTCGTCCATACATACTTCTTCCCTTTCTTCATAAGTTCTGTCATAGGTTTAGCTATATTGGAGAAACTTGGAATGAACCTCCGGTAATATCCTGCTAAACCCAGAAAGCTTCGAACTTCATGTACAGACTTCGAAGACTCCCATTTGAGTACTTGTTTAATCTTGCTTGGATCAACTGCAATCCCCTCAACAGAGATGATGTGCCCTAGAAATGGCACTTGACTAATCCAGAACTCACATTTGCTGAACTTAGCATACACCTTGTGGTCTCCCAATCGTTGAAGCACGACGCGCAAATGTTGAGCATGTTCTTCTTCATATTTCGAATACACAAGGATGTCGTCGATGAAGACCATGAAAAATTTGTCCAATTCTGGCATGAACACCGAAGGCATGAGATGCATGAAATGAGCCGGTGCATTGGTCTATCCAAAGGACATGACAAGGTACTTATACAATCCATACCTCGTCGAGAATGCCATTTTAGGTATATCCTCTGGTCGAATCTGGATCTGATGATACCCATAATGAAGATCCAACTTTGATAATACCTTAGCACCTATCAGTTGATCGAACAGAATATCGATGTGTGGTAGTGGATACTTATTCTTGATTGTGACAACATTGATTGGATGATAGTCCACACATAGTCTCAATGTCTTATCCTTCTTCTCCACGAACAATGCAAAACAGCCCCAAGGTGATGAACTTGGACGAATGAAACACTTGTCCATAAGTTCCTTCAGTTGCTCCTTCAGTTCTGCAAGTTCCTTAGGTGCCATCTTATATGGCTTCCTCGAGATCGACACTGTTCCCGGTACAGGTTCAATCTTAAACTCAACATCTCTTTCTGGTGGCATACTAGGAAGATCCTCGGGAAATACATCCGGATACTCACATACCACTGGAATATCCTCAAGTTTAAAGGCCTCGATGTTGTAAGTAGTTGGAGTCACTCGGATGATACCCTCAAGAATGAGAGTTTGGGGAGGTTGGAGTGGAGAATTCAGATATACTCTTCGAGGAACGATGTCAATAATAACACCATTGTATTGCAACCATGCCATCCCTAAAATGCCATCTATCTTTTTATGCTCCAGTAATATAAGAGAGGTAGGGTATATGCTCCCACCCAAATTAAGAGGTACCCTATGGACCATTTCATCTTCTACTACTTTCCCACCTGGAGAACAAATCATAAATGGGGTTTTTGTGGGAATAATCGGCAACTGATATTGAATGACATAAGACTTACCAATAAATTTGTGGGAAGCACCGGAGTCAAAGAGGATGACTACAAGATGACCAAGGAGAGAGAACGTACCCGTGAGTACGGGTGCTCCTTCCAGAACGTCCTCGATGGTGAGGTGGTGGATGTTGCTGGTTCTGTTGGCTCGCTTCTTGGGCTGGTTGCGGGGCTGGTTTGCCCCCTGGTATGAAGACGGTCCCCGCCTTGCCTGTCCTGCAGGTAGTCCATGGCGAAGTGCCCCATACGACCACACGTGAAACATGTGTACGGGGTATGACTGAAACAGAAGGGAGGACGGAACCCCGGTGCACGCGGTGGAGGTGGAAGTTCACGTGGCATCATCCCCTGCTGCTGCGGATGGAAGCCGACGTTGTTGAACTGGCGACCATGAAACATCGGTGGTCGCGATGGCGGCTGCCACCTCTGGCCGAATGTTGATCGATACACCATTCGATACTTCTGAGGAGCACCACCTCCGCTGCTCTACGGAGCACTCCTTTTCTTCTTGTCAAAGAACAGCTCCCTAGTAGCGTCCTCCTATACGATCGCGGCATTGACAATGTTGTTGAAGCCACCGCTGTTGAACAAGGCAAGCTTGTCCTTCATCTTGGGGTTAAAACCCCGGTAGAAGCATTCATGCTTCCAATCTTCCGTACTCACTTGGTCCTGAGCATACTGGGCCAAGTGGTTGAAGATCTTGGAGTACTCGTAAGCACTCCTTCCTCCTGGCTTCAGCTCCAAGAACTCTTGAAGCTTCCTCCTCATGATCCTGAGAGGTATATGATAGGTGCGGAACGCCTCCCAAAATTCTTTCCAGCTCACGACATAGTCTGCTGGTCGTGCGGCGAGGTAATTCACCCACCATGCTCCAGTAGATCCCTGCAACTGTTGTGCCGCGAACAGGGTCTTCAGCTGTTCGGTCATTCGCAGCAAACCAAACTTTCCTTCGATGGAGCGGAGCCAGTTGTTTTCATCCAACGGTTCATCGGCCTCCATGAAGACCGGCTGGTGCATTGACATGAACTCTGAGTATGAACTCGGAGAGGGCTGTTGTGGACCCGCATCTGGTCGCCCCCCCCCCCCCCCCCCCCCTTGACGGGACGAATGTTGAACCAAGGTTTGCAGCAACTCGGTTTGCTTGTCGCGCGAGCCGAGCACTGCGGCGAGAACCTCCGCTAGACTCCTTGGAAGTTCAGGAGGTGGTGGTGGTGGTGGAACTTGTTGTCGCAGCGTTGCAGCTTGCTCCAGGGTCGGAGATTCGTCCTCATGACCACGACTTGAACCTCCCATTTCAGGCGTCGAACGCGTACGCACCATTCTGCATCCATATGATTTAAAATCAGCACATGGTTGATTTTCCTTCATCCATTTCATATTACAGTTGTGCGAATATTGATAAGGGAATAAGTGCATAACATTCTTATATATTGATAAAGTACAAAATTTATACAAGATATATTATCTTATGACCAAGTTTACAGTAGTGAACTCCAAAATGACGGAATCCCACTACAGAAGTGCATCTCTACCATACTTGGTCCCCATGAGACGTCTTACACACTTGTCATCTTATAACTACACAATACTTTTTATAATATGATACAAACATAGCCACAAAGTAAATACGAGCAACTACTAAACTATACGGTGCCTGTGATGGCATGAGTGCTGCCCCATCCTACTTCGATACGTCCTATTTGATGTACTCGCGTATCTTAGGACCTTCTTCGTCTTTGTCCTCAGAAATTGGTGCCACAGGTGCGGCTGCTGGTGCAGGAGTTTTTGCCTCACCCGCAATCGATGATGTCGTGGCAACTAATGATTGCACATCATCCTGTAGAAGAATCATCTTATAGTCTTCCAGTTCCTTTTGTGCATGCTCGCAACTGGATTTCCAATACTGAGTCTCCTCCCTGGATTGATCCCGTTCTTGAGTCACCGTACTCAACTGATCATCCAGCAGCTGCACCTCAAGTTGACTCGCCTCCAATGCACTTTCTGCACAGTGCGCTTCATGGCGAGCTTGCGATAGGTCTTGAAGAGCTCGGTGCCACTGATTCTCCCTAGCATTGAAACGTAGATTAAGAGGAGCAATCATGGCTCTAAGTTAGTCATTGGCCCACTCAAAATGATCTCCTCGAATCAAAGCTTGTTTCAGATCACCCAACAACCCTTCAATGCTAAGATGTTGTGTAACGCTCACTTGACACGATGATGCTGCATATAATGTAAGGATTATCTTGGGTACCTCTCCGTGAAGGCCATAATCTTCACTCATTCGACTTGCCCACTCCTCACTAGATCTACCATCAATTGGAAAGAGCGCGAACGGGGTGCCCACCAAATGACGAAAATGAAGCTTGCAAAACCTCGCAATAGCATCACTCGCGGCAAAACACCACGTGTCTTCCAACTGAGCCCCTTTCACCTGGATGAAGAAAGGAGCCCATCCAATATATGATGGACCATTGGGAACATCAACATATATGGTGCATCTTGTACCACCTCCATCATCGAATTCCCTGCCCCAATAGCTCGGTATGTCGTGATACCCGAACCGTTGAAGCAGTGCTATCAACAACTCTGGAAAACCTTTTCGATGAGAACACATCGCGAACACCCATCCATTTGATAAAGTGTACCATCAAGTCTGCCATTTGTGGAAAATATACATGATCAATGAAAAGGTTTCCAACTTCCAATATTTCAAAAAAAATTCAAAACTGGAGTAGTAATCACAGTCTGTTCCAGCTGACCTTCCTGTATAAATTCAAAATTTTTATACAGGAAACTTCAGAACCAGAAGTTGGGTTGAATAAAAAAGTTGTAGTACACTTTATAAACTTTACATATTGTACTCATACAGCTCTAGGTGAGCTAGTAAGTAAATTTTATACAGGTTTAAATTTGACCTAAATTTTCTGGAAATTTTGACAGAACCTCCCCTGTATATGTGGTTATTTCCACAATTTATACAGGTATATAAAAACAATATATTGAGGTAATGACAAAATAAACATTGTATAACATCAAGTTAACAATCCAGAAGTAAAATATTGCAGCCATGAAACATCTTTTATACAGGTATAACGCGCAAATTCGAATCTATGTGCAAACCGTTTCAAGTTCTGGTCTGCCAGAACCAAGTTTGCGACAATAGGAATTAAACACCGTTACACCAAGATTCAGGTCATAAGAACAAAATAAAGTTGATATAGGACTTCCTAATATTTCCAGAAATGTATAAATGTGACCATGTCACTATTCTGGACTGAGAGATATTACTATCCAAACTTAACAGATGAACTGACTGGTTTTCACCAGCAGTCCTGCAGTTCACTGTTTTGAACTCAAAATTTGATTTGACTCTAATTTGAATCAGGAAAAACTTTGAATATAAAACTGTATATATCCTTCTACCCTTTCAGATATGTATCACAATAAGGCAGAAGATTTTTCTACAGGGATTTATGGCAAAAATACAGAGACTGGTATAATGGTAGGGTCATCTGGGGCAGTTTTAATATACCCCAAATTTCAATAGATTATCAAACTTTTCTGCCTTGATGGTCAACAGAAAAGTTGTAGAGGGCTTCAGGAGCTTTCCATCCATATAGCATACCCCTGTGATAAGTAACAACTAACCAGGATCATAATCCAGCGAAGTTGAGCAAACTTCAGCCAGAAATTTAGAATCCTGGTTCTACCCCTTTGTCAAGCCGAAACCAAAAACACAAGTCCAAACATAGCAGTTAGTGATAGTTGGACTTCAAACACAACACATCCATTCTGTCGTGGGGGATGGTCAAGTATCAAATGTGATACTGCCGGTACTACGTTCCTCACCAAAGAAAATTCTAACCGATATATCCGGATATGTTTATAGGTGGCCCTAGTATCCTTCACTCGCAAACGTGTTCTACACGGGTCGCTACCGTAGTCAGTGAAGCTGCAGAAGACAAACAATCCCCTGTCACACCTGCACACCACAAGGACGGTTCGGGGAAACACGACAGGCAAACACAATACATAGATATATATTTGAAAGTAAATGCATACGACTCCGGTGTGAGTCGTCCTCGAGCGAGGTCATGTTTCGAGGTACATGGTTGTACTACGTCTGTACAGCAAAGACTCCCACACGAACCGTCTTATACACGCTCGGGCATACGTATTTCGCATGCTCCCATATAACATGAATAGTTCTAGAGACGCATACTATCGGGTTATCCACCACCCGACGGGGGCTCCCACTAATTTTGTGTCACGCTGGGGTACCACGTGTCATATGTCCTCAGAAACATGAACAACTTCAGAGACTCATATTGACTCTTCCGTGCAAGGCCACAGAATGATTTCCATGCTACCTCTCACATGGTGAGCTTATCGCAATTGATCCGCTTACGGTGGCGTACATTACCTCTTACCTGACGTCGGAGCGTCGCTACAGAATTAATAACACATAAGTTAGTTTACCACCTTTGTAACTTATACTAATAATACTCCTTATATGGGAATATAGCTAATTCCTCACTCATATAATCCTAAGTTTTTGAAAATATGCTCCTCTCAAGCACACTGTTCCCAATAATGCTCTGATACCATGTTGTGGGGACTGAAATCCCGACATCCAAGGATATCATTGGGTGGTGTCGTGTGATGTGACACACAACAGTATACAAGAAAAGAACGAGAATAAAATACAATACCCAGTCTTTATTTATGAACACAGCGGAGGTTTTACAATACTAGGCGGAAAGGAAAGAGAACTATACATCATAGCTACGCTCTCGGTACTAGCTATGCAAAAGCAAAGTCATCCACGTCCTGGATGCTTCGCACTAGCAGCACCCAACTTACGGCGGTGTGGAGGGTTTCCACTCGACTGTAAACCCAGGAGGGGGCGCAGCCTCATCATCGAACTCGTCATCAGTTGTATAATCTGCAAAAACATGTTAACTGCAAACGTGAGCTTTAAGGCTCAGCAAGACTAACCCGTCTCATTAGACATATGTAGGGGTGAATACTAAGCATAGGTAAGGTAAAGCAGTAAAGGACTCACCTACTTGTGGATCCTTAGCTTTCCAGTTATTATCAGCAGCTTACAAGTTAAATGAATGTAACTTTAGTGATCAGATTGGACAACAATCAAAGTTCCAAAATAATTATAATTTAATACATTGTATTCTCCTGACTTCTTCAGTATTTAATATGTCATGACACGGTGAACAAGTGGTACTCTATTACCGCGATGGACGATGATTGCAATCAGGACACACCAGGTCAACACGACACATACGCACTTTCAGAAGCGCCAGCGAGTACTTACAGCGGTACCTACATAGCAATTCAGTACTAGTCGTATATGGTCACCTTTCACCCAACGCTAGAATGCCGAACCGGTCGATCCGTCACGAGCAGGAAGTCCCAGTGCGGGGCGTGCTCTAATGTGCCCAGCAGCTTATTTACACCCCACTACCCTCAACCCACGCCTATAAAATGGAACGGTATGCCTCGACAAACAAGTATCAAGCTATGTCAGTTTGCTAGACCCCATTTCTCTAGTATGTCGCCGGTACAATTCAAGCTTGTCTAGCAGGGCCGCACACGAATCGGTCCACAATCGACACAAGCAAGGTTACGCACGTGAGACCACGTCTCGCTGCATCCTACCCGCTGCTCGGTCTCAATATCATATTCATAAACCATTTCTTGATCCAATTCATCTCATGTGATAAAATCCTATCTCGCGAGTAGATTCCAACTATTCGACTTCTACCGGATCCCTATGAATATAAGCATGACAGTTTCTACTCATCGTGTTGTAGACCTATCCAAGACTCCATGGGATTTGTGGGTCATGCAAGTGGATGCCAAACACCTTAAACGTAATGCACAAACATCTGAAGACATAAGGTGAATGAAAACTACAAAGACACTGTAAGGAACTTAAATGTAAACCGAGGCTTGCCTGAAAACGAGTCCGGGTCTATGTTAGTCTCTGGCAGCTAGACTTCCAAGGCTTCCAGCTGCTCCTCGACTTCAGTTACTACAAGATATGCATATACTATATATGAATGACTTTGAAAATAATTAATATGTTTAAGGTCAGAAGCTAATATCTTGTGATCAAAATAAGATAATGAGCTTAACTGGCTTTGGAACATTTATTGTAGATACTAGGGACTATAATATAGACTCTTGCAAAGAACAGGAGATGATCAAGGAAGTTTGTTGTCCCTAAAATTCCTACAAGCATAAACCTGCTCTGAATTTTGGTTGTGATTCTGTTGGTCTATCATGGCTACCAGCGGTTGTACCATGCAGAATTGGTTTCGTCCACATCCATCTGGCTCGGCCGTGACTGCCTAGCCACAAAATCTGCCACGCAAGACGATGGTGAGGTCCAATCATGGCGGCGACGGCCGGAGATGGTGATGCAACGACGGCGGCGGAGCTAGTGTTTCGGTGATGGCCGGAATAGCACAGGAATGGCGCAAAAAGCTCGGGAAAATGTCGGGGAAGCTCGTGATATCACGAGGAAGATTCCTAGGTGGTGTAAACGGCGTGGAACCGCCGGTAACCACAAATTCATCGATGAACAGGGGAGGTTTCAATTGCGGAGGGGAAAACTCTAATATCTCGGCAATCCTTTGATTGTTTCCTTTGATTCTTGGAAGAAGGGTGCGGTAGGAGGTATGGATCAATATCTATGAACTGATTAAATAATAGTTGCGTGTGGAAAGCGAATTAAACAGAGAAGTAAGCTAGTTCATGGACTTCGACTAAAAGAAATACGTGAATAACTTGCTCGATACTTAAGGAAGTGAAGCACGGGTTTTACTGTGAGAAAGATCTCATGATGGCGATCCTTTTTGCTGTTGGAGTCAAGGCGCGACACCACTTGTTGAGAGCTGATGACGGTGGCGCAGAGGCGGCGATCGTCCCCAACTCTGTGGCGTCCTCGAAACTGAGGAATACCACGGATTTAGTTCAGGACAGGTTGAACCAACAGCCGGAGAAGGTAAAGCAACGAGCTGGGTACTTTTTGATGCTTGGAGCTCGATCAACCGAGGGATATAACGGCCGGATGAAGTGGAGGAGGGGATGGCGGTAGGTGATGGCGCCGGTGGTTCGTTTTTGGAAGAACGGTCGGTGAACGTCGAAGGGGAGTCATCCGGTGCTTGAGTGGAGAGGTCAGTTTAGGCCACACAGCTGCTTGCTTGCATGCCCATGTCACAGTGGCGAGCCCTCCTGGCGTGGAAGCACGGGGACAGCCGTAAACAGAGCGGCTTCGTCGGTTCACCGAGTGGGAGAGGCTGACAGTGGGTCCCACTGCTCCCCTTAAGCCTATCCTCCTCTGTAACTTCAATTCTCCTACCTAGAATTGTCCAAACATTCTAGATTTTTGTGGGGACGCCAAATCAATTGTGTAGGTTCATATTTGGAAGTTGGATTTCGAATTTGGACAAGTTTCATTTAGAATTCAACTTCAAATTTGAATTTGAATGAAATTCAATGGAGTCCCTGAATTAAATAGCAAATGAATCTCAAAAATTATGAAAATTTTCTGGGGTGCTATTTGGAATATTATGAGGCTATTGGAAAATCTATAGCCTCTGATTTGAATATTTTGACAGGGCCCAAATTTACAGTCTATATTCATGTTTTGAAATAATCTGAATATATTTAGTACTGCATATGGTTTTTGCCCTGGCAATTCTCATTCAAATAAATTCCAAATTTTGTAGAAAGGTCACTTGAATTATTCTAGGGTCATTGGTGAAGTCCAATCCCCATGATAATAAAATTTAAGTATGAGTAAAAGAATTATCTTTGATGAGATCAAGTTCATGTGTACAACCATAATTGAGCTCCACTATGGTTGATAACCAACTGGTAATTGAACTTTATATTAAGGAAAAACTGGGATTTTACATAACATCGCCCGACGCCGAGGTTTAATCTGCTGTGAGAGTAGGATGGGACAATGATTCGATAGGGATGATGACAACGACTGCAGATAGAGTCCCGGAAATTTCAAATGCCACTTCGTGTTGTAGAACGTTTTGTCGGGTCAGACCATCGTTGGGTCAGTTCACTCGTTGCTCCACGTATGTCTTCTGTTTTGAAGGGCAAATTCCAGTAGTTCACAATGATCAAGGGTGCGCCTGAATGAGCCCATGATCCTACGATTGAGGTTTGAGTTGTTCTTATCAGTCGCTTGATAAATAAGGTTGAAATCTCCCACACAAAGCCATGGTGTACCATCCGTCGGTTTCAATGAAACAAACTCCTCGAGGAATGCAACTCTTTCACTGTCTTCACAAGGGCCATAAACAGTAGTGACTTGAAAGCTTGCCTCAGCTACATGAAGTCGCATCATCTCAGACAAACAATAGGTACCTCGGGTCAGTTGGTGAGCTTGGACATGGTCTGGATCCCAAGCGATGAGAATGTTGCCTCGAGTCCCCATTGCTGGTAGGTATTCCATCGCAGTAAGTCTAGGGCCCAGAGTTTCACGTTGAACATTTGGTGGTATGGCTGCCAACTTGGTCTCTTGGAGACAGGCAACCATCGGAACCGCCAATTCTATCAGGAGCTGAATGCCTTCACGCCGAGCGGGGAGATTCAAACCTCGGACATTCCATGAGAGGAAGCTAATGGAGTTGTAAGCAAAGGAGGAAACTAAACATCCACCTAAGAGTAATCTTGGACTGCCCAAAAGAACACCGAGAGAAAACAGCACACTAAACCACGAGCTAGGCAACACGGAGGTACACTGACTAATAGAGGAGACGGGCCTAAGGACTGAAGCAAAGCTGATACTTCGGGGTAATCCATTTTCTGAGCTTGATGCATGAAGACAGACATATCACCAGACGCGAAACTGTTGAAGAAAGAGGGCGATGAGCTAGGTCGTGGCCGCCACCTCTTCTGCAGCAACTGACTCGGCTGCAGCAGTGATGGAGGTGTTCTCCAGCTGGTGGGCACCATGTATCACGGCGATAGCCTTGGCTGGCAGCGGTGTCTTGAAGGCATCCTCATACTTTTTGACAGCTGCATCTCCTGTTGGTTCACCACCATTGATATCCAGGATGCGCATGAGACGTTGCTGAGCACGCTGGGATACCGTGATTACACTTGGTCGTGCTGCCTGGCGGGCACTCTGCCGGGTGGGCTCAGCAACCGGCTGCTTCTTGCGATGGCCATCCTTGGCAGACGACATAGGCGGAGTGGAGATGAGTGGAGCCAGTACATGCTGAAATGGCTTGGTGGAGGTGTTAGCAGCTACCTCGGGTGGGGAGCGAGGCATGCAAGTCATCAGCTGAGCCCCTTGCTGTTCGGCAGGCGGCACTGTAGCGTGTTGTGGCCCCACTGCTGTAGACTGGCTCGATGTAGCATTGGGTGGAGTCACGGGCCCCTGGGAGCCGGCCAAGCAAACATGGACGTTTGAATCCTCGTGGACCAAACGTTGAGTATACGATCTAGAAGCTAGCATAGAGGGCCAGCCCAACAACTCGTCGATCATTGGGTCTGGGGGATTCATTTGGGGGAAAAGTTCAGTCATGCTTTTCAAAGAGCACAACAGCAGGGAGGGGTCAGGACCCATTCCCAGCTTCCCTACAATGTCCGCCTGCTCCAATGTAGTGGACAAGGGAGTCCATTGGTCATGGGTTCCACCGCCCGCTGTTCCTTGCCGTCCTCCTCCTCTAGCAGCCCAGTGGCGCATTCCTACTTCTCGACCCAGCCATTGGCCAGTCTAGGCTGAAAAGCTGCCGAAGCCAGTCTTTTGCCCGAACCTGAAGACCCGTGGTGACGATGCGGACCAGATTAGTCCCCCCACGGCCTGGCAGGGAACCTTGCCGCCGGCCCACAGGATGTTGGTGCCTTCCCTGGGGCCCAGTTGTCGGAGCTCAGCGGTATCCTTCAAACCCTGGCGGCGGTGGGTTGTTGTCACCATCGTTGTTTCGACGGTGAAGGCATGGAGCTGACGGATGACACCTTGCATGGCGATGCATGGACCGAGCAACACTTCTGACGTCATTTGGGACATCCGGGACCCAAAAGCACTAGTGGTAGCGTGGTGCACCATCTTGCACCGAGTTGGAAGATACTGAGGAGAACCTACTGCTGTCATCAGAGGAGGAGGAATCTAGATTAACAGGCGTGAAGTCATAGCAATGGTCAAGGTGAATCAAGAGATCAACCATGTTACCCTCCGACAGAACGTCTGTCTCTACTCTGCTCGGCGGGCCGTCCGAGGCACTGGAGCAACAAGCAAAGGTGGGGAATAAGGTGACCGTCTTCGTGCATGTCAGGAGGTTGGGGTCAAACATCCAACCCACAAATCCAAACACGTCTGGGATGGCTTGTGCTGCAGCGGCGCGACCAAAGTGGTCGAAGAGACATATATCACCCAGGTTCTGTCGGACGGCTTCAGCCGACCGTGCAAAGAACGGCAGGTGTTCAATGATGATCTTGACTCAAAACATCTAGGACGTGCCCTGAGAGGTAGCATCCAGACTCCAAGGGGACGCCCGAAACTCCGCACCACCGATGTAGACACTGGCCCATTGGTTACCTGGGAACACTGCTCCATCTGTGCAAGATGGGCCACGAAGGAGCTGTCGTCGTGGTGAGCCACTGATACATCCCACAGAGCAATGTGAAATTTCTGGTAGATGGCATGGCGAACGTCGCTCGCACCCGCAGCGTGACGCCCTCCAACCGCCAAGAGAAGGACGAGGCGTGGGCGAAGATGTGCCATCTCAGCGGCCATCGTGCCGCTGATCGGAGCCACAGACTAGCTGTGGAGTGGCCTCCGAGCTTGGTGAGAAGGGTTCTCTCCATCTATGCGGCCTTACTCTTCTCAGGCTTCTGCTGCTGACAGAGGGCTTCCTTGAAGGAGGTTTCAGGGCGGATTGTTGTAGGGGTATTGAGAACCTTTGGCAGCGATGGAAATATCAGTCTGCTTCTTATGTCAGGGGCTGGGGTGAGTAGTCTCGGGTGGATGCAATGCAACCCTTCAGAGCAGAGGGGTTGGGAGCATCGACGAGTAGTGTGTCCATTGTGGAGGAAAGAGATGCACCGAGGAGGTTCTCGACACTGGGCGATGAAGTGGTCTTTGGCAAGGCACCGGAAGAAGTGCCTTTTTAAGCTCCTCTAACGGGAAGAGGGAGCTCCTCGCCAAGGATTGGATCGGCTTGGTCTTGGGTGGGTCAAAGCTAGGGATCCGGTGCCTCTGGCGAGCTCCCTTCCAATCTGGTGAAAGCAGTAACTCCGGAGTGCCCACAAAGGTCATCGGAGAATTGATGTCAAGGATGCCCGGGTTGGCAGAGTGCTCATCGAGGGGGGGTTTTGGTGCTCCTCCACGCAGGCCTCTGAAGCTCTAGACCATAGTCTACCACCGGAGGCACGTTGTTGAGGTCCTGCAGTTTTGAGAGACCAAAGGCGTGCTGCCAGGGGCCTGTCGCCCTTCAATGCTGTAGGGAGCGATGAATCCTTAGATGAAACAAGGCCTCTTAATGACCCTCCCTCATCTTGGTCAGAAAGCTCCACCAGCGAAGCCTTAGCGTGTGGTGTTCGTGAAGGCTCCTGAGAAGAAGATATTCGCTAGCAACCATCTCGATCTCCAGGAGAAATGGACATGGTGACGATGACCTGAGATAGGAGAGGTGGGGGACCTTTCTCACCAGCAGCAGACACCAGCATGCTTATCATCTTTGACGCATATTCTGGCAGGATGGAGATGCGACAGGGCAGGCGCATCTCTACGGACGACAAGAGGAGCCCATCATCATCATAGTCAAAAAGCTCCGCGACAATAACCGGAAGGAGGTAGCTTTCAAAGGCTTTAGCTGAAGATGCAGAGGTCCCATTTCCCTTGGCCGGACTGACAGGGGCGGAAAACGAGGTGAACTCCATGAGATCGAGTTGATGTGATCGAAGGGACACCAGGGCGAACCAAGAGGACTGCTGGGTGGATGGGTCTGGAGATTGGGATGAGGTGTTGTGGGGTTAAGCAGGAGTAAGGGAGACAGGACGGGGGCTTGGGTGTGGAAGGGAGGTGGCATGGGGGCTAGGGAGGGGGAATGGTGGCGAGGTCGCTGTCGGGGAAGAGGACGACAAGGTCGCTGTCAGGGAAGAGGGTGGCGAGGCGGCCATCCACCTCTTTGAACACGATGTATCAGCTCCTCCATCTGTCCACTTTCATGGCCCCTTCTTCTCCAATCAAAACATAATCAAACTAGTATACTGCATCAACAAAACCTCAAAATCCAAGAATGCAGCATATGAATTGCAGAAATCAGAGAATGCATCTGAGTCGGTCGAGTCTGCAATAGGTACATCACCTTTGAAGAGGGACGCCCCACCTCACTTCTTCTCGACCGATGCCGCACTAATCCTTGGGATCCGACGCTCCTCAGATCCCTAGTCTTCGAGCTATCCCCACCGGCCCGTTGTGGTGGCTCCTCTCCGCACCCGACAAAGGACGGTGCCGACAAGGTCACGATGCCGATGAGAGGCATGGCTATATGCCGTGCTCCTTCCATGGGATCCTCTGCAGCTCACCTCCCTGCTCCTATTGCGAGCTCCCAACTGCCCGCCATGGTGAGTCGGTGCTGCGCCCTGCGTTGCAGCCCGCCGGAGCCCAGAGCGCAGCCTCGGCCTCCTTCGTTGCTTCCGTCAAGACAAAAATGCCTGATACCCCAATTTATCCTAGTGGACAGCATCCGTATGCACTTATTTAGTTTTACTCAGTCCTCTTCAATGACATATCCACCCTCTATTTAACACTACACCCCCCTATTCGGTACAGTTCTTAAAGTAAAAGAGGGCATGACTATACGATTATAGTCGTCATACGTATGTCAGCCGGTCGCTTGAGGCTGCAGCTCTTCAAGACGAGAGAAGATGAAAGAACGAGAGAGAGACAGGGAAGTGGGTCTGTCGAGGTCCTCCATCCTCACGCGCAGGTGTTTGCCGTCTGCACCCTAGTCATTCGTCTCCGTGTCCGTTTAGATGCATACTTTAACTTCTAATGAAGTGGGCCTTGTCGGGCTCTAAATGGGTTGTGTCATGTCAAGCTGACCCGAATCCCATTTTTTTACATATAGTAACACTCAAGCGATCAAATTAAAAATTATAACCATAATCTAAAAAACAAAGAAATTCAATTAAACGTAAACATGACAATTATTAAATTGTAACTTATTAATTAATAAACACAAATCTAAACATAAACAATTTTATTATAAACATAGACATAAGCATTGACCTAAACCTAGCTTACCAAACTTAATCTCAATTAACAAAAATTGAACATAGGCATAAATAAACCTAAACATAATTAAACATAAACCTAGCTAAGCATGATTAACATAGACATAAGCATTATCAATTTAATAGAACAATTCTTTCACTAATCAACAATTTAATCTTTGAATTACACAATTCAATCAACTAATCACCAATTTAACTAACAAATTACACAATTCAATACTCTAATAAACTAATCACCAATTAACCTAACTAATTCAACACATTAAGAAAAAATTTTGCTTAAAATTCAAATGGAGGGAGTGGGGCGGCCATGGAGGGGGTGGGGGGAGGCCATAGAGGGGGGGCAGCTAGGAGGAAAGGGAAGGGGGTGCCACCATGGAGGGGAGGAGAGGAGGGGCAGCCATAAAGTTAGGGGGGCGGCCATGGAGGGGAGGTCTGCAATGAAGGGAGGGGGAGGGGGCGGCCACGGAGTGGGCGGCCATGGATGGAGGGAGGGAGAGGGGGAGGGGACTGGCCATGAATAGAGAGAGGGAGGGAACGGGGAGCTTACCTCGAGGCGGAGGTGTGGCGGCGGCGGTGACGTCTCCAAATGAGTCGAGTCGGGTGAAGGAGGACGGGGTATAAGGGCTTAATTTGTGACAGCCAAGTTAATTGCGATGGCCAACCCTAGGGCCATTGCAATTGAAAATATTTCCGATAGCTTAAGAAATTGCGACGGCCAACCCTAGGGTCATTGCAATTAACATTATTTGCGATGGCTTAAGAAAACGGCCGTCGCAAATGATCTTGTTTTCGGTAGTGATGGGTCTCACACTTGAAGACATTCAAACAATATGAGGTAAGCATCTTAGGTGGCAAAACCACCCTTGAAAACCGTCTGAGGGGGAAAATAATTAGTTTTGCAAAGATCAAGGTGTAAAGTAACTTGTTTTGTAGTTGGGGGGTTAAATTACTCCCTAATCAATAGTCAATACTTAGTGTGTTTATTTAGACTTTTCCTAACAAATATAAGCAATTGGACTAACAAATGCATAGATTTTTACTCAACTTCTCAAAAAAGCGCTTCTCAAAATAAACTAGGGAACAACATGGAGGAAAAGCAGTCTCCGACCAGCTTTCTGCTGCTTCCCGCAATTAAGTGTACAAAACCACCCTTCAAGTTCATAGGAAATTACCCGCATTTGTCAGTGCAAAAAACCGCCTCCGCCTCCCTGATACCCCGACTGGCTTCGGCTCTGCTGCTAGCCCGCCTCTCCTGAATCGCTCCCTGCTCCATTGTAAAAGCCCGCATTTGAGTAAAGCCTGAACACAAAAATGCGAGCATAAAAATTTTTGAAAGTGGATTTTGGACTTCAAACTCACATGGACAATGTGAGTTAACCAAAGTTCCTGATAATGTGAACTTATTAAAACTTCAGAGAAGTAACTGGAAGATGTCACATAAACAATTAAAGCTTCGTGGGTTACATCAAATTCCGGTTCAATCTCATCTTAAGTAACAATATAGAGTTCCCCGCTACAACGAAGCAGTGTAGTGTTTTTGGGATCTTCGATCATATTCGTTCAGACGGACATGAGCGGATATATCTCGTGTGGTGCCCACTTGTCGAGTGGCCCACCAGTCAGCCTTCATCAAACGATATTTGATTTTCGCCTCCGCGTGTGCTTATCGAGAGCCAGCGTTATCATGACGTGTCACTCTTATCTTGAGCACGACATGGTCTTTGTCGGCCTCGGCGTCAGATCTTTTCTCCAGCTAGGCCTCCACGTCGCTGTTCGTTGTAAGTTGACGTGTCGAGCATTTAAAATAATACAAGGGCACACCCCTCATAATTGAAATATCTTTCATACCATATTTCAGAAATTTAGACTTAAATACTATGTTAAATAAAAGTAGTTTAGGTGCGAGTATTCAAATTCTAAATCAAAAATTTGAATTCAAATTGAACTTAGCAAAAATTTAAATTCCATTTCGCATGGGTGGTCATTATATTTAAAATAAAACAAGTATGCAAAATGAATAAATTAAAAGGGTATTTCAAATTTAAATCGTAATTTTCAAATGAAAGTGTGTCTACATAAAAATATCACCTCATTTTGAACTTCTCATACTTTGTTTGATTAAATGGAAAAAAACCTAAATAAAGATTAGAGCTAATTTGTATTTTTAATTAAAAGTAAGAGAGGGGATAAGGAGGGAAGATTGGTGGGACCCATGTGTCATAGTTATGCATAGCAAATTCAATTCCCTTCTTTGCACTTATCCTCTGCCCACGCGCGCCCTCCTTATCTTCTTCCTACCAACACTCCTCCGGTCTTTTCCTCCCACGCACGCCGCCCGCTCATCTGTCCCGGCGACGCTGCCAGCGGCTCCGCCACCCCACCTCCTTGCTGCCGGCTGCAGCACCAGCCGCACCGCGCTCGCTTCTTCGCCTCCCCGCTCCCCTGCGTCTTCCCGCGTCGCCTACCCGCTTGCTCCGCGTGCGCGGCCGTGCCTGCCACTCGCCCGACTCCGCGTGCCTCCTCCGCGTCTGGCCGCCGACTCGTCTCCCGGCCGCTGGCAGCGCCGCCCCACGCCGGTCGCGCGTCCTCCTGCACCCCGCGCTCGGCTGGCCACAGCGACTGCGCTGCCCCACGGCGACTACGCCGGCTCCGCTCACGCCTCCCCGCCGGCTTGCCCACGTGCCCTGGCCGCCGCTCACGCCTCCTCGCCTCCCAGCTCCAGCGCACGACGCCTGCTCCCTCACGGCCACCCTGCTGCGTGCTCGCCGAGCCATCAAGCATCGCGCCGCCTCTTCTTCGGCCCCTGCGCCCCAGCGCCGGCACCCCGCCCATCACCGACCGACGGCCATCTGCATTTGCCGCTGCTCAGACCCAGCACCAGGCACTGACGTCCACCCGACGTGTCCCTGCTGGCTGCGCCTTTCCGGGCCGACCACGAGCACCATGACGCCATGTCCGCGTTCCGTGCCGTGGCTATGTCCTGGAAGCAAGGCGAGTAATGGGTGTGATGGAGGATATGCAGGAACACGTCGTTGATACACCGACTTCGACAACTGGTCCAAGGTTGGCTCTGATTTTGCAAGATTCATTGGATCAGTGACTGCAGCCAAGGTGTTCAATGAAATGGTTACAAGGCAAAACTAAGTGTGTTGCCGTTCAATGCTGGTCTATGGATGCAGGTCTATTCTGGGGTGGCAATGAACAATGACATGTGCCAAGGTACTCTTGGGATGTTGATGAATTAACCGAATCAAGTACACACCCAAGATGTTCGACGAAATGCCTACAAGGTGAGCCTTGCCCTGAAATACCTTGCTTGACGTCACCGACGTCTGTTCGTCGTGATCGCTAAGGTTACTCATGTGTTGTCAAGTCGTACGTCCAGTTTCCGCATTGATATCATCCCTATAAGAGTCCCCTAGTGGACCTTCTTTGGCTTTTGTATCGCGTTGGCTTGTCCGTGCGTGCTCGTGATGCTCCACCATGAGCCGCGTCGACGTCGTTGACCACATGACGTTGTCGTGACATTCTGAACCGTCATCGTGCCCTAGCATAGAGATGAAGGATGCCTGTAACGTACATGATGCTGGAACACAACCACGACACAACAGTCGACGGTCGTTTAGCCAAATTAGGGTTTACTCAAGGCAAGACTCATCGAGTCCTGGGTGTAGCCAGGGTGCTCGATGAAATGCCTTATAGGTCAAACCAAGTGGTTCGGTGATCACCGATGACCTGGGGTAGAGGTATGCAAGAATGTTGCGACCAACAAGGAGAACTAGACCAAGGGGAACCTTGGATAAGAGTTCCTTGGTTGTGTCGAGCATGTTCCGTAGCCGATCACAGGATTGGTTAACTAGTTGTGCGGTTTCATCGATACAGGTTCGTCCAGTCGCTTATCAACAACCGAGTCGACATCACTAGCCTTAAGACTCACAAGGTGATGTTCGAGATTCCGCTCACCCCATTGACGAGTCCGGGTTGTTGTGGACGTCGCTAAGACGATCTTCTCGAGATGGCAAAGCATGCCTTCACGGCAAGGTCTCGCATCATGTTTAAGTCCCGAGAGCTTACCGAGCTCACCTGGACAGGATTGCGGGAGACACTACATTAGTGTCGTCATGTAAGCACCTGAACGATGCTTGCGACGTTAGTCGTAGCAACTGGTTTACCTAAAACTCATTTGAACGTTGTCTTGGTACTCATGCTAGATTAACAGTGCTTGTAATGACTTCTTAGGTACAAGCCATGTTGATCTCAATTCAGTCCCAGGTGTCGTTAGGTTCCATCATGGTTCATCCTAAGTCAGGACCCTACGACAGCACTGCTCACATAACTAGGTTTACTCCTTTATGAGTTAAGTCAAGTCTAGTGGCCGATTGCTAAATCGCGACCTTCGTCCTGTACACCACTCATACTCAAGCTTTCGATGCCACCTTGACTCTTAGGTCATCCTTACACTACCAGTCCAACACTTCCACACCATTTAGTTGTATCGTCCTTGAGTGGCATAGTGTCGAGTGTTGAGTGCCAAGTTGCAATGTGTGCTTACATTGCACCTTTCAATTCACATCTCGATACTAATATGACCACTTGACTCCATCCTTTGTTTATCCACACAACAGAGGCATATCTGTCCTTCCTAGTCAAACTCTTCATTCTTAGAATTTACACAACCCCGTGGAGTCTATTATTAAATTACTTAATTACTTTTATGCATATCATGTCGATAGGAACGCGCTGATAGGTGATCGACAAGAAACTTCGCTTGGAGGAGAAGGCCAAGGTGTTTCCACTGAAGTTCCATGGCAGGTTCTCCAGAGGAAGACCAAGCCCTAACAATTGAAATTTATTCGAGTCGCAAACTAAGGCAAGCCCCGGTTTGCATTTAAGTCGTTTATAAAATTTTGCTTTATCACTATGATGAGTAGTATATGAATTCTGCATTACGTTTAGGATGATTGATACTCCACTTGCATGGCCAAAAATCCCAGGGATTGGTTGGAACGAGTTACAATTTGACCTGTAGTAACTGCTTTGCTAATGCATAGGAAATCCGATAGAAGTCGAGTAGTAGGAATCTACTCGCGACAGATGTAGGACATATCTCACAGGATTGGTTAGATAGAAAATGGATTAATATAATGAAATTGAGACCGGGCAGGGAATGGATAGGAAGCGGCGAGAATTGAGTCTCGGTCGCATAGCCCTGCCTGTGTCGATTAAGGCCCGTCCGTATGCAGCCCCTTCGAACAAGCTTGAATTGTACCGAAAATATAATGGACATATGGAATCCAATAAACTGACGTAGCTTGGTCACTTGGGTGTCGAGGCATACCGTTCCGTTTTATAGGTGTGGGTTGAGGGCAGCAAGGTGTAAATCCGCTGGTGGGCACGTCAGAGTACGCCCCACGCAGGGACCTCCTGCTCGTGACGGATCGATCGGTTCGACATTTGAGTGTCTCGCGAAAGGTTGCCATATACGACTAGTACTGAAGTGCTACGTAGGTACTGCGCAAAGTACTCGCTGGCATTTCCGAAAGTGCGTATGTGTCGTGTTGTCCGGGTGTGCCCTGATTGCAATCACCGTCCCTCGCGGTAATAGAGTACCACTTGTTCACTGAGCGGTGACGTAGTAAATACTAAAGAACCCAAAAAATCATATTGTATTGGATTATAATTACTTTGCAACCTTGTATGTGTTAGAGATAGTACAATTAAAAGTTTACAGTTTCCCCATACTTTAGCTGTAATAGCATTATGTGCTCTGGGCATGTCATATCATCGGTAAAGCGTTTCTTGTTTGATTGTGGGTCCCATGATGTGCCGTGCACGGAGAATGTCATTTTCTACTTAAAACATGATTATAAGGATCCACTTATAGGCGAGTCTATTTATGCTATTCCTTACCTATGTTAGTATTCACCCTACATATGTCTAGTGGGACAGTTAAGTCTTGCTAAGCCATATGCTCACATTTGCGCTTTAACGATTTTTGCAGGTATTAGTTTTATTTCTACTGTTCAGGTTGTACATGAGACTCGAGGTGTCGAGATAAATCTCATGTGAACCACGCCGCTGCCGAATGTTCTTCTTGTTGCTAGTGAGAATCATCCTAGGGTATGGACATCTTCTCTCCTGCTTAGTTAGGTGAGATTATGAGTATGTATTTTCCGCTGCGTGTGTACCCCTGTGGTTCCCCTTTTTGTAAACTCTTCTTATTATAAAATGAAAACTTTATATGTTTTGGTATCCTTTTTGTGTGTGCTGTTAGGTGCCGCATCGCACGGCACCACCCAATGAGATCCTCGGATGTGTGGACTTTGGTCCCCACAGGCATGGTATCAGAGCTTCATTGGGAATAGCACGCTCGAAAAGAGCCTATTTTCGAAAACTTCGAAGTAGTCGAGTGAGGATTAGCTATATGCCCATTAAGGACTATTACTAGTATAAGTTATAAAGGTGGTGAACTAACTTGTTATATTATTCTGTAATGACGCTCCGTCTTCAAGGTAAGAGGTAAGGTACGCCGCCGAGAGCGGATCAATATCGGTAAACTCTGCATACGAGATATGGTATGTGAAATTTTCGTGGCTTAGCACGGAAAGTTAATATGTGTCTCTGAAACTTTCCATGTTTCTGAGAACATATGACACGCAGTACCCCAGCGTGACACAAAATTAGTGGGAGCCCCCGTCGGGTGGTGTATAACCTGATAGTGTGCATCTCTAGAACTATTCATGTTCTATGGGATCATGCGAAACACGTATGCCCGAGCATGTATAAGCCAGTTTGTACGGGAGTCTTTGCTGTACAGACGTATTTACAGCCATGTACCTCGAGACATGACTTTGCTCGAGGGCGACTCACACCAGAGTCGTATGCATTTACTTTCATATATATTATTGTGACTGCCTGTCGTGTTTCCCCGTGCCGCCCTTGAGGTGTGAAGGTGTGAAAGGGGATTGTTTGTCTTCTGCAGGTACACTAACTCCGGTAGCGACCCGTGTAGAATACGTTTACGAGTAATCGATATTAGGACCACCTCTAGACATATCCGGATATACCGGGTTAGACTTTTCTTTTAGTAAGGCACGTAGTACCGTCAGTATCCCACTTGATACTTTGACCATCCCCCACGAAAGAAATGGCTTCATATTCATATTAAGTCGAAGTATCAGTTGCTGATATCTTGTGGACAAGGTAAAATGTTTCTTTTCAAGGGTAGGTGAACCAAAGTCCTTTGATCCTGGCGAGAGTTTAGCTCGACTTCGTCGGAGTAAGACTTTGGTTAAGTATGAAGATCCATAGTGATATGCTATGGATAAGAAGGTCATCAAGTCTCTTTTAAGATTCCATTTAGTTCCAAAGAAAATTATTAGTTGTGAATTAAGTTCTAGCCATCGGACTTGATTTTTGGGCTAAGTTTCAAAATTTGAGTTTGTTCCCAAATTCTTGTGTTTCGAAGCCGGTGAGTTCTGTTTTCGAACAGAATTGACCTGACTTTGAAATTCCATATCTCTTCAACCTGAAAGGCTATGAATGCAATTGAATACTTTTTAGAAAGCTTTTGAAGTCTTCTATAAGTTTTCTATTGACCTCCAAGCAAAAAGACGCTTTTATGGTGATAAAATGCACCGTTACCACAGCAGCTTCTGTTCTGAAACTACATGGACCAGTATATGAATTTTTGCCATATTTCATTGTAGAAAGCTCTTCTATTCCATTGTGATACATTTATGGAAAGGGGAAGAGCTATTCTACAACTTTGTTATTCAGTGATACCTCAAATTCAGTTTATAACTAATTATAAAACAGAGTTGAAGATAGTACATGTATATAGGTGCTATCTGAAACAGTCAGGAAAAATTCTAAACTTTGAAAGGCCATAAATCCTAAACCAGAAATGCAAACTATGCATGTTTATACATATGTGAAAAGCTTAAAGAGTCCTCTATCAACTTCCTATTCAACACAAAGGCTAAAAGTCACATTAACAAGGTCTAAATTGAAGTGTCATTTAAGAGGTTCTGGCAGCCCGGAAGAGAAGACAGAATCTGAACTCTTCACCAATTGAATCATAACTTTTTTGCAAACTTCACCTCTGCAGGCCTACTTTATGTGGTCGGAAATTGTAGAGAGTCCTCTACAACGTCTCTATAGAACTCCAGAGCAGAATCCATCTCTAACATACTAAAAACTTCAAATTTCTAAACTTGATCAAATCTGGACAGCGAGTGGACAGTCCTGTATTCAGTTACTGTTTCTCGCATAACTCGCTGTAGAATTGTCGAAAGACTTCATAAGTTTCATTTCTGGAATTTTGAGAATGTATGCAACAAGTTCTATATGTATTATTTTTTCAAATGTTGATGTTTTTATATCTGAAAATTCTGGACAAAATCAGCCTTAAACAAAGGAGGTGCTGTCCAAATTTTCAGAAAAACTGTCAACTTGCAAATACCATATCTTCTCAACCAGAAGTGCTACGAGGGCAAGTAAATACTCTTTAGAAATATTTGGAAGTCCTCTGAAAGTTTTCTGTTCAGCTCAAGACCAAAATCCTTCTCTAAGTTGGTGAAATTTGGATAATCGCAGAGACTGTCCAGGCATACCCGAACTGGACAGCAATCTGTACACCTCTGAATTTAATCCATAACTCGCAGACACTTGATCCTATGGTGTAGCGCGAGTATCCGTTGGAAAGTTTAGAGAGTCAGCTACAATTTTTGCAATTGGCTCCAGACCTGAATCGGTCATTTACCTATCCTAAATCAAGTTTGAGTGCAGAATGATCAATCTTAACTGAATTCAAATTCTGAATGCTGAAATTTTGACCAACTTTAAAAACTCATATCTTTCGAACCAGAACTGATATACAGACAAATAGGTAATTTTTGGAAAGCTTATTACATTGGCTACGACTTTATCAATAATGATATTTCCCGATTTCCATCAGAACAGCCTGAAAACTTTAGATCAAAAATGCTACTGTTTAAGCAGATTCTGCTGAAAGTGCAGAGAAATCTGCTAACTTTAAAATTGCATAACATGCAAACCGGAGATGATCTAGAGGCAAACCAATACTTTTTGGAAATTTCTTGAAGTGTAATTTAACTTTTTTGTTCACCTCAAGATCTGATTTGGCCATTTACTTGGCCAAAATCGAAGTTGCGTCCAAGCTGTTCATCCTCCAACAGGATTTAATCGGGTGATGACCCTTTAGGGTGATTATGGATTTGGTTCTCAAGTTCAACACGAGGAGTTTCATAACATCCCAGGTGTTGCAACCCAACAATATTTTCCATTAGAGTTGAGTATTAAACTAATGCAAATCCCTTTTGCTCGGATGCACATGCTAGTGTTTTAACTATGCAACCTTGCACCTCACACTTTATTTATGCATTGAGCATGTATGACACTTCCCTTAGTTGGACGACCCTCCCCATAAAGATTGCTTGGAGTAAGTTTCTTGCTCACCTAGCCTGAATCTTAAGGGGGAAGGAGTTCATCTAGTAATCGAAGTGTTACGTTCACCTAGGTGTCATACCAAGGTACATCGACACCGAACCAACGTGCTGGAAGCAATGCTCAAGTAAGTAGGGCCGAGTACAGCATTGACTCATTGAGTCAATGAGAATCTTAAGTAACGGATCACCTCGAACCACGTTTCTTGTGGAACTCGATCATCGAGTTAAAGAAGTCAGTTGATTCTTCACGCTAAACCACTCCCTTGCTTGCGTCTCTGAGACAAGAAGCCATATGTGAGTAGTACGAGCTGGAGATTCTTTAGCAAGAACGTGGATCACTAACCAAGGTCGTGCCTACCACAGTACTCTGTCAACCACTTCGTGCAACCTACGGAAGTGATGAGAACCTTACTCTTTAAAGGTTACTCTCTTTGCAACTTCTGAAGGTAACACTACCGCACCTTTTAAGGGGTAGACATAGTACTTTAAGAAAACTACGAGATGAAAAACCTGACCCTTTGTTAAGGAACCACAACTACCTGTAAGTTGTGATTAACAAGCTTTAGGGAACTTCCGATCAACAAGAAGTTCAATCACTTTGTTCCATTTTGTACACTCCGTTTCCTTGAGATGAACCTCACCATTCCTTGCTAATACTTTTACCTTGAAACCATCGAACTTGGTCGAGATATGAAAGTAGCAAGTCTTGTCTAGCGCCTTTCATGACCAAGTTTATTCAATCCTCCTGTATTTGGGATACTTCTGACTGTGTTTGGATTGTCTTACCTACTTTTGCTCAAAGCATAATAATGAATGCATCATACCGTCTACATTTCTAGCTGGCTAGCATTGCATCATTAATGCATAACATTATTCCACTTGTGATGCATCATGAAACGTAATTACCAATGAGTTTTGAGCAAGAATATATGACCCCATTCAAATACCTACGTTGTGTCTCACAATTTTGAGTTGTGATCAACTTTATCATTCGCAACGCCTTCGACTTGTTTCATTATCTTGAGTGGCACAAGGGAAACCACATAACACCTTGTGACCAAAACACAGTTGAGCCTTTGTCCTTCACTCGTTGAAACTCAAATCAACTTGAGTCCTGGAAACTGATTGTTTCTAGTTGCGAGGAGCTTCCTATGGACTTCCCGACCTCGCTAAATCCCTGCATCTTTCTTTTCGCGAGGTTATCAGTTAATTATCAAGTATTGGAACTCCTTGACTCGTAATGGATGGTGACATTGCTTTGGCCACAAGACCAGGGCAGAAAAGTCTTCGTAAGAGAAACACCCAGAGTTAAGGACACCTAACTATCTTAGAATTCTAAGGTCCTCCAATGCAGAAGCTTACTTCTTTTTGACGAAAAGAAGAAGACCCCAATATATCAACATAGCTTTCTAAGCTACAAACTTTACGGTGTGATCCCAGTCACGCCGAGCATCCAAACCATAGATGTAATAAGAAGACGAAGAGTCTCTTTCTCCAATCACATGACAGGAGATTTTTGTCTCATCAACAACTCGGCCTAACTTTCTCTCTTCCTTAGAATCTCGGGATGAGATTCCTTTAAGGGGGAAGGATTGTAAAAGCCCGCATTTGAGTAAAGCCAGAACACAAAAATGCAAACTTAAAAATTTTTGAAAGTGGATTTTGGACTTCAAACTCACATGGACAATGTGAGTTAACCAAAGTTCCTGATAATGTGAACTTATTAAAACTTCAGAGAAGTAACTGGAAGATGTCACATAAACCATTAAAGCTTCATGGGTTACATCAAATTCCGGTTCAATCTCATCTTAAGTAACAATATATAGTTCCCCGCTACAACAAAGCAATGCAGTGTTTCTGGGATCTTCGATCATATTCGTTCAGACGGACATGAGCGGATAATATCTCGTGTGGGGCCCACTTGTTGAGTGGCCCACCGGTCAGCCTTCATCAAACGATATTTGATTTTCGCCTCCGCATGTGCTTATCGAGAGCCAGCGTCATCATGACGTGTCACTCTTATCTTGAGCACGACATGATCTTTGTCGGCCTCGGCGTCAGATCTTTTCTCCAGCCCGGCCTCCACATCGCTGTTCGTCGTAAGTTGACGTGTCGAGCGTTTAAAATAATACAAGGGCACACCCCTCATAATTGAAATATCTTTCATACCATATTTCAGAAATTTTGACTTAAATACTATGTTAAATAAAAGTAATTTAGGTGTGGGCATTCAAATTCTAAATCAAAAATATGAATTCAAATTGAACTTAGCAAAAATTTAAACTCCATTTCGCATGGGTGGTCATTATATTTAAAATAAAACAAGTATGCAAAATGAATAAATTAAAAGGGTATTTCAAATTTAAATCGTAATTTTCAAATGAAAGTGTGTCTACATAAAAATATCACCTCATTTTGAACTTCTCGTACTTTGTTTGATTAAATCGAAAAAAACCTAAATAAAGATTAGAGCTAATTTGTATTTTTAATTGAAAGTAAGAGAGGGGATAAGGAGGGAAGATTGGCGGGACCCATGTGTCATAGTTATGCATAGCAAATTCAATTCCCTTCTCTGCACTTATCCTCTGCCCACGCGCGCCCTCCTTATCTTCTTCCTCCCGACACTCCTCCGGTCTCTTCCTCCCACGCACGCCGCCCGCTCATCCGTTCACGCCTCCCCGCCTGCTTGCCCGCGCGCCCCGGCCACCGCTCACACCTCCTCGCCTCCCAGCTCTGGCGCACGGCGCCTGCTCCCTCGCGGCCACCCTGCTGCGTGCTCGCCGAGCCATCGAGCACCGCGCCGCCTCTGCTCCGGCCCCTGCGCCACGGCGCCGGCACCCCGCCCAACACCGACCGACGGCCGTCCGCCTTTGCCGCTGCCCAGACCCAGCGCGAGGCACTGATGTCCGCCCGCTGTGTCCCTGCTGGCTGCGCCTTTCCGGGCCGACCGCGAGCACCATGACGCCATGTCCGCGTTCCGCGTCGTGGCTATGTCCTAGAAGCAAGGCGAGTAATGGGTGTGATGGAGGATATGCAGGAAAACGTCGTTGACACACCGGCATCGACAACTGGTCCAAGGTTGGCTCTGATTCTGCAAGATTCATTGGATCAGTGACTGCAACCAAGGTGTTCAATGAAATGGTTACAAGGCAAAACTAAGTGTGTTGCCGTTCAATGCTGGTCTATGGATGCAGGTCTATTCTGGGGTGGCAATCGACAAGGACATGTGCCAAGGTACTCTTGGGATGTTGATGAAGTAACCGAATCAAGTACACACCCGAGATGTTCGGCGAAATGCCTACAAGGTGAGCCTTGCCCTGAAATACCTTGCTTGACGTCACTGACGTCCGTTCGTCGATATCGCTAAGGTTACTCATGTGTAGTCAAGTCATACGTCCAGTTTCCGCATTGATATCATCCCTATAGGAGTCCCCTAGTTCACCTTCTTTGGCTTTTGGATCGCGTTGGCTTGTCCGTGCGTGCTTGTGATGCTCCACCATGAGCCGCGTCGACGTCGTTGACCACATGACGTTGTCGTGACATTCCAAACCATCATCGTGCCCTGGCATCGAGATGAAGGATGCCTGTAATGTACATGATGCTGGAACACAACCATGACACAACAGTCGACGGTCGTTTAGCCAAATTAGGGTTTAGTCAAGGCGAGACTCGTCGAGTCCTGAGTGTAGCCCTGGTGCTCGATGAAATGCCTTATAGGTCAAACCAAGTGGTTCGGTGATCACCGATGACCTGGGGTAGAGGTATGGAAGAACGTTGCGACCAACAAGGAGAACTAGACCAAGGGGAACCTTGGATAAGAGTTCCTTGGTTGTGTCGAGGATGTTTCGTAGCCGATCACAGGATTGGTTACCTAGGTGTGCCGTTTCATCGACGATAGGTTCGTCGTGTCACTTATCAACAACCGAGTCGACATCACTAGCTTTAAGAATCACAAGGTGATGTTCGAGATTCTACTCACCCCATTGACGAGTCCGGGTTGTTGTGGACGTCGCTAAAATGATCTTCTCAAGATGGCAAAGCATGCCTTCACGGCAAGGTCTCGCATCATGTTTAAGTCCTGAGAGCTTACCGAGCTCACCTGGATAGGCTTGCGGGAGACACTACATTAGTGTCGTCGTGTAAGCACCTAAACGATGCTTGCAACATTAGTCGTAGCAACTGGTTTACCTAAAAGTCATTTGAACGTTGTCTTGGTACTCATGCTAGGTTAACAGTGCTTGTAATGACTTCTTAGGTCCAAGCCATGTTGATCTCAATTCAGTCCCAAGTGTCGTTAGGTTCCATCATGGTTCATACTAAGTCAGGACCTTACGATAGCACTGCTCACTTAACTAGGTTTACTCCTTTATGAGTTAAGTCAAGTTCAGTGGTCGATTGCTAAATCGCGACCTTCGTCCTGTACACCACTCATACTCAAGCTTTCGATGCCACCTTGACTCTTAGGTCATCCTTACACTACCAGTCCAACACTTCCACACCATTCAGCTATATCGCCCTTGAGTGGCATAGCGTCGAGTGTTGAGTGCCAAGTTGCAATGTGTGCTTCCATTGCACCTTTTAATTCACATCTCGATACTACTATGACCACTTGACTCCATCCTTTGTTTATCCACACAACAGAGGCATATCTGTCCTTCCTAGTCAAACTCCTCATTCTTAGAGTTTACACAACCCCGTGGAGTCTATTATTAAATTACTTAATTACTTAATTAATTTTATGCATATCATGTTGATAGGAACGCGCTAATAGGTGATCGACAAGAAACTTCGCTTGGAGGAGAAGGCCAAGGTGTTTCCACTGAAGTTCCATGGCAGGTTCTCTGGAGGAAGACCAATCCCTAACAACTGACATTTATTCGAGTCGCAAACTAAGGCAAGCCCCGGTTTGCATTTAAGTCGTTTATAAAATTTTGCTTTATCACTATGATGAGTAGTATATGAATTGTGCATTACGTTTAGGATGATTGATACTCCACTTGCATGGCAAAAACCCCAGGGATTGGTTGGAACGAGTTAAAATTTGACCTGTAGTAACTGCTTTGCTAATGCATAGGAAATCCGGTAGAAGTCGAGTAGTAGGAATCTACTCGCGAGAGATGTAGGACATATCTCACAAGATTGGTTAGATAGAAAATGGATTAATATAATGAAATTGAGACGGGCATGGAATGGATAGGAAGCGGCGAGAATTGAGTCTCGGTCGCATAGCCCTGCCTGTGTCGATTAAGGCCCGTCCGTATGCAGCCCTTTTGTACAAGCTTGAATTGTACTGAAAATATAATGGGCATATGGAATCCAATAAACTGACGTAGCTTGGTCACTTGGGTGTCGAGGCATACCGTTCCATTTTATAGGTGTGGGTTGAGGGGCGGCAAGGTGTAAATCCGCTGGTGGGCACGTCAGAGTACGCCCCACGCAGGGACCTCCTGCTCGTGACGGATCGACCGGTTCGACATTTGAGTGTCTCGCGAAAGGTTGCCATATACGACTAGTACTGAAGTGCTACGTAGGTACTGCGCGAAGTACTCGCTGGCATTTCTGAAAGTGCGTATGTGTCGTGTGTCCGGGTGTGCCCTGATTGCAATCACCGTCCCTCGCGGTAATAGAGTACCACTTGTTCACTGAGCGTGACGTAGTAAATACTAAAGAACCCAGAAAATCATATTGTATTGGATTATAATTACTTTGCAACCTTGTATGAGTAAGAGATAGTACAATTAAAAGTTTACAGTTTCCCCATACTTTAGCTGTAATAGCATTATGTGCTTTGGGCATGTCATATCATCGGTAAAGCGTTTCTTGTTTGATTGTGGAGCCCATGATGTGCCGTGCTCGGAGAATGTCATTTGCTACTTAAAACAAGATTATAAGGATCCACTTATAGGCGAGTCTATTTATGCTATTCCTTACCTACGTTAGTATTCACCCTGCATATGTCTAGTGAGACGGTTAAGTCTTGCTGAGCCTTATGCTCACGTTTGCGCTAAAACTAATTTTGCAGGTATTAGTTTTATTTCTGCTGCTCAGGTTGTACATGAGACTCGAGGTGTCGAGATAAATCTCATGTGAACCATGCCGCTGCCGAATGTTCTTCTTGTTGCTAGTGAGAATGGTCCAAGGGCATGGACGTCTTCTCTCCTGCTTAGTTAGGTGAGATTATGAGTATGTATTTTCCACTGCGTGTGTACCCCTGTGGTACACTCTTTTGTAAACTCTTCTTATTATGAAATGAAAACTTTATATCTTTTGGTATCCTTTTTGTGTGTGTTGTTAGGTGCCGCATCGCACGGCACCACCCAATGAGATCCTCGGATGTGTGGGCTTCGGTCCCCACATCCATGGTACGTCTCTCTCTCTCTCAGATCCTCTACTCCTGGCAGCCAATACCCGTGGGGGCCGATGCGGCAGGCCGCATCACTCGCTTAGGTTTTGCATGCGATGTGGCGACCCACATCGCTGGTCCGGCGATTTCGAACTCTGATGCTACAGCACATCCTTGATTTGAGAGCCCACCTCAAATGACGGACGATTCCTATCCTCGCGGCGCAGCACGCCCAACAGCCGCCCACATCTCCGTTGAATGGCGCGTTCATCTCGCGCCTGAGGATTTGGGCCCACACGGCGGCAGCGCGCGCCCAATGGCTAGCAGCTCAATGTCTCAGATCCTTCTCGATTGTTTCAGGCTTCCACAACTGAGTTCTTGTAATGTTCAGCACCGTAGTTTTGTTTATACACTTTAATATTTATCTTTCAAAAAGAGATTGTTTATGGTATTTGGTGACATATTTGTGGTTTTATCATGAAGAATCCAATGACAATGTGCCAGCCTGAAATCCAGGGTCTCGAGTTCCAATCAAAAATCTTTCTCTCCATCGTCTACAGCACACAGTTTCAGATATGTACCGGTTGATAATAAGCATGTATGTGTATGCTGCTACAATTTTTACAAACCCAAACTAAGAGGAGACTCAGGCTATTCAGCAAGTCTTGCAGACATACAGTGAACTTTCGGACCTAAAAACTAACATATGCAAATGTGCAGTATACCCCATTCGATGTGAAGGACTGGACCTGCATACAGCCATTCACATGTGACATCAAAGATTTTCCGTGCAAATATTTGGGCTTGCCACTGAAAATAAGAGAACTAAGGAAAGAAGAATCTCAAACACTCATCCACACCGCGTGTCAGCAAAACTATGAGATATTCTTTCAGATGTATGAATATTATAAAGTTTGTATTATCCTGAAAATAAAATAAAACATAAAAGTAACTCAAATTTAATGAATATAAACATCAAAAATCATCATGGAAATTCAGACATTTCTCACTTTGTAACAAGAAATCAGCACATTGAAAAGCAGACTGTCAAACATCTAACTTGTATTTACAACAGTTTCTGCTGACATCTGCTTCTCAGAGCAGTTGAAAACAAGTCAGCTTCTCAAAAAGTTCCGACTTTGCCAATCAGGGCCTGAGTTATGTTCCAATAAAAAGTATTAGATTAAATAAGGAGATATAAGAAATAAAAGCTATCCTGATAGGTTAGGGAATGTCCCAACCGATCTGGGTGCGTGCGGCCAGAGGGGGGGCGCCTGGTGGTCCTCTGCACCCTTATAAAAACAGCCCCCTCCTCCATATAATACTCATCCAGGAAAAATAAGAATTGCCACATTGGGTTGTTCTTCTCCTTCGGTCACTGGGCTTCGAATCCTAACCCTAGCTATTGTGAGAACTTCCATCCTCCACCGCGATACTCCCTATGTTCCAACTGTCAAGCGTCCCTCCTCCTCACCTCTGTCCTGTGTACTCCCTGATGCATTAGGAGGTGTGCCCTGGTCCAGATTCACACAATTGGTATCTAGAGACATCGGAGCAGTGACCATGTCCGGCCCTGGTAACGATCCTGTGAGACATCAAGGCACTTCTGGAGTCCATGAACGCCAACCTCACAGCCTCCATGGACCACATCTCAGCACAGATGGCATGAATAACCGGCTGGATCGCTACGATCTGCGCCTTTCCCATCTGGAGAAACAACTCGAGATGACCTTCTCTGCGTAACATGAACATCCCACGCAGAAGGACATCATGGGCAGGGGTGGGCTGTTCAACAGTGATGCCGGTGGCAGTGGTGGCTGGTGTGGCGCTACTGGTTGCGGTGGTGGCGGTCGCGGCTTCAACGACGGTGGCCTGCGCTGTCACAAGATCTGCTTCCTCAAGTTCGACGGGGTGCCCGATCCTCTGCCCTGGCTCACTAAGTGCGACACCTACTTCCGTGGGACACGCACGATGCCCGAGGAGAAGGTTTTGCTTGCCTCTCTCCACCTGGAGGGTGTCGCAACCGAGTGCTACACCGCTCTCGAATGTGACTGCGGCCTCGTATCCTGGGAGCGGTTCGTGGACTTCAACAACATGCACTTCGGGCCTCCGCTCCACTGCAACGACCAAGTTGAGATTAAATATCCCCATCGTACCGGTACGGTAGAGGAGTACCAATGCTAGTTTCTAGTATTTCTTTGCTGCTGCGAGGATCTCAACCAGCGCCAACAAATCAACCTCTTCATGGCTTGCCTTAACAAGTCACTTCGTACTAATGTGGAGCTGCAGTTTCTTACAAATCTGCAGACCATCTTGAGCCTTGCCAGGGCTTTCGATTGACGACTTGTGGCAATGACAGACAGCGGGTCACAAAAGGGTGTCACCACTCTACACTCTAAGCGCCCTTTTCGTGTGTCATGTGCCACCACCACTGTTTTTAATGGTGGTTCTGCCGCACATGCTTTGACATATTTGGCAATGACATCCTCTAAGCCGCACCTCAAGCGTCTCTCATCTGATGAGATGGCTGCTAAACAGGGGAGCAGTGAGTACTATAAGTGCGCTGACAAGGGGATCTTCCTTTGGATCTCGACGACGACGATGATGTTGGCGCGGCCATTATCAACATGGGAATCTCGCTACACGCCCTGACCGGCATCGACCACGCCAACATGATGAAGCTCCAGGTCTACTTTCATGGCAAGCTGTTGATCGCATTGGTCGACATGAGCTCCACTCTTTTGAGAAATCGGTGGTACACTACTCTAGAAATTCTATCGTATCACCCAGGAAAAATGTGAGTACAGAGGTCATAGATCGTTTCCACTAAATACGCAGTGCAGTGGAAGATCTAGTCGTATATGCGCGTTGGTGTAGGGGAAGTAGACGACCTCATTCGTCTCCTCATCGTCCTCGTTAGAGCAGCGGGTATAAGATCACGTTCGTCTCTTCCATGTCCTCGTCACAACAACGGTAGATGATGATGTTGTTGTAGCCAATCGGGTAGCAGTAGTAGTAGCGCTTCTACAGAGTCCACACGTACGGGCACAGATGCCATGCGTCGGTGTGCCAGCACCATGCGCGAGGCAAGGGCTTCGGTGTGAGGCCTAAGAGGGGTGGTAGCTAGGGCTGTCAGGTGGTAGAGTAATCCGCCCCTAATCCTACCCCTCATATTTATAGGTGCGCTAATGGGCTTTCAAGTCGTAGACCCATTAGTACCCTAATTGCTCAAGGATCAAATATCCATAAGCCTTAATTTGAATTGTTATGATTGCCTCTCGGGCATATCAGCAACAATCTCCCACTTGCACTAGAGACAATCATATAGGCAAGCTTATTATTATTCCAACCCCTTAAGTGTGTGACCCATTAGGTTCATGTGCAGTCGGTTGTGACTGGAAACCATTTCAAATCACAAGTCAGAAGTGGTACACGGAAGGATATACTAACTCCCAAATGTACATAAAGATCATATCAGCTAAACCTAGATACATTCAACATGCTAATCCCTTTGACTCAAGATACCAGTCAAGCTCAAGGCGAGATACGTGCCATCCTTGTGACAGCTCGACCATTCACTCGACCAAATAGTGGATTCAGTACATGACTAACCTTTAGTCACTGTGATTAACTCCTTAATCACCTTGGCATGTCCATGCACTTCCCAATCCAACTATCTCGAGGGGCTCAGAGATATCTATCCTGTTATTTAGGAGGGGCAAATCCCAACTTGAGCCGCACAAATTTACCCAAAGACCACTTTTATGATGACCCAGTTACGGAGTAATGTTTGATACTCTCAAAGTACACAACTACACATAGTAAGAAACAATGGCGATCTCATTTCTAAGGATCTAGCAAGTGTATCACTCAAGACCAACTGATGGCACATATGAAAATAACAATCCCGACAGTGTCTTAGAGTGGGTCAATTCAACACCATGTTCACTAACATGTGTTCACATTATTAATTTAATATATCCATATCTATTATCCATGAACATGATCATCAATTAATACATGTGCTAGTCTGCATATCATCAAAGTATTTCATGAACAAGTCACATACTTGATGATCAATGTAAATAATAGTTAGTCAAATAACAAGTGATAAAATAGTACATAAACATAGCTATGACACAAGTCTCCCACTAGACAATATGATCACTTATGTAAGTATCTAATACCCATAGATCTCTTGTGCGCCTCATGCTTTTATTGTGCAAGAGAATTTGTCAACAGATCTGCAACATTCAAATCTGTAGGCACCTTGCATATCTTCACATCACCTCGGTCGATGATCTCTCGGATGAGGTGATAGTGTCGTAGTATATATTTGGATCTTTTGTGTGATCTAGGCTCCTCTGCTTGTGCAATGGCTCCATGTCACAATAGAGATCCACGGGACTGGACACACTACGAACAAAACAACACTCAGAAACAAAATTTCTGATCCAAACAGCTTCCTTTTCATCTTTAGAATCTGCAATATACTCTGCCTCTATCATTAAATCTGCTACTGTATCTTTCTTGGAACTTTTCCAGCTCATCGCCACTCCATTGAGGCAGAATAAAAAACTAGATTGTGATCTGGAATCATCCTTGTCTGTTTGGAAGCTACCATCGGTGTAACCTCTTACAACGTGCTCTTCTTCACCCCCAAACACTAGGAATGCATCCTTAGTTCTTCTCGAGTACTTAAGGATGTTTTTGACAACTATCCAATGAGCCTCGCCATAATCTGATTGATACCTGCTCGTGATGCTTAGAGCATAGGACACATCTGGGCATGTGCATAGCATGGCATACACGATGGATCCAATAGCCGAAGCGTAAGGAATCTCTCTCATTCTTTTTTGCTTATCAAGTGTTGAAGGACATTGACTCTTTCTTAGAGTAATACCATGTGACATTGGAAAGAAACCTTTCTTGGAATCTTGCATATTGAATCGATTCAATATCTTGTCAATATACGTACTTTGGCTTAATCCGATTAGCCTTTTAGATCTATCTCTATAGATCTTTGTATCCAAAATGTACGCTCCCTCTCCTAGATCCTTCATTGAGAAACCTTTTCTTAATGAGGGTTAAAAGTATCAAGCATTGAAATGTCATTTCCGATCAACAATATGTCATCTACATATAGAAACCTTTTCTTAACAATATGCAAGGAAGTGAAGCACGGGTTTTACCGTGAGAAAGATCTCATGATGGCGATCCTTTTTGCTGTTGGAGTCAAGGCGCGACACCACTTGTTGAGAGCTGACGACGGTGGCGTAGAGGCGGCGATCTTCCCCAACTCTGTGGCGTCCTCGAAACTGAGGAATACCACAGATTTAGTTCAGGAAAGGTTGAACCAACAGCCGGAGAAGGTAAAGCAACAAGCTGGGTACTTTTTGATTCTTGGAGCTCGATCAACTGAGGGCTATAACGGCCGAATGAAGTGGAGGAGAGGAAGGCGGTTGGTGATGGCGCCGGTGGTTCATTTTTGGAAGAACGGTCGGTGAACGTCGAAGGGGAGTCATCCGGTGCTTGAGTGGAGACGTCAGTTTAGGCCACACAGCTGCTTGCTTTGCATGCCCATGTCGCAGTGGCGAGCCCTCCTGGCGTGGAAGCACGGGGACAGCCGTAAACAGAGCGGCTTCGTCGGTTCACCGAGTGGGAGAGGCTGACAGTGGGTCCCACTGCTCCCCTTAAGCCTATCCTCCTCTATAACTTCAATTCTCCTACCTAGAATTGTCCAAAAATTCTAGATTTTTGTGGGGACGCCAAATCAATTGTGTAGGTTCAGATTTGGAAGTTAGATTTCGAATTTGGACAAGTTTCATTTAGAATTCAACTTCAAATTTGAATTTGAATGAAATTCAATGGAGTCACTGAATTAAATAGCAAATGAGTCTCAAAAATTATGAAAATTTTCTGGGGTGCTATTTGGAATATTATGATGCCATGGGAAAATCTATAGCCTATGATTTGAATATTTTGATAGGGCCCAAATTTACAGTAGCTATATTCAAGTTTTGAAATAATCTGAATATATTTAGTACTGCATATGGTTTTTGCCCTGGCAATTCTCATTCAAATAAATTCCAAATTTTGTAGAAAGGTAACTTGAATTAATATAGGGTCATTGGTGAAGTCCAATCCCCATGATAATAAAATTTAAGTATGAGTAAAAGAATTATCTTTGATGAGATCAAGTTCATGTGTACAACCATAATTGAGCTCCACTATGGTTGATAACCAACTGGTAATTGAACTTTATATTAAGGAAATACTGGGATTTTACATTACATTGCCCGACGCCGAGGTTTAATCTGCTGTGAGAGTAGGATGGGACAATGATCCGATAGGGATGATGATAGCGACTGCAGATAGAGTCCCGAAAATTTCAAATCCCACTTCGTGTTGTAGAACATTCTGTCGGGTCGGGCCATCGTTGGGTCAGTTCACTCATTGCTCCACGTATGTCTTCTGTTTTGAAGGGCAAATTCCAGTAGTTCACAATGATGAAGGGTGCGCCTGAATGAGCCCATGAGCCTACGATTGAGGTTTGAGTTGTTCTTATCAGTCGCTTGATAAATAAGGTTGAAATCTCCCACACAAAGCCATGGTGTACCATCCGTCGGTTTCAATGAAACAAACTCCTCGAGGAATGCAACTCTTTCACTGTCTTCACAAGGGCCATAAACAGCAGTGACTTGAAAGCTTGCCTCAGCTACATGAAGTCGCATCATCACAGACAAACAATAGGTACCTCGGGTCAGTTGGTGAGCTTGGACATGGTCTGGATCCCAAGCGATGAGAATGTTGCCTCGAGTCCCCATTGCTGGTAGGTACTCCATCGCAGTAAGTCTAGGGCCCAGAGTTTCACGTTGAACATTTGCTGGTATGGCTGCCAACTTGGTCTCTTGGAGACAGGCAACCATCGGAATCGCCAATTCTATCAGGAGCTGAACGGCTTCACGCCAAGCGGGGAGATTCAAACCTCGGACATTCCATGAGAGGAAGCTAATGGAGTTGTAAGCAAAGGAGGAATCTAAACATCCACCTAAGAGTAATCTTGGACTGCCCAAAAGAACACCGAGAGAAACAGCACACTAAACCACGAGCTAGGCAACACGGAGGTACACTGACTAATAGAGGAGACGGGCCTATGGACTGAAGCAAAGCTAATGCTTCGGGGTACTCCATTTTCTGAGCTTGATGCATGAAGACAGACATATCACCAGACGCGAAACTGTTGAAGCAAGAGGGCGATGAGCTAGGTCGTGGCCGCCACCTCTTCTGCAGCAACTGACTCGGCTGCAGCAGTGATGGAGGTGTTCTCCAGCTGGTGGGCACCACGTATCGCGGCGATAGCCTTGGCTGGCAGCGGTGTCTTGAAGGCATCCTCATACTTTTTGACAGCTGCATCTCCTGTTGGTTCACCACCATTGATATCCAAGATGCGCATGAGACGTTGCTGAGTGCACTGGGATACCGTGATTACACCTGGTCGTGCTGCCTGGCGGGCACTCTGCCGGGTGGGCTCAGCAACCGGCTGCTTCTTGCAATGGCCGCCCTTGGCAGACGACATAGGCGGAGTGGAGATGAGTGGAGCCAGTACAGGCTGAAATGGCTTGCTGGAGGTGTTAGCAGCTACCTTGGGTGGGGAGCGAGGCATGCAAGTCATCAGCTGAGCCCCTTGCTGTTCGGCAGGCGGCACTGTAGCGTGTTGTGGCCCCACTGCTGTAGACTGGCTCGACGTAGCATTGGGTGGAGTCGCGGGCCCCTGGGAGCCGGCCAAGCAAACATGGACGTTTGAATCCTCGTGGACCAAATGTTGAGTATACGATCTAGAAGCTAGCATAGAGGGCCAACCCAACAACTCGTCGATCATTGGGCCTGGGGGATTCATTTGGGGGAAAAGTTCAGTCATGCTTTTCAAAGAGCACAACAGCAGGGAGGGGTCAGGACCCATTACCAGCTTCCCTACAATGTCCGCCTGCTCCAATGTAGTGGACAAGGGAGTCCATTGGTCATGGGTTCCACCACCCGCTGTTCCTTGCCGTCCTCCTCCTCTAGCAGCCCGGTGGAGCATTCCTACTTCTCGACCCAGCCATTGGCCAGTCTAGGCTGAAAAGCTGCCGAAGCCAGTCTTTTGCCCGAACCTGAAGACCCGTGGTGACGATGCGGACCAGATTAGTCCCCCCACGGCCTGGCAGGGAAGCTTGCCACTGGCCCACAGGATGTTGGCGCCTTCCCTGGGGCCCAGTTGTCGGAGCTCGGCGATACCCTTCAAACCCTGGCGGCGGTGGGTTGTTGTCGCCATCGTTGTTTCGACGGTGAAGGCATGGAGCTGACGGATGACACCTTGCATGGCGATGAATGGACCGAGTAACACTTCTGACGTCATTTGGGACATCCGGGACCCAAGAGCACTGGTGGTAGCGTGGTGCACCATCTTCCACCGAGTTGGAAGATACCGAGGAGAACCTACTGCTTCCACAACTGAGTTCTTGTAATGTTCAGCACCGTAGTTTTGTTTATACACTTTAACATTTATCTTTGAAAAAGAGATTGTTTATGGTATTTTGTGACATATTTGTGGTTTTATCATGAAGAATCCAATGACAATGTGCCAGCCTGAAATCCAGGGTCTCGAGTTCCAATCAAAAATCTTTCTCTCCATCGTCTACAGCACACAGTTTCAGATATGTACCGGTTGAGAATAAGCATGTATGTGTATGCTGCTACAATTTTTACAAACCCAAACTAAGAGGAGACTCAGGCTATTCAGCAAGTCTTGCAGACATACAGTGAACTTTTGGACCTAAAAACTAACATACGCAAATGTGCAGTATACCCCATTCGATGTGAAGGACTGGACCTGCATACAGCCATTCCCATGTGACATCAAAGATTTCCCGTGCAAATATTTGGGCTTGCCACTGAAAATAAGAGAACTAAGGAAAGAAGAATCTCAAACACTCATCCACACCGCGTGTCAGCAAAACTATGAGATATTCTTTCAGATGTATGAATATTATAAAGTTTGTATTATCCTGAAAATAAAATAAAACATAAAAGTAACTCAAATTTAATGAATATAAACATCAAAAATCATCATGGAAATTCAGACATTTCTCACTTTGTAACAAGAAATCAGCACATTGAAAAGCAGACTGTCAAACATCTAACTTGTATTTACAACAGTTTCTGCTGACATCTGCTTCTCAGAGCAGTTGAAAAGAAGTCAGCTTCTCAACAAGTTCCGACTTTGCCAATCAGGGCCTGAGTTATGTTCCAATAAAAAGTATTAGATTAAATAAGGAGATATAAGAAATAAAAGCTATCCTGATAGGTTAGGGAATGTCCCAACCGATCTGGGTGCGTGCGGCCAGAGGGGGGGGGGGGGCGCCCGGTGGTCCCCTGCACCCTTATAAAAACAGCCCCCTCCTCCATATAATACTCATCCAGGAAAAATAAGAATTGCCACATTGGGTTGTTCTTCTCCTTCGGTCACTGGGCTTCGAATCCTAACCCTAGCTGCTGTGAGAACTTCCATCCTCCACCGCGATACTCCCTATGTTCCAACTGTCAAGCGTCCCTCCTCCTCACCTCTGTCCTGTGTACTCCCTGATGCATTAGGAGGTGTGCCCTGGTCCAGATTCACATAATTGGTATCTAGAGACATCGGAGCAGTGACCATGTCCGGCCCTGGTAACGATTCTGTGAGACATCAAGGCACTTCTGGAGTCCTTGAACGCCAACCTCACAGCCTCCATGGACCACATCTCAGCACAGATGGAGACCGTGAATAACCGGCTGGATCGCCACGATCTGCGCCTTTCCCATCTGGAGAAACAACTCGAGATGACCTTCTCTGCGTAACATGAACATCCCACGCAGAACGACATCATGGGCAGGGGTGGGCTGTTCAACAGCGACGCCGGTGGCAGTGGTGGCTGGTGTGGCGCTACTGGTTGAGGTGGTGGCAGTCGCGGCTTCAACGATGGTGGCCTGCGCTGTCACAAGATCTGCTTCCTCAAGTTCGACGGGGAGCCCGATCATCTGCCCTGGCTCACTAAGTGCAACACCTACTTCTGTGGGACACACACGATGCCCGAGGAGAAGGTTTTGCTTGCCTCTCTCCACCTGGAGGGTGTCGCAACCGAGTGCTACACCGCTCTCAAACGTGACTGCGGCCTTGTATCCTGGAAGCGGTTCATGGACTTCAACAACATGCACTTCGGGCCTCCGCTCCACTGCAACGACCAAGTTGAGATTAAATATCCCCATCGTACTAGTACGGTAGAGGAGTACCAATGCTAGTTTCTAGTATTTCTTTGCCGCTGCGAGGATTTCAACCAGCGCCAACAAATCAACCTCTTCATGGTTGGCCTTAACAAATCACTTCGTACTAATGTGGTGCTGCAGTTTCTTACAAATCTGCATACAGTCTTGAGCCTTGCCAGGGCTTTCGATTGACGACTTGTGGCAATGACAGACAGCGGGTCACAAAAGGGTGTTGCCACTCTGCACTCTAAGCGCCCTTTTCGTGTGTCATGCGCCACCACCAAAGCTTTTAGTGGTGGTTCTGCCGCACTTGCTTTGACATATTTGGCAATGACATCCTCTCAGCCGCACCTCAAGCATCTCTCATCTGATGAGATGGCTGCTAAATAGTGGAGCAGTGAGTACTATAAGTGCGCTGGCAAGGGGATCTTCCTTTGGATCTCGACGACGACGATGATGTTGGCGCGGCCATTATCAACATGGGAATCTCTCTACACGCCCTGACCGGCATCGACCACGCCAACATGATGAAGCTCCAGGTCTACTTTCATGGCAAGCTGTTGATCGCATTGGTCGACATGAGATCCACTCTTTTGAGAAATCGGTGGTACGCTACTCTAGAAATTCTACCGTATCACCCAGGAAAATTGTGAGTACAGAGGTCATAGATCGTTTCCACTAAACGCGCAGTGCAGCGGAAGATCTAGTCGTATATGCCGTTGGTGTAGGGGAAGTAGACGACCTCGTTCGTCTCCTCATCGTCCTCGTTAGAGCAGCGGGTAGAAGATCACGTTCGTCTCCTCCATGTCCTCGTCACAACAATGGTAGATGATGATGTTGTTGTAGCCAATCGGGTAGCAGTAGCAGTAGCGCTTCTATAGAGTCCACACGTACAGGAACAGATGCCATGCGTCGGTGTGCCAGCACCATGCGCGAGGCAAGGGCTTTGGTGTGAGGCCTAAGAGGGGTGGTAGCTAGGGCTGTCAGGTGGTAGAGTAATCCGCCCCTAATCCTACCCCTCATATTTATAGGTGCGCTAATGGGCTTTCAAGTCGTAGACCAATTAGTACCCTAATTGCTCAAGGATCAAATATCCAACAAGCCTTAATTTGAATTGTTATGATTGCCTCTCGGGCATATCAGCAACAATCTCCCACTTGCACAAGAGACAATCATATAGGCAAGCTTATTATTATTCCAACCCCTTAAGTGTGTGACACGTTAGGTTCATGTGCAGTCGGTTGTGACTGGAAACCGTTTCAAATCACAAGTTAGAAGTTGTACATGGAAGGATATACTAACTCCCAAATGTACATAAAGATCATATCGGCTAAACCTAGATACATTCAACATGCTAATCCCTTGGACTCAAGATACCAGTCAAGCTCAAGGCGAGATACATGCCATTCTTGTGACAGCTCGACCATTCACTCGAACAAATAGTGGATTCAGTACATGACTAACCTTTAGTCACTGTGATTAACTCCTTAATCACCTTGGCATGGCCATGCACTTCCCAATTCAACTATCTCAAGGGGCCCAAAGATATATATCCTGTTTTTTAGGAGGGGCAAATCCCAACTTGATCCGCACAAATTTACCCGAAGACTACTTTTATGATGACCCATTTACGGAGTAATGTTTGATACTCTCAAAGTACACAACTACACATAGTCAGAAACAATGGCGATCTCATTTCTAAGGATCTAGCAGGTGTATCACTCAAGACCAACTGATGGCACATATGAAAATAACAATCCCGACAGTGTCTTAGAGTGGGTCAATTCAATACCATGTTCACTAACATGTGTTCACATTATTAATTTAATATATCCATATCTATTATCCATGAACATGATGATCAATTAATACATGTGCTAGTCTGCATATCATCAAAGTGTTTCATGAACAAGTCACATACTTGATGATCAATGTAAATAATAGTTAGTCAAATAACAAGTTATATAATAGTACATAAACATAGCTATGACACAAGTCTTCCACTACACAATATGATCACTTATGTAAGTATCTAATACCCATAGATCTCTTGTGCGCCTCATGCTTTTATTGTGCAAGAGGATTTGTCAACAGATCTGCAACATTCAAATCTGTAGGCACCTTGCATATCTTCACATCACCTCGGTCGATGATCTCTCGGATGAGGTGATAGTGTTGTAGTATATATTTGGATCTTTTGTGTGATCTAGGCTCCTTTGCTTGTGCAATGGCTCCATGTCACAATAGAGATCCACGGGACTGGACACACTACGAACAAATCCACACTCAGAAACAAAATTTCTGATCCAAACAACTTCCTTTTCATCTTTAGAAGCTGCAATATACTCTGCCCCTATCATTAAATCTGCTACTGTATCTTTCTTGGAACTTTTCCAGCTCATCGCCACTACATTGAGGCAGAATAAAAAACCAGATTGTGATCTGGAATCATCCTTGTCTGTTTGGAAGCTAGCATCGGTGTAACCTCTTACAATGTGCTCTTCTTCACCACCAAACACTAGGAATGCATCCTTAGTTCTTCTCAAGTACTTAAGGATGTTTTTGACAACTATCCAATGGGCCTCGCCATAATATGATTGATACCTGCTCGTGATGCTTAGAGCATAGGACACATCTGGGCATGTGCATAGCATGGCATACACGATGGATCCAATTGCCGAAGCGTAAGGAATCTCTCTCATTCTTTTTTGCTCATCAAGTGTTGAAGGACATTGACTCTTGCTTAGAGTAATACCATGTGACATTGGAAAGAAACCTTTCTTGGAATCTTGCTATTGAATCGATTCAATATCTTGTCGATATACGTACTTTGGCTTACTCCGATTAGCCTTTTAGATCGATCTCTATAGATCTTTGTGTCCAAAATGTACGCTCCCTCTCCTAGATCCTTCATTGAGAAACCTTTTCTTAATGAGGGTTAAAAGCATCAAGCATTGAAATGTCATTTCCGATCATCTACATATAGGACCAGAAATACAAGTTTGCCCCCACTAAACTTCTTGAAAATACAAGGTTCTTCTACGTTCTTGATGAAACCAAATCCTTTGACAACTTTATGAAAACGTAGACTCCAACTCCAAGATGCTAGTTTCAATCGAAAGATGGACTTTTGAAGTTTGCATATTTTATTAGCATTTCTGGGATCGACAAAACCCTCAGGTTGTGTCATATACACATCCCGAGTCAAACCTCCATTAAGAAAGGATGTTTTGGTAATCTGCCATATTTCATAATCAAAATATGCAGCAACTGCTAGAAGAATCCGAACAGACTTTCGCATTACGATGGGTAAGAAAGTTTCATCATAATCAACACCTTGAATTTGTTTGAAACCTTTCGTCACTAATCGCGCTATATAGATGTGAACATTCCATCCATCTCAGTATTTTTCTTGAAAATGTATTTACAACTGATAGGTCTAACACCTCCGATTTGATGAACCAAGTTCCGAATTTGATTATCATGCATGGATTCAATTCCAGATTCCATGGCTCCAAATCATTTTTTAGAGTCGGGTCCCTTTATTGCTTGGGTATAGGTCATGGGCTTATTATTGTCCAGCAATACCATGTCATGCTATTACGTGATTAATAGCATTAACTTTTCAGTCGCATGACGTGCCGTTTTATACCTTTGTGGGGCTGGTGTTTTATCAACTTGTTGCACAACATCTTCTACATGCTTTATAGGATTAGCGGGTGTCAAAATATTTTTAGGTATTTTCTTGAATTTCTTTAGGATGCACCTTGCTCCCATTAACTCCTTTTGAGAGAAACTCTTTCTCCAAGAAGACACCATTGCAGACGGTAAACACTTTACCCTCTGTTTTATTATAAAAATTATATCCTTTGGTTTCCCTGTGATATCCCACAAAGATGCATTTGTCTGATTCGGAAGTGATTTTTTTTTACGTCAAACGTTTGACATAAGCATCACATCCCCAAACTTTGAGGAAAGACAATCCAGGATGTTTCCCATCCCATATGGTGTCTTCTCAACTGACTTTGTTGGGACTCATTTTGTGTAAACGCATCAATTTTAAGAGCATAACCCCAAAAAGATAGTGGAAGATCGGTTTGGCTCATCATCGACCTAACCATGTCTAACAATGTTCGGTTCCTCCACTCGGATACCCAATTCCCTTGAGGCGTTCCAGGTGGAGTCTACTCCACATTGTTATAAATGATCATAAAACTCTTGGCTCGAATATTCACCCCTATAATCAGGTCGTAGAAGTTTTATTGTCTTGCCCAATTGATTATGTACTTTATTCTAAAATTCTTTGAACTTTTGAAAGGATTCAGACTTGCTTGTGCCTCATTAGATAATCATATTCATATCTACTAAAGTCATTGGTAAAACATTATAATAAATAAAACAACATTTGTTCTTTATTACAATCTCATAACCATCAACTCCTTCTAAACACAAAGAAGAGATATTGTTCTTGCTCCAAGTAGGAATGCAATAACAATTGTTCAATTCTAAAACTAATCCTGAGGGTAATGACAATTGGTAGGTCCCGACAGCTATGACCGCAACCTTTGCTCCATTACCGACACGAATATCCAATTTGCCTTTTGCAAATCTTCTAGTCTCACTTAGAACCTGCAACGATTTGCAAGTGTGAATCGTCAATCTAGTATCAAATACCCATGATTCACTAGTATATATCTTCTATTAATAGTTTAATAAATGACATCACCACTATATGAGTACCGTCCTCCCTCTAAAGACTTATAGTGGTCCAAGATCCATATTCACTAATTCCTAGTGACCTTTGGCCTCATTGTTAGGAAATTAGTGACATAGTAAACAACAATTGTTAATCATACCACTATATGACTCTTATTTGTTGGGTGACATCCAATGCCCCGGCTACCAGCTCTATGCCATAAAGCCCAAAACTATGCACGTGAATGTCCAACATTGACACTATGCATTATAATAGATGATGGTATTTTGCTTTGGTAAACCTACCACACAACGTTCAAAAGAACATAGGTGCAGCTATTTGTCAAAGGCATCAAATACTCAACTTTTGCGAGGGAAGCAATTCTATCAAGACAAAACATCGACCATATGAAAGGCATGAAAAGAATTGTAATACCTAAACATCACAGGCATATGATATCATATTGTAAATAGTTTGGCCTTTTGAATCATAACGGTCTCCATCATCATGGTTCCATCATGATTGATGCTGCCATGCCACCCTCCTTGTGGTGATCACCATCACCACCATGCTTTAATACATCTCCATGAACATAAAAGAAGCCAATACAACTAATAGCTATAAAATAAATTGCATGAGAGATCAAGCACCACAGGTCGACAAGCAAATTGTTAAAAAATGTGACAACCTCAACCATGTTGTGTTAAATTTGTAACATGCAGGCTGTACAAATATTACACACAGATCATCACATCACATTAAGGCCATACCGTTCACATTATTCCCTGCAAAAATGAGTTAAGCGTAGAATGGTTTCTAGCACGAAACAACATTATGTAATCGCTATAGAAGACAACAATGGCAAACGGAATTACATAGATCACATCTATGAAATCACTATGAAAATCCCATTGGATTGATCAAATAAACCCGAATCCGGGCCATTTAGGATGCCTCGATTTTCAATGTGACTGGTTATTCAGGAGAAGATCGCAATACATGACTGTGCTCTGTTGGCTCAGTCTGTTATCTATGTACAAGATTAGTCCTGGTGATTCTAGATGTTAGGGACAGGTTGCACACACAGCGGAGAAGGAGCACGAACTAACCCTTTAGTAATATGATCGCAATCTATTCTAACCAACTCCAGACCCCAAAAACCGCGCAAAAAAAATCATTGTATGAACATGTCTGCAATAAATTGCATTTACTAACAAGATCCTATGACATCAGGTTCCGAAAAAGAACCAAGTGAACGCATATGTGTGCCCAGGGCATTGATCACACATACACGAGTGCATCATAAGCGATATACAAAAAGTTACCACAACACAAATTAATTAAAAAGGTACTTTTATTACAATATTCAAATAATCCTAAAATTACAACTCTAATGATCATTATTAATAAATCTTAAACTAATGCAGCGGAAATAATCTAAACATTAAGCTAAGCAACTAAGAAAACTAAGCATAGGGAATATGGCGTGGCTCCAAGCAATCCACAGGCAAGTCGACTGCAGCACATAACCTTGTACTCCACATTATCCTCAGGATACTCCCAAACATCACATGAAACTATTGGTGGGGGAATTGCAAGGGTGAGCACATGTCATACTCAGCAAGTGTGGGAAAATAATGACATGTAGATTAAACATGGAATGATAAAAAATAATGGCTATTTAATGAAAAAGTACAATTAAAACATACGAAAAGCATCTTACAATGTCTATGTGAATTAATCCTATTATATCCCAAATAAACATAATAATTCATATCCATGATTCATTATCCATCCATATGCCAAATCTTACCATCATCATTAACCCCGACCATTTATCATCATCCCATCCATAACCATAACAAAACCATAACCAAATCCCAAATTCCACTCTAATCATGGATGTTGTCCAGGTGCTCATAACAGGGAGCACAACTATCATGATAGTTTTGAACACTATGCAAAGGTTGTACCACTTTACACACATGTTCGTGATTTCGTCACCCGTCGGCGACTACAGAAACCTCCCTTATGCCACTTACACTTCCTTAGGTGTATGGCCAAGAGATCACAAAATAACCTTTACAAAGGGACTACTAGCATATTCAGACCCACTAAGGTTTCACTGGTGGTGATGCCTCCAACTGAGCACATTCAACCAAGGGGCCCCTCTTGTGCCGTTCGGATCCCAGGGTAGTCCTGCCACAATTGCAAACCCAACCGACTCCATTTCCCCGCTCATCCAAATGATCCGAACAATGTTGGCAGTACACCTAATTAATTGGCCAAGCTGCACCCATACTTGGCCTTGTGGTGGCAGTGTTGTCCTGTCTTATTCTCGCATGAACATGTCCTTAGATCCAAGGCAAGCAAATTACCATATCATCCAAACCAATCCACAAACCATGCTTGCTTAGATCTCCCAAGTCCCATGTTACCAATTAACCATGTCCATCAATTCACATCATCCATAATTTCATTAATTCATAGCTAAGACATTCGGTTGTTTTTCCCATCCCAATTAATTAGAGCAAAGCAAAAAGGTAAAATACCCTTCCCGACACTCTACAATATTTTCCAAGCGACAAGGATTGTCAAATAAGTCTAGTAAAAATCTATCTTGGGTTTCCCATCAAATTGACACAAGCATGTTGTTTTGCAAACAAAACATTTAAAAACAGGATCAAAATGATGAAGGACACTTGCCTTGCTCTTAAGATGGATTAGGATCAAAAGCTTCATAATTCTGGTGTTGGAGCTCCTCGACAACATCCTCCAGAGCAACACCTTCTATTCCACATAATAAACATACAAAACAAGCATTACAATCAATAAATGCTCATATATTACTCAAGATGCCATGACATTCATGAATAATGCAATTATGGAGTAATACATGTTATCAAGTTGCTATCATTACTTACTAACTAGTTATAATTAAGTATTACATGCCAAATCAAGTTTCAAGTCATTTTGGAGATTGTTAAAGAAATTCCAGGAATATTCAGAACAGGAAGACCGGACTAGTTCGCACAGGGACCAGACAAGTCCGTTCTGGTACAGAAAGAAAATCGGACTAGTTCGCACTGGGGCTGGACAAGTCCCTTGGCTAGGTTTTTTTGGCTAGTTTCAATTAGAACATAGTTAAAATTAAAATGGAACCATAATTTTACGTAGAAAAGATGGATCTAAGATAATTATCGTGAATCCTAGGGCTCAAGGGTTGAGGATTGGAGAATTTGATGTCAAGATCAAAAGAGACGAAGAATTAACAAGAGGGATGTCGACAATGAAGGGTTGATGACGAAGATCGTGTAAAATCCTAGTTTTTCCTTAATATAAAGTTCAGCTACCAATTAGTTATCAACCATAGTGGAGCTCAATTATGGTTGTACACATGAACTTGATCTCATCAAAAATATTTTTTTACTCATACTTAAATTTTATTAACATGGGGATGGGAATTCACCAATGACCTAGAATAATTCAAGTGACCTTTCTATGGAATTTATTTGAATGAGAATTGCCAGGGCAAAAACCATATGCAGTACTAAATATATTCAAATTATTTAAAAACTTGAATATAGCTACTGTAAAGTTAGGCCCTATCAAAATATTCAAATCTGAGGCTATAAATTTTTCCATGGCCTCATAATATTCCAAATAGCACCCCCGCAAATTTTCATAATTCTTGAAGCTCATTTGCTATTTAGTTATGTGACTCCATTGGATTTCATTCAAATTCAAATTTGAATTTGAATTCCAATTGAAACCTGTCCAAATTTGAAATCTAATTTCAGAATCTGACTCTACACATTTGATTTGGCTTCTCCACAAAGATCTAGGATTTTTGGATCAAGTTTGGAGACGAAATTAAAGTTCCAGAGAGGATAGGCTTAAAGGGCAGTGGGACCCACTAGTCATAGGCACATGTACGTGAGTGCTCTGCCGCCGAAATTCCGTCACCGCTCCGCTCGACACCGTGCGCCATGCAACGCTCCAGCGAGCTGCCTGATTGCCTACTCGTCGCGCGCCTTAAAGCCGCGGCCACCGCCACCGCCTCACCCCACTCACCTCACTTCTCCTGTCTCCTTTTCGAGTTTTCCCCTCCGCTCACGCGCCGCCGACCTCACCTCGGGACTCCGACGATAACTTGCCGTCTAGCCAAGGATCGATTGTGAGTTCTTTAGCAAACTTTTGCACAACTTACTTGTGCACCTTCTCCATGTTTTAGTTTGGTGTTTTCTCACCCGGTTGTGCGGTATTCCACAGTTTTCCGACGACCGCGGGAGAAGCCGCCAAGAACCGCCTCCGTTCTACTGTCGGCAAGCCGGAGGAAGCCTCTTTAGGCCCCGACTTCTACAAGAGAAAGGTTTGTTTTCGTGCCTTAAACGTTTTCACCAAATTTCAAGCCATGCCATGCCTTGTAGCATTCCTATTTCCATTTTTTCCCGACAATAGTTCATACCTATGTCTCTAGGTTAGGGGTTTAATTTGTTTTCTACGTCCAATAATTCTTGATCATAGCTAAGGTATAGTTTCCCTATCTCCCTGCGAACACTTTTGATCAAAAAGATTTGAAAGCCATTGAGTGTTGACCGAGTTAGACGAGTTTTGGTCGCCGCCAGTGAAAAAGCCGCGGTTCACTATCGAACTCATCTTTGCCAGCGATGTCAACCCTTTGTAACCTTGAAATCATCATCCTCATGCTTCTAGGAACATCTCTAGCTTTTCCGTGAGCCTCTTGGCCGTTCTCGTGCGATTCTGACGCTAGCCGAAACCCTAGCTCCGCCGCCGCCGTCGCGCCGCCACCACCGGCCGTCGCCGCCACGATTGGACCCCACCATCGTGTTGTGCAATCGATTTTGAGGCTAGGCGGTCAGAGCCGAGCCGAGTGGAGGTCGATTCTGCCATCCCGGTGAGCTCGCCAGCGCTGCGCCGCCGCGACCGCATCGCGCGTCACGAGGTAGACGAAGGCCTCGCGGGTCCCACAGGTCGGCGACTGATTCTCTCGTGTGGGATCAGCTGTGGCCCAGATCCAGTGCGGCTGCACGCGTTAACCCCGTGGCCCTCGGTGCGGCCCAGCCCTGATTTGTTCATTTTAAACCAGTGGGCCCAATTGCTTTATTTAAATTTTCGAATTGAAAAATAATTCTAGGATTCAATCAAACTTCTAAAATTCATTACTCCTAGTAGAATTGCTCAAAAGTTTCCAAATAAATTCTGGTAAACTCATATCAATCTCTAAATTGCAGTTATGCAATTTATTGGACATGAAACTCCCAGAATTTATATAATTAATTCCTTTTAGAAAATTGCTTGGGAAATTAATTACTACTGTTCTGTTAATTGGAAAATTCCCAATTTTAGTTAGAAAACTCTTAAAGATACAGTTGATCTCCAGTAAAAATGTGAAGTTCATTGGACTTATTTACTGGGTTCATCAGTGTGCCAAATCTCTATGTAATTGAAAAATTGGGAAAAATATAGAAAACATTTCAGAAATTCTCCCAAACTTGTAAAATCAATTTCTCCCTGTAGGAATCTCAGAAATTGTGACACAAATTTTCCTAGAACCATTGAAATCGCGTCTACATGGTACAACCACTGGTAGACATGATAGACCTCCAGAATTTCAACCAAAATTTTGAGAAAGTTATTGCTTACCATAATTTTTAAAAGCAACAAACTTCCTTGATCATCTCCTGTTCTTTGCAAGAGTCTCCACTATAGTACCTAGTATCTACCATAAAAGTCTCAAAGCTATTTAAGATCATAATCTTATTTGATCCAAAAGATATTAGCTTGTGACTTTAAACATATTATTTTTTTCAAAGTCATTCGTATATAGTATATGCATAACGTGTAGTGACTGAAGTCGAGGAGCAGCCGGAAGCTTTGGAAGTCCAGCTGCCGGAGACTAACATAGACTCGGACTTGTATTAAGGCAAGCCCCGGTTTGCATTTAAGTTCCTTACAGTGTTTTTGCATTTTTCATTCACCTTATGTCTCAGATATTTGTGCATTACGTTTAAGGTGTTTGACATCCACTTGCATGACCAAATAACCCAAGGAGTGGTTAGAATAGCTCAAAGACTCGTGTAGTAACTGCCATGCTTATATTCATAGTGATCCGGTAGAAGTCGAGTATTTGGAATCTACTCGTGAGATAGGATTTTATCACATGGGATTAATTGGATCATGAGATGATTTGTAAATATGAAATGGAGACCGGACAGAGATGAGTAGGAAGTGACAAGAGGTGGTATTGGTTGCATAGCTCTGATCGTGTTGATTAAGGCACGTGCCATGTGTGGTCCTGTTGGACAAGCTTGAATTGTACCGGTGACATACTGGAGAAATAGGCACCAGTAAAATGACGTAGCTTGATACTTGTTTGTCGAGACATTCCATTCCGTTTTATAGGCGTGGGTTGGGGGCAGCAAGGTGTAAATCTGCTGGTGGGCACGTCAGAGTATGCCCCACACAGTGACCTCCTGCTCGTGACAGATCGACCGGTTCGGCATTCGAGTGTTGGGTGAAAGGTGGCCATATATGACTAGTACTGAAGTGTTATGTAGGTACTGCTGTATGTACTCGCTAGCGCTTCCGAAAGTTCGTATGTGTCGTGTTGTCCGGGTGTGTCCTGATTGCAATCACCGTCCCTCGCGGTAATAAAGTACCACTTGTTCACTGTGTCGTGACGTAGTAAATACTTAAGAAGCCAGAAGGATATGATGTATTGAATTATAATTATTTTGCGACTTTGTATGGCTTAGAGATAGCACAATTAAAAGTTTACAATTTCCCCATACTGTACCTGTAATAGCATTATGTGCTTTGGGCATGGCATATATCGGCAAAGCGTTTCTTGTTTGATTGTGGAGTCTATGATGTGTCGTGCCTGAAGAATGTCATGTGCTACTTAAAACATGACTATAAGCATCCACTTGTAGGTGAGTCCTTTATGCTATTCCTTACCCATGCTTAGTATTCACCCCTGCATATGTCTAGTGAGACAGGTTAGTCTTGCTGAGCCTTAAGCTCACGTTTGCAGTTAACAAGTTTTTGCAGATTATACGATTGATGACGGGTTCAACGACGAGGCTGCACCCCCTCCAGGGTTTACAACCGAGTGGGAATCCTGCACGCCGCTGTAATATGGGTGTTGCTAGTGTGAAGCATCGAGGGCATGGATGACTTTGCTTTTGCATAGCTAGTGCCGAGAGCGTAGCTATGATGTATAAGTGCATTTCCTTTTTACTTAGTATTGTAAGACTTCCGCTGTGTTTATAAATAAAGACATGGTATTGTATTTTATTCTCCTTCCTTTCTTGTATACTGTTATGTGTCGCATCGCACGACACCACCCAATGAGATCTTTGGATGTTGGGATTCCGGTCCCCACATATCGCAGTGGCAACGACGTTCTTGGTTGATCCTCCTCCTTCCTCCCCTCTCCTTCTTCTCACTGTGGTGGAGGTTCCTTGATGGTGGCTCTCACAAACTAGGGTCAAGAGTTTGCTTCAATTGTGGCAAATATATGAAAGGGTGGGTATTGGGGTGTTTATATAAGGTGGAGGTGGTAGGGTTTGGGTGTAATTTGAGTATAACGTGGTGGAGGCCGAGTAGGGGTCCGACATGGCTCAACAGGGGTTGGACATGATGTTCTTTGGCCCACTCAAGGCAATAACCCAATAACATGTCGTGGAGAAAGAAATAGAATTCGAGTCGGGCACACCAGACTAGTTTGCTAGGGGACCAGACAAGTTTGATATGGGACAACAAGTTGCACGGGCAAGCCTGGAGATGGCTTAGAAAAGTCCAAAAATGGTCAGAAAGGAAAACGGACATGTCCGGTCCAGGCCAGACAAGTCTGGAGGTCTTCTCAGGTTTTCAAAAATCGGACAAAATGAAGAGTCACCGGATAACTCCGGAGATTTCTAGTCACAGATACTGGGCTAGTCCGTACTCTGGAACGGATAAGTCCGAACAACAACAGAACCGATTTTCGACTAGTCCGCAGCAAAAGCGGAAGAGCTCGAGGGACAACAGAAAGCAAAACGGACTAGTTTGGGGTCCAAACCGGACAAGTCCGCACTGACACAGAATTTTAACTGCAGCTTTGGTTTTAATTCATTTTAAACTTGTTTGTTTTGTTTTGTACATGTATAAAAATGTATGAAATGCATAATGGATGAAAATGAGGGTGTTACAAACATACCCCCCTTAAAATGAATCTCGCCCTTGAGATTCAACATAGAAGGAAAGAGATAGGGAAATTCTCTCATTATATCTTCTTCCAGCTCCCAAGTTGCTTCCGATTCTGCATGATGCTTCCATTGTACATTGCACCATTGAATCACCTTGTTTCTTGTGACCCTCTCCTTGGCTTGCAAGAATCTGACCGGTTGCTTGGCATAAGTAAAATCTGCCTCTAATTCCAATCATTCCATTGGCACTTGTTCTTCTAGTACCCTTAAGCACTTCTAGAGCTGAGATATGTGAAACACATCATGAACATCGGAAATATATGCTTGCATCTCCAACCTATATGCCACTTCTCTACGTTTGCCCAAAATCTTGAATGGTCCAATATAGCGAGGTGCCAACTAACCTTTGACGTTAAACCACTTATGACCTCGCATAGGTGAGACTTTGAGATATACGAAGTCTCCCACTTCAAATGCTAAGTTTCTTCGCCTATTATCCGCATAGCCCTTTTTTCTTGATTGAGCAGCCCTAAAATTCTCGCTAATTGTTTGAACTTGCTTTTCAGCTTCTTGCAACACATCAGGTCCAAATACTTGGTTCTCTCCTGTCTCATTCCAAAACAAGGGTGTCCTACACTTCCTTCCATATAGTGCTTCACATGGCGACATCATCAAACTTGCGTGGAAACAATTATTGTAGGAAAATTCATCATATGGCAAGCTTTTGTCCCAGCTGCGTCTATGCTTCAAAGCACAAGCTCTCAACATATCTTCCAATATTTGATTTGTCCTCTCAGTTTGTTGTAAAAGCCCTTAAAAATGCAAAGTTCAGATGGGAGATATTGAAATTTGGAGGGTAAAAATAAATCAAATTAGAATCTGAAAAATTCAAACCAATTTAAACCTCAATTGAGAGAATTCAAGAAATTCAAATGTAGCTCATGTTCAAACTTTGCCAAAATAAAAATCCGAGCTCACCATTAGCTTCCAAATATTCCAAATAGCATCCCTGCAAATTTTCATAATATTTGGAGCATGAATTCTAATTAATTCAATGGGTACATTGAATTCTAGTCAAATTCAAATTTGAATTTTAATTTCACATGAATCCTGTCCAAATTTTAAATCAAATTCCAGAATCTTGATCTCCATATTTAAATTGGCATCTCCACAAAAATCTAGCATTTTTGGACATGTTTAGGTGGGGGAATTGATGTTCCGGAGAGGGATTGGGATGGAAGGAGTAGTGGGACCCACTATCAGCCTCTCCCACTCGATGGAACTGACGGAGCCCCACTGTTTATGGCTGTCCCCGCGCTTCAACGCCGGGAGAGCTCGCCACCGCGACAAGGGCATGCAAAGCAAGAAGCTGCGTGGCCTAAACTGACCTCTCCACGCTACTTAAGCACTGGATGACTCCCCTTTGACGTTTACCGTCCATTTCTTCCAAACACAAACCGCCGGCTCCATCACCGACGCCTCCCTCTTCTCCACTTCATCAGGCCGTCCTAGCCCTCGGTTGTTCAAGCTCCAAGCATCAAAAAGTAACCCAGCTCGTTGCTCTACCTCCTCCAACCGTTGGTTCAACTTTTCCTGACCTAAATCCGTAGTATTCCTCAGTTTCGCGGACACCGCTGGAGTTGGGGACGATCGTCACCTCTGTGCCACTGTCGTTAGCCCTCAACAAGCGGTGTCAGGCCTCGACTCCAACAGCAAAAGGGATCGCCATCACGAGCTCTTTCTCACGGTAAAACCCGTGTTTCACTTCCTGAAGTATCGAGCAAAGTATTCAAGTTTTTCATTCGGCTGTGGCACATGAACTAGCTAGCTTCTCAGTTTAATTCCATTTCTATGTGTAATGATTCTTCAATCCAATTAAGGATTATAATCCTTACCTCCTAGCGCACCCTTCTGCCAAGAATCGATGGAACCAATCGAAGGATTGCCGAGATATTAGAGTTTTCCCGTCCACCATTGAAACCTCCCCTGTTCACCAATGAACTTGTGATTACTGGCGATTCCTTGTCGTTTACACCACCTAATAACCTTCTTCATGATCTCAGGAGCCTCCCCGACATTTTTCCAATGCGTTTGCACCATTCCCGAGCAATATTGGCCATCGCCGAAACCCTAGCTCCGCCGCCGTCGTCGCGCCGTCATCTCCGGTCATCGCCGCCATGATTGGACCCCACCATCATCTTGCGCGGTCAATTTTAAGGTTATGCGGTCCAGACTGGGTCAGGAGGAGGTCGATGCAATGATTCCGGCGTGCGCTGCCGCTGCTCTGGCGTGGAGCGCCGCCCCCTGGCGCGAGGTAGACGAAGACGGCGGGCCCGGCTTGTCAGTGACGTATTCCCCCACGCAGATCGGTTGTGGCCCAGATCAAATGTGGCTACGCGGGTTAACCCGTGGACCTCAGTGCGGCCCAGCTCTGATTGGCCCAATTTGAATGAGTGGGGCCGGGCTGATTTATTTGAATTTTCCCATTGGAAATTAATTCCAGAATTTGAGAAAACTTCAAAAATTGATTTATCCTAGCATATTTGCTAAAAAATTTCCAAATAACTTCTGATAGAATCATCTTGTCCCAAACTTTGCAGTGGTGCAATTTGTTGGACATGAAACTCCCAGAATATTCATAATTAATTCATTTAAGCTAACTGTTTGGGAAATTAATTAATCCTGTTCTGTTAATTGGAAAATTACCAATTTTTCTCAGGACACACATAAACATATACTTGATCTCCAGTAAAAATTTCAGGTTCATTGGACTTCATTTACTTGTTGATCAGCGTTCCAAATCTCTATGTAGTGAAAAATTGGGAAAAGTACAGTAACCCTTTCAGAATTTCTTGCAAACTTGTAAAATCAATGTCTCCCTATAGAAGCTTAGAAAATTATGAAACAAATTTTCATAGAACCAGTGGAACCTAGTCTACAATAATCACCTACTGGTAGCCATGACAAAGCTACATATTCAGTACCAAAATTCAGAGAAGCATTTTTTTGTTGGAATTTTAGAGACAACAAGCTTCCTTGAACATCTCCAATTTTTGGTCCACATCTTCTTTTTAGAACCTAGTATCCACTGTAAAAATCCCTAAGCCAATTAAAATCAATTCCATACATGATCAGTATTTATAATATCTTCTCTATAGTTTCTATATCACTCATGTACTTTATATATTGCATATCATATAGTGACCGAGATCGAGGAGGACCCGGAGACCATGGAGAATCTACTTCCAGAAGCTAACTTTCCCCTTGACTCGCAGCCAGGCAAGCCCCGGTTTGCATTTAAGTGCTATTTCAAATTTTCTATTTGTATCACTTATGTCTAGGATGAGTTCTGTGCATTAGGGCTAAGATGCTTGTTACTCCACTTGCATGACACACAAATCCCATGGAGTATTGGGTAGGTCTATAGCTTGACAGTAGACAATGCCATGCTAATGTTTATAGGAATCCTGTAGAAGTCGAGTAGTTGGAATCTACTCGCGAGATAGATTTTATCACACGGGATGAATTGAATCTAAGAATGGTTTAGAAATGTGAAATTGAGACCGAGCAGCGGGTAGGATGCAGTGAGACGTGGTCTCACGTGCGTAGACCTGCTTGTGTCAATTGAGGACCAATCCATGTGCGACCCTGCTGGACAAGTTTCAACAGTACTGGATGCATACTAGGCATATGGAACCCAAGAAACCGATGTAACTCGATAACTTGGATGTCGAGGCATAGCCCATGGTCGATAGGGGTGGGCTTAGGGTATTAGGTGTAAATTCCCTTGCAGGAACAGAGACGCTCCATGCACGAAACTTATGCTCGCGATGGTGGGACCGGTTCGACATTTGAGTTCACTTGCGAAAGGTGGCTGCGTGTGATGTGGTGAGGAGCACGGCACACTCCTTAGGCACGGGTGTACGTGACGTGTATTCGGGTGTGTCCTGACTGCAATCACCACCCCTCGCGGTTATTTGAGTACCGCTTGTTCACTGTGTTGTGATGTAGTAAGTACTGAAGAAGTCAGGAGAATACGATTTATTGAAATATAATTGTTTTGCCAATATGTTTGCTATAGATTAGGCTTAGTAAAGTTACTATTATTGAACATTCAAGCTGCTTCTATTAACTTGTAAAATGCTGATCAATTTATATGCGAGTCATTTACTACTCTATCCATCCCTATGTTAAGTATCCCTGCATGTAGAGTTTCATGTTTAGTTGAGACGGTTAAGTCTTGCTGAGCCTTCGTGATCACAGTTGCTATATTAAGTTGTTTGCAGGTGAGACTTATGAGTAAGGACCCAAGGATGAGGCGATGCCCCCATCGGGGTATACCGCCAAATGGGAGCCCTGCACGCCGCAGTAAATTGTGTGTGGCTAGAGTGTAGTGTCCGCGGGCTGGATGGCTGCACTTTTGCATAGCCAGGCTAAGAGTTTAGCTATGAATATTATCTTGCGCTGTATATTAAGTATTGTAAAAGACTTCTGCTGTTGATATAAATAAAACTTTTTATTTTCTTGTATTCTATTCGTGTGTGCTGTTGGGTGTCGCATCGTAGGGCACCACCCTCTGCGATTCCTAGAATGTGTGGACCCCGGTCCCCACAGCCTAGTATCAGAGCTGCATTGGGAATAGCACGCTCGGAAAGAGCCTATTTTGGAAAACTTAAGAGTAGTCGAGTGAGGATTAGTACTATGCCCACATAAGGTCTATTATAGTATTAGTTACTTAAGGTGGCAAGCTAACTTATGTGTTATTAAATTCTGTAACGACGCTCCAATGTCAGGTAAGAGGTAAGGTACGCCACCGCAAGCGGATCAATTGCGGTTAGCTCACCATGCGAGAGGTAGCATGTGATTGTGTTCGTGTCATGGCACGGAAATGTTAATACGAGTCTCTGAAACTTTCCATGTATCTGAGAACATATGACACGTGGTACCCCAGCGTGCTACCAAATTAGTGGGAGCCCCCGTCGGGTGGGACATAACCCGATGCACCTCCTACTGGTGCAGCACTATGCAAAGATGTGGGACCCCGTCGGTGGTAGAAAACCCGGTCATGTACCTCGATACGTGGCTTAACTCGGGGCAGCCCGTATGGAATAATACGGGACAAATGTTTTTATTTTCAAATATATTATTGTGAATTGTTCGCCCGTGCGGGCTGTGCTGTACGGCACCTATTTGTTATCTATCTTTTGTGTGTAGATACAGTACACTAACCACATTTGAGTAGCTCGAGTAGAAAACGTTTGAGAGTGAATGTCATTACTGCCACCGTTGAGACGTATGCCGGAATACCGGCCTAAGATTTTTCTTTGGTGAGGGCGTAGTACCGACAGTGCATTTGAGCCCCATCAGGCACATCGATGACGATATCCGTGCTGGTGGTGTGACTCGACAAATGTAAAAATTCCCAACTTATGACTAAGGTTGAATTTGTAATCTCTGTTTTGGAGAATACTGGTCAGATTTAAGATTTATCATAGGCTCTCTGCGGTATACAGGCCTGTGATTTGGGAACTTGAGGAAGTCCTCCACAAGTTTCAATTTCAGCTCCAAGACAGATTTCCAGATATAAAACTTGAAAACTTCATTTGTACTTAAAGTGCCCAGTTCCTGGTTCAAACTGTAAACTGGACATAAAATTGACTAAGTTTGGGACAGCATAACTTCCTGTATATTTCACCCCTGTAGGTCTACCATACATAGTTGTAAATTTTAGAGAGTCTTCGAAAACTCTTATGTTCAATTCCAGATAAGAATCTCCCTGTAAACTAATGAAAAATTCAAATCTCCCAACTCTGTCAAATCTGGACTGAGACTGGACAGTTCTGTACCCTGTCACTGTCTTGCTCATATCTCTTTGTAGAATCAATGTATGAGTTCTTATAATGCATTTATGTAATCCTGAGGATGTATACAAAAATGTTGAAATTTATGATTTTGGCATATATTGATGTTTTGTATCTGGAAAAATGTGGACAAAATCCGCTTTAAACAGAGGAGGTGCTTTCAAAATTTTTCCAGAAACACTGTCAACTTGCAAAAATCATATCTCATACAGGAATGATCTGGGGCAAATAAATACATTCTGGAATTCTATTTGAGTGTACTACAATTTTGTAGTTTAACTCGAGTCCTGAATGTGCCTCTAACGGGATTAAAATTTCAAGTTTCTCCAGACTGGTCAGATGGAAAAGAACTGTGACAGAATTCCAGTGTTATGTTCCATTTGGCATTTGAATTTGAATTCACTTTCCTTATTCAATTTTCACATCCATGATCTGTTTATCAACAAATTTTGAGGATTTTGAGTATTTGACTCCTTCATGTACTTCTTTTATAGATGACGGATGTGATGTTGTTACCAGACGGATGGGTGTTCTGTCTGGGCTTCCCGAGTATGCAGCGGGAGGTGCTCCAACAGTTTGGCTTCATCGAGATGCCATGCTATTTGGATCAAGAGACAGTTGAAAGAGGCGTATTGTCATGTACCGTCCTAGTCGACATCCCGGCAAGTCCGCATTTCTGTGGATGGGCTCCTTTTTCGGTCACGATCCTGGAACTCGTTTGGAGGACTAGTGGGCCTTTGCAGCGGGCGAAGCGCTTATGAAGCTTTGTGAGCTTCATCAATATGCCATGGCTGGGACATAGTTTGCTCTTCTCCCGGTCCGTGGTGATGTGGTTTTGAGTGGCAACGTCGTATGGTTGCGGCCTATGGACCTTATGGCGACACAACCTTGACAACACTTGGGACGTTTGCCGCTGCATCCAGCATGGTGGTTCTTGCACAAGGTGCAATCCTGCATGAGCAAGTCGAAGCCTTGAGGCAAATGACTGAATGGGGTGACACTCTTGATTATATCAATGAGAACCTACGTTTGTTCCTGGCTCCGATGAATCACCGACTAAATCAGTTCGAGAATCAGTTGCATCACACTCACACTAGATTGTGTAAGGCTCGTGCTGAACTGTGGCAAGCTCGCAAGGATCTGCAGCAAACTCGTGGTGAACTGCAGGCAAGTCAGTTGGAGGTGCAACAACAGCAAGAGCAGCTGTTGGTAGTCACCGAGGCACGAGAAGAAGCCATCGAGGAAGCTCAGAATTGGGAGTATGAGGCATAGCAACTTCAGGATAATTTGATTGAGGCCGAAGCACAATTGCAACCAGTTGTGTATCCACCGGCCCAGAACATGCTGCTGAACATGGGTGAGCAAGTACCTTCAGACCCAGAGGAGGAGGAAGATCCAGAGATAATTGAGTACGCCGATAACGATGCATCGGATTAGGATGGGGCAGCACTACTGCCATCACGGGGCAACATATAATTAGTGGTTGCTCGTGTATATTTTGTGGCCATGTTTGTGTAATATTATAAATACTAGTGGGTGTGTATGAGATGACAAGGTTTGTATGACCTCTCATGGAGACCAAGTATAGTTGAGATTTACTTCCGTAGTGGGAGTCTGTAATTTTGGAAATTACTATTGTACACTTGGTCATAAGGTAATATATCTTGTATAAAGTTTGTACTTTATAAATATATGTGAATGTTATGTAATTATAACATTGTCAATACTCACACTACTACGGTATAAAATGGATGAAGAAAACAAACATGTTGCTGATTTAAATCGTGTGAATGCAGAATGGTGCGTACGCACTCTTTGCCCGAGATGGGAGGATCTAGCCGTGGTCGTGAAGATGAATCTCCGACCCGGGAGCAAACCGCGACACCACAGCAACAAGTCCCTCCACCACCACCACCTGAACCTCTGAGGACGCTCGCGGAGATTCTAGCCGCAGTACTCGGCTCGCGCGACAAGCAAACCGAGTTACTGCAGATGTTGGTTCAAAATTCGTCCCGTCAAGGGGGACGATAAGAAATTGGGCAACGCTAGCCCCAGCGAAACTCGTATTCAGAATTCTTGGCGACGCATCCACCGGTCTTCACGGAGGCCGAGGAGCCTCTGGAGGCGGACAACTTCATCCACACGCTCGAGGCAAAGTTCGGTCTACTACGGTGCACCGAACAGCAGAAGGCGCTGTTTGCGGCGCAACAGCTTCAAGGATCAGCCAGTGCTTGGTGGGCGAACTACATCGCCTCACTGCCGGCCGGTCATGTGATCACCTAGACTGAATTCAGGGAGGCGTTCCGTGCCTACCATATTCCTCCCGGAATAATGAAGAGGAAGCTTCAAGAATTTTTGGAGCTAAAGCAAGGTGGGAGGAGTGCCCACGAATACTCCTGCGCATTCAATCACTTGGTGCAGTACGCACCCGAATATGTGGGAATGGAAGATAAGAAGAGAGACATATTCTCCTAGTGCACCCTTCTGCCAATAGTCTATGGAACCAATCGAAGGATTGGCGAGATATTCGAGTTTTCCCATCCGCCATTGAAACCTCCCCTGTTCACTGACAAACTTGTGATTACCGGCAATTCCACGTCGTTTACACCACCTAATAAACTTTCTCATGATCTCAGGAGCCTCCCCGACCTTTTTCCGATGCGTTTGCACCATTCCCGAGCGATTCTGGCCATTGCCGAAACCCTAGCTCTGGCGCCGTCGTCGCGCCCCATCTTCGGCCATCGCCGCCATGATTGGACCCTACTATCGTCTTGCGCGGTCGATTATAAGGTTAGGCGGTCAATGCTTGGCTGGGAGGAGGTCGATGCAACGATTCCAGCGTGCGCCGCCGCTGCTTCGGCGAGGAGCGCTGCCCCCTTGCGCGAGGTAGACGAAGACGGCGGGCGCCGCTTGTCAGCGATGTATTCCCCCGCGTGGATCGGCTGTGGCCCAGATCAAATGCGGCTATGTGGGTTAACCCCATGGCCCTTGGTGCGACCCAGCTCTGATTGGACCAATTTGAATGAGCGAGGCCCAGCTGATTTATTTGAATTTTCCCATTGGAAATTAATTCCAGAATTTGAGCCAACTTCAAAAATCGATTTCTCCTAGCATATTTGCTCAAAAAATTCCAAATAAATTCTGGTAGACTCATATTGTTCCAAACTTTGCAGTGGTGCAATTGTTTGGACATTAAACTCCTAGAATATTCATAATTAATTCCTTTGAACTAACTGCTTGGGAAATTAATTACTCCTGTCCTGTTAATTGGAAAATTACCAATTTTGGTTAGGACACCCATAAAAATATAATTTATCTCCAGTAAAAATTTCAAGTTAATTGGACTTCATTTACTGGGTTGGCCAGTGTTCCAAATCTCTATGTAGTGAAATTTTGGGAAAAGTACAGTAACCATTTCAGAATTTCTTGCAAACTTGTAAAATCAATTTCTTCCTACAGGAAGCTCAGAAAATTATGAAACAAATTTTCATAGAACCAGTGGAACCTCCTCTACCATACTAACCTAGTGGTAGCCATGAATAAGCTACATATTCAGAACCAAAATTCAGAGAAGCTGTTTTCTTGTTGGAATTTTAGAGACAACAAGCTTCCTTGACCATCTCCAATTTTTGGTCCAAATCTTCCTTGTAGAACCTATTAACTGTAAAAATCCCAAAGCCAATTAAAATAAATTGCATAAATGATCAGTATTTATAAAATCTTCTGTATAGTTTCTATATCACTCATGTACTTTATATAATGCATATCATATAGTGACCGAGATCGAGGAGGACCCGGAACCCTTGGAGACTATACTTCCAGAAGCTAACTTTAACCCTGACTCGCAGCCAGGCAAGCCCTGGTTTGTATTTAAGTGCTATTTCAAATTTTCTATTTGCATCACTTATGTCTAGGATGAGTTTTGTGCATTAGGGCTAAGGTGCTTGTTACTTCACTTGCATGACCCACAAATCCCATGGAGTATTGGGTAGTTGTAGAGCTTGACGAGTAGACAATACCATGCTAATGTTTATAAGAATCCGGTAGAAGTCGAGTAGTTCCAATCTACTCGCGAGAAAGGATTTTATCACACGAGATGAATTGAATCAAAGAATGGTTTAGAAATGTGAAATTGAGACCGAGCAGCAGGTAGGATGCAGCGAGACGTGGTCTCACGTGCGTAGCCCTTCTTGTGTTGATTGAGGACCGATCCGTGTGCGGCCCTGCTGGACAAGTTTGAATAGTACCGGATGCATAATAGGCATATGGAACCCAGGAAACCGATGTAACATGATAACTTGGATGTCGAGGTATAGCCCAATGTCAATAGGGGTGGGCTGAGGGTAGTAAGGTGTAAATTTGCCGGCAAGCACAGACACGCTCCGTGCGGGAACCTTATGCCCGCGATGGTGGGATCGTGCCGGCGTTTGAGTTCTCTTGTGAAAGGTGGCTGCATATGACATGGTGAGGAGCACGGCACACTCCTTAGGCACGGGTGTACGTGACGTGTATTTGGGTGTGTCCTGATTGCAATCACCGTCCCTCACGGTTATTTGAGTACTGCTTGTTCACTGTGTTGTGACGTAGTAAATACTGAAGATGTTAGGAGAATACGATGTATTGAAATATAAATGTTTTGCCACTATGTTTGCTATAGATTAGGCTCATTAAATTTACTGTTATTAAACATTCAAGCTGCTGCTATTAACTTGTAAAATGCTGATCAATTTATAAGCGAGCCATTTACTACTCTATCCATCCCTATGTTAAGTATCCCTGCATGTAGAGTTTCATGTTTAGGCGAGACGGTTAAGTCTTGCTGAGCCTTCGTGCTCACGGTTGCTATATTAAGTTGTTTGCAGGTGAGACTTATGATGAAGGGCCCGAGGATGAGGCAATGCCCCCGTCGGGGTATACCGCCGAATGGAAGCCCTGCACGCTGCAGTAAATTATGTGTGGCTAGTGTGTAGCATCCGCGGGCTGGACGACTGCACTTTTGCATACCTAGGCTGAGAGTTTAGCTATGAATATTATCTTCCGCTGTATATTAAGTATTGTAAAAGACTTCCGCTGTTGATATAAATAAAACTTTGTATTTTGTCGTATTCATTTCATGTGTGCTCTTGGGTGCCGCATCGCCTGGCACCACCCTCTGTGATTCCTGGAATGTGTGGACTCCGGTCCCCACAACCTGGTATCAGAGCCGCATTGGGAATATGACGCTTGAAAAGAGCCTATTTTTGAAAACTTAAGAGTAGTCGAGTGAGGATTAGTACTATGCCCACATAAAGTCTATTATAGTATTAGTTACTTAAGGTGGCAAGCTAAATTATGTGTTATTAATAAATTCTGTAATGATGCTCCGATGTTAGGTAAGAGGTAAGGTACGCCACCGCAAGAGGATCAATTGAGGTAAGCTCACCATGCGAGAGGTAGCATGTGATTGTTTCCGTGGCATGGCACGAAAATGTTAATATGAGTCTCTGAAACTTTCCGTATTTCTGGGAACATATGAGGTACCCCAGCGTGCTACAAAATTAGTGGGAGCCCCCGTCAGGTAGGACATAACCCAATGCGCCCCTTACTGGTGCAGCACTATGCAAAGACGTGGGACCCCATCGGGTGGTAGAAAACCCGGTCATGTACCTCGAGACGTGGCTTAACTCGGGGTGGCCCGTATGGAATGATACGGGACGAATGTTTTTACTTTCAAATATATTATTGTGAATTGTTCGCCCGTGCAGGCTGTGCCGTACGGCACCATATGTTTGATCTATCGTTTGTAAGTAGATACAGTACACTAACCACGTTTGAGTAGCTCGAGTAGAAAACGTTTGCGAGTGAACGTCATTACTGCCGCCATTCAGACGTATGCCGGAATACCGGCCTAGGATTTTTCTTTGTTGAGGGCTTAGTACCGACAGTGCATTCGAGCCCCATCAGGCACACCGACGACGATATCCGTGATGGTGGTGTGACTCGACAACAAGTAAAAATTCCCAACTTATGACTAAGGTTGAATTTGTAATCTCTGTTTTGGAGCATGCTGGTCAGATTTAAAATTAATCATAGGGTCTCTGCAGTATACAGGCAAGTGATTCGGGAACTTGAGGAAGTCCTCCACAAGTTTCAATTTCAGCTCCAAGACAGATTTCTAGATTTAAAACTTGAAAACTTCATTTGAACTTAAAGTGCCCAGTTCCTGGTTCAAACTGTGAACTGGACAGAAAATTGACTAAGTTTGGGACAGCATAACTTCCTATATATTTTCACCACTATAGGTCTACCATACATGGTTGGAAAGTTTAGTGTGTCTTCTAAAACACTTATGTTCAATTCCAGATAAGAATCTCCCTGTAAACTAAAGAAAAATTCAAATCTCCCAACTCCGTCAAATCTGGACAGAGACTGGACAGTTTCTGTACCCTGTCACTGTCTTGCTCATATCTCTTTGTAGAATCAACGTATGACTTCTTATAATGCATTTATGTAATCCTGAGGATGTAATGTATACAACAATGTTGTAACTTATGATTTCGGCATATATTGATGTTTTGTATCTGGAAAAATGTGGACAACATCAGCTTTAAACAGAGGAGGTGCCGTCAAAATTTTTCCAGAAAAACACTGTCAACCTGCAAAAATCATATCTCCTCATATCTGAATGATCTGGGGGCAAAATAATACATTCTGAAAATATATTTAAGTGTACTACAATTTTGTAGTTTAACTCAAGTCCTGAAGGTGCATCTAACGGGATGAAAATTTCAAGTTGCTCCAGACTGGTCAGATGGAACAGAACTGTGACAGAATTCCAGTGTTATGTTACATTTGGCATTTGAATTTGAATTCACTTTCCTAATTCAATTTTCACATCCATGATCTGTTTATCAACAAATTTTGTTGATTTTGCGTATTTGACTCCTTCATGTACTTCTTTTATAGAGGACGGATGTGATGCTGTTACCGGACGGATGGGTGTTCTCCACGTGCGCTAACCGTCCAGGCTTCCCGAGTATGCTGCAGGAGGTGCTCCAACAGTTTGGCTTCATCGATATTCCATGCTATTGGGGTCAAGAGACGGTTGACAGAGGCGTACTGTCATGTACCGTCTTGGTCGACATCCCGCCAAGTCCGCGTTTCTATGGATGGGCTCCTTTTTCGGTCACGATCCTGGGAGCTCGTTTGGACGACACGTGGGATTTGCAGCGGGCAAAGCGCTTATTAATCTTTGTGAGCTTCATCAATATGCCATGGCTGGGACACAGTTTGCTCTTCTCCCGGTCCGTGGTAATGCTGGTTTTGAGTGGCAACATCGTATGGTTGCAGCCTATCGACAATATGGCGACACAACCTCGACAACACTTGGGATGTTTGCCGCTGCATCCAGCATGGTTGTTCTTGCACAAGGTGCAGTCCTGCAGGAGCAAGTCGAAGCCTTGAGGCAAACGACTGAATGGGGTGACACTCTTGATTATATCAATGAGAACCTACGTTTGTTCCTGGGTCCGACGAATCACCGACTAAATCAATGTGAGAATCAGTTGCATCACACTCGCACTAGATTGCGGAAGGCTTGTGCCGAACTGCGGCAAGCTTGAAGGGATCTGCAGCAAACTCGTGGTGAACTGCAGGCGAGTCAGTTGGAGGTGCAACAACAGCAAGAGCAGCTGTTGGTAGTCTCCGAGGCACGAGACGAAGCCATCGAGGAAGCTCAAAATTGGGAGTACGAGGCAGAGCACCTTCAGGATAATTTTATTGAGGCCGAAGCACGATTGCAACCAGTTGTATATCCACTGGCTCAGAACATGCCGCTGAATATGGGTGAGCAAGTACCTTCAGACCCAGGAGAGGAGGAAGATCCAGAGATAATTGAGTACGCCGATGACGATGCATTGGATTAGGATGGGGCAGCACTACTGCCATCACGGGGCAACGCATAGTTAGTGGTTGCTCGTGTTTATTTTGTGGCCATGTTTGTGTCATATTATAAATACTAGTGGGTGTGTATGAGATGACAAGGTGTGTATGACCTCTCATGGAGACCAAGTATAGTTGAGATGTACTTCCGTAGTGGGAGTCCGTCATTTTGGAAATCACTATTGTACACTTGGTCATGAGATAATATATCTTGTATAAAGTTTGTACTTTATTAATATATGTGAATGTTATGCAATTATAACATTGTCAATACTCGCACTACTATGCTATAAAATGGATGAAGAAAACAAACATGTTGCTGATTTAAATCGTGTGGATGCAGAATGGTGCGTACGCGCTCTACGCCCGAGATGGGAGGATCTAGCCGTGGTCGTGACGATGAATCTCCGACCGGGGAGCAAACCGCGACACCACAGCAACAAGTCCCTCCACCACAACCACCTGAACCTCCGAGGACGCTCGCGGAGATTCTAGCCGCAGTACTCGGCTCACGCGACGAGCAAACCAAGTTACTGCGGATGTTGGTTCAAAATTTATCCCGTCAAGGGAAACGACAAGAAAATGGGCAATGCCAGCCCCAGCAAAGCTCGTATTCAGATATCTTAGCGACGCATCCACCAGTCTTCACCGAGGCCGAGGAGCCTCTGGAGGCAGACAACTTCATCCGCATGCTCGAGGCAAAGTTCGGTCTACTACGGTGCACCGAACAGCAGAAGGCGCTGTTTGCAGTGCAACAGCTTCAAGGATCCGCCGGTGCTTGGTGGGCGAACTACATCGCCTCACTGACGGCCGATCATGCAGTCACCTGGACCGAATTCCAGGAGGCGTTCCATGCATACCATATCCCTCCCGGAATAATGAAGAGGACGCTTCAAGAATTTTTGGAGCTAAAGCAAGGAGGGAGGAGTGCCCACAATACTCCCGCGCGTTCAATCCCTTGGCGCAGTACGCGCCCGGATATGTGGGGACGGAAGATAAGAAGAGAGACATATTCTTCCGGGGCCTTAATACGAAGATGAAGGTCCAGCTCACACAATGCAACCGCGGCACCTTCAACGACATCGTCAATGCCGCGATTGTATAAGAAGACGCTCAGTGCAAACTCATTTCTGATAAGAGGAAACGGAGCGCGCTGTCGAGCAGCAGCGGAGGGTTTCCGCAGAAGTACCGCGTGGTGTATCGCTCACCATCCGATCAGCGATGGCAGCTACCAGCGCGACCGCAGTAATTCCGCAGTCCATCTTTCAACGCCCCGCGTTTTCAACCACCATCTCCAGACCAGCAGCAGCAGCAAAGAATGGTCCCGCATGCATATCCACCTCCACCACGTGCACCGGGATTCTGTCCGCAGATTGGAGGGAACCCGACATAGTACACATGCTATACGTGTGGCTGTGCTGGGCATTTTGCGAGGTAATGCCCCAAGCAGCGTCAAGGCAGCGGGCAAGCACCATATCGGGGTGCTGTTCAACCCCGCAACCAGCCCAAGAAACCAACACCAAAACCCAGCAACGCCCACCATTTAGATCTCGAGGATGTGCCGGAAGGTGAACCCATTCTCGCGGGTACGTTTTCTCTACTCCAAAATCCTATAGTCATACTTTTTGACTCCGGTGCCACCAATAATTTTATTAGCCAATCATATGTTGTCCAACATCAGTTACCTATCACTCCTACAGAAAGTCCATATTTGTAGGATCGAAGAGCACGTGAAAAGCTACCAGAGGGGGGGGGGAATGGTAGATTTAGAAATCTTATGCAGCAGAAACAATTAAATCTCAACCCCTTCAACAGAAAAACGATCTGTTAAAGTAATCGTGTGTGTGAATAATATAAACGTGTTTCACCATGACAAAAGTGATAGATATAAGTGAGAATCATGTCACAAAGACGACACAACAAGAATCACTCAAATCTATCAAGAGAAACTCAAGTTATGATTGAAAGATCGAACAAAGGTCGATCTGTCCTAATCGAAAAAAAAAACAGTTCAGGAACACTGCAAAGAAACTCGTGTAGATCAGAAACCACAAATCCAATGACCGTGAAATTTTCACAATGATAGAAAATCAAGTTGAAACAACTAAAAAATAATCACGTTAATTGGATCTGCAAAACTCGAGTTATGATAAAACCACCGAAGAAAGGTAGTGTTGTGCAGAAAACTCGACGAGAAAAACTTGTCTGGAACAAGTCGGACGAACAAGACACAAAAGTTCCTTTCAACTACGAATTTTATTCAATAGAACACAAGAGGAATAGCCCCAAAGTCATCTCCCACGAGCTCCGGGCTCCCTTTCTTATATAACCAGCCCTTTGTGAGACCTATGTGTGCTGAATACATTAGCTTTGACAATAAAAGTTTCGAATACTACCAAAACACCTTTATCAGCAAGGTCCGACTCTAGCTCCGAGCTTCTGCAAGGTCCGACAATAGGTCTGACTATCTTTGTATATATTCGACATGTTTTTGGGTAGCTGCGGTGAGCTTTGTCTTTAGCTCCGGCATGTGTTTGATAGCTCCGGCATGTCTTTGTTAAGATCTGATATGTTTTGCTAGGTCCGACTTATGTTGGTTAGCTCTGACATGTTTTTCTAGCTCCGACTTTTGGTTTGACTAGTTCTGACTAGTTTTGGTTAGCTCCGGTGCTAGGTCCTGCTACTTTTGATAAGCTCCAGCGCTAGGTTGTACTAGATTTGGTAAGCTCTGGCGCTAGGTTGTACTAGCTTTGGTATGCTCCAGCTCAAGCTCCGGTTAGCTTTGGCAAGGTTCGGAGCTTGACCGTAATGTTCCAAATTTTCATGTGAAATGTTTCGAACTTGCTTTACACTTATGGAAAGGTTGCATAGTATTCTTTTACTATGTTTTTGGTGTGTTTTGGTGGTTAAGGCTTATATCTTTTTGCTGTGCTTTGCAACACGCTTATGTGAGGTGCTCACGTAAGGTGTTCTAGTTTCGGAACTAACTTGAGTCAAGTCACGGACTTGGGCTCGTACGGATTGGTTGTTTGTTCATGTGCAAATGTTGCTTGAGTTCAAGTCATGACTGGTGCCAGGATCCTTTGGACTAGTCTCAAGGGGGAAGATGAGGTTCCAACAACTAAATTCAGGAGGAATTGTGATTGAGCGGGTCAGGAGGTCGCGCAGGATGATTGAATCAAGGGCAGTGCATATGAAGGTTACTGGACATCGAAGGAAGGTGTTTGCATGTATGCATGCGGTGCATGACGTGGAAACTTGGTACCGAAGATGTTTTATGGATGGGAACATCTGGTTGGAAGGATCAGATCGTATCGGTTCATGACTTTGGCTGCGGCGGAGTCGGTTACGGCTCGGTATGGAAAGTATCGAGTTGGTTATGATAGGATTTCATGTGGGTCACGAATTTGAGTTGTTTTAGGAATGTGGGATATGTTCCTAAGGTGTTTGGAAGTCTTAAGATTCCTTCTATCTGTGTATAGAACAGTCCTAAGCAGTTATGGAAAGTTTCGATTCGTGATCTGAGTAGGATTAGAGTCCTCGTTGAGATTGGGTTGGACTAAGGGCTGGTTATATAAGCAAGGGAGGACAAATCTCGTGGTGCACGACTTTGCGGCTGTTCCTCTTGTGTTCTATTGAATAAAATTCGTAGTTTGAAGGAACTATTGTACCTTGTTCGTCCGACTTGTTCCATACAAGTTTTACTCGTCGAGTTTATGGACAGCACTACCTTTCGTCGGTGGTTTTATCATAACTCGAGTTTTACAGATCCAATTGACATGATTCTTTTTGGTTGTCTTCAAAACTTGATTATCTATTATCTTTCAAAATTTCACGATCATTGGATTTGTGGTTTCTGATCTACACGAGTTTCTTTGCAGTGTTCCAGAACTGTTTTTCTTGGGCAGGACAGATTGACCTTTGTTCAATCTTTCGATCATAACATGAGTTTCTCTCGACAGATTTGAGTGATTCTTCCTGTGTCATCTTTCTGACTTGATTCTCTCTGATATCTATCACTTTTGTCATGGTGAAACACGTTTAGATTAGTCCCACTCAAGATTTCTTTAACAGATCATTTTTCTGCCGAAGGGGTTGGGATTTAATTGTTTCCGCTGCGTAAGATTTTTAAATCTACCATTCACCCCCCTCTAGTAGCTTTTCACGTGCTCTTCGATCCTACACCCTTAGGACAACCCAAACTCAACTAGGACTCTAATCGTACTCAAATCACGAATCGAAACTTTCATAACTGCTTAGGACTCTTCTATGCGCAGATAGAAGCAATCTTAAGACTTCCAAAAACATTAGACACGCATCCCACATTCCTAAAATAACTCAAATTTGTGACCCACACGAAATCCTATCATAACAAACTCAAATCTTTCCATATTTGAGTCAAACACAACTCAGCCGCAGCTTGAGTCCATAACCTAGTCGGTTGGACCTTTCTGACCAATTCTTTATGTCCACATATCTTCATCACGTCTCGAAACCATGTAGCCACGTCCATGCACTCCTTGCACACCTGCAAACATCTTCCAACGACGTCCATGATACCTTCATATGCATTGTTCTTGATTCATACATGTTGCGCGACCTCCCGATCAACTCAACCACAATTCCTCCCGAACTTGGTTATTGAACCTCATCTTCTCCCTAAGACTAGTTCAATGGATCCCGTCACCAGCCATGTCTTGAACTCAAGCAACACCTGCATGTAAAATCCCACATTTTCCTTCATATGAGGTTCAATTGTAAGTTGGTTATCAACCCTAATGGAGACCAATTATAGCTATGCTTATGAACTTGATCTCATCAACTCTTTTCTTCCACTCATGCTTAAATTTATTAACATGAGGAATGGACTTCACCAATAATCTTAGATCAATTCTTTTGACCTCTCTTCAAATTTTGGAATTATTTAACGGGAGATTGCTAGGTCAAATTAATATGCAGTACCAAATATATATTATAATTAGTTACAAATTGAATATGCTACTGTACATTTGGCCCTGTCAAAAATATTCAAATCTGAGGCCATAAATTTATCTATGGCTTCCTAATATTCCCAATAAACTTCCTACAAATTTTCCTAAAATTTGAACTCCATTTGCTATTTTATTTGAGACGCTTAGCAAATTCAAACCATATTTAGAATTCAAATTTTGAATTTTGTTCAACTTATTTGAACATCAAAATTTGAACACACCATCATGGTCAGCATGACTTGCTTGACTTATCCTCAATGTTTCACAATTTTTGTAACTCAATTGCTATTTAATTCAGTGACACCATTGAATTTCATCCAATTTCAAATTCAAATTTTAAATTTAACTGAAACTTGCTCCAATTCAAAATCCAATAGCAGAATCAAATTCCAGATATTTACTTTGGCCTCCCCCCAAAAATCTAGAATTTTTGGATCAAATTTGGTAGGAGAATTGATGTTACAAAGAGGGGAAGAGGATAAGAGGAGGTGGGACCCACTATCATCCTGTCATACTCGAGTGAACCCACGGGGTGCTCTGTATCTAGCTCTCCCCGCCAATCGATGCCGGCAGCGCTCGACACCGCGACGCAGCATGCAAGCCACCGAGCTGCCTGCTTGCTTGCACCGTGGAGAGCTCCCCTCGGCCCCCTATCCCTATAAATACCGCCCCTGGGCTGTCGCCGTCGAACTCCACCTCAGTTCCGCGCCATCGTCGCCGCATCTGTTCATCGTGTTTTGGCCGGCGATTTAAGCAGTTTCTCACGGAGCTGTAAGTAGATAAAAAGCTTGTCACAACATCCTCTACGAGTTCTATTTGGTCATTGATCGTGACATAGCTTCTGCTTGGGGTATTTTGAAGTTTTCCGGTCGCTGTCGAGGAAGCCGCCGGGAACCTTCATGACCTCACCGTTGAGCTCCGATTCTAGGCTGTTTCCAGTCTCGACCCTTTTAGCAAAAAGGTTCGCAATCCTCTCTAGTTTATGCTCATCAAATTTAAGCCCATGACATGAAGTGTAGCTCGAGTTTTTATTCAACAATCGTATCGGTTTCTAATAGAACAGCAAGGCTTCGCGTTTAAATTCATTTCATTCTTGCAATCATCCTTTAATATGGTTAGCGGATAGCTTCTATATATCCTAGCGCAACTCCCTGCCCAAGGGCACCAAAAGTTATCAACCGAGCACCTTAGATTTCAAGATTTCACAGCCGCCTGTTGAAAAACCGCACTTCAGCGTCGAGCTCATATCTCGCGGTCGTTTCCTCTCTTCCTTAGTCCAGATTCTTGATCCTTGAGATCCCAGGGAGCTTTTGGAGAAGTTTCCAAGTTGTTTGAGCTTGAGTTGAGTGAGTTCAAGCAGGCCCGAGCCCTCACTGACGCCGCCGTTGTCGCGCGGTTGTTTTCGGTCTGTTTTAGCCAGTGCTGACCTCACCGACATGCTCAGCGCCCCCGAAAACCCTCGAGCGGCGAGTCTTGGCGAGTTTGGTGCAGAAGCTTGGCCGGCGGCGACATCGCCGGCGAGCTACCGCCGCGGGCGCCGCCGTGCGCGAGCGCCAGCCCGAGGTTGAAGAAACTATGGACCCCACATGTCATTCGCTGCGGGATCCGGTTGTGACCAGGGATCTGGTGTGACTGCGCGGGTTAACCCTGTGGCCCCCGGTGCGGCCCAGCTGCGATTGGTCGATTTAAACCAGTGGGCCCGGCTGATTATTTAAATGTTTCCCGTTGGAAAATAATTCCAGGATTTAACCAAACTTGGAAAATCCATAACTCTCAGTAGAATCGTCCAAAAATTCCCAAATAAACTTTGTTAGAACCAGCATGAAGAATGCTTTCCAGTGGTGCACTTGGAATTTTATGAAAATCCATAGAAATTTCACAATAATTCAGATAAGCAAAATGTTTATAGAATTATTTCCTACAGTTCTGTTAAATGGAAAATTCCCATTTTCGGTCAGAACACTATTAGTAATACACTTGATCTCCAGTAACAATTTCAAGTCCATTGGACTTCAATTACTAGATTAATCAGTGTTCCGAATCTCTGTGTAGTTATAAATTGAGAAAAATAGAAAATCAATTTAAGAAAATTTCCCCAAACTTGAGAAATCAGTTTCTCCCTGTAGGAAGCTTAGAAAATAGTGAAAAAAAAATTCCTGAACCAGTGACACCCCCTCTACATGATACAACTACTGGTAGCCATGATAGGTCTCCAAAATTTCATGTCTTCAGATGATTGTGCATTACATTTATGGTGTTTGACATCCACTTGCATGGCCCATAAATCCCATAAAGTCTTGGGTAGGTCTACGGCCCGTTGAGTAGAAACTGTTATGCTTATGCTCATAGGAATTCGGTAGATGTCGAGTAGTTGGAATCTACTCGCGAGATAGTAATTTTTATCACACGAGAGGAATTGGAATCAAAAATGGTTTATGGATACAAAATCGAGACCGAGCAGTGGGTAGGATGCAGCGAGACGTGGTCTCACGTGCGTAGCCCTGCTTGTGTCGATTGAGGACCGTTTCGTGTGCGGCCCTGCTGGACAAGCTTGAATTGTACTGGCGACATACTGGAGAAGTGGGCTCGAATAAATTGACGTAGCTTGATACTAGTTTGTCGAGGTATTCCGTTCCCTTTTATAGGGGTGGGTTGAGAGCAGCAAAGTGTAAATCAGCTGGTGGGCACATCAGAGTATGCCCCACGCAGTGACCTCCTGCTCGTGATGGATCGATCAGTTCGACATTCGAGTGTCTAGTGAAAGGTGGCCATATATGACTAGTACTAAAGTGTTACGTAGGTACTGCTGTAAGTACTCGCTGACACTTCCAAAAGTGTGTATGTGTTGTGTTGTTCTGGGTGTGCCCTGATTGCAATCACCGTCCCTCGCGGTAATAGAGTACCACTTGTTCACTGCACTGTGACGTAGTAAATACCGAAGAAGTTAGGAGAATATAATGTATTGAATTACAATTGCTTGCAACCTTGTTTGGCTTAGAGATAGTACAATTAAAAGTTTATAGTTTTCCCATACTTTACCTGTAATAGCATTATGTGCTTTGTGCACGTCATATCATCGGCAAAACGTTTCTTGTTTGATTGTCGAGTCTATGATGTGTTGTGCCTGAAGGATGTCATGTGCTACTTAAAATATGAATATATGGATCCACTTGTAGGTGATTCCTTTATGCTATTGCTTACCCATGCTTATGTGTTCACCCCTACATATGTCTAGTGAGACAGGTTAGTCTTGCTGAGCCTTAAGCTCACAGTTGCTGTTAACAAGTTTTTGCAGATTATACGACTGATGACGGGTTCAATGACGAGGATACACCCCCTCCAGGGTTTACAACCGAGTGGGAACCCTGCACGCCACCGTAAGTTGTGTGTTGCTAGTGCGAAGTATCCAGTGCATGGATGACTTTGGTTTTGCATAGCTAGTGCCGAGAGCGTAGCTATGATGTATAGTTCTCTTTCCTTTCGTTAGTATTGTAAAAATTCCGCTGTGATTTTGAGTAAAGACTTGGTATTGTAATTTATTCTTGTCCTTTTCTTGTATACTGTTGGGTGTCACATCGCCGACACCACCCAATGAGATCCTTGGAGGTCGGGATTTCGGTCCCCACAGACATGGTATCAGAGCATCATTGGGAACAGTGTAGATGAAAAGAGCATATTTTCAAAAATTAGGATTTGAGTGAGGAATTAGTTATATTCCCTTATAAGGAGTATTATTAGTATAAGATATAAAGGCGGTAAACTAACTTATATGTTATAAATTTTGTAACGACACTCCGACGTCAAGTAAGAGGTAAAGTACGCCACCGTAAGCGGATCAATTGCGGTAAGCTCACTTGCGAGAGGTAGCATGAAATCCTTCCGTGGCTTGGCACAAAAATGTTAATAGGAGTCTCTGAGGCTTTCTATGTTTCTGACAACCTATGACACGCGGTACCCCAGCGTGCTTCAAAGTTAGTGGGAGACCCCGTCCGGTGGTGTATAACCCGATAGTATGCATCTCTAGAGCTATTCATGTTCTATGGGAGCATGCGAAACACGTATGCCCGAGCGTGTATAAGCCGGTTCGTGCAAGAGTCTTTGTTGTACAGATGTAGTACAACCATGTTGTAAAAGCCCTAATTTCCATAATTCAAAGTTCAGTTAGGACAAAATTTTTGAATGACAAAAAGCATTAAAAAGGAATTGAGAAAAACAAATTAATTCAAACTCCAAATGAGGAAATTCAAAATAATAAACATAGCTACTGTTTAAATAAATTTAACATGAAGGTTTGAGTTGACCAATGGATTCCAAATATTCCAAATAGCATCCCTGCAATGTTTCATAATTTTTTAAGCATGTTTGCTACTGAATTCAATAGCTTCATTGAATTCAACTCAAATTCAAATTCATATTTGAATTTAAATGAAACTTTGTCAAATCAACTATGGCAATTCAAAATCAAATTCTATATGATTAATACAGCCATCCCACAAATATCAAGCAAATTTTGGAATGAATTAGGTGGCAGAATTGATGGGGCAAGGATGAAGATAAGGTGGGACCCACTTGTCATCCAAAGCAAAGTGTTGTTTTGGCTCTCCAAGTGACACCACATTGCATGCAAAGTCTAGGCAGCTGCTTCGACTTTTGTAGCCGACTCCAGCTGCCCCCAGCTCGCCCTGGCCTCCTACTTATACCCCCGCCATGACCCTGGCTTGCTCTTTCTTCACCTTGAAGTCTCCAGTAACATTTTCACTTCTCTCCCGATTCCTTCTCTGTCCAGCCAATTTGCAGCAAAAGTACTCCGTGTTAAGCACTTTTATTTGCCTCTCCTCACTCCCCAACCTCTTGCGCAGCCTTGTGATCAAGTTCTTGCACAGCTAGGCCATCCCCGAAGCTGTTAACTTCAAAACCGAGGCCGCCGGAAATCTCCCCTGTTTTGCCGCGTCTCTGCTCATCGTCGACCCGACGATACAACCATCATCTCGCCTCGGTCCTATAAGGAAAAAGGTTCACCTACTCATGTTCTAGCTGCTCGTAAAGTTTCAGACCATGCCATGCCTCCTAGCCCCCGTATTAGTTTTTCTCCCGAAGAACTTCGATTACGAGTAGAGTTGTTTTGCGTGTGAAATTCCTTCTATACAGTTAATTATTCCTTGTGCACCTGTGCTATGTTGTTCTATATGGCCAGGCGCATCACCTCGAATAGGATTCATCGAGTTTCATCGGGTAATCACACCAAAATACCATTTTCCCCCAACCGCAGATTTTCCCTCCTCGGTCCATAGTCGACACAAGTTTCCTTAGCCTTTTCTCTCCCTCTTCTGGCCAGATTCTTGTTCCCCATGCTTCCATGAATCTTCCCGAGGTCTTCCCAATACGTCTCACCCACCGTAGGGCTCGGCCGACATGGCCGAAACCCTAATCGCCGGCGCCGCCATCGCACAAGCCTTTTCGGCCATCGCCGGCGTGCGTTGACCCCACTGGCGTGCTCAGCACCTCGAAATAGGGTTAGGCGGCGTGCCGTGGTTTGATGGGCGGAGAGAGCTCCAGCGAGGCACCGCCTTGGTCGCGTGACTGGTGGGAGGTAGACGACGACCCCGTGGGGCCCTGTCGTCAGTGGAAGCACAGCGCGCGCCCGGATCAGCTGCGGCTCGGGGATCTTTTGTAACCACGCGGTTAACCCGGTAACCATCCGTGTTGCCGCCCAGCGATTGGTCCATTTTAAAACCGTGGACCCCCCTGGATTATTTAAACTTTCCCATTTAAACTTAATTCCAGATTTTGCCCCAACTTGGAAAATCTATGACCCCAGGGTACTTGTCCAAAAATGCCCAAATAAATTTTGTTAGAAACAGCATGAATAATATTTTCCAGTGGTGCACTTGGATTTGTATGAAACTCCATATGAATTTCTCCATAATTCAAATAAGCAAAATGCTTATAGAATTAATTCCTATAGTTATGCTCTTTGGAAAAATACCAAATTTTTCCAGTACCTTCATATGAATATCCATGAACTCCATTAAACATTTCAGGGTCATTAGACTTCATTTACATGGTCTGATCACCTGTGTATTCTTTATGCACATAAAAATGCCAAATTCATTTAGAGTTTATACAGGAACTTGTGCAAACTTCTAAATTGAATATCTCTCAGTATAAAGATTCCAAATTTGTCAAACAAACTTTGTTGGTTTTGTCTTTATCCACACTGACCAGAACTACAACCCAATTTTCATGAAAATCCCTACATTTTCTTGTAGAGCCCTTTAAAGCAAAATCATGTTTGATTTCTATCTGATAATTCACTTAATAGAAAACGATGAAATTTTTCCAAAATTTTCTTTAGTAAGTTTCAGAATTCTGGTTAAAATTTCAGCTTCAGTGGACTTTAATAACCTAGTTCAATATGGAGATTTTCCTAACAGGTCATAGAATGCCCAAAAACATCAGAACTATTTCAGAAATTTATCCAAACTTCTAAATTCAATATCTCCCAACAGTAAACTTAGAAATTTATGAGACAAATTTTCCTAGAACCAGTGAGAACCCCTCTGTATGGCACAACCACTGGCAGCCATGATAGACCTCCAGAATTACAACCAAAATTCAGAGGAGGCTTTTACTTGTGGGAATTTGAGAGACAACAAGCTTCCTTGAACATCTCCTATTTTTGGTCCAGATCTTCCCCATAGTACCTAGTCTGCCCTGTAAAATTTCCAGAACCATTAGGGTTAAATTAATATACTTAACTGTCTTCCTTTGAATTATAACATAATACCGGTATTGATTAACTTGCATAATTCCTTGCATATCGATTAGTTGCCGAGATCAAGAGGACCCCGGAGCTACTTGAAGTCATCCCTCTGGAGATTAACTTTGACACTGTCTCGCAACCAGGCAAGCCTTGGTTTGCATTTAAGCGCTATTACAAAATTTTGATTTGTATCACCTATGTCTAGGATGAGTATTGTGCATTAGGGCTAAGGTGATTGAAAATCCACTTGCATGACCAGATCAACCTATGGAGCATTTGGATAGTTGTCAAGACATCGTGTAGACTATGCTATGCTAAATGTTGTATAGGATTTGGTAGAAGTTGAGTAGTTGAAATCTACTCGCATGGCTAGGACTTTTTCATGCGGGATTGGTTCAAAGAGAATGAAGTAGTAATCTGAAAATGAGATCGGTCAGGGGCGTAGGATGCAGCAAGACGTGGTCTTGGGTGCATAGCCCTGCCTGTGTCGGTTAGGGACCAATCCGTATGCCGCCCTGCTGAGCAAGTTTGAACTGTACCGGAGTCATACTGGATATACGGGGTCCAGGAAACCGATGTACCTTGGGAAGCTTTTGTTGAGACTTTTTCGATCGCCTCATGCTTTCGGCCACAACACAATAGATGGAAACTCGCTTACGACATCTTCACAGCGGAAGGGTGCACCGTGAGTGGGGATACTGTCCTAGTTGATTGAATCGATTCAACCTGGGCGGAACTTGAGAAAGGTGGCTGCGTACGATGTCCGTGGAGTGCACCGATGTGACTTCCAGTACGGGCATACATGTCGCTGTATTCCGGGTATCATTGATTCGAATCACCGTCCCTCGCGGATATGAGTACCACTTGTTCACTGACTTGTGACGTAATTAAATACTTGCACTTGAGATGAGAATTAATTACTGCTGTTATGAACATTATATTATCATGGTATTGCTATGTTGTATGTATTAGCATAGTGCTCACTAAATTTAATTTCTACCTTGGGCATGCAGCAACGTGATGAAGCATTTCTTGTTTGATTGTGGAGTTACGATGTTGCCCCGCACAAGGTTTAAGCTGCTGCTATAAATATGAAAATAAGGACGCACATTTAGGCGAGTCCATTATGCAAATCTGCCATCCTATGTTTATGTCTTTACCCTCATGTAGAGTTTCATATTTAGGTGAGACGGTTAAGTCTTGCTGAGCCTTTGTGCTCATGGTTGCTATATAAGTTGTTTTGCAGGTATTAACCTCTGTGCTTATGCTTATGGTTGTCCGATGAGACTCGGGACTCATCGAGTAGTATACTCATGTGGGAACCATGCCATTGCTGTTTGCTTTTCGTGACTAGTGAGGAGCGTCCGTGGGCTGGACGACTTCTCTTTTGCTTATTAGACTGGAGTACGAGAGTTGTAATCTTATCTTCTGCTGTAGTTTATTTTTATAAACTATTTGTAAACTGAATATCTTTGCAAATTTCAGCAAAAGATTTACGTAATACGCGTTCCTTTACATTTATGCTGTTGGGTGTCGCATAACACGGCACCACCCAATGCGATTCCTGGAAAGTGTGGACTCCGGTCCCCACAGACGTGGTAGCAGTGTACCTCGAGACATGACATCGCTCAAGGGCGACTCACACCAGAGTTGTATGCATTTACTTTCATATATATTATTGTGACTGCCTGTCGTGTTTCCCCGTGCTGCCCTTGAAGTGTGAAGGTGTGAAAGGGAATTGTTTGTCTTCTGCAGCATTGACTACGGTAGCGACCCGTGTAGAACACGTTTGCGAGTGATTGATACTAGGGCCACCCATAAATGTATCCGGAAATACCGGTTAGAATTTTCTTTGGTGAGGCACGTAGTACCATCGGTATCAACTTTGATACTTGACCATCCCCAATGACAAAAATGGACGCATTATATTTCGGAAAGTCTGACTATCAGGTGCTGGTAATTTTGGACTCCGCAAAATGAGTTTCGATTCGACATTGGGTTATCACCAAGATTCTTGATTTCTGGCTATGGTTTGCTCAACTTCGCCAGGTAAAAAATCTTGTTTAGTTAGGATTGAACATAGGGATAAGCTATATGGATGGAAAGTTCTCGAAGACCTCTACGACTTTTCTGTTGACCGTTAAGACAGAAAAGCTTGTTATTCCATTGAAATATGGGGTATGCATAAACTGCTCCAGATGACCCTACCATTGTACCAGTCTCTGTATTTTTGCAATAACTCACTGTATAAAACACTTCTGCCTTATTGTGATACATATATGAAAAGGGTAGAAGGAGATCTACAGTTTTTTTATGTAAAGTTTTTCCTGATTCGAATTTGAGCCAATTCAAATTTCGAGCTCAAATCGGTGAATTGCAGGGCTGCTGTTGAACAACAGTCAGTTCATCTGTCAAGTTTAGATAGCTCTAGCTTTTGATCTAGAATAGTGACATGGTCATATATATACATTTCTGGAAATCTTAGCAAGTCCACTCTCAATTTTATGTTGCACTCATGGCCTGAATCTTGGTGTAGCTGCGTTTAATTCCTATGGTGGCAAACTTTGTTCTGGAAGATCAGAACTTGAAACAGTTGGCACATAGTTTCAAATTAGCGCACTATACCTATGTAACAAATGTTTCATGGACGAAATATTTTACTTCTGGATTGTTAACTTGATGTTATACAATTTTTATTTTGTCATTACCTCAATATATTGTCATGGTATACCTGTATAAATTGTGGAAATCACCACATATACAGGGGAGCTTCTGTCAAAATTTCAAGAAAATTTGGGTCAACTTTAAACCTGTATAGATTCTATTTACTAGATCACCTGAAGCTGTATGAGTACAATCTTGAAAGTATGTAAAGTTTACTACAACTTTTGTATTCAACCCAACAACTGGATCTGAAGTTTCCTGTATGAAAATTTCGAATTTATACAGGAAGGTCAGCTGGAACAGACTGTGATTACAGCTCCAGTTTTAAATTTTCTTAAGCTATTGGGGGTTGGAAACCTTCTCATTGTTCGAGTATCTTTTCTATAGATGGCGGATGTGATGATGCTATTACCGGACGGATGGATATTTTCCACTTGCGCTAGCCGTCCGGGCTTCCCGAGTATGCTGCGGGAGGTGCTCCAACAGTTTGGCTTCATAGAGATGTCATGCTATTGGGGAGAAGAAATGATTGACAGAGGCGTACTTTCATTTTCATGCACCATATTGGTCGACATACCTGATAGTCCACGTCATTATGGATGGGCTCCTTTTTCGGTTACTATCGAGGGAGTTCGTTTGGAGGACACTTGGGCAATCGCCGCGGGTGAGGCGCTTATGAAGCTTTGCAAGCTTCATCAAGATGCCATGGCTGGGACTCAATTCGCCCTTATTCCGGTCCGTTGTGTGGCTGGTTTTGAGTGGCAGAATCGTATGGTTGCAGCCTATACACCGTATGGCGACACAACCTCGATGACACTTGAAACGTATGCAGCTGCATCCAATATGGTGGTTCTTACTCAAGGTGCAACTATTCAGGAGCAAGTTGAATCCTTGAGGCAAGCGACTGGGCAGGAGATACTCTTGATTATATCAATGAAAATCTACATTCGTTCCTTGCTCCAACCAATCACCGGCTGAATAAGTGCGAGGGTCAGCTGCATTATGCCCACATTAGACTACGGAAAGGTCGTGCCGAACAACGGCAATCTCGCAATGAACTGCAGCAAGCTCGTGGTTAGTTGCAAGCGAGTCAGTTAGAGGTGCAACAACAGCAGGAGCAGCTGTTAGTAGTCACTGAAGAGCGGGACACCGCCATTGAGAGAGCTCAAAATTGGGAGTATGAGGCAGAACAGTTTCAGGATAATGTGATTGAGGCCGAAGCACAATTGCAACCAGTGGTGTATCCACCGGCCCATGATCTACAACTAAATATGGGTGAACAACTGCCTTCGAATGACAAAGAGGAAGAAGATCTCGGGGAACTCGAGTACGTCGAATAGGATGTATCAAAGGGGGACGGGGCAGCACATCTGCCATCACGGGGCAACGTATAGTTTAGTAGTTGCCCGTGTATATTTTGTGGCCATGTTTGTATAATATTAAAAATAGTAGTGGGTATGTATAAGATGACAAGATGTGTATGACATCTCATGGGGACCAAGTATGGTAGAGAAGCACTTCCGTAGTGGGAGTCCATCGTTTTGGAGTACACTAATGTAAACTTGGTCATGAGATAATATATCTTATACAAAGTTTGTACTTTATCAATATATGTGAATGTTATGCACTTATTCCCTTGTCAAAATTCGCACTACTGAATATGAAATGGATGAAGGAAAGGAAAACATGTGCTGATTTGAAGTCATATGGATGCAGAATGGTGCGTACGCGCTCGACGCCTGAGATGGGAGGTTCAACTCGTGGTCGTGAGGACGAATCTCCGACCCAGGAGCCAGCTGCGACACCGCAGCAACAAGTTCCTCCACCACCACCTCCTGATCTTCCAAGGAGTCTAGTGGAGGTTCTTGCTGCAGTGCTCAGCTCGCGCGACGAGCAAACTGAGTTACTGCAGACTTTGGTTCAGCATTCGTCCGGTCAAGGGGGGCGACCAGATGCGGGTCCACGACAACCTTCTCCGAGTTCATTTAACGCACCTGCCGGTCTTCATGGAGGCCGATGAACCGTTGGAGTCGGACAACTGGCTCCGCTCCATCGAAGGGAAGTTCGGTTTGCTATGAATGACTAAACATCAGAAGACCCTGTTCGCGGCCCAACAATTACAAGGGGCTGCTGATGCGTGGTGGGCAAATTACCTTGCCGCACGACCAGCCGGCTATGTCGCGAGCTGGGAGGAGTTCCAAGAGGCGTTTCACGACTATCACATACCTCCCAGTGCTATGAGGAGGAAGCTTGAAGAGTTCTTGGAGCTAAAGCAAGGAGGGGGCAGTGCTTACGAGTACTCCTAGGCATTCAACCACTTGGCTCAATATGCTCAGGACCAAGTGAGCACTGAAGATCGGAAGCGGGAATGCTTCTATTGGGCTTTGAACCCCAAGATGAAGGACAAGCTTGCCTTGTTCAACAGCGGCAGCTTCAACAACATGGTCAATGCTGCAATCGTGCAGGAGGACGCTACTAGGAAGTTCTTCTCCAACAAGAAGAAAAGGAGTGCTCCGTAGGGCAGCGGAGGGGGTGCTCCTTAAAAGTACTGAATGGTTTATCGATCACCATCTGGCTAGAGGTGGCAGCCACCATCACGACCACCGATGTTTCGTGGTCGCCCGTTCAACAATGCCGATTTCCGTCCACAGCAGCAACAGGGGATGATTCCGCGTGCACCTCTACCTCCACCGCATGCACCGGTATTCCGTCCTCTTTTCCGTGTCAGTCAGACCCCGTACACGTGTTTCAAGTGTGGTCGTACGGAGCATTTCGCCAAGGACTGCCCGCAGAGCAGAGGACAGTCATCGTACCAGGGAGCAAACCAGCCCCGCAACCAGCCTAAGAAGCCAGCCACCAGAACCGGCAATGTCCACCACCTCGCAATCAAGGACGTTACAGTAGGTGCACCCGTACTCACGGGTACGTTCTCTCTCATTGGTCATCCCGTAGTCATCCTTTTTGACTCTGGTGCTTCCCAGAACTTTATTAGCAAGTCTTATGCCAATCAATATCAGCTGCCTATCGTTTCCAGAAAAACCCCCTATATGATTTGTTCTCTGTGTGGGAAAGTAGTTGCAGATAAGATGGTCCATAGGGTACCCCTTAATCTGGGTGGGAACATATACCCTATCTCTCTCATTATTCTAGAGCACCAGAAGTTAAATATCATCTTAGGGATGGCATAGTTGCAATACAACTGTGCTATTATAGACATCGTTCCTCGGAGGATATATCTAAATTCTCCGGTCCACTCTCCCCAAACTTCACTCTTGACAGTAATATCCACGCGACTCCAACTACATATAACACCGAGGCATGTAAACTTGAAGACATTCTAGTAGTATGTGAGTATCCAGACGTATCTCCCAAATATCTTCCTGGCATGCCACCAGAAAGAGATGTCGAGTTTAAGATTGAACTTGTATTGGGAATAGTGCCAATCTCGAGAAAGCCATATAATATGGCACCTAAGAAACTTGCAGAACTGAAAGAGTAGCTGAAGGAACTTTTGGACAAAGGTTTCCACTACTACAAAATGGTTCATCGCAGGCGGTTCTAAACATATTATCGCATACGGTTTTAAAAACCGCCTGTAACGAAGAGCCTGTAAAAATGATCGATTAACACAGGCGGTTGCATAATCCGCCTGTGAAACTACATTTTCACAGACGGTTTTTAATAAAAAACCGCCTGTGAAAATGCATTTTCACAGGCGGTCATAAAAAACCGCCTGTGAAAATAGATTTTCACAGGCGGTTTTTAATTAAGAACCGCCTGTGAAAATAGATTTTCACAGGCGGTTTTTAATTAAGAACCGCCTGTGAAAATAGATTTTCACAGGCGGTTTTTAATTAAAAACCGCCTGTGAAAATGGCTAGTGAAACAAAAAAATTCACATGTGCCGCCGGGAGTCAGAAGAGGTCGCGCCGCCTGGAGGTCGCCGCGTTGCCGGGAGCTGGAAGAGCGCCGCCAAGTGACGAAGGAGGTCGCACCGCCAAGAGCCGTGCCGCCCGAAGCCCGACGAGGTCGTGCCGCTTGGAGCCGAAGGAGCCGCGCCGTCGAGAGCCCGAGGTAGACCGCACCGGATCTGTGCCCGCGCCCACGCCGGCAGGGCGCTCGCTCGCCGGGAGGCGTGCCGGAGCCGCGCCGCCGGGAGCCTGAGGTAGACTGTGCCAGATCTGTGTCCGTGCTCGCGTCGGCAGGGCTCGCGCTCGTCGGGAGGCCGCGCTAGAGCCGTCGAGGTCCGGAGCAACCGAAGTCGCGCCTTAATCGCGCCTTGAGAGAGGCCGCCGGCAGCCGCGCCGCCGGGAGCCCGAGGTGGACTGTGCCAGATCCGCGCCCGTGCTCACGTTGGCAGGGCTCGCACTCGTCGGGAGGCCGCGCTGGAGCCGCCGAGGTCTGGAGCAACCGAAGTCGCGCCTTAGTCGCGCCTTGAGAGAGGCCGCCGGCAGCCGTGCCTTGGGAGATGCCGCCGGAAGCCGTACCTTGGGAGGCTGACGGAGGATCACAGACTGAACCGTGGCTGCTGCTGTTATAGACACATCTATCGTGCGGCTTCTAAACTGAGTCGTTGGATCGATAAGCAGCGGACAGCGGAGATACGAAGTCCAAGAGTGATCCGTGGGATGAAGCAGCGGACCAATGAGGAGCCATCATTATCACAGGCGGTTTTTATATTACAGACCGCCTGTGAAAATCACTATATTTTCACAGACGGTTGTTTGTTACGGACCGCCTGTGATAATGACTATTATCACAGGCGGTTTTTGTTACGGGCCGCCTGTGAAAATCAATACATTTTCACAGGCGGTTGTTTGTTACGGACCACCTGTGATATTCTATTATCACAGACGGTTATTAACTCATCTCACATCACAGGCGGCACTTTTAATGGACCGTCTGTAAAAAAAATATAGAAGCGCCTGTGAAAATGTTTTTTGTAGTAGTGTTCATTCATCCAAGTTCATCACCTTTGGGCTGTTCTGCATTGTTCATGGAAAAGAAGGATAAAACGTTGAGACTATGTGTGGACTATCGTCCACTCAATGCTGTCACAATCAAGAATAAGTATCCACTACCTCGCATCGATATCCTGTTCAATCAATTGGTGGGTGCTAGGGTATTTTCAAAGATGGATCTTCGCTCTGGATATCATCAAATCAGGATTCGACCAGAGGATATACATAAGATAGCATTCTCGACGAAATATGGATTGTATGAGTACCTTGTCATGTCCTTCGGATTGACCAACGCACCAGCCCATTTCATGTATCTCAAGAATTCAGTGTTCATGCTGGAATTGGACAAGTTTGTCGTGGTCTTCATTGATGACATCCTTGTGTACTCTAAATCTGAAGAAGAACATGCACAACATTTGCACATCGTGCTTCAGCGATTGCGAGACCACAAGCTGTACACCAAGTTCAGAAAATGTGAGTTCTGGATCAGCCAAGTGCCATTTCTAGGGCACATCATCTCTGCTGCAGGGATTGCAGTTGATCCAAGCAAGATTAAGCAAGTACTCAAATGGGAGTCTCCAAAGTCTGTGCATGAAGTTTGAAGCTTCCTGGGTTTTGCGGGATATTATGGGAGGTTCATTCCATGTTTTTCCAAGATAGCTAAACCAATGACGGAACTTCTGAAGAAAGAAAAGAAATATGCATGGACAAAGGAATGTGAGGAAGTTTTTCAAGCATTAGTGAAACACCTCACAACAGCACCGGTATTAGCCCAACCAGACACAACCAGATATTTTGATGTTTATTGTGATCCATCTAGGATTGGTTTGGGTTGCGTATTAATGCAAGACAGAAGGGTGATCGCTTATGGATCACGACAGCTTCAGAACCATGAGCAGCATTAAACGACTCATGAACTCGAGCTCGCTGCCGTGGTACTGGCATTAAAGATGTGGAGTCACTATCTCTGGGGCAACCTAGTACATCTCTACATCGATCACAAAAGTTTGAAGTACATCTTGACCCAAAAGGATTTGAATATGTGACACGGAGATGGTTGGAATTAATCAAAGACTATGAAATTGAGATCCACTACCATCCTGGAAAGGCAAACGTAGTCGCGGATGCGCATAGTCGCAAGTCCCACGTCAATAACCTTTCTATCACCTTGATAGAGGAAGAAGAACCAAGTCTCTACTTGGTTCCATATGGGGCGCTCTACAATTTAGCTCTCCTTCCTACCATAAGGGAATAAATTGTTGAGGCTCAGAAAGACAAGGGCATATCGCATATTCACCGAAGAATGAAGAAGGGGAGATGAAATGTTTCTGATGTGACGATGATGGTACCATCTGGTTCAAGGACCGCCTCGTGGTGCCCCGCAATGTGGGACTTCAGAAGAAGATTTTGGACGAAGCTCATTTGTCCAAGTATTCTATTCATCCGAGAAGTAAAAAATTGTACCACGACTTAAATAAGAATTTTTGGTGGACACGGATGAAGAGGAAAATAGCGAAGTACATATCCGAATGTGATACGTGTCGGCGGGTGAAAGCCAACCATCTAAAGACAGCCGGACAACTACAACCTTTAAGCATATTGGCCTGGAAATGGGAGGACATCAACATGGACTTCATTGTTGGATTACCTCTCACCTTTCGCAAGCATGACTCGATTGTGGTGATAGTCGACTGACTCACCAAGTCGGCTCACTTTATTGCAGTCAATGTCAAATATGTGGCACGACAATATGCAGAGTTGTATATTGCTAGGATCCTATGCCTACACGGAGTACCCCACACTATCATATCAGATCGTGGAACCTTGTTCGTTGCACGATTTTGGGAGCAGCTCCACGCATCTCTTGGTACCAAGTTGATTCGAAGCTCAGATTACCATCCACAGACTGATGGTCAAACGGAACGAGTAAACTAAGTGCTAGAGGATATGCTCCGCGCCTGTGCCATCCTCCATGGTAAGAATTGGGATGTTCATCTACCATTAGCGGAGTTTTCATACAACAATGGTTATTAGACTAGCATACAAATGGCACCATATGAAGCTCTTTATGGCTGGAAGTGCCGCACACCTTTGAACTGGTGTGAATCCGGTGAACGAGTAATATATGGTATAGACTTGGTGAATGAAGCCGAAGAACAAGTACGAGCTATTCAAGCCAATCTCAAGGCTGCTCAGTCTCGTCAGAAAAGCTATGCGGACAAACGACATCAACCGCTTCACTTCGATATCGGGGATCATGTCTACCTTTGTGTATCCCCAATGAAAGGGATTCATCGCTTTAGAGTAAAAGGGAAGCTAGCTCCACGTGTCCTTGGGCCATTCGCAATACTTCAGCAATGCGGGCCTGTAGCCTATCGGCTAGAGCTGCCAGCGTCGCTTTCAGGGTCCATGATGTGTTTCACATTTCACAGTTGAGAAAATGTCTCAAGGCCCCAGCGGAAGTCCGTATGGAGGATTTGAAAGCTCTCCAACCAGATCTCACTTACTCTGAGCATCCAACCCAGATAGTCGATGAGAAAACTCATACCACAAGAAACCGCACCTTTCATTTCTACAAGGTCTTGTGGTGAAACCACACCGCTGATGAAGCAACGTGGGAAAGCGAGGAATATCTTAGAAAAAAACTATCAGGACTTGTTAGCGGAATATGTTCATTAGATATTTTCCTTTTATCCTTCCTTTTGTAATAGGGACGAGATTCCTTTAAGGTGGGAGGATTATAAAATCCCACATTTTCCTTCATATGAGGTTCAATTGTAAGTTGGTTATCAACCCTAATGGAGACCAATTATAGCTATGCTTATGAACTTGATCTCATCAAATCTTTTCTTCCACTCATGCTTAAATTTTATTAACATGAGAAATGGAATTCACCAATAATTTTAGATTAATCTATTGACCTCTCTTCAAAAATTGGAATTATTTGAAGGGAGATTGCTAGGTCAAATTAATATGCAATACCAAATATATATTATAATTAGTTACAAATTGAATATGCTACTGTACATTTGGCCCTGTCAAAAATATTCAAATCTGAGGCCATAAATTTTTCTATGGCTTCCTAATATTCCCAATAGACTTCCTGCAAAGCTTCATAAATTTTGAACTCCATTTTCTATTTTATTTGCGATGCTTACCAAATTCAAACCATATTTAGAGTTCAAATTTTGAATTTTTTTCAACTTATTTGAAAATAAAGATTTGAAAACAACGTCATGGTCAGCATGACTTGCTTGACTTATCCTCAACGTTTCACAATTTTGGAACTCAATTGCTATTTAATTCAGTGACACCAATGAATTTCAACCAATTTCAAATTCAAATTTGAAATTCAATTGAAACTTGCTCCAATTCAAAATCCAATTGTAGAATCAAATTCCAGATATTTACTTTGGCCTCCCCACAAAAATCTAGAATTTTCGGATCAAGTTTGGTAGGAGAAATGATGTTACAGTGAGGGGAAGAGGATAAGAGGAGGTGGGACCCACTGTCAGCCTGTCATACTCGAGTGAACCCACGGGGTGCTCTGTATCTAGCTCTCCCCGCCGATCGACGCTGGCAGCGCTTGACAACGCGACGCGGCATGCAAGCCACCGAGCTGCCTGCTTGCTTGCGCCGTGGCGAGCTCCCTTTGTCCCCCTATCCCTATAAATACCGCCCCTGGGCTGTCGCCGTCGAACTCCACCTCAGTTCCGCGCCATCGCCGCCACATCTGTTCATCGAGTTTTGGCCGGTGATTTAAGTTGTTTCTCACTGAGCGGTAAGTAGATAAAAGGCTTGTCACAACATCCTCTACGAGTTCTATTTGGTCATTGATCCTGACATAGCTTCTGCTTGGGGTATTTTGAAGTTTTTCGGTTGCCGTTGAGGAAGCCGTCGGGAACCTTCACGACCTCACCGTCGAGCTCTGATTCTAGGATGTTTCCAGTCTTGACCGTTTATGAAAAAAGGTTCGAAAGGGTCTCTAGTTTATGCTCACCAAATTTAAGCCCATGGCATGAAGTGTAGCTCGAGTTTTTATTCAACAACCGAATCGATTTCTAATAGAATAGCAAGGCTTCACGCTTAAATTCGTTTCATTCTTGCAATCATCATTTAATCTGGTTAGCAGATAGCTTCCATATATCCCAGCGCAACTCCCTGCCCAAGGGCCCCAAAAGTTATCAATCGAGCAACTTAGATTTCAAGATTTCGCGGCCTCCGATTGAAAAACCGCACTTCACCGTCGAGCTCATATCCCGCGGTTGTTTCCTCTCTTACCTAGTACAGATTCTTGATCCTTGAGATCCCATGGAGCTTTTGGAGAAGTTTCCGAGTTGTTTGAGCTTGAGTTGAGTGAGTTCAAGCAGGCAAGAGCTCTCACCGCTGCCGCTGCCATTGCGCGGTTGTTTTCGGTCCGTTTTGGCCGATGCCGACCTTACCGACGTGCTCAGCGTCCTCGAAAACCCCCAGATGGCGAGTCTTGGCGAGTTTGGTGCAGCAGCTTGGCGGGCGGCGAGATCGCCGGTGAGCTACCGCAGCGGGCGCCGCCGCGCGCGGGCGCCAGCCCGAGGTTGAAGACAACCGTGGACCCCACATGTCATTTGCTGTAGGATCCGGGTGTGGCCAGGGATCTGGTGTGACTGCGTGGGTTAACCCCGTAGCCCCCGGTGCGGCCAAGCTGCGATTGGTCGATTTTAAACCAGTGGGACCGGCTGATTATTTAAATGTTTCCGGTTGAAAAATAATTCCAGGATTTAACAAAACTCTCAGTAGAATTGTCCAAAAATTTTCAAATAAATTTTGTTAGAACCAGCATGAATAATACTTTCCAGTGGTGCACTTGTACTTGTATGGAAATCCTTAGAAATGTATCAATAATTCAGATAAGCAAAATGCTTATAGAATTCTTTCCTACAGTTCTATTAATTGGAAAATTCCCAATTCTGGTCAGAACACTATTAGTAACACACTTGATCTCCAGTAAAAATTTCAAGTTCATTGGACTTAAATTACTTGATTAATCAGTGTTCCAAATCTCTGTGTAGTTATAAATTGAGAAAAATAGAAAATCAATTTCAGAAATTTTCCCCAAACTTGAGAAATCAGTTTCGCCCTGTAGGAAGCTTAGAAAATAGTGAAAACAAATTCCTAGAACCAGTGAGACCCCCTATACATGATACAACTACTGGTAGCCATGATAAGTCTCCAAAATTTCAACCAAAATTTAGAGAAGGTTATTGCCTACCATAATTTTTAAGAACAACAAACTACCTTGATCATCTCCTGTTCTTTGCAAGGGTCTTCTTTATAGTCACTAGTATCTACCAAAAAAGTCCCAAAGCCAACTAAGACCATTATCTTATTTTGATCCTAAGATATTAAGTTATAACCTTAAGCGTATTAATTATTTTCAAAGTCATTCATACATAGTATATGCATATCGTGTAGTAGCTGAAATCGAGGAGCAGCTGGAAGCTATGGAAGTCCAGCTGCCCGAAACTAACATAGACTCAGACTCGCATTCAGGCAAGCCCCGGTTTGCATTTAAGTTCCTTACAGTGTATTTACAGTTCCTTACAGTGTATTGTGCATTACGTTAAAGGTGTTTGACATCCACTTGCATGGACCACAAATCCCATGCAGTCTTGGGTAGGTCTACGGCCCGTTGAGTAGAAACTGCTATGCTTATGCTCATAGGAATTCGGTAGAAGTCGAGGAGTTGGAATCTACTCGCGAGATAGGATTTTTTATCACACGGGAGGAATTGCAATCAAAAATGGTTTATGGATATGAAATTGAGACCGAGCAGTTGGTAGGATGCAGCAAGACGTGGTCTCACGTGCGTAGCCCTGCTTGTGTCGATTGAGGATCGTTTCATGTGCGGCCTTGCTGGACAAGCTTGAATTGTACCGACGACATACTGGAGAAATGGGCTCCAATAAACTGACGTAGCTTGATACTAGTTTGTCAAGGAATTCCGTTCTATTTTATAGGTTTGCGTTGAGGGCAGCAAGGTGTAAATCAGCTAGTGGGCATGTCAGAGTATGCCCCACGCAGTGACCTCCTGCTCGTGACGGATCGACTGGTTCGACATTCGAGTGTCTAGTGAAAGGTGGCCATATACGACTAGTACTTAAGTGTTACGTAGGTACTGCTGTAAGTACTCGCTGACACTTCCGAAAGTGCGTATGTGTCATGTTGTTCCGGGTGTGCCCTGATTGCAATCACCGTCCCTCACGGTAATAGAGTACCACTTGTTCACTGCGCTGTGACGTAGTAAATACAGATGAAGTCAGGAGAATACGATGTATTGAATTACAACTGCTTGCAGCCTTGTTTGGCTTAGAGATAGTACAATTAAAAGTTTCAGTTTCCCCATACCTTACCTGTAATAGCATTATGTGCTTTGTGCACGTCATATCATCGGCAAAACGTTTCTTGTTTGATTATGGAGTCTATGATGTGCTGTGCCTAAAGGATGTCATGTGCTACTTAAAATATGAATATAAGGATCCACTTGTAGGCGAGTCCTTTATGCTATTCCTTACCCATGCTTAAGTGTTCACCCCTGCATATGTCTAGTGAGACGGGTTAGTCTTGCTGAGCCTTAAGCTCATGTTTGCTGTTAACAAGTTTTTGCAGATTATACGACTGATGACGGGTTCAATGACGAGGCTACACCCCCTCCAGGGTTTACAGACGAGTGGGAACCCTGCACGTCGCCGTAAGGTGTGTTGCTAGTGCGAAGTATCTAGAGCATTGATGACTTTGCTTTTGCATAGCTAGTACCGAGAGCGTAGCTATGATGTATAGTTCTCTTTCCTTTCATTAGTATTGTAAAACTTCCGCTCTGCTTTTGAATAAAGACTTGGTATTGTAATTTATTCTCATCCTTTTTTGTATACCGTTGGGTGTCGCATCACACGAAACCACCCAATGAGATCCTTGGAGGTCGGGATTCCGGTCCCCACACTGCGCATGAACAAACAACCAATCTGTACAAGCCCAAGTCTGCGACTTGACTCAAATTTGTTCTGAACACAACACCTTACGTGAGCACCTCACATATGCATGTTGCAAAACCTCAGTAAAATGATATTAACCATATCAACCAAAACCAAAAACTTAGCATATGAATAATAAGCAATCTTTCCAACAATGTAAAGAAAGTTCAAAACTATTCATAGTAAAAGCAGGAACATTGCGATCTGTGAGACCTATGTGTGTTGAATACATTGGCTTTGATAATAAAAGTTTTTTATGCTGCCACAACATCTTTTTAGCAAGGTCCGACTCTAGCTCCGAGCTTCTGCAAGGTCCAATAATAGGTCCGACTTTCTTTGTCTAGATCCGACATGTTTTTGGGTAGCTCCGGTGAGCTTTGTCTTTAGCTCCAGTGCTAGGTTGTACTAGATTTGGTAAGCTCCGGTGCTAGGTCTTGCTAGTTTTGATAAGCTTTGGCGCTAGGTTGTACTAGCTTTGGTAAGCTCCAGCACTAGGTTGTATTAGCTTTGGTAAGCTCCGGCTCAAGCTCCGGTTAGCTTTGGCAAAGTTCGGAGCTTGATCGTAATGTTCAAAATTTTCATTTGAAATGATTCGAACTTGCTTTACACTTATGGAAAGTTTGCTTAGTATTATTTTACTATGTTTTTGGTGCATTTTGGTTGATATGTCTGATATTGTTTTGATATGCTTTGCAACATGCTTATGTGAGGTGCTCACGTAAGGTGTTGTGTTTGGAATTGACTTGAGTCAAGTCGCGGACTTGGGCTCGTACGGATTGGTTGTTTGTTCATGTGCAGGAGTTGCTTGAGTTCAAGTCATGGCTGGTGACAGGATCCTTTGGACTAGTCTCAGGGAGGAGATGAGGTTCCAACAACTAAATTCAGGAGGAATTGTGGTTGAGCGGGTCAGGAGGTCGCGCGGGATGATTGAATAAAGGGCAGTGCATATGAAGGTTACTAGACGTAGAAGGAGGGTGTTCGCACGTATGCATGAGGTGCATGACTTGGAAACATGGTTCCAAAGATGGGTTAAGGAAGGAAAGATCTGGTTGGAAGGATCGAATCATATCGGTTGATGACTTCGGCTGCGGCGGAGTCGGTTATGGCTCGGTATGGAAAGTATCGAGTTGGTTATGATAGGATTTCTTGTGGGTCACGAATTTGAGTTGTTTTAGGAATGTAGGATATGTTCCTAAGGTGTTTGGAAGTCTTAATATTGCTTCAATCTATGTATAGAAGAGTCTTAAGCAGTTATAGAAAGTTTAGATTCGTGAACGGAGTAGGATTAGGGTCCTGATTTGAGTTGAGTTGGCTTTCGAGCTGGTTATATAAGCAAGGGAGGCCAGAGCTCATGGTAAATTACTTTGGGGCTGTTCCTCTTGTGTTCTATTGAATAAAATTTGTAGTTTAAAGGAACTTTTGTGCCTTGTTCGTCCGACTTGTTCCAGACAAGTTTTACTCGTCGAGTTTCTGGACAGCACTACCTTTCGTCTGTGGTTTTATCATAACTCGAGTTTTACAGATCCAATTGACGTGATTATTTTTGGGTTGTCTTCAAAACTTGATTATCTATCATCTGTCAAAATTTCACGGTCATTGGATTTGTGGTTTCTGATCTACACGAGTTTCTTTGCAGCGCTCAAGAACTGTTTTTCTCGGGTAGGACTGATTGACCTTTGTTCGATCTTTCGATCATAACTTGAGTTTCTCTCAACGGATTTGAGTGATTCTTCTTGTGTTTTCTTTGTGACTTGATTATCTCTGATATATAGCACTTTTTTCACGGTGAAACACGTTTAGATTAGTCTCACACATGATTTCTCTAACAGATCGTTTTTCTGCCGAATGAGTTGGGAGTTAACTGTTTCCGCTGCGTGAGATTTTTAAATCTACCATTCACCCCCCTCGGGTAGCTTTTCACGTTCTCTTCGATCCTACAATTGGTATCAGAGCCACGGTGCTCTAATCATTGTGATTTGCATGTGTTTTTGACTAATCATCATGGAGAAATACTCCGCCTAACCTTGTGTGTTTGCTGGTATTGATTTTCAGGTTTGGAAGGCACGCATGGAGGCTTTCATCCAGGCGCATGGCTTCGCAATATGGGAGAAGGTGTACAAGGATTACGAAGTGCCACCTAACAATCAAGTTACGACTACAAACCTACGGGACATCAACAACAACAACAAATCCCAAAACTTTATCATCCAAGGACTCACTCAGAGCGACTTCGACTGCATTGCACATCTCCGATCGGCATACGATGTATGGAGAGCATTGTGACTATCACGAAGGATCCAAAATGATCAAGGAGGTAAGGCAAGACATGTTCAAGAAAGAATGCATGCGCTTCAAGATGCAACCCGGTGAGTCCATTGATGATCTCTTTGCTCGCTTTAACAAAATTCTCAGTAACTTGCGTAGTGTCAATGTTAATTTCTCTGATGCTGAAAATGCTAGGCAACTTCTTTGTGCATTAGACATGTCAATCTGGGAGATGAAAGTTACATCTATCCGTGAATCTACTGCCATGAGTACACTTACTTTAGATGTGCTTCACTCTAAACTCAAAACTCACGAAATTGACATCTTATCACGTAAGAACCCAAATAAGTCTATTGCAATTGTCTCACAACGTGATATGCCTAGCTCCGACAAATCATCATCTTGCAATACTCTTGCTTTGTTGTCCTCACTAACCCTGGAGCATATCAAGGAGTTTCCAGAAGAGGAGTTAGCACTAATCTCTACTAGGTTCTCAAAAGCATTGCAAAATGTGAGAACTAGAAGGAGAGGAAGCTCCGGACCTCAACACTGTTTTGAATGTGGTAAGACAGGACCCTTTCATATAGAAAGTCCTAACCTTTGAGGTCCTACTACCCGTGAAGAAAAACAGAACAAGATCAAGACCACCTCTAGAAACCCAACAAGAAAAAGAAGGGTACCATAGGACGTAAGATGATTAACAGCTTCATCACTGCACTTCAAGAGCTCGGTTCAAGCGATGTAGACTTTGAAAGTGATGAAGATGATGATGATCTGGCCAACTTATGCTTCATGGTGGGCAAAACAAGATCAAGATCAAGTCAGGAGGATGCAGAACACAACAGTGACGACGATGAGGTATGTTCTACCTGTAATGAAATGTGTGATGCAATTTCTCGTCCAACTATTATTGTTAAGAAAAAGGACAAAAAGCTTAGGGATAATGCTACTAAAATTGAATCACTAGAATCTAAAATCAACCGTTTGAAAACCTTTATTCCTAGTGATGATTCTTGTCCCTCATGTGGTATAATCTATGAACAATTGTCCACACTAAGAACTGCACACTCCTCCACTCTAGATAGACTTGAACTTGAAATTGAAGAGAACAAAAAGCTTGCTGCACTTGACATTGGAAACTTAAAAGATGCTTCTTGTTCTACAATTGATTTGCATTGTTCTAGTTGTGATGATCTTGAAAAGAAACTAAAAGATTCGATGAATGAAATTTCAATATTGAATAATGCTTTACGCTCTCATGAAGTTAAATATTGTTCCAATTGCAAATTAAAAGGAAAAACTTCATGTGAAAATTGCCTTGATCTGTCCAATAAACTTGATAACATGCATAGGACATTAGATCGGTTTTGTAATGGGAATAAGAACCTAAACTTGCTGCTGAATTCTTCCAAGTATTGCAAAGATAAAATTGGTTTAGTTTTTGATTCTCATGCTCATGCTAAGGCACATCCACCTAAAATTTTAAAGTCATTAGGAAGTGGTTTGATTCAAACAGTTCCTAAACAAAAAGAAGTGGTTTTCAAATCTGCAGGGGTGTTGTTTCATTCCGTTTCAAATAAAAATATTGCTTGCTCATCTAGACATGAACACAAAGTTAAATTTCATTGTACCTACTGTGGTAGAGATGGCCATGTCATAGATTTTTGTTATAGACTAGCTAAACAACTGAAAAGGGAAAGAATGATTGCTAGATCTCATATCTTTCATGCAAAATTTGTTGCACATATTAAACCGAATGCCAGGAACATGCAACCTGCTGTTATGAGTCAAAAACATTCAAAGTTTACCTCCGGACCTTCTGTTTTTGCCTCCGGAGCTATTGATTTTTGTGCTACACATGTAACATCTTATAGGTCAGTAGTTAAGAATAAAAAACCTCAAACTTTGACTCATAAACCTGCTATTTTATCTCAGCTTTCGCGTGTTTTTCATGCTGCACGTCGTGTGACTCCGTACTGGATACCTAAATGCCTTTTGACTAACCCCAGTATTGGGTCATCGAGGTATTGTGCTTCTATGTAGGTTACACGTTTGAGGAAGTAGAACATTTGGATTGTGGATTCAGGTTGCTCACGCCACATGACCGGTAACAAAGAATGGTTCTCCTCTCTCTCCTTTGTGTCACGTGTAGAGAATCTTACTTTTGCCGATAATTCTTCAACTCCTATAATTGCTCAGGATGTGGCACTACACTTTGAAGGATGTGGCACTTGTTAAAAATTTGAAATACAACTTGCTTTCTGTTTCACAACTGCTAGATGAAAATCTGGAATTATTTTCAATAAAAATTGCTGCAAAGTTGTAAATTCAAATAGTGAGCTTATTTTTAACATGTCTCGATTTGGATGAATTTTTAAAGCTGATTTTGATATGTCATCCTCTAAGCATAGGTGTCTAGTTGCTAATGATTCAAAGGACTTATATTTTTGGCATCGTAGACTTGGTCACGTAGGCTTTGATCATCTAACGCGTGTTAGTGCTCTTGATCGCATATGTGGGCTGCCTAAGCTTAAAGGGGACAAAGAAATTGTGTGCTCTTCTTGTATACATGCTAAGATGGTTGCAGGTTCACATACTCCTCTCACAATGATCATGACAACTGAACTGGGTCAACATTTGCACCTTGACACCGTAGGACCTTCACATGTTCAATCCTTCAGAGGTAAATGGTATGTTCTTGTTATTGTTGTTGATTATTCTAGATACTCTTGGGTTTACTTTATGGCGTCTAAGAATGAAGCTTTTAGTCACTTTAGAACTTTATTTCTTAGATTATCAATTGATCACCCAGGATCTTTAAAAGCAATTAGAAGTGATAACAGAACTGAATTTAAAAATCAATCTTTTGATCACTTTTGTGCTGAAAATTGAATAGATCATCAATTTTCTTCACCATATGTACCTCAACAAAATGGTGTTGTAGAAAGAAAGAACAGAACCTTAGTTGAGATGGCTAGGACTATGCTTGATGAATATCAAACTCCTAGGAAATTTTGGGCTGATGCGATTGCAACTGCTTGTTATGTCTCAAATCGTGTTTTCTTGCACGCTACGCTAGGTAAAACACCATATGAGCTCCGGTTTGGACATAGGCATAGTGTTATGAACTTTTGGGTCTTTGGTTGCAAATGCTTTGTTAAGAAACAGTAATCTTGATAAATTTGAACCTAGATCCATTGATGGCATGATTCTTGGTTATCCATCTCATACTAGAGGCTACCGTGTGCTTTTACTTGACACTAACAAAATTGTAGAGACTTGTGAAGTGTCTTTTGATGAAGCTAGCCCAAGTACTATCTCAAACATTGCAGTTCTAGATCCATATCCGTAGGGGGAGAGCATTTTCGTTGAAGATGAGGAAGAGGTGGAGCTGCTGCCCAAAAATTCAGCAGCTAATGACGTTGTTCGAGCTCCTGATTTTGATTGACAACCGGCACCGACGACCACCATTGCTGGTCCAGATCCTCCTGAAGTCACAAGCTCATCGATTTGTGATGAACATGAAGAAGAAGCTTGTGAAGTGTCCACTCCCCTCCGGGTTCTCAAAATTCATCCTCCACAACAGATTATTGGAAGCTTGCACGAACGAGTTACACGGTCCAGGTTTTGCGACCCAAACTCTCATGCTCATTCTGCTTTTGTTGCTTCTTTTGAACCCAAAGATATATCACACGCACTCACTAATGAATCTTTGATTATTGCCATGCAAGAAGAATTAGAAAATTTTGAAAGAAATAATGTTTGGAAACTTGTACCTCCACCTCAAGGTCACTTTAATTGTAACTAAATGGGTGTTTAAAAATAAACAAAGTGAGGATGGGGTTGTGGTTAGCAATAAGGCTAGGTTGGTTGCTCAAGGTTTCACTCAAGTTGAAGGTCTAGATTTTGATGAAACTCTTGCTTCTGTTGCCAGATTAGAAGCCATAAGAATTTTGTTAGCTTTTGCTGCATCTAAAGGTTTTAAGCTATATCAAATAGATGTTAAAAGTTCTTTCCTTAATGGCTACATAGATGAGGAGGTTTATGTCAAACAACCACCGGGTTTTGAAAATTCAAATTTTCCTAATCATGTTTACAAACTGTCCAAGGCCTTGTACGGTCTCAAACAAGCTCCTAGAGCATGGTATGATAGGTTAAAAACATTCTTACTTGAAAAGGGGTTTTCCATGGGCAAGGTTGATAAAACACTTTTTGTGCTTAAGCATGGCAATGACTAATTATACGTTCAAGTGTATGTGGATGATATTATCTTTGGTTGTGCTTCTCATGATCTTGTGTCCAAGGTTACAGCTATGATGAGTTCAAAATTTGAGATGAGTATGATGGGAGAACTCATGCACTTTTTGGGGCTGCAAATGAAGCAAACCAAAGAGGGTACCTTTGTGCATCAAACAAAGTATACAAAAGACCTCCTAAGGCGCTTCAACATGGACAAAAGCAAGCCTCTTCGGAAACCAATGGGAACAACAACAACACTTGAACATGATGATAATGGTGAACCCGTGGATCAAAAAGAATATAGAAGCATGATCGGATCTCTTTTGTACCTCACAACATCAAGACCGGACATACAATTCAGCGTATGTCTTTGTGCACGGTTTCAAGCCTCCCCACGTGCTTCACATCGTCGAGCCGTCAAAGGATTCTCAGGTATTTACATGGAACTCAAGAATTTTTGGAACTCAAGAATTTGGCATTTTTCTTCCTCCTTCCTCAACCGTTACTTTGAAAGCTTTTTCCGATGCTGATTTTGGAGGTTGAAGGATTGATAGGAAAAGTACTTCGGGTGCTTATCATTTTCTTGGTAATTCACTTGTTGCTTGGTACTCTAGAAAACAAAATTCAGTTGCACTATCCACCGCTGAATCTGAATATATAGTTGCTGCTAGTGCTTGCTCACAAATTCTTTGGATTGTTCAAAAACTTAAGGACTATGGGGTTGATCTAGATAGTGTTCCACTGTTTTGTGATAACACTAGTGCCATTTGCATTGCTAAAAACCCCGTGCAACATTATAGCACTAAGCACATTGACATTAGGTATCACTTTCTCCATTATAATGTTGAAAAAGGAAACATTGTGCTTCACCATGTAGATACCGAACAACAATTGGCTGACATTTTTACAAAACTTTGGATTTCACTCGTTTTTGTTACATTTGTAGTGAAATAGGGGTTATGCATCCTCATGACTTAACTTGAGGGGAGTTTGAAACTTGGGAAGTCTATGTGTGAATCTGAACTAAAATAATATGAGCATTGTATTTCATACATACATGACTTGTGATTCCTTTTACATGCTGAAAGTTCTTACTATGTTACTCATGTTATACATTTTGTAGTTTTTGCCATGACTAGTAATTGGAATAATTACTTACACTAAACCGGGTCATGATCAAACTTTCTTGTTGTTTTGAACTTGTTGCATGTTCACAAGTGCTTTTAATCATAAAGAATTAATCAAGCAATCAACTCACATGTTGAGTTTTTGTGAATGAATATAAATTGAGAAAAGATCAAGAGAATATGCATGCATCGTACTTCTTCTTTTGAGATGGCTTATCATTGCACTTAGATATGAACTTGGAAGAAGTTGTGTATGACTAAAACCATGTCCTTAAGCTTCTGATTGTCAAATGACATAGGCTTGGCTTGGTTGGTTAGAATAAGGCAGATGCGCATATAATCTCTTGCAAATATCATATGATCTAAATTTATGATTTGAAAAATAATAAAATGCAACAACTAGTGTCATGCTTTCAGCTTTTGAAATAGTTAAGTTTGTGAGATCATGACCTGCTAAAATTGAAAATTACACTTGATCTCTAGCATGGCTTACACTACTTTATGTATCTCATTGATGTGATAGTGTAAGTTACTTGATAGTATGACTTGGATGAGCTTTGTTTATATGTATACGTTATAATATGCTCATAACATTTTTAAAATTTCTCTTTTGAACCTTGCTGAATACATTGTAAAAGGGGGAGAGATAATATGGTGAATTATGCAAGGGGGAGAAATATGTATAGGCGGAGAAATTTATTTCTATCTAATTTGATTTTCAAAAAAAGGGAAAATTGTTCTCAAAACTTTTAATGCCAATGTTCAAATTTTAAATGGTGTCGCCAATGCATTCATCAAGGGGGAGATTGTGAGACCTATTTGTGCTGAATACATTGGCTTTGAAAACAAAAGTTTTGTATGCTGCCACAACATCTTTTTAGCAAGGTCCGACTCTAGTTCCGAGCTTCTGCAAGGTCCGACAATAGGTCCGACTTTCTTTGTCTAGATCTGACAAGTTTTTGTGTAGCTCCGGTGAGCTTTGCCTTTAGCTCCGGCGCTAGGTTGTACAAGCTTTGGTAAGCTCCAGTGCTAGGTCCTGCTAGTTTTGATAAGCTTTGGCGCTAGGTTGTACTAGCTTTGGTAAGCTCCAGCGCTAGGTTGTATTAGCTTTGGTAAGCTCCGGCTCAAGCTCCGGTTAGCTTTGGCAAGGTTCAGAGCTTGATCGTAATATTCCAAATTTTCATGTGAAATGGTTCGAACTTGCTTTACACTTATGGAAAGTTTGCTTAGTATTATTTTACTAATTTTTGGTGTGTTTTGGTTGATATGGCTGATACTTTTTTGATATGCTTTGCAACATGCTTATGTGAGGTGCTCACGTAAAGTGTTGTGTTCCAAACTGACTTGAGTCAAGTCGCGGACTTGGGCTCGTACGGATTGGTTGTTTGTTCATGTGCAGGTGTTGCTTGAGTTCAAGTCATGGTTGGTGATAGGATCTTTTGTACTAGTCTCAGGGAGGAGATGATGTTCCAATAACCAATTCAGGAGGAATTGTGGTTGAGCGGGTCAGGAGGTTGCGCAGGATGATTGAATCAATGGCAGTGCATATGAATGTTACTGGACGTCGAAGGAAGGTGTTCGCACGTATGCATGCGGTGCATGATGTGGCAACATGACTCCGAAGATGGGTTAAGAAAGGAAAGATCTAGTTGGAAGGATCGGATCGTATCAGTTGATGACTTCGGCTGTGGCGCAGTCGGTTATGGCTCGGTATGGAAAGTATCGAGTTGGTTATGATCGGATTTCGTGTGGGTCACGAATTTGGGTTGTTTTAGGAATGTGGGATACGTTCCTAAGGTGTTTGGAAGTCTTAAGATTGCTTCTATCTGCGTATACAAGAGTCCTAAGGTGTTATAAAAAGTTTCGATTTGTAAACGGAGTAGGATTAGGGTCCTGATTTGAGTTGAGTTGGCTTTCGAGCTGGTTATATAAACAAGGGAGGCCAGAGCTCGTGGTACATGACTTTGGGGCTGTTCCTATTGTGTTCTATTGAATAAAATTCATAGTTTGAAGGAGCTTTTGTGCTTTGTTCGTCCGACTTGTTCCAGACAAGTTTTACTCGTCGAGTTTCTGGATAGCACTACCTTTCATCGGTGGTTTTATCATAACTCGAGTTTTACAGATCCAATTGACGTGATTCTTTTTGGGTTGTCTTCATAACTTGATTATCTATCATCTAAAAATTTCACGGTCATTGGATTTGTGGTTTCTGATCTACACGAGTTTCTTTGCAGCGTTCTAGAACTTTTTTTGTCGGGTAGGACAGATTGACCTTTGTTTGATCTTTCGATCATAACATGAGTTTCTCTCGACGGATTTGAGTGATTCATATTTCTTTTTCTTCGTGACTTGATTTTGTATGATATATATCACTTTTTTCATGGTAAAACACGTTTATATTAGTCTCACACATGATTTCTCTAACAGATCGTTTTTCTACCAAAGGGGTTGGCAGTTAATTGTTTTCGCTGCGTGAGATTATTAAATCTACCATTCACCCCCCCTCTGGTAGCTTTTCACGTGCTCTTCGATCCTACACGATCAAGCTCCGAGCCTTGCCAAAGCTAACCAAAGCTCGAGCCAGAGCTTACCAAAACTAGTACGACCTAGGGTTGGAGCTTACCAAAGCTAGTCGGAACTAGTCAACCCAAAAGCCGGAGCTAGAAAAACATGTTGGAGCTAACCAACATAAGTCGGACCTATCAAAACATATCGGATCTTAACAAAGATATGCCGGAGCTATCAAAGACTTGCTGGAGCTAAAGACAAAGCTCACCGGAGCTACCCAAAAACATGTCGGACCTAGGCAAAGAAAGTCGAACCTATTGTCAGACCTTGCAGAAGCTCAGAGCTAGAGTCGGACCTTGCTAAAAAGATGTTACGGCATCATTCAAAACTTTTATTGTCAAAGCCAATGTATTCAGCACACATAGGTCTCACAATCTCCCCCTTGATGAACGCATTGGCAACACCACTTAACATCCGAACATTGGCTTATTCACATTAAAAGTTTTGAAAACAATTTCTCCCCCTTTGTAAAACATAAATAAAATGAGAAAAAGTAATTCTCCCTCTGAATGGGATCATGCCAAAAACAATCGTGAATATGTGCAATGTGTAATCAATTTCTCCCCCTTGCATACTTATCTTTAAAAATTCACATATTATCTCTCCCCCTTTGACAATGTATTTAGCACGTTCTATAAGACAAAATTTAATTGTTATGAGGATATTATAACATATACATATAAAACAAAGCTCGTCCAAGTCATGCTATCAAGTAACTTACACTATCACATCAATGAAATATATAAAGTAGTGTAAGCCATGCTAGAGATCAAATGTAATTTTCAATTTAAGCAAGTCATGATCTCACAAACTTAACTATTTCAAGACTTGAAAGCATGACACTTGTTGCTGTATTTTATTATTTTTCAAAGCACAAATTTTGATCATATGATATTTGCAAGAGATTATATGCGTATCTGCCTTATTCTAACCAACCAAGCCAAGCCTATGTCATTTGACAATCAGAAGCTTAAGGACATGGTTTTAGTCATACACAACTTCTTCCAAGTTCATATCTAGGTGCAATGATAAGCCATCTCACAAGAAGAAGTGTGATGCATGCATATTATCTTGATCTTTTCTCAACTTATATTTGTTAATAAAAACTCAACATGTTAGTTGATTACTTGATTAATTCTTTATGATTAAAAGCACTTGTGAGCATGCAACAAGTTCAAAATAGCAAGAAAGTTCGACCATGACCAGATTTAGTGTAAGTAATTATTCCAATTACTAGACATGGCAAAAACTACAAAATGTATAACACGAGTAATGTAGTAAGAACTTTCACCATGTAAAAGGAATCACAAAGTCATATATGTATGAAATACAATGCTCATATTATTTTAATTTCAGATTCACCCATAGACTTCTGAATTTCAAAAACTCCCCCTAAATTTAAGCCATGAGGATGCATAACCCCTATTTCACTACGAATGTAACAAAAACGAGTGAAATCCAAAGGTTTTATAAAAATGACAGCCAATTGTTGTTCGAAATCTACATGGTGAAGCACAATGTTTCCTTTTTCAACATTATCACGAAGAAAGTGAAACCTAATGTCAATGTGCTTAGTTCTAGAATGTTGCATGGGGTCTCTAGCAATGCAAATGGCACTAGTATTATCACAAAACAGTGGCAACCCCATAGTCCTTAAGTGTTTGAACAATCCAAAGAATTTTTGAGCAAGCACTAGCAGCAGCTACATATTCATATTCGACTGTGGATTGTGCAACTGAATTTTGTTTTCTAGAGGACCAAGCAACAAGTGAATTACCAAGAAAATTACATGCACCGGAAGTACTTTTACTATCAATCCTACAACCCCCAAAATCGGCATTCGAAAAAGCTTTCAAAGTAATGGTTGAGGAAGAAGGAAGAAAAATGTCAAATTCTTGAGTTCCATGTAAGTACCTGAGAATCCTTTTTGACGGCTTGACGATAAGAAGCACATGGGGAGGCTTGAAACCGTGCACAAAGACATATGCTGAATTGTATGTTTGGTCTTGATGCCGTGAGGTACAAAAGTGATCCAATCATGCTTCTATATTCATTTTGATCCACAGGTTCACCATCTTCATCAAGTTCAAGTGTTGTTGCTGTTCCCATTTGTGTCCGAAGAGGCTTCCTTTTGTCCATGTTGAAGCGCCTTAGAAGGTCTTCTGTATACTTCGTTTGATGCACAAAGGTACCCTCCTTGGTTTGCTTGATTTGCAACCTCAAAAAGTACGTGAGTTCTCCCATCATACTCATCTCAAATTCTGAACTCATCATAGCAGAAAACTTGGACATAAGATCATGAGAAGCACAACCAAAGATAATATCGTCCACATACACTTGAACAAATAATGAGTCATTGCCATGCTTAAGCACAAAAAGAGTTTTATCAACCTTGCCCATGTTAATGCACTTTTGAAGTAAGAATGTTTTTAACCTATCATACCATGCTCTAGGGGCTTGTTTGAGACCGTGCAAGGCTTTGGACAGTTTGTAAACATGATTAGGAAAATCTGGATTTTCAAAACCCGGTGGTTGTTTGACATAAACCTCCTCATCTATGTAGACATTAAGAAAAGAATTTTTAACATCTATTTGATAAAGCTTAAAACCTTTAGATGCATCAAAAGCTAACAAAATCTTATGGCTTCTAATCTAGCAACAGGAGCAAAAGTTTCATCAATATCTAGACCTTCAACTTGAGTGAAACCTTGAGCAACCAACCTAGCCTTATTCCTAACCAAAACCCCATCCCCACTTTGTTTATTTTAAAACACCCATTTAGTTCCAATTAAAGTGTGACCTTGAGGTGGAGGTACAAGTTTCACAACATTATTTCTTTCAGAATTTTCTAGCTCTCCTTGCATGGCAATAATCCAAGATTCATTAGTGAGTGCGTGTGATATATATTTGGGTTCAAAAGAAGCAATAAAAGCAGAATGAGCATGAGAGTTTGGATCGCAAAACCTGGACCATGGGACTCGTTCGTGCAAGCTTCCAGTAATTTGTTGTGGGGGATGACTTTTGAGAATCCGGAGGGGAGTGGACACTTCACAAGCTTCTTCTTCTTCATGTTCATCACAAATCGATGAACTTGCAACTTGAGGAGGATCTGGACCAGCAATGATGGTTGTCGGTGCCAGCTGTGAATCAGAATCAGGAGCTGTGAATCAGAATCACAAGTTTGATTTTTTTTGTTCTTAACTACTGACCTATAAGGTGTTACTTGTGTAGCACAAAATTCAGTAGCTCCAGAGGCAAAAACAGAAGGTCCGGAGGTAAACTTTGAATGTTTTTACTCACAACAGCAGGTTGCATGTTCCTAACATTCGGTTTAGTACGTGTAGCAAATTTTGCATGAGAGTTATAAGATCTAGCTTGCATTCTTTCCTTTTTATGTTGTTTAGCTAGTCTATAAAGAAAATCTATTACATGACCATCTCTACCACAATAGGTATAATGAAATTAATTTTGTGTTCATGTCTAGATGAGCATGCAACATGTTTATTAGAAACCGAATGCGACAACACTCTTGCAGATTTGAAAACCACTTCTTTTTGTTTAGGAACTGTTTGAATTAAACCACTTCCTAATGACTTTACAATTTTAGGTGGATGTGCCTTAGCATGAGCATGAGAATCAAAACCTAATCTAGTTTTATCATTGCAAGACTTGGAAGAATTCAGCAACAAGTTTAGGTTCTTATTCTCATTACAAAACCGATCTAATGTCCTATGCATGTTATCGATTTTATTGGATAGATCAAGGCAACTTTCACATGAAATTTTTCCTTTTAATTTGCAATTGGAACAATATTTAACTTCATGAGAACGTAAAGCATTATTCAATATTGAAGTTTCATTCATAGCATCTTTTAGTTTCATTCCAAGATCATCACAACTAGAACAATGCAAATCAATTGTAGAATAAGAAGCATCTTTTAAGTTTCCAATATCAGGTGCAACAAGCTTTTTGTTCTTTTCAATTTCAAGTTCAAGTCTATCTAGAGTGGAGAAGTGTGCAGTTCTTAGTGTGGACAATTGTGCATAGATTAAATCACATGAGGGACAAGAATCATCACTAGGAATCAAGGTTTTTAACCGGTTGATTTCAGATTCTAGTGATTCAATTTTAGCAGCATTATCCCTAAGCTTTTTGCCCTTTTTTTAACAATAATAGTTGCACAAGAAATTGCATCACACATTTCATTACAGGTAGAACATACCTCATCGTCATCACTGTTGTGTTCTGCATCCTCCTGACTTGATATTGATCTTGCTTTGTCCGCCATGAAGCATAATTTGGCCAGATCGTCATCATCTTCATCACTTTCAAAGTCTACATCGCTTGAACCGAGCTCTTGAAGTGCAGTAATGAAGCTGTTAATCATCTTGCGTCCTATGGTACCCTTCTTTTTCTTGTTGGGATTTCAAGAGGTGGTCTGGACCTTGTTCTGTTTTTATTCACGAGTAGTAGGACCTGTAAGGTTAGGGCATTCTGTACGAAAGTGTCCTGTCTTACCACATTCAAAACAGCGTTGAGGTCTAGAGCTTCCTCTCCTCCTAGTTCTCACATTTTGCAATGCTTTTGAGAACCTTGTAGAAATTAGTGCTAACTCATCTTCTGGAAATTCTTCGATCTGCTCCAGGGTTAGTGAGGACAACAAAGCAAGAGTATTTCAAGATGATGATTGGTCAGAGCTAGGCATATCACGTTGTGAGACAATTGCAATAGACTTATTTGGGTTCTAACGTGATAAGATGTCAATTTCGTGAGTTTTGAGTTTAGAGTAAAGCACATCTAATGTAAGTGTACTCATGACAGTAGATTCACGGATAGATGTAACTTTCATCTCCCAGATTGACATGTCTAATGCACTTAACAATTGCCTAGCATTTTCAGCATCTGAAAAATTAACATTGACGCTACACAAGTTGCTGAGAATTTTATTAAAGCGATCAAAAAGATCATCAATGGACTCACCAGGTTGCATCTCGAAGCGCATGTATTCTTTCTTGAACATATATTGCCTTACCTCCTTGATCAAGTTGGATCCTTCGTGCTAGTCACAAAGTTCTTTCCACACATCGTATGCAGATTGAAGGTGTGCAACACGGTCGAAGTCGCTTTGAGTTAATCCTTGTATGATCAAGTTTCAAGCATTGTTGCTGTTGTCGACATCTCTCGGATTTGTAGCTGTAACTAGATCATTTGATAGCACTTTTTAAGTCTTATATACCTTATCCCATATTGCGAAGCCTTGAGGCTAGATGAAGGCTTCCATACGTGCCTTCCAAACCTGAAAATCAATACCACTAAAGACACAAGGTTTTGCAGAGTATTTTTCCATGATGATTAGTAAAAACACGTTCAAATCACAAGGATTAGAGCACCGTGGCTCTGATACCAATTGTAGGTTCGAAGAGCACGTGAAAAGCTAACAGAGGGTGGTGAATGGTAGATTAAAAAATCTTACGTAGCGGAAACAATTAAATCCCAAACCCTTCAGCAGAAAAAGCGATCTGTTAAAGAAATCGTGTGTGTGACTAATCTAAACGTGTTTCACCATGACAAAAGTGATAGATATAATAGAGAATCAAGTCACGAAGACGAAACAACAAGAATCACTCAAATCCGTCGTAAGAAACTCAAGTTACGATTGAATGATCGAACAAAGGTCAATCTGTCTTACCCGAGAAAAAAACAGTTCTGGAACACTACAAAGGAACTCGTGTAGATCATAAACCACGGATCCAATGACCATGAAATTTTCACAGATGATAGAAAATAAAGTTCTGAAAACAACCCAAAAAAATCAGGCCAATTGGATCTGTAAAACTCAAGTTATGATAAAACTACTAAAGAAAGGTAGTGCTGTGCAGAAAACTAGACGAGAAAAACTTGTCTGGAACAAGTCGGACGAACAAGACACAAAAGTTCCTTTCAACTACAAATTTTATTCAATAGAACACAAGAGGAACAGCCCCAAAGTCGTCTACCACAAGCTTTGGCCTCCCTTTCTGATATAACCAGCCCTTAGGCCAACCCAAACTCAACTAGGACTCTAATCCTACTCAAATCATGAATCGAAAGTTTTCATAACTCCTTAGGACTCTTCTATACGCACATAGAAGCAATATTAAGACTTCCAAACACGTTAGGAACGTATCCCACATTCCTAAAATAACTCAAATTTGTGACCCACACGAAATCCTATCATAACCAACTCTTTTCATATTTGAGTCAAACATGACTCAGTCGCAGCCTGAGTCCATAACCTAGTCGGTTGGATATTTCCGACCAATTATTTATGTCCACATCTCTTCATCACACCTCGGAACCATGTAGTCACGTCCATGCACTCCTTGCACACGTGCAAACATCTTCCAACGACGTCCATGGTACCTTCATATGCATTGTTCTTGATTCATACATGTTGCGCGACCTACCGATCAACTCAACCACAATTCCTCTCGAACTTGATTGTTGAACCTCATTTTCTCCCTAAGACTAGTTCAATGGATCCCGTCACCAGTCATGTCTTGAACTCAAGCAACACCAGCACATGAACAAACAACCAATCCGTACAAGCCCAAGTCCGCGACTTGACTCAAATTAGTTCCGAACACAACACCTTATATGAGCACCCCACATAAGAATGTTGCAAAACCACAGTAAAACGATATCAACCATATCAACCAAAATGCACCAAAAACATAGCAAATGAATACTAAGCAATATTTCCAACAATGTAAAGCAAGTTCGAAACTATTCATAGTAAAAGCGGGAACATTGCGATCAAGCTCCGAACCTTGCCATACCTATCACTCCCACAGAAAGTCCATATTTGTTTTGCTCTCCTGGTGGGAAAATAGCAGCCGACATGAAAGTCCATAAGGCACAACTTAAGATGGGTGGGAATATCTATCCGACTTCTCTAATTATATTAGAGGGTCAAAAGATTGATGTCATTTTAGGGATGTCATGGCTGCACCGTCATGGTGCTGTTCTCGACATTGTTCCGCGTGTGGTCCATTTGAACTCTCCACTATATGAAACACACGCTCTCATTCTAGACCGCCTTATCCAAGAAATTCCAGCCACCTTCAAAACTGAAGCCACAAAGCTTGAGGACATTCTTGTGGTTCGTGAATATCCAGACGTGTTTCCCGATGACCTTCCGGGTATGCCACCGGATAGGTATATCGTGTTCAAGATTCAACTTATTTCGGGAACCACACCTATTTCTCGAAGGCCATACAAGATGGCACCCAATGAGTTGGCGGAATTAAAGGAGCATTTGAAGGACCTGTTGGACAAAGGTCTCATACGCCCAAGTTCATCACCTTGGGGCTGCTCCGCATTATTTGTAAAGAAGAAGGACAAGACGTTACATCTACGTGTGTACTATCGTCCCCTCAACGTCGTGACAATCAAGAACAAGTATCCAATTCTGCGCATTGATATTTTATTCGATCAATTAGTAGGTGCTAAAGTATTTTCAAAGATGGAACTTCGGTCCGAATATCATCAAATAAAAATCCGACCAGAGGATTTAACGAAGACAACATTCTCAATGAGACACGGGCTCTATGAATATCTCGTCATGTCGTTCGGGATTACCAACGCGCCGGCTACCTCCATGTACCTCATGAATTAGGTTTTCATGTCGGAGTTGGACAAGTTCATCGTGGTCTTCATCAATGATATTCTGGTTTATTCGAAATCGAAGAAGAACACACAAGACACTTGCATATCGTGCTCCAACGATTGCGAGATCACAAGCTTTATGCAAAATTCAGCAAGTGTGGGTTTTGGATTGTAGGATCTAAGAGCACGTGAAAAGCTACCAGAGGGGGGTGAATGGTAGATTTAAAAATCTTACGCAACAGAAACAATTAAACCCCAAACCCTTTCGGCAGAAAAATGATCTGTTAAAGAAATCGTGTGTGAGACTAATCTAAATGTGTTTCACCGTGACAAAAGTGATAGATATCAGAGAGAATCAAGTCACGAAGACAACACAAAAAGAATCACTCAAATCCGTCGAAAAAAACTCAAGTTATGATCGAAAGATCAAACAATGGTCAATCTGCCCTACCCGAGAAAAAACAGTTCTGGAACGCTGCAAAGAAACTCGTGTAGCTCATAGACCACAAATCCAATGACCGTGAAATTTTTAAAGATGATATAAAATCAAGTTTTGAAGACAACCCAAAAAGAATCACATCAATTGGATCTGTAAAACTCGAGTTATGATAAAACGACCGACGAAAGGTAGTGTTGTCCAGAAACTCGACGAGTAAAACTTGTCTGGAACAAGTCGGACGAACAAGGCACAAAAGTTCCTTCAAACTACGAATTTTATTCAATAGAACACAAGAGGAACAGCCCCCAAAGTCGTCCATCACGAGCTCTGGGCTCCCTTGCTTATATAACCAGCCCTTAGGCCAACCCAATATCAACTAGGACTCTAATCCTACTCAGATCATGAATCGTAACTTTCCATAACTGCTCAAGATTCTTCTATACGCAGATAGAAGCAATCTTAAGACTTCCAAACACCTTAGGAACGTATCCCACATTCCTAAACAACTCAAATTCGTGACCCACACGAAATCCTATAATAACCAACTCAAATCTTTCCATATTTGAGTCAAACCCGACTCAGCCGCAGCCTGAGTCCATAACCTAGTCGGTTGGATCTTTCCGACTAATTCTTTACGTCCATATCTCTTCATCACGCCTCGGAACCATGTAGCCACGTTCATGCACTCCTTGCACACGTGCAAACATCTTCCAATGACGTCCATGATACCTTCATATGCATTGTTCTTGATCCAAACATGCTGCGCAACCTTCTGATCAGCTCAACCACAATTCCTCCCGAACTTGGTTGTTGGAACCTCATGTCCTCCCTGAGACTAGTCCAATGGATCCCGTCACCAGCCATGTCTTGAACTCAAGCAACACCTGCACATGAATAAACAACCAATCCATACGATCCCAAGTGATGAGAAAAATTGATGATGAGGCCCAATCTTCCGATAGGTAATGGATAGGTCGATTGATGTGGAGATCTCGACGTTGATGATCCGAGGCTCTCGAGTAGAACACGAACAACCCCTGCAATCACTACACCACCGCTCTGTTGGTTATCAACCGTGCTGCACACGATTGACCTCGCCAAGAAGGCTAATCCCTGCAAGTGCAACCGAGAACACAAGCAAGAACGTAGAAGACACGATCTGAAATCGCGAAGTTGGGGTTTCACAAACCGTAGAACAGTGATATTATTAATCTAAGCAAAACACAATTGTCTATGGCGGCTATCATGGATTATATATAGGTGGGAGGACGTCCAAGGGGGTGTTAGGGTCGTGACCTAACCCTAAGACACGAAAATAATGGACTTAGACTTGATACAAGGCCCAATGGCCCAATACGGTGGCACAGCACCCTGACAGATTCTGTACTTGATTTTGTTTCGACGATTCCCGTCGACTCCAATGGAATTTTGACATAAGTCCGGCGCCATTAGAAAGGCTATCCTCTCCCCTTTCCGTGCATATGTAGAACGTCCAAAACGGAGTTTGTATGCGTTCTGGGCGTCCATTTTAGTGCGTACTGCTCCTGGACTCCGAGTTGGATACGATTTGGAGTTTGGTTCGGTTTCCATCTTCTTTGAACGAATTCTTTGGTCTTCCACGTCCCTAATACTCCTTCCAAGTACTCATTGAACCTCTCCATGGATCCTAATCACAAATAAATCATTAAGTAGCAATCTATGCTCAAAAACATATAAGGAAATATGTAAAAACGAGTTCACCTCTAAAATTAATTGTTGTGTATGAACTCTATTGATTGCATCTTGTATGTTCAATGGAGTGTTGTTTGTATCCATAGAAGTGATGTCCTCATCATCCTCCCCTTCTTGAATTGGAGTCGTCCTCGACTCAAGTTCATCTTCTCTTATATGTTGGTCCAAATGTGCAACGCCATCAAATCTTCTTGTATGCATGAATGGAGGAGGCCAAGGTGGTGGACGACATAGTGCGCCATCTTGATCTTGTCCATCAAATAAGAGTGCACATTCACTTGAGCCAGGATCCGAAACAAATACATATTGTGTCATGTTTGTAGGTGCAATAATAATGTGCATGATCTCATCATTCTCCCCTTCTTTATGACAAGCCGTCCTCGGCTTGCTCGTATGTCCAGCAAAGAGGCTTGCATTGGAGGTAGAGTAAGTGCTGTCCATAATGCACAACCACAGTGAATAATGCTTTTGTTGTCCCTGCTGCAAGGAAAACATACTAGAAAAACTTGACAAGACATTATTAGCGTTAGTACATTCATTTACTTGACCATGTTGTTGCAGCACAAAAGGAGCTTCCTCATTTGAACATATGTAAACTTTATGCACCATAAACATATCACTATGTTCATATTTGCCTATAGCATGAAAAATATTTCTACTTAACAAAGGCAATTCAGATTGAGAAAATATTATCTTCTCTACGATATCTAGATCACAAAGAGTGTCAAATTCAATATAGCCCAAAGTATTTAGAGAAGATAACAATTTCAGCTCATCCCTTTCACATGTAGTTGGGATCAAATACTTAATTTCAGCACAAGTGAGTGATAAAGTATCAAATTCATTTGGTTGTTCTAGCATAGGTATAATATAATTATCAACACACAACTCATTTTTGTTATATGAATCAGTAGAAAAATCAACTAATGGTAAAGTTTTATTATGAAAAGGTTCATCTTGTTGCTGCTCATCGATAGTATGATTGGTAGCAAAATTCAGCACATCTGAAAATGTCATACCTTGGTTAACTATATAGCATTGTCCATTAACACTACTCTCATTTTCAGCAAGAAATTCAAATGCATTATGAGTTGATTCATCAAAAATTTCACAAGTGTTGTCGAAAGCCTCGTTCTCTTTTGCATCATCTATATTATTTTCTACAGTGTCCTGCAAAACGTTAGACACAAAAGGAGGTACAACAAGAAATTTCTCCTCAAATTGCTGAATTTCTTCTTTGCACATAGATACATTAGCAAAACTTTCTTGCATAAGAATTTTCGTTTCTTTCCATGTTCGAGGTTTTTCTAATTCATTTAAATTGTTCCACCAAGTTAATGCACAATCTACTAATGCACTTGCAACATTTCTAATCTTTCTCCTATCACACATATGACATTGTCCAAAAAATTTATCCACCTCTATTTCCCAAGTAATATATTCATCATAACCAAAACCATCATAAGAAGGAAGAGATGGGCGAATGTAATTATTTCTTGTGGAAGGTGTTGTCAAGGTGGTCTGAATGTCATGTGAATCCTTGGTTGATGTTTGATTTTTACTGAGCAACTCCATCGTCGTCTTCATCATGTCCATCATCTCAGCATATAATGCATGATTCTTGCTTTTACCTGACATTGTTAGTAGCAAACAGAAGACAACACAAAAAATATGTTATCCCTATCAACTACAAAGGATAATGGCAAATTGGAAGTGGAATCACACACTCTCAAGCGTCTTACCACGCTCTTACAAGTGTTCTTACCGACATTGCAGGTGGCAAACGGTGGACGGTATGAAGAACCAATGAAGCGTGAGATGATTGCAAAGGTGTATCGATTCTGCTCAAGAGTAAGGTGTAGCTTGGATGGCAATTATATGTAGCAAGGATTAGCAACAATGCAATCAGATAGTAAAGTTGAATAAGTGTCCAAAGTATTTGTCAAAGTTGCTGGCCTAAATGTGTTCCTAGTAGTTCAAGCTAGCAAGACATGAGACAAAACTAGATGACACAAAGAATGCAAGCACTTCTGTTTTTTTGTTATTTTTTTTCCTCTTTTTTTGTGCGGCTTTTGTTTCTTGTTTTGCACTTGCCTTTTTCTTTTTTCTTCCGTTTTTTCAGAATGTGCTGCAAGGGAAGAACACAATGAAAATCAACCCAAGATATCTCGTGTGTCTGTCGCAGATTTTCTGCTCAATCTTCCAAGGACAAATATGCACACTTATAGGTTCTAAATTGGAAAACTTAGAACAGCAAGATTGTAGATATATCTCTCCTCTTTAATTTCAATATATGGAAGACCTATTTTGGAAAAGAACAATAGGAGATACTGACTCCGAAATACAGACTGTTCAGAATTTTTAGGTCAATAACAGATTCGTATCTAATGCAAAATTAGACAACGATAACTATATTTTCTGGGAAAATGATGAATATGAAAGTTATAGAGCACTTCTTAAGATTTCCAGAAAGTACAAGAACACCAAAATCCGAGTTATGTTGAAAATACCAAACTGGACAGAGGTGAATCTAATCTGGACGTGATGACGTGATTCAAAAGGATGAATCACACAATGCAAAACTCAAAGTAAGACCAAAAACACTTTCTAAACCAGCAATATGACTCAACAACGGACACAAACTCAACAAAACCAAACTGAATAACAAAGTTGCAAAGGCTCAATGTGGTTTGGACAAAGTAATGAATAGATCTACTAAACTACAAGTTTTTTTGTGGCTTTTTTTGTGGACTCTAGGTATGAAAAACAAAACTAGTGTAATGGATAGATGAATTACCTAACGGGTAACCTGGAAATCTGATACTAATTGATGAGAAAAATTTATGATGAGGCCCGATCTTCCGATAGGTAATGGATAGGTCGATTGATGTGGAGATCTCGACGTTGATGATCCGAGGCTCTCGAGTAGAACACGAACAACCCCTGCAATCACTACACCACCGCTCCATTGGTTATCAACCGTGCTGCACACGATTGACCTCGCCAATAAGGCTAATCTCTGCAAGTGCAACCGAGAACACAAGCAAGAATGTAGAAGACACGATCTGAAATCGTGAAGTTGGGGTTTCACAAACCGTAGAACGGTGATATTATTAATCTAAGCAAAACCCAATTGTCTATGGCGGCTACCATGGAGTATATATAGGTGGGAGGACGTCCAAGGGGGTGTTAGGGTCGTGACCTAACCCTAAGACACGAAAATAATGGACTTAGACTTGATACAAGGCCCAATGGCCCAATACGGTGGCGCAGCACCCTGACAGATTCTGTACTTGATTTTGTTTCGACCATTCCCGTCGACTCCGAAAGAATTTTGACATATGTCCGGCGCCATTAGAAAGGTTATCCTCTCCCCTTTCCGTGCATATGTAGAACGTCCAAAACGGAGTTCGTATGCGTCCTGGGCGTCCATTTTAGTGCGTACTGCTCGTGGACTCCGAGTTGGATACGATTTGGAGTTTGGTTCGGTTTCCATCTTCTTTGAACGAATTCTTTGGTCTTCCACGTCCCTAATACTCCTTCCAAGTACTCCTTGAACCTCTACATGGATCCTAATCAAAAATAAATCATTAAGTAGCAATCTATGCTCAAAAACATATAAGGAAATATGTAAGAACGAGTTCACCTCTGAAATTAATTGTTGTGTATGAACTCTATTGATTGCATCTTGTATGTTCAATGGAGTGTTATTTGTATCCATAGAAGTTATGTCCTCATCACCAAGTCCTCGACTTCACTCAAGTTAGTTCCGAACACAACACCTTACGTGAGCACCTCACATAAGCATGTTGCAACTCATATCATAACGAAATCATCCATATCAACCAAAACGCACCAAAAACTTAGCAAATGTATACTAAGCAATCTTTCAAATAATGTAAAACAAGTACGAAACATTGCAAATGAAAAGCAGAAGCACTACGGTCAAGTTCCGGACCTTGCCAGAGCAACCCGGACCTTGAGCCGGAGCTAACAAAAGCTAGTAGAACCTAGCACCGAGCTTACCAAAACTAGTACAATGAAGCACCTGCCGGAGCTTACCAAAACTAGTAGATCCTAGCACCGGAGCTTACCAAAAACTAGTAAAAACTAGTCAACCCAAAACCGGAGCTAGACAAAGTACGTTGGAGCTTAGCAAAAGCATGCTGGAGCTATCAAATATATGCTGGAGCTATCAAAGACATGCCGGAGCTAACAAAGACATGCCGGAGCTAAAGATAAAGCTCACCGGAGCTGACCAAAGCTAGTCGGACCTAGCATCGAACGTAACCGGAGCTACCCAAACTAAGCCGGACCTATCGTCGGACCTTGCTGTAGCTCGGAGCTAGAGTTGGACCTTGATAAAAAGGTGTTTTGGTGATATTCAACACTTTTATCATCAAAGCCAAGTGTATTCACTACGAGCCAATGTATTCAGCACACATAGGTCTTACATGGATCAAACAAGTACCATTTATTGGTCACATTATTTCAGCGGAGGGCATCACTGTAGATCCAAGCAAAATTGTACAAGTGCTGAAATGGAAGTCTCCAACATCCGTCCACGAAGTTCGCAGTTTCCTCGGGTTAGCGGGATATTATCAGAGGTTCATTCCAAGCTTCTCGAAAATCGCTAAACCAATGACGGAGCTGCTGAAAAAGGGGACTAAATATATTTGGAGCAAGGCATGTGAGGAGGCATTCCAAGATTGGTGAAACATCTCACAACAGCCCCAGTGTTAGCTCAGACGGATACGACCAAATCTTTTGACGTTTATTGTGATGCGTCCGGTGGTTGTCTCAGCTGCGTATTAATGAAAGACGGCCACGTGATCACATATGTCTTACAGCACCTCCGAAATCATGAGCAGCATTATCTAACTCATGACCTTGAGATCGCTGCCGTGGTACTCGCTTTGAAAATGTGGAGGCATTATTTACTCGGAAATCTAGTGCACCTCTACACCGATCACAAGAGTCTGAAATATATCTTCACTCAGAAGGAACTGAATATGCGACAGAGAAGCTGCTTATATCTGATCAAAGATTATGAGATTGAAATTCACTACCATCCCGGCATGGCAAATGTTGTTGCCGATGCATTGAGCCGCAAGTATCACGTTAATAATCTGTCCATCACTCCAATGGAAGAGGACGAGCCGAGTTTATACTTGGTTCCATATGGAGCACTATATAATCTTGATCTCATCCCTACCATACGAGAGGAGATTATGGAGGCTCGAAAGAAAGACGTGGGTATGTCGCACATTCGGAGGAGAATGAAGAATGGGAAATGATGTGCTTCCGAAGTGATGAACATGGTACCATGGGGTTCAAGGACCATATCGTTGTACCCCGTGACACAACACTTCGGAAGAAAATCTTGGATGAAGCTCACTTATACATGTACTCTATTCATCCGGGCAGCAACAAGATGTACCAAGATTTGAAAACCATATTTTGGTGGACACGGATGAAGAGAGAAATTGCAAAGTACGTATTGGCGGGTGCAAGCCGACCACATGAGGAAAGCCAGACAGCTGCAACCATTAAACATTCCGGCGTGGAAATGGGAGGATATTAGTATGGATTTTATTGTTAGATTACCTCTCACCTTCCACATCCATGATTCGATTTGGGTGATAGTCGATCGACTAACCAAATCAGGTCATCTCATCCCTGTACATACAAACTACATCGCCAAGAACTATGTGGAGTTGTATATTGCAAGAGTCATGTGCTTGCACGGAGTTCCCCGGACGATTATTTCAGATCACGGTGCTCTGTTCGTTGCTCGGTTTTGGGAGCAGCTGCACGCATCATTAGGGACAAAACTGATTTGAAGCTCCGCATATCACCCGCAAACTGATGGTCAAACTGAATGGGTGACTCAAGTTTTAGAAGATATGCTACGCGCTCCTGCCATCCACAACAGTAAAAATTGGGATGATCATTTACCATTGGCGGACTTCTCATATAACAATGGCTATCAAGCTAGCAACAAGATGGCGCCGTATGAAGCTCTCTACAGCCAGAAATATCGCACACCACTCAACTGGTGTGAATCCGACGAGCAGGTTATATACGGAGTTGATCTTGTAAATGAAGCCGAAGAACGAGTGCGAGTGATCCAAGCATATCTCAAGGCTGCTCAATCTCGATAGAAATGTTATGCGGATAAAAGACATCGACCTCTCCACTTCGACATCGAAGACCACGTTTATCTTCGTGGCTCTCCGATGAAAGGGATTCATCGTTTCGGAGTGAAGGGAAAACTTGCTCCACGATTCATCGGTCGTTCGCCGTCATTGAAAAATGCGGACCCGTGGCCTATCGTTTGGAGTTTCAGGCATCACTTTCTAGAGTTCATAATGTATTTCACATTTCTGAGCTGCGAAAATGTCTTGAATCCTCAGCTGAAATCCGCACCGGACACATTGAGGATCTCCAACCGGATCTCACTTATTCTGAGTATCCAATCTGGATTGTCCATGAAAAGACACGCACCACCAGAAATCGGAGTTTGTACTGCTACAAAGTCTTGTGGAGCAACTATAACGCTGAGGAAGCGACATGGAAAAGCAAGGACTATCTCCGATCGAACTATCCGGAGTTATTATCATCGCATATCCGGTAATCTTTTTACCTCCATCTCTTTTATTTGTAATATCGGGACTAGATTCTTTTAAGGGGGGATGTAAAAGCCCTAACTTAAAAATTCAAATTTCAGATTGGAGATATTGAAATTTGGAGGGGAAAAAGAAATCAAATTAGAATTTGAAAAATTCAAACCAATTTAAACCTCAATTGAGAGAATTCAAGAAATTCAAATGTAGCTCATGTTCAAACTTTGCAAAAATAAAAATCTGAGCTCTACATTAGCTTCCAAATATTCCAAATAGCACCCCTGCAAATTTTCATAATATTTGTAGCACGAATTTAATTCAATGGGTACATTGAATTATAGTCAAATTCAAATTTGAATTTGAATTTCAAATTAAACCAGTCCAAATTTCAAATCAAATTCCAGAATCTTGATCTCCATATTTAAATTGGCATCTCCACAAAAATGTAGCATTTTTGGACATGTTTAGGTGGGGGAATTGATGTTCCAGAGAGGGATTGGGATGGAAAGGGCAATGGGACCCACTGTCAGCCTCTCCCACTTGATGGAACCGATAGAGCCCCTCTGTTTACGGCTGTCCCCACGCTTTAACGCCGGGAGAGCTTGCCACCGCAACAAGGGCATGCAAAGCAAGCAAATATGTGGCCTAAACCGACCTCTGCATGCTACTTAAGCACTGGATGACTCCCCTTCGACGTTTACCGTCCATTTCTTCCAAATACAAACCACCGGCGCCATCACCAATGGCCTCCCTCTTCTCTACATCATCCGGCCGTTCTAGCCCTCGGTTGATCAAGCTCCAAGCATTAAAAAGTAATCCAGCTCGTTGCTCTACCTCCTCCAACCGTTGGTTCAACTTTTCGTGGCCTAAATCGGTGGTATTCCTCAGTTTCGCGGATGCTGCCGGAGTTGGGGACGATCGTCACCTCTGTGCAACCGTTGTCAGCCCTCAACAAGTGATGTCACGCCTCAACTCCAGCAGCAAAAGGGATCGCCATCACGAGCTCTTTCTCACTGTAAAACCCGTGCTTCACTTCCTTAAGTATCGAGCAAAGTATTCATGTTTTTCTTTCGGCTGTGGCCCATGAACTAGCTAGCTTCTGAGTTTAATTCTGTTTCTACGTGTAATGATTCTTCAATCCAATTAAGGATTATAATTTTTACCTCCTAGCGCACCCTTCTGCCAAGTATCGATGGAACCAATCGAAGGATTGCCGAGATATTCGAGTTTTCCCCTCCGCCATTGAAACCTCCCCTGTTAACCGATGAACTTGTGATTAAAGGCGATTCCACGTCGTTTACACCACCTAATAACCTTCCTCATGATCTTTGGAGCCTCCCTGACGCGTTTGCGCCATTCCCGAGCGATTCTGGCCATCGTCGAAACACTAGCTCTGCCGCCGTCATCGTCTTGCACGGTCAATTTTAAGGTTAGGTGGTCAAGACTATGCCGGGAGGAGGTCGATGCAATGATCCCGGCGAGCGCCACCGCTGCTTCGGCGAGGAGCGCCGCCCCTAGCGCGAGGTAGACGAAGACGGCGCGCCCCACTTGTCAGCGATGTATTCCTCCGCGTGGATGGGCTGTGGCTCGGATCAAATGCGGCTATGTAGGTTAACCCCATGGCCCTTGGTGCGGCCCAGCTCTGATTGGCCAAATATGATTGAGTGGGGCCGGGCTGATTTATTTGAATTTTCCCATTGGAAATTAATTCCATAATTTGAGCCAACATCAAAAATCGATTTCTCCTAGCATATTTGCTCAGAAATTTCCAAATAAATTCTGGTAGACTCATCTTGTTCCAAACTTTTCAGTGGTGCAATTTGTTGGGCATGAAAATCACAAAATATTCATAATTAATTCCTTTGATCTAACTGCTTGGGAAATTAATTGCTCCTGATCTGTTTGTTGGAAAATTTCTAATTTTCTTCAGGGCACTCACAATAATATACTTGATCTCCAGTAGAAATTTGAAGTTCATTGGACTTCATTTACTGGGTTTATCGGCATTCCAAATCTCTATGTAGTGAAAAATTGGGAAAAGTACAGTACCATTTCAGAATTTCTTGCAAACTTGTAAAATCAATTTCTCCCTACATGAAGCATAGAAAATTATGAAAAAAACTTTTAGTAGAACCTGTGGAACCTTCTATACCATAATCACCTACTGGTAGCCATGACAAAACTACATATTCAGTACCAAAATTCAGAGAAGCCTTTTTCTTGTTGGAATTTTAGAGACAACGAGCTTCCTTTAACATCTCCGATTTTTGGTACAGATATTCCTTGTAGAACCTAGTATCCACTGTAAAAATCCCAAAGCCAGTTAAAATAAATCGCATACATGATCAGTATTTATAAGATCTTCTCTATAGTTTCTATATCACTCATGTACTTTATATATTGCATATCATATAGTGACCGAGATCGAGGAGGACCCGTAGCCGTTGGAGACTCCACTTCTAGAAGCTAACTTTTCCCTGACTCACAGCCAGGCAAGCCCCGATTTGCATTTAAGTGCTATTTCAAATTTTCTATTTGTATCACTTATGTCTAGGATAAGTTTTGTGCATTAGGGATAAGGTGCTCGTTACTCCACTTGCATGACCCACAAATCCCATGGAGTATTGGGTAGGTCTAGAGCTTGATGAGTAGACAATGCCATGCTAATGTTTATAGGAATCCGGTAGAAGTCGAGTAGTTGGAATCTAGTCGCGATATAGGATTTTATCACATGGGATGAATTGAATCAAAGAATGGTTTAAAATGCGAAATTGAGACTAAGCAGCAGGTAGGATGCAGCGAGACGTGGTCTCACGTGCATAGCCCTTCTTGTGTCGATTAAGGACCGATCCGTGTTCGGCCCTGCTGGACATGTTTGAACAGTACCGAATGCATATTGGGCATATGGAACCCAGGAAACCGATGTAACTTGATAACTTGGATGTCGAGGCATAGCCCATTTTGGATAGGGGTGGGCTGAGGGTAGTAAGGTGTAAATTCCACGGCGGGCACACACACGCTCTGTGCGGGAACCTTATGCCTGCGATGGTGGGACCGGTTCGGCGTTTGAGTTCTCTTGTGAAAGGTGGTTGCGTATGACGTGGTGAGGAGCACAGCACGCTCCTTAGGAACGGGTGTACATGATGTGTATACTGGTGTGTCCTGATTGTAATCGCCGTCCCTCACTATTATTTGAGTACTGCTTGTTTACTGTGTTGTGACGTAGTAAATACTCAGGAAGTCAGGAGAATACGATGTATTGAAATATAATTGTTTTGCCACTATGTTTGCTATAGATTAGGCTCATTAAAGTTACTGTTATTGAACATTCAATATGCTGCTATTAACTTGTAAAATGCTGATCAATTTATATGCGAGTTATTTACTGCTCTATCCATTCCTATGTTAAGTATCTCTACATGTAGAGTTTCATGGTTAGGTGAGACTTATGAGGAAGGACCCGAGGATGAGGCGATGCCCCCGTCGGGGTATACTGCCAAATGGGGCCCTGCACACCACAGTAAATTGTGTGTGGCTAGTTTGTAGCGTGCGTGGGCTGGACGGCTGCACTTTTGCATAGCTAGGCTAAGAGTTTAGCTACGAATATTATCTTCCGCTGTATATTAAGTATTGTAAAAGACTTCCACTGTTGATATAAATAAAACTTTGTATTTTGTCGTATTCTTTTTGTGTGTGCTGTTGGGTGCCGCATCGCACGGCACCACCCTCTGCGATTCCTGGAATGTGTGGACCCCGGTCCCCACATTTGTCCATCTGGTTGGGGGTCATATGTAGAACTAAAATTCAATTGAGTTCTCATAGACTCGTGCAGCTTTTGCCAGAACCTTGAGGTATATTGAGAACCTCGGTCAGACACTATTTTCTTAAGTACTCCGTGTTGAAATACAATTTTCTCCATGTTCAACTTAGCTAACTATGCGGTATTATACTTGGTCTTAACAGGAATGAAATGAGCTGATTTGATGAACCGATCCACAATAACCCATATTGAGTCATAACCGGACTGGGTTCACGATAATCCAACTATGAAGTCCATACTGATTTATTCACACTTCCACCTCAGAACCTTCAATGGCTGCAAAATCCAGATGTCCTTTGATGTTCGGCTTCAGCTCGTTGGCACACATCACATAATGCAACATACATTGCTATATCCTTCTTCATCCTATCCCACCAATAGCAAGTTTTCATGTCCTTGTACATCTTTGTACAACCGGGATAGATGGAGTAAAGTGAGTCATGTGCCTCATTTAATATCGTCTCGCGAATGTTCTTTACATCAGGCAAACCAATCCGTTTTCCAAGCCATAGTTAACCATGATCATCTTAATAAAACCTCCATTCTCTCCCTTCTCGGATCCTTTCCTTGATTTTCTGGATTTCCTAATCCTTTGTTTGACATTCTCGGATTTCTTTTCCAAAGTCGGATTTAACTCCATTACTACCATTTCATTCACAAATCCAAGATTCAGCCGTTCAAACTCCTTGCATAGCTTAGTCCTCTGGTACTACAAAAGCGTAGTCCGTGGAGATTCATATTCGGATGGGGTGCGTAAGATCTCAAAGAAGATGATGACAGAGGAGTTTTTATGTGGTTCGGGCCGCCTGAGCGTAATAGCCTACTCCACGGGGTGATTGTTGATTGGATGAGTGTGTGGCGAGTGTTTGTAGTTGCTTGTATGCGTGTGCACTTAGTTGTCTTCTACTGTGCGACATAACACTTTTATATGTTAAGGGCTGGCCATTACAGTATATGCCTAGCTTGACAAGTGGCCCCGGCTATACTTAACCACCTATAGACAATCTACACATATAATCTACGATTAACAGTGTGATAACGGGACTTAATGGCGGTGTTACCCATCTTAATAGTCCTCTGATCATGTGTCATTATTACTGAATTAATGACACGTTAATCAGGTCTTGTAACAGCTGTTTAATAGCCTCTTGAATGTTCGTGCCGTTGGAGATCATGTAGTCTTCCTGTTGCAGGCTTAGGTCTGGAAATCGAACACGTGGCAACTCTAGAGCTTCCATCTGTGGGGAGGTAGGTCTAGGGCCACTTTAATCGTGGCGGCACCAGGGCTTCCCTCTACTGGGGGTTAGGTCTGGGGCTGCTGGACACGTGGCGGTACCGGAGCTTCCATGTGAAGGAAGGTAGGTCTGGCCCCGCAGGACACGTGGTAGCACCGGAGCTACCCAAATGAATAATGCGGGCCCAGTGTTGTTTGACGTGTGTTGCTTTCGGAAGTCTTCAACTCGGACATAGGAACTCCTTGGTTTTATGTGCGGTATCAGGGGGTATCTGGTATCTAGGGTACTGACACACACCTATAACCAAGAATGTAATGTCTCCACATTTTCAAAGCATGCACTATGGCTACAAGTTCGAGATCATGCGTAGATAATTCTGCTCATGTTTCTTCAATTGCCTCTATGCATAGGATACCATTTGACCTTCTTGCATGAGTACACATCCATGTCCTTGTCTTGATGTGTCACAATAGATATCAAAACGTTTGCTCACATCGGGTAAAACCAATACAGGTGATGTTGTTAACCTCTTCTTTAGTTCCTCGAAACAGTTTTGACAAGCTTGAGGATATTGGAATGATGTTCCCTTCATTAACAATTCTGTCATAGGTTTGGCTACTTTGGAGAAATCCTTGACAAATCAACGGTAATATCCAGCCATTCCAAGAATGCTCCTAATTTCCTTCACATTTTGTGATGGTTCCCACTTTAGCACATCTCTCACTTTTCTTGGGTCAACTGATATTCCTCCTCCGGAGATGATATGCCCCAAAATGACACTTCCCTTAACCAAAACTGGCACTTGCTGAATTTGGCATACAACTGGTGTTCTCTCAATTTCTGCAATGTGAGCCTCAAATGCTGCTCATGTCCCTCCTTGCTTCTCGAGTAGATCATAATGTCATCAATGAACACCACAACAAACTTATCCATGTACTCCATGAATACCTATTCATGAGGTACATAAGGTATGTAGGTGCCTTTGTCAATCCAAAGGACATAAAGGTGTACTCATAGGATCCATATCGTGTCTGAAATGCCGTTTTGGGTATATCCGACGGTCTAATCTTCATTTGGAAATAACTTGACCTCAAGTCGATCGTGGAGAAAACACAGTCACCCTTCATTTTATCAAACAAATCCCCTATACGGGGCGACATATACTTATTCTTAATTGTCACCTCATTGAGAGCCCGGTAATCCACACACATCCTTTGGGGTCCATCCTTCTTATCCACGAAAAGCATTGGGGATCCCCAAGGTGAAGAGCTTGGCCGAATGAAACCCTTTTCTAGCTGCTCTTGAATTTGCTTCTTGAGCTCCGCTAACTCCATAAGAGGCATCCTATATGGACTCTTACTATAGGTGCATTTTCAGGTATTAATTCAATAACAAACTCGATGTCACAGTTAGGTGGCATACCTGGAAACTCATCCGGAAACACATCTAAAAATTCGCACAATGCTGGGATCTCCTCTATTGTTGCACTGTCCATTAGATTCAGCTCCACTTGCTTTGGTGTGTGTTGAGATGCTTCAAATTCTATGTCGACTCCTTCCTTAATTATCAACTTCACTGTCTTTGTGGCACATTGAATTATCCTATTGTGCTTCCTTAACCAGTCCATACCAAGTACTATGTCCAGATCTTGTGAATCCAAAACAATAAGGTTGGCAAAAAAGTCTATCCCCCTTATTCTAAGGCTTACTATTCGCCATCTTCTCCCCTCCAGAAGATTTAACCAACAACGTATACTTCATATGAGATATGGCAAACTATACTTGACAACATAATTTGATGCAATGAATTAATGCGATGCTTTAGAATAAAATAACATAGTCATTGGGTTGGAGTTTGCGAGAAACATAAAAATCACCACATCATCCGCTTGTTGGGCCACCTCCATAGAGACATGGTTCACCTTGTCACGAATAAAATTATGCAGTCCACAGTTGCCTTGTGGAACTCCTCCATTCGGTCTTAAATTTTGTCTTGGAGCATTGTTCTCTTGACCAAGGCCTGACTTTGGACATTGAGATGCAAAGTGTTCCACCTCACCACAAGTATAGCATGTCCTTGCTGCACCAGAATTGTTTGGACGAGCTTGGTGTTGAGCATTAGCTGGAAAATTACCGTGGGGCGCATGAGGCATTGGAGGGCGAGATGCTTGCATAGCAGGGTGTTGCTGCATGGGCAGAGCTGAGCGCGGTGGAATAGCAGCGCGATATGCAGGAGCAAAGGGGTCGTAGTATGGTGCATTTGGTGGTGCAAAGCGAGGGAGAACATTGCTTCCTTGTGGCTGTCCTTGATATGGCTCCTTCCTCTTATTATCTTGTTACATCTCACGAATCTTGTTTTCAACCGCAATGGTATTGTCCACAAGCTTCTGGAAAGTTGCATTGTCACAATTGAGCAATTGGAATTGAATCTCATTGTTTAGGCCCCTCTAAATAAATATTGCTTGCGGCCGTCCCGGTTAACATCCTCTAGAGCATACCTTGAGAGTTGAACGAATTTGTTGAGATACTCACTCACACTCGACCTTCCTTACCTTAGGATCTCAAATTCCTACCTCTTCAAGATCATAACACCTTCAGGAACAAAATGAGAACAGAAGCTCTCCTTGAATTCAGCCCAAGTCATCTTCTCTTTATTTTCATGTGTAAAAGCCCTAATTTCCATAATGCAAACTTCAGTTTGGACTATAAATTTTGAATGATAAAAAAAATAAAAAGCAAATGAGAAAAACAAATTTATTCAAACTCCAAATGAGGGAATTCAAAAAAAAAACATAACTAATGTTCAAATGAAGTTAACGTGAATATTTGAGTTCACCAATAGTTTCCAAATATACCAACTACTCTCCCTGCAAACTTTCATAATTTTTGAAGCAAGTTTGCTATTTAGTTCAATAGCTTTTTTGAATTCAACTTAAATTCAAATTCAAATTTGAATTCAAATGAAAATTTGTCAAATCAACAATCTGAATTCAGAATCAAATTCTCCATAATTAATCCAGCCTTTCCACAAATATCTAGCAAATTTTGGACTAAATGAGGTGGTAGAAGTGAATGAGCAAGAATGAGGATGAGGGAGAGAAGTGGGACCCACCTGTCATTTTCTCAAGATGCAAAACAGAGCTTATCTTATCTTCCTCTCTCTCTTGCCTGCCCAGGAGCCACGCAAGGCAGCAGGCAAGCCCCCTTGCTACCTGCCTGCCTGATTGTATAACAAACCAACTACTGCCTTAAGATCTTTTCATGCCCAGAGTAGAAAACATCACTGCGTTCTTCCCAGATTCTCTGTTCTTCACCTCTTCTCTGTTCTTGGCGCCCACTCCCTGCTCCGGCCTAAATCCGGCCAAGGCAAGTGCGTTTCATCACCGTTATTTTGGTCCTCATCACCACAACTTATTTGCGCACCTCCCTGACTAATTTCTTGCCCAGCCGGACCCCCCCTGACGCCACCCGAAGTTAAACAGTGGCCGCCAGTGAACTCCTCTGTTCTGCCGCCCTCTGCTCCCTCGATGCCCTGACGATGCAAGCGTCTTCGCACCTCGGTCCCTGAAGGAAAAAAGTGCGCTATAGTACCTAGAATCTCCTCGTGAAGTTTCATCCCTTTCCATGCCTCCTAGCTTGAGTATTAGTGATTTTGCCGATGAACTTCGTGTATGAACTGAGTAGGTCTCGGCCCAAATTTGTTTTCCACATTTGGTTATCTCTCATGGCCGTGATATTTTATGTTCCTCATGTTCCCACGCACCTTCTCGAAGAAAAGGCGAAGAGATTCATTGAATACATGCTTGGTAAATCATGATTTCCTAGCCGCCGGTTGGAGCCATTCACCTCGCCGTCAAAATTTTGTTTCCATGGGTTTTCACCGCACTTAGCACCCTCATACAGGCTCCCTAGGTTTCCAGGAATAATTTGGAAGTTTTTACGGATAAAATAGAGCACCAGAGGGTCCGGCCGACATGGCCGGAACCCTAGCTCCACCAGCCGCCATCAAGACCACCTCTCCGGCCATCTATCGCCGGCGCCACCTGGGGAAAATTGTTCCTCGTTTGATTTTAGGCCCTGGCAGCCAGTTCCGACCCCCCCCCCCCCCTAGCGCATGCTGCAGTGAGGCACCGCCGCATGCCACCGTCGGGCGCCGCCCGACCGCCGCCGGCGCGAGGTAGAAGACGACAGGGTGGGCTCCGGCGGTCAGTCCCTGCGAAACATAAATCGGATCTGGTGCGGCTCTGGGATTTCGTGTGGCTACAGCCCTGAAATATGTAGCCCCGTGTGGCTTGCTTCCTATTGGGTGATTTTAAAACCGTGGGCCCACGCTTTAATTCGAACTTTTCTATTTAGATTTAATTCCATATTGTTGCTCAATCTTTGAAAATCCATATCCCCTAGTAGAGTAGTCCAAATTCAAAAATAAATTTTCTTAGAATCAGGATGAAGAATACTTTCCAGTTGTGCACTTGGAGTTGTATGAAAGCTCATAGTAATTTCTCCATATTTCAATTAAGCAAAATGCTTATAGAATTAATTCCTATAGTTCGGCTCTTTGGAAAATTACCAAATTTTTCCACAACCTTCAGTTGAATATCCTTGAACTGCAGTAAAAGTTTCAGGGTCATTAGACTTTATTTACATGGTCTGATCACCTGTGTATTCTCTATACACATAAAAATAGCCAAATTCATTTAGAAATTGTACAGAAACATGTGCAAGCTTCTCAATTGAATATCTCTCAGTATAAAGCTTCAAAATTTGTCAAACTAAAATTTTTCGTTTGATATTTATCCACACTAACCAGAACTACAACCCAATCTTCATAAAAATCCCTAGATTTTCCTGTAGAGCCTTTTAAAGCAAAATCATGTTTGATTTTTATCTGATGATTCACCTCAAAGGAAAATCTGAAATTTTGCGTAAATGTTCTTTAGTAAGTTTCGGAATCCCTGTAAAATTTTCAGCTTCATTTGACTTTATTAACCTAGTTCAATCTGAATATTTTCCTAACTGGTCATAGAATGCCCCAAAAACAACAGAAACATTTCAGTAAATTATCCAAACTTGTATATTCAATATCTCATAGTAGGATACATATAAAATTATGAAACCAATTTTGTTGTGTCACTATTGACCTCCTATAAATAGAACACCAACTTTTGGCCATGTCAAAGCTACAGATTATTCCACAAAATTCTGGGAAGTGTTTAGACTCATTGAATTTTATACAACCGTAACTTCATTGGATTGATCCCAGTTTTGTCCAGAACCTCACCCATAGTACTTAGTTTCCCCTGTAGGAATTCCAGAACCATTGGGCTTAAATTGATATACTTAACTGTCTTTCCATTAAGCTATATCATAATACCAATATTGATTAACTTGCATAATTCTTTGCATATCGATTAGTTGCCGAGCTCAAGAGGACCCCGGAGCTACTTGAATTCATCCCTCTAGAGATTAACTTTGATACCATCTTGCAACCAGGCAATCCCCGGTTTGCATTTAAGCGGTATTACAAAATTTTAATTTGTATCACCTATGTCTAGGGTGAGTTATGTGCATTAGTGCTAAGGTGATTGAAGATCGACTTGCATGACCAGATCATCCTATGGAGTATTTGGTTAGTTGTTAAGTCATCGTGCAGACTATGCTATGCTAAAGGTGGCATAGGATTCGGTAGAAGTCGAGTAGTTGGAATCTACTTGCATGGCTAGGACTTTTCACACAGGATTGGTTCACAGAAAATGGAGTAGTAATATGAAAATGAGACCGGGCAGGGGCATATGATGCAGCTAGACATGGTCTTGGGTCTGTAGCTATGCCTGTGTTAGTTAAGGACCAATCCGTATGTCGTCCTGCTGAGCAAGTTTGAACTGTACCAGAGTCATACTGAATATATGGGGTCCAGGAAAGCGATGTAACTTGGGAAGCTTTTGTTGAGACTTTTTCGATCACCTCAGGCTTTCGGCCGCATCACAGTATACGGAAACTCGCTTACGACATCTTCACAGCGGAAAGGTAAACCACGAGTGGGAATACTATCCTAGACGATTGAATCGATTCAACTTGGGCAGAACTTGAGAAAGGTGGCTGCGTACGACGTCCGTGGAGTGCACCTAGGTGACTTCTAGTACGGGTGTACGTGTCATGCATTCTGGGTATCATTGATTCGAATCACTGTCCCTTGCAGATATAAGTACCACTTGTTCACTGAGTTGTGACGTAGTAATACTTGCACTTGAGATGAGAATTAGTTGCTGCTGTTATGAACATTATATTATCATGGTATTGCTATATTGTATGTATTAGTATATTGCTCACTAAATTTATTTTTCTACCTTGGGCATGCAGCATCGTGATGAAGCGTTTCTTGTTTGATTGTGGAGTTACGATGTTTCCCTGCACAAGGTTTAAGCTGCTGCTATAAATCTAAAAATAAGGACCACATTTAGGTGAGTCCATTATGCAAATATGCCATCCTATGTTTATGTCTTTACCCTCATGTAGAGTTTCATGTTTAGATGAGACGGTTAAGTCTTGTTGAGCCTTCGTGCTCACGGTTGCTATATAAGTCGTTTTGCAGGTACTAACTTCTGTGCTTATGATTATAGTTGTCCGATGAGACTTGGGACTCTCCGAGTGATATACTCATGTGGGAACCATGCCACCGCTGTTTGGTCTTCGTGGCTAGTGAGGAGCGTCCGTGGGCTGGACGGCTTCTCTTTTGCTTATTAGACTTGAGTACGATAGTTGTAATCTTATCTTCCACTGTAGTTTATTCTTATATAAGCTATTTGTAAACTGAACATCTTTGTAAATTTCAGCAAATAATTTATGTAATGTGTGTTCCTTTACGTGTGTGCTATTGGATTTCGCATCGCACAGCACCACCTAATGCGATTTCTGGAAAGTGTGTACTCCGGTACTCACAGCCTGGTATCAGAGCTGCATTGAGAATAGCACACTAAATAAGGATCGTATTACGAGAAAACATAGGACACGATGAGTATATGGTACTAGGCCCAAATAAGGATTATATTAGCATAAGTTATTAAGGTGGCAAAAGTAACTTATGTGTTATTATATTCTGTAACGATGCATCGACGTCAGGTAAGAGGTAAGGTACGCCACCGCAAGCGGATCAATTGCGGTAAGCTCACCATGCGAGAGGTAGCATGTGATTGTTTCCGTGGCTTGGCACAGAAATGTCAATATGAGTCTCTGAAACTTTCCATATTTTTTAGAACATATGAAACGCGGTACCCAGCGTGCTTCAAAGTTAGTGGGAGCCCCCGTCGGGTGGGACATAACCCGATGCGCCTCCTACTGGTGCAGCACTATGCAAAGACGTGGAACCCCATCGGGTGGTAGAAAACCCGGTCATGTACCTCGAGACGTGGCTTATTCGGGGCGGCCCGTATGGAATGATACAGGACGAATGTTTTTACTTTCATATATATATATATATATATATATATAATTGTGAAATGTTCGCCCGTGCGGGCCGTGTCGTACGACACCATATGATTGATCAGTAGTTTGGGTGTAGTGACAGGTACACTGACCACGTGATCGTATTGCCTTTAGAAATCGTTTGCGAGTGAATGTCATTAAGGCCACCATTGAGACGTATGCCGGAATACCAGCTTAGAATTTTTACTTTGTGAGGCACGTAGTACCGACATATACTCCATTGGTGCATTAACCACTTTTCTGTAAAATGGAACTGGGAAGATGTAAAACTACTTATATTAGCTATCGAGCTCTGAGTTTGAACTAAGGATTCAAATCTGGAGTAGGTTTTGAAGTCACCAATTTAAAAACAGAGTGTTCTGTTTCTTCCTGAAAAATACCTGACTTTGAGATACCATATCTCCCAGAAGAAAACTCCAATGAATGTGTATGTTACATGCATGGAGATCTTAGGAAGTCCTTTAAAACTGTTATGTTCAACTCCAGGACTGAATTCCCCTCTAACATGTTCAAAATTTCAAAATTCCAAAATCTGCCAAACTGGACAGAAAATGGAACCCTCTCTAGACTCGTGATTGTTTTCACCATATCTCACTGTAGAAAATTTGAACCGGGTCATGCAAGATATTTATGGAATCCTTGTAATATTTATTACAAAAGTGTAAATTGTGGCTTTTGTAAATTCTGCTTTTTTATATCTGGAAATTGTGGCCAAAAATCAGCATAAACAAAGGAGATGCTGTCAAATTTTCTAGAAACACTTTCAGGTTTACAATGCCATATATCCTCAACCAGAAACGATCTGGAGACAAACCAATACTTTTTGGAAAGAACATGAAGTGTACTTCAACATTGTAGTTCACCTCAATATCACATTCTGCCATTTACTGGGTTAAATTCATGTTTGAGTACAAGCTGGTCAGGTTTCAACAGAAACTTCATTGGTTTGGTATAATTTTGTCTTGTTATGAATCTGGTTCTCGAATTCACTTCGAGAAGTGTCATAACGGACCAGTTGTCAATACTCAACCATTTACCAGTCGAATTGAGGGTTTGACCCACTCGAACCTCTTTTCTTTTGTGACCATGTTTGTGTCATATTGAAAATGAAAGTGTGTATTCGCACGATAACACGCATAAGTCCTGTCGCGACCAACGATAGTCGAAATGAACTTCGATCCATGGAGTTCATTATTTTTGAGCTCGCTATTATAACATTGGTCCAGGGATGATGTATTGTGTATAAAGTTTATACTTTATCAATATATGTTACTGTTATGCAAGTTTCGTTATCAATACACACACTATTGTTTTCATCTTAGTGTGATCTTGCAATATCACGTCTCATGTTGGATTAATGACTTAACTGCAGAATGGTGCACACTCGTGCAACATACGAGGTCCGTGGTTCAAGACAGGGAGGGGATGAGTCCCGAGAGCCGGAACAACCGGCGCAACCGTCACCTCCGTCTCTGCATACATTGGCGGATGATATCGCAGCCATGTTGGGTTCGCGCGATGAGCAGACCGAACTGCTGCAAACCCTTGTGCAGATTACGTCCAATCGGGGGGGACATCAAACCGAAGGCAATCGTCAACCTCAGCAAGCAACATATCTGGAATTCTTTGCTACTGCACCCCTCGTGTTCAATGGTGATGGTGAACCTCTAGATGCGGTCCATTGGCTCCGCACCATTGAAGCTAAGTTTGGACTGCTACAGTGCAGTGATCACATGAAGGTTTTATATGCATCACAACAATTACATGGCATTGCCGGTGCTTGGTGGGCGAACCACATCGCCTCCTTGGCCGTCGGACAACAAGTCACTTGGACAGAGTTCCGGAGGGCATTCCACGCCTATCATGTTCCTCCTGCCATTATGAGAAGGAAGCTTCAGGAATTTCTTGATTTGAAGCAAGGAGAAATGAGTGCTAAAGAATACTCCAAAGTCTTTGTTAATCTAGCGCAATATGCGTCGGAGTATGTGAGTACGGAGGATCAGAAGCGAGAGTACTTCTATCGGGGTCTAAGCCCCGTGTTCAAAGACAAGCTTGCATTGTTCATTCATGGTTCATTCAACGCTATGCTTACTGCCGCGATTACGCAAGAGGATGTCACACGTGAGCTGATTGCGGAGGAGTCAAAGAAGAGACTTGCTGCGCAGGACAGCACACATAATGTTCCTCAGAAATACCATGTGGTGTACCAATCACCAACCGGTCAGATGTGGCAGCCGACTGCACAACCGAGTTCTTATCGGAGTCAGCCGTATGAGGTATCAGATTTCCAACCAGCATTACATCAGCAGCCAGAACAGTCCCAAATTGTTCCAGAGGCATTTATCTCACAGCGAGATGCAGGACAATTCAGGCCTCAAGTCAGCGGGACATTGAATCAGTATAAGTGTTTCACATGTGATCGTGTTGGGCACTATACTAAGGATTGCCTAGAGAAGATGTTGAGCAGCGGGCAAGTACCAGTACAATGGTGTATTCAGCACCGTATTCGACTAAAAAGGACAGCACTGCAAACCGGAAGTGTTCAACATATAGCGAACGAGAGTGTTCCGGAGGGAGCACTGGTGCTAGCAGCCATGTTTGCTATCAAAGACAAACCCGTCCTCATACTCTTCGATTCCGGTGCTACCCACAATATTATCAGTAAATCATGTGTGGATCAGCACCAATTATCCACCAATACTCCCAAGAATAGTTATCTTATAAGTTCACCAGGTGGGAGTATCTCTGCTAGTCAGATTTTCCCCGAGCAGCTCTATGTTTGGGAGGCAAGATATATCCAACATCGCTGATTATATTGGATGGACAGAAGATAGACGTAATATTGGGGATGTCATGGTTGAACCATCACGGTGCTGTTCTTAATCTCGGTACCCGGACTGTCCAAGTTGACTCTCCGATACACGGACAGCACCAACTGGTTTTTGACAGCATGGAGCGGGACAGTGCTGCTGCATATACCACGGAAGCAACTAAACTTGAAGATATTCCGGTGGTCCGCGAGTATAACGAAGTGTTTCCAGATGACTTACCGGGCATACTGCCCAAACGTGACATTGAGTTCAAGATTGAACTTGTACCGGGAACCACACCGATCTCTCGAAGACCGTATCGAATGGCATCTAATGAGCTAGCTGAATTAATGGAACATTTGAAAGACCTTTTGGACAAGGGTTTTATTCGCCCAAGCACGTCACCTTGGGGTTGCTCGGCGCTATTTGTCAAGAAGAAGGCTGAAACATCGCGGTTATGCGTGGATTATCCACTGCTCAACACTGTGACTATAAAGAACAGGTACCCGCTGCCCTGCATCGACATTCTATTTGATCATCTTGTTGGTGCGAGGGTGTTCTCGAAGATGGATCTTCGGTCCGAAAATCATCAAATCAAAATCCAACCCGAGCATATACCGAAGACGGCATTCTCGACACGATATGGATTATACGAGTGTCTTGTCATGTCTTTTGGTCTCACCAACGCTGCGACTCACTTCATGTATCTCATGAACTCAGTATTTATGCCGGAGTTGGACAAGTTCGTTGTGGTCTTCATCAACGACATATTGGTTTATTCCAAGTCAGAGGAAGAGCATGCTGAACATCTGCATATTGTGCTGCAACAATTGAGGGATCATAAGCTCTATGCAGAATTCAGCAAGTGTGAATTTTGGATCAGTCAAGTGCCATTTTTGGGACACATCATTTCATCTGAGGGCTTCGCGGTGGACCCAAGTAAAATTGTTCAAGTGCTGAAATAGCAATCTCCTAAGTCTGTATATGAAGTCCGAAGTTTCCTAAGTTTAGCGTTATATTTTCGGAGGTTCATCCCGAGTTTCTCAAAAATCGCTAAGCCAATGACGGAGCTGCTGAAAAAGGGCACCAAATATATTTGGATTTCAGCTTGTGAAGAAGCGTTCAAGACATTAGTACATCACCTTACAACAGCCCCGGTTCTTGCTCATCCGGACACGACAAAACCGTCCGACGTTTATTGTGATGCATCTGGCATCGGACTTGGCTGTGTTCTTATGCAAGAAGGACGTGTGGTCGCGTATGGATCTCGACAACTCCGAAACCACGAGCAGCACTATCCGACTCATGACCTTGAGCTCGCTGCCGTGGTATTTCCATAAAATTGTGGAGGCATTACTTGCTTGGAAATCTTGTACACCTCTACACCGACCACAAGAGTTTGAAATATATTTTCATGCAGAAGGAGCTGAATATGAGACAACGAAGGTTGTTAGAGTTGATCAAAGATTACAAAATTGAAATTCACTACCACCCCGGTAAAGCGAACGTGGTTGCCGACGCGCTTAGTCGGAAAGCTCATGTCCACAACATCACCATGGCTGAAATGGAAGATGAGGAACCAAGTCTATATGTGATTCCATATGAGGCTCTCAATAATCTTGCTCTCATTCCCACCATCCGAGGGGAAATTATTGAAGCCCAAAAGAAGGACAAGGGCATGTCACACATACAGGAAAGAGTGGACAGAGGGGAGGTAAAATGTTTCCGAAAAGATAATCATGGTACAATATGGTTCAAGGACCGGATAGTTGTACCCCGGAATGTTAAGCTGCGGAAGAAAATATTGGATGAAGCTCACATGTCAAAATTTTCTATTCATCCGGGCAGCAATAAAATGTATCAAGATTTGAAGAACAAGTTTTGGTGGACACAGATGAAGCGGGAAATAGCGTAGTACGTATCCGAGTGTGATACGTCTCGGCGAGTGAAGACCGACCATATGAAGAAAGCGGGGCAGCTGCAACCGCTGAATATTCTGGCATGGAAATGGGAGGATGTGAGTATGGATTTCATAGTCGGATTGCCACTCACGTTCCGGAAGCATGATTCAATTTGGGTTATAGTCGACCGACTAACCAAATCAGCACGCTTCATTCCGGTAAATGTCGGATACAATGCCAAGAAATATGCGGAGTTGTACATATCAAGAATCCTTTGTCTACACGGCATTCCTCGCAAAATTTATTTCAGATCGAGGCTCACTCTTCATTGCTCGTTTCTGGGAGCAGATGCACGCCTCGTAGGGTACTAATCTGATTAGAAGCTCCGCATATCATCTGCAGACCGATGGACAAACCGAGAGGGTGAACCAAGTCCTTGAAGACATGTTGTGTGCATCTGCCATCCACCACTGTAAAAATTGGGATGATCATTTACCGTTGGCGGAATTCTCGTACAACAAGGGTTATCAAGCGAGTATCAAGATGGCACCATACAAAGCTCTCTACAGCCGGAAATGCCGCACACCGCTGAATTGGTGTGAGTCGGGCGAGAGAGTGATGATCGGGATTGATCTAGTCAATGAAGCCGAGGAAGAAGTTTGGATCATTCAAACAAACTTGAGAGCGGCTCAATCTCGACAGAAGAATTATGCGTACAAGCGGCGTTGACCGCTGCACTTCGATGTCGGGGATCACGTGTACCTCCGCGTGTCTCCGATGAAAGGAATTCACCCGTTCGGAGTAAAAGGAAAGCTAGCTCCCCGGTTTTTTGGCCCGTTTGCTATCACGGAGAAGTGCGGACCCGTGGCTTATAATTGGAATTGCCGGAATCTCTCGCTGGTATCCACAACATTTTCCACGTATCTCAGCTCCGGAAATGTCTCAAGTTCACAGCTGCTGTCCACACTGATGAAATCGGCGAGTTGCAACCGGATCTCACATACTTCGAACATCTGATTCGAATTCTCGACGAGAAGGCTCGAACAACGCGGAACCGCACGTTGTGGTTCTATAAAGTTTTATGGAGCAACCATACTGTTGAAGAAGCGACTTGGGAATCCGAAGAATATCTCCGCTCCAACTATCCGGATTTCTTATCGTCTCATATCTGGTAATTTCTCTCCTACTTTCGTTTCTTCATTGTAATCTCGGACGAGCTTCTTTTAAGGGGGGAGGAATGTAAAAGCCCTAATTTCCATAATTCAAACTTCAGTTTGGAATAAAAATTTTGAATTATAAAAAGAAATTAAAAAAGAAATGAGAAAAACAAATTAAAAAAATGCTTCAATTAAAAAATGCTTATAGAATTAATTCCTATAGTTCTGCTCTTTAGAAATACCAACTTTTTCTAGAAACTTCAATGGAATATCCTTGAAATCCAGTAAAAATTTCAGGGTCATTAGACTTCATTTACATGGTCTGATCACCTGTGTATTCTCTATGCACATAAAAAAAGCCAAATTCATTTAGAAATTATACAGAAACTTGTGCAAGCATCTAAATTGAATATCTCTCAGTATAAAGCTTCAAAATTTGTCAAACTAACTTTGTTGGTTTGTTCATTATCCACACTAACCATAACTACAACCCAATCTTCATGAAAATCCCTAGATTTTCCTGTAGAGCACTTTAAACAAAATCATGTTTGATTTTTATCTGATGATTCACTTCATAGAAAAATCTGACATTGTGCCAAAATGTTCTTTCGTAAGTTTCTGAATTCCTGTAAAAAATTTAGCTTCATTTGACTTTATTAACCTAGTTCAATCTGAAGATTTTTCCTAACTGGTAATAGAATGCCACAAAAACAACAGAAACATTTCAGTAAATTATCCAAACATGTAAATTCAATCTCACAGTAGGATGCTTAGAAAATTATGAAACCAATTTTTTTGAGTAACTATTGACCTCCTCTAAATAGAACACCAACTTTTGGCCATGTCAAAGCTACAGATTATTCCCCAAAATTATGGGAAGTGTTTATATTCATTGAATTTTATACAACTCCAACTTCATTAGATTGATCCGAATTTTTGCCATGAGCTCACCCATAGTACCTTGTGTCCCATGTAAAAATTCCAGAACCATTGGGCTTAAATTAATATACTTAATTGTCTTTCCATTCAACTATATCATAATACCGGTATTGATTAACTTGCATAATTCTTTGCATATCGATTAGTTGCTGAGCTCAAGAGGACCCCGGAGCTACTTGAAGTCATCCCTTTTGAGATTAACTTTGATACTGTCTCGCAACCAGGCCAGCCTCGGTTTGCATTTAAGCTATTATAAAATTTTAATTTGTGTCACCTATGTCTAGGGTGAGTTATGTGCATTAGGGCTAAGGTGATTGAAAATCCACTTGCATGACTAGATCACCCTATGGAGTATTTGGTTAGTTGTCAAGTCGACATTTAGACTATGCTGACAAATGTGGTATAGGATTCGGTAGAAGTCGAGTAGTTGGAATCTACTCGCATGGCTAGAACTTTTTCACACGAGATTGGTTTAAAGAAAATGGAGTAGTAATCTGGAAATGAGACCGGGCAGGGGTATAGGATGCAACAAGACATTGTCTTGGGTGCGTAGCCCTGCCTGTGTCGGTTAAGGACTGATCCGTATGCCGCCCTGCTGAGCAAGTTTGAACTGTACTGGAGTCATACTGGATATATGGGGTCCAGGAAACCGATGTACCTTGGGAAGCTTTTGTTGAGACTTTTTCGATCGCCCCAGGCTTTCGGCCGCAGGACAGTAGACGGAAACTCACTCACGACATCTTCACAGTGGAAAGGTGCATCGTGAGTGGGAATACTGTACTAGAGGAATGAATTGTTTCAACTTGGGCGGAACTTGAGAAAGGTGGCTGCGTACGACATCCGTGGAGTGCACCTAGGTGACTTCTTGTACGGGCGTACATGTCATGCATTTCGGATATTATTGGTTTGAATCACTGTCCATCGCGGATATGAGTACCACTTGTTCACTGAGTTGTGATGTAGTAATACTTGCACTTGAGATGAGAATTAATTGCTGCTGTCATGAACATTATATTACCTTGGTATTGCTATGTTGTATGTATTAGTATATTGCTCACTAAATTTATTTTTCTACCTTAGGCATGCAACATCGTGATGAAGCGTTTCTTGTTTGATTGTGGAGTTGCGATGTTGCCCCGCACGAGGTTTAAGCTGTTGCTATAAATCTGAAAATAAGGACCCACATTTAGGCGAGTCTATTATGCAAATCTGCCATCCTATGTTTATGTCTTTACCCTCATATAGAGTTTCATGTTTAGGTGAGACGGTTAAGTCTTGCTAATCCTTCGTGCTCACGGTTGCTATATAAGTTGTTTTGCATGTACTAACTTCTGTGCTTATGATTATGGTTGTCCAATGAGACTTGGGACTCTCCGAGTGATATACTCATGTGGGGACCATGCCACTGCTATTTGGTCTTCGTGGCTAGTGAGGAGCGTCTGTGGGCTGGACGACTTCTCTTTTGCTTATTAGACTTCAGTACGAGAGTTGTAATATTATCTTCCGCTGTAGTTTATTTTTATGTAAATTATTTTTATAATGAACATCTTTGAAAATTTCAGCAAATAATTTATGTAATGTGTGTTCCATTACATGTGTGTTGTTTGGTGTCGCATCGCACGGCACCACCCAATGCGATTCTTGGAAAGTTTGGACTTCGGTCCTCACATCATGGGCATTGTATAGCGAGTCCCACCAATCCGCAGCTGCTCCAACTAATTGATTGGAGGCAAAAAGGATTGTTTCCTTGTCAGTGCACTGGACAATAGCAAGCTTCTTCTCCAATGATTTTAGCCAATCATTGTGAGGACCGGAGTCCACATATCCGCGGATCTCATTGGGTGATGCCGTGCGATGCGGCACCTAACAGCACACACAAAAAGGATACCAAAACATATAAAGTTTTTATTTTATAATAAGATAAGTTTACAAAAGAGTGTACAATAGAAGTACACATGCAGCGGAAAGTATATACTCATAATCTCACCTAACTAAGCAGGAGAGAAGACGTCCATGCCCTAGGACGATTCTCACTAGCAACAAGAAGAACATTCAGCAGCGGCGTAGTTAACATGAGATTTATCTCGACACCTCGAATCTCATGTACAACCTGAACAGCAGAAATAAAACTAATACCTGCAAAAATCGTTAAAGCACAAACGTGAGCATAAGGCTCAGCAAGACTTAACCGTCTCACTAGACATATGCAAGGTGAATACTAACATAGGTAAGGAATAGCATAAATAGACTCGCCTACAAGTGGATCCTTATAATCATGTTTTAAGTAGCAAACGACATTCTTTTGGCACGACACATCATAGACTCCACAATCAAACAAGAAAAGCTTTGCTGATGATATGACATGCCCAAAGCACGTAATGCTATTACAGCTAAAGTATGGGGAAACTGTAAACTTTTAATTATACTATCTCTAAATCATGCAAGGTTGCAAAGTAATTATAATTCAATACAATATGATTTTCTGCTTCTTTAGTATTTACTACGTCACGGCACAGTGAACAAGTGGTACTCTATTACCGCGAGGGACGGTGATTGCAATCAGGACACACCCGGACAACACGACACATACGTTGTTCGGAAGTGTCAGCGAGCACACCCATACCTACATAACACTTCAGTACTAGGCGTATATGGCCACCTTTCACGAGACGCTCAAATGCCGAACCGGTCGATCCGTCACGAGCAGGAGGTCCCTGCGTGGGGTGTACTCTGATGTGCCCACTAGCGGATTTACACCATGCTGCCCTCAACCCACACATATAAAACGGAACGGTATGCCTCGACACCCAAGTGACCAAGCTACGTCAGTTTATTGGATTCCATATGTGCATTATGTTGCTGGTACAATTCAAGCTTGTCCGAAGGGGCCGCACACGAAGCGGGCCTTAATCGACACAGGCAGGGCTATGTGACCGAGACTCACTTCTCGCCGCTTCCTATCCATTCCCTGCCCGGTCTCAATTTCATTATATTAAGCCATTTTTCTATCTAACCAATCTTGTGAGATATGTCCTACATCTCTTGCGAGTAGATTCCAACTACTGGACTTCTACCGGATTTCCTATGCATTAGCAAAGCAGTTACTACAGGTCAAACTGTAACTCGTTCCAACCAATCTCTGGGAATTTTGGCCATGCAAGTGGAGCATCAATCACCCTATACATAATGCACACATCAAACTTATGACGTAAGGTGATAAAGACTGTAAAAACTCTGTAAAGCTTTTAAATGCAAACCGGGGCTTGCCTTAGTTTGCGACTCGAATAAATGTCAATTGTTAGGGCTTGGTCTTCCTTCGGAGAACCTGCCATGGAACTTCAGTGGGAACACCTTGGCCTTCTCCTCGAAGCGAAGTTTCTTGTCGATCACCTATCAGCACGTTCCTATCGACATGATATGCATATAAGTAATTAAGTAATTTAAAAATAGACTCCACGGGGTTGTGTAAACTCTAAGGATGAAGAGTTTGACTAGGAAGGACAGATATGCCTCTCTTGTGTGGATGAACAAAGGATGGAGTCAAGTGGTCATCGTAGTATCGAGATGTGAATTGAAAGGTGCAATGTAAGCACACATTGCAACTTGGCACTCAACACTCGATGCTATGCCACTTAAAGATGATAAGGTAGAATGGTGAAGAAGCATTACTTGACTGTGTGATGTAAGGAAGACTAAGCGATCAAGATGGAGCATTGAAAGCATAAGGCATGAGTGAACTGTGCAACAAGAGGTTGTGACTTGGAAGTCGACCAATGAAGTTACACAAACTCATTGAGGAGTAAACCTAATTACGTGACAAGTGTGGTCGTAGGGTTCTTATACGGATGAACCAGGTTGAAACTCTAGCGACACTTGGGAGTGAAGTGAGATCAACATTGTTTAGACTCAAAGAGTCATAACAAGCACTGTTAACCTAGCACGAGTACCAAGACAACGTTCAACTGACTTTTAGGTAAAGTATTTCTATGGCAAGCTTCTTGAGCATCGTTCAAGTGCTTACATGACGACACTAATGTAGTGTCTCCCGCAAGCTTGTCCAGATGAGCTAGATAAGCTTTTGGGACTTAAACATGATGCGAGACCTTGCCGTGAAGGCATGCTTTGCCATCTCGATAAGATCGGATTAGCGACGTCCACATCGACCCGGACTCGTCAATAGTGGTGAACAGGCTCCCGAACACCACCTTACGAGTCACAGGGTTGGTGATGTCAACTCGGTTGTTGATAAGCGCCTCAACAAACCTGCCGTCGATGAGACGGCATACCTAGTTAAGCAATTCCGCGGACGGTTAGGAAACATCATCGACCTGAACAAGAAACTCTTATCCAAGGTTTCCCTTTGTCTAGTTTTCCTTGTCGGTCGCAACGTTTTCGCATTACTCAACCCTAGGTCATCGGTGATCACCGAACCACTTGGTTTGACCTAGAAGGCATTTCATCGAGCACCCTGGCTACACCCAGGACTCGACGAGTCTCGCCTCGACTAAACCCTAATTTGGTTAAACGACTGTCGACCGTTGTGTTGTGGTTGTGTTCTAGCATCATGTACGTTATAGGCATCCTTCATCTCGATGCCAGCATACGATGACAGCTCGGAGCGTCACGACGACGTCATGTGGTCAACGACGTCGACGCGGCTCATGGTGGAGCGCACGCACGGATATGCCAACGTGTTACAAATGACAAAGGAGGTCAACTTAAGGTCTCCTATAGGAATGATATCAATGCGGAAACTGGATGTACGACTTGACGACACATGTGTATCATTAGCGATCACGACGAACGGACATCGATGACGTGAAGCAAGATATTTCAGTGCAAGGCTCACCTTGTAGGCATTTCGCCGAACAACTAGGGTGTGCACTTGATTTCCGTCGCTTCATCACCATTCAAAGGGCACCTTGGCACTTATCTTGGTCGATTTGCCACACCACAACAGACCTACATCCATAGACCAACATTGAACAGCAACACACTTAGTTTCGCCATGTAACCATTTCATCGAACACCTAGGTTGCAGTCACCGATCCAATCACTCTTGCAAAATAAGAGCTAACCTTGGATTAATGGTCGATACCATTGTGTCAAAGGCGTGTTCCCGAATTTTATCCATCACGCCAAACAATGGCCTTGCTTCCAACACATAGCCACGGTGCGGAACGGGATGACGATGCCGGGTGTCGGTGTTGGGTAGGAGACCCAGCGGGTTTTGGACAGTGGTGAGAGCCGGAACGCGGCAGCATGACGCGGACACGCGGGAGGTGTGCGGGCGACGCGGCTAGCACCTCGGTGGCATGGCGAGGACGAGCAGTAGGCGGCCATCAGCGCGGCAGCAACAGCGCCAGGGCACAGCAACAGCGGAGCATGCCACTTTGAGCATGACCATGGCTGGAGGAAGCAGAACGGCGGTGCGGGCGCGAACAGCACGTCGTGGCAGCTGGAGGAAGCTGGAGAGGCGGTCGTGGCTGCGCGTCGGAGGAGGCGGCGAGGCTCTTGGCAGCTCGGCGCTGCCCGACGAGCGACAGGTTGGCCAGGGGTGCGCGCTGCAGGCGGCGGGGAGGAGCCGGGCGAGGCAGGTGCCGGCTGGGAGTGAAGCGCCGGGGGCGAGTGGCGGCGGGACGCACGGCCAGCGAGGAGGAGGCGCGCGGGCCTGCGGGATGCGGCGCCGTGGACGGCCGGCGGCGTGCAGAGCCGGGAGAGGAGAAGGCACGGCGCACGGGCGCGCGCGGCGGTCGGACACGGCAAGGGAGGCGCGCTGTACGGGGGCGCTGCGGCCGGAGGCAAGGCGAGCGGCCAGGCCGAGCGGCGCACGGCGCTGAGGGGCGCGAGCTGGAGGCGAGGAGGCGGCCGAGTGTCGTGGGTAGGACCGGGAGGAGGCACGGCGCTGGGGATAAGGACCGGTGCGACATCGCGATGGCCATCGCGGTGGCACATGCACGCGCCTGCGTGGAGGCAGGGGAGGAGAGAGGAAGTCGGTGCCGACCTGACTGGTGAGGACCACCTGTGGGACCCACTTCCCTCTTCTTCTTTCCCAAATTCCAATAGGGCTAGCAAGCACGCTTCAAAAATAGTCAAATTTGGCCCAGTGACTAAATAAAATGTGGAGAATTTTATGGTGCAATCAGATTCCAAAACTGAGCAAGTTGAATTTGAACTCAGATTTTAATTTGAATTCAAGTGGTGATACTTGACTCAAGGAAATAAATAGTAGATTAGGTTCAAAAATTTTGAAACTTTGAAGTTAACCTTTTTGAACCATAAGGGTCCTCAGGAAAAATTTGGAGTTGATTTGGACAAGGTTGAGCACGAAGTTTAAATTTGAAGTCGACGTTGATTAAACTCTCAGTACGTGTCCAATAAATGGGAAACGTGCTTCAAAAATTTTGAAACTTTACCGAGAGTCTATTTGGAGTATTAGAAGGTCATGGAAAAATTTACGGCATGAGATTTGAATATTTTTGGATGTCCCATTTTAGGGTTGGAATAATTCCTTTTTCTTTCTCTCTATTTTGCTTTCTTTTCTCCTTTAATTTTTTTCATTGAAAATGTGAATACTTGGTAATTAAGGAGTTTACACCTTAAGTTCCAAACACATTAGCAAACATGTTCTGTATGTAAAATTTTAACAAGTCCCTATTTTAAGTGAATATTGGTTAACTCATATGGTTCATGTTAGTTTGGATTTCCAAGTCCATTTTCAGAATTTTTAAGTTTGAATTTGTGCGTTTTTGTTCTTCCAAAAAGCGGGCTTTTACAATCCTTCCCCCTTAAAGGAATCTCGTCCCGAGATTCTAGCAAGTAGAATAAAAGAAACGATGAGGGAACGATTCGCAAAAGAGGGTCATTGACTAAGGAAAATGACAATGCCATTAAAGGCTTGGGTTCTACAAAATAGTGGTTATCTTTAGGCATCTTAAGAAATTCTAAAGTCTGCTTCAAGTGATTCCAGTCTTTAGGTTGAAAACCTTGACAGGATGCTCGACATGACAATATCACGTCGTAAAACTCTCACGTCTGGTATTGATCCTTTATTGTGGTACTCTTACACTAGTGTGACATCTTGTTCTGTCCTAGTCTTGATTTGAAGAATTTGCACTTGTTCTTTTATTATCTAGGTCATCATGATAGTTTGAAACTATCCTTGCATTGATTCTTGGTTGCTTGTTTGGTTTTTCATAGGTCCTTATAACTTGATGTGGTATTTCCCTTGACATGAGTTAAGATGGTTTACGAGGTTAAACAACAATCATTAACCTCGTTTGATGTTTAGTCAACCATAGGATTTCTTAGCCGTAGCATAAGAGTAGCAAGACACTCAACACTCTTATGTAATCAAAACAGCAGGAATACTGAAGATATGGCGACTATAAGGTTTTTGGGTATATCAACGTCTTCAAACAATAGAAACAGAAGATGAAGACCCTTTGCGGTGGCACACGAGGATTTAAGGATTCAATATCCTCATATGTTTCAACACAGCAAAGAACTCATTCATGTGGTAACTACAAGGTTCTTGGAGTATCAAGGTTACCATATACCAACACAAGATCTTAGATGGACCCAAAGAGTTTCACGAGGTTGATAATCGAACGATATCCTCGCGAGGAAGGAAATTTCATGGATTTGACAAGGTTGATCATCGAACTGATGACCACTCGATGACGAACGGTATAGTTGCAACAATCAAGTGTTTGTAACAAGTCAAGGATGGAAGTTCAAGTGTTTGTTTAGTTGCAAGGGGGGTTGAGTGATCGGTTGCCCAGGTATCACTCAATAGAAAGAAGATCAACAATGTAAGAAGTCAAAAGAATATGGTGAAATGATCGTAGTAATTAGACACCTTAGAATAGTTTGAATAGGGTACACAATCTTGCTCTAAATTTTAGTATTATTATGCATTCCATCATTGGTGTTACATTGGTAATGATGTTTCATGATGCATCATATATTGTATGGTGCAAATGGTGCATATGTATGGTGCAAATGATGCAGATGTATGATGCAAATGGTGCACATGCATGGTGCAGTAGCTTTTATAGTTTGAGCAAGACTAAATGAACCACACCCACAAAACTCAAGTACTGTCTGATGATTTGCAAGGATTGGACACCGTGGTCGTGAAAGACACTCAATGAGTAGCGTTACTTTCATGACTCGACCATAGTTAAGGAATTCATAACAGAACGATTGACAAGGAATGTGGGAAATATACCACGTTACCTCGACCTTTCGAAAGCTTGTGCATGTTCTACTGAACTTGATTGTATCTTCATCAGAAGAAAAACAACTAACTATATGTCTCTAGTGATGCTTCACTTAACCTTCGCTTTGATCTGGCAAGAGGAACTGATATCCTTAGTGATCACTTTAGTGGAATTGAAGTCACACTTCTTCTTTGAGTAACTAAATCTTGTGGTGGATGTTGGATCCTCTTGAAGATGTAATCTTACTTGATTGTCTTCTTGTTGACACGACTCGTTGTAACCAAGGTTGATGGTTGAACATCACATTTACTTGAGTGATCGCCTTCCCCCTTAAAGTTCCAAACCAGGATGTTGAAGCGTACTTCAAACAATCCTCATGGGAAGACGAGATGCAACTCGAGTAATTGCGACCTGCGCTCAACATCACAAGATGTGATGTGGCAAGTCACATAAATCAGACACTATTATACCTATCCAAGGAAAAAGGCTTTAAATGAGTTAAACACTCTATTCAACTTGGTAATTAGTTGAGTCCTAACTCTTGGTTGGTTACGACACTCCTCGAATTGAAATCGAGAGCCGAATGCCTAACAAAAACAAAAAGGTTCAAACTGGCCAGGCTATGGTGACAAACGACCAGCCTAGACGCAAACTCGATTTTGATCCAGTAAATGGCAAAATCAGATCTCGAGGTGCAGAACAAAGTTAAGGTACAAATCAATACCTTTCCAAAAAGTATTGGTTTGCCTCTAGATCTTCTCTGTATTGCAAGTTATGCTATTTTGAAGTCAGCAGAATTTTCTGCACTTTCAGCAGAACCTGCTTAAAAAGTACCAGTTTTGATCTACAGTTTTCAGACTGTTCTGATGGAAATCTGGAAATATTATTATTTACAAGGTTGTAGCCAAAATAATCAGCTTTCAAGAATGTACTTACTTGTCTTCACATCAGTTCTCGTTCAAAAGATATGAATTTTTGAAGTTAGGTAAAATTTCAGTATTCAGAACTGAATTCAGTTCAGATTGACCACTCTGTATTCAAACTCGATTTGGAATAGGTAGATGACCGATTCAGGTCTGGAGCCAATTGCAAAAATTGTAGCTGACTCTCTAAAATTTCCAACGGTTACTCGCGCGACACCATTGGATCAAGGGTCTGCGAGTTAAGGATTAAATTCAGAGGTGTACAGATTGCTGTCCAGTTTGGGTGTGCCTGGACAGTCTCTGCGATTATCCAAATTTCACCAACTTAGATAAGGATTTTGGTCTTGAGCTGGACAGAAAACTTGCATAGGACTTCCAAATCTTTCTAAAGAGTATTTACTTGCCCTGGTAGATCTTCTGGTTGAGAAGATATGGCATTTGCAAGTTGATAGTTTTTCTGAAAATTTGAACAGCATCTCCTTTGTTTAAGGCTGATTTTGTCCACAATTTTCAGATATACAAACATCAATATCTGCAAAAGTAATACATAGCAAACTTGTTGCATACATTCTCAGGATCCCATAAATGTAAAATATGAAGCCATTCGATAAGTCTACTAGGAATTATAATCGAAACAGTAACTGAATAGGTAACGGTCCATATTCTGAACTGTTTCGACACCTTAAACGATACTTCAATTTAGACTTGGTTATTGCGAGTTCTAGCATTCGTGTTGAATACGAAGCTGGTAGAGGATTCTTTAAGCTTTCCAGGCATTTATAAATATGCCTAGGTTGCATTTCTAGTTTAACAGTTATGGCTGTTCAAAGTTCAAAATTTTTCTGGCTGTTTCAGATAGCACCTATATACATGTACTATCTTCAACTCTGTTTTTAATTAGTTTTAAACTGAATTTGAGGTATCACTGAATAACAAAGTTGTAGAATAGCTCTCCCCCTTTCCATAAATGTATCATAATGGAATATAAGAGCTTTCTACAAAGAAATATGGCAAAAATTCAGATGCTGGTCCGTGTAGTTTCAGAACAGCAGCTGCTGTGATAACGGTGCATTATCATCACCATACAAAGGTCTTTTGGCTTGGAGATCAATAGGAAACTTATAGAAGACTTCAAAATCTTTTTAAAAAGCATTTAATTGCATTCATAGCCCTTCAGGTTGAAGAGTTATGGAATTTCAAAGTCAGGTCAATTCTGTTCGAAAACAGAACTCACCGGCTTCGAAACACAAGAATTTGGGAACAAACTCAAAATTTTGAAACATAGCTCAAAACTCAAGTCCGATGGCTAGAACTTAATTCACAACTAATAATTTTCTTTGGAACTAAATGGAATCTTAAAGGAGACTTGACGACCTTCTTATCCATAGAATATCACTATGGATCTTCATGCTTAACCAAAATCTTACTCCGACGAAGTCGAGCTAAACTCTCGCCAGGAGCAAAGGACTTTAGTTCACCTACTCTTGAAGAGAAACATTTTACCTTGTCCATAAGATATCAGCAACTGATACTTGGACTTAATATGAATATGAAGCCATTTCTTTCGTGGGGGATGGTCAAAGTATCAAGTGGGATACTGAGGGTACTACGTGCCTTACCAAAAGAAAAGTCTAACCCGGTATATCCGGATACGGCTATAGGTGGTTCTAATATCGATCACTCGCAAATGTTTTCTACACGGGTCGCTACCGGAGTTAGTGTACCTGCAGAAGACAAACAATCCCCTTTCACACCTTCACACCTCAAGGGCGGCACGGGGAAACACGACAGGCACTCACAATAAGATATAATCAAAAGTAAATGCATACGACTCTGGTGTGAGTCGCCCTCGAGCGAAGTCATGTCTCGAGGTACATGGCTGTAAATACGTCTGTACAGCAAAGACTCCCGTACGAACCGACTTATACACGCTCGGGCATACGTGTTTCGCATGATCCCATAGAACATGAATAGTTCTAGAGATACACACTATCGGGTTATACACCACCCGACAGGGGATCCCATTAATTTTGTGTCACGCTGGGGTACCGCGTGTCATATGTTCTCAGAAACATGGAAAGTTTCAGAGAATCATATTAACTTTCCGTGCTAAGCCACGGAAATATCACATACCACATCTCGTATGCAGAGCTTACCGAGATTGATCCGCTCTCAGCGGCGTACCTTACCTCTTACCTTGAAGACGGAGCGTCATTACAGAATAATATAACAAGTTAGTTCACCACCTTTATAACTTATACTAGTAATAGTCCTTAATGGGCATATAGCTAATCCTCACTCGACTACTTCGGAGTTTTCGAAAATAGGATCTTTTCGAGCGTGCTATTCCCAACGAAGCTCTGATACCATGTCTGTGAGGACCGGAGTCCACACATCCGAGGATCTCATTGGGTGATGCCGTGCGATGCGACACCTAACAGCACACACAAAAAGGATACCAAAACATATAAAGTTTTTATTTTATAATAAGAAGATTTTACAAAAGAGTGTACAATAGAAGTACACACGCAGCGGAAAGTATATACTCATAATCTCACCTAACTAAGCAGGATATAAGACGTCCATGCCCTAGGACGATTCTCACTAGCAACAAGAAGAACATTCAGCAGCGGCGTAGTTCACATGAGATTTATCTCGACACGTCGAGTCTCATATACAACCTGAACAACAGAAATAAAACTAATACCTGCAAAAATCGTTAAAGCGCAAACATGAGCATAAGGCTCAGCAAGACTTAACCGTCTCACTAGACATATGCAGGGTGAATACTAACATAGGTAAGGAATAGCATAAATATACTCGCCTACAAGTGGATCCTTATAATCATGTTTTAAGTAGCAAACGATATTCTTCGGGCACGGCACATCATAGACTCCACAATCAAACAAGAAACGCTTTGCCGATGATATGACATGCCCAAAGCATGTAATGCTATTACAGCTAAAGTATGGGGAAACTGTAAACTTTTAATTATACTATCTCTAAATCATGCAAGGTTGCAAAGTAATTATAATTCAATAAAATATGATTTTCTGGCTTCTTTAGTATTTACTACGTCACAGCGCAGTGAACAAGTGGTACTCTATTACCGCGATGGACGGTGATTGCAATCAGGACACACCAGGACAACACGACACATACGTCGTTCGGAAGTGTCAGCGAGCACACCCGTACCTACATGACACTTCAGTACTAGGCATATATGGCCACCTGTCGCGAGACACTCAAATGCCGAACCGGTCGATCCGTCACGAGCAGGAGGTCCGTGCGTGGGGCGTACTCTGACGTGCCCACCAGCGGATTTACACCTTACTGCCCTCAACCCACACCTATAAAACGGAACGGTATGCCTCGACACCCAAGTGACCAAGCTACGTCAGTTTATTGGATTCCATATGTCCATTATGTTGCCGGTACAATTCAAGATTGTCCGAAGGGGCCGCACACGAAGTGGGCCTTAATCGACACAGGCAGGGCTATGCGACCGAGACTCACTTCTCACTGCTTCCTATCCATTCCCTGCCCGGTCTCAATTTCATTATATTAAGCCATTTTTCTATCTAACCAATCATGTGAGATATGTCCTACATCTCTCGCGAGTAGATTCCAACTACTCGACTTCTACCAGATTTCCTATGCATTAGCAAAGCAGTTACTACAGGTCAAACTGTAACTCGTTCCAACCAATCCCAGGGAATTTTGGCCATGCAAGTGGAGCATCAATCACCCTATACGTAATGCACACATCAAACTTATGACGTAAGGTGATAAAGACTATAAAAACTCTGTAATGATTTTAAATGCAAACCGGGGCTTGCCTTAGTTTGCGACTCGAATAAATGTCAATTGTTAGGGCTTGGTCTTCCTCCAGAGAACTTGCCATGGAACTTCATTGGGAACACCTTGGCCTTCTCCTCCAAGCGAAGTTTCTTGTCGATCACCTACCAGCACGTTCCTATCGACATGATATGCATATAAGTAATTAAGTAATTTAAGAATAGACTCCACGGGGTTGTGTAAACTCTAAGAATGAAGAGTTTGACTAGGAAGGACAGATATGCCTCTGTTGTGTGGATGAACAAAGGATGGAGTCAAGTGGTCATCGTAGTATCGAGATGTGAATTGAAAGGTGCATGTAAGCACACATTGCAACTTGGCACTCAACACTCGATGCTATGCCACTTAAGGATGATAAGGTAGAATGGTGAAGAAGCATTACTGAAAGTGCATCTAAGTTCCCCGTGGGTTTTGGATGATTGATGACGACAATTAAGTCGCTAATGAGCTCAAGTGATCTTAGCACAGGTGTGGACTCGATCGGAGACGCAAACCCTCAAAAAGGAAAAGGAAGGAAACGGAGTCAACTCGAAGCGTGGAAACTAGGGTTTCTAGCATGTTGAGTTAGACTAGCCGTAGAATTAGGAGGGTGTGTGTGTAAAGTGCATTGAGATCAAGCTTGGGAGCTCAAAGTGGTTTAGAGGTCAAACCTATGAAAGAAATGAGTGAATTAGTGGTCTGGCCGTAGGGCCGGACTAGTCCGTGCAGGAGGCCGGACTAGTCCGTCCCTGGCCGGCCGAGTCCGTTGTCGGCCGGACCAGAAGGGTCTGACTGAGATCGGACTAGTCCGTTAATGGCCGGACTAGTCCGGGTAGCAGTGAGTGGGTTTTGGGACTAAGTCTCAAAACCACGGACTTGTCCGTTTTGGACCGGACCAAGAGGTCCTGAGTGAGAACGGACTAGTCCGCCCGTGGGGCCGGACTAGTCCGGGTTGGCTAGGAAAAGGTGCTTCTGTGGCTAAGTCTGGGAGGACCGGACTAGTCCGCCCTAGGGGCCGGACTAGTCCGTGGTCCTCAGACTAGTCCGTTTTCACACGGAGCAGAAGGCTCTGTGTGAGATCGGACTAGTCCGGTGTGGACCGGACTAGTCCGTTCTGGAAGTGACCGTTTGAATTTGAAGTTTGGCGGGTAGCGTGACGATAGTGTGTCAGCTGTCGGGACCTGACAAAGGGGTCAGTGGTCCCCTAGGCCGGACTAGTCCGGGCCAGTGGCCGGACTAGTCCGCCCTTTTGCTGAAGTCAGCAGATTGGGCTTGGGACCCCTATAAAAAGGGGACCCCCGGCCTCATTTCGAATACCTTTGGAAAAACTCAAACCCTAGCGCCGCCACAGCCAACTTGGAGCACTCCTAAGCCTCCTTCTTGCCTACTTTCCCTCTAAAACTAATTCTTGAGTGGATTAGGGTTTAGTGAGGTGGAGAAGAGGAAGAACATCGCGCTTGTGCTCCCGGTTTGATCTCTTGCACTCGTTTGAGTCTTTGTGGGCTGTGTATTGAGTTTGCTTTATTGTGTTGATCACCTTTGTGGTGTGGGAGCCTCAGTTTGTGAGAAGCCCCAACGAACTTTGTAATCACCGTTGTGATTAGTGGAGAACCAAGTTAGGCCCGTGCGGTAAACTTGGTGAGGGAAGGGTTGTTGGACCCGGTCCTTTTGTGGACTCCTCAACGGGGACGTAGATTCCTTGTGTGGAATCGAACCTCGGGATAAAATCCTTGCCCCCTTGTGTTCTTCGCATTCATTCTATTGATTACTTTGTTCTAGGGTTGGTAGTCTCGTTTCATACTCCGCATTGCTACAATCTTGTGGAAACTTGATTTGCTCTTGTGTAGGTTGTTGCTCAACTTGACTTAAACATATACTCACTTGTAGCAACGAGAAAATTCCCTAAAACTTGCTAGAAACACTTTTTAGGGTTCTTCACGCAGGCTGACCGGACTAGTCCGCCCCCAGACCGGACTAGTCCGCCCCCTGTAATTTAATCTCGTTTTATTGAGTCATTTGCAGGTCAATTAGCCTATTCACCTCCCTCTAGGCAACTTTCAATTGGTATCAGAGCAGGACTCTCCACAAAGAGTCTAACAACTCGGAGAGATGGCCGGAGTGGTGAATGACGATGCATCGAGCAGCAACTACGAGGCGACCCGTGAAGAGACGTTGGCTTATCAAGATAAGCCAACGGACGATGAGGAGACTCACCAACTCAAGGCGAAGCTCCGGGAGAAGTTGAACATCTCCAAGATTGATCCGCCAAACCAATCAAGTGGTGGTAGCGGAGCCAACTACAACCGACAAGGGTTCAACTATGAACGCCTTGCCGCCAACAACCACTACCTGTCCATCCCATTGGGGAAACCTCCCCAATTCGATGGAACGGACTACGGTATGTGGAAGCACAACATGAAGATCCACCTCGTTTCACTCAACCCAGCGTTGTGGCAAATTGTCATGACCAGGGTGGAGATTCCAAAGGATGAGGACAACATAACTCAAGAACAAGCCATCCTCATCCACCGCAACGCTCAAGCTGCGGGTGTGATCATCTCATCTCTCTCTAGAGATGAGTTCAACCGTGTCGATGGCCTTGAAGTGGCCAAAGACATATGGAATACCCTCAAGACGGCGCATGAGGGAAACCGAGTGGTCAAGGAGGCCAAGATTGAGCTCATCGAAGGAGAGCTTGGGAGATTCGCCATCTTGGATGGTGAATCCCCCCAAGACATGTACAACCGGCTGAAGGTGCTGATCAACAAGAGCCGATCGTATGGCTGCACCAAGTGGACCGACCACGAGGTGGTGAAGAGGATGATCCGGGCATTCATGCCTAGGAACGTCTCTCTGTGCTCCATGATTTGGGAAAGCCCGGGGTTCACTCAAATGACCCCGGAGGAGGTCCTTGGGAGGATCATCAACCATGAAATCATGGAGAAGGAGGCGCTCTTCTACAACGACCTCCAAAAGTTCACCGCCTCCAAGATGAAGAACGTTGCACTCAAGGCAACACCCTCTCCAAAGGAGCAAGAAGAAAGTGATGAGGAGAGCCTCGACACCGATGAGGAAGAGGCCTTCTTCATCAACAAATTCAAGAGAATGATGAGGAGGAAGAAAGGGGGGCACAACTATGAGGGCAAGGGAAAGGAAAGAGCAAGGCCCAAATCAAAAAGGTCTTGCTACAACTGTGGCGAGTATGGGCACTTCATCGCTGATTGCCCACACGAAGAAACGAAGAAGAAGATGGAAGGGAAGCCTCAAGAAAGGAGATTCTTCAAGAAGAAGAGGCCCTCCGGACAAGCCCATTTGGGGAAGGAGTGGGACTCTAACGATGAGTCCTCCTCCGAAGAAGAAGAGGAGAAGATGGCCACCATAGCCATCGGGAGGAACTCCAAGGGAGGCAAGCTCTTCCCCAACCTCAACAACGACCACAAGCCTACTTGCCTTATGGCAAGGGAAGGAAAGAGAAAGGTAACATCTCATCCTTCCTCCCCAACTTCCTCACATGATGATTTTGATAGCGCTAGCGAAAATGAAAGTATGTTTAAGGACATAAGTAAAAGCACCCTACGAAGGATGAAACTGCTTATGGATGAGATCTTTGAGAAGGAGGATCTCATCAATAGACAAGAGGACATGCTCATCCTTGAGAAGGAGAGATGTCAAGAGCTTGATGAGCTCCTTGAGCTCGAAAGAGAGAAGAGCAAGGCATTGGAACACGAACTTGCTCTTTGCAAGAAAACGTGTTCAAGTCTTGAGGAGAAGTCGATTGAGCTCAAGGATGAACTTGGAAGCTTGTCAAAAGCTAACAAGATCCTTGAGACTCAAGTTGAGTCACTCAAGAACAATGTAGCCTCTTCCTTCAAGAGCTCAACCCCCTCAAAGGCCTCATCCAAGGCAACATCACCTTGCAAGTGCTCCAACTTGATCCTTAAACTTAAGGATGAACTCAACCTAGCACAAGGCAAACAAGCACCTAAGGGTGCCATCTTTGACAAGGAAAAGGTGGCATATGCACGAAGTGCATTCACCAACACAAGACCACCCCATGTCAAGGATGGTCTTGGCTATACTAGAGGTGCAAGGCATAACGCCAAAACCTCCAAGTATGGCAAAGACATGATTGTCTTTGTTAAGGGGAGTTCATCATCAACTAAAATTGAAAAGAACTCACCCTCTAGCAACAAATTGCCTAAATCTGAATCGCATCCTCTATTTCATGATTTTGATGCATCTTATGTGCTAAAGAGGAACAAACACGGCAAAGTGTTTGCTAGATATGTTGGGCCACTCCGCAAGAGCCCCAAGCCTTGCGTGTGGGTGCCCAAATGCCTAACTACTAACGTGAAAGGACCCAACTCAGCTTGGGTACCTAAAAGGAAGGCATAACCTTGTCTTGTAGGCATACTCCTCCGGTGGATCGAAATGGGTGTTGGATAGCGGATGTACCAACCACATGACCGGAGAGAGAAGCATGTTCATAGAGTATGAGGAGAATAAGGACCCAAGTGAAGGAATCTTCTTTGGGGACAATAGCCAAGGGAAAATCCTTGGCTCCGGTAAAATTTCTATCTCCTCATTACATACTTTATCAAATGTCTTGCATGTTGATTCTCTAGACTATAATCTCCTATCCATATCACAACTATGTGATAGAGGATATAAATGTGTGTTTACTAGTGAGGGAGTGAGTGTCATTAGAGAAGGTAATGACTCGATAGCCTTTAAGGGAGTGCTCAAGGGAAAGCTCTATCTTGTGGACTTCACCGCGGATAAAGCTCAACTTGACACATGCTTAATGGCAAAAGCCAACATGGGATGGCTTTGGCATAGAAGGCTGGCCCATGTTGGAATGAGGAACCTTCAAAAACTCCTTAAAGGAGAGCACGTTCGTGGCCTAAAGGATGTGGTATTTGAAAAGGATAGGCCATGTAGTGCTTGCCAAGCGGGAAAGCAAGTAGGAGCTCAACACCCCTCTAAGAATGTCATGACGACAACTAGACCTTTGGAGTTACTCCATATGGATCTTTTTGGCCCCATTGCTTACATTAGCATCGGTGGCAACAAGTATGGTCTAGTCATCATTGATGACTTCTCTAGATATACTTGGGTGGTCTTCTTGCATGATAAGAGTGAAACCCCTGGTGTCCTCAAGAAATTTCTAAGGAGAGCTCAAAATGAGTTCACCATAAGGATAAAGGCTATAAGGAGTGATAATGGCACCGAATTCAAGAACATGCAAGTAGAAGAGTTCCTAGATGAGGAGGGCATCAAGCATGAGTTTTCCGCTCCCTATTCTCCACAACAAAATGGCATAGCCGAAAGAAAGAATAGGACGCTTATTGAGATGTCAAGGACGATGCTAGATGAGTACAAAACATCGGACCGGTTTTGGGCGGAAGCGGTTAACACCGCTTGCCATGCCGTGAACCGATTGTACCTTCATCGCCTCCTCAAGAAGACTCCTTATGAGCTTCTCATTGGTAAGAAACCCAATGTTTCTTACTTTCGGGTCTTTGGTAGCAAGTGCTATATCCTCAACAAGAAGCCTAGGACTTCGAAGTTTGCTTCAAAGTCCGATGAGGGTTTCTTGCTTGGATATGACTCAAACACTCATGCGTACCGTGTGTTCAACAAATCCTCCGGAATTGTTGAAGTAGCACGTGACGTGGTGTTTGACGAAACTAATGGCTCTCAAGGGGAGCAAGTTGATCAACATGCCCTTGATCAAGAGGAACCTCCACTAGAAGCTCTAAGGAGAATGGCACTTGGAGATGTTTGCCCACAAGAACCATCTCAAAGCCCAAGTGACCATCATCATTATGAAGTAGGTCAAACCCCCATTGGACAAGTTGGAGATCCACTAGATACTCCCCAAAATGATAATGAGAATGGAGATCAAGGGGGAGGCTTGGATCAAGGGGGAGACCAAAGTGAAGAAGATGAACCAAGTAATTCAAGAGGTCAACCCCCGCATCCTCGTGTTCATCAAAGTGTTCAACGGGACCATCCCGTTGACAACATTCTAGGAGATATCACAAAAGGAGTAACAACACGCTCACGTGTTGCAAACTTTTGTGAACATTTCTCTTTTGTCTCATCCTTGGAACCACATAAGGTTGAAGATGCCTTAAGGGATCCGGATTGGGTAGTTGCCATGCAAGAGGAGCTCAACAACTTTGAAAGGAACAAGGTTTGGGAGCTTGTCAAGCGCCCTCAAGCTAATGTTGTTGGAACCAAGTGGGTGTTTCGCAACAAACAAGATGAGCATGGCGTGGTAACTAGGAACAAGGCACGACTTGTGGCAAAAGGATACTCACAAGTTGAAGGATTGGATTTTGATGAGACATTTGCCCCCGTAGCTAGGCTTGAGTCAATTCGGATACTATTAGCCTTTGCTACTCATCATGACTTCAAACTCTACCAAATGGATGTTAAGAGTGCATTCCTTAATGGCCCAATCAAGGAAGAAGTTTATGTAGAGCAACCTCCAGGGTTTGAAGATCAAAACTATCCTAACCATGTTTACAAATTGCGAAAGGCTCTTTATGGTCTCAAGCAAGCTCCTAGAGCTTGGTATGAGTGCTTAAGAGACTTTCTAGTTGAAAATGGTTTTAGGATAGGAAAAGCGGATTATACCCTTTTCACAAAACACTTCAATGAGGATCTTTTTGTGTGCCAAATATATGTGGATGACATCATATTTGGTTCCACAAATAAGGTGTTTTGTGATGAGTTCTCCAAGATAATGACGGAGAGGTTTGAAATGTCCATGATGGGTGAGTTGAAGTTCTTTCTAGGATTTCAAGTGAAACAACTCAAAGAAGGGACGTTCATAAGTCAAACTAAGTATACTCAAGATATTTTAAGAAAGTTTGACATGGACAAAGCAAAACCCATCAAAACCCCTATGGGGACAAATGGACACCTAGACCTAAATGAGGACGGTCCAAGTGTGGATCAAAAGCTATATAGGTCTATGATCGGATCACTTCTCTATCTTTGTGCATCTAGGCCCGATATCATGCTAAGTGTGTGTATGTGTGCACGCTTTCAAGCAGCACCCAAGGCTTGTCATTTGACCGCCGTTAAAAGGATCTTGAGATATCTAGTACACACACCTTCCCTAGGACTTTGGTACCCCAAAGGATCTAAGTTTAACCTCATTGGATATTCCGATGCAGATTATGCGGGGTGTAAAGTTGATAGGAAAAGCACATCGGGTACATGCCAATTCTTGGGTCGATCTCTAGTGTCTTGGTCCTCCAAGAAGCAAAACTCTATTGCTCTATCCACCGCCGAAGCGGAATATGTTGCAGCCGGAAGTTGTTGTGCACAATTTCTTTGGATGCGACAAACTCTTAGGGATTATGGGATTAACCTGCATAAAATTCCACTCTTGTGTGACAACGAGAGCGCAATCAAGATAGCCCATAATCCGGTGGAACACTCTAGGACCAAACATATAGACATTCGACACCATTTCTTGCGAGATCACTCAATGAAGGGAGACATTGAGATTTCGCATGTGAGGACGGAACATCAACTTGCGGACATCTTCACCAAGCCTCTTGACGAGAAGCGTTTCTGTGAGCTAAGAAGTGAGCTCAACGTGTTGGATTCTCGGAACGTGGCTTAAACCACATTCCTCATATATTTTGAGCCACATTTCGAAAAACTCCTCTCTATGTCGATTTCTCCTCAAATTTGTTTGAGAAATCTATTTTCTTCATGAAAATGTTCATAAGTTGTTCTTTATTGACTCATAATCATGTTTGTCATGTTCTCAATGCTATATCTGTCCAAAAGGACTTATCTTTATGGGCAAAACACAAATATATTGTTTTTCAGCCCAACTGGACCGGACTAGTCCGCCCCTATGGCCGGACAAGTCCGGGTCAGACTAGTCCGCGGCTAGTCCGCACACCGGACTAGTCCGGCCTTCCACCGGACAAGTACGGACCCGGACTAGTCTGGGTCTGGTCCGCAGACCGGACTAGTCCGGCCCCTCAACCGGACTAGTCCGACCCTTGGGGACTTAAACCCCCAGGCGGCCCGGACCCCCTCTCTCTCTCTCTCACTTGACTCTCAAGCTTCCACGCGCGCACAACCGCCCCCAAATCGGCGATTTTGCGCTCCAACCACCAAAACTCAACTCCAATCCGCGCATCGAAGTCCTTGGGAGTGAGGGATCACTTCCCCGCGCTCCACCTTCGAGATCCACGCCGATTTCGACGACTCAAGCGGATTTTTGAAGGTATTTCACTGTTCCTCAAAAACTAGCCCCATTCTTGATTCTTCAAGTTTTTGATAGGAACACCTTCATTAATGTTGTCCTATACACCCTTGCGATCATAGCCTAGGAGTATTGCGCATTGGTTCACAAATTTTTCGATGAATCGATTAGGGTTAGGGTTCTTCCTGTGTAACCCGGACTAGTCCGGCCACCAGGCGGACAAGTCCGGCCGGCGGACTAGTCCGCCCCTGGGACGGACAAGTCCGGTTTGCACAGGGCAAACCCTACTTCTAGTTGGTTCTCGAGATCTTTTCGGCAATACTTCTTCTTCCTAGGCTCATATCTTCCTCTCTCCATCCTTTGCACAGAATGTCGAACTCCGAGCGCTCTCCTCCGCGTGTCAACCTCGAGGGGCGTACCAAGGCCCAAATTGCCGAGGCTCGGACTAAGGCTGCGCTAATTGAGGCGCAGAAGGCCAAGGAGGAGAGAAAGCTCAAGGCACTCGAAGCATCCAAGGTGGCTGCGAGCATCTACAATGAGGATGAAGCCATTGCCCGTGCCACGGCAGAATCACTGAATGAGCTGAGGAAGAAAAAAAGGGAGGACAGGGAGGCACACAACTCCAGGGCTGCTGAGGCCAGTGCCCCCAAGAGAAAGAAGCTCGTCACCGTTGGCGAGAAGGCGAAGGGCAAGGAGCCAGCTCAAATGGAAGCTGAGCCTCGGGTTGAGCGTGACCCGAAGAAGGGAAAGGCCCCGGCTCCTGTCGAGCCAAAGAAGAAAAAGCCAGCTGTCAAGATGTCATCAAAGAAGGCAGCTGGAGGTGTTGTGATCAAAGAGAAAGGGAAAGCCACCTCCATTGGCCCCCTTGAAGTTCACACACCAGAGAGGAATCCCAACAGACAGAAGGAATTGTCTGCTAATGTATTTCATGGCAAAGGGGCTGAAAAGGCCAGGAGGCTAAGGGAAGAAAAGGTCTACAAGTTTGAGAGGAGCACGGCAGATCCCAGATTCTGGTGTGACTTCCATTGTGACTACTACCGGCTGGTCTATCAGCAGATGAAGAAGCCGGTAATAGAAGCTCAATGGGTTGACTGGGGTTAAATGGCCAACAAGCAACATTCTGCTTTCGACGCCGTCATCGAAGCCGCTGAGCGCCATGACCTCAAGCAGATCATGGGATTCAAGTATGACTGGAACGTCGAAGTGATTCTGCAGTTCTACTCCACCATCTACTTCACCACCTCTGGTGACAGGAAAATTATTTGGATGACTCATGGTGAGCAGTACTCAGTCACCTTCGCAGAGTTTGCCAGAATTTTAGGGCTTGAGACACACATGGATCATGAGATTATAATCTCTAACCTTAAGGCCGTGGATCGTGAAGAGCTAGCATATATGTATCCAAGTCACGTTCCATTTGATGCCGGCCTCACCCGCAACATCAAGCCCTTCTACAGCATCATGAACAGAATCCTCAGACGGACGATAGCACCGAAGGACGGTGATGCTGGGGTGATTCAAGGGAATCTGAGGCACCTACTACTTCTGATCGATGGGGAAGAGAAGTTCAACCTCGTCGATTACATCTTCGACGACATCTTCAACATCTCGCACACTCCCAACCGTGCTTGCGGGTATGCCCCCTACATCATGTGCCTCATTGAGAAGGTGTCGGGCGTGACCTTTGTCAAGGACGTGTCGCATCGCCCGCTTCGTCCTCAGAAGCCCCCGAATGTCCCTGTTCCCCCTCGTCGCAAGAATGCGGATCCTCCATCTCGCCCTGTGGCACCTCCGTCTCCACCTCCGCCTCAATCAATGAGTGCCTTCTTCAAATGCTTCAAGGCGATCTTCACTTCTTGCCGGAAGCAAGAGATTCGCGCTCAACGGGCACACAAGCGTCAAGAAAAATACCTTAAGGCGGTGTGCGACAAGCTGGAGGTCCCAATGTCCTCTCCGGAAGTGGGTGATGGGGAAATCACTCCCTTCCCCACCTTCACCGCCGATGAGCTCGCCCAGCTCCAAGAGGATGGAAGCTCCTCTCGGGCTGCTCCCTCGGCAAGGAACTCCGACGACGACGACGACAACGCCGATGATCAAGAGGACGACGTCGAAGATTCCGAGGCCACGGAGAGTGGAAGTGGCGAAGACGAGGACTAGTTCTTAGGTCTTAGTTTCCTCCCTTCTTTTCCTTTTTGGTGCCTTGATGCCAAAGGGGGAGAGTTAAGGGGGAGTTAATCGTTTGTGGGCGTGTTTGTGATTTGTGGACTTGCTTTGTAATATATTCTTGCTCTTGGATGTTTACATTTGTGCAAGACTCGTTAATGTTGCTTACTATCAATATATTGCTCTTATTGTCAATCTTATGAATGTATTGATGTTATTCATGTCTTGCCACAAACTGTTGAGCACATCACGTAGGCACCCCACCATAACGTGTGTGGGTATGAAAGATCTCCTCCACCTCTTTTACATGTTGCATACATTGAGGGGGAGTCATTCATACGCACACATGTTATGAAAACCAAAACTTTATACTCTTATTTGTGAAGGACTTAATGTGTTGTCATCAATCACCAAAAAGGGGGGGATTGAAAGTGCATCTAGGTTCCCCGTGGGTTTTGGATGATTGATGACGACAATTAAGTCGCTAATGAGCTCAAGTGATCTTAGCACAGGTGTGGACTCGATCGGAGACGCAAACCATCAAAAAGGAAAAGGAAGGAAACGGAGTCAACTCGAAGCGTGGAAACTAGGGTTTCTAGCGTGTTGAGTTAGACTAGCCGTAGAATTAGGAGGGTGTGTGTGTAAAGTGCATTGAGATCAAGCTTGGGAGCTCAAAGTGGTTTAGAGGTCAAACCTATGAAAGAAATGAGTGAATGAGTGGTCTGGCCGTAGGGCCGGACTAGTCCGTGCAGGAGGCCGGACTAGTCCGTCCCTGGCCGGCCGAGTCCGTTGTCGGCCGGACCAGAAGGGTCTGACTGAGATCGGACTAGTCCGTTAATGGCCGAACTAGTCCAGGTAGCAGTGAGTGGGTTTTGGGACTAAGTCTCAAAACCACGGACTTGTCCGTTTTGGACCGGACCAAGAGGTCCTGAGTGAGAACGGACTAGTCCGCCCGTGGGGCCGGACTAGTCCGGGTTGGCTAGGAAAAGGTGCTTCTGTGGCTAAGTCTGGGAGGACCGGACTAGTCCGCCCTAGGGGCCGGACTAGTCCGTGGTCCTCAGACTAGTCCATTTTCACACGGAGCAGAAGGCTCTGTGTGAGATCGGACTAGTCCGGTGTGGACCGGACTAGTCCGTTCTAGAAGTGACCGTTTGAATTTGAAGTTTGGCGGGTAGCGTGACGATAGTGTGTCAGCTGTCGGGACCTGACAAAGGGGTCAGTGGTCCCCTAGGCCGGACTAGTCCGGGCCAGTGGCCGGACTAGTCCGCCCTTTTGCTGAAGTCAGCAGATTGGGCTTGGGACCCCTATAAAAAGGGGACCCCCGGCCTCATTTCGAATACCTTTGGAAAAACTCAAACCCTAGCGCCGCCACAGCCAACTTGGAGCACTCCTAAGCCTCCTTCTTGCCTACTTTCCCTCTAAAACTAATTCTTGAGTGGATTAGGGTTTAGTGAGGTGGAGAAGAGGAAGAACATCGCGCTTGTGCTCCCGGTTTGATCTCTTGCACTCGTTTGAGTCTTTGTGGGCTGTGTATTGAGTTTGCTTTATTGTGTTGATCACCTTTGTGGTGTGGGAGCCTCAGTTTGTGAGAAGCCCCAACGAACTTTGTAATCACCGTTGTGATTAGTGGAGAACCAAGTTAGGCCCGTGCGGTAAACTTGGTGAGGGAAGGGTTGTTGGACCCGGTCCTTTTGTGGACTCCTCAACGGGGACGTAGATTCCTTGTGTGGAATCGAACCTCGGGATAAAATCCTTGCCCCCTTGTGTTCTTCGCATTCATTCTATTGATTACTTTGTTCTAGGGTTGGTAGTCTCGTTTCATACTCTGCATTGCTACAATCTTGTGGAAACTTGATTTGCTCTTGTGTAGGTTGTTGCTCAACTTGACTTAAACATATACTCACTTGTAGCAACGAGAAAATTCCCTAAAACTTGCTAGAAACACTTTTTAGGGTTCTTCACGCAGGCTGACCGGACTAGTCCGCCCCCAGACCGGACTAGTCCGCCCCCTGTAATTTAATCTCGTTTTATTGAGTCATTTGCAGGTCAATTAGCCTATTCACCCCCCCTCTAGGCAACTTTCAATTACTGGACTGTGTGATGTAAGGAAGACTAAGCGATCAATATGGAGCATTGAAAGATTAAGGCATGAGTGAACTGTGCAACAAGAGGTTGTGACTTGGAAGTCGACCAATGAAGTTACACAAACTCATTAAGGAGTAAACCTAATTACGTGACAAGTGTGGTCGCAGGGTTCTGATACGGATGAACCAGGTTGAAACTCTAGCGACACTTGGGAGTGAAGTGAGATCAACATTGTTTAGACTCAAAGAGTCATAACAAGCACTGTTAACCTAGCACGAGTACCAAGACAACGTTCAACTGACTTTTAGGTAAAGTAGTTTCTACGGCAAGCTTCTTGAGCATCGTTCAAGTGCTTACACGACGACACTAATGTAGTGTCTCCCGCAAGCTTGTCTAGATGAGCTCGATAAGCTTTTGGGACTTAAACATGATGCGAGACCTTGCCGTGAAGGCATGCTTTGCCATCTCGAGAAGATCGGATTAGCGACGTCCACATCGACCCGAACTCGTCAATAGTGGTGAACAGACTCCCGAACACCACCTTATGAGTCACAAGGTTGGTGATGTCGACTCGATTGTTGATAAGCGACTCAACAAACCTGCCGTCGATGAGACGGCATACCTAGTTAAGCAATTCCGCGGACGGTTAGGAAACATCGTCGACCTGAACAAGAAACTCTTATCCAAGGTTTCCCTTGGTCTAGTTTTCCTTGTCGGTCGCAACGTTCTCGCATTACTCAACCCTAGGTCATCGGTGATCACCGAACCACTTGGTTTGACCTAGAAGGCATTTCATCGAGCACCATGGCTACACCCAGGACTCGACGAGTCTCGCCTCGACTAAACCCTAATTTGGTTAAACGACTGTCGACCGTTGTGTTGTGGTTGTGTTCTAGCATCATGTACATTACAGGCATCCTTCATCTCGATGCCAGGACATGATGACGGCTCGGAGCGTCACGACGACGTCATGTGGTCAACGACGTCAACGCGGCTCATGGTGGAGCGCACGCACGGATATGCCAACGTGTTACAAACGACAAAGGAGGTCAACTTAAGGACTCCTATAGGAATGATATCAATGCATAAACTGGACGTACGACTTGATGACACATGTGTATCATTAGGTATCATGACGAATGGACATCGGTGACGTCAAGCAAGATATTTCAGTGCAAGGCTCACCTTGTAGGCATTTCGCCGAACAACTAGGGTGTGCACTTGATTTCCGTCGCTTCATCACCATTCAAAGGGCACCTTGGCACTTATCTTGGTCGATTTGCCACACCACAACAGACCTACATCCATAGACCAACATTGAACAGCGACACACTTAGTTTCGCCATGTAACCATTTCATCGAACACCTAGGCTGCAGTCACCGATCCAATCACTCTTGCAAAATAAGAGCTAACCTTGGATTAATGGTCGATACCATTGTGTCAAAGGCGTGTTCCCGAATTTTATCCATCACGCCAAACAATGGCCTTGCTTCCAAGACATAGCAACGGTGCAGAACGGGGTGACGATGCCAGGTGTCGGCGTTGGGTAGGAGACCCAGCAGGTTTTGGACAGTGGTGAGACCCGTAACGCGGCATCATGACGCAGACACGTGGGAGGTGTGCGGGCGACGCGGCTAGCACCTCGGTGGCATGGCGAGGACGAGTAGTAGGCAGCCATTGGCACGGCAGCAACAGCGCCAGGGCACGGCAACAGCGGAGCATGCCACTTTGAGCATGACCATGGCTTGAGGAAGCAGAACGGCGGTGCGGGCGCGAACAGCACGTCGTGGTGGCCGGAGGAAGCTGGTGAGGCGGCCGTGACTGCGCGTCGGAGGAGGCGGCGAGGCGCTTGGCGGCTCGGCGCTGCCCGGCGAGCGGCAGGTTGGCCAGGGGTGCACACTGCAGGCGGTGGGGAGGAGCTGGGCGAGGCAGGGGCCGGCTGGGAGTGAAGCGCCGGGGGCGAGCGGCGGCGGGATGCAGGGCTGGCGAGGAGGAGGCGCGCGGGCCTGGGGGATGCGGCGCCGTGGACGGCCGGCGGCGTGCAGAGCCGAGAGAGGAGAAGGCGCGGCGCACGGGCACGCGTGGCGGTCAGGCACGGCGAGGGAGGTGCGTGGTACGGGGCCGCTGTGGCCAGAGGCAAGGCGAGCGGCCAGGCCGAGCGGCGCACGGCGCTGAGGGGCGCGAGCTGGAGGCGAGGAGGCGGCCGAGTGTCGTGGGTAGGACCGGGAGGAGGCACGACGCTGGGGATAAGGACCGGTGCGACGTCGTGGTGGCCATCGCGGTGGCACATGCATGCGCCTGCGTGGAGGTAGGGGAGGAGAGTGTAAGCCGGTGCCGACCTGACTGGTGGGGACCACCTGTGGGACCCACTTCCCTCTTCTTCTTTCCAAAATTCCAATAGGGCAAGCAAGCATGCTTCAAAAATAGTCAAATTTGGCCCAGTGACTAAATAAAATGTGGAGAATTTTATGGTGCAATCAGATTCCAAAACTGAGTAAGTTGAATTTGAACTCAGATTTGAATTTGAATTCAAGTGGTGATACTTGACTCAAGGAAATAAATAGTAGATTAGGTTCAAAAATCCTGAAACTTTGAAGTTAACCTTTTTGAACCATAAGGGACCTCAGGAATAATTTGGAGTTGATTTGGACAAGGTTGAGCACGAAGTTTAAATTTGAAGTCGACGTTGATTAAACTCTCAGTACGTGTCCAATAAATGGGAAACGTGCTTCAAAAATTTTGAAAATTTACCAAGAGTCTATTTGGAATATTAGAAGGTCATGGAAAAATTTACGGCATGAGATTTGAATATTTTTGGATGTCCCATTTTAGGGTTGGAATAATTCCTTTTTCTTTCTCTCTATTTTGCTTTCTTTTCTCCTTTAATTTTTTTCATTGAAAATGTGAATACTTGGTAATTAAGGAGTTTACACCTTAAGTTCCAAATACATTAGCAAACATGTTCTGTATGTAAAATTTTAACAAGTCCCTATTTTAAGTGAACATTGGTTAACTCATATGGTTCATGTGAGTTTGGATTTCCAAGTCCATTTTCAGAATTTTTAAGTTCGCATTTGTGCGTTTTTGTTCTTCCAAAAAGCGGGCTTTTACAATCATCATCTTCCATGGGATCATTTGCTTGAGCGGAAGTGGGTGGCCTAGTCCTCACAAACTCTCCCAATCTGTTATGAGGCAGTGGTGGTGGTGGTAGGGGCATATGGGACTGGTTCTGATTATTGGCTCACAACTGTCCCCGAGTTTGCATCATGGTCTACATGAGCTGATTCTGCATAGCCAACAACCGATCAAGGTTGCTAGCCCCAAGTACAAGGTTGTTGTTGTTGTTCTGAGGCGCTCCACTGTTATCCTCTTCCTAACCATTGGCATTCCTTTAGTTGTGGGTCCTCGGCATCTGAAGAAAAGAGCAAGAGATAAAATAATTTGGAAAACGTCCCCAACTATATGCATCAAGGAATATGAAAATAATCAACTACCTATACTAGCCTATATGGATGTGGCAAGCGCTAAAGCATCCCACAATCCTCTACTAAGCACACAAGCACAGAAGCAACTTTTACATAGCGATCAGCACACCAAACAAACCTCGACTATTCCTTAGTGCTCCTATGTGCTTTAAAGTGTCCATTCTATCTAGGTTGCATCCTACGGTCAACCTGTGGCTCCGATACCAATTTGTGACACCTGGTTCCGAAAAAGAACCAAGTAAATGCGTATGTATGCCCAGGACATTGATCACACATACACGATTGCATCACAACACAAATTAATTAAAAAGGTACTTTTATTAAAATATTCAAATAATCCTCAAATTAAAACTTTAATGATCATTATTAATAAATATTAAACTAAAGTTGCGGAAATAATATAAACATTAAGCTAAGCAACTAAGCAAACTAAGCATAGGGAATATGGCGTAGCTCCAAGCAATCCACACGCAAGTTGACGGCAGCACACAGCCTAGTACTCCGCATTATCCTCTAGAAACTCCCAAACATCACCTGAAACTATTGGTGGGGGAATTGCAAGGGTGAGCACATGTCGTACTTAGCATGTGTGGGAAAATAATGACATGTAGCTTAAATAGATAATGATAATAAATAACGTCTATTTGCTAAAAAGTATAATTAAAACATATGAAAAGCATCTTACAATGTCTATGTGAATTAATCCCATTATATCCCAAATAAACATAATAATTCATATCCAACATTCATTATCCATCCATATGCCAGAATCTTACCACCATCATTAGCCCTGACCATTTCTCATCATCCCATCCATAACCATAACCAAACCATAACCAAATCTCATGTTCCACTCTAATCATGGAAGTTGTCCAGGTGCTCATAATCGGGAGAACGACTGTCATGATAATTTTTAACACTCTGTAGAGGTTGTACCATTTTACCCACAAGTTCGTGATTTCATCACCCGTCAGCGACTAAAGAAACCTCCCTTATGCCAATTACACTTTCTTAGGTGTATGGCCAATAGATCACAAAATAGACTTTACAAAGGGATTACCAGGATATTCAGACCTACTAAGGCTTCACTGGTGGTGATGCCTCCAACCAAGCAAATCAAACCAAGGGGCCACTCTTGTGCCGTTCGGATCCTAGGGCAGTCCCGCCACTATTGCAAACCCAACCGACTCCCATTCCTTGCTCTCCCAAATGGTCCGAACAATGCTGGCAATACACCTTTATAGTTGGCTAAGCCATACACATACTTGGCCTTGCGGTGGCACTGTTGTCCTTGCTTATTCTCGCATGAACCGGTTCTTAGATCCGAGGCAAGCAAACAACCATATCATCCAAACCAATCCACAAATGATGCTTGCTTAGATTTCCCAAGTCCCATGTTACCAACTAACCATGTCCATTAATTCACATCATCCATAATTTCATTAGTTCATAATTAAGCTATTTGATTGTTTTTCCAATCCCAATTAATTAGAGCAAAGCAAAAAGGTAAAATTAAAAAACCCTTCCTGACTATCTACAATATTTTCCAAGCGACAACGATGGTTAAACAAGTCTAGTAAACACTTATGTTGGGTTTCCCATCAAATTGACACAAGCATGCAGTTTTGCAAACAAAACATTTAAAAACAGGATCAAAATGATCAAGGACACTTGCCTTGCTCTTGAGACTGATTAGGATCAAAAGCTTTGAAATTCTGGTGCTGGAGGTCCTCGATAGTACCTTCTAGAGCAAAACCTTCTATTCCGAGCAATAAACGTGCAAAACAAGCATTACAATCAATAAATAATAAATATTACTCAATATGCCATGACATGCATGAATAATGCAATTATGGAGTAATGCATATTATCAAGTTGCTATCATTGCTTACTAACTAGTTACAATTAAGTATTACATGTTAGATCAAGTTTCAAGTCATTTCGGAAATTGTTAAAGAAATTCTAGGAATATTCATAACAGGCAGACTGGACTAGTCCGCACAGGGACCGGACAAGTATATTCTGGTACACAAAGAAAATCGGACTGGTCTGCACTGGAGCCGGACAAGTCCGTTGGCTAGGGTTTGGGTGAGTTTTCAATTAGAGCATAGTTAAAATTATTATGGAACCATAATTTTACGTAGAAAAGATGGATCTAAGATAATTACCATGAATCCTAGGGCTCAAGGTTTGAGGATTCAAGAATTTGACGTCAAGATCGAAAGAGACGAAGAAGTGACGAAGAGGGATGTTGATGACGAAGGGTTGAGGATGAAGATCATAGTGGCGACAATGATCTTGCTTGATCCTCCTCCTTCCACCCTTCTCCTTCTTCTCCCTGCGGTAGAGGCTCCTTGATGGTAGCTCTCGCAATCTAGGGTTAAGAGTTCGCTTCAATTGTGGCAAAGAGATGAAAGGGTGCTTGTTGGGGTGTTTATATAGGGTGGAGGTTGTAGGGTTTAGGTGGAATTCGAGTATAAGGCGGTGGAGGCCAAGTAGGGCTCCCACATGGGCTCCACAGAGGTTGGACACGACGTTCATGGGACCACTCAAGGCAATAACCCAATAACATGTCATGGAGAAAGAAATAGAATCTGAGTCAGGCACACCGGACTACTCCGTTAGGGGATCGGACAATTCTGTTATGGGACAGAAAGTTGAAAGGGCAAGTCCGTAGATGGTCCGAAGAAGTCTGAAAATTGTCAGAAAAGGAAATGGACAAGTCCGGTGGGGGCCAAACAAGTCCAGAGGTCTTCTCAGATTTTCAAAAACCGGTCCAAATGAAGAGTCACCAGACAACTCCGAAGATTTCCAGTGATGGATACCGAACAAGACCGTACTCTGGAACGGACAAGTCCGGATGACAATAGAACCGAATTTCGACTAGTCTGCAGCAAAACGGAAGAGTCCGGGAGACAACAGAAAGCAAAACAGACTAGTCCGGGTTCAAATCGGACAAGTCCGCACTGACATAGAATTTTAACTGTAGATTTGGTTCTAATTCATTTTAAACTTGTTTCTTTTGTGTTGCTTAATTTTAAACATTTATAAGAATGTATGCAATGCATGATGGATGGAAATGAGAGTGTTACAGATCTAGACCAAAAACTACCCAAATCGGCATTGATGCCACTATTGGGAAATTGGTGGTATGCTACTCCAGAAATTCTATCGCATCACCCAGGAAACATGGGAGTACAGAGGTCATAGATCCTTACCACTAGACACACAGTGCAGCGGAAGATCTAGTCTTAGATGCGTGTCGGTGTAGGGGAAGTAGATGACCTCGTTCGTCTCCTCCTCATCCTCGTCACAGCAGCGGGTAGACGATCATGTTTGTCTCCTCCACGTCCTCTTCACGGCAATGGTTAGATGATGACGTTGATGTAGCCGATCGATGCAGCAGTAGCAGCAGCGCCTCCACAGAGTCTTCACGTACGGGAAGGAACACTGTGCACCGATGTGCTAGCACCGCGTGCGTGACAAGAGCTTCGGCGTGAGGCTTGAGAGGGGTGGCGGCTACTGGCTTTTAGTTCACAGACCCATTAGTATCTTAATTGCTCACGGATCAAATATCCAACAGGCCTTAATCCGAATTGTTATTATTTCCTCTCAGGCATATCACCAACACACTCACACATTCATCAGAGAGCCCCTCATTCAGGAGCTCGACCTGACAATGTTGCGGCGGCTAGGCGTCAACATTCGGGTCATCAATGGCGACTCCATCTTTGACGCAGACATGTGTCCACGAGGCCCTTGATGATTGCAGGGAGATCGCTTCGACACAACGTGATACGCGCTACAACTTGACGGCTTCGACCTAGTTCTGAGAGTTCAGTGGTTGTGTTACTTGGGACCCATCCTCTAGAACCTCGAGGAACTCAAGATGAAGTCATGGCGCAGGGAACGTGAGGTGGTTTGGACGGGGCTGCACCGCATGCCCCTGTGTGCGCTTCGGTGGTGCCACCCACCGACATGATGGGTGCCCTTCTATGTGTGCGCTTTGCTGGTGCCACCCATCGACATGATGGACACCCTCCTAGATGGCTTCCAGGACCTCTTCGATGAGCCAAGCAGTCTTACTCCTCCACAACGCATGACCACTGCATCAAGCTCCTCCGGTTACAACTCCATTAGCTTTCCGAGCATACCGCTACCCCCGGCTTTTCAAGGAAGCAATTGAGAAGCAGTGCGCTGAGATGATTTGCTATGGCATCATCTGGGAGTGCACCTCTGCATTGTCCTTGGTAGTGTTGTTGGTCTGTAAGGCCGACGGCACGCGACGCTTCTGCATCGACTATTGCAAGCTCAATGGCCGAACTTTGAAAGACAAGTTCCCTATTCCGATAGTTGAGTAGCAGTTGGATGGGCTCCATATCACGAGGTTCTTCACCAAGCTTGGCCTACACAACTGCTACTTCTAGGTGTGCATGCACCCGGACAACATCCACAAGACGGCATTCCAACTCATGGAGGCCACTATGAGTTCTGGTTGATGTCATTCGGTCTCACCAATGCATCATCCATGTTCAAGTCATTGATGAATGACATCCTCAACCCGTACATTAGGAAGTTTGTGCCTGTCTTCTTTGATGACATCTTGGTGTATATCAGGTCCTGGGGCGAACACCTCCAACATAAGAAACAAGTGTTCTAGACACTCGGGCGCACAAACTGTTCCTGAAGAAGTCCAAGTGCTTTTTTGGCCAGGAGTTCGTATCCTACCTGGAACACATCATATCCTCCCAGGGGTGGTGATGGATCAGACCAAGGTGGAGGCCATGGAGCATTGGCCTACACCTATGTCCCTACGAGCCTTGCAAGGCTTCCACGAGCTCACCGGCTACTACCACAAGTTCACTACAGGGTATGGCGCGATGGTCGTGCCCCTCACCGCCCACCTCAAGCGGGAGGCATTCCGCTGGACACACGATGCGTAGGACACCTTTTCTCAGCTCAAGAAAGCGCTGATGACATCGCCTCTTCTTTTAATGCCAGACTTCGACAAGCACTTCATCATGCACTACGATGCGTCGGGCACCAGCTTTGTGGTAGTCCTGCACGAGGGTGATGGTGCCATCGCCTTCTTCAACTGCGTTGTAGCTCCTCACCACCAGAAGCTACCAGTGTACAAGAGGGGGCTGATCGGCCTTGTAAAGGTCGTGCGCCACTAGGAACCTTACTTGTGGGGTTGCTCCTTCACTAATCGGACTGGTCACTTTAGTATTAAATACATCCTTGATCAGTACCTTACGATGATTCCCCAGCATGCATGGCTGAGCAAGCTTTTTTGCTATAATCTTTAGGTTGAGTACAGGTTTGGACGTCTGAATGGGGCAGCTGACGCCCTGTCCCATCACGATAAGGAAGACATGGCAATACAAGTCATTCAGTGCCAATATTGCACCTCTTGGAGTCTCATCGTACTTTAGGATCGTTGAGCATGTGAAAATCTACCAGAGGGGGTGAATGGTAGATTAAAACTTTTTTTCAGCGGAAGCAACTAAAACCCCTCAGCAGAAAATCAATTTATTAAGAAACTATGTGTGCAACTGATCTAAACGCGTTCAACCGTAACAAAAGTAGTAGATATCATAAATAATCTAGTCACGAAGACATAACAACAAGAATCATGGAAAATCGTCGAGAAAACTCAAGTTATGATCGAAAGATCAATCAAAGGTCAATCTGTTCTACCCGAGTAAAAATAGATCTGCAACACTGCAAAGAAACTCGCATAAATCAGAAACCACAAATCCAGTAACTGTGAAATTTTAACTCCAGCGCTAGGTTGTACTAGCTTTGGTAAGCTCCGGCGCTAGGTTGTACTAGATTTTGTACACTCCGGTGCTAGGTTGTACATGCTTTGTTAAGCTCCGGCGCTAGGTTGTACTAGCTTGGGTAAGCTCCAGCTCAATCTCCGGTTAGCTTTGGCAAGGTTCAGAGCTTGATCACAATGTTCCTTCTTTTACTATGAAATGTTTCGAACTTGCTTTACATTGTTGGAAAAATTGCTTAGTATTCATTTGCTAAGTTTTTGGTGTGTTTTGGTTGATATGGCTGACATCATTTTACTGTGGTTTTGCAACATTCTTATGTGAGGTGCTCACATAAGGTGTTATGTTCAGAACTAACTTGAGTCAAGTCGCAGACTTGGGCTCGTATGGATTGGTTTTATGTTCATGTGCAAGTGTTGCTTGAGTTCATGTCATGGCTGGTGACAGGATCCTTTGGAGTAGTCTTAGGGAGGAGATGAGGTTCCAACAACCAAGTTCAGGAAGAATTGTGGTTGAGCGGGTCAGGAGGTCGCACAGGATGATTGAATCAACGGCAGTGCATATGAAGGTTACTGAACGTCGAAGGAAAGTGTTCACATGTATGCATGCGGTGCATGAATTGGCAACATGGTTCTGAAGACGGGTTAAGGAAGGAAAGATCTGGTTGGAAGGATCGGATCGTATCGGTTGATGACTTTGGCTGCAGCTGAGTCGTGTTTGACTCAAATATGGAAAGATTTGAGCTGGTTATGTTAGGATTTCGTTTGGGTCACGAATTTGGGTTGTTTTAGGAATGTGGGATACATTCCTAAGGTGTTTGGAAGTTTTAAGATTGATTCTATCTACGTATAGAAGAGTCTTGAGCAGTTATGGAAAGTTACGATTCGTTACTTGAGTAGAATTAAAGTCCTAGTTAGTTTTGGGTTGGCCTAAGGGCTGGTTATATAAGCAAGAGAGGTCAAAGCTCGTGATGCACGACTTTTGGGCTGTTCCTCTTGTGTTCTATTGAATAAAGATTGTAGTTTAAAGGAACTTTTGTGCCTTGTTCGTCCGACTTGTTCCAGACAAGTTTTTCTCGTCGAGTTTTCTGCACAGCACTACCTTTCTTCGGTGGTTTTAACATAACTCGAGTTTTACAGATCCAATTGATGTGACTCTTTTTGGGTTGTCTTCACAACTTGATTATATATCATCTGAAAAAATTTCACGGTCATTGGATTTGTTTTCTTTAATCTACACGAGTTTATTTGCAGTATTGAAGATTTGTTTTTTACTCACTAGAGCAGATTGACCTTTGTTCGATCTTTCGATCGTAACATTAGTTTCTCTCGACGGATTTAAGTGATTCTAATTGTGTCTTCTTCGTGACTTGATTCTCTCTTATATCTATCACTTTTGTCATGGTGAAACACTTTTAGATTAGTCTCACACAAGATTTCTTCAACAGATCGTTTTTCGGCCGAGGGGTTTTCATTGCTTCCGCTAAAAAAGGTTTAAATCTACCATTCACCCCCCCTCTGGTAGCTTTTTACGTGCTCTTCGATCCTACAATTGGTATCAGAGCAAGGTTGCTCTAATCTTTGTGATTTGCACGTGTTTTTGACTAATCCTCATGGAGAAGTACTTCACAAAACCTTGTGTGTTTGTTGCCATTGATTTTCAGGTTTGGTAAGCACGCATGGAAGATTTTATCCAGGCGCAAGGCTTCAGCATATGGGAAAAAGGTATACAAACCTTATGAAGTGCCACCAAACGATCAAGTTACGGCTATGAACCTACGGGACATCGACAACAACAACAAAGCCCGAAACATTGATCATTCAAGGACTCACTCGGAGCGACTTCGACCGCGTTGCACACCTCTGATCGGCATACGATGTGTGGAGAGCGCTTTGCGACTATCACGAAGGATCAACGCGATCAAGGAGGTGAGAAAAGACATTTTCAAAAAGGAATACATGCATTTTGAGATGCAACCCGGTGAGTCTGTCGATGACCTTTTTGCTCGTTTTAATAAAATTCTTAGCAACTTGCATAGTGTCAATGTTAAATTTTCTGATGCTGAGAATGCTAAGCAACTTCTTAGTGCATTAGACATGTCAATCTGGGAGATGAAAGTTACGTCTATTCATGAATCAATTGTCATGAGTTCTCTTATATTAGATGTGCTTTACTCTAAACTAAAAACTCATGAAATTGACATCCTATCACGTAAGAATCTAAATAAGTCTATTGCATTTGTCTCACAACATGATATGCCTAGCTCCGGCCACTCATCATCTTGCAATACTCTTGCTTTATTGTCCACACTAACCCTGGAGCAGATTGAGGAATTTCCAGGAGAAGAACTAGCACATCTCTACTAGATTCTCAAAAGCATTGCAAAATGTTAGAACTAGGAGGAGAGGAAGCTCCAGACCACAGCGATGCTTTGAATGTGGTAAGACAGGACCTATACAGAATGCCCTAATCTTTCAGGTCCTACTACCCGTGATGAAAAGCAGAGCAAGGTCAATACCATCTCTAGAAACTCCAACAGGAAAAATAAGGGTACCATAGGATGCAAGATGATAAACATCTTCATCACCGCACTTCAAGAGCTCAGCTCAAGTGATGTAGACTTTGGAAGTGATGAAGATGATGACGATCTGGCCAACCTATGCCTTATGACAAGCAAAACAAGATCATGATCAAGTCAGGAGGATGCAGAACACAACAATGACGACGATGAGGTATGTTCTACATGTAATGAAATGTGTGATGCAATTTCTCGTGCAACTATTATTGTCAAGAAAAAGAAGAAAATAAATTAGGGATAATGCTGCAAAATTGAATCACTAGAATTTGAAATCAACCATTTGAAAACCTTGATTCCTAGTGATGATTCATGTCCCTCATGTGACTTAATCTATCAACAATTTTCAACATTAAGAAGTGCACACTACTCCACTCTAGATAGACTTGATGAAGAAATTGAAAAGAACAAAAAGCTGTCGGATTTTAATGTTAAACACTTAAAAAATGCTTATTGTTCTATAGATGATTCACATTGTTCTGCATGTGATAATCTTGACAAGAAACTAAAGGATGCAATAAATGAAATTTCCATTCTGAACAATGCTTTACGAACACATGAAGTTAAAAATTGTTCTAACTGCAGACTTAAGGGTAAAACTTCATGTGAAAACTGTCTAGACTTGTCTAAAAATCTTGATGACATGAATATGACACTAGAGTGGTTCAGTAATGGGAATAAGAATCTAGACTTGCTGTTAAATTCTTCTAAACCTTGCAATGATAAGACTGGTTTAGGTATTGATTCCCATGCTTATTCTAAAACACATCCACCACACGTTGTAAAAACATTTGTAAGAGGTTTAATCAAAACCTTCCCTAAGCAAAAGGATGTGATTTTTAAAACTGCAGGAGTGCTTTCTAATACTGTTTCTAATGTTGAATGCTCATCTAGACGTGATTACAAAATGAAATTTCATTGTACTTACTGTGATAAAGATGGTCATGTCGTAGATTTCTGTTATAGACTAGCTAAACAAATTAAAAAGGATAAAATGTTTGCTAGATCTCATACCTTTCATGATAATTCTGCCATGCTTGCTAAACATAATGTTAGAAACATGCAACCTGCTTTAATGAGTCATAAATTTGCAAAGGTAGCATTCGAACCTTCTGTTAAGAAATCTGCAAAGTCAGCTCCAGTAGTTCCGATAGCTCCAAGAGATCCCGAACCTTCTGTTGTTCCCTCCAGAACTTCAGTTTTTGCACCCGAAGCTTCAGCCTTTTCCCTTGGAACTTTTGCGTTCACCTCCATAGCTACTGGTTTTCATGCTAAACGCGTAACAACTATTAAAACTGTGGTTAAGAATAGAAAACCTCAACTCTTGACTCATAATCCTGCTATTTTGTTACAGTTTTCGCGTGTTGTGCCTGCTAGACATCATGTGACTCAGTACTGGATTCCTAAATGCCTTTTGACTAACCCCAATATTGAGTCATCGACGTATTGTGCTGATGTGTAGGTTTCACGCTTGAGGAAGGATAACATATGGATTGTGGATTCAGGTTGCTCGTGCCACATGACCAGTAACAAAGAATGGTTCTCCTCCCTCTCTTTTGTGTCACGTGTAGAGAATGTTACTTTTGCCGATAATTCTTCAACTCCTATTATTGCTAAAGGATCGGTTAGAGTAAATAATCACTACACTTTAAAAGATGTGGCACTTGTTAAAAATTTGAAATACAACATGCTTTCTGTTTCTTAGTTGATTGATGAGAATTTAGAAATAATTTTCTCTAAAAACTGTTGCAAAGTTGTAAATTCAAATAGTGAGCTTTTGTTTTACATGTCTCACTTTGGAAGAGTTTTTAAAGTTGATTTTGATATGAAACTTCTGAGCATAGGTGTCTAGTTGCCAATGATTTAAAAGATTTATTCCTCTGGCATCATAGACTTGGTCATGTAGGCTTTGATTACCTCACTCGCGTTAGTGCTCTTGATCGCATAGGTGGTTTACCTAAACTCAAAGGGTAGACATGCTAAGATGGTTGTAGGTTCACATGCCCCTCTCACGATGACTATGTCAACTGAACCTGGTCAACTTTTGCACCTTTACATCGTTGGCCCGACACGTGTAAAATCCTTTGGAGGTAAATGGTACGTTCTTGTAATTGTTGATGACTATTACAGGTACTCTTGGGTCTATTTTATGGCATCTAAGAATGAAGCTTTTACTCATTTTAGGACTTTATTTCTTTGACTATTAATGGATCACCCAGGGTCGTTAAAAGTAATCTGGAGTGATAATGGAACTGAATTTAAAAATCAATCATTTAATCACTTTTGTACTGAACATTGAATAGAACATCAATTTTCTTCACCTTATGTTCCACAACAAAACGGTGTTGTAGAAAGAAAAAACAGAACCTTAGTTGATATGGCTAGGAATGTGCTTGCTGAATATCAAACTCCTAGAGAATTTTGGGCAGATACAATTGCAACAGCTTGATATGTTTCAAATCGTATTTTCTTGCGCACTAAGCTTGGTAAAACACCTTATGAACTTCGATTTTTGGTTACAAATTCTTTGTAAAGAAACATGGAAATCTTGATAAATTTGAAGCCAGATCCGAATATGGCATGTTTCTTGGTTACCCATCTCACACTAGAGGATACTGTGTGTTTTTACTTGGAACTAACAAAATTGTGGAGACTTGTGAAGTCTCTTTTGATGAAGTTAGCCCAGGTACTAGCTCCAATATTGCAGGACCAGATCCATATCCTCGGGGGGAGGGTATTTTCGAAGAAGAAGAGTTGGTGACATTGCTTGATAGTTCCGAAACTGACATGTGTCCAGCTCAAAACATTGAACAAGCTCCGACTACCACCTCTGGTGGTCCTGATCGTCCACAGTCCACAAGCTAATCAATTTGCGATGAAATTAATGAAGAAGAAGCCTGTGAGACATCTGTTCCCCTATGGATTTACAAGAATCATCTCCTGCAACAGATAATTGGAAGCTTACATGAACGAGTTACAAGATCCAGGTTTCCCGACCCCAATTCTCATCCTCATTATGCTTTTGTTGCTTCCTTTGAACCCAAAGATATATCACACGCACTCACTAATGAATCTTGGATTATTGCCATGCAAGAAGAGTTAGAAAATTTTGAAAGAAATAATGTTTGGAAACTTGTACCTTCACCTCAAGATCACACATTAATTGGAAATAAATCGGTGTCTAAAAATAAACAAAGTGGGGATGGGGTTGTGATTAGGAATAAGGCTAGATTGGTTGCTCAAGGTTTCACACAAATTGAAGGTCTAGATTTTGATGAAACTTTTGCTCTAGTTGCTAGAATAGAAGCCATAAGAATCTTGTTAGCCTTTGATGCATCTAAAGGTTTCAAGTTATATCAAATGGATGTGAAAAGTGCTTTTCTTAATGGCTACATAAATGAAGAGGTTTATGTTAAGCAACCACCTGGTTTTTAAAATCCAGATTTTCGTAATCATGTTTTCATACTGACTAAAGCCGTGTATGGTCTAAAACAAGCCCCTATAGCATGGTATGAAAGGTTAAAAACATTCTTACTTGAAAAGGGGTTTACCATGGGCAAGGTTGATAAAATCTTTTTGTGCTTAAGCATGGCAATGATTCACTATTCGTTCAAGTGTATGTAGATGATATTATCTTTGGTTGTGCTTCTCATGATCTTGTGTCGAAGTTTTTAGCAATGATGAGTTCATAATTTGAAATGAGTATGATGGGTGAACTCACTTACTTTTTGGGGCTGCAAATCAAGCAAACCGAGGAAGGTACCTTTGTGCATCAAATGATGTATACAAGGGACTTCTCAAGTGCTTCAACATGGACAAAAATAAGCCTCTTCGGACACCAATGGGAACAACATCAACACTTGAGCTTGATGAGGATGGTGAACCGGATGATCAAAAAGAATATAGAAGCATGATCGGATCACTTTTATACCTCACAGCATCAAGACCGGACATACAATTCAGCGTATGTCTTTGTGCACGGTTTCAAGCCTCCCCATATTCTTCACATTGTCAAGCCATCAAAAGGATTCTTTGGTACTTACATGGAACTCAAGAATTTGGCATTATTCTTCCTTCTTCCTCAACCGTTACTTTGAAAGCTTTTTTAGATGCTGATTTTGGGGGTTGTAGGATTGATAGGAAAAGTACTTCCGGTTCTTATCATTTTCTTGGTAATTCACTTGTTGCTTGGTCCTCTATAAAACAAAACTCAGTTGCATAATCCACAGTTGAATTTGAATATGTAGCTGCTGCTAGTGCTTGCTCACAAATCCTTTGGATTGTTCAAACACTTAAGGACCATGGGGTTGATCTAGATAGTGTTCCACTGTTTTGTGATAACACTAGTACCATTTGCATTGCTAAAAACCCCGTGCAACATTCTAGAACTAAGTACATTGACATTAGGTATCACTTTCTCCGTGATAATGTTGAAAAAGGAAACATTGTGCTTCACCATGTAGATACCGAACAACAATTGGCTGATATTTTCACAAAACCTTTGGATTTCACTCGTTTTTGTTTCATTCGTAGTGAAATAGGGGTTATGCATCCTCATGGCTTAAATTGGGCGGGAGTTTTGAAACTTGGGAAGTCTATGTGTGAATCTGAACTTAAAATAATATGAGCATAGTATTTCATACATATATGACTTTGTCATTCCTTTTACATGCTGAAAGTTCTTACTACATTACTCATGTTATACATTTTGTAGTTTTTGCCATGACTAGTAATTGGAATAATTACTTACACTAAATTTGGTCATGATCGAACTTTCTTGCTGATTTGAACTTATTGCATGATCACAAGTGCTTTTAATCATAAAGAATTAATCAAGTAATCAACTCACATGTTGAGTTTTTATGAACAAATATAAATTGAGAAAAGTTCAAGAGAATATGCATGCATCGCACTTCCTCTTTTGAGATGGCTTATCATTGCACTTAGATATGAACTTGGAAGAAGTTGTGTATGACTAAATTCATGTCCTTAAGCTTCTGATTGTCAAATGACATAGACTTGGCTTGGTTGGTTAGAATAAGGCTGATGCGCATATAATCTCTTGCAAATGTCATATGATAAAAATTTGTGCTTTGAAAAATAATAAAGTGCAGCAACAAGTGTCATGCTTTTAAGTCTTGAAATAGTTAAGTTTGTGAGATCATGACTTGCTTAAATTTAATATTACACTTGATCTCTAGCATGGCTTACACTACTTTATGTTTTTCATTGATGTGATAGTGTAAGTTACGTGATAGTATGACTTGGATGAGCTTTGTTATATTTATATGTCATAATATGCTCATAACAATTAAAATTTCTCTTTTGTACCTTGCTGAATACATTCTCAAAAGGAGAGAGAAAATATGTGATTTTTTAAGGAGAAGTATGCAAGGGGGAGAAATTGATTATACATTGCACATATTCACAAGTGTTTGAAATTGATTATACATTGCACATGTTCACAAGTGTTTTTGGCAAGTTTTTTCTCAAAAGAAAAAATTGTTTATGTTGTGTTGCCAAAGGGGGAGAAATTGTTTTCAAAATTTTTAATGTGAATAATCCAATGTTCGGATTTTAAGTGGTGTTGCCAATGCATTCCTCAAGGGGGAGATTATGAGACCTATGTGTGCTGAATACATTGTCTTTGATGATATAAGTTCTAAAATTTTGCCAAAACACCTTTTTAGCAGGGTCCAACTCTAACTCCAAGTTTCTGCAGGGTTCGACAAAAGGTCCGACTTGTTTTGTCAAGGTCCAGCATGTTTCTGGGTAGCTCTGGTGAGCTTTGTCTTTAGCTTCGGCATGTCTTTGATAGCTCCGACATGGCTTTGGTAAGCTCCGGCGCTAGGTTGTACTTGCTTTGCTAAGCTCCGGCGCTAGGTTGTACTAGCTTTGGTAAGCTCTGACGCTAGGTTGTACTAGCTTTGGTAAGCTTTGCCGCTAGGTTGTACTAGCTTTGGTAAGCTCCGGTGCTAGGTTGTACTAGCTTGGGTAAGCTCTGGCTCAATCTCCGGTTAGCTTTGGCGAGGTTCAGAGCTTGATCGCAATGTTCCTGCTTTTACTGTGAAATGTATTGAACTTGTTTACATTGTTGGAAAGATTGCTTAGTAATCACTTGCTAAGTTTTTTCTATGTTTTGGTTGATATGGCTGATATCGTTTTACTACGGTTTTGCAACATGCTTATGTGAGGTGCTCACATAAGGTGTTATGTTCGGAACTAACTTGAGTCAAGTCACGGACTTGAGCTCGTACGGATTGGTTGTTTGTTCATGTGCAGGTGTTGCTTGAGTTCAAGTCATGGCTGGTGATAGGATCCTTTGGACTAGTCTCAGGGAGGAGATGAGGTTCCAACAACCAAGTTCAGGAGGAATTGTGGTTGAGCGGGTCAAGAGGTCGCACAAGATGATTGAATCAAGGGCAGTGCATATGAAGGTTACTGAACGTCGAAGGAAAGTGTTGGCACGTATGCATGCGCTGCATGATGTGGCAACATGGTTAAGAAGATGGGTTAAGGAAGGAAATATCTAGTTGGAAGGATCGGATCGTATCGGTTGGTGACTTTGGGTGTAGCTGAGTCGTGTTTGACTGAAATATGGAAGGATTTGAGCTGGTTATGTTTGGATTTCGTGTGGGTCACAAATTTGGGTTGTTTTAGGAATGTGGGATACTTTTCTAAGGTGTTTGGAAGTCTTAAGATTGATTCTATCTGTGTATAGAAGAGTCTTGAGCAGTTATGGAAAGTTACGATTCGTGAATTGAGTAGGATTTGAGTCCTAGTTAGTTTTGGGTTGGCCTAAGTGCTGGTTATATAAGCAAGGGAGGCCAAAGCTCGTGGTGCACAACTTTTGGGCTGTTCCTCTTGTGTTCTATTGAATAAAGATTGTAGTTTAAAGGAACTTTTGTGCCTTGTTCGTCCGACTTGTTCCAGACAAGTTTTTCTCATATAGTTTTCTGCACAACACTATCTTTCTTTGGTGGTTTTATCATAAATCAACTTTTACAGATCCAATTGATGTGATTCTTTTTGAGTTGTCTTCAAAACTTGATATCTATCATATGACAAAATTTCACGGTCATTGGATTTGTGGTATTTGATCTACATGAGTTTTTTTGCAGTATTGCAGATCTGTTTTTTACTCGGTAGAACAGATTGACCTTTATTCGATCTTTCAATCGTAACTTGAGTTTCTCTCGACGGATTTGAGTGATTCTTGTTGTTTCGTGACTTGATTCTCTCTTATATATATCACTTTTGTCACGGTGAAACACGTTTTGATTAGTCTAACACACGATTTCATCAATAGATCGTTTTTCTGCCGAGGGGTTTTTATTGCTTCCGCTGAAAAAGGATTAAAAACATTCACCCCCCTGGTAGCTTTTCGCGTGCTCTTCGATCCTATATATAACTAGCCTGATGGCCAACCCAATCCATGCTAGGACTCTAATCCTACTAAGTTTTAACCAAAACCTTGTATAACTACTCAAGACTCTTCCATACATAGATAGAAGCAATTTTAAGACTTACAAACACCTTAGTAACATATCCCACATGACTAAAACAACTCAAGTCTGTTCGACCTTTCTGACAATTTGTTTACGTCTACTTCTCTTCATAACGTCTTGGAACCTTGTTGCGACATACATGCAATCTTTTCACACGTGCAAACACCTTCCAACAACATCCACCATACTTTCATATGTATTGTTCTTGATCCAAACATGCTGCGTGACCTCCCAATCAACTCAACCACAATTCCTCCTGAACTTTGTTGTTGAACCTCATATTCTCCCTAAAACTAGTTCAATGGATCCCCTCACCAGCCATGTCTTGACCTAAAGCAACACCTGCACATGAATAAAAAACCATCCTTTGCTAGCCCAAGTCCTAAACTTTACTCTCATTAGTTCAAAAACCACAACACCTTACGTGAGCACCTCACATAAGCATGTTGCAAGCCATATCAAAACATTAACCACAGTAAACAGCCATAACGCTTCAAAAACATAGTAAAAGGATACTAAGCAAAATTTCCATAAGTGTAAAGCAAGTTTAAAACATTGCAAGTTAAAAGCAGAACCATTGCGAACTTGCACTGGACCTTGCCAACGCTAATCGAACTTTGTGCTGGACCTAGCCAAAGCTAATCGGACCTATTGTCGGACCTTGCCGGAGCTAACCAAAACATGCCGGACCTATTGTCGGATCTTGCCGGAGCTCGGACCTAGAGTCAGACCTCGTTGAGAAGGCTATTTTGACAATATTCAAAACTTTTATCAAAACAACCAATGTATTCAGCACACATAGGTCTCACAATCTCCCCCTTGATGAATGCATTGTCAACATCACTTAAAATCCTAACATTGGCTTATTCACATGAGAAGTTTTGAAAACAATTTTCTCCCCCTTTTTAAAATCAAATGAGAAAGAAATTTCAAAAATATTTCTCCCCCTATACATATTTCTATACATATTTCCCCCCCTTTGCTAATATATTCAGCAAGGTTCAAAAGAGAAATTTCAGTATTTATGAGCATATTATAACATATACATATAAAACAAAGCTCATCCAAGTAAAACTATCAAGGAACATACACTATCACATCAATGAGATACATAAAGTAGTGTAAGCCATGCTAGAGATCAAGTATAATTTTCAATTTAAGCAAGTCATGATCTCACAAACTTAACTCTTTCAAAATCTGAACCATAACAATCTGCATTTTATCATTTTTAAATCACAAAATCAGATCATATGACATTTGCAAGAGATTATATGCTGCATCTGCCTTATTCTAACCAACCAAGTCAAGCCTATGTCATTTGACAAATAGAAGCTTAAAGACATGGTTTTAGTCATACACAACTTCTTCCAAGTTCATATCTAAGTGCAATTATAAGCAATCTCAAAAGAAGAAGTGCTATGCATGCATATTCTCTTGATCTTTTCTCAAATTTTCATAAAAACTCAACATGTGAGTTGATTACTTGATTAATTCTTCATAATTAAAAGCACTTGTGAGCATGCAACAAGTTCAAATAAAGCAAGTAAGTTTGATCATGATCAGATTTAGTGTAAGTAATTATTCCAATTTCTAGTCATGGCAAAAACTACAATATGTATAACACGAGTAATGTAGTTAGAACATTCAGCATGTAAAAGGAATCACAAAGTCATATATGTATGAAATACTATGCTTAATTATTTTAAATTTAGATTCACGCATAGACTTCCCAAGTTTCAAAACTCCGCCTCAATTTAAGCCATGAGGATGCATAACCCCTATTTCACTAAAAGGTTTTGTGAAAATATCAGCCAATTTTTGTTCGGTATCGACATGGTGAAGCACAATGTTTCATTTTTCAACATTATCAGGGAGAAAGTGATGCCTAATGTCAATGTGCTTTGTTATGGAATGTTGCACGGTTGTTTAGCAATGCAAATGGCACTAGTGTTATCACAAAACAGTGGAACACTATCTAAATCAACCCCCATAGTCCTTAAGTGTTTGAGCAATCCAAAGAATTTGTGAGCAAACACTAGCAATAGCTACATATTCAAATTCAGTTGTGGATTGTGCAACTGAATTTTGTTTTCTAGAGGATCAAGCAAGAAGTGAATTACCAAGAAAATGAAAAGCACGCACTTTTCCTATCAATCCTACAACCCCCAAAATAAGCATCCAAAAAAGCTTTCAATGTAACGGTTGAAGAAGAAGGAAGAAAGATGCCAAATTCTTGAGCTCCATGTAAGTACCTAAGAATTCTTATGACGGCCTGACGATGTGAACACGTGGGGAAGCTTAAAATCGTGCACAAAGACATATGCTGAATTGTATGTCCGGTCTTGATGTCGTGAGGTACAAGAGTGATCCAATCATGCTTCTATATTCTTTTTTATCCACAGGCTCACCATCTTCATCTAGTTCAAGTGTTGTTGCTGTTCCCATTGGTGTCCAAAGAGGCTTCCTTTTGTCCATGTTGAAGCGCTTAAGAAGGTCTCTTGTATACTTTGCTTGATGCACAAAAGTACCTTCTTTAGTTTGCTTTATTTGCAGCCCCAAAACGTACGTGAGTTCTCCCATCATACTCATCTAAAATTTTGAACTCATCATAGCTGGACCGTGTGACTCATTCGTGCAAGCTTCCAATGATTTGTTGTGGAAGATGACTTTTGAGGATGCGAAGGGGACTAGACACTTCACAAGCTCCTTGTTCTTCATGTTCATCACAGATCGAAGAACTTGTGGCTTGAGTATGATCTGTACCAGATGTAGTAGTTGTTGGTGCTGGTTGTGGTGCGAAATCAACAACGTGATCAACGTCATTTGCTTCTAAATTTAAGGGGAGCAACACCACTTCTACGTCTTCTTTGATGAAAATACTCTCCCCCTGCGGATATGGATTTAGACCTACAATATTAGAGCTAGTACCTGAGCTAGCTTCATCAAAAGAAACCTCACAAGTCTCGACAATTTTGTTACTGTCAAGTAAAAGCACACGGTAGCCTCTATTATGAGATGGATAACCAAGAAACATGCCATTAACAGATCTAGTTTCAAATTTTTCAAGATTACCATGTATCATTTGCAACCAAAGACCCTAAAGTGTGTGACACTAGGCCTATGTCCAAAATGAAGTTCATATAGTGTTTTTCCTAGCTTAGCACACAAGAAAACACGATTTGAGACATAACAAGCGGTTGCAATTGCATCGGCCCAAAATTTCCTAAGACTTTGATATTCATCAAGCATAGTCCTAGCCATATCAACTAAGATTCTATTCTTTCTCTCTACGACACCATTCTGTTGAGGTACATAGGGTGAAGAGAATTGATTATCTATTCCTTTTTCAGCACAAAAGTGATCAAAAGATTGATTTTTAAATTCAGTTCCATTATCACTTCTAATTCCTTTTAAAGATCCAGGGCAGTCAAGTGAAAGACTAAGAACTAAACCTCTAAAGTGACTAAAGGCTTCATTTTTAGATGCCATAAAGTAAACCTCAGAGCATCTAGTATAATCATCAACAATCACAATAACATACCATTTACCTCCAAAAGATTGAGCACGTGAAGGACCAATGGTGTCAAGGTGCAAAAGTTGTCCCAGTTCAGTTTTCATGGTCATTGTGACAGGAGCATGTGAACCTGCAACCATCTTAGCATGTCTACAAGAAGAGCACACAATTTTTTTGTCTCCTTTGAGCTCAGGCAACTCACGTATGCGATCAAGAGCACTAACGCACGTGAGATGATCAAAGCCTACGTGACCAAGTCTACGATGCCAAAAATATAAGTCTTTTGAATAATTAGCTAGTAGATACCTATGCTTAGAGGATGACAAATAAAAATCAGCTTTAAAAACTCTTCCTAACCGAGACAAGCTAAAAATAAGCTCACCTTTTGAATCTACAACTCTTGCAGCAATTTTTTGTAAAAATAATTTCCAGATTTTCATATAGTAATTGCGAAAAAGAAAGAAAGTTGTATTTCAAATTTTTAACAAGTGCCACATCCCTCAAAGAGTAGTGATTATTAACTCTAACCAAACCCTTAGCAATTATAGGAGTTAAATAATTATTGGCAAAAGTAACATTTTGTACATGTGACACAAAAGAGAGGGAGGAGAACCATTCTTTGTTACCGGTCATGTGGCGTGAGCAACCTGAATCGACAATCCAAATATTCTCCTTCCTCAAGCGTGTAACCTACATAGAAGCACAATACGTCGATGACTCAATACTAGGGTTAGTCAAAAGGCATTTAGGAATCCAGTACTGAGTCACACGATGTCCAGCAGGAATAACACGCGAAAGCTGAGATAAAATAGCAGGTTTATACGCCAAAGTTTGAGAATTCTTGTACCCAAGTACTGACCTACAGGTTGTTACTTTTTTAGCACGAAAAATAGTAGGTTTGGGAGCAAACTTTGCATGTTTTTGACTCATAACAGCAGGTTGCATGTTCTTGACATTCGGTTTAGTTTGTGCAGCAAATTTTGCATGAGAGTTATGAGATCTAGCTTGTATTCTTTCCTCTTTCTGCTGTTTAGCTAGTCTATAGACAAAATCTATGGCATGACTATCTCTACCACAGTAGGTACAATGAAATTTAACTTTGTGTTCATGTCTACATGAGCAAACAACATGTTTATTATAATTCGAATAAGACTGCACCGCTGCAAATTTGGAAACCACTTCTTTTTATTTAGGAGCTGTTTGAATCAAATCACTTCCCAATGACATAAAATTTTAGATGGATGTGTCTTAGCATGAGCATGGCAATCAAAACCTAAACCAGTTTTATCATTGTAAGATATAATGGAATTTAGCAGCAAGTTTAGATTTTTATTACCATTACAAAACTGCTCTAGTGTCCTTTTCATGACATCAAGTTTCTAAGACAAGTCTAGAAAGTTTTCACATGAAGTTTTTCCTTTTATTTTTCAATTAGAATAATACATAACTTCATGAGAACATAAAGCATTATTCAAAATAGAAATTTCATTCATAGCATCATGTAGCTTACTGTTAAGATCAACACAACTAGAACAACACAAATCAATTGTAGAACAGCTAGCATCATTCATGTTTTTATCATTAAGTACAGCAAGCTTTTTGTTCTTTTCAATTTCAAGTTCAAGCTTATCAAGTGTGGAGGTGTGCGCACTTCTTAAAGAGCACAATTGTTCATATATAAGGTCACATGAGGAACAAGAATCATCACTAGGAATCAAAGATTTTAAACAATTAATTTCAGATTCTAGTGATTCAATTTTAACAGCATTGTTCCTAAGTTTTTTGTCCTTTTTCTTAACTATAACAGTGGCACGAGAAATAGCATCACACGTTTCTTTGCAAGTGGGACATACCTCTTCATCATCGCTATTGTGTTCTGCCTCCTCCATACTTGATCTTGAGTTGCCTGCCATGAAGCACGAGTTTGTCAAATTCTCTTCATCTTTGTCACTTCTGATGTCCACATCGCTCGAGCCAAGTTCTTGAAGTGCGGAGGTAAAATTGTTCACCAGTTGGTGACCTATAAAAACCTTCTTCTTCTTCTTATCATTTGCAGAGGAGTGTTTCAACCTTATTTGCTTTTCATCACCAGAAGTAGTACCTGAAAGGTTAGGACAATCCGTACAAAAATGTCAAGTCTTACCACATTTGAAGCATCGTTGAGAACCGGGACTTCATCTCCTTGGAGTTCTCACATTTTGCAATGCTTTTGAGAATCGAGTAGAAAGAAGTGCTAGCTCCTCCTCTAGAAACTCTTCAATCTGTTGAAGGGTTAGAAATGACAGCAAAGCAAGTGTACCACATGATGAAGATTGCCTATACCTAGGCATGTCACATTGACAAACAAATGCAAGAGACTTGTTGGGGTTCTTACGTGAGATGATGTCAACTTCATGAGTTTTTAACATGGAATATAGCACATCTAATGTAAGTGTACTCATGACAGTGGACTCACGAATAGATGTAACTTTTATTGCCCAAATTGACATGTCTAATGCACCTAGTAATTTCCTAGCATTTTCAGCATTTAAAAAATTACGTTGGCACTACGCTAGATCCTAAGAATTTTGTTAAAGCGGTCAAAGAGGTCATCGATTGACTCACCGGGTTGCTTCTCGAAGCACATGTTTTCTTTGTTGAACATGTCTTGTCTCACCTCCTTGATAGTATTGGATCCTTCATGATAATCACATAGACATTTCCAAACATAGTATGTAGATCAGAGGTGTGCAACTCGATTGAAGTCGCTTTGAGTCAATCCTTATATGATCAAGTTCCGCGCCTTGTTGTTGTTGTCGACATCTCTCATATTCGTAGCGGTGACATGATCATTTGGCGGCACGTCGTAAGGCTTGTACACCTTTTACCATATTGTGAAGCCTTGCGCCCTGATGAAAGCCTCCATACGTGCCTTCCAAACCTGAAAGACTGCAAAGAAACTCATGTAGATCAGAAACCACAAATACAATGACCGTGAAATTTTCACAAATGATATATAACAAGTTTTGAAGACAAACCAAAATGAATCACGTCAATTGGATCTATAAAACTTGAGTTATGATAAAAACACCGAAGCAACATAATGTTGTGCAGAAACTCGATGAGAAAACTTGTCTGAAACAAGTCGGACAAAAAAGGAACAAAAGATCCTCTAAAACTACAATTTTTATTCAATAGATCACAATAGTAACAGCCCAAAGTCATCTCCCCACGAGCTCTGGCGTCTCTTGCTTATATAACCAGCTCGAAGGCCAACCCAATCCAAACTAGGACTCTAATCCTACTCAGTTTCAACCGAAACTTTACATAACTGCTCAAGACTCTTCCGTACGCAGATAAAAGCAATCTTAAGACTTCCAAACACCTTAGGAATGTATCCCACATTTCTAAATCAACTCAACTTCGTGACCCACACGAAATCTAATAAAAACAAACTCACAACTTTCCATAAACGAACCATAACCATCTCAGCCGCAGCCTGAGGCATAATCCATCCGGTTGGACCTTTTCGACCAATTCTTTAAGTCCACTTCACTTCATCACGTCTTGGAACCATGTTTTCACATCCATGCACTCCTTGCATATGTTCAGACACCTTCCAACAATGTCCATGATACCTTCATATGCATCAGTCTTGTTCCAACATGTTGTGTGACCTCCCGATCAGCTCAACCACAATTTCTCTTGAACTTGGTTGTTGAACCTCATCTTCTCCCTAAGACTAGTTCTATGGATCCCGTCACTAGTCATGTCTTTACCTCCAGCAACACTTGCACATGAATAAACAACCATCATTTGCGAGCCCAAGTCCTCGACTTGACTCTCGTTAGTTCAAAAACCACAACACTTTATGTGAGCACCTCACATAAGCATGTTGCAAACCATCAAAACATTAACCACCATAAAAAGCCATAACGCTTCGAAAACTTACTAACAGAATACTAAGCAGACTTCCCATAAGTGTAAAGCAAGTTTGAAAAAATGCAAGTTAAAAGTAGAACCATTGTGAACTTGCACCGGACCTTGCCAAAGCTAACTAGGCCTTGCGAAAGCTAAATGGGCCTTGCGCCGGACTTAGCCAAAGCTAACCGGACCGATTGTCGGACCTTGCCAAAGCTACCCAAAACATGTCGGACCTTTTGTCAGACCTTGCCGGAGCTACCCAAAACATGCGGGACCTATTGTTGGATCTTGCCGGAGCTCAGAGCTAGAGTCGGACCTTGTTGAAATGGGTGTTCTGACAATATTCAAAACTTTTATTGAAATAGCCAATGTATTCAGCACACATAGGTCTCGCACGCGCAGAGATCGCTACAAGACAACCTTTTCTAGTACAAGAGGAATCTTTTCATTACCGACATGTCCCCCTTGTGGCCCTCCCTCTTAGGTAAGGCATGTGGTGGGGGTCACGAGGGCATCTAGAAGATGGCATCAGCTGTGCCTCTCATTATACAATCCTTCACTCTTGCCTAGAGTCAGAGAGTTCATACGTGGTTGCGCCACATGCTAGCGCAACAAGATGGACCATCTACATCTTACTGGGTTGCTACAGGTGCTTTATGTACCTTCGGGGATCTGGAGTGATATCTCATAGATTTCATCAAGGGCTTCCCGAAGGTTGGAGGGAACTTGGTGATCCTGACGGTGGTAGACCGCTTTTCCATGTATGCCCATTTCATCTTTTTGAGCCACCCGTACAGTGCAACATCAGTGGAAGGTGCATTCTTTGATTACTCTATCGTATGTGATTGTGATACCGTGTTCACCAGTCTGTTCTGGTCGAACTTGTTCTAGCAGGCCAGTGTGCGCCTACAACTCAGCTCCACCTTCCACCCATAGTCTGACGGCCAGTCTGTCATCATCAACAAGGTCATCACCATGTACCTTTGCTTCCTAGCTGGTGAACGACCAAAGACTTGGTTGTAGTGGCTTCCGTGGGATGTGTACTGCTACAATACTTCTTGCCAGATGACTCTCAGGTGCTCGCCCTTAAGAGTGATCTATGGAAGGGATCCTCCATCACTTCTTTGCTATCATCATGGAGTCTCCAAGGTAGCAGCAGTTGACCAGCAACTGAGGGACAAAGATGAGTTCCTAGCTGAAATCAAAGATAGGCTAGTGCAGGCTCAGATTGCCATGAAGAGCTAGGGAGACAAGACTCGACGTAAGGTTGAGTTTAATCAAGCAAACCAAGGAATGTACCTTTGTGCATCAAACGAAGTATACAAGGGACCTTCTCAAGCGCTTTAACATGGACAAAAGCAACCCTCTTCGGACACCAATGGGAACAACATCAACAATTGAACTTGATTAAGATGGTGAACCCGTGGATAAAAAAGAATATAGAAGCATGATCGGATCACTTTTGTACCTCACACCATCAAGACCGGACATACAATTCATCGTATGTCTTTGTGCACGGTTTCAAGCTTCCTCACGTGCTTCGCATTGTCAAGCCGTCAAAAGGATTCTTATGTACTTACATGGAACTCAAGAATTTGCCATTTTTCTTCCTTCTTCCTCAATCGTTACTTTGAAAGCTTTTTGGGATGCTGATTTTGGGGTTGTAGGATTGATAGGAAAAGTACTTCCAGTTCTTGTCATTTTCTTGGTAATTCACTTGTTGCTTGGTCCTCTAGAAAACAAAACTCAGTTGCACAATCCACAACCCAATCTGAATATGTAGCTGCTGCTAGTGCTTGCTCACAAATTCTTTGGATTGTTCAAACACTTAAGGACTATAGAGTTGATCTAGATAGTGTTCCACTGTTTTGTGATAACACTAGTGCGATTTGCATTGCTAAAAACCCTGTTCAACATTCTAGAACTAAGCACATTGATATTAGGTATTACTTTCTCCGTGATAATGTTGAAAAAAGGAAACATTGTGCTTCACTATGTAGATATTGAACAACAATTGGCTGACATTTTCACAAAACCTTTGGATTTCATTCACTTTTGTTACATTCGTAGTGAACTAGGGGTTATGCATCCTCATGGCTTAAATTTAGGGGGAGTTTTAAAAATATGGAAGTCTATGTGTGAATCTGAACTTAAAATAATATGAGCATAGTATTTCATACATATATGACTTTGTGATTCCTTTTACATGCTGAAAATTCTTACTACATTACTCATGTTATACATTTTCTAGTTTTTGCCATGACTAGTAATTGGAATAATTACTAACACTAAATCAGGTCATGATCGAACTTTCTTGCTATTTTGAACTTATTGCATGATCACAAGTGCTTTTAATCATAATGAATTAATCAAGTAATCAACTCACATGTTGAGTTTTATGAACAAATATAAATTGAAAAAATATCAAGAGAATATGCATGCATCGCACTTCTTCTTTTGAGATGGCTTATCATTGCACTTTGATATGAACTTGGAAGAAGTTGTGTATGACTAAAACCATCTTTAAGCTTCTGATTGTCAAATGACATAGGCTTGGCTTGGTTGGTTAGAATAAGGCAGATGCACATATAATCTCTTGCAAATATCGTATGATCTAATTTGTTCTTTGAAAAATAATAAAATGCAGCAACAAGTGTCATGCTTTTAGGTTTTCAAATAGTTAGTTTGTGAGATCATGACTTTCTAAAATTGTAAATTACAATTGATCTCTAGCATGGCTTACACTACTTTATGTATCTCATTGTTGTGGTAGTGTAAGTTACTTGATAGTATGACTTGGATGAGCTGTGGCTTATATGTATATGTTATAATGTGCTCATAACAAACTAAAATTTCTCTTTTGTACCATGCTGAATACATAGTCCAAGGGGGAGAACTATGCAAGAGGAAGAAATTTATTTCTATCTCATTTGATTTTCAAAAGGGGGGAGAAATTGTTTTCAAAACTTTTCATGCCAGTGTTCGGATTTTAAGTGGTGTTGCCAATGCATTCATCAAGGGGGGAGATTGTGAGACCTATGTGTGCTGAATACATTGGCTTGTGCTCAATACATCGGATTTGACAAAAAAAGTTTTTAATACTACCAAAAAACCTTTATCATCAATGTCCGACTTTAGGTCCGAGCTCCAGCAAGGTCTGACAATAGGTCCGACTTGTTTTGGGTAGCTCCAGCAAGGTCCGACGTAAGGTCCAATGCTAGGTCCAACTTATTTTCCTAGGTGCGTGTAGCTTTGGTTAGCTCCGGCTCAAGGTCCGGTTAGCTTTGGCAAGGTTCAGAGCTTGATCGCAGTGGTTCTGCTTTTAACTTGCAATGTTTTGAACTTGCTTTTTGGATTATGGAAAGTTTGCTTAGTATTCTTTTACTATGTTTTTTGTGTGTTTTGGTGGTCATCGCTAATATCGTTTGGCTATGGTTTGCAACATGCTTATGTGAGGTGCTCACGTAAGGTGTTGTGGTTATTAGAACTAACGAGAGTCAAGTCGAGGATTTGTGCTCGGAAGCATTGGTTTTTATTCATGTGCAGGTGTTGCTTGAAGTCAAGACACGGCTGGTGACAGGATCCTTTGAACTAGTCTTAGGGAGAAGATGAGGTTCAACAACGAAGTTCGAGAGGAATTGTGGTTGAGTTAATCGAGAGGTTGTGCAACATGTTTGAATCAAGAACAATGCATATGAAGGTATTGTGGATGTCGTTGGAAGATGTTTGCACGTGTGCAAGAAGTGCACGGACGTGGCTACATGGTTCCGAGGCGTGATGAAGAGATGTGGACGTAAAGAATTGGTCGGAAGGGTCCAACCGACTAGGTTATGGACTCAGGCTGCGGTTGAGTCCTGTTTGACTCAGATATGGAAAGTTTCGAGTTTGTTATGATAGGATTTCGTGTGGGACACGAATTTGAGTTGTTTTAGGAATGTGGGATACGTTCTTAATGTGTTTGGAAGTCTTAATATTGCTTCTATCTTCGTATAGAAGAGTCTTGATAAGTCATGGAAAGTTTTGATTCGTGAATCTAGTAGGATTAGAGTCCTAGTTAGTTTTGGGTTGGCTTAAGGACTGGTTATATAAGCAAGGGAGGCCAGAGCTCATAGTGTACGACTTTGGGGCTGTTCCTTGTAAGTTTTGATCAATATAATTCGTAGTCTAAAGGAGCTTTTGTGCATTGTTTGTCTGACTTGTTTTTGTCAAGTCTTTCTCGTTGAGTTTCTGCACAGTACTACCATTCTTCGGTGCTTTTATCATGACTTGAGTTTTACAGATCCGATTGAAGTGATTCTTTTTGGGTTCTCCTCACAAGTTGTTTTCTATATTCTGTGAAAATTCCACGTTTATTGGATTTGTGGTTTCTGATTTACACGAGTTTCTTTGCAGTGTTCCAGAACTATTTTTCTCGGGTAGGACAGTTAACCTTTGTTCAATCTTTTGATCGTAACTTGAGTTTCTCTCAAAGGATTTTCATGAATCTTGTTGTGAGATCTTCGTGAATTGATTCTCTACAATCTATACTAGTTTTGTTATAGTCGAACTTGTTTAGATTAGTCACACGCATGGTTTCTTTAATAGATCGGTTTTCTGACGAGGAGTATTTCATTGCTTCCACTGAAAAGTTTTAATCTACCATTCACCCCCCCTCTGGTAGCTTTACATGTGCTTTTCGATCCTACACTTTATAGGCAAAGGGGGTGAGTTGGCTGACAAATTCAGAAAGCTGGAAGTCTATGATCAACCCAAACAGTTAGTTGATCCAAGACTCTGGATTAACTTCCATGTTGACTATTACGAGCATGTCTACATGAAGATGAGGAACCCAGTGATTGAAAGTCAGCGGTGGAGATCACCTACCTCCAGTCCAAGAGATGCCAATCTTATCAAGAGATCCTAGAAGCATTGGAGCGACATGGACTAAAGGATCTTTTCTCTTTCCGGTGGGACTGGAACATTGAGGTCATCACTCAATTCTATTCCACTCTTTAATTTTGTCATCATGAAGGAGACAAATGATATGGATGACACATGGAGCGAAGTACAGTATCACATATGAAGAATTTGCCAGAATTCTTCATCTTGAAGATTCTTTGGAGAATGACATAATCATCGACAACCTGAAGCCTCCGGAGAAAGATCAGCTTGACTTTCTCTATGATACAAGGATGCCATTCAAATCTCCAACTACAAAGTATTTGAATCCCTTATTTGCTATTCTAAATAGGATCCAGAGGAAAACCATAACTCCCAAGGAGGGAGATGTAGAGATGATCCAGGGGACCCTCAGGACATTGATGAAGGTCATAAGCAAGAAAAGGACCTTCAAGTCTTTGAGTACATGTACAATGACATTGTGAACATCTCCATCACCCCTAATAGGTCCTGTGGCTATGCACCCTACATCATGTATATGATTGAGAAGGTGACATGACTTGAATTTGTCAAGTATGTTCCTCATACTGGACTCAAGCCCCAGAAGCCTACTATCTACATTGTCCCCTCTGTTCCTACCTCACCTGCAGAGGAACAAAGATCTAAGAGGGATCATGAAGGCACAAGAACTGAAGCTGCTACTTCTGCTCCTCCATCTCCTATAGAGTCCTCCAATGGAGTGCTGAAGATGATCTCATCCATCTTTGCATCTTGTTGCAAAGTGGAAATTAAGCAGCACAAGGAGAGTCTGGCCAAGAAGAAGCTTCAACGATATGTGAAGGACAACATCAAAGAAATCTGTGAGAAGCTGGAGATGGAGCCAGTGGGGTCATCACAGATCTCAGAAGATTATAAAGAATATATCACAGAGATGGCACCTTTCTCGGAGCAAGTGTTGGCTTCATTCGGATTGGCTAGTGCCTCTGCTCCTCCTCCTCCGCAAGCACCTGAAGATGAAGAAGAGGATGAAGATAGGACCGAGAGTTAGGGAGGCAGTGGCGATGAGTGATTCCACTCATTTTTTCCCTTTTTAGTGCCTCGATGCAAAATGGGGAGAGATTGAGATTGATAGTCTATTTTGTAGCCATCAAGGATCTGTGATTAAGGACATGTATCTCGATTTCAATCCATTGTAATTTATATTGGATGTGCTTACTTTACTTAATGTGTGATGCCTAGTTTAATGATAGTGTGATGGTGGTTGCTATATAATTGTTAAGTTATTATCTTTTGCTCATCACATCTTTTGATCACACACTCTTTAGGCATCCCACCGAAAAGGGTGCATATATGTGAAAAGTTTTTTTTGTTACTCATCTATCATTCTCATATATGCACACTTTATGAAAATCAACTTTTACTCTTAATTGTGAAATATCAATTTGTTGTTATCAATCACCAAAAAGGGGAGATTGAAAGTGCATCTAGGCAATCCCTTGTGGGTTTTGGATGATTGATGACAAACAAATGAGATCCTAATGAATTGGATGAGATGACTGCAGCTCAATTTAAATGAGATAGTTTGGTGCACTCGAGAAGTGAAAAATGAAGTGGTGAAGGAAAGGAGAAAAGCCCAACTGATGACTGAAGCGCAAAGTAGACTTAAATATATAGGATGTGTATGAAAGACACATCCCAGGAGCTCAAGTCTTTATGTAGAGGTAAGGGCTTAGAATCAACCTAAAAATTCACTAAGCTTCGGACTAGTCCATTCATGGATCTGACTAGTCCGTTCAACTCTCTGTTGTCAAAATTCGCAGTGCACCATACTAGTCTATTCCTGGACCGGACTAGTCCAATCAACTCTCTAGAGTTTCACAACACAGTGCACCGGAGCAGTCCGTTACAGGACCGGACTAGTCCGTTCATGGATCAGACTAGTCCGAGAAACATTCTCGAGTTTCATAACACTAGACATCGGACAGGTCCATTTATTGACGGATTTGTCTGGTACACCTCACACGGGTTTCTAGTGTGCAGCACATTTCATGCCGACTTTTACACAGCACACCGGACAAGTCCGGTCCCCTGTACGGACTAGTCCGTTCGTCGGATCCCTAACAGTAACAATTTTGGAAGCACTATAAATAGGAGATCCACGACCCCACAAACAGAATTGATGTTTTCTACTGTTCACAACTCAAACCCTAGCACCAGCACTTGTCCCAAGAGCACAAAAACACATCTCCCCACGCATCTAAAGTCCTTAAAAAGTAAAAATCAATTGAGTATTCTGATTTGGGGTTGGGAGATTGTTGTCTATGCTTTGTTGAGCTCTTGGGGTTTGATCTCTTTACACTCGTGCATCTACTTGTAATCTTTTTTAGTATATTTGATCATCTTTTCATTGTAAGTCTTGTGGGAGTCCTCAACATGTGAGGTTGCCCTATAAACTCGGTGATTACCCGTGATAGTGGAATCAAGTCGGCCTTGTGTGGTGACTTGACGAGGGAAAGGGTTTGAAGAGACTCGGCTCTGTATGGGCTTCCTCAACGAGGAGTAGATCTCTTTGGTGAGATTGAACCCTGGTAAAAATCTGTTTCATCAATCTTGTAACTTGAGTTAAGATTGCTTTTCACGTGTAATTTTACAATATTGATTGTTAATTCACATGATCTTAAAAGTTGTTCAAATTTCTGCTGCTATAACATTTAATTCTTGAATCAACACTTAATCAACTCGACACACATTAGCACAACAAACTAGCCCGGACCTCCAACCGGATAGGTCCAATCCATCAAGTATTTGACAATTTGATTAAGTGTGCAAGAAATTTTCAAAGCCTATTCACACCCCCCTCTAGGCCACATTCAATTACGTCTTCCATGTGTCTTTCCTGAAGAACTTTGAAGGATATGCACCAGACCAGGTGGCACCTCTACCACCTCTCCTCCATGAGCGCGTCATTCCACAGTAAGAGAAGATCCAGCGGGCACGACTGAATCAAGGAGTTTTGAAGCTGCTAATCAAATGGATGGGCCATTCGGCTGCAGATTCTTCATGGGTCCAGCTAGAATACTTCGAGATGTAGCACCCCACATTCAAGCTTGAGGATGAGATTTTTGTCGGAAAGGGGAGAAATGTTTTGGACACCTTTGTTGGCTGCCACTATGTGCATCGGGTCCACAAAGGCACCACTAGTGCGGCACCAGGGCGACGGCCCAGGCGCAGCGACCCTATGAAGGAAAGAGGAGGGAATCATATATATAATGAAAGGTTTGAAAGAATAAGAGTATTAGAGATTGAGTTGTGTTTAAATAGAAAGTATTAGATTAAATAAGGAGATAAAAAATAAAAGGAGTCCTGATAGGTTGAGAGGATGTCCCAACCGATCTGGGTGCATGCGGCCAGGGGGACACGCAGCCCCTCCCGATGTAATACCTATCCCAAAAAATAAGAATTGCCCTAGTAGGGTGTTCTTCTTCTTGTGTCACTGTGGCTACGATTCCTAACCCTAGCTGCCATGACAACTTCCCCCCACCGCGATACCCCCTACATTCCAACAGTCAAGCATCACTCCTCCTAACATCTCCCATGCGCACTCCTCGGTGCATCAGGAGGTGTGCCTCCAGTCCAGATTCACAACACATTTACATTTTCAAAGTCAATGGACAGAATGTTAGAGCCATATCCAGAGCACATTCTGGTCTCCTCTTGTCTCTACCGTGGATGAATTCATGTCCGTTTCCTTATATTTGTTAGGGATTTTATAAGTAATTTTTTTAGCCAAAGACACAGCAAGAAGGTCCTACTGCAGTGTGTATGTTCATCCCCAAAAGGGGGGGTGGAACTGTACATATTTACAATAATGATATTAGGGGAGCCTATTTAGTTAAGCTCCCCTAACCAAGCATGGAAATTGTTTTTACCGAGGTCTGTGAATATACGCGATTGTAACTTAGCTTCCCTTCTAAATTATGTCTTCAAATTGTTGAAGCATACAGGAGAGTTATCAAATACTCTTCTATTTCTTTGCTTCCAGATTGTCCATAGTGCTAAGATGAAGATTTCCCAGAAGAGTGACATATTATGACTTTCCGAAGCTTGTGTGATCATTTCAAAGAAGGGCACATGTAAGTTTGAAAGTGCATCTAGGACTCCCTTGTGGGTTTTGGATGATTTATGACAAGCAATTAGGATCCTAACCCTTTTATTGAGATGAATGCAGGCCTATAATGAAAAAATGAGAAAAATACCAAAAAGAAGGGATGAGGAGGAGCAAAGCGGAAATGAGCTCAAGGAAAAAGAGTAGCAGATTATTGTGTATGGACTGTGTTAAGGAAACACACCCCAAAAGCTCAATGATAATTAAACACACACATTGCACAGAGTTACACAGGACCGGACTAGTCCGTTCAACACCGGACTAGTCCGATAAACCTTTCTGCACCAGATCGGACAAGTCCGATATCTGTCGGACTAGTCCGATATCTTTCAGACTAGAATCGGACTAGTCCTCCCAGTGCGGACTAGTCCTCAAAACACTACACAAGTCACACAAAATCGGGCAAGTCCGTTATCAACCAGACTAGTCCGATATCCTTTCTGATCCACTTCGGACAAGTCCGATGTTCACACGGACTAGCCCAAAAAACCCCACTGATCCAAGTCGGACAAGTCCTCCAAGTGCGGACTTGTCATCCAACACACTTAGGGTTTCACATGTCCGAACAAGTCCGATGGACATCGGACTAGTCCGAAGATTTCCAGTAGCAAAACCGGACAAGTCCGCTTTCAGCCGGACTAGTCCAGTATTTCGGGACACTTAGGGTTTGCAACACACAGCACACCAGACTAGTCCGGTGACCACCACGGACTAGTCCGAACTTTCTGAACCCTAACAATCACTTTTAGAAACCCCATATAAATAGAGGTGCACGACCCACTTTTAAACTCTCTGGAACCCTAGCGCCGTCACACCTCCCAAGAGACTCGAGAACGACCTCTCTCCACGAAATTAAGTGCAAAATCGTTCAATCCTTTGAGGATTCAATCTAGATCATTGGAGAGACACTTGCTACACCACATTGAGCTCTTGGTTTGATTCTCTAACACACTCCTGCATTTCAATTGTATCTTTTGAGTGTGTTTTCAGTGGTATTGTGTTTTGTAATCTAAGGGAGCTCTCAAAGTGTGAGATCGCCCCTTGAATTTGGTTATTCACCCCTTTGTGATTAGTGGAAGAGGATTGGCCTTCGTTGCGATCCAACGAGGGTAGGGTTGGAGAAAACCCGGTCCTTTTGTGGACTCCTCAACGTTGATGTAGGTGGCCTTTTGTGGTAGCCGAACCACGGGATAAACACTTGTGTCTTGTTTCATTGTTCATCATTCAAGTTAATCAACTTAATCTAGGGCTTCACACACATTGTTCATCTTACGTTAAATTGTTAAACATAAGACTTAATTGTGACATAATTAAGTATATAGATGTTAAACTGTTGTTTGATTCTCTACTTCCGCTGTACACATAAAAGAATCAAACCAATCAATTAAGTTTAATAAGCTTAGTTCGTGAACACCGGACTAGTCCGCACTTTACCGGACTAGTCCGATATCTCTGGTATTAAATCGATTGTTGAGTGCTGCAGGATCTGACAAATATTCAAAAAGGCCTAATCACCCCCTCCTCTAGGCTTACATTCAATTGGTATCAGAGCGAGGTTCTTCAAGAAAGAGTTTAACCACTCGAAGAGATCATGTCGAACATGAAGGACGTCCACAAAATAAACAACCAAGAGGAGATTAACAACGACAAGACCCAAAAACTGGAGAAGTACCTCGAAGCCATTCAAGACTTCGAGGACGAAGATGAGGAGATGCTGGAGCTGAAGGCACTCCTAAAAAAGAAGGCACTTTCCAAAGGGAAAGCAAAGGTTGAAGAGAAGAAGAAGGGGAGTAGTCACGCCGACTACTCCCGATATCCTTTTAACTATGATCGTCTAAATTCTAATAACAACCATAACTTATCTATCCCACTTGGAAAAGCCCCACACTTCGATGGAAGTGATTACTCCATGTGGAGGCAGAGTATGAAAATGCATTTGATTTCCCTCAACCCAAGTTTATGGCATATTGTATGCACAGGGATAGATATTCCGGATGACGACGAAGAGCTCACCCCAAGTCAAGAGCAGGCCATTCACAGAAATGCTCAAGCCGCAACTGTAATCACATCCTCACTCAGTCGGGACGAGTTCACCAAGGTGGATGGACTCGAAATTTCTATGGAAATATGGGATACTCTGCAAACCGCACATGAAGGTGACCGGCATGTGCGTGAAGCAAAGATTGAAATGATCGAAGGCAAACTAGGAAGATTCGCAATCGAGGAAGATGAGTCACCTCAGGATATGTACAATCAATTGAAGACACTCGTCAATAAAGTGCGATCATATGGGAGCAAGAAGTGGAATGACCACGAAGCGGTAAAGCTCATCCTTAGAGCTTTTATGCCTCGCAATGTCACGCTATGCTCCATGATTAGAGAAAGCCCCGAATACAAAAGGATGACTCCGGATGAATTGCTTGGTAAAATTATCAACTTTGAAATGATGGAGAAACAAGCAAAGCACGTCAAGGAAATTGCCGACCTCACCTCGGCGAAGAAGAAAGGAGTCGCTTTAAAGTCCACCCTCAAGCCTTTATCCAAAGAAGCAAGAGAAGCACAACTAGAGGAGGACAGTGATGAAGAGAGCAGTGAGCTAGATGAAGAGGATTTGATATTGTTCATGAAAAAGTTCAAGAGAATAATGAAGCAAAAGCAAGGGACAAAATCAAGTGAAGGCAAGTACAAGGAAAGAACAAAGCCAAAATTGAGACGGGCGTGCTATAATTGTGGTGAATATAACCACTTTATAGTGGATTGCCCATATGAGGAGAACAAGAAGAAGACTAAAGAATTCAAGCCTCAACCTAAGAAGTTCTTCAAGAAGAAGAAACAAGCGGAACAAGCACATATTCGGAAGGAGTGGGACTCAAAAAATGAGTCCTCATCATCCGATGAAGAAGAGATGGCTAGCATAGCCATCGAGAACACGTCCAAGAAATCTACACTCTTTCCTACACTCGGTGCAAGAAAGGGAGATGGCACTTGCCTTATGGCAAAGGAAGGTAAACGCAAGGTAAACATCAAAACCCCTTCCATGCATTCCTACTCTAGTGATGATGAAATAGATAGCGATGATGAGGATATGCTAAATGGACTAGATAGGAAAACTGCAAGAAAAATGAAATTCTTACTTGACCAACTTGTTGAGAAGGAAAGGTTAATTGATCGTTAAGAGGACATGATTATCTCCCAAAAGGAGGAGAATGTCGAACTTGAAAAACTTCTAGATCATGAAAAGGAGAAAAACAGTTCACTGGAGCTTGAGTTAGCTTCAAGCAAGAAAGCTTGCTTGGAGTTCACCGACTCAAATTTTGCAATTAAGGACCAACTTGCTGACCTGATCAAGGTTAACAAGATCCTTGAAGTGCAAGTTGAGTCACTCAAGCTGAGTGAACCTTCCTCTTCTTCAAACTCACCTTCTCAACCCACTAAAACTGAATTTGCTCATATGTGCACATGTGGTAAAACTGACGCCAGATTGAAAGCGAAATCAATATCCACAAAGGATAAAAATCCTACTCAATGTAGCATATTTGACAAGGAGAAGATCAACTATGCACGTAGTGCATACTTGGTCCAAAGACCTCCAAATGTCAAGTATGGCATTGGTTACTCTTATGATGAAAAGCTACATGGTGGAAGTCATAAGAATAACAAGGGAAGGATCTCCTTTGTGAAGGGAAGATCCTCTCAAACTAGTAAGTCGAAGGATAAAAACCTGAACTCAAATGAATACCGGACTAGTCCGGTCCATGCCCGGACAAGTCCGGTCATCCGGACAAGTCAGTCTCATGAACAACAACAGCTTTTATTTAAAACTTTTGATGCCTCCTATGTGTTAATGAGAAACAACCTTGGCAAGATCTATGCTTATTATGTTGGGCCACGCCATGGGAATACAAAATCCCATGTGTGGGTGCCCAAATGTATTGTGACTGACCTCCAAGGACCCAAGCAAGCTTGGGTACCTAAAACCAAAGCATAATTTGTTTTTGCAGGCCTATTCCTCCGGTGGATCCAAATGGGTGCTGGACAGTGGGTGCACCAATCACATGACCAGAGAAAGGAGGATGTTCGTGGAATATGAAGAGAACGAGGACCCAAACGAAGGCATCTACTTCGGAGATAATAGTCAAGGAAGGGTGCTCGGTACCGGTAAAACTGCAATATCCTTTGAACACACGCTTTCTCATGTTTTACATGTTGAATCTTTAGATTATAACCTGCTGTCCATAGCTCAACTATGTGACAAAGGTTATAATTGCTTGTTCACTAACAAGGGTGTGACCGTCTCTAGGAGGAGTGATGGTTCTATTGCATTCAAGGGTATGTTGAAGGGAAAGCTTTACCTGGTTGACTTCAACAAGGATAAAGCCGAACTCGACACATGCTTGATTGCAAAAACAAACATGGGTTGGCTGTGGCATAGACGGCTAGCGCATGTTGGTATGAGGAACCTTCAAAAACTCCTCAAGGGCGATCACATCCGAGGTTTGAAGAATGTTGTTTTTGAGAAAGACAGGCCTTGAAGCGCGTGCCAAGCCAAGAAGCAAGTTGGAGCACATCATCCCGCAAAGAACGTCATGACTACGACAAGACCGCTCGAACTACTTCACATGGACTTGTTTGGTCCAATTGCTTACATAAGCATCGGTGGTAACAAATACGGTTTAGTTATCATTGATGATTTTTCTCGCTTCACTTGGGTGTTCTTTTTGCATGATAAGTCAGAAACACAAGGAACACTCAAGAAATTCCTCAAGCGAGCCCAAAACGAATTTTCATTGACAATCAAGAGTATTCGAAGCGACAATGGCACGGAGTTCAAGAACACACAACTGGAGGAGTACCTTGATGAAGAGGGCATCAAGCATGAATTTTTAGCGCCATACTCGACACATCAAAACGGAGTTGCCGAAAGAAAGAACCGAACACTCATTGAGATGGCAAGGACAATGCTCGATGAGTACGAGACATCGGATCGATTTTGGGCGGAAGCGATTAACACTGCTTGCCACGCCGCAAATCGACTTTATCTCCATCGACTACTTAAGAAGACTCCCTATGATCTACTTACCGGTAACAAACCAAACATTTCATATTTTCGAGTTTTTAGTTCTCCATGTTACATCCTGAACAAGAAGCCTAGGACTTCAAAGTTCGCTTCGAAGTCCGATGAAGGTTTCTTGCTTCGTTATGATTTGAACACTTACGCCTATCGTGTCTTTAACAAGGCCTCCGGACTTGTTGAAGTTGCACGTGACGTAGTGTTCGATGAGACTAATGGCTCCCAAAAGGAGCAAGCTGATTCATGTGAATTAGGTAAAGAAGAAGCTCCATGTCAAGCATTGAAAAGAATGGCTCTAGGCGAAGTTCGACCACAAGAACCACCTTCACACGAACATGAGGAAAATGAACCACAAGAGGAGACCATCAATCAAGGGGGAGCCTCAACACAAGATCAACCACAAGAGTACGAAGATGATCAACAAGTCAATGAAGGCAACCACTTAGGGGGAGAAGCAGACAATCATGAAGACACAACTGCCACATCCAAGAGTACACCAATGCGTCCAAAGGGATCACCCAATCGACAACATCATCGGTGACATCCAAAAGGGAGTAACCACTAGATCTCGCATAGCTAACTTTTGTGAGCATTATCTATTTGTATCCTTTTTGGAACCACGTAGGATTGAGGATGCATTGAAGGATCCGGACTGGGTGGTGGCGATGCAAGAAGAATTGAACAACTTCAAGCGGAATGAAGTGTGGGAACTTGTGGCAAGACCCAATGCAAACATCGTCGGCACCAAGTGGGTCTTCCTCAACAAACAAGACGAACACGGGGTGGTGACAAGGAACAAGGCACGACTTGTGGCCAAAGGGTACTCACAAGTCGAAGGTTTGGATTTCGATGAGACTTTTGCTCCGGTAGCTAGGCTTGAATCTATTAGAATATTACTTACATATGATACTCACCATGATTTCAAGCTGTATCAAATGGACGTGAAAAGCGCCTTCTTCAACGGACCGATCAAGGAAGAGGTGTACGTGGAGCAACCACCCGGATTTGAAGACGAAGAGTTCCCCGACCACGTATATAAATTGCGTAAGGCTCTCTACGGCCTCAAACAAGCTCCTAGAGCTTGGTATGAGTGTCTTAGAGATTTCTTAATTGAGAATGGTTTTCAAATTGGCAAAGTAGATTATACATTATTTACAAAGAATTTAGATAATGATCTTTTTATTTGTCAAATTTATGTTGACGATATAACTTTTGGGTCAACTAATCAATCTTTTTGTGAGGAATTTAGCAAAATCATGACAGACAGGTTTGAAATGTCAATGATGGGAGAATTAAAATACTCTTTGGGATTCCAAGTGCGGCAACAAAAGGAAGGAACGTTCATAAGCCAAACCAAGTACATGCAGGACATACTTAAGAAGTTTGGCATGGACAAGGCAAAGCCCATAAAGACCCCCATGGCAACAAATGGCCACTTGGATCTCAATGAAGATGGACCTAATGTCGACCAAAAGGTATATCGCTCCATGATTGGATCTCTACTCTATTTATGTGCATCTAGGCCAGATATTATGTTAAGTGTGTGTTTGTGTGCAAGATTTCAAGCCAACCCTAAGGAATGTCACTTGACAGCCGCAAAAAGGATCTTGAGATATTTGGTTCAAACACCCAACCTTAGTCTTTGGTACCCAAAAGGCTCAAAATTCAATCTCATTGGTTATTCTGATGCAGATTATGTCGGGTGCAAAGTAGATAGGAAAAGCACCTCTTGCACATGCCAATTCCTAGGGAGATCCCTAGTTTCTTGGTCCTCCAAGAAACAAAATTCCATTGCCCTATCCACAGCCGAAGCAGAGTATGTTGCAGCCGGGAGTTGTTGTGCACAACTCCTTTGGATGCGACAAACTCTAAGGGATTACGGTTACAATATGAACAGTATTCCTCTCCTTTGTGACAATGAGAGTGCCATTAAAATTGCCCACAATCCAGTTGAGCACTCTAGAACTAAACACATAGACATAAGACATCATTTCTTGAGAGACCATTCCATGAAAGGAGATATAAACATCGCACATGTCAACACCCAAAAGCAATTGGCCGACATATTCACCAAGCCACTTGATGAAAAGCGTTTTTGCGAACTCCGAAATGAACTAAATATCCTTGATTCTCGGAGTGTGGCTTGAAATGTTGCATACCTGTATGAATTCTTCAAAATGTTGATTGAATTTTGAAAAACATCTCTCTCAATTTTTCTCGAAAAACTATGCCAATTACTAGATCTTGGTGAATTATGATCATTTTTTGTTTGTTGTATGCTTACTGATCAAATTCATCAAGATTAATTGATTTGTTTTGCCCCTCCATTCTCTATTTATGAACCTTCAAATATATATGAATGGGATATGCAAATTTCTCCTGGTGACCACGGACTAGTCCGTGGTTACCCGAACTAGTCCGCCCCTGCAGACTAGTCCGCTGAGTGCCGGTTAGGCCGAACTAGGGCTGTCAACGAGTCGAACTCGAGCGAGCTTATCTTCGTAAGCTTGAGTTTGACAAAAAATCGAGCCGATCTCGAGTCGAGCCCAGAATTTGTTCGATCTTACAATCAGGCTCAAGCTCGGCTCGTTTAAAATTTGAGCCGAGCTTGAATCGAGCCTAGAACGAATTGAACACGAGCGAGATACGATCCTCAACTTTATTAACAGTCCTCTAATTGTCATTTTCATGTAGATACAATAAAATCTACTGAATTTTGGTTCACAACTAATGGAGTAATAAGGTGGACGATATTGCACATCATTTGTTGCCACATATATAAAAAATATATCTTATAAAATGTTTCTAATAGAATTATATAATTTAGTTAATCATACATATCATATATAACAATAATAAACAATCTTATTCGAGGTTTTCGAGCTTGAGATCATCGAGCTTGCGAGCTTGTACGCAAGCTCAAGTTTGGCTCGTTTAGAATTCGAGCCGAGCTTGAATCGAGCTTAAAAAGAATCGAACACGAGCGAGTTGCGATCTTCGAGCTTTATTGACAGCCCTAGGCCGGCCTAGTCCGATAGACCACAGACTAGTCCGATATAGCTCTCTGGATGAGTTCGGACTAGTCCGGTCATCTCCGGACTTGTCCGATTTTTCGTGTCCATAACCCTAGCCGCCACAAAACCCTAGTTCCTCTCATCTCCACTCTTCCTCACGCACTCTCTCTCTTGCGCTCGAGCTCCCAAGGCGGTTCCTTGATCCCACCATCAAAAAGGTGCGCATTTGGGCACAAATCAAGCTTGACCTCGTGCGGATTAAAGCTAGCGGACTTGTCCGGGCTCCAACTCCCTATTCCTCAAGCTTCAATCGAATTCTTCGGTAATTTTCTCCCAAACCCTAGAAATCTTGTTTTTCTCCATTGTTGATCGAATAGCCTAGCATCTTCCACTAGATTCATGCCCCTTTGATGTACTACGTGTATTCTAAACTTGTTATGCATTAGGAATCAGCCTTTGTCCACTATGTTAGGTTTTTGAAGATGAACACCGAACTAGTCCGGTCCATGTAAGGACAAGTCCGGTCTCCCGGACAAGTCCGTGCCTGTGCATCGGACAAGTCCGATGTTTCCGAACTTAAAACCTAATTCTTCAATTACTCAATGCACTTCCTTGCTATCTTTTCATACCTATGCCTTGTATCACTTATCATCATTCTTTCAAATGATTCTCAGATCATGTCGAGCTCAAACGATGAAATCTCGGACTTTGAGGCCGAGATGGACCACGAGGTGGCACCTCGGACTTCGACGGGTCTTGGCAAGAAGTGCCAAGAAAGACCCTCTGAGCCTGCTCCTTCCCCTCCTCAGGCTCGGAGGAAAGTGCTAGCGAAGAAGCCGGCCTCCAAGGTGCCAGCATCTAAGGCTGGTGGTGGCCCTAGCTCGGCAAGTGCCCGCCAAGCAAAGGGCAAGGGAAAAGGAATAGCGACGGGGCCAGTCGGGCCCTTGAAGCTGCATGCTCCTAGGGAAGGGGTCCGGGACCCTACTGAGGAGAAGTTCAATGGCAAGGGCAGTGACTCGGCCGAAAAATTCAGAAGCATTGACTGGTATGGCAGGCCGAAGCAAGCTGCAGATGGAAGGTTCTGGTGCAACTTCCATGCAGATTTCTACAAATCGGTGTATCTACCAATGAAGACCCCCGTGGTGCGCAGTCAGTGGATTGACTGGGCACACATTGAGAAGAAGGGCTGCTCACCGTTCACTGATGTAGTGAGAGCCATTGAGAAGCATGGACTGAGAGATCTGTTTGCTTTCAGACACAACTGGAATGATGAAGTGATTGCACAGTTCTTTGCGACCTGTCACTTCTCTAGTGAGGATGAAGAGAGTGTCACTTGGATGACCCATGGATCCAAGTACAGCATCACTCAAGAAGATTTCACTAGCTTGCTTCACCTTGACACCACAAGGTCTGATTGCTTAGTTATAAACAACATTGGTGTCATTGACAAGGACAAGATGAAGTTTCTATATGAGACAAACTCAAAGTTCAACCCACCTTCCACCAAAAACATGAAGCCATTCTTTGTGGTGTTGAACAGAGTGTTAAAAAAGACCATTGCCCCTAAGGATGGGGACGCAGGGAGTGTGCAAGGATACCTCCGGACTCTGATGAGAGTCATAAGCAAGGACCGCCTATTTGATGTGGCAGAATACATTTGGAATGATATGGTAAACATCTCCTGCACTCCCAACAGATCTTGCAGATATGATCCTTACCTTATGTTTCTGATTGAAAAAGTCACCGGCATTGAGTTTGTGAAAGATGTGGAGCATCTCCCCTTGAGGCCTCAAATGCCTCAAAAGTCGATTGTTCAGGATGCTCCTTCGCCGGCCTCCAGTCCCGAGGCACCGGCAAGATCGAGTGAAGGTGTCAGGGCTGTCCCTGCTTCTAGGGAAGCCCCTCAGAGAGGATTAGCTAGTGGGATCCTCAAGTATCTGGCTGCTATATTCACCTCCTGCAAGAAGGCTGAAGTGAAGGTCCACAAGCTCAATCAGAAGAGAAAGGAGGACATGAAGTACATAAAGGCCAATATGAAGCAAATATGCCAAAAGCTGGAGATTGATCCCATTGGATCTCCAGTGATCTCTGAGGGCTCTGATCCAGACTACACTGAGCTCGCGCCCTTGAACCCCTCCGAGCTTGCCTACTTTGGCATTGGGGGCTCGAGTGGCTCCGTTCCTCCTCCTTCTCCTCCTCGTCAAGCTGATGATGAAGAAGACGAAGACGACGACGAAAGGACCGACAGTGAAGAGTGAAGAACCTAGGACCCTCCTCTCATATTTTTGGTGTCTTGATGCCAAAGGGGGAGAGATTGAGGGGAAGTCTTAGCTTAACTGTAGGATGCGAGGAGAGAGCTCTTTTTATCTATCTTTGTGATTGTAATGTTTTAACCATGTTTCTAAGATTAACTTTGGTTCTGTGAATGCAATTCTTACTTAATTTGAGAAGTATTGGTTAAAATCTGTAATGTTTGCTCCTGGAATGACATTGTGCTTTATTTTGGTTGATTAATGCAAATTGTGTCATTCTCGATGTCTTAATGTACTTAGTTATGAATCCCACCATAAAGAATGCACCTATGGATAATTCTCTTATTGCTTGATGTATTTTGATTCATATGTGCATACTTTATGAAAATCTCAATTTTTGTCATATTTTGTGAAATCTCAATTGGTTGTCATCAATCACCAAAAAGGGGGAGATTGAAAGTGCATCTAGGACTCCCTTGTGGGTTTTGGATGATTTATGACAAGAAATTGGGATCCTAACCCCTTTATTGAGATGAATGCAGGCCTATAATGAAAAAATGAGCAAAATACCAAAAAGAAGGGATGAGGAGGAGCAAAGCGGAAATGAGCTCAAGGAAAAAGAATAGCAGATTATTGTGTATGGAGTGTGTTAAGGAAATACACCCCAAGAGCTCAATGATAATTAAACACACACATTGCACAAAGTTATACAGGACCGGACTAGTCCGATAAACCTTTCTGCACCAGATCGGACAAGTCCGATATCTGTCGGACTAGTCCGATATCTTTCTGACTAGAATCGGACTAGTCCTCCCCAGTGCGGACTAGTTCTCAAAAAACTACACAAGTCACACAAAATCGGACAAGTCCGTTATCAATCGGACTAGTCCGATATCCCTTTTGATCCACTTCGGACAAGTCTGATGTTCACACGGACTAGTCCGAAAAACCCCACTGATCCAAGTCGGACAAGTCCTCCAAGTGCGGACTTGTCATCCAACACACTTAGGGTTTCACATGTCCGGACAAGTCCGATGGACATCGGACTAGTCCGAAGATTTCCAGTAGCGAAATCGGACAAGTCTGCTTTCAGCCGGACTAGTCCGATATTTCGGGACACTTAGGGTTTGCAACACACAGCACACCGGACTAGTCCGGTGACCACCACGGACTAGTCCGAACTTTTTGAACCCTAACGGTCAGTTTTAGAAACCCCATATAAATAAAGGTGCACGACCCACTTTTAAACTCTCTCGAACCCTAGCGCCGTCACACCTCCCAAGAGACTAAAAAACAACCTCTCTCCACAAAATTAAGTGCAAAATCATCCAATCCTTTGAGGATTCAATCCAGATCATTGGAGAGACACTTGCTACACCACATTGAGCTCTTGGTTTGATTCTCTAACACACTCCTGCATTTCAATTGTAACTTTTGAGTGTGTTTTTGGTGGTATTGTGTTTTGTAATCTAAGGGAGCTCTCAAAGTGTGAGATTGCCCCTTGAATTTGGTTATTCACCCCTTTGTGATTAGTGGAAAAGGATTGTCCTTCGTGGCGATCCAACGAGGGTAGGGTTGAAGAAAACACGGTCCTTTTGTGGACTCCTTGTAACACCCTAAATTTTCGCATCATGCATTGCATACATGTTCATGCATTAGATATTAATAGAATAAAAGAAAAAAAATAAAACATACATATATGGTGTAGCAAAAGAAGAAAAAGAAAATAATAATAATAGCGTAAAACATGTATTAGGGAATAAGTATAAAAAACAAAAACGCCGCTGCTGGCCAGGCCGACAGCCCTGCCAGCCATGCCCCGACACACGCAGCGGCCGACCGACCCCGCCGCCACGCACAACCCGCCGCCTGGCCCACCCCGCACGCGCCCGACTCCAGGCCGACCCTGACGCGGTCCCGCACACGCTCCCGGGCCCCACCCCGCAGCCCCGCACCGAACGCGCGGTCTCGAGCGCTCGCCCGACTCCCCGCGCGACCCCAGAGCCGCCCCGGCCTCGCCCGACCCCGCCTGCGCGCGGATATAAAAGGACTGAAGGGTTTTGCTTTTCCCAACACGCCTGCAGAAACCCTAGCCGCCAGCTACGGAAGAAAAACAGAAGCAACCGCCAGGAGGAACCCTAGCCGCCAGAAAGAGGAACGAGAGAATAGAGGTGCCGCTAGGGAAGAAAAGAGAGGATAAAAGAGGAGGAAGAGGAAGGAAAAAAGGAGGAGGGCGCCGCCGTCCGCCGGAGATCGTCGTCGTCATCGCGTCACCGTCGTCGTGCCGCCGGAGGACCTTGCCCATCTACTTCGTCTATGCGTCATCCCCATCTTGCGATCTTCGAAGCCATCGCATCTACGGTAGGCCACGTTCCGATGCGAATTTTAGCGATGTATTAGACCTAATAGACGTAAATTGATTTTTTTTGCATCGCCTTTTTATTTTCAGCAGCATTAATCCTCGCTAAAACCCCCCGTAAACTCATATGAACACGTATGAACTAGTTGCATCTAATTAATAAACAACCATAGTTAATTAATAATTGATCTTTGCATGCATGCATATCATTGCATGTTGATTAATGTGTGTGCATCATGTTGATTTGTATGTATATTCTTGTATGTGTGATCACGAGTAGAGGGAAGTGCTCAAGAGATCTTGTACGAGGATTTCCAAAACCAAGTCTTCGAAGCGCTTGAGCAACCCTATCCGCCGGAGCAAGGCAAGTGTCCTTGAAGCATATTGATCCTATTTTAAAATAAATGTTTTGTTTGCAAACTGCATGCTTGTGTCAATTTGATGGGAAAGCCTATGGTAGGAAGTTTACTAGATTTGTTTGACCACCCTTGTCACATGGAATTATGATAGAGAGTCGGGATGGGCTTTTTACCTTTTTGCTTCGCTTAATGAACTGGGATGGGAAATAACTATACTACTCAATTTAATTATGCATGGATGAGATTATGGTTAAAATGAACTGGTTAAATATGGTATGGTAATGGGTGATCTAAGCAAGCCTGATATGTGGATGGGTTGGATGTTATGGTGGTTTGCTTTCTTTATATCTAAGGACCGGTTCATGCGAGAATAAGCCAGGACTACAGTGCCACCATGAGGCCAAGTATGGGTGCGGTATAGCTGATTAATTAGGGCTTTGCTAGTGCTGTTTGGACCATTGTGGATGCTCGGGGAAGGGGTAGTCAGATTGGATTTGTTGATGATTGGTGGGACTACCCTGGGATCCGAATGGCTCAAGAGGGGGCCCTTGGTTGAAGATGTGCTCAGTTGGAGGCATCGCCACTGGTGAAACCTCAGTGGGATCTAAATAGGCTAGTAATCCCTTTGTAAAGGCTATTTTGTGATCTCTTGGCCACACACCAACGGAAGTGTGTAATATGACCGACGGGTCATGGGCATAAGGGAGATTCTTAGTCACCGAAGGGTGATGAAATCACGAACACGTGGGTAAAGAGGTACAAACTCTGCAGAGAGTTAATTAAAACTATCATGATAGCCATGCTCCCGGTTATGAGCACCTGGACAACTTTCGTGATTAGAGGGTATTTGGTAATGGTAAATGTTATGGTTATGGTTATGGGATGGAATCATGGTTTATGACATTGATTATGGTTATTGGCAATGGTAAATTATGGACTGGTATTATGATGGTTACATGGTTTATGATGCATTTACTTCACAGAAATATGATACATTGCTTTTCCAAATGGTTTTACTGTACTTTTAAGCACTTAGCCATGATTATTGTCGTCATTTGAATCAGCCACATGTCATACTTTCCACACTTGCTAAGTACGACATGTACTCACTCTTGCAACCCCCCCCAACAGTTGCAGGTCAAAATTGTGAGTTTAATGGCGATAATGTGGAGATCTAGGCCGTGTCTGCCGTCAACTTTGCCTGTGGTGTTGCATGGAGTTGCGCTATCCTATTTTCTTAGTTTGCCTAGTTGCTTAATTAGTTTATTTCCGCTGCATTAGTTGAACTTGTCATTAATATCCATTAGAGCTTGTATTCGAGGATAATATGGTTTGTGTAATAAAATTTGATAATTAATCTTGTTCTGTGGTAATTTTCTGTATACTCTTTTGTGATTGCACTCGTGTATGTGTGTTGAACATCCTGGGCACACATATGCGTTAGCTTGGTTCAGTTTTCAGAACCGGGCATCACACTCCTCAACGTGGATGTAGGTGGCCTTTTGTGGTAGCCTAACCACGGGATAAACACTTGTGTCTTGTTTCATTGTTCATCATTCAAGTTAATCAACTTAATCTAGGGCTTCACACACATTGTTCATCTTACGTTAAATTGTTAAACATAAGACTCAATTGTGACATAATTCAGTATATAGTTGTTAAACTGTTGTTTGATTCTCTACTTCCGCTGTACACATAAAAGAATCAAACCAATCAATTAAGTTTAATAAGCTTAGTCCGTGAACACCGGACTAGTCCGCACTTTACCGAACTAGTATGATATCTCTGGTATTAAATCGGTTGTTGAGTGCTGCAGGATCCGACAAATATTCAAAAAGGCCTATTCACCCCCCCTCTAGGCCTACATTCAAAGTTCCATCTAATGCCAAGCCATTTCCAACAGTTCTGACTAAACTGACATTAAAAGAAGAGGTGCAAAGTTGTTTCTTCTTTTAGAGATCGGCGTAGGACACAGGAGTAATCATTGTTGTCAATTTTGAAATTCTTTCTTCTTAGAATATTCATCGTGTTTTGTCTGTCCATAAATAAGAGCCAGTTGAAGATCTTGATCTTATTTGCACATTGCAGGTCCAAAGTTTTTTGAAGGGCTTGGGCGGGTGCAGGTTCTTGTAAGGCAGTATATAATATTCCTTTTTTGAGAATTTGGGTGAGTTCCAAATGTATGACCATCTATCTTGTTCATCCTCCCTTACTTGTAGACTTTGAAGAAAGATGTACATCAGTTGTAGTTCCTTATAGGTTTCATCAGATATTGGGAGGTGAAAGCAATTTTCCAGCCTGGTGTAGAAAGGAGTGAGGTGAAATTTCTTGTTTTTTTTTGCAAAACAGTAGAGTCTTGGTTATTTGGATTGGAGGTGGGTCTCATTCCATATGTCTTCCCAAAAGAGGATAGTTCGATCATCTAATACCCTAGCCAATACGGATCTGGCGGTCGTTACTTCCGACAGCTCTCTATGATCATAGACTAGCCCCATAAACCAACGCTAGTCTTTTTGGCACATTTTGTCCTCACTCATGCGCACCCTAGAAAACTTCTGGGTCGGTCACCCATTCGTAAATTGATCCGAGCCAAGCACACTTGACCTCATGGTTCTTTACAGGTGGGCTTCCGGAAAATAAGGTATACCTTGGTGGTATGAGTATTCTATCAATCCTATTAAGCCTTGAGCCAGGATGTCACAATCCACCCCCCCCCCTTTTAGAAGACTGACGTCCTCGTCGGTCAACTCCCAAGCCAGGAACGTCCCCCTCTTGGTCACGTCCATACGTTATGTACTGGCACATACCATATTTTGTCCCTCTTGGAGGACACATGCATAATGCATACGTACCCACATCCCTGACTCGTACGCTACCGTGAAACCGCGAGGGTCGACTCTGATACCTTTTGTAACACCCCAGCCACTACGGGCCTGGCAGTCATTACTTCTGATAGCTCTCTAGGATCAGAGACTAGCCTCACAAAGCAACACCAGTCTTTTCTGAGCATTTTGTCCTCACTCGTGCGCACCCAGGAAAACTTCAAGGTCGGTCACCCATCTGTAAATTGCTCTGGGCCAAGCAGGCTTAACCTTAGAGTTCTTTGCAGGCGGGCTTCCGAAAAAGAATGTATACCTTGGTGGTATGAGAATTCTATCAATCCTAATCAGCCTTGAGCCAGGATTTCTATCCTAGAGAGTTATCCGAAGCAACGACTGTCAGGCCCATAGTGGATGGGGTGTTACAGGCCATCGCCAATATTGCATTATGTTATACCTTCGAATTGATCTACTAGACAAAAAATCTCTTTCCACCAGAAAGATCCTCTTTGCATTGAGGCCTGTGGGACAATTCTTTTGCATAATGTTTTGACCAAATGAGCTTGACCCATGGGATGCCTTTGTTGCTGTAAAATTTATCCAAATGCTTGAGTAGCGGGGCTTCATTCTAGTTTTGGAGATTAATAATTCCCAATCCTCCTTTGTCCTTCGGTCTAGTGCACTTTCTCCGAGCCACTAAAGCATTAGCCTTGATATTAGTTTTCACACCTTTCCAGAGGCAATGTTTTCTTACACGATACACATGTTCTATGACTGTGTTTAGTATTTGCAGGGCACACATTGAAAGTGAATCTAGGTCTCTTGTGGGTTTTGATGGATTAATTACAAAAAATTAAAGAGCTAATGAGTTTGGTTGAGTTCATGCAGAAAATTTAGTACAGAGTGAAATTCACGAAAAAGATAAAAGATGTGAAAAGTGGAGTAGAAATAAGTTTTCAACTTCTCCTTGAGTCATAAGAAAATCTACACTATTAAGAAGGACACGACGCATGGAAACTTAGTGAGTCAAATGGGAGCTCAACCTCTTGGGTAGGTTTTAGTAAAACCCTTAGTGTCAGGGTCAGACTTGTCTGACGCCTTGGGTCGGATAAGTTCGAAAACTCTCTGGTGGATTTGAGACATGTCCGAATCTGTTTGTCGGACATGTCCAAAATCTCTGTGTTGGTATTTAGACATGTCCGAAGCGGGTCGAACATGTTCGAGGTACTTAGAAAATTTTCTAAGTGTCTGAAACTCAGAATTGTTCGAGATGGGTGTTCAGACAAGTCTGAATCATCTCCGTTCTAATTTAGACATGTCCGAAGTGGGTTGGACATGTCCGAGATAGACTTTTATGACTTAGTGCCTCGAATTAGTCTGAGTTGAAAAGTCTCTCCTTGCTGGTCAGACTTGTCCGAGATTAGTCGGACTTGTCCGATGTGGCTTTTGCGCACATATTCAAATCGTGGTTAACCGTACTGTCTTTGATGTCAGCAGGTCGGACATGTCCGAGGTTATGTCAGACATGTCCGACGTGGGCTGTCACCTAATGGCTTAAAACACTTTTGGAGTATGAATAGCTGGGGATTTCATTCAAAAAGCAAGCCTAACCCTATAGAAACTCTTAGAGCCACCTCAAGCCCTAAGGAAAGCCTCCTTCCTTATTCTTCACCCTCTTTAGCCCAAATCCAAAGTTTTTAGGGAAGAGTGAAGGAGTGATTGTGATACTTGGCAACAGAAGTTCATAGTGGGTTGAGCAAAGTTTGATTCGCTGAGTTTCATCATGATTGCGTGTTTGTTACTCTTGGGGTTCTCCGTGATTTATCGTGTGATTTCTTGATTCGGAGAAGTTTGTAATCTCTTATGATAGTGGAGCATCCAAGACTTGACCCTTAGGGCATCTTGGCGAGGTTAGGGATGTTAGGCTCGATCCTTCGTGGACTCCTCAACGGGAATGTAGGTTTCTTCGTGAAGCCGAGCCTCAGGAGACAAATCTCGTGTCCATTGTCTTCATTTTCATTTCCGCAAAGTTCTTACTTTCTAGTGATCATCTAGGTTTCCTTCGTTTCTAGCACTTAATATTTTTTCCATCAACTACTAGAACTGCTAGGACGTATTTCCATTCACTAGATTGCATAAAAATTTCCTTTTTAGTAGTTTCTTGTAGATTCAATCGAACTTATCCATGCTAAGACATAATTGTCCGACTTTAGTCATACAAGTCCGATCTCCAGATAGACAAGTCCGACTTGTATTGGCAGGACAATTTTTAATTAAGTCTAGATTTTCGATTATTGACTATTCACCCCCCTCTAGGCTACATTCAACTGGTATCGGAGCAGGTCTCTTCATCAAGAGTCTAACCACTCGGAGAGAAGATGGCCGGAAGGGGTGAAAACGAGGTCCTAAAGATCGTTGATGGAGATGACAAGACAAAGAACGTCGATGTGCTTCAAGATGAAAGAAATGACGACGAGGAAGTGCGCCTACTAAAGACGCGACTTCGTGGGAAGCTGAATCTTCCGAAAAAGAAGACCAACGATGCCAATGGGAGTGGTTCATAAGTCAACACTCGATATCCTTACAGTTATGAGTGCCTAACTCATAATAATTAATACCTTTCTATTCCTACTATGAAATATCCTCAATTTGATTGAAATGATTATACTATGTGGAAGCATAACATGAATATGCACCTCATTCCTTAAACGCTAGCTTGTGGAAAATTGTTTTGACAGGTGTTCATCTTCCAAAAAATGAGACGTGACCCCAGAGCAAGACGTCCTACTCCATCGCAAGGCTCAAGCGGTTGGAGTGATCACCTCCTCCTTGACTCAAGAGGAGTTCAACCGAATTGATGGGTTGGAGGTGGCCAAGGATATTTCGGACACCCTCAAGACGGCGCATGAAGGCAATCGTGTGATAAGAGAGGCCAATTTTGAGATGATTAAAGGAGAAATTGGAAGGTTCACCATCATGGATGGTGAAACCCCCCAAGACATGTACAACCGTCTCAAGGTCCTAATCAACAAGATATGCTCTTATGGATTTACCCGATGGACGGATGACAAAGTGTTAAAGAGGTTGATTTGGGCATTAATGCCTTGAAACGTTGCTCTTTGCTCCTGATTCGGAAGAGTTCTAGATTCCACAAGATGACTCCCGAAGAGGTGCCAGGGAGAATTATCAACCATGAGATGATGGATAGAGAGACCATGTTCTACAATGATCTCAAAAAGCTCACCTCCTCCAATAAGAAGGATGTTGCATTCAAGGCATCATCATCCAAATCCCCAGGACAAGTGGAAAGTGATTGTCGAAGGGTCAGTGCGACACTTCCCCTGGATTTCCTAAGGAGCAGCCCGTGGAGGTTCTTGTTAGGCGGGGCTTAGGCCTCAAACTAGTGTTCTAGCGGAAGAGTACGAGATAGTTGTTTTTACGTGGTTCGGGCCGCAAGGAGCGTAACACCCTACACCATGGTATATTGTATTGCTTGGTGAGTGTGTAGGCGTATTTGTGTGTATCGGGGATTCTGAGCCTGCTCCTTGTATAATTGGCGGTCCGGACATTTTATAACCAAGACTGGATGCCTTACAAGGGGGCCCCAGGGCCCGACAGGTGGCCTCAGGGCGATCTTATCCTAAAAGATCTATGGCTTCCCGTATAAGCTTCTCTGAGCGTGGAAGTGGAGACTCGCTATCTTGCTGCCTTCCTTGTCAGTAGCCCATGCGCCGTTGCTAACAGTGGCAGATGGTGTCCCGTCAGTCTGTCATGTTGTCGCAAGCTACCCACTTGGCCAAGTGGGATTGGCCTGTAGCGCCTTTACTGTGATGTTATTGGTCATAGTGGTCTCTAACCGTATGCGTGCTCCGCGTCATGTGTCAAAGGTTGGTGCAGACCTTCCTATCCTGAGTGGAGCGCTACAGCTTTTAACTCCCGCACCTCACCGTTTGGGGGGTGTTGCGAGACTCGTGGCAGCGCTGGTGCAAGTCCTTGCCGGGGAGGCAACCCCGGTCCTTCATGGCACGTGGCTGCTTCGGGGCTCCCCAAAGCACGTGGCAGCTCTGCTCTCTCCTCAGAGGGAGGGCACATGGTCCGGCGCTTCAGGCTTCGTGGCGGCTCTGGAGCTTCTCCGCCGAGGTTGTGCGGGGTCTCCCCCCAACACGTGGCGCCTTGGGAGGTCGTCTCCCCTGAGGGTCATTATTCCATCCTTCATGCCCCACGTGGCGGCACTAGGGCTGGATCATGCGGGAGGCTGAGATCTCGACAACTTCTAGACACGTGGCACTGTGGGACATGCCCCGGTGTCTTCATCCTGTGTGCGAGGGTACCCGGTGTGCAGGTTACCGACAGTGGCCGCTGGGTCCACCTTGAAGAAAGATGGGAAGCTCAAAGGTGGAGCCCTTTCTCTTTTTTCCTGCATTGGACTTTGAATTCTATCTTGGATAGCTGAAGCGATGGGTGCTTCTAATAATCATCGCCACGTGTCCTCTTTCAGTTTGAGTGGCTACGGCGAAGGGATCTTTGCTTGCTATAATATCTCTGTCCTTTGCGGCATCTTTAATTGCGGAGGTCCCCGATGCAGCTTATAGCACTTTTGCTCGCTTTGTTATTGTGGGAGATGCCTCAATGGCTTCCCCAAGCGGTTGGCCGACTGGGCCAGTGCGTCTGAGCGGGGACAAAAGACCCGTTGTCATGGATGCAGTGTGCTGATTGGTGCGGTCTGATCCTTCGCTCGGAGTACTCAGGCGTCGTGGGGATGATAAAAGGGGGAAAACCTCCATTTAGAGGGAACAATTCCTTCCTTACCTAAACCCTGCAACTAGAGTTTTTGCCTTCTTCCTCGAGCGCCCGAACCTCCTCACCCCTTTAGCCAAGGCTCTCACCTTAGCCCACCCAAATGGCTTCCCTGCTGCCTCCTTCCCGCTTCCGATCGGTCAAAGAGCTGGTGCCGATGAGGCAGCTCTTTGGCTGGGAAGCTCTAGAGTGCAGTTGGATGATCCACTGCGGATCTCTTGATCTTCAGGATCTGCGTGAAGACGAGATTGTTCTCTTCATTGCCTACACCACTGCTAGGCTTGCACTCCCGTTGTCAAGGTTCTTTCTTGCAGTGCTGGTGGAGTACGGGCTGCAACTTCATCATCTATCGCCGAACTCCATCGCCTTGGTGGCTGTGTTCGTCCTCCTATGCGAGGCGTTCGTGGGTTGTCCGCCCACGGTGGAGTTGTTTTGGCATTTCTTTGCGATGAAGACGAACGGAAGGATCGCGACAACTCAAGTGGGAGCCTACTACTTCCGCCACCGGGACAATAACTCCCGGGGTTACATTGCCTCATTCAAAGGGGGCAAATGGAGCAGCTGGAGGGAGGACTGGGCGATTGTGAGGACATACCCTCATCCCTCGCTGAAGATGCCCTCCGGCGGTCTAGGCTCCAACCCTACCACCTGGGAGGCATCCCACGGATTGCCAGAGGAATACAGGCCCGCACTGTGGAGGATACGGGTCTTGGCCAGCAGGGGATTGACCTCGATGATGGTGTTGGTAGACTTTTTGCTCCACCATACTGCCCCTCTCCAGCGACATCTGTATTTTGCCTGGGTCTACAACGGCAAGTATGAGGAATGTCGACTTGGCCCGGACACCCCAACTCTCAAGATGTTGGAGGAGATGTTGAAAATTGTGACATCCGATGTTGTTGATGATGAGCATGTCTCCATTCCGAATGACTGCCAGCCGCTCCACATGACCACCGACATGAGGGCTGAACTACGGAGCTCAATGCCGAAGGTCAACGTGTTCGGACTCGCGCGCCTGCATTCTGAAGACACAGCCGGTGCCTCTGCAGTCCTAAGGCGGTGTCGTGAAGCTGCACATCCTGGGTCGGGGTCTTCCTCGCATCCTTCAGCAAGGGAGGAGGCAGAGCCCTCAACTACTTCCAGCAGGGCAATGGTCAGCCAGCTGGCACCAGCTATGGAGCTGAGAAAGCGCTCCCGCACGCTAGTTGCAGGCTCTCCTACTTCTATGCCAAAGAAGAGGAAGCTATTTCAGGGGGACGGTACTCCCATCTCCCGTAATTAGGGAACCGGTGGGGTCGAAGCTTCTGTTGTACATTTAGCCTCCGACTCCAGAAGTGGCCCTAGTTCCAGAGGGGGTGCTGAGGGGCCTAAGATGACGTCGGCACGGGTTGACTGGGAGTTGGTACCAGTGACGGCGGCACAAGCCTTGTCGTCAGGTCCCGACGACCTTGATCTATCGCGCAGGGCAATAGGTCAGGGTCACTGGAGTGGTCCGACTCGCTGGTAAGTCATAGCTTCTTCCCTCTGCTATTTCTCTCCTTTCCTTTTTTGTCTTTACGGAGCTTTCTCTCGGTTTCTAAGGGCTTCATCAGCCAACTTGGTGCCCCTGGCGCTTCCAGGGGTAGGCCTGATAGCCCCCGCCCTTCCCGGTACCAGATCGAGGTTTGCCAAATCACCTCCTATGCCCAAAGGAACGTCGTTCTTAGGTTCCGCTGATGACCTGCACCCCCGTCTGTTGAGGCAGGTGAGGCAAAAGTGGTGCTGAGCCTGGCAGTGCCAGGCGAGGTGGTGCCCGGCGAGGGAGTGTCAAGCGAGGAGGTGCCCGGCGCGGAGGTGCCGGGCGAGGAGGTGCCCGACGTGGAGGTGCCGGGCGAGGAGATTTCCAGCATAGAGGTGTTGGGCGAGGAGGTGCCCGGCGCGGAGGGGGCTACCTTGGTCGTGGCTGCCTCCCATGGTGGGGCTGACTCGCCGGTCGTTCAAGCGGCGCTGGCGTCCATCATCACCGACGCGCAGCGCGACAACCCACAATCAGCTGTCAGCGATACCCCTATAGTGCAGGGGGACATCAGTGCCAGGCTGTGGCACGATGGTCCTTGGTCCTCGTGAAGCTTTTGGTCCACGAGAGCTGGCATCTGCTGCAGCATTGGTAGGAGGGACAGGGGACAACAGTTGGTGGGGACAGTCAAGCCAATCCCTCTCACCGACGCTATTGTCGCGGTTCAGTCCATATTGTGCCAGATGCAGGCTACTTTCGCCCAAGAGTGGGATAAGCTTGTGGACGAGCGGCGCTTGTTGAAGCTGATTTACGCCAAGAACAAAGAGCTTGAGGTGAAGGTTTTGAAGGCCCATGCTGCTGCCGACGCCCGCCTGAAACTGTGCGAGGATCAGCGTCTAGAGTTGGTCCATTGTGAGGTTGCCGTTGCTGATGCTGAACGGGGCTTGGCGGCGAAGGAGGAGGAGGTCTCCAAGAGCCTGGAGGAGAAACACCGGGCATTGCAGGACTTGGAGCTGGCCATTCAATGCCGAGAGGGTGACTGGGAGCGTCGTGCTTGGGAGCTTGCTGACCGGGAGGTGACTGCACAGAGAGAGGCGGAGAGTCTCCAGGTCTCCCATACACTACAAGGATTCCGACCTGTTGCAACGATTGTACTGCAACTAATACTAAATCGTTGCAGTAAGCTTGGCTTTTTTCCACGATTCACTAGTTCGTGGCACTAGGATATATCGCCACGGAACACAATGTTGCATTAAGATCTGTTGCCACGAATCACTTGTTCGTGGCGTCATGATGCTAATGCAATGGACCACAATCGTTGCATTGGGATCTGTTGCCACGAATCACTAGTTCGTGGCGTCAGGATGCTAATGCCATGGAACACAGTCATTGCATTAGGATCTGTTGCCACAAATTACTGGTTCGTGGCGTTACATGATCTATCGCCATGGACCACAATCATTGCATTAGGATTTGTTGCCACGAATTACTGGTTCGTGGCATTACAGGATCTATCGCCACGGACCACAATCGTTGCATTAGGATCTGTTGCCACGAATTACTGGTTCGTGGCAATACAACTTTATTGTCACGGAACACAATCATTGCATTAGGATCTGTTGCCACGAATTATAGGTTCGTGGCGTTACAGCTTTATTGCCACGGAACACAGTCGTTGCATTAGAATCTGTTGCCACGAATTACTTGTTCGTGGCGTTACATGATCTATCGCCACAGACCACAATCGTTGCATTAGGATCTGTTGCCACGAATTACTGGTTCGTGGCATTACAGGATCTATCGCCACGGACCATAATCGTTGCATTAGGATATGTTGCCACGAATTATAGGTTCGTGGCGATACATCTTTATTGCCACGGAACACAATCGTTGCATTAGGATCTGTTGCCACAAATTACTGGTTCGTGGCGTTACAACTTTATTGCCACGGAACACAATCGTTGCATTTGTATCTTGTAAGACCTATGTGTGCTGAATACATTGGCTTGTAGTGAATACACTTTGCTTTGATGATAAAAGATTTGAATATCACAAAAACACCTTTTTATCTAGGTCCGACTCTAGCACTGAGCTACAGCAAGGTCTGACGGTAGGTGGCTTGGTTTGGGTAGCTCCGGTTACGTTCGATGATAGGTCCGACTAGCTTTGGTCAGCTCCGGTGAAGTTTTGTCTTTAGCTCCGTCATGTCTTTGATTGCTCTGACATGTCTTTGATAGCTCCGACGTGTTTTTGCTAAGCTCTGAGTTGAATTTTCTAGCTCCGGCTTTTGGGATTACTAGTTCCGACTAGTTCTGGTTAGCTCCGGCACTAGGTCCTGCTAGTTTTGTAAGATCCAGCGGGAGCTTGGTTTTACTAGTTTTGGTAAGCTCTGACGCTTGGTTCTACTAGCTTTTGTTAGCTCCGGCTCAAGGTCCGGGTTGCTCTGGCAAGGTCCGGAACTTGACCGCAGTGCTTCTGCTTTTCATTTGCAATGTTTCGTACTTGCTTTACATTGTTGGAAAGTTTGCTTAGTATTCTTTTACTAAGTTTTTGGTGCGTTTTGGATGATATGGCTGATATCGTTCTGCTATGCTTTGCAACATGCTTATGTGAGGTTCCCACGTAGGGTGTTGTGTTCGGAACTAACTTGAGTCAAGTCGAGGACTTGGGCTCGTATGGATTGGTTGTTTATTCACGTGCAGGTGTTGCTTGAGTTCAAGACATGGCTGGTGACGGGATCCATTGGACTAGTCTCAGGGAGGAGATGAGGTTCCAACAACAAAATTCAGGAGGAATTGTGGTTGAGCTGATCAGGAGGTTGCGCAGCATGATTGAATCAAGAACAATGCATATGAAGGTATCATGGACGTCATAGGAAGATGTTTGCACGTGTGCAAGGAGTGCATGGACGTGGCTACATAGTTCCGAGACATGATGAAGAGATTTGGACGTAAAGAATTGGTCGTAAAGGTTCAACCGACTAGGTTATGGACTCAGGCTGTGACTGAGTCGGGTTTGACTCAAATATGGAAAGATTTGAGTTGGTTATGATAGGATTTCATATGGGTCACGAATTTGAGTTGTTTAGGAATGTGGGATACGTTCCTAAGGTGTTTGGAAGTCTTAAGATTGCTTCTATCTGCGTATAGAAGAATCTTGAGCAGTTATGAAAAGTTACGATTCGTGATCTGAGTAGGATTGGAGTCCTAGTTGATATTGGGTTGGCCTAAGGGCTGGTTATATAAGCAAGAGAGCCCATAGCTCGTGGTGCACGACTTTGGGGCTGTTCCTCTTGTGTTCTATTGAATAAAATTCTTAGTTTGAAGGAACTTTTGTGCCTTGTTCGTCAGACTTGTTCCAGACAAGTTTTACTCGTCGAGTTTCTGGACAGCACTACCTTTCATCGGTGGTTTTATCATAACTCGAGTTTTACAGATCCAATTGACGTGATTCTTTTTTGGTTGTCTTCACAACTTCATTTTCTATCATATTTCAAAATTTCACGATCATTGGATTTGTGGTCTATGATCTACACGAGTTTTTTTGCAGCGTTCCAAAACTGTTTTTTCTCGGGTAGGGCAGATTGACCATTGTTTGATCTTTCGATCATAACTTGAGTTTTTCTCGACGGATTTGAGTGATTCTTTTTTTTTTGTCTCCGTGACATGATTCTCTCTGATATCTATCACTTTTGTCATGGTGAAACACGTTTATATTAGTCTCTCACATGATTTCTTTAACAGATCATTTTTCTGCCGAAAGGGTTTGGGGTTTAATTGTTTCCACTGCGTAAGATTTTTAAATCTACCATTCACCCCCCCTCTGGTAGATTTTAACGTCTCGATCCTAAAATTGGTATCAGAGCCACGGTGCTCTAATCTTTGTGATTTGCGCGTGTTTCTTGACTAATCATCATGGAGAAGTACTCTGCCAAACCTTGTGTGTTCGCTGGTATTGATTTTCAGGTTTGGAAGGCACGCATGGAGGCTTTCATCCAGGCACAAGGCTTTGCAATATGGGAGAAGGTATACAAGCCTTACGAAGTGCCATCAAACGATCAAGTTATAGCTACAAATCTGAGAGATGTCGACAACAACAAGGCTCGGAACTTGATCATACAAGGATTAACACAAAGCAACTTTGACCGTGTTGCACACCTCCGATCTGCATACGATATGTGGAAAGCACTTTGTGACTACCATGAAGGATCCAACACGATCAAAGAGGTAAGGCAAGACATGTTCAAGAAAGAATACATGCGCTTCGAGATGCAATCCAGTGAGTCTATTGATGACCTTTTTGCTCGCTTTAATAAGATTCTCAGCAACTTGCGTAGTGTCAATGTTAATTTTTCAGATGCTGAAAATGCTAGGCAATTGCTAAGTGCATTAGATATGTCAATTTGGGAGATGAAAGTCACATCTATTCGTGAATCTACTGTCATGAGTTCACTTACTTTAGATGTGCTATATTCCAAGTTAAAACTCATGAAATTGACATAATCTCACGTAAGAACCCCAATAAGTCTATTGCATTTGTTTCACAAAGTGATATGTCTAGCTCCGGCCAATCATCATCCTGCAATACTCTTGCTTTGTTGTCCTCACTAACCCTGGAGCAGATCGAAGAATTTCCAGAAGAGGAGTTGGCACTCATCTCTACTAGATTCTCAAAAGCATTGCAAAATATGAGAACTAGAAGGAGAGGAAGCTCCGGACCTCAACGCTGTTTTGAATGTGGTAAAACAGGACACTTTCATACAGAATGCCCTAACCTTTCAGGTCCGACCACCCGGGAAGAAAAACAAAGCAAGGTTTGGACCTCCTCTGGAAATTTCAACAAGAAGAAGAAAGGTACCATAGGACGCAAGATGATCAACAGTTTCATCACTGCGCTTCAAGAGTTCAGTTCAAGCGACGTGGACATTGGAAGTGATGAAGATGAAGATGATTTGGCAAAACTTGTGCTTTATGGCGGGCAAGTCAAGATCAAGTATGGAGGAGGCAGAACACAACAACGACAATGAAGAGGTATGTCCTACTTGCGAAGAAATGTGTGATGCTATTTCTCGTGCCACTATTATTGTTAAGAAAAAGGACAAAAAAGCTTAGGGCTAGTGCTGCTAAAATTGAATCACTAGAATCTGAAATCAACCGTTTAAAAACTTTGATTCCTAGTGATGATGCATGTTCCTCATGTGATTTAGTATATGAACAGTTGTCCTCATTAAGAAGTGCGCACACCTCCACACTTGATAAACTTGAGTTAGAAATTGAAAAGAACAAAGAGCTTGCTGCACCTAATGATAGAAACTTGAAAGATGATAGCTTTTCTACAATTGATTTGCATTGTTCTACTTGTGATGATCTTGATAAGAAACTACAGGATGCTATGAATGAAATTTCTATATTGAACAATGCGTTATGTTCTCATGAAGTTAAATTTTGTTCCAATTGCAAACTAAAAAGAAAAACTTCATGTAAAAGTTGCCTTGATCTGTCCAATAAACTTGATGACATGCATAGGACATTAGATCGGTTTTGTAATGGGAATAAGAACCTAAACTTATTGCTGAATTCTTCCAAGTCCTGCAATGATAAAACTGGTTTAGCTTTTGATTCTCATGCTCATGCTAAGGCACATCCACCTAAAATTGTAAAGTCATTAGGAAGTGGTTTGATTCAAACAGTTCCTAAAAAAAGGAGTGGTTTTCAAATCTGTAGGAGTGTTGTCTCATTCGATTTCAAATAAAATTATTGCTTGCTCATCTAGACATGAACACAAAGTTAAATTTCATTGTACCTACTGTGGTAGAGATGGTCATGTCATAAATTTTTGTTATAGACTAGCTAAACAACAGAAAAGGGAAAGAATTGTTGCTAGATCTCATAACTTTCATGCAAAATTTGCTGCACATATTGAACCGAATGTACAACCTGCTGTTTTGAGTCAAAAACATTCAAATTTTACCTCCGGACCTTCTGTTTTTGCCTCCGGAGCTACTGATTTTTGTGCTACACAAGTAACACCTTATAGGTCAGTAGTCAAGAATAAAAAATCTCAAACTTTGACTCATAAACCTGCTATTTTGTCTCAACATTCGCGTGTTTTTCCTGCTGCACGTCGCGTGACTCAGTACTGGATTCCTAAATGCCTTTTGACTAACCCCAGTATTGAGTCATCGACGTATTGTGCTTCTATGTAGGTTACACGTTTGAGGAAGGAGAACTTTGGATTGTGGATTCAGGTTGCTCACGCCACATGACCGGTAACAAAGATTGGTTCTCCTCCCTCTCTTTTGTGTCACGTGTAGAGAATGTTACTTTTGCTGATAATTCTTCAACTCCCATAATTGCTAAGGGTTCGGTTAGAGTAAATGATCACTACACTTTGAAGGATGTGGCACTTGTCAAAAATTCGAAATACAACTTGCTTTCTGTTTCACAATTGCTAGGTGAAAATCTAGAAATTATTTTCAATAAAAACTGCTGCAAAGTTGTAGGTTCAAATAGTGAGCTTATTTTTAACATGTCTCGGTTTGGAAGAGTTTTTAAAGCTGATTTTGATATGTCTTCCTCTAAGCATAGGTGTCTAGTTGCTAATGATTCAAAGGACTTATATTTTTGGCATCGTAGACTTGGTCACGTAGGCTTTGATCACCTAACGCGTGTTAGTGCTCTTGATCGCATAAGTGGGCTGCCTAAGCTTAAAGGGGACAAAGAAATTGTGTGCTCTTCTTGTAGACATGCTAAGATGGTTGCAGGTTCACATACTCCTCTCACAATGATCATGACAACTAAACCATGTCAACTTTTGCATCTTGACACCATAGGACCTTCACGTGTTCAATCCTTCAGAGGTAAATGGTATGTTCTTGTTATTATTGATGATTATTCTAGATACTCTTGGGTTTACTTTATGGCGTCTAAGAATGAAGTTTTTAGTCACTTTAGAACTTTATTTCTTAGATTATCAATTGATCACCCAGGATCATTAAAAGCAATTAGAAGTGATAACAGAACTGAATTTAAAAATCAATCTTTTGATCACTTTTGTGCTGAAAATGGAATAGATCATCAACTTTCTTCACCATATGTACCTCAACAAAATGGTTTTGTAGAAAGAAAGAATAGAACCTTAGTTGAGATGGCTAGGACTATGCTTGATGAATATCAAACTCCTAGGAAATTTTGGGCTGATGCGTTAGCAACCGCTTGTTATGTCTCAAATCTTGTTTTCTTGCGTGCTAAGCTAGGTAAAACACCATATGATCTTCGGTTTGGACATAGGCCTAGTGTTACACACTTACAGGTCTTTGGTTGCAAATGCTTTGTTAAGAAACATGGTAATCTTGATAAATTTGAACATAGATCCATTGATGGCATGTTTCTTGATTATCCATCTCATACTAGAGGCTACCATGTGCTTTTACTTGACACTAACAAAATTGTGGAGACTTGTGAAGTGTCTTTTGATGAAGCTAGCCCAGGTACTAGCTCCAGTGTTGCAGTACCAGATCCGTATCCTCAGGGGGAGGGTATTTTCGAAGATGAAGAAGAGCCGGTGATACTGCCTGGTAGTTCTGAAGTTGACGCATGTCCAGCTCTGGACATTGAACAAGCTCCGGCTATCACCTATGCTGGACCTGATCGTCCACAAGTCACAAGATCATCAATCTACGATGAACCTAATGAAGAAGAAGCTTGTGAGACATCTGTTCCCCTACGGTTTTACAAATATCATCCACCACAACAGATGATTGGAAGCTTGCACGAACGAGTCACACGGTCCAGGTTTTGTGATCCAAACTCTCATGCTCATTCTGCTTTTGTTGCTTCTTTTGAACCCAAAGATATATCACACGCACTCACTAATGAATCTTGGATTATTGCCATGCAAGAAGAGTTAGAAAATTTTGAAAGAAATAATGTTTGGAAACTTGTACCTCCACCTCAAGGTCACACTTTAATTGGAACTAAATGGGTATTTAAAAATAAACAAAGTGGGGATGGGGTTGTGGTTAGGAATAAGGCTAGGTTGGTTGCTCAAGGTTTCACTCAAGTTGAAGGTCTAGATTTTGATGAAACTTTTGCTCCCGTTGCTAGATTAGAAGTCATAAGAATTTTGCTAGCTTTTGCAGCATCTAAAGGTTTTTAGCTATTTCAAATGGATGTTAAAAGTACTTTTCTTAATGGCTACATAGATGAGGAGGTTTATGTCAAACAACCACCGGGTTTTGAAAATCCAGATTTTCCTAATCATGTTTACAAACTGTCCAAAGCCTTATATGGTCTCAAACAAGCCCCTAGAGCATGGTATAATAGGTTAAAAACATTCTTACTTGAAAAGGGGTTTACCATGGGCAAGGTTGATAAAACTTTTTTTGTGCTTAAACATGGCAATGACTCATTATTCGTTCAAGTGTATGTGGATGATATTATCTTTGGTTGTGCTTCTCATGATCTTGTGTCCATGTTTTCAGCAATGATGAGTTCCGAATTTGAAATGAGTATGACGGGTGAACTCACTTACTTTTTGGGGCTGCAAATAAAGCAAACCAAGGAGGATACCTTTGTGCATCAAGCGAAGTATACCAAAAACCTCCTAAAGCGCTTCAACATGGACAAAAGCAAGCCTCTTCGGACACCAATGGGAACAGCAACAACACTTGAACTTGATGAAGATGGTGAACCCGTGAATCAAAAAGAATACAGAAGCATGATCGGATCACTTTTGTACCTCACGGCATCAAGACCGGACATACAACTCAGCGTATGTCTTTGTGCACGGTTTCAAGCCTCCCCACGTATTTCACATCGTCAAGCCGTCAAAAGGATTCTCAGGTACTTACATGGAACCCAAGAATTTGGCATTTTTCTTCCTTCTTCCTCAACCATTACTTTGAAAGCTTTTTCGGATGCTGATTTTGGGGGTTGTAGGATTGATAGGAAAAGTACTTCCGGTGCTTGTCATTTTCTTGGTAATTCTCTTGTTGCTTGGTCCTCTAGAAAACAAAATTCAGTTGCACAATCCACAGCCGAATCTGAATATGTAGCTGCTGCTAGTGCTTGCTCACAAATTCTTTGGATTGTTCAAACACTTAAGGACTATGGGGTTGATCTAGTTAGTGTTCCACTATTCTGTGATAACACTAGTGCCATTTGCATTGTTAAAAACCCCGTGCAACATTCTAGAACTAAGCACATTGACATTAGGTATCACTTTCTCCGAGATAATGTTGAAAAAGGAAACATTGTGCTTCACCATGTAGATACCGAACAACAATTGGCTGACATTTTTACAAAACCTTTGGATTTCACTCGTTTTTGTTACATTCGTAGTGAAATAGGGAGTTATGCATCCTCATGGCTTAAATTGAGGGGGAGTTTTGAAACTTGGGAAGTCTATGTGTGAATCTGAAATTAAAATAATATGAGCATAGTATTCATACATATATGACTTTGTGATTCTTTTTACATGCTGAAAGTTCTTACTACATTACTCGTGTTATACATTTTGTAGTTTTTGCCATGTCTAGTAATTGGAATAATTACTTACACTAAAACTGGTCATGGTCGAACTTTCTTGCTATTTTGAACTTGTTACATGTTCACAAGTGCTTTTAATCATAAAGAATTAATCAAGTAATCAACTCACATGTTGAGTTTTTATGAACAAATATAAATTGAGAAAAGATTAAGAGAATATGCATGCATCGCACTTCTTCTTTTGAGATGGCTTATCATTGCACTTAGATATGAACTTGGAAGAAGTTGTGTATGACTAAAACCATGTCCTTAAGCTTCTGATTGTTAAATGACATAGGCTTGGCTTGGTTGGTTAGAATAAGGCTGATGCGCATATAATCTCTTGCAAATATCATATGATCTAAATTTATGCTTTGAAATAAAATGCAGCACCTAGTGTCATGCTTTCAGGTTTTGAAATAGTTAAGTTTGTGAGATCATGACTTGCTTAAATTGAAAATTACATATGATCTCTAGCATGGCTTACACTACTTTATGTATTTCATTGATGTGATAATGTAAGGTACTTGATAGTATGACTTGGATGATATTTGTTTATATGTATATGTTATAATATGCTCATAACAACTAAAGGAAGAGAGATAAATTGTTTATATGCTCATTACTTGCTGAATACATTGTCAAAGGGGGAGAGATAAGCATGAAGAGAAAGAGAATATGTGCATAAGGAGAGATAATAAAGGGGGAGAGATAATATGGGATAATTTCTCTTCTCATTTTACTTTTTATTTACAAAGGGGGAGAAATTGCCTTCAAAACTTTTATGTGAATAAGCCAATGTTCGGATTTTAAATGGTGTTGCCAATGCATTCATCAAGGGGGAGATTGTAAGACCTATGTGTGCTGAATACATTGGCTTGTAGTGAATACACTTGGCTTTGATGATAAAAGTTTTGAATATCACCAAAACACCTTTTTATCTAGGTCCGACTCTAGCTCTGAGCTACAGCAAGGTCCGACGGTAGGTGGCTTGGTTTGGGTAGCTCCGGTTACGTTCGATGCTAGGTCCGACTAGCTTTGGTCAACTCCGATGGAGTTTTGTCTTTAGCTCCGACATGTCTTTGATTGCTCTGACATGTCTTTGATAGCTCCGACGTGTTTTTGCTAAGCTCCGAGTTTATTTTTCTAGCTCCAGCTTTTGGGATTACTAGTTCCGACTAGTTCTGGTTAGCTCCGGTGCTAGGTCCTGCTAGTTTTGTAAGATCCGGCGGGAGCTTGGTTGTACTAGTTTTGGTAAGCTCAGGCGCTTGGTTCTACTAGCTTTTGTTAGCTCCGGCTCAAGGTTCGGGTTGCTCTGGCAAGGTCCGGAACTTGACCGCAGTGCTTCTGCTTTTCATTTGCAATGTTTCGTACTTGCTTTACATTGTTGGAAAGTTTGCTTAGTATTCTTTTACTAAGTTTTTGGTGCGTTTTGGATGATATGGCTGATATCGTTTTGCTATGCTTTGCAACATGCTTATGTGAGGTTCTCATGTAGGGTGTTGTGTTTGGAACTAACTTGAGTCAAGTCGAGGACTTGGGCTCGTATGGATTGGTTGTTTATTCATGTGCAGGTGTTGCTTGAGTTCAAGACATGGCTGGTGACGGGATCCATTGGACTAGTCTCAGGGAGGAGATGAGGTTCCAACAACCAAATTCAAGAGGAATTGTGGTTGAGCTGATCAGGAGGTTGCGCAGCATGATTGAATCAAGAACAATGCATATGAAGGTATCGTGGACGTCATTGGAAGAGGTTTGCACATGTGCAATGTGACGCCCGGTTCCGAAAATGAACCAAGCTAACGCATATGTGTGTCCAGGATGTTCATCACACATACACGAGTGCAATCACAAAAGAGTATACAGAAAATTACCACAGAACAAGATTAATTAACCAAATTTTATTACACAAACCATATTATCCTCGAATACAAGCTCTAATAAATATTAATGACAAGTTCAACTAATGCAGCGGAAATAAACTAATTAAGCAAACTAAGCAGCATAAGCGACAGGGTATGTATGCGCAGCTCCAATCAACACCACAGGCAAAGCTGACGGTAGACACGGCCTAGAACTCCGCATTATCACCATTAAACTCCCAATCCTGACCTGCAACTGTTGGGGTGGGGGATTGCAAGAGTGAGTACATGTCGTACTCAGCAAGTGTGGAAAGTATGACATGTGGCTTATTCAAATGTCGACAATAATAATGGTAAAGTGCTGAAAATTACATTAAAACATTTGAAAAGCAATATAGTATAAGTATGTGAAGTAAACCCATCATAATCATAAGTAATACCGTAATACCAAATCTGAATTCATTACCATCATCAAAAATTCCAGATTTCACCATCGTCAATGACCATATTCAATACCAGAAATTAATCCATAACCATCCATAACCATTACCAAACTATAACCATAATATCAACCATAACCATTACCAAACCATAACCATAACCATATCCCAATTTCCCTCTAATCATGGAAGTTGTCCAGGTGCTCATAACCGGGAGCACGGCTATCATGATAGTTTTAGTTAACTTTGCAGAGTTTGTACCTCTTTACCCACGTGTTCGTGATTTCATCACCCTTCGGCGACTAAGAACCTCCCTTATGCCCATGACCCGTCGGTCACATTACACACTTCCATTGGTGTGTGGCCAAGAGATCACAAAATAGCCTTTACAAAGGGATTACTAGCCTATTTAGACCCCACTGAGGTTTCACCGGTGGCGATGTCTCCCGCAGAGCACATCTTCAACCAAGGGCCCCCTCTTGAGCCATTCGGATCCCAGGGTAGTCCCACCAATCATCAACAAACCCAATCCAACTACCCCTTCCCCGAGCATCCACAATGGTCCAAACAGCACTAGCAAAGCCCTAATTAATCAGCTACGCCGCACCCATACTTGGCCTCGTGGTGGCACTGTAGTCCTGGCTTATTCTCGCATGAACCGGTCCTTAGATCTAAAGCAAGCAAACCACCATAACGCCCAACCCATCCACATACCAGGCTTGCTTAGATCACCCATTACCATACCGTATTAACCAGTTCATGTTATCCATAATCTCATCCATGCATAATTAAATTGAGTGGTATAGTTGTTTTCCATCCCAGTTGATTAAGCAAAGCAAAAAGGTAAAAATCCTTCCCGACTCTCTACCATAGATTCCAGGTGACAAGGGTGGTTAAACAATTCTAGTAAACTTCCTATCATAGGATTTCCCATCAATTTGACACAAGCATGCAGTTTTGCAAACAAAACATTTATTTTAAAAACAGGATCAATATGCTTCAAGGACACTTGCCTTGCTCTTGCTGTTGATTAGGGTCAAAGCCTTCAAACTCTTGATGTTGTAGATCCTTCGTGGCACTCTCTAGCGCAAATCCGTCTAATCCACACAATAAACATACAAGACAAGAAACACAATCAAAGAGTGCACAAATATTACTCAATATGTCATGACATGCATGATTGATGCAAATGCAAGGTAGAACTTGTTACTAGATTGCTTTTAATGATCACTAACTAGCTCTAATAGATTATAACAAGTTTATACAGGTTTGGGGTTGATTAGATCAAATTTTAGAATTAATTCAACACAATTTAACCAGGAAGATCGGACTAGTCCGCTAGGGACCGGACAAGTCCGCACTTGATGAGATCAGCGGATTAGGGTTTTCTAGATCGACGTGAATTTGGAGATTAGGGGTTTAATTCACATAAGGAAAAGAGAATAGAAGGTATACCAGATGTTTAGAACTCCAATGAACCAAGAAACTTGGAGGTAACACTTGGATCTTGATGATCTAGGGTTGGTGATGAACTTGGAGATGAATTGGTGGTGAAGGACGAAACTTGGTGGAGATCTTGATCCTCCTTCGTTTCCTCCTCTTCTTCTTCTTGTTTGGGATCTTCTCCTCCCTCCTTGATGGTGGCTCCCCACGAACTAGGGTTTGGGTGGGTGGAAAAGTGGCAAATAGATGTCAAACCAAGGGGTGGGGTTGTTTATATAGACGTGGAGGCTAGGGTTAGATGGATTTCGAGTTTAGGATGAGTAGAGGCCGGTTTAGAGTCCCACATGGGCTCTAAAAGAGTTGGGCACGACGTCCCTAGGCCCACTTGACGTGAAACCCAAGAAACAAGTCGTAAAACAAAAGGTCAATCTCGGAGTCACGAAATATCGGACAAGTCCAGACAGGACCGGACTAGTCCGAAGTCGTCCAGAGAGAAAAACAAACAAGTCTGGCCAAAAATCGGACAAGTCCGATCTTAGTCAGAAAGGAAAACGGACAAGTCCGCTGGAACACCGGACTAGTCCGGAAAAGTCCAGGGACTTAGCAAATTTTCAAGGATTCATGGAACATCGGACTAGTCCGCACAAGATCGGACAAGTCCGAAGTTTTCCAGGGGCAAATATCGGACTAATCCGCAGCAAAAATGGACAAGTCCATTTTTAGACAGAGAGAAATCGGACTAGTCCTCAGCAAAATCGGACTAGTCCGCACTTTCCTACATTTTTAAGTGCGGTTTTGTTCCAAATCAATTTTAAACTTGTTCCTCTTGTTATGGGTTAATGTTAAACATGTATATGAGTGTATGCAAGGCATGATGCATGAAAATGAGGGTGTTACAAACCTACCCCCCTTAAAATGAATCTCGCCCTCGAGATTCGACGCGGAAGAGAAGAGATAGGGAAATTCCTTCTTGAGATCATCTTCTAGCTCCCAAGTTGCTTCTTTTTCGGTATGGTGCTTCCATTGGACTTTACACCATCGAATCACCTTGTTCCTTGTGACTCTCTCCTTGGTTTCCAAGATTTTGACCGGTTGCTCGGCATACGTCAAATCTTCCTCTAGTTCTAATTCTTCCATTGGCACTTGATCTTCCGGTACCCTGAGACACTTCTTGAGTTGGGAAACATGAAACACATCATGTACGTCTGAAAGATGAGCTGGCATCTCCAACTTATATGCTACTTCTCCTCTTTTGTCCAAAATCTTGAATGGTCCAATATAACGAGGTGCGAGCTTGCCTCTTATGTTAAACCTCTTATGACCTCTCATTGGTGACACCTTGAGGTAAACAAAATCTCCTATTTCAAAGGCTAATTTCCTTCTCCTATTATCCGCATAGCCTTTTTGCCTTGATTGGGCAGCCCTCAAGTTTCCACGAATTATTTGGACTTGCTTTTCGGCTTCTTGCAACACATCCGGACCAAATACTTGAGTTTCCCCTGCTTCATTCTAGAATAAAGGTGTCCTACACTTCCTCCCATAAAGCGCTTCATATGGTGACATCTTCAAGCTTGCTTGGTAACTATTGTTGTATGAAAATTCCTCGTATGGCAAGCTTTTGTCCCAACTTTTCCCATGCTTTAAAGCACAAGCTCTTAACATGTCCTCCAAAATCTGATTGGTCCTCTCAGTTTGTCCATCCGTTTGAGTATGATATGCTGAACTAAAATTCAACCTCGTTCCCAAAGCTTCATGCAATTTTTGCCAAAACCTGGAAGTAAATTGAGAACCTCTATCCAAGACTATCTTCTTCGGTACTCCATGTCGGCACACAATATGCTCCATATACAATTCTGCTAGCTTCGCGGTGGTATATGTGGTCTTGACAGGAATGAAGTGAGCTGATTTTGTCAACCGATCTACAATGACCCATATTGAATTATAGCCATACTAGGTTCGCGGTAATCCAACTATAAAGTCCATACCAATCTCTTCCCACTTCCACTCTGGAATCTTCAATGGCTGCAATAACCCTGCTGGCCTTTGATGTTCCGCCTTGACTCGTTGGCACACGTCACACAATGCAACATATTCGGCTATGTCCTTCTTCATGCTATCCCACCAATAGCATGTCTTCAAGTCCTTGTACATCTTCGTACAACCTGGGTGAATCGAGTAAGGCGAGTCATGTGTCTCCTTTAATATTGTCTCCCGAATATGCTTTACATTAGGCACAACGATTCTCTTTCCAAGCTATAAAGTACCATGTTCGTCTTTATCAAATCTGAATTCTCTCCCTTCTTCGATTCTTTCCTTGATTTCCTTGATCTCCTCATCTGTGGTTTGTGCTTCTCGAATTTCTTGCTCCAAGGTTGGGTTTAACTCCATCATCTCCATCTCGTTTACAAACCCAAGGTTCAACCGTTCAAACTCCTTGCATAACTCGGACGGTAACTCTCGAACTGTAAGTTGATGGCTTACTCCCTTTCTACTCAAAGCATCGGCCACTACATTGGCTTTTCCCAGATGATAGTTGATCCCCAAATCATAATCTTTGATGAGCTCCAACCATCTTCGTTGCCTCAAGTTCAGATCCGTTTGTGTGAAAATATACTTCAAACTCTTATGATCCGTGTAAAATTCACACCTATGTCCAAGAATATAGTGTCTCCAAATCTTCAATGCATGTACCACGGCTGCTAGTTCAAGATCATGCGTGGGGTAATTCTGCTCATGTTTCTTCAATTGTCTCGACGCATAGGCGACCACTTGACCTTCTTGCATCAATACACATCCAAGCCCTTGTCTTGATGCATTGCAATAAATGTCAAAACTCTTGCTTACATCCGGCAATACCAAAACCGTGGCTGTTGTCAACCTCTTCTTCAACTCCTCAAAACTATTCTGACAAGCTTCAGTCCATTGGAACGCCCTTCCCTTCGTTAGCAACTCCGTCATAGGCTTGGCTATCTTGGAAAAGTCCTTGATGAATCGACGGTAATATCCAGCCATCCCAAGAAAACTCCGAATTTCCTTGACATTCTGTGGCGGTTCCCACTTAAGCACATCTCTCACCTTCCCTGGGTCAACTGATACTCCTCCTCCGGAAATAATATGGCCTAAGAAGGAAACTTCCCGTAACCAGAATTGACATTTACTGAACTTGGCATACAATTGATGCTCCCTCAATTTCTGCAACGTAAGCCTCAAGTGTTCCTCATGTTCCTTCTCATCCTTCGAGTAGATCATAATATCATCAATAAACACCACAACGAACTTGTCCAAGTATTCCATGAAGACTTTATTCATGAGGTACATAAAGTAGGCAGGTGCATTTGTCAATCCAAAAGACATCACGGTGTACTCATAAGATCCATACCGTGTCCTAAAAGCTGTCTTGGGTATGTCCGATGGTCTAATCTTCATTTGAAAGTAACCTGACCTCAAGTCAATCTTAGAGAAGACACAAGCACCGTTCATCTGATCAAACAAGTCTTCTATGTGTGGCAAGGTGTACTTGTTCTTGATTGTTACCTCGTTGAGAGCTTGGTAATCCACGCACATCCTTTGGGATCCGTCCTTCTTGTCCACAAATAGAACGGGCGCTCCCCAAGGTGAAGAGCTAGGGCGAATAAAACCCTTCTCTAATTGCTCTTGAATTTGTTTCTTGAGCTCCGCTAATTCCATAGGAAACATCCTATACGGCCTCTTAGCTATAGGTGCAGTTCCAGGTATTAAATCAATAACAAACTCAATGTCTCGATCGGGTGGCATACCTGGCAACTCATCCGGAAACACATCCAAAAATTCACATACAACCGGAATCTCCTCAATTGCGGCACCGTCCATATGATTCCATTCCAATTGCTTCGGTGCGGTTTGAGATGCTTCAAATTCTACGGTGATCCCTTCCTCATTGGTCAACTTCACCGTCTTTGTGGCACATTCAATAACTCCATTGTGCTTCCTCAACCAGTCCATACCAAGTATAATATCCAACCCTTGAGAATCTAAAACAATGAGGTTGGCGGAGAAGTCTACCCCCCTTATTCTAAGGCTTACTTTTGGACATACTATATTTGTCCTCATCTCTCCTCCAGGAGACTTAACCAACAGAGTAAACTTCATATGAGAGATAGGCAAACTATACTTGGCAACATACTTCGATGCAACGAATGAATGCGATGCTCCAGAATCAAATAACATAGTCGCGGGGTTGGAGTTGGCGAGAAACATACCAATGACCACGTCATCCGCTTGTTGAGCATCCTCCGTAGAGACATGGTTCACGTTACCACGAGCAAAATTCTGCGGTCCACGACTTCCTTGTGGCTGTCCTCCGTTAGGTCTTGGGTTTTGCCTCGGTGCATTGCTTCTTTGACCAAGGCCTGACTTAGGACATTGATTCGCAAAGTGTCCAGCTTCTCCACAAGTATAACACCTCTTAACTCCACCAGAATTATTGGGACGAGCTTGGTTCTGAGCATTGGTTCCAGGAAAATCAGCACGAGGCGCATAAGGCATTGCTTGCATAACAGGGCGCTGCTGCACAAACTGAGTTGGGCGTGGTGCAAAATCAGAGCGCTGAGCAGGAATAGTGGAGCTGTAATGAGGCGCATTTGGTGGTGCAAGGCGAGGGCGCACATTACTTCCTTGTTGCTGTTCTTGATACGGCGCCTTCCTCTTGATTTCTTGCTCCATCTCACGGATCTTGTTCTCAACCACAATTGCTTTGTCCACAAGCTTCTGAAAATTGACATAATCACAGTTGAGCAATTGCACTTGGATCGTATTGTTCAATCCCCTCATGAACAAGTATTGCTTCCGGCTGTCCCGGCTAACATCCTCAGGCGCATATCTTGAGAGGTGAGTGAACTTATTGAGATATTCACTCACGCTTGATTTTCCTTGTCTCAAGTTCTCAAATTCTTGCCTCTTCAAGATCATAACACCTTCCGGCACATAATGAGAACGGAAAATCTCCTTGAATTCCGCCCAGGTAATTCTCTCTTTTTTCTCATGAGCATTGCAATAAGAATCCCACCAATCTGCAGCTGCTCCAACGAGTTGATGAGAAGCAAATAGCACCTTCTCCCGGTCACTGCATTGGACAATGGCTAGCTTCTTCTCCACGGACTTGAGCCAATCATCCGCTTCCATAGGGTCTGCGGCTTGAGCAAAGGTTGGCGGCCTAGTCCTCATAAACTCTCCCAATCGGTTATGAGGAGGTGGGGGTGGCGGTGGAGGCATGTGGGGCTGATTGTTGATATTGCCAGCCTGCAGCTGTCCCATTATCTGTATCATGGTCTGCATGAGCTGGTTTTGCATGGCCAATAGCTGCTCGATGTTGATAGCTCCCTGAGTAGATCCTTGCCCATTGTTGTTCTGAGGCACTCCATTGTTCTCCTCTTCATCATTGCCATCCCTCTGGTTGCGAGTCCTCACCATCTGAAGAAAAGCAGTAGGTAAGAATTAGAAAACACCCCAACTATATGCATCAAGGGATATGAAACTAAACAACTAGCTACACTAGCCTAGGTGGACATGGCAATGCTAAGGCATCCCAAAATCCTCTATTAAGCACACAAGCAAGCAATATATATAGCAAACAGCACTCCAAGCAAAAACACATCGATTCCTGAGTGCTCCTATGTGTCCTAAAGTGTCCATTCTATCTAGGCTGCATCCTATGGTCAACCTGTGGCTCTGATACCAATTTGTGACGCCCGGTTCCGAAAATGAACCAAGCTAATGCATATGTGTGCCCAGGATGTTCATCACACATACACGAGTGCAATCACAAAAGAGTATACGGAAAATTACCACAGAACAAGATTAATTAACCAAATTTTATTACACAAACCATATTATCCTCGAATACAAGATCTAATAAATATTAATGACAAGTTCAACTAATGCAGCGGAAATAAACTAATTAAGCAAACTAAGCAGCATAAGCGACAGGGTATGTATGCGCAGCTCCAATCAACACCACAGGCAAAGCTGACGGTAGACACGGCCTAGAACTCCGCATTATCACCATTAAAATCCCAATCCTGACCTGCAACTGTTGGGGTGGGGGATTGCAAGAGTGAGTACATGTCGTACTCAGCAAGTGTGGAAAGTATGACATGTGGCTTATTCAAATGTCGACAATAATAATGGTAAAGTGCTGAAAAGTACATTAAAACATTTGAAAAGCAATATAGTATAAGTATGTGAAGTAAACCCATCATAATCATAAGTAATACCGTAATACCAAATCTGAATTCATTACCATCATAAAAAATTCCAGATTTCACCATCGTCAATGACCATATTCAATACCAGAAATTAATCCATAACCATTACCAAACCATAACCATAATATCAACCATAACCATTACCAAACCATAACCATAACCATATCCCAATTTCCCTCTAATCATGGAAGTTGTCCAGGTGCTCATAACCGGGAGCACGGCTATCATGATATTTTTAGTTAACTCTGCAGAGTTTGTACCTCCTTACCCACGTGTTCGTGATTTCATCCCCCTTCGGCGACTAAGAACCTCCCTTATGCCCATGACCCGTCGGTCACATTACACACTTCCGTTGGTGTGTGGCCAAGAGATCACAAAATAGCCTTTACAAAGGGATTACTAGCCTATTTAGACCCCACTGAGGTTTCACCGGTGGCGATGTCTCCCGCAGAGCACATCTTCAACCAAGGGCCCCCTCTTGAGCCATTCGGATCCCAGGGTAGTCCCACCAATCATCAACAAACCCAATCCGACTACCCCTTCCCCGAGCATCCACAATGGTCCAAACAGCACTAGCAAAGCCCTAATTAATCAGCTACGCCGCACCCATACTTGGCCTCGTGGTGGCACTGTAGTCCTGGCTTATTCTCGCATGAACCGGTCCTTAGATCTAAAGCAAGCAAACCACCATAACGTCCAACCCATCCACATACCAGGCTTGCTTAGATCACCCATTACCATACCGTATTAACCAGTTCATGTTATCCATAATCTCATCCATGCATAATTAAATTGAGTGGTATAGTTGTTTTCCATCCCAGTTGATTAAGCGAAGCAAAAAGGTAAAAATCCTTCCCGACTCTCTACCATAGATTCCAGGTGACAAGGGTGGTTAAACAATTCTAGTAAACTTCCTATCATAGGATTTCCCATCAATTTGACACAAGCATGCTGTTTTGCAAACAAAACATTTATTTTAAAAACAGGATCAATATGCTTCAAGGACACTTGCCTTGCTCTTGCTGTTGATTAGGGTCAAAGCCTTCAAACTCTTGATGTTGTAGATCCTCCGTGGCACTCTCTAGCGCAAATCCGTCTAATCCACACAATAAACATACAAGACAAGAAACACAATCAAAGAGTGCACAAATATTACTCAATATGTCATGACATGCATGATAGATGCAAATGCAAGGTAGAACTTGTTACTAGATTGCTTTTAATGATCACTAACTAGCTCTAATAGATTATAACAAGTTTATGCAGGTTTGGGGTTGATTAGATCAAATTTCAGAATTAATTCAACACAATTTAACCAGGAAGATCGGACTAGTCCGCTAGGGACGGACAAGTCCGCACTTGATGAGATCAGCAGATTAGGGTTTTCTAGATCAACGTGAATTTGGAGATTAGGGGTTGAATTCACATAAGGAAAAGAGAATAGAAGGTATACCAGGTGTTTAGAACTCCAATGAACCAATAAACTTGGAGGTAACACTTGGATCTTGATGATCTAGGGTTGGTGATGAACTTGGAGATGAATTGGTGGTGAAGGACGAAACTTGGTGGAGATCTTGATCCTCCTTTGTTTCCTCCTCTTCTTCTTCTTGTTTGGGATCTTCTCCTCCCTCCTTGATGGTGGCTCCCCACGAACTAGGGTTTGGGTGGGTGGAAAAGTGGCAAATAGATGTCAAACCAAGGGGTGGGGTTGTTTATATAGACGTGGAGGCTAGGGTTAGATGGATTTCGAGTTTAGGATGAGTAGAGGCCGGTTTAGAGTCCCACATGGGCTCTAAAAGAGTTGGGCACGACGTCCCTAGGCCCACTTGACGTGAAACCCAAGAAACAAGTCGTAAAACAAAAGGTCAATATCGGAGTCACGAAATATCGGACAAGTCCGGACAGGACCGGACTAGTCCGAAGTCGTCGAGAGAGAAAATCGGACAAGTCTGGACAAAAATCGGACAAGTCCGATCTTAGTCAGAAAGGAAAACGGACAAGTCCACTGGAACACCGGACTAGTCCGGAAAAGTCCAGGGACTTAGCAAATTTTCAAGGATTCATGGAACATCGGACTAGTCCGCACAAGATCGGACAAGTCCGAAGTTTTCCAGGGGCAAATATCGGACTAATTCGCAGCAAAAACGGACAAGTCCGTTTTTAGACAGAGAGAAATTGGACTAGTCCTCAGCAAAACCGGACTAGTCCGCACTTTCCTACATTTTTAAGTGTGGTTTTGTTCCAAATCAATTTTAAACTTGTTCCTCTTGTTATGGGTTAATGTTAAACATGTATATGAGTGTATGCAAGGCATGATGCATGAAAATGAGGGTGTTACATGCAAGGAGTGCATGGACATGGCTACATAGTTCCGAGACATGATGAAGAGATGTGGACGTAACGAATTGGTCGTAAAGGTCCAACCGACTAGGTTATGGACTCAGGCTGCGACTGAGTCGGGTTTGACTCAAATATGGAAAGATTTGAGTTGGTTATGATAGGATTTCGTATGGGTCACGAATTTGAGTTATTTTGGAATGTGGGATACGTTCCTAAGGTGTTTGGAAGTCTTAAGATTGCTTCTATCTGCGTATAGAACAATCTTGAGCAGTTATGGAAAGTTACGATTCGTGATCTGAGTGGGATTGGAGTCCTAGTTGATATTGGGTTGGCCTAAGGGCTGGTTATATAAGCAAGGGAGCCCAGAGCTCGTGGTGCACGACTTCGGAGCTGTTCCTCTTGTGTTCTATTGAATAAAATTCATAGTTTGAAAGAACTTTTGTGCCTTGTTCGTCAGACTTGTTCCAGACAAGTTTTACTCGTCGAGTTTCTGGACAGGACTACCTTTCGTCGGTGATTTAATCATAACTCGAGTTTTACAGATCCAATTGACGTGATTATTTTTGAGTTGTCTTCACAACTTGATTGTCTATCATATTTCAAAATTTCACGGTCATTGGATTTGTAGTCTATGATCCACACGAGTTTCTTTGCAGCGTTCCAGAACTGTTTTTTCTCGGGTAGGGCAGATTGCCCATTGTTTGATCTTTCGATCATAACTTGAGTTTTTCTCGACGGATTTGAGTGATTATTTTTGTGTTGTCTCCGTGACTTGATTCTCTCTGATATCTATCACTTTTGTCACGGCGAAACACGTTTAGATTAGTCTCACACACGATTTCTTTAACAGATCGTTTTTCTGCCGAATAGGTTTGGGGTTTAATTGTTTCCGCTGCGTAAGATTTTTAAATCTACCATTCACCCCCCCACTCTGGAAGCTTTTAACGTCTCGATCCTACAGATCTGTTGCCACGAATCACTAGTTCGTGGCGTCAGGATGCTAATGCAACAGACCACAATCGTTGAATTAGGATCTGTTGCCACGAATTACTGTTTCGTGGCGTTACAGGATCTATCGCCACGGACCACAATCGTTGCATTAGGATCTGTTTCCACAAATTACTGGTTCGTGGCGTTACAACTTTATTGCCCCGGAACACAATCGTTGCATTAGGATCTGTTGCCACGAATTACTGGTTCATGGCATTACAGCTTTATTGCCACGGAACACAGTAGTTGCATTAGGATTTGTTGCCATGAATCAGCAAACAGTTGCATTTGGACCGTAATGCAGCAAAACAGAATCGTTGCATTAGGATGTGTTGCCACGATACTCTGGTTCGTGGCGTTACAGCTTTATTGCCACGGAACACAATCATTGCATTAGGATCTACTGGCACGAATTACTGGTCCGTGGTGTTACAGCTTTATTGCCACGGAACACACTCGTTGCATTAGGATCTTTTGCCACGAATCAGCAAACAGATGCATTTGGACCGTAATGCAAAGAAACAGAATTGTTGCATTAGGATGTGTTGCCATGATACTCTGGTTCGTAGCGTTAGTATCAATGGCCAAGGATCCCAATCATAGCAATTAGGATGTGTGGCCATGATTCACTTTTTCTTGGCGTCAGGATGCTAATGCGACGAAACACAATCGTTGCATTAGGATGTCTTGCCACGATTCACTGGTTCGTGGCGTCAGGATGCTAATGCAACAGACCACAATCGTTGCATTAGGATCTGTTGCCACGAATTACTGGTTCGTGGCGTTACATGATCTATCACCACGGAACACAATCGTTGCATTAGGATGTGTTGCCACGATACTCTGGTTCGTGGCATTAGTATCAATGGCCACAGACCCTAATCGTAGCAATTAGGATGTGTGGCCACGATTCACTTTTTCGTGGCGTCAGGATACTAATGCAACAAAACACAATCGTTGCATTAGGATGTCTTGCCACGATTCACTGGTTCGTGGCGTTAGGATCTATCACCATGGGACCACAATCGTTGCATTAGGATCTATTGCCACAAATTACTGGTTCATGGCATTACAAGATCTATCGCCACGGAACACAATCGTTGCATTAGGATGTGTTGCCACGATACTCTGGTTCGTGGTGTTAGTATCAATGGCCACGGATCCCAATCGTAGCAATTAGGATGTGTGGCCACGATTCACTTTTTCGTGGCGTCAGGACCCCTTTCATTTACCTAACGTAATGTCTGATTTAACTTCAACCAATTAGATGATAACACATAAGCGCGGAGTACGCATGGAAGCACAAACGGGATGTGGGGACCGGAGTCCACACATCCGAGGATCTCATTGGGTGGTGTCGTGCGATGCGACACCCAACAGTTTACAAGAATAGAACCAGAATAAAGTACAAGACCAAGTCTTTTATTTAATACACAGCGGAAGTTTTCACAATACTAGCGGATGTAAAGAAATATATACATACCATAGCTACGCTCTCAGCACTAGCTATGCAAAAAGCAAAGTTTTCCATGCCAGGGATACTTTGCACTAGCAACACACAAACTATGGCGGCGTGCAGGGTTCCCACTCGGCTGTACACCCTGGAGGGGGTGTTGCCTCATCGTCAAACCCATCCTCAATAGGGTAACCTGCAAAAACTCGTTAACTGCAAACGTGAGCTTAAGGCTCAGCAAGACTTAACCGTCTCACTAGACAGATGCACGGGGACACTAAACATAGGTAAGGAATAGCATAAATAACTCGCCTACAAGTGGATCCTTATAACCAAGTTTTAAGTAGCAAATGACATTCTCTGAGCACGGCACATCATGGGCTCCACAATCAAACAAGAAACGCTTTACCGATGATATGACATGCCCAAAGCACATAATACTGTTACAGCTAAAGTATGGGGAAATTGTAAATCTTTAGTTATACTATCTCTAAACCAAACAAAGTTGCAAAGTAATTATAATTCAATATCATATGACTTTCCTGACTTCTTTAGTATTTACTACGTCGCGACTGCGACAGACAAGTGGTACTCTATTACTGCGAGGGACAGTGATTGCAATCAGGACACACCCGGACAACACGACACATACGTCGTTCGGAAGTGTCAGCGAGCACACCCGTACCTACATAACACTTCAGTACTAGGCGTATATGGCAACCTTTCACAAGAAACTCAAAGGCTGAGCCCGTCTCACCTCCGCAAACAGAAGGTCTCCGCACGGAGCACCTCATGTGTCCGCCGACCGATTTACACCTTACTGTCCTCAACCCACCCCTATCGATGGTGAGTTAATGGGTCTCAACATCCCAGTTATCAAGTTACATCAGTTTATTGGATTCCATATGTCCATTATATTGCCGGTACATTTCAAGCTTGTCCGAAGGGGCTGCATACGGGCGGGCCTTAATCGACACAGGCAGGGCTATGCGACCGAGACTCAATTCTCGCCGCTTCCTATCCATTCCCTGCCCGGTCTCAATTTCATTATATTAAACCATTTTCTTTTCAACCAATCCTGTGAGATACATCTCTCGCGAGTAGATTCCAACTACTCGACTTCTACCGGATTTCCTATGCATTAGCAAAGCAGTTACTACAGGTCAAACAGTAACTCGTGCCAAATAAACCCTGGGATTTTTGGTCATGCATGTGGAGTATCATTCACCCTAAACGTAATGCACAATTCATATACTACTCATCATAGTGATAAAGCAAAAGTTTTTAAACGACTTAAATGCAAACCGGGGCTTGCCTTGTTGCAGGTCAGGTTCTGAGTTAAAAATTGGAAGGTTCTCTTCCAAGGCTTCTGGCTCCTCCTCGACTTCGGTCACTATACGATATGCAGATAACATGGATATATAAAGGACTTTGAAATTTATTTATTTTAAGACCATAAATTAATTCATGGTGATCACTATATGACAGGGACCTTAATTGGCTTTGGAACTTCGATGGTAGATACTAGGGAATATGATCAAAGCTCTTGCAAAGAACAGGAGATGATCATAGCAGATTGTGGTCTCCGAAAGTATGGCAAGCAAATCAACTTCCAAAAATTTCCGAGAGGAAACTGTAGCTTGAACCTAGCTAACAGTTGATAATCAAGATGGAGGGGGTGGTTCTGGTCTTAGCAAAATTTGTTTCATAATTTTCTAAGCTATGGGGAAGGAGTTATTGTATTTCTGATTCGGCAAGAATTTCTGAATTTACTTTATAATTGAGTTTCTAGACATTAAATCAATATTTAGTTTGTAACTGATTTAGGACTAGTATAGTAGGTTAATTAAATCCAAGACTTTAACAGGAGCTAGGGTATGACTAAAGAAAGACTCAGTAAAATTTTGGGACCTAATAAAGCAACCTAATAGCTGTGAAAATTCAATAACTGAAAAAGGAAATTGAATTATACAGAGAGTTAAACAGGTGCTATGGCTCCCAAATTTTGCCTGATAATCAAGAATAGGTCAGTAAATTTTATGTGAATTTTGGGGATTTTTTCGTGGATATCTTGTCTGGAAAAATTGCATTTGCATTAGGAGAGATTATTTTCTACAGAATTTAACTCTGAGTTTCACAGAACCTAATTTGTATTGACAGAAACTAGAGCTCAAGTGCTTTCGAACAAAATTTGCTTGAAGATTTTTGGAGTATCCTACAGAAAGTTATGGATTTTCTAAGTTGGAGCCTAATCTGGAATAATTTCCTAATTTGTTTTAACTCGTGGGCCCCACTGTTTTGAAATGGACCAATAGTATATAAACCACACGGGGGCCACAGATTTAAAGCGCGCAGCCACACTAGATCTCAGCCGCACCGTGATCCCGCAGTGAATGGCAGGTGGGACCCGATGGGGTCATCGTCTACCTCGGGCCGGTGCTCGCGCGGAGCAGCACCCGCGACGGTGGCTCGCCGGCGAGCTCGCCGCCGGCTAATCCAACGCACCAGATTCACGGAAACTTGCCGCCTGGGGGTTTTTGGGGTCGCTGAGCACGCTGGTGAGGTCAGTGGGTCTTGAAGCTCGCCGGAAAAGGTCGTGCGACGGCGGTGGCGGCGATGAGCGCTCGGACAACATAGAACTCTCTAGAGTAGCTCAAATTACTTGGGAATTGCTCCAAAACCTTTCTGGGATGATGGAGTTCAAGGATAGGGGCGCAGAAGGGGAGTGAGTCGCCGGGAATCATGAGTTCGACGGTGAACCGAGGTTTTCTCACCGGCGGCGAGCAAAACTCGAAATTCAGAGCCGTTGCTTGATGATCCTTAAAGGTTTTTGCTCAGACAGGAGCGCTAGGGCCTATAGAAATTATCTCTAAGTAATTGCAAAGGATGATTGCTTGCCGAAAAGGAATTTGACATGAAATCATAGCTAGCTATCTACCCTCGGCCGTAGAGGAAACGAACAATAACTCGCTCAGGCTTCAACGATAAGGGAAACGGTTTGTACCATGAGCTAGAGTTTGATCAGGCGCACCTTTTTGCTCTTTGGAGCTAGGCTTGAAACGGCGCGGAACGGCGGCACGCCGCGGAGCAGTGGCGAGCGGCGGCGATGGCGCGCGGCGGAAGAATAGTTGCGAGGCAGAGGAGCTGTGATCGGGGATGAGAAGTGAAGGGAGCTTCGGCCGGCCTTTTATAGGGCCGCGGCGAGCAAGCAGGCAGCTCGCTGGAGCTGCATGCGCGCGCGCGGTGTCGAGCGGGGGCGCGTCGGTGCAGAGGTGGCGGGGTTGAGCTGATCCGTTTAAAAGGAGGCTGACATGTGGGGCCCACTGTCCAGTGATTCTCCCCACAGTTCAGTTACTAATTCATTTAAAAATAGAAGATCAACTCCAAAAATCATGAAATTTTGTGGAGATGGTCCATGAATTATTCTGAACACAATGGTGAACTCAAATCTTATGTTTAAAGAAGTTGGAGAAGAATTAAAAATTCAGATTTGAATTTGATTCAAATTTGCCAAGCACCTCAATAAAAATGGTAGATGAGTTTCTAAAATCTTGAAACTTGGTAAGCATGCTATTGAGGAATTTAGGAGCTCATGGAAAAATTTAGAGCCCTTAATTTGAATATTTGGTTTAGAGCTTATTAGGGCTTCATTGTGCATTGCTTACTAAATCTTATCCAAAAATTCTTATTCTTAAAAAGGTGAATAGAATATAATTTGGATTCATGGTGAAGTCTAATACCCATGTTAAAAGAACCTAACAAAGAGTGCAAGAAAAGTTTTGGATGTCATAGTTCATGTGTACCATTATATTGGAGATCCAAAATAGTTGATCACAAAACCCATATGAACTTAACATGCCATAAAAGTGGGGTTTTACATTCCTCCCCCCTTAAAAGAATCTCGTCCCGAGATTACAAAAGAAGGCAAAGGAAAAAGGATCTACCGAACATATGCCGCTAACAAGTCCGGATAGTTCGTTCTAAGATACTCCTCGCTTTCCCACGTGGCCTCTTCGGCACTGTGGTTGCTCCACAAGATCTTGTAGAAACGTAAGGTGCGGCTTCTTGTGGTGCGAGTCTTTTCATCGATGATCTGAGTTGGATGCTCGGAATAGGTGAGATCTGGTTGGAGAGCTTCCAAATCCTCTATGCGGATATCAGCTGGAGTCTTAAGGCATTTCCGCAATTGGGAAATGTGGAATACATTGTGGACTCCGGAAAGTGACGTTGGCAACTCCAATTGATATGCCACAGGTCCGCATCTTTCGATTATTGCGAATGGCCCAATAAAGCGGGGAGCTAGCTTCCCTTTTACCCCGAAGCGATGGATACCCTTCATAGGGGATACCCGGAGATAAACTTGATCTCCAACATCGAAGTGAAGAGGTCGACGTCGTTTGTCCGCGTAGCTCTTCTGACGAGACTGAGCAGCTTTGAGATTCGCCTGAATAGTGCGAACTCGATCCTCGGCTTCATTTACTAAGTCGATGCCGTACACTGCCCGTTCACCTGATTCGCACCAGTTCAAAGGTGTGCGACACTTGCGGCCATAAAGAGCTTCATATGGCGCCATCTGGATGCTAGCCTGGTAACCGTTGTTGTACGAAAATTCTGCCAATGGTAGATGGTCATCCCAATTCTTACCATGGTGGATGGCACAGGCACGAAGCATGTCCTCAAGCACTTGATTCACCCGTTCAGTTTGTCCATCAGTCTGAGGATGATAGGCCGAGCTCCTAATTAACTTGGTCCCCAGTGCAGCGTGGAGATGCTCCCAGAATCGCGAAACAAATACAGCCCCACGATCTGAGACGATGGTGCGGGGTATTCCGTGGAGACACACGATTCTGGCAATATATAATTCCACGTACTTTGACGACCGATAGTTGGTATTGACGGGAATGAAGTGTGCTGTCTTAGTTAGTCGGTCAACGATCACCCAAATTGAGTCGTGCTTATGGAGAGTGGGAGGCAACCCAACAATGAAATCCATGCTGATATCCTCCCATTTCCAAGCTGGTATGCTTAAAGGTTGAAGCTGTCCTGCTGCTTTCATATGGTCGGCCTTCACTCGCCGGCACGTATCACACTCGGATACATATTTAGCTACTTCCCGCTTCATCCGAGTCCACCAGAACTTCTTTCTTAAATCTTGGTACATTTTGTTACTTCCCGGATGAATGGAATACTTGGATAAATGAGCTTCATCCAGTATCTTCCTCCGAAGTTCCATGTTTCGGGGTACCACTATACGGTCGTTAAACCAGAGGGTACCTTCATCGTCACTTCGGAAGCATTTCATCTCTCCCTTTATCATTCTTTGTCGAATATGCGACATCCCTATGTCTTCCTGCTGAGCTGCTACAATATCCTCCCTGATGGTAGGGATGAGAGCTAGGTTGTAGAGTGCTGCATATGGAACTAAGTAAAGACTTTGTCCTTCTTCACCTTCCATTGTGGTGAGGGAAAGATTGTTGACATGGGACTTGCGGCTCAGTGCATCGGCGACTACATTCGCCTTGCCTGGATGGTAGTGGATCTCAATCTCATAATCCTTGATCAATTCTAACCATCGCCTTTGTCGCATATTCAAATTCTTCTGGGTGAAGATGTATTTCAAGCTTTCGTGATCAGTGTAGAGGTGTACTAAATTACCCAATAGATAATGCCTCCACATCTTCAATGCTAGCACCACAGCAGCCAGCTCAAGATCATGAGTCGGGTAGTGCTGCTCGTGGTTCCGAAGCTGTCGCGATCCATACGCGATCACTCTTCGCTCTTGCATTAATACACAACCTAAACCAATCCCAGATGCATCGCAATAGACATCAAATGCTTTGGTTGTGTCTGGTTGGGCTAAAACTGGTGCCGTTGTAAGGTGTTTCACCAATGCTTTGAAACCTGCTTCACATGCCTCAGTCCATACATACTTTTGTCCTTTCTTCAGAAGTTCTGTCATTGGTTTAGCTATTTTGGAGAAACTGGGTATAAACCTCCGGTAATATCCTGCTAAACCCAGGAAACTTCGGACTTCATGTACAGACTTTGGAGACTCCCATTTGAGGACTTGCTTGATCTTGCTTGGATCAACTGCAATACCTTCTGCTGATATGATGTGCCCTAAAAATGGCACCTGGTTGATCCAGAATTCACACTTGCTGAACTTAGCATACAACTGATGGTCCCGTAATCGCTGAAGCACAATATGCAAGTGTTGAGCATGTTCTTCTTCGGATATTGAATACACAAGTATGTCGTCAATGAAGACCACGACAAACTTGTCCAATTCCGGCATGAATACTGAGTTCATGAGATACATGAAATGAGCCGGGGCGTTGGTTAATCCGAAGGACATAACCAGGTACTCATACAGTCCATACCTTGTTGAGAATGCTGTCTTGGATATATCTTCTGGTCGGATTCTAATTTGATGATAACCAGAACGAAGATCCATCTTCGAAAACACTTTAGCACCTACTAATTGATCGAAAAGAATATCAATGCGCGGTAGTGGATACTTGTTCTTGATGGTGACAGCATTAAGTGGACGATAGTCTACACACAGCCTCAAGGTCTTATCTTTCTTTTCTACAAACAGTGCAGAACAACCCCATGGCGATGAACTTGGACGTATGAAACCTTTGTTCTCAAGTTCGGTTAACTGTTCCTTAAGTTCTGCAAGTTCCTTGGGTGCCATCTTGTAGGGTGGTCTTGAGATTGGCACTGTTCCTGGTGCAAGTTCAATCTTGAACTCTATATCTCTCTCTGGGGGCATACCAGGAAGATCTTCAGGAAATACGTCGGGGTATTCACATACTACCGGAATATCCTCTAGTTCCATAACCTCGATATTGAGAATAGATGGTTTCAATGGAATGGTGTTCTTAAGATTGAGAACTTGGGGTCGATAGAGTGGAGAGTTTAGATAAATCTTTCTAGGAATGATATCAAGAATAGCACCATGGTACTGCAACCATGCCATACCTAAGATGATATCAAGCTTTTGATGTTCTAATATCAGAAATGAAGTAAGATATATGGTCCCATCTAGGTTAAGTGGGATTCCAGGAACCAATTTATTTGTTACTGTTTTCCCGGCTGGAGTGCTAATCACAAAGGGAGTTTGTGTGGAGATAACAGGCAATTGATTTTTAACGACAAAAGATTTACTAATGACATTGTGTGAAGCTCCGGAGTCAAAGAGTATGACTACGGGTTGATCGAAGATAGAGAACGTACCTGTGAGCACGGGTGCGCCTTCTGGAACGTCCTCGATGGCGAGGTGGTGGATGTTGCCGGGTCTGGTGGCTAGCTTCTTGGGCTGGTTGCGGGGTTGGTTGGCCCCCTGGTAAGATGATTGCCCTCCGCTTTGTCGATTCTGCGGACAATCCTTGGCGAAGTGCCCCGTACGTCCACACGTGAAACACGTGTACGGGGTTTGGCCAATACGAAGGGGAGGACGGAATCCCGGTGCACGTGGTGGAGGTGGAAGTGCACGTGGAACCATCCCCTGTTGTTGCTGCGGCCGAAATCCGCCGTTGTTGAACTGACGACCACGGAACATTGGTGGTCGCGATGGCGGCTGCCACCTCTGGCCGGATGGTGATCGATACACCATACGGTACTTCTGAGGAGTACCACCTCCGCTGCTCTGTGGAGCACCCCTCTTCTTTTTATCGGAGGACAGCTCGCGCGTAGCGTCCTCCTGCATGATAGCGGCATTGACTATGTCGTTGAGGCTGCCGCGGTTGAACAGGACAAGCTTGTCCTTCAACTTGGGGTTCAAACCCCGGTAGAAACATTCCCGCTTCCGATCTTCGGTATTCACTTGGTCCTGAGCATATTGGGCCAAGTGGTTGAATGATTTGCAGTATTCGTATGCACTCCTTCCTCCTTGCCTTAGCTCCAAGAACTCTTGAAGCTTCCTCCTCATAATCCCGGGAGGGATGTGGTAGGCGCGAAATGCCTCCCGGAATTCGGTCCAGCTTACAACATGGCCTGTGGGGCGTGCGGCAAGGTAATTGGCCCACCACGCACCGGCAGACCCCTGCAGTTGTTGCGCTGCAAACAATGTCTTCTGCTGTTCGGTTACCGCGAGTAAACCGAACTTTCCTTCAATGGTGCGGAGCCAGTTATCCGCGTCCAACGGTTCATCGGCTTCTCTGAATACCGGTGGGTGTGTCGATGAGAAATCAGAGTAGGAACTCTGAAATTGCTAACGCGGTCCATCATCCTGTCGTCCCCCTTGACGGGACGAGTGCTGCACCAACGTCCGCAGTAACTCGGTTTGCTCGTCGCGCGAGCCGAGCACTGCAGTGAGAACCTCCGCGAGACTCCTGGGGAGTGTGGTTGGAGGTGGTGGAGGTGGTTGCGTCTGAGGCGTATTCTGCCCCGGGGGTGGTGTGTCATCCCCCTGTCCTCCACTAGATCCTCCCACCTCTGAGGCTGTACGAGTACGCACCATACTGCAATATAATGAATAACACGGTAAGTCCCATTGCCTCAAGTTTATCCTCCCTTAGAAATGCGGTAGACAAAATTAGACGATGCATAACATTTACATATATTGATAAAGCACAAACTTTATACAAAATATATCATCTCAAGACCAAGTTTACAGTAGTAAACCCAAAATGATGGACCCTTTATGGAAAATACATCTCTACCATACTTGGCCTTCCTGACATGTCATACTCATCTAATTAGCTAGACACCACAACCATTACTCTTAATATGACACAAACATGGTCACAAAAGAGAAACACTAGCAACCATTTAACTATATGTCGCCCGGTGTTGGCGGAAGTGCTACCACCTCTAACTTCAATACGCTCTACTCGACGTATTCAAGTTCCTCTGGGTCTTCTTCTTCTTCTTCATCTTCAGGGCTAGGCACCTCTGATACGGGTGCTGGAGTAGAAGTTGATACATCGTTCAACATCAACGTCTTCTTGGCAGCCATAGCTTGCCAATCTGCCTGTAACATAAACATCCCCCAGGCCTCATTCTCTTGCTGAGCCTGTTCACAGCTGGTCTTCCAGCTCTGAGCCTCTACTCTGGACTGATCCCTGTCTGCAGTCACCACGTTCAAGTGTGTGTCCCGTTGGTGCCCATAAAGTAGGCTTGCCTCCAGATCAATATCTCTCTCTAGAGTCTCCTGGCGAGACGCGGCCAAATCCATAACAGCGTCATGCCATTGATTCTCCCTAAGGTTCAAACGATGATTAAGAGGAGCCATCATATCCCTAAGTCCGTCATTTGCCCACTCAAAGTGATTTGCTCGCTTCATGGCTTGCTTCAGATTGTTTGTCAATTCTTTTATGCATGTCCTTTGATTACCCTTCTCGCGATGTGAGGCTGCTGCGTACATCGCTAAGGCTGTTGCGGATGTTTCGCCATGCTCTCCCACCTCCGCAAGCAAGCGGGTTGCCCAGGCTTCAGAAGCCCTGCCGTTGACTGGAAAGAACTCATACGGAGTACCCACCAGATGACGGTAATGGAGTTTGCAAAACCTCCCTATGGCAACACTTGCGGCGTAGCTCCATGTTTCTTCTAATATCAATCCTTTGATCTTGATGGAGTATGGAGCCCATCCGAGGTGCGGTGGACCGGCAGGCACATCGACGTAGATGGTGCAACTCCACATACCGCCCTCCTGTTACTTCTTGCCCCAGTAGCTAGGTAACACCAAATAGCCAAACTGGCCGAGCAACCGTGCAAACACGTCCGGAAAACCGGCGTGCCCGGTGCATGTTGAGAACACCCATCCATTAGGCAACTGAATTCTTGGTGCTGCCATCTGTGGACAAATATACCCGAATGTCAATACACCGTTCAAGTATTCAACCCAATCACTGAGGATGTGGGACAAAAAGAAATATCCATAATCAATTGGTTCAGTCAAAGCGGCAATCTGGAATGAGCACAGTTCTGGTTCACCTGACCTGTCTGCATTAACCCGTAAGTTTCATACAGAAAAAGTCAGATTTAAACTTTATGTTGAATACAAAAATTGTAGTACACTTCAAAACCTTTCCAGATTGTACTCATACAGCCACTGTTGAACTAGTATGAACAATCTATACCGGTTTTGAGTTGACTCAAGGGTTCTGGAAATTTTGACAGAACCTCCCCTGTATATGGGCTTACCTTCACCTTCAATACAGGTTTATCATGATAAGATACTGAGGTAATGTCAAAATAAACATTGATTAACATCGTGTTAACAATCCAGAACTAAAGAAGTTCCACCACGACAACCTTGTCATGAAGGTATTATGTATCAATTCACAATTATGTGCAAACTGTTCCAAGTTCTGGACTGCAGGAACCAAATTTGCGACAAATGGAATTAGGCATAGCTACACCTAGATTCAGGTCAGGAGTGATAAATAAAGTTGATAGATGACTTCCTAAGCTTTCCAGAAATGTATATGCGTAACCATATCACTGTTCTGGATTAGGGGTTATAATTATCCAAACTCAACAGTAAAACTGACTGGTTTGCATCAGCAGTCATGCAGTTTACTGTGCTGACTTCCCAATTTGGTTGAACTCCAATTAAAATCAGGAAGGACTTCCCAAAACAAACTCGTGAATCTCCACTTACCCTTCTCAAACATATATCCCAATAAGGTAGTGGATTTTTCTACAGTGAGTTATGACAAGAATACAGAAACGGTACAAAGGTGGGTTCATATGGAGTAATTACAGTAAACCCCAGTTTTCAACAGATTAACAAGCTTTTCTGTCTTTATGGTCAACGGAAAAGTTGGAGAGACCTTCACGAGCTTTCCATTCATGTAGGATATGCTGATGTTATCTAATTGCTAACCAAGATTACAACCTGGCGAAGTTGAGCTACTTCTACCAGAAAGCAAGAATCTTGGTTCTATCCATTTTATCAAGTCGAGCCCGAAATTATCAGTATCTGATAGTCGGACTTTCTCAAAACACAATGCAACCATTCTGTCGGTGGGGAGGGTCTAGTATCATGTTTGATACTGACGGTACTACGTGCCTCACAAAAGGAAATTCTATCCGGTACATCCGGTTACGTCTATAGGTGGTTCCTATATCGTTCCCTCGCAAACGGCTTCTACACGGGTTGCTACCGGAGTTAGGTTACCTGCAGAAGACAAACAATCCCCTTTCACACCTTCGCACCTCAAGGGCGGCACGGGGAAACATGGCAGGCAGTCACAATAATATATAACTAAAAGTAAATGCATACGACTCTGGCGTGAGTCGTCCTCGAGCGAGGCCATGTCTCGAGGTACATGGCTGTAAATACGTCTGTACAGCAAAGACTCCCGTACGATCCGGCTTATACACGCTCGGGCATACGTGTTCGCATGTTCTCATAGATATGAGAACACACTATCGGGTCACATACCACCCGACGGGGTTTCCCTCTAACTTTGTGTCACGCTGGGGTACCGCGTGTCATATGTTCTTAGAAACATGGAAAGTTTCAAAGACTCATATTGACTTTCCGTGCCAAGCCACGGAAATTTCACATACCACCTCTCGTATGCTGAGCTTACCGAGATTGATCCGCTCTCGGTGGCGTACCTTACCTCTTACCTGATGTCGGAGCGTCGTTACAGAATATAATAACACATAGTTAGTTTACCACCTTTATATCTTATACTAATAATACTCCTTATAACGGCATATAACTAATTCCTCACTCAAGTTCCTAATTTTTGAAAATATGTTCCTTTCCGGTACACTGTTCCCAACGAAGCTCTGATACCATGTCTGTGGGGACCGGAGTCCACACATCCGAGGATCTCATTGGGTGGTGTCGTGCGATGCGACACCCAACAGTTTACAAGAATAGAACCAGAATAAAGTACAAGACCAAGTCTTTTATTTAATACACAGCGGAAGTTTTCACAATACTAGCGGATGTAAAGAAATATATACATACCATAGCTACGCTCTCAGCACTAGCTATGCAAAAAGCAAAGTTTTCCATGCCAGGGATACTTTGCACTAGCAACACACAAACTATGGCGGCGTGCAGGGTTCCCACTCGGCTGTACACCCTGGAGGGGGTGTTGCCTCATCGTCAAATCCATCCTCAATAGGGTAACCTGCAAAAACTCGTTAACTGCAAACGTGAGCTTAAGGCTCAGCAAGACTTAACCGTCTCACTAGACAGATGCACGGGGACACTAAACATAGGTAAGGAATAGCATAAATAACTCGCCTACAAGTGGATCCTTATAACCAAGTTTTAAGTAGCAAATGACATTCTCTGAGCACGGCACATCATGGGCTCCACAATCAAACAAGAAACGCTTTACCGATGATATGACATGCCCAAAGCACATAATACTGTTACAGCTAAAGTATGGGGAAATTGTAAATCTTTAGTTATACTATCTCTAAACCAAACAAAGTTGCAAAGTAATTATAATTCAATATCATATGACTTTCCTGACTTCTTTAGTATTTACTACGTCGCGACTGCGACAGACAAGTGGTACTCTATTACTGCGAGGGACAGTGATTGCAATCAGGACACACCCGGACAACACGACACATACGTCGTTCGGAAGTGTCAGCGAGCACACCCGTACCTACATAACACTTCAGTACTAGGCGTATATGGCAACCTTTCACAAGAAACTCAAAGGCTGAGCCCGTCTCACCTCCGCAAACAGAAGGTCTCCGCACGGAGCACCTCATGTGTCCGCCGACCGATTTACACCTTACTGTCCTCAACCCACCCCTATCGATGGTGAGTTAATGGGTCTCAACATCCCAGTTATCAAGTTACATCAGTTTATTGGATTCCATATGTCCATTATATTGCCGGTACATTTCAAGCTTGTCCGAAGGGGCTGCATACGGACGGGCCTTAATCGACACAGGCAGGGCTATGCGACCGAGACTCAATTCTCGCCGCTTCCTATCCATTCCCTGCCCGGTCTCAATTTCATTATATTAAACCATTTTCTTTTCAACCAATCCTGTGAGATACATCTCTCGCGAGTAGATTCCAACTACTCGACTTCTACCGGATTTCCTATGCATTAGCAAAGCAGTTACTACAGGTCAAACTATAACTCGTGCCAAATAAACCCTGGGATTTTTGGTCATGCATGTGGAGTATCATTCACCCTAAACGTAATGCACAATTCATATACTACTCATCATAGTGATAAAGCAAAAGTTTTTAAACGACTTAAATGCAAACCGGGGCTTGCCTTGTTGCAGGTCAGGTTCTGAGTTAAAAATTGGAAGGTTCTCTTCCAAGGCTTCTGGCTCCTCCTCGACTTCGGTCACTATACGATATGCAGGTAACATGGATATATAAATGACTTTGAAATTTATTTATTTTAAGACCATAAATTAATTCATGGTGATCACTATATGACAGGGACCTTAATTGGCTTTGGAACTTCGATGGTAGATACTAGGGAATATGATCAAAGCTCTTGCAAAGAACAGGAGATGATCATAGCAGATTGTGGTCTCCGAAAGTATGGCAAGCAAATCAACTTCCAAAAATTTCCGAGAGGAAACTGTAGCTTGAACCTAGCTAACAGTTGATAATCAAGATGGAGGGGGTGGTTCTGGTCTTAGCAAAATTTGTTTCATAATTTTCTAAGCTGTGGGGAAGGAGTTATTGTATTTCTGATTCGGCAAGAATTTCTGAATTTACTTTATAATTGAGTTTCTAGACATTAAATCAATATTTAGTTTGTAACTGATTTAGGACTAGTATAGTAGGTTAATTAAATCCAAGACTTTAACAGGAGCTAGGGTATGACTAAAGGAAGACTCAGTAAAATTTTGGGACCTAATAAAGCAACCTAATAGCTGTGAAAATTCAATAACTAAAAAAGGAAATTGAATTATACAGAAAGTTAAACAGGTGCTATGGCTCCCAAATTTTGCCTGATAATCAAGAATAGGTCAGTAAATTTTATGTGAATTTTGGGGATTTTTCCCGTGGATATCGTGTCTGGAAAAATTGCATTTGCATTAGGAAAGATTATTTTCTACCGAATTTAACTCTGAGTTTCACAGAACCTAATTGGTATTGACAGAAACTAGAGCTCGAGAGCTTTCGAAAAAAATTTGCTTGAAGATTTTTGGAGTATCCTACAGAAAGTTATGGATTTTCTAAGTTGGAGCCTAATCTGGAATAATTTCCTAATTTGTTTTAACTCGTGGGCCCCACTGTTTTGAAATGGACCAATAGTATTTAAACCACACGGGGGCCACAGATTTAAAGCGCGCAGCCACACTAGATCTCAGCCGCACCGTGATCCCGCAGTGAATGGCAGGTGGGACCCGATGGGGTCATCGTCTACCTCGGGCCGGTGCTCGCGCGGAGCAGCACCCGCGACGGTGGCTCGCCGGCGAGCTCGCCGCCGGCTAATCCAACGCACCAGATTCGCGGAAACTTGCCGCCTGGGGGTTTTTGGGGTCGCTGAGCATGCTGGTGAGGTCAGTGGGTCTTGAAGCTCGCCGGAAAAGGTCGTGCGACGGCGGTGGCGGCGATGAGCGCTCGGACAACATAGAACTCTCTATAGAGTAGCTCAAATCACTTGGGAATTGCTCCAAAACCTTTCTGGGATGATGGAGTTCAAGGATAGGGGCGCAGAAGGGGAGTGAGTCGCCGGGAATCATGAGTTCGACGGTGAACCGAGGTTTTCTCACCGGCGGCGAGCAAAACTCGAAATTCAGAGCCGTTGCTTGATGATCCTTAAAGGTTTTTGCTCAGACAAGAGCGCTAGGGCCTATAGAAATTATCTCTAAGTAATTGCAAAGGATGATTGCTTGCCGAAAAGGAATTTGACATGAAATCATAGCTAGCTATCTACCCTCGGCCGTAGAGGAAACGAACAATAACTCGCTCAGGCTTCAACGATAAGGGAAACGGTTTGTACCATGAGCTAGAGTTTGATCAGGCGCACCTTTTTGCTCTTTGGAGCTAGGCTTGAAACGGCGCGGAACGGCGGCACGCCGCGGAGCAGTGGCGAGCGGCGGCGATGGCGCGCGGCGGAAGAATAGTTGCGAGGCAGAGGAGCTGTGATCGGGGATGAGAAGTGAAGGGAGCTTCGGCCGGCCTTTTATAGGGCCGCGGCGAGCAAGCAGGCAGCTCGCTGGAGCTGCATGCGCGCACGCGGTGTCGAGCGGGGGCGCGTCGGTGCAGAGGTGGCGGGGTTGAGCTGATCCGTTTAAAAGGAGGCTGACATGTGGGGCCCACTGTCCAGTGATTCTCCCCACAGTTCAGTTACTAATTCATTTAAAAATAGAAGATCAACTCCAAAAATCATGAAATTTTGTGGAGATGGTCCATGAATTATTCTGAACACAATGGTGAACTCAAATCTTATGTTTAAAGAAGTTGGAGAAGAATTAAAAATTCAGATTTGAATTTGATTCAAATTTGCCAAGCACCTCAATAAAAATGGTAGATGAGTTTCTAAAATCTTGAAACTTGGTAAGCATGCTATTGAGGAATTTAGGAGCTCATGGAAAAATTTAGAGCCCTTAATTTGAATATTTGGTTTAGAGCTTATTAGGGCTTCATTGTGCATTGCTTACTAAATCTTATCCAAAAATTCTTATTCTTAAAAAGGTGAATAGAATATAATTTGGATTCATGGTGAAGTCTAATACCCATGTTAAAAGAACCTAACAAAGAGTGCAAGAAAAGTTTTGGATGGCATAGTTCATGTGTACCATTATATTGGAGATCCAAAATAGTTGATCACAAAACCCATATGAACTTAACATGCCATAAAAGTGGGGTTTTACACGGGAGCACCGAAGTTGCATCCCCAGATGGTTGCCACGTACGTTCACGCTCCAAATCTTACAGCCAAGGGCGCACTGCACGGTTCCCATGACTGTACCACCCTGCCCTGATGATTCCACGTACGCGAGCGCACTGAATCTTGTAGGGCACACGGGCACACACGAACTCCATGTCTGAACTTTGCTCAGTGATCCGAATAACTCGGCACTCGGCGTCCACGATCGATCATCATGCACACGAATAATATTATGAAATTATCAACTTTGATGATTCAATAATCTCAATCAAGTTTCATCCAACCTACCAACGAAAAATTGGATCGTCCAGTCCATCCAACCAAACATTAATTTGGATGATCCAAGACATAAAGAAATGGATGATCTATCTCCAATCAAACTTCGACATCAAACCAAACGCAATTGTTGACTGAGCACTTTGTAACATGTCACTAGAGTGTACGCACAAATGACAAATACACGGCCTCAACACCGGGTTTAGGGTGCATCATGGACTAGCCACATGACCTGACCAAACACACACGTAATTACCATACACCTGCAAGAGCAACCATCTGGCCACATCCACCAACGCATCCCGACCCTGTGAATGGATGACGAGCAGCAGCAGGTGAACATGTTGCAGCGGCGGCGCAATGGAAAACGGTGGCAGCGGACGGTGACGTACCTGGATGTTGGCGTAGTCGACCTCGCACATCTTCCACGAGTCGTTCACCTTCCACAGCGAGCTCAACCACACTGGCAGGAACTCCTCAGTTTCGCAGTCGAAGCATGACTTGGAGAAATGGGCCACCAACGCATCCCGACCCTGCAAAAGGATGACGAGCAGCGGCAGGTGAACACCATGCAGCGGCGGTGCAATGGAAAACGCTGGCAGCGGACGGCGACGTACCTGGATGTTGGCATAGTCGACCTCGCACAGCTTCCGTGAGTCATTCACCTTCCAACGGAAGCCATGCAGGTGCTTCGTCCACAGCCAGAACGCCGCATCTGGCGATGTGACGTTGACAAAGCAGTAGCCCTTGTTGGCCTCGGACCTTGGCAAATGTAAAAAACGAGGTTAAGTATCAATCAGTAAAAGACCGAAGCTTGATTAGTATAATCATATATTTCAAAGAATAGGCGTGGTACTTGAAGTCAAATGGAACATGAATAAAATCATAAAACCGACTTGATGCGGCCAACTGCAATTTTCGCGTTCTCCTTGGCGCAGTGCTGATCAATGATGTTCATTACTTTTTGCCTCATGACGACTCAGTGCTAGACTAACGATGCTGATGATCCGCAATATACTCAACGATGTAAAACATCAGGTATTAACACATCAACAATGGCTAGAAGCAAGTAGATAAAAGTATGTCGTGGATCATCAGCGTCCTCAGTCCAGAAGCAGGGTAGAAGTGGCGCCGTGGCCACCGCGAACTCGAGAACGGATGAGGAGAAGGCTCATCGCCCGGATCGAGGGGACGGAAGCTACCAACTGCTATGGGCGATGAGCCTTCTCCTAGATCCGTTCTCGAGTGGCGGGCTGGCGGTGGGGGCGCAGGGGCCGCTATGGGCGATGAGCCTTCTTGTTCATAAATGTTTTTCTCAATGTGCATGACATCAAAGTTATGCCTTATTTGCAATGTCTTCCAATAAGGGAGGTCGAAAAATATACTTTTCTTCTTCAGATTATGAAATCTATTTTCCTCGGTGTGCTTTCTCTTATTATTCGTCGGTCCGAAACTCACTTGATCAAAACACTCGTATTGTTGGAGTACTTCGTCACCAGAGAGTGATGTTGGAGCCTCTCTATTCTCTGCCTTGTTGTTGAAAGAACCTTTGTTTCGACGCCATCTGTGATCCTTAGGAAACGACGATGACCCATGTAACAATGCTTTCGTCCATATTTCAACCAGAAGACCTTTCAACCATGCCGCAGTCGTCCGGCCTGGCAGCCTCACGACGGAGCTCATCATCCACCTGCATGACTACCTCGACTATACGCCGCCGATCCACCCCAACTCCCCAGCCTCCTTGTCATCAGGCGACTCTTCTGACGGACACTCCTTGGTGTCCTCGAACTCTTCGGGGGACACCTTCCCGCAGCCGAAGAGATTCTACTGGCGGCGTGGGGAAGTGGATGAGGCGGATAAGCAGCTCTTTTAGTATGACTACCAAAGTGTCCTAGCTCATGTGTTACGTTTTCTTCCTCGTATTGTCTTCACTTTTTTCTTTACAGTCCTAGCTACCGACCTGTTGCATTTTCCTGTTACTACTACTTTACAGACCGCTTTACGGGCCACGCTGCGGGCGATCTCCTGGCAACTCCACCGGTTTGGGGACAAGGAGGGTTTGCCGATCGGAAAATTCGAACTAATTTTGCACAGATAGTACATCTATGAACAAGAACACCAAGTACATTTAACTTAAAAACATTACTCCCTCTGTCCCAAAATACTACTTGTCCCTTTCGATGGACGGAGTATCTCTGTCCCAAAATACTTGTCGCTTTGGATGGAGGGAGTATATTACAAACACAAGAAAAGATAAACAACAACTAAAACCATGAAACGAAAAACTACAACTAAAAACATGAAATGAAAAACTACAACTAAAAACATGAAAAGAAAACACCTAAATACTACTCTACTCAGCCTCCACCTCCTCCTCCTCGGGTGGGTCCTCAGGCTCCTGACCCTCCTCTAGCGCCTCGGGCTCCAGCGGCGAAGGTGACCCAGTCTCAAGGTCGCCGCAATGACGAGGTTGCGACAACCCGCGACGCCGAGCTCGGCCGCCATCGTCTCCGAGAGGGAGTCGAGACGAGAGGCCACGTGCGAGAGGCCGAAGACATAGTGGCCCGTGGTGTCCATTCCAGTACTTTGTGGAAGGGTACCGAGCCCAAGGCGTTCCATGGAGTGAGATGTATCCGTAAATACATCTCGGGCCATGTTGAACAGGAGGGTATCCTTCACGCACGGCGGCGAGGGGGGGGGGGGTCCAGCCGCGGTCGCTTACCGGCGGCAGGGTCCCTCGGCGGGCTCGGTGGCGGGGGGTTGCTCGAGCTCGAAAGCATTTGTTGTATACTAGCCGCAGCTAGGTTTTGAGGGGAGAAGAGAGGATGTTGGAACGGTTGTGCGGAAAAGACGATGGCGCGGGTGACCATCTTATACTCCCTCCGTCCCAAGTAAATATCTTCATAGGCGGTTGGTACTTAATAACCTTCTGAGAAGATTTTTATCTGAGGCGGTTATTACTTACCAACCGTCTGAAATAATGTCCGATATTGTTCTTCAGTTTCCTTATCTCTTGCTTCTTTTTTATTTAGATTCCAATATAAATACTCAAACATGTTTAGATTCTGCAAATTGTGTCCAAATAATATGATTCTTTCTTCTACATTTGTATAAAATTAACATCTACCACCTGAACAAAAAATTTTAAAACTTGTATAGCTGACATTGTAATATTTTGTTAAATATCAAATTAATTTCTACTCACATATTATTCACATTTGTGTATCTCGTAAAAAAAAAAAGATCCTCACTCAAATTTGTTTGTATGAACATATTTGTATCATTTATACATGTATGAATTTTGTTAATTTTTTTAAAAGCATTCCAACATGTCAAGTATCCATCATTCTAACTAAATGCTCATATACATATGAGGCATTCATCAAATTATGAACACACATTGATTCAAAAAAATTTAAAAAAAATCTGAAAAAAATCATAGAGGTTGGTATGATGAGTAAAAATGTCCACTGAAAAAATAAATGAAAAAGGCATTATATTCATCAAGATAGAAAAATGGAAAATATCATTTGTTGTATGTTTTTTATGTTGTGACCGATTTCAAATGATTTATGAAGTGAAATTTAATGATAACCTTTACTTATCAATAATATTACAAGAAAGTGGAATTTTGACTTTTTAAAGGACCCACATTTAATCAAAAATATTAATTAAGAAGAAGTAAATATCTTCACAGGCGGTTGGTACTTAATAACCTTCTGAGAAGATGTTTATCTCAGTCGGGTATTAATTACCAATCGTCTGAGAGTTCTTCAGTTTCCTTATCCCTTGCTTCTTTTTTATTTAGATTCCAATATAAATACTCAAAAATATTTAGATTCTGCAAATTGTGTCCAAATTATATGATTCATTCTTCTACATTTGTATAAAATTAACCTCTACCACCTGAACAAAAAAATTTAAAACTTGTATAGCTGACATTGTAATGTTTTGGTAAATATCAAATTAATTTCTACTCCCATATTATTCACATTTGTGTATCTCGTAAAAAAAAGATCCTTCACTCAAATTTATTTGTATGAACATATTTGTATCATTTATACATGTATGAATTTTTTAATTTTTTAAAAGCATTTCAACATGTCAAACTTCAAATTATCCATCATTCTAACTAAATGCTCATATACATATGGGGCATTCATCAAATTATGAACACACATTGATTCAAAAAAATTTAAAAAAATCTGAAAAAATTCATAGAGGTTGGTATGATGAGTAAAAATGTACACTTAAAAAATAAATGAAAAAGGCATTATATTCATCAAGATAGAAAAATGAAAAATATCATTTGTTGTATGTTTTTTATTTTCTGACCGATTTCAAAAGATTTATGAAGTGAAATTTAATGGAAACCTTTACTTATCAATAATTTTACAAGAAAGTGGAATTTTGCCCCTTTAAAGGACCCCCATTTAATCAAGAATATTAATTAATAAGAAGTAAATATCTTCACAGGCGGTTGGTACTTAATAACCTTCTGAGAAGATGTTTATCTCAGCCGGGTATTAATTACCAACCGTCTGAGATAATGCCCGATACTGTTCTTCAGTTTCCTTATCCCTTGCTTCTTTTTTATTTAGATTCCAATATAAATACTCAAACATGTTTAGATTCTGCAAATTGTGTCCAAATTATATGATTCTTTCTTCTACATTTGTATAAAATTATCATCTACCACCTGAACAAAAATTTTAAAACTTGTATAGCTGACATTGTAATTTTTTGGTAAATATCAAATTAATTTATACTCACATATTATTCACATTTGTGTATCTCGTAAAAAAAAGATCCTTCACTCAAATTTGTTTGTATGAACATATATGTATCATTTATACATGTATGAATTTTGTTAAATTTTTTTTAAAAGCATTCCAACATGTCAAACTTCAAATTATCCATCATTCTAACTAAATGCTCATATACATATGAGGCATTCATCAAATTATCAACACACACCGATTCAAAAAAAATCTGAAAAAATTCATAGAGGTTGGTATGATGAGTAAAAATGTCGACTGAAAAAATAAATGAAAAAGGCATTATATTCATCAAGATAGAAAAATGAAAAATATCATTTCTTGTATGTTTTTTATGTTCTGACCGATTTCAAAAGATTTATGAAGTGAAATTTAATGGTAACCTTTACTTAGCAATAATATTACAAGAAAGTGGAATTTTGCCTTTTTAAAGGACCCACATTTAATCAAGAATATTAATTAAGAAGAAGTAAATATCTTCACAGGCGGTTGGTACTTAATAACCTTTTGAGAAGATGTTTATCTCAGTCGGGTATTACTTACCAACCGTCTAAGATAATGCCCGATACTGTTCTTCAGTTTCCTCATCCCTTGCTTCTTTTTTATTTAGGTTCCAATATAAATACTGAAACATGTTTAGATTCTGCAAATTGTGTCCAAATTATATGATTCTTTCTTCTACATTTGTATAAAATTGACATCTACCACCTGAACAAAAAATTTTAAAACTTGTATAGCTGACATTGTAATGTTTTGGTAAACATGAAATTAATTTCTACTCACATATTATTCACATTTGTGTATCTCGTAAAAAAAATACCCTTCACTCAAATTTGTTTGTATGAACATATTTGTATCATTTATACATGTATGAATTTTGTTAATTTTTTAAAAGCATTCCAACATGTCAAACTTCAAATTATCCATCATTCTAACTAATGCTCATATACATATGAGGCATTCATCAAATTATGAACACACATTGATTCAAAAATAATTAAAAAAATGTGAAAAAAATCATAGAGGTTGGTATGATGAGTAAAAATGTCCACAGAAAAAATAAATGAAAAAGGCATTATATTTATCAAGATAGAAAAATGAAAAATACCATTTGTTGTATGTTTTTTATGTTCTGACCGATTTCAAATGATTTATGAAGTGAAATTTAATGGTAACCTTTACTTATCTATAATTTTACAAGAAAGTGGAATTTTGCCTTTTTAAAGGACCCACATTTAATCAAGAATATTAATTAAGAAGAAGTAAATATCTTCACAGGCGGTTGGTACTTAATAACCTTCTGAGAATCTTGTCGATGATATTGCTAATGACAAATCTTGTCGTCTTCTTGTCCCGATAGGCAGAGCAGGGAACAAAACCAAACAGGTTGCCACTGCTATGGCAAAGCCTGATCGTGACTTCAACGGGAATCCACTTCCGTTGTATTATGCTGTGGTGCATGTTCTTTAGATCATTGATAATGATTATGAAGATTATGAAATAGATCACGTCACACCTGAGGGGATCGCGACTCTGGGGCAGGCTGTCAACCAATTAATCCTTTGGCACTGACGCGATATCGTGTTGGACGATGAGCCAATTTCTAGCCCCTTCGCATCTCCAAATACTGCAACCCCATCTTCTAAGGCGAAAGTGCATGAAGATCCACTCCCAGTCCAGGAAGATCCACTCCCCCTATGTCTCAGCAAGGATGATATCCAAGATCAACAAGTTGGACAACAGCTTCAATCAGTACCAGAGCAAGCTGTTTCTAGTAAAGAGCAACCAGTTGAGCAACAGCTTGAAGTAGTACTAGAGCCAACTGCTGGGAGTAAAGAGCAATCAGTTGAACAACAGGTTAACCAACAAGCTAGTGTACAACTTCCGACGACTACTCCTCGATCATCAGTGCCTATCAAAGTTACCTCATACGAAAATAAGAAACCTTCATCAGAAGTGTCAAAATATTTGGAAAATATGAAGGAAAATATTATAAAATTGAGTGCATCTCATTCTTCTCATGAGCCATCATTAGGAGATATCGAGGAGTGGGAAGAAGACGGTGTCATGTATAATCGGCGAACGGCTTTAGTTAAACCAGGAGTTCCAATATACAAGCTTGAGGATGTTCCTCCTGAATTTATGAATGGGAAGCCGTTCATGACATCCGTACAACTTAGCAAACAACCCGTCCAGCTCAGAAGAATGCATGAGTGGTACTTCCTTGCCAGCACAAAATATGGTCTTAATTGCGTCACATTTCGTATTCCAAAAGAAGAATTCTGGAGCACTAGAGTGGATAGACGAGTCATTTTATTTGAAGAGCTGCATGCCCTTTTCCATCGGGGCATGCTCGAAATCAACCTGCTGCTCGTCTGGTGCTCGTAAATGCTCTAATATTTTGTATTTGCTTTTATTACTACACGCATACGCATTTCATGAGATTATAACAATTCTGGACTTCTTCAATAGGATGCAATACATGGATAATGAAAAGTTGGAGCGCAAGACAGATATCCTTGACCCTACTAGGATTGCAAAGGTGATATTCGACGTCCAGGCGGATCAAGACTTAGCACAGTTCAAACACATAAAAAAAGATTTTTAAAAAGCAATCCCAAAACTTAAGAAGGACAAAAGGACAGAAGTTGCAGCTTACATAGGACATGCGATGTTTAACTTTGTCAAAGACGGCAAGGACCTCGTAAAGGCTCCATACCACTTCGAGTAAGCTCGACACATGACATTGAAATAGCAATTAATGGTAATTGTTAACACGTGTGTTTGTATGTTTGCAGTAATCACTACATAATGATCTTCATCGAGCCAACGCAGGGAATGGCAACAGTCTTGGACTCAACTGATTTCTCACCAGATCGTTACGAAGATTTCATTTCCATTTTCAAATTGTACGTTTATTCAATAATTTTAATTTAAGAACATTTAGAATGTGTTGACAAGTTTTATATGACATTTCTTGTATTACAGCGCTTGGTGGTTATACGCGGAATGGCTTGGCGGTGAGAGAACTTCCAATACGAATGCATTGGACATTAAAACGTATTATGCTTGTCCGAAGCAGCCTGCTAGGAGTTTCTTATGCGGGTATTATGTATGCAAGCATCTTCCGACCGCCAGCGTATATAGAGTGAATCGTGAGGATGTAAGTTATCCTTAATGTCGATACCTTATTTTCTTACTTTTGTGTTTCATTTTCATTATAACTAGCATATTTTAATACTTATATTCTGTGCTATTCATTATTACCAGAAACATTATTTTAATATTTTGATTAAAACTTCAAAATTCAATTGCTCATAGTACTACTGCTCCAAAAATACCAAATAAATTTCTGTATACTCTCACATTGATCTATACTTTGAGATTGTTCAAACCAATACATTCTAAACCTTGTTATGTGATATATTGCAGCACACGAAGAATCTGAACAAAGAATGGCCGGGTTGTAGAAGTATTCCTAGTGGAGGAGCTGACAGGATTGCTGTTGAACTCTGTCAATTTATTCGTCACGAAATTTTGCACAAAAGAGGGGAGTTCTTTGATGAGGATTGTGCAACAGCTGATGTGCCAGAACTTTGCGACTATGCCAATAGAAACAGTTTTTAGTGAAAACTTGTTAACTTTGAGATGAATTGTATCTGTAACTTGTACATATGTATATTGTTTTAGTGAAATTGACTTCTGTGATGATCATATTGTTGACTTTTGTTCTGTGATGATATTATTGATTATTGTTCTGTTATTATATTGAATTGACCTGGAAATTAGAAATAACAGCAGTAGTACTGCATAGGTTATACCTTATTATAGGCGGTTATTAACCAACGACTAGGCATGTCTGTGAAAAACAATTATCAAAGACGGCTAGATACAAGTAAAGAACCATCTGTGATAACCTAATTATCTCAGGCGGTTACTGTTATGGTAGAAACCGGCTACGGTAAAAGGTCTTCACAGAGGAACAATGACATTGAGTTCATTAACATAAAACAATACTACTACAAAACAAGAAAAACAACATCACGAAACAAGAAAACCAACATCACAGATCCTTTCTTCCTCGCGCCGAGGGCGCGCGCGCGGCGCCGCCGTGGCGGGGCTCACCGGGCCTGGAGATCTCGCCGCTGGCCTTTCCAGTGTGCCAAGTAACTGACGCACCGCACGAGGTCTGCGGAGAAGTTAAGAAGCCGTGGTGCAGGGACGCGTGCGCGACGTTCCACATGGATACTGAAATCCCCTGCAGTACTGCAGGTGCATTAGAAGTCACTGACATGTGGGTCCCACATAGCATAGGCCCCACATGTTAGTGACCTCTAATGCACCTGCAGTACTGCAGGGGATTCGGTTCCACAAGAGAGATGGAAGGATCTCTGAAGATCGTCTTCCACAATGGTTTAGTTGTGCCACACAAGGTCTGCAAAGAGTTCAATGCGCGGGAAACGAACCGCTCCCTCGTCTACTCCGCACAGACCATATATAAGACCATCAGCAGCGGTTTCCTCTAAAACTTACTATATCTCTCTAAACTTTTAGTATATCCTCTATACATTCAGCATCTGTCTCTAGACACTTACTCTATACTTCCAGTAATTTACTCTATATTTACAGTCCAGTAAGCTTTTCAGTGAACCACTGTGGATGGTTTAAGGTGCGTCGTCGGTTATGTACAAGCACAGAACTTTTGCACTCCTTTCTTCTTCTTCCATCGTTCCACCTCCTAGCCCAGCGCCAACGAACCACCACAGCCATGGCCAACCTTCCGCCTCCTAGCCCGCCGAGGTAGCCACCCTGCAAGCGGATATGCTGCAGCTCCCCCGAGAGGGTGAACGACGACCAGTGCCTCATTATGGCGCAAGAGGCGTACAACAGTACATATCAGGACTTGGACGCCTTGGGTCTTGGTACCCTTCCCGAGTTTCCAGGAATGGATACCACTGGCCGCTACCTCTACACCCTCACGGGCGTGACCGATCGCCTGGACATCTTGTCCGGGATGATGGCCCAGGAGCTCGGCGCCGAGGGCCGTAGTGCCCTGGTGGTGGCAACGGAGAGGAACTTCCATCACGGTGGGGTTCCACCGCTAGTGCAGCCGGAGCCACCGGTGCAGTCGGAGCAATCGGCTCAGCCGGAGGAGTCGGCCCACTCCCCTGCTGCATCGTCGCCGGAGGAGGAGGAGGAGGAGGAGGAGGAGGAGGAGGAGTGTAAGACCTATGTGTGCTGAATACATTGGCTTGTAGTGAATACACTTGGCTTTGGTGATAAAAGTTTAAATATCACCAAAACACCTTTGTTATCAAGGTCCGACTCTAGCTCTGAGCTACAGCAAGGTCCGATGGTAGGTCCGGCTTGGTTTGGGTAGCTCCGGTTACGTTCGATGCTAGGTCGGACTAGCTTTGGTCAGCTCCGGTGAAGTTTTGTCTTTAGCTCCGGCATGTCTTTGATAGCTCCGACATGTTTTTGCTAAGCTCCGAAGTTGATTTTTCTAGCTCCGGTTTTTGGGATTACTAGTTCCGACTAGTTCTGGTTAGCTCCGGCGTTAGGTCCTGCTAGTTTTGTAAGCTCTGGCGGGAGCTTGGTTATACTAGTTCTGGTAAGCTCCGGCGCTAGGTTCTACTAGCTTTTGTTAGCTCCGGCTCAAGGTCCGGGTTGCTCTGGCAAGGTCCGGAACCTGACCGCAATACTTCTGCTTTTCATTTGCAATGTTTCGTACTTGCTTTACATTGTTGGAAAGATTGCTTAGTATTCATTTACTAAGTTTTTGGTGCGTTTTGGTTGATATGGATGATTTTGTTTTGATATGCTTTGCAACATGCTTATGTGAGGTGCTCATGTAAGGTGTTGTGTTTGGAACTAACTTGAGTCAAGTCGAGGACTTGGGCTCGTGTGTATTGATTGTTTATTCATGTGCATGTGTTGCTTGAGTTCAAGACATGGCTGGTGACGGGATCCATTGGACTAGTCTCAGGGAGGAGATGAAGTTCCAACAACAAAATTCAGGAGGAATTGTGGTTGAGCTGATAAGGAGGTTGCGCAGCATGATTGAATCAAGAACAATGCATATGAAGGTATCGTGGACGTCATTGGAAGATGTTTGCACGTATGCAAGGAGTGTATGGACGTGGCTACATGGTTCCAAGACGTGATGAAGAGATGTGGACGTAAAGAATTGGTCGGAAAGGTCCAACCGACTAGGTTATGGACTCAGGCTGCGGCTGAGTCGGGTTTGACTGAAATATGGAAAGATTTGAGTAGGTTGTGATTGGATTTCGTGTGGGTCACGAATTTGAGTTGTTTAGGAATGTGGGATATGTTCCTAAGGTGTTTCGAAGTCTTAATATTGCTTCTATCTGCGTATAGAAGAATCTTGAGCAGTTATGGAAAGTTACGATTCGTGATCTGAGTAGGATTGGAGTCCTAGTTGGTATTAGGTTGGCCTAAGGGCTGGTTATATAAGCAAGGGATCCCAAAGCTCGTGGTGCACGACTTTGGGGCTGTTCCTCTTATGTTATATTGAATAAAATTCGTAGTTTGAAGGAACTTTTATGCCTTGTTCGTCCAACTTGTTCCAGACAAGTTTTACTCGTCGAGTTTCTGGACAGCACTACCTTTCGTCGGTGGTTTTATCATAACTCGAGTTTTACTGATCCAATTGACATGATTCTTTTTGGTTTGTCCTCACAACTTGATTGTATATCATCTGTCAAAATTTCACGGTCATTGGATTTGTGGTTTTTGATCTACACGAGTCTCTTTGCAGCATTCCAGAAACTGTTTTTCTCGGGTAGGTCACATTGACCATTGTTTGATCTTTTGATCATAACTTGAGTTTTTCTCGATAGATTTGAGTGATTCTTTTTGTGTTGTCTTAGTGACTTGATTCTCTCTGATATCTATCTCTTTTGTCACAGTGAAACACGTTTAGATTAGTCTCACACATGATTTCTTCAATAGATCGTTTTACTGCTGAAGGGTTTGGGGTTTAATTGTTTCCGCTGCATAAGATTTTTAAATCTACCACTCACCCCCCTCTGGTAGCTTTTCATGTGCTCTTCGATCCTACAATTGGTATCAGAGCCAGGTGCTCTAATTTTTGTGATTTGCGCGTGTTTTTGACTAATCATCATGGAGAAGTACTCTGCCAAACCTTGTGTGTTCGCTGGTATTGATTTTCAGGTTTGGAAGGCACGCATGGAGGCTTTCATCCAGGCACAAGGCTTTGCAATATGGGAAAAGGTATACAAGCCTTATGAAGTGCCATCAAACGATCAAGTTACAGCTACAAATCTGAGAGATGTCGACAACAACAACAAGGCTCGGAACTTGATCATACAAAGATTAACACAAAGCGACTTCGACCGTGTTGCACACCTCCGATCTGCATACGATGTGTGGAAAGCACTTTGTGACTACCACGAAGGATCCAACACAATCAAAGAGGTAAGGCAAGACATGTTCAAGAAAGAATACATGCGCTTCGAGATGCAACCCAGTGAGTCTATTGATGACCTTTTTGCTCGCTTTAATAAGATTCTCAACAACTTGCGTAGTGTCAATGTTAATTTTTAAGATGCTGAAAATGCTAGGCAATTGCTAAGTGCATTAGATATGTAAATTTGGGAGATGAAAGTCACATGTATTCGTGAATCTACTGTCATGAGTTCACTTACTTTAGATGTGCTATATTCCAAGCTAAAAACTCATGAAATTGATATAATATCACGTAAGAACCACAACAAGTCTATTGCTTTTGTCTCTCAACGTGATATGCCTAGCTCCGGCCAATCTTCATCTTGTAGTACACTTGCTTTGTTGTCCTCTCTAACCCTTGAACAGATTGAGGAGTTTCCAGAGGAGGAGCTAGCACTTCTCTCTACGAGGTTCTCAAAAGCATTGCAAAATGTGAGAACTAGAAGGAGAGGAAGCTCCGAACCTCAACGATGCTTCGAATGTGGTAAGACAGGACATTTTCGTTCAGATTGCCCTAACCTTTCAGGTCCTACTTCCCGAGATGAAAAGAAAACAAGAACGAAGCACTCCTCTACAAAAGATACGAAGAAAAAGAAGGGTACCATAGGACGCAAGATGATTAACAGCTTCATCACCGCACTTCAAGAACTTAGTTTAAGTGATGTAGACTTTGAAAGTGATGAAGATGATGACGATCTGGCCAACTTATGCTTCATGGCGGGCAAAACAAGATCAAGATCAAGTCAAGAGGATGCAGAACACAACAGTGAAGACGATGAGGTATGTTCTAACTGCAATGACAAAAAGCTTAGGGATAATGCTGCTAAAATTGAATCACTAGAATCTGAAATTAACCATTTAAAAACTTTGATTCCTAGTGATGATGCATGTCCCTCATGTGACTTAATCTATGAACAATTGCCCACATTAAGAAGTGCACACTCCTCCACTCTAGATAATCTTGAGTTAGAAATTGAAAGGAACAAAGAGCTTGCTGCACTTAATGATAAAAACTTGAAAGATGCTAGCTGTTCTAAAATTGATTTGCATTGTTCTACTTGTGATGATCTTGATAAGAAACTACAGGATGCTATGAATGAAATTTCTATATTGAACAATGCTTTACGTTCTCATGAAGTTAAATTTGTTCAAATTGCAAACTAAAAGGAAAAACTACATGTGAAAATTGCCTTGATCTGTCCAATAAACTTGATGACATGCATAGGACATTAGATTGGTTTTGTAATGGGAATAAGAACCTAAACTTACTGCTAAATTCTTCCGAGTCTTGCAATAATAAAACTTGTTTAGGTGTTGATTCTCATGCTCATGCTAAGGCACATACACCTAAAATTGAAAAGTCATTAGGAAGTGGTTTGATTCAAACAGTTCCTAAACAAAAAGTAGTGGTTTTCAAATCTGCAGGAGTGTTGCCTCATTCAATTACAAATAAAAATATTGCTTGCTCATCTAGACATGAACACGAAGTTAAATTTCATTGTAACTTCTGTGGTAGAGATGGTCATGTCATAGATTTTTGTTATAGACTAGCTAAACAACGGAAAAGGGAAAGAATGGTTTCTAGATCTCATAACATTCATGCAAAATTTGCTGCACACATTGAACCGAATGTACAACCTGCTGTTTTGAGTCAAAAACATTCAAAGTTTACCTCCGGACCTTCTGTTTTTGCCTCCGGAGCTACTGATTTTTGTGCTACACAAGTAACACCTTATAGGACAGTAGTCAAGAATAAAAAATCTCAAACTTTGACTCATAAACCTGCTTTTTTGTCTCAGCTTTCGCGTGTTTTTCCTGTTGCACGTCGCGTGACTCAGTACTGGATTCCTAAATGCCTTTTGACTAACCCCAGTATTGAGTCATCGACGTATTGTGCTTTTATGTAGGTTACACGTTTGAGGAAGGAGAAAATTTGGATTGTGGATTCAGGTTGCTCACGCCACATGACCGGTAACAAAGATTGGTTCTCCTCCCTCTCTTTTGTGTCACGTGTAGAGAATGTTTCTTTTGCCGATAATTCTTCAACTCCTATAATTGCTAAGGGTTCGGTTAGAGTAAACGATCACTACACTTTGAAGCATGTGGCGCTTGTCAAAAATTTGAAATATAACTCGCTTTCTGCTGCACAATTGCTAGATGAAAATCTAGAAATTATTTTCAATAAAAACTGCTGCAAAGTTGTAGGTTCAAATAGTGAGCTTATTTTTAACATGTCTCGGTTTGGAAGAGTTTTTAAAGCTGATTTTGATATGTCTTCCTCTAAGCATAGGTGTCTAGTTGCTAATGATTCAAAGGACTTATATTTTTGGCATGGTAGACTTGGTCACGTAGGCTTTGATCACCTAACGCGTGTTAGTGCTCTTGATCGCATACGTGGGTTTCCTAAGCTTAAAGGGGACAAAGAAATTGTGTGCTCTTCTTGTAGACATGCTAAGATGGTTGCAGGTTCACATACTCCTCTCACAATGATCATGACAACTGAACCATGTCAACTTTTGCATCTTGACACCATAGGACCTTCACGTGTTCAATCCTTCGGAGGTAAATGGTATGTTCTTGTTATCGTTGATGATTATTCTAGATACTCTTGGGTTTACTTTATGGCGTCTAAGAATGAAGTTTTTAGTCACTTTAGAACTTTATTTCTTAGATTATCAATTGATCACCCAGGATCATTAAAAGCAATTAGAAGTGATAATGGAACTGAATTTAAAAATCAATCTTTTGATCACTTTTGTGCTGAAAATAGAATAGATCATCAATTTTCTTCACCATATGTACCTCAACAAAACGGTGTTGTAGAAAGAAAGAACAGAACCTTAGTTGAGATGGCTAGGACTATGCTTGATGAATATCAAACTCCTAGGAAATTTTGGGCTGATGCGTTAGCAACCGCTTGTTATGTCTCAAATCGTGTTTTCTTGCGTGCTAAGCTAGGTAAAACACCATATGAGCTTCGGTTTGGATGTAGGCCTAGTGTTACACACTTTCGGGTCTTTGGTTGCAAATGCTTTGTTAAGAAACATGGTAATCTTGATAAATTTGAACCTAGATCCATTGATGGCATGTTTCTTGGTTATCCATCTCATACTAGAGGCTACCTTGTGCTTTTACTTGACACTAACAAAATTTTGGAGACTTGTGAAGTGTCTTTTGATGAAGCTATCCCAGGTACTAGCTCCGGTGTTGCAGGACCAGATCCGTATCCTCAGGGGGAGGGTATTTTCAAAGATGAAGAAGGGTCGATAATACTGCCTGGTAGTTCCGAAGTTGACACGTGTCCAGCTCCGGACATTGAACAAGCTCCGGCTATCACCTATGCTGGTCCTGATCGTCCACAAGTCACAAGATCATCAATCTACGATGAACCTAATGAAGAAGAAGCTTGTGAGACATCTGTTCCCCTATGTTTTTACAAAGATCATCACCCACAACAGATGATTGGAAGCTTACACGAACGAGTCACACGATCCAGCAATGATGAGTTCCGAATTTGAAATGAGTATGATGGGTGAACTCACTTACTTTTTGGGGCTGCAAATCAAGCAAACCAAGGAGGGTACCTTTGTGCATCAAACGAAGTATACCAAAGACCTCCTAAGGGGCTTCAACATGGACAAAAGCAAGCCTCTTCGGACACCAATGGGAACAGCAACAACACTTGAACTTGATGAAGATGGTGAACCCGTGGATCAAAAAGAATATAGAAGCATGATCGGATCACTTTTGTACCTGACGGCATCAAGACCAGACATACAATTCAGCATATGTCTTTGTGCACGGTTTCAAGCCTCCCCACGTGTTTCACATCGTCAAGCCGTCAAAAGGATTCTCAGGTACTTACATGGAACTCAAGAATTTGGCATTTTTCTTCCTTTTTCCTCAACCGTTACTTTGAAAGATTTTTCGGATGCTGATTTTGGGGGTTGTAAGATTGATAGGAAAAGTACTTCCGGTGCTTGTCATTTTCTTGGTAATTCTCTTGTTGCTTGGTCCTCTAGAAAACAAAATTCAGTTGCACAATCCACAGCCGAATCTGAATATGTAGCTGCTGCTAGTGCTTGCTCACAAATTCTTTGGATTGTTCAAACACTTAAGGACTATGGGGTTGATCTAGATAGTGTTCCACTGTTTTGTGATAACACTAGTGCCATTTGCATTGCTAAAAACCCCGTGCAACATTCTAGAACTAAGCACATTGACATTAGGTATTACTTTCTCCGAGATAGTGTTGAAAAAGGAAACATTGTGCTTTACCATGTAGATACCGAACAACAATTGGCTGACATTTTTAAAAAACCTTTGGATTTCACTCGTTTTTGTTACATTCGTAGTGAAATAGGGGTTATGCATCCTCATGGCTTAAATTGAGGGGGAGTTTTTGAAACTTCGAAAGTCTTTGTGTGAATCTGAAATTAAAATAATATGAGCATAGTATTTCATACATATATGACTCTGTGATTCCTTTTACATGCTGAAAGTTCTTACTACATTACTCGTGTTATACATTTTGTAGTTTTTGCAATGTCTAGTAATTGGAATAATTACTTACACTAAAACTGGTCATGGTCGAACTTTCTTGCTGTTTTGAACTTGTTACATGTTCACAAGTGCTTTTAATTATAAAGTAATCAACTCACATGTTGAGTTTTTATGAACAAATATAAATTGAGAAAAGATCAAGAGAATATGCATGCATCGCACTTCTTCTTTTGAGATAGCTTATCATTTCACTTAGATTTGAACTTGGAAGAAGTTGTGTATGACTAAAACCATGTCCTTAAGCTTCTTATTGTCAAATGACATAGGCTTGGCTTGGTTGGTTAGAATATGGCAGATGCGCATATAATCTCTTGCAAATATCATATGATCTAAATTTATGCTTTGAAAAATAATAAAATGCAGCAACTAGTGTCATGCTATCAGGTTTTGAGATAGTTAAGTTTGTGAGATCATGACTTGCTTAAATTGAAAATTACATTTGATCTCTAGCATGGCTTACACTACTTTATGTATTTCATTGATGTGATAATGTAAGGTACTTGATAGTATGACTTGGATGAGCTTTGTTTATATGTATATGTTATAATATGCTCATAACAACCTAAAGGGGGAGAGATAATTTGTTTATATGCTCATGACTTCCTGAATACATTGTCAAAGGGGGAGAGATAAGCATAAAGAGAGAGAATATGTGCATAAGGAGAGATAATAAAGAGGGAGAAATAATATGGGATAATTTTTTGGATTTCCTTTTTTGGATTTTCTTCTCATTTTACTTTTGATTTACAAAGGGGGAGAAATTGTTTTCAAAACTTTTATTTGAATAAGCCAATGTTCGGATTTTAAATGGTGTTGCCAATGCATTCATCAAGGGGGAGATTGTAAGACCTATGTGTGCTGAATACATTGGCTTGTAGTGAATACACTTGGCTTTGATGATAAAAGTTTTAAATATCACCAAAATACCTTTTTTATCAAGGTCCGACTCTAGCTCTGAGCTACAGCAAGGTCCGACGGTAGGTCCGGCTTGGTTTGGGTAGCTCCGGTTACGTTCGATGCTAGGTCGGACTAGCTTTGGTCAGCTCCGGTGAAGTTTTGTCTTTAGCTCCGGGATGTCTTTGATAGCTCCGACATGTTTTTGCTAAGCTCCGAAGTTGATTTTTCTAGCTCCGGCTTTTGGGATTACTAGTTCCGACTAGTTCTGGTTAGCTCCGGCACTAGGCTCTACTAGCTTTTGTTAGCTCCGACTCAAGGTCCGGGTTGCTCTGGCAAGGTCCGGAACTTGACCGCAATACTTCTGCTTTTCATTTGCAATGTTTCGTACTTGCTTTACATTGTTGGAAATATTGCTTAGTATTCATTTACTAAGTTTTTGGTGCGTTTTGGTTGATATGGATGATTTCGTTTTGATATTCTTTGCAACATGCTTATGTGAGGTGCTCAGGTAAGGTGTTGTGTTCGGAACTAACTTGAGTCAAGTCGAGGACTTGGGCTCGTGTGTATTGGTTGTTTATTCATGTGCAGGTGTTGCTTGAGTTCAAGACATGGCTGGTGACAGGATCCATTGGACTAGTCTCAGGGAGGAGATGAGGTTCCAACAACCAAATTCAGGAGGAATTGTGGTTGAGCTGATCAGGAGGTTGCGCAGCATGATTGAATCAAGAACAATGCATATGAAGGAATCGTGGACGTCATTGGAAGATGTTTGCACGTATGCAAGGAGTGTATGGACGTGGCTACATGGTTCCGAGACGTGATGAAGAGATGTGGACGTAAAGAATTGGTCGGAAAGGTCCAACCGACTAGGTTATGGACTCAGGCTGCGGCTGAGTCAGGTTTGACTCAAATATGGAAAGATTTGAGTTGGTTATGATAGGATTTCGTGTGGGTCACAAATTTGAGTTGTTTAGGAATGTGGGATACGTTCCTAAGGTGTTTGGAAGTCTTAAGATTGCTTCTATCTGCGTATAGAAGAATCTTGAGCAGTTATGGAAAGTTACGATTCGTGATTTGAGTAGGATTGGAGTCCTAGTTGGTATTGGGTTGGCCTAAGGGCTGGTTATATAAGAAAGGGAGCCCAGAGCTCGTGGTGCACGACTTTGGGGCTGTTACTCTTGTGTTCTATTGAATAAAATTCGTAGTTTGAAGGAACTTTTGTGCCTTGTTCGTCCAACTTGTTCCAGACAAGTTTTACTCGTCGAGTTTCTGGACAGCACTACCTTTCGTCGGTGGTTTTATCATAACTCGAGTTTTACTGATCCAATTGACGTAATTCTTTTTGTTTTGTCTTCACAACTTAATTGTCTACCATCTGTCAAAATTTCACGGTCATTGGATTTTTGGTTTTTGATCTACACGAGTTTCTTTGCAGCATTCCAGAAACTGTTTTTCTCGGGTAGGTCACATTGACCATTGTTTGATCTTTTGATCATAACTTGAGTTTTTCTCGACGGATTTGAGTGATTCTTTTTGTTTTGTCTTCGTGACTTGATTCTCTCTGATATCTATCTATTTTGTCACAGTGAAACACGTTTAGATTAGTCTCACACACGATTTCTTCAACAGATCGTTTTTCTGCCGAAGGGTTTGGGGTTTAATTGTTTCCGCTGCATAAGAATTTTAAATCTACCATTCACCCCCCTCTGGTAGCTTTTCACGTGCTCTTCGATCCTACAAGGAGGAGGATGAGGACGACGACGACGACGACGATTACGACGACAACGACGACGACGACGATGATGACGATGACGATGACGATGACGATGACGACGGCGACGACGACGGCGACCACCAGCACCACGACGACGACGATGACGACGAGGACGAGGAGGACCGCTTGTCGTGGTTTGAGAAGTTGCGGGAGAGGGCGGAGGAGGCGGGGCCGGCATAGTAGTTTTAGGAGTTCTTGTACATGTTTAGCTTCAATTCTGTTCTTGTACATATTTCTTGTGTTTTGTAATATACATGTGTTCATTCGTGTCAATGAGTACTGGTGTGTTAGAATTTCTGGATTTCAATCAAGTGAATGTTCTCTAAGTTTAGTGATGTGTTAATCTGTCACAAGTGAACCGAGCAAATTGGACGAAAACAAAAGATCTTTGGGTTTGAAGCTCATCTCAATTTGTAATTGCAAAGCTAAAGGAGACAAACAATGACTTTAAGCGTGTCTCGCATCACTTTGTGATCGATGGACATCAGATATGTCGCCCATCGTTGTCTCCTATTTGGGTTTCTTACGTAGTGTAATTGGTTGATCATGTTTGCGGTCCGTGCATATTAGACAACTCAAGTGGGGGCCTACTACTTCCGCCACTGGGACAATAACTCCCGGGATTACATCGCCTCATTCAAAGGGGACAAATGGAGCAGCTGGAGGGAGGACTGGGCGATTGTGAGGACATACCCTCATCCCTCGCTAAAGATGCCCTCCGGCGATCTAGGCTCCAACCCTACCACCTGGGAGGCATCCCACGGATTGCCAGAGGAATACAGGCCCGCACTAAGGAGGATACGGGTCTTGGCCAGCAAGGGATTGACCTCGATGATGGTGTTGGCAGACTTTTTGCTCCACCGTACTGCCCCTCTCCAGCGGCGTCTCTATTTTGCCTGGGTCTACAACGGCAAGTATGAGGAATGTCAACTTGGCTCGGACACCCCAACTCTCAAGATGCTGGAGGAGATGTTGAAAATTGTGACATCCGACGTTGTTGATGATGAGCATGTCTCCATTCCAAATGACTGTCAGCCGCTCCACATGACCACCGACGTGAGGGCTGAACTACGGACCTCAATGCCGAAGGTCAACGTGTTCAGACTCGCGCGCCTGCATTCTGAAGACACAGCCGGTGCCTCTGCAGTCCTAAGGCGGTGTCGTGAAGCTGCACATCCTGGGTCGGGGTCTTCCTCGCATCCTTCAGCAAGGGAGGAGGCAGACCCCTCAACTACTTCCAGCAGGGCAGTGGTCAGCCAGCTGGCACCAGCTATGGAGCCGAGAAAGCATTCCAGCACGCTGGTTGCAGGCTCTCCTACTTCTATGCCAAAGAAGAGGAAGCTATTTCAGGGGGACGGTACTCCCATCTCCCGTAATCAGGGAACCGGCAGGGTCGAAGCTTCTGTTGTACATTTAGCCTCCAACTCCAGAAGTGGCCCTAGTTCCGGAGGGGGTACTGAGGGGCCTAAGATGACGTCGGCACGGGTTGACTGGGAGTTGGTACCAGTGACGGCGGCACAAGCCTCGTCGTCAGGTCCCGGCGACCTTGATCTCTCGCGCAGGGCAATAGGTCAGGGTCACTGGAGTGGTCCGACTCACTGGTAAGTCATAGCTTCTTCCCTCTGCTATTTCTCTCCTTTCCTTTTTTGTCATTACGGAGCTTTCTCTCGGTTTCTTAGGGCTTCATCAGCCAACATGGTGCCCCTGGCGCTTCCAAGGGTAGGCCTGATAGCCCCCGCCCTTCCCGGTACCAGATCGAGGTTTGCCACATCACCTCCTATGCCCAAAGGCACGTCGTTCTTAGGTTCCGCTGATGACCTGCACCCCCGTCTGTTGAGGCAGGTGAGGCAAAAGTGGTGTTGAGCCTGGCCGTGCCAGGTGAGGTGGTGCCCGGCGAGGGAGTGTCAGGCGAGGAGGTGCCCGGCGCGGAGGTGTCGGGAGAGGAGGTGCCCGGCGTGGAGGTGCCGGGCGAGGAGATGTCCAGCGTAGAGGTGTTGGGCGAGGAGGTGCCCGGCGTGGAGGGGGCTACCTTGGTCGTGGCTGCCTCCCATGGTGGGGTTGACTCGCTGGTCGTTCAAGCGGCGCTGGCGTCCATCATCACCGACGTGCAGCGCGGCAACCCGCAATTGGCTGTCGGCGATACCCCTATAGTGCAGGGGGGACATCAGTGCCAGGCTGTGGCACGATGGTCCTTGGTCCTCGTGAAGCTTCTGTTCCACGAGAGCTGGCATCCGCTGCGGCATTGGTAGGAGGGACAGGGGACAACCGTTGGTGGGGACAGTCGAGCCAATCCCTCTCACCGACGCTATTGTCGCGGCTCAGTCCATATTGTGCCAGATGCAGGCTACTTTCACCCAAGAGAGGGATAAGCTTGTGGACGAGCGGTGCTTGTTGAAGCTGGTTGACGCCAAGAACAAAGAGCTTGAGGTGAAGGTTTTGAAAGCCCATGCTGCTGCCGATGCCCGCCTGAAACTGTGCGAGGATTAGCGTCTAGAGTTGGTCCATTGTGAGTTTGCCGTTGCTGATGCTGAACGGGGCTTGGCGGCGAACGAGGAGGAGGTCTCCAAGAGCCTGGAGGAGAAACGCCAGGCATTGCAGGACTTGGAGCTGGCCATTCAATGCCGAGAGGGTGACTAGGAGCGTCGTGCTTGGGAGCTTGCTGACCGGGAGGTGACTGCACAGAGAGAGGCAGAGAGTCTCCAGGTCTCCCATACACAATAAGGATTCCGACCTGTTGCAACGATTGTACTGCAACGAATACTAAATCGTTGCAGTAAGCTTGGCTTTTTTCCACGATTCACTAGTTCGTGGCACTAGGATCTATCGCCACGGAACACAATCGTAGCATTAGGATCTGTTGCCACGAATCACTAGATCGTGGCGTCAGGATGCTAATGCAACGGACCACAATCATTGAATTAGGATCTGTTGCCACGAATCACTAGTTCGTGGCGTCAGGATGCTAATGCCATGGAACACAGTCATTGCATTAGGATCTGTTGCCACAAATTACTGGTTCGTGGCGTTACATGATCTATCGCCATGGACCACAATCGTTGCATTAGGATTTGTTGCCACGAATTACTAATTCGTGGCATTACAGGATCTATCGCAACGGACCACAATCGTTGCATTAGGATCTGTTGCCACGAATTACTGGTTCGTGGCAATACAACTTTATTGCCACGGAACACAATCATTGCATTAGGATCTGTTGCCACGTATTACTGGTTCGTGGCATTACAGCTTTATTGCCACGGAACACAGTCATTGCATTAGGATCTGTTTCCACGAATTACTGGTTCGTGGTGTTACATGATCTATCGCCACAGACCACAATCGTTGCATTAGGATCTGTTGCCACGAATTACTGGTTCGTGGCATTACAGGATCTATCGCCACGAACCATAATCGTTGCATTAGGATCTGTTGCCAAGAATTACAGGTTCATGGCGATACAGCTTTATGGCCACGGAACACAATCATTGCATTAGGATCTGTTGCCACAAATTACTGGTTCGTGGTGTTACAGCTTTATTGCCACGGAACACAGTCGTTGCATTTGGATCTGTTGCCACGAATCACTAGTTCGTGGCATCAGGATGCTAATGCAATGGACCACAATCGTTGAATTAGGATCTGTTGCCACGAATTACTGGTTCGTGGCGTTACAGGATCTATCACCACGGACCACAATCGTTGAATTAGGATCTTTTTCCACGAATTACTGGTTCGTGGCGTTACAGCTTTATTGCCCCGGAACACAATCGTTGCATTAGGATCTGTTGCCATGAATTACTGGTTCATGGCTTTACAGCTTTATTGCCACGGAACACAGTCGTTGCATTAGGATCTGTTTCCATGAATCAGCAAACAGTTGCAATTGGACCGTAATGCAACGAAACATAATCGTTGCATTAGGATGTGTTGCCACGATACTCTGGTTCGTGGCGTTACAGCTTTATCGCCACGGAACACAATCGTTGCATTAGGATCCGCTGCCACGAATTATTGGTCCGTGGCGTTACAGCTTTACTGCCACGGAACACAGTCGTTGCATTAGGATGTGTTGCCACGAATCAGCAAACAGATGCATTTGGACCGTAATGCAACGAAACAGAATCGTTGCATTAGGATGTGTTGCCACGATACTCTGGTTCGTGGCGTTAGTATCAACGGCCAAGGATCCCAATCATAGCAATTAGGATGTGTGGCCACGATTCACTTTTTCTTGGCGTCAGGATGCTAATGCGACGAAACACAATCGTTGCATTAGGATGTCTTGCCACGATTCACTGGTTCGTGGCGTCAGGATGCTAATGCAACAGACCACAATCGTTGCATTAGGATGTGTTGCCATGATACTCTAGTTCGTGGCATTAGTATCAATGGACACGGACCCCAATCATAGCAATTAGGATGTGTGGCCACGACTCACTTTTTCGTGGTGTCAGGATACTAATGCAACAAAACACAATCGTTGCATTAGGATGTCTTGCCACGATTCACTGGTTCGTGGTGTTAGGATCTATCACCACGGGACCACAATCGTTGCATTAGGATATGTTGCCACAAATTACTGGTTCATGGCATTACAGGATCTATCGCCACGGAACACAATCGTTGCATTAGGATGTGTTGCCACGATACTCTGGTTCGTGGCGTTAGTATCAATGGCCACGGACCCCAATCGTAGCAATTAGGATGTGTGGCCACGATTCACTTTTTCGTGGCGTCAGGACCCCTTTCATTTACCTAACATAATGTCTGATTTAACTTCAACCAATTAGATGATGACACATAAGCGCAGAGTACGCATGGAAGCACAAACGGGAGCACCAAAGTTGCATCCCCAGATGGTTGCCACGTACGTTCATGCTCCAAAGTTAATACTACTTTACAGACCGCTTTGCGGGCCCCGCTGCGGGCGATCTCCTGGCAACTCCACCGGTTTGGGGACAAGGAGGGTTTGGCGATCAGAAAATTCGAAATAATTTTGCACAGATAGTACATCCATGAACAAGAACACCAAGTACATTTAACTTAAAAACATTACTCCCTCCGTCCCAAAATACTACTTGTCCCTTTCGATGGAGGGAGTATCTCCGACCCAAAATACTTGTCGCTTTGGATGGAGGGAGTATATTACAAACACAAGAAAAGATAAACTACAACTAAAACCATGAAACGAAAAACTACAACTAAAAACATGAAACGAAAAACTACAACTAAAAACATGAAAATAAAACACCTAAATACTACTCTACTCAGCCTCCACCTCCTCCTCCTCGGGTGGGTCCTCGGGCTCCTGACCCTCCTCTAACGCCTCGAGCTCCGGCGGCGAAGGTGACCCAGTCTCAAGGTCGCCGCCACGACGAGGTTGCGACGACCCACGACGCCGAGCTCAGCCGCCATTGTCTCCGAGAGGGAGTCCAGACGAGAGGCCACGTGCGAGAGGCCGAAGACATAGTGGCCGTGGTGTCCATTCCAGTACTTTGTGGAAGGGTACCGAGCCCAAGGTGTTCCATGGAGTGAGATGTATCCATAAATACATCTCGGGCCATGTTGAACAGGAGGGTATCCTTCACGCGCGGCGGCGAGGGGGGCGGGGTCCAGCCGCGGCCGCTTACCGGCAGCGGGGTCCCTCGGCGGGCTCGGTGGCGGAGGGTTGCTCGAGCTCGAAAGCATTTGCTGTATACTAGCCGCAGCTAGGTTTTGAGGAGAGAAGAGAGGATGTTGGAACGATTGTGCGGAAAAGACGATGGCGCGGGTGACCATCTTATACTCCCTCCGTCCCAAGTAAATATCTCCACAGGTGGTTGGTACTTAATAACCTTCTGAGAAGATTTTTACCCGCGGCGGGTATTACTTACCAACCGTCTAAAATAATGCCCGATACTGTTCTTCAGTTTCCTTATCTCTCGCTGCTTTTTTATTTAGATTCCATTATATAAATACTCAAACATGTTTAGATTCTGCAAATTGTGTCCAAATTATATGATTCTTTCTTCTACATTTGTATAAAATTAACATCTACCACCTGAATAATAAATTTTAAAACTTGTATAGCTGACATTGTAATATTTTGGTAAATATCAAATTAATTTCTACTCACATATTATTCACATTTGTGTATCTCGTAAAAAAAAGATCCTCACTCAAATTTGTTTGTATGAACATATTTGTATCATTTATACATGTATGAATTTTGTTAAATTTTTTAAAAGCATTCCAACACGTCAAACTTCAAATTATCCATCATTCTAACTAAATGCTCATATACATATGAGGCATTCTTCAAATTATGAACACACATTGATTCAAAAAAATTTAAAACAATCTGAAAAAATTCATAGAGGTTGGTATGATGAGTGAAAATGTCCACTGAAAAAATAAATGAAAAAGGCATTATATTCATCAAGATAGAAAAATGGAAAATATCATTTGTTGTATGTTTTTTATGTTGTGACCAATTTCAAATGATTTATGAAGTGAAATTTAATGATAACCTTTACTTATCAATAATATTACAAGAAAGTGGAATTTTGACTTTTTAAAGGACCCACATTTAATCAAAAATATTAATTAAGAAGAAGTAAATATCTTCACAGGCGGTTGGTACTTAATAACCTTCTGAGAAGATGTTTATCTCAGTCGGGTATTAATTACCAACCGTCTGAGATAATGCCCGATACTGTTCTTCAGTTTCCTTATCCCTTGCTTCTTTTTTATTTAGATTCCAATATAAATACTCAAAAATATTTAGATTCTGCAAATTGTATCCAAATTATATGATTCATTCTTCTACATTTGTATAAAATTATCATCTACCACCTGAACAAAAAATTTTAAAACTTGTATAGCTGACATTGTAATGTTTTGGTAAATATCAAATTAATTTCTACTCACATATTATTCACATTTGTGTATCTCGTAAAAAAACGATCCTTCACTCAAATTTGTTTGTATGAACATATTTGTATCATTTATACATGTATGAATTGTGTTAATTTTTTTAAAAGCATTTCAACATGTAAAAATTCAAATTATCCATCATTCTAACTAAATGATCATATACATATGGGGCATTCATGAAATTATGAACACACATTGATTCAAAAAAATTTAAAAAAAATCTGAAAAAAATTCATAGAGGTTGGTATGATGAGTAAAAATGTCCACTTAAAAATAAATGAAAAAGGCATTATATTCATCAAGATAGAAAAATGAAAAATATAATTTGTTGTATGTTTTTTATTTTCTGACCGATTTCAAAAGATTTATGAAGTGAAATTTAATGGAAACCTTTACTTATCAATAATATTACAAGAAAGTGGAATTTTGCCCTTTTAAAGGACCCCCATTTAATCAAGAATATTAATTAATAAGAAGTAAATATCTTCACAGGCGGTTGGTACTTAATAACCTTCTGAGAAGATGTTTATCTCAGCCGGGTATTAATTACCAACCGTCTGAGATAATGCCCGATATTGTTCTTTAGTTTTCTTATCCCTTGCTTCTTTTTTATTTAGATTCCAATATAAACACTCAAACATGTTTAGATTCTGCAAATTGTGTCCAAATTATATGATTCTTTCTTCTACATTTGTATAAAATTATCATCTAGCACCTGAACAAAAAATTTTAAAACTTGTATAGCTGTCATTGTAATGTTTAGGTAAATATCAAATTAATTTCTACTCACATATTATTCACATTTGTGTATCTCGTAAAAGAAAGATCCTTCACTCAAATTTGTTTGTATGAACATATTTGTAACAGTTATTTATGTATGAATTTTGTTAAATTTAAAAGCATTCCAACATGTCAAACTTCAAATTATCCATCATTCTAACTAAATGCTCATATACATATGAGGCATTCAACAAATTATGAACACACACTGATTCAAAAAAAATCTGAAAAAATTCATAGAGGTTGGTATGATGAGTAAAAATGTCGACTGAAAAAATAAATGAAAAAGGCATTATATTCATCAAGATAGAAAAATGAAAAATATCATTTCTTGTATGTTTTTTATGTTCTGACCGATTTCAAAAGATTTATGAAGTGAAATTTAATGGTAACCTTTACTTAGCAATAATATTACAAGAAAGTGGAATTTTGCCTTTTTAAAGGACCCACATTTAATCAAGAATATTAATTAAGAAGAAGTAAATATCTTCACAGGCGGTTGGTACTTAATAACCTTCTGAGAAAATGTTTATCTCAGTCGGGTATTACTTACCAACCGTCTAAGATAATGCCCGATACTGTTCTTCAGTTTCCTCATCCCTTGCTTCTTTTTTATTTAGATTCCAATATAAATACTGAAACATGTTTAGATTCTGCAAATTGTGTCCAAATTATATGATTCTTTCTTCTACATTTGTATAAAATTGACATCTACCACCTGAACAAAAAAATTTAAAACTTGTATAGCTGACATTGTAATGTTTTGGTAAACATCAAATTAATTTCTACTCATATATTATTCACATTTGTGTATCTTGTAAAAAAAATACCCTTCACTCAAATTTGTTTGTATGAACATATTTGTATCATTTATACATGTGTGAATTTTGATAATTTTTTTAAAAGCATTCCAACATGTCAAACTTCAAATTATCCATCATTCTAACTAATGCTCATATACATATGAGGCATTCATCAAATTATGAACACATATTGATTCAAAAAAATTAAAAAAATCTGAAAAAATTCATAGAGGTTGGTATGATGAGTAAAAATGTCTACTGAAAAAATAAATGAAAAAGTCATTATATTTATCAAGATAGAAAAATGAAAAATATCATTTGTTGTATGTTTTTTATGTTCTGACCGATTTCAAATGATTTATGAAGTGAAATTTAATGGTAACCTTTACTTATCAATAATTTTACAAGAAAGTGGAATTTTGCCTTTTTAAAGGACCCACATTTAATCAATAATATTAATTAAGAAGAAGTAAATATCTTCACAGGCGGTTGGTACTTAATAACCTTCTGAGAATCTTGTCGATGATATTGCTAATGACAAATCTTGTCGTCTTCTTGTCCCGATAGGCAGAGCAGGGAACAAAACCAAACAGGTTGCCACTGCTATGGCAAAGCCTAATCGTGACTTCAACGGGAATCCACTTCCGTTGTATTATGTTGTGGTGCATGTTCTTCAGATCATTGATAATGATTATGAAGATTATGAAATAGACCACGTCACACCTGAGGGGATCGCGACTCTGGGGCAGGCTGTCAACTAATTAATCCTTTGGCACTGACGCGATATCGTGTTGGACGATGAGCCAATTTCTATCCCCTTCGCATCTCCAAATACTGCAACCCCATCTTCTAAGGCGAAAGTGCATGAAGATCCACTCCCCCTATGTCTCAGCAAGGATGATATCCAAGAGCAACAAGTTGGACAACAGCATCAAGCAGTACCAGAGCAAGCTGTTTCTAGTAAAGAGCAACCAGTTGAGCAACAGCTTGAAGTAGTACTAGAGCCAATTGCTGGGAGTAAAGAGCAATCAGTTGAACAACAGGTTCAACAACAAGCCAGTGTCCAACTTCCGACGACTACTCCTCGATCATCAGTGCCTATCAAAGTTACCTCATACGAAAATAAGAAACCTTCATCAGAAGTGTCAAAATATGAAGGAAAATATTATAAAATTGAGTGCATCTCATTCTTCTCATGAGCCATCATTAGGAGATATCGAGGAGTGGGAAGAAGACGGTGTCATGTATAATCGACGAACGGCTTTAGTTAAACCAGGAGTTCCAATATACAAGCTTGAGGATGTTCCTCCTGAATTAAAGAATGGGAAGCCGTTCATGACATCCGTACAACTTAGCAAACAACCCGTCCAGCTAAGAAGAATGCATGAGTGGTACTTCCTTGCCAGCACAAAATATGGTCTTAATTGCGTCACATTTCGTATTCCAAAAGAAGAATTCTGGAGCACTAGAGTGGATACACGAGTCATTTTATTTGAAGAGTTGCATGCCCTTTTCCATCGGGGCATGCTCGAAATCAACCTGCTGCTCGTCTGGTGCTTGTAAGTGCTCTAATATTTTGTATTTGATTTTATTACTACACACATACGCATTTCATGAGATTATAACAATTCTGGACTTCTTCAATAGGATGCAATACATGGATAATGAAAAGTTGGAGCGCAAGACAGGTACCCTTGACCCTACTAGGATCGCAAAGGTGATATTCGACGTTCAGGCGGATCAAGACTTAGCACAGTTCAAACACATAAAAAAAATTTGAAAAAGCAATAGCAAAACTTAAGAAGGATAAAAGGACAGAAGTTGCAGCTTACATAGGACATGCGATGTTTAACTTTGTCAAAGACGGCAAGGACCTCCTAAAGGCTCCGTACCACTTCGAGTAAGTTCAACACATGACTTTGAAATAGCAATTATTGGTAATTGTTAACATGTGTGTTTGTATGTTTGCAGTAATCACTACATAATGATCTTCATCGAGCCAACGCAGGGAATGGCAACAGTCTTGGACTCGGCTGATTTCTCACCAGATCATTACGAAGATTTCCTTTCCATTTTCAAATTGTACGTTTATTCAATAATTTTAATTTAAGCACATTTAGAATGTGTTGACAAGTTTTATATGACATTTCTTGTATTACAGCGCTTGGTGGTTTTACGCGGAATGGCTTGGCGGTGAGAGACCTTCCAATACGAATGCATTGGACATTAAAATGTATTATGCTTGTTCGAAGCAGCCTGTTCGGAGTGTCTTATGCGGGTATTATGTATGCAAGAATCTTCCGACCGCCAGCGTATATAGAGTGAATTGTGAGGATGTAAGTTATCCTTAATGTCGATACCTTATTTTCTTACTTTTGTGTTTCATTTTCATTATAACTAGCATATTTTAATACTTATATTCTCTGCTATTCAATATTACCAGAAACATTATTTTAATATTTTGATTAAAATTTCAAAATTCAATTGCTCATAGTACTACTGCTCCAAAAATACCAAATAAATTCCTGTATACTCTCACACTAATCTATACTTTGAGATTGTTCAAACCAATACATTATAAACCTTGTTATGTGATATATTGCAGCACACGAAGAATCTGAACGAAGAATGGTCGGTTTGTAGAAGTATTCCTAGCGGAGGAGCCGACAGGATTGCTGCTGAACTCTGTTAATTTATTCATCACGAAATTTTGCACAAAAGAGGGCAGTTCTTTGATGAGGATGGTGCAGCAGCTGATGTGCCAGAACTTTGCGACTATGCCAATAGAAACAGTTTTAGTGAAAACTTGTAAACTTTGAGATGAATTGTATCTGTAACTTGTACATATGTATATTGTTTTAGTGAAATTGACTTCTGTGATGATAATATTGTTGACTTTTGTTCTGTGATGATATTATTGATTTTTGTTCTGTTATTATATTGAATTGACCTGGAAATTAGAAATAACAGCAGTAGTATTGCATAGGTTATACCTTATTATAGGCGGTTATTAACCAACGACTAGGTCTGTGAAAAACAATTATCAAAGACGGCTAGATACAAGTAAAGAACCATCTGTGATAACCTAATTATCTCAGGCGGTTACTGTTATGGTAGAAACCGGCTACGGTAAAAGGTCTTCACAGAGAAACAATGACATTGAGTTCATTAACATAAAACAATACTACTATAAAACAAGAAAAACAACATCACGAAACAATAAAACCAACATCACATACCCTTTCTTCCTCGCGCCGAGGGCGCGCGCGCGGCGCCGCCATGGCAGGGCTCACCGGGCCTGGAGATCTCGCCGCTGGCCTTTCCAGTGTGCCAAGTAACTGACGCACCGCACGAGGTCTGCGGAGAAGTTAAGAAGCTGTGGTGCAGGGACGCGTGCGCGACATTCCACATGGATACTGAATTCCCCTGCAGTACTGTAGGTGCATTAGAAGTCACTGACATGTGGCTCCCACATAGCATAGGGCCCACATGTCAGTGACCTCTAATGCACCTGCAGTACTGCAGGGGATTCGGTTCCACAAGAGAGACAGAAGGATCTCTGAAGATCGTCTTCCACAGTGGTTTAATTGCGCCACACGAGGTCTGCAAAGAGTTCAATGCGCGGGAAACGAACCGCTCCCTCGTCTACTCCGCACAGACCATATATAAGACCATCAGCCGCGGTTTCCTCTAAAACTTACTCTATCTCTCTAAACTTTTAGTATATCCTCTATACATTCAGCATTTGTATCTAGACACTTACTCTATACTTCCAGTAATTTACTCTATATTTACAGTCTAGTAAGCTTTTCAGTGAACCACTGTGGATGGTTTAAGGTGCGTCGTCGGTTATGTACAAGCACAGAACTTTTGCACTCCTTTCTTCTTCTTCCATCGTTCCACCTCCTAGCCCAGCGCCGACGAACCACAACAGCCATGGCCAACCTTCTGCCTCCTAGCCCGCCGAGGTAGCCACCCTGCAAGCGGATATGCTGCAGCTCCCCCGAGAGGGTGAACGACGACCAGCGCCTCATTATGGCGCGAGAGGCGTACAATAGTACGTCTCGGTCCTTGGACGCCTTGGGTCTTGGTACCCTTCCCGAGTTTCCGGGAATGGATACCACTGGCCGCTACCTCTACGCCCTCACGGGCGTGGCCGATCGCCTGGACATCTTGTCCGAGACGATGGCCCAGGAGCTCGGCGCCGAGGGCCGTAGTGCCCTGGTGGCGGCGACGGAGAGGAACTTCCATCGCGGCGGGGTTCCACCGCCGGTGCAGCCGGAGCCACCGGTGCAGCCGGAGCAATCGGCTCAGCTGGAGCAGTCAGCCCACTCTCCTGCTGCATATTCGCCGGAGGAGGAGGAGGAGGAGGAGGAGGAGGAGGACGAGGACGAGGACGAGGACGACGACGACGACGATGACGACGACAACGACGATGATGATGACGACGACGATGACGATGACGATGATGACGGCGATGACGACGGCGACCACCACCACCACGACGACGACGACGACGAGGAGGATGAGGAGGACCGCTTGTGGTGGTTTGAGAAGTTGGGGGAGAGGGCGGAGGAGGTGGGGCCTGCATAGTAGTTTTAGGAGTTCTTGTACATATTTCTTTTGTAGTTTTAGGAGTTCTCGTACATGTTTAGCTTCAATTCTGTTCTTGTACATATTTCTTGTGTTTTGTAATATACATGTGTTCATTCGTGTCAATGAGTACTGGTGTGTTAGAATTTCTGGATTTCAATCAAGTGAATGTGCTCTAAGTTTAGTGATGTGTTAATCTGTCACAAGTGAACCGAGCAAATTGGACAAAAACAAAAGATATTAGGGTTTGAAGCTAGTCTCGATTTGTAATTGCAAAGCTAAAGGAGACAAACAATGACTTTAAGCGCGTCTCGAATCACTTTGTGATCGATGGACATCAGATACGCCCATCATTGTCTCCTATTTGGGTTTCTTACATAGTGTAATTGGTTGATCATGTTTGCGGTCCGTGCATGTTAGACATAGCTAGAATTAAAACACCTCGGTCATGTTTAACAACACTAACATGCATGCATATATATATATACCTCAAACCTTGGTAATGCGTGCAGGACTAGGCCCATGTTCGCTGCAAGGCGTCTCCTGGCACGGACGCGCGGTCACGAAGTTGGCTTAGGCGTGTACGGATGGATTTTTTTTATATAATGAAAAAATTGTTTTTCCCCGCATGTAAATTTACTCCTAATGGGACGCGTCGAGCCGTTGGGACCGAGAGGATGCAAACCGCGGTTTCGAGGAAACCGGGGCCACCGATCGGTTCATAATTAGGCACGGTTTCCTCTAGCGTCCGATCATCTCGACACGCCCGCTTAGACGATGACCCGCTATAAAGGCTCACCGTCCTCTTTCTTCTCCGACGCACCACTCCTTAGATCCTAGCCTCTAAACTTCTCCCCCCGCCACCATCGACCACCACTCGCTCTTTCTCTGCACCTCCGTCGCCACACAAATGGGTAGCCCCGCGCCGAAGCGCTCTAGGCCATCTACGTTCTCCGAACCTCCTTCTCCGTTTCCATCGCCACCGGCAATGCCGGTGGAACTAATGGCGGCGCCCGCATCTCCGCCCGTGGCGCCTGCACTTCCTCATCCCGGTTGGGTTGAGCAGACTCTCAGACTCCTCACCAACCGCACCGACGAAGTCGATCGGCGCCTTAAGGTGGCCACCGACGCCAAGTCCACCGCTGCTCATAGCGCACTAGCGCTCAACGTAGTGGCGCGGAAGGTCTTTTCCGACACAGATTGCTCGTGTCGCCATCTGGGTCTTGGGACCCTTCCCCTCCACGAGAGCATGGACACTGCGGGCCACTACTGCTATGGGTTGATGACTGTGGCTGGCCGTCTCGACGCCCTCCACGAGACGATCGCAGAGGTTGCTGGGGTAGAGGGCCTCCTGAAGATTAAGCACCACGTCGACGGGAAGCTTCGGACCGTGATGGAGGTTGAGGAGTATGAGGCGGCTTGGGCAGTGGCGGCAGCGGAGGAGGCGGAGCAGGAGGCGTCTCTTGAGGCGGAGGTGGACGCGGCTATGGAGGCGGCGGCAATGGCGGAGGAGGAGCAGGAGGAGGCGGCAGCGGCGGCGGAAGCAGAGGCGACAGCAGCGGCGGTAGCGGTGGAGGAGGAGGAAGAGGAGGTGGCACCGACGGCGAAGGCGGAGGAGGCGGCAGCGATGGAGGAGGAGGACGTGGTTTTCTCCCAGTGGAGTAGTATTAGGAGTAGTTTATCTATTTCGTGATCTTTGAGTAGAGTAGTATTAGGTGTAGTTTATCTTGTTCTTGTTGTCTACTACGTGTTTTCCTATTACTTGTTTGTTAATGAAATATGTCTTTATGTTCATGAACAATGTGTTCTATATATGCAGTATCAAAAAACTTCTTTTATCGAAAACATCTCCTATATGTTTGTAACTTGGGACCGTCTATATTTCTTGTGGCTGAATGAATGAAATCCGGTAAACATTATCCTTACAAGTAATAGAACTAACAACAAACATGATGCATAATTAACTTTATTAGGAAATTACGTCATCTAAATTGCTAACTAGTCCATCGCCTGATGCAACAGGTGCATGAAAAGTACTTTATCCGTTGTAAATAATATCCGATGACATTGTTGATATATATATCGTATGTACCTGTGATACTCGTATCACAGGCGACTTTGGATCGACGGCCTGAAGATTAGACATCATAGGGGAAAATGTTTTTTTATAGTAGTAGTATATACTCTGTACATGTTATCATTTCATTGCGATGAATGTTATATATAAAATGCTGATTGTTTACCTTTTACTAGACCATGGATTTGCCGTCCTCCTTTCGTGGACTTGGGTGTTCTCTGTATTTGCATGTCATTTGCATTACCACAATGATACATTTGGCGATTCATATTTTTATTCGTATTTTTTTGGAATGTCCCACTACCACATGACTGCTTTTACATCTCCATGAAACCAAAGATTAATGGCAGGTAGCGGTCCCTCAAAAAATTTTTCGTTCTTCTTGGCGCGCACAATTGAGATTTTCACAATTGAAACTTCACTCTGTGCGCCCAAAATTCCAGTCCCGCCCATTTGTAGCTAGCCACGACGAATATAAATGTGTGTCTCCCACTAATCCCGCAGTGGCTTCCATTCCCGGCACACATGTTCTCCTCTTAGTGTTGTGTTCCAAATTTGCATTCCTAAGAAATTCCCTTGTGAGTGGTGGTGGTGACTGTGGGTACAACATCGAGCGACCAAGTTTGACGGGCTCTACCGAACCTCTTCGTCGCCAACCCCGCCCTGCGACATCCCGGACTCCAGTTTTGTGCTACGTAAGTTCTAGACGATCCATGCCGTCTTTTTATAAAGCTACTCCCTCCTTATCGCTTTAGTTGTCGTCCCAACAGCTGCAGCCAGTTCATTCCTAGTTGTCGTCCCAACTCTTTATATGCTCTTATGTTTCATGAATGTCTAGTATAAAATCTAATTAATGGTGCAATCGTGCAATCAACTATCCTCAATCGTGAGATCTGCATCCTACAGTCGATTCATCTTTTTTTTTTACCCTAGCATCTGATTGCATTCTACTTTTTTCCATATATAAAATACACTACACCTCTGCCCCGAAATAAATGTTGCTCCTACAGTTTATGATAGTGTATTTCTAGTACATTTCCATGTCAGGAAAGATAACTATTAAAAACCGCATGTACTATGTAATTTCTTGACTTAGAAGTAAATGACGCCAGGGTTATCTTATCAACCACTCCTAATGTTGTACTCTCATTCCTTTGTTCCAAACTTGTATTCCTAAGATTTTCAGTTCCCACAGTTTATACACGTTTTTCTTGTTTTTCTTTCTCGGATTGTACGGTTTTTTTCCTACTCCTTTATTTCTAATTCCTCTGTTCAAAACAAACATTTTCAGTTCATAGCAACCACACTGCCCCATCTAAAATACACATCCTCATGTAATCTGACGTTATCACTGTTACTTACTATATATACTCTTTACTTTAGGAACAAGACACCAAACCGTCATGTCGTCTACAAGTAATCGTGATGGGCAACAAGCACCTGGTATAACTATAAATGTGTTTACTATCAAAATACACATATTTATAACACGTTGATTCCTTTGCATCGTATGCAGAGAATATTGCAGCACCTGATGCTCAGGAACCCCGAGATTCGTCATCCCATGCTGGTACTACGAGTATAAATATGTACCTGGCTCTACTAAATATTTTAGCATTGCAATTGTAGTTTCCTAGTCCCAGTTGACAGTTAATCAGTATATGTGATGGCGTGATTTATTGATGCCTACACACGCACGATGGGCTCTCTCGCCGCCGGCCACTCCGGCACCGGCGACCACACCCCGCTACTGCTCACTTCAGTGTCCTCCCAGACGCGTCTCCCTCCACCATCGCCACGTCCCATCCTTCGGGTGTCATGATGACCCCGCTGCCCGCAAACCCCTGTTGCCGGAGGTCACTCCGGCGCCGGCCGGCGCCCACACACTAATGGTTATATGTGATGGCATGATTTATTGATGCCTACACGTGCACACTGGGCTCTCTCGCCGCCGCCACTCCGGCACCGGCGACCACGCCCTGCTGCTGCTCACTTCAGTGTCCTCAAAAACGCGTCTCCCTCAACCATCGCCACGTCCCATCCTTCGCGTGTCATGATGACTCCGCCGCCCGCAAACCCATGTCGCCGCTGGTCACTCCGGCACCGGCCGGCGCCCATGCCCTGCTGGTGGTCACTTCACTGTCCTCCCCGACGCGTCTTCCTCCATCTCCACGTCTCATCGTTCTTGTGCCATGATGACCCCGCCGCCTGCAAACCCCTGGCCATTACGGCGTACCTACATGCTATGCCCCATATGACATGGCATACCCTGGAAAAAATAGTCCAATATCATTAACCCCTGTCCACTAAGAAATGTTAGCATCATATAGTTTAGAGATGCATGTGCATGAGGGTTCATTGCTGCTTATTATGATCTCAATTCTGTTTTCTACACTGCCAAATGTGTTGCTAATGTTTGGTAATTAACGCAAGATTATATTCATGTATCTGTTCTAGTAGCACTTTAGGGCGAGATGCAAACATGCAGAGCAAAATATCAGTATGCAATCCACCTAAATTTAATTCCTAGATCCGCCACATTGTCCTCCTAGCCTCGAGACTTGCTCCGGGGTGATATCAATGGACGCAGATCACCTGACTTATACGTTTTTACTGCACGCGATGCAGTAAAGATCCAACGGAATCACACCATTGGATCTTTACTGCATCGACTGCAGTAAAAACGTAAGTCACGGGAGATCACCAGTGTGATTTGGACGTCGATCCTCTGACTTAAATGTGGTCACTGCACTGCCAGACCGAACCCTAGCTTTGTTAAACGACGCAAGCTGCCCGCCTCATCTGTCTTGCATCCTCTACCTGCTAATACCGCTGACGTCCATGACTCGCCCTGCCACCAATTCGCCTCTAGACGTGCTCCTGTTGATGTCGATTAGACCGAACCGGCAGTACTGCAAAGGATGAGCACCCGACGAACCCTCTCTTTCTCTAGCATCGCCAGCTACTGTCTTGCCTGCTTCACAGCTGGACTGAAAATCCCCTGCAGTACTACGGGTGCTGTAGCACCACTGACTACTGCCTGATGCCTGATTGTAGGGTATGAATAGCAAAAGAAGTCAACAAGTCAATGCATCGCCCAATATGGAGCAAAATGCTGTTGCGACGCGGTGTTCCCATGCTCGTATTTGCCGCACTCGTCCTGAAGATGGTAAAACATCAAACTTCTTCTTCTTTCATACTATTTGTACATGATACTAGGCCTGGTCAGTTGCTAATTTGCTTTAAACGTTTACCGTTTAAATGACATTAACAGAAGGAAGGAAGTTTGGATGAAGGGTTGCTAAAGGACTTAAGGTTGCTAAATTGCGCTATCTAGCATCTGCAAATAGAATGAATGATCAGAATCGGAAGCTACAAATTCAGTGGTCCGATAGGTTGGGTGCTGCAGTTGGTCCTAATCAGCGGCACTTTGTCGATGATGTGGTTATTACAACAAAAAAAATGCACCCCGCGCTGGTGTAAGGAAGTGGGCAGAGGTTCACAATACTTCGAAGAGCGATATAGTGAGAGACATTCTGGTTAGTGTTGTGACACCGCACATAAGTATTTTTTCTAGCGACCTCCATCTTTTACGTTTATAATAGTGTGATATACAATGTATAGAATGCCTGGGACTTGGAGGACACAGATGATACCCGAAGAAAAATATTGAAGATTGCTGGTGAGCGCTATAAGGGGTGGCGATCAACACTGCAAGCCACCTATAAGAAGTATTCGACCGATGAGGAACGTATACAAAACAAGCCTATTGACATAGCAGATTCTGATTGGTTGGCGCTTATAGACTATTTTGGGTCCGAGCGATTCAGGGTCAGCTAGCTTTCTAATACCTTCATATCCTACAAAAACTATTTGATAACACCCATTCGTGAAATTAATTCTTAAAATTGCAGTCAATAAGCAGAACCAATTCACAAAATTGAAGTACTCAAAAGACAAAACACTTGCTTGGCTCGAAATCCTACGCCCAACTTAGTTACGAGAAGGTATGAAAACTAAATCATGCTTTTACTTTGCACTTCAATCATTCAATCAAATTTTACTTGTATTCGATGTAGCGAGACCCAAAGACCGGAAAAGAACCCGATGACATAGAACTGTGGGAGGCAAGCCATGTGAAGAACGCTCAATGGGCAAACGAGCAGGCAGAAGCTGTACATGTGAGAAACACTTCAAATAGTCCCCATTTAAATAAATATTTGCAATGTACATGTGACTTTTCTTTTTGTATATAGACCCGGGCACGTGCCCAAATCAACATCAAGGAAGCTGAGCTGGGAGTCCCAATCCCAGATGAGGAAAGAAACAACATCTTCTAGCTTACTTATATATCCGCAACCGGTTCTGGAGGATCACAGTTTCAGGGGCGTGGTTATATGGCTAAACCTAATGTTTCTAAAAGACTGCGTATCCAGATGTCTGACCAGCTCAGCCAGCAAGTTCGATCCTTGCAAAATAGAAATGAAGACCTCAGCTCTCAGGTGCAAGAGTTGGAAGGAAGAAATGATTATATGACCTCCTAGATGGATGGCTTCGTCCAGGCAAATGAACAACTCAACCAGGAAGTCCAGGCTTTACATGATCAGATGGCAGCCAATTCTGCACGGCAAGAAAAGGAGCTAGCAGACATGCGCAGAAGGATGGAGAGCTTGCAAAATCAACAACGGCTAGCAGCAACTCCACAAAAGGCTTCTGCTCGCACCAAGTCGAAGCTGGATGTTCAAGAAACTATTCCTAATACTACAACTCGCTGCGGTGCTATTTTAATGGATACAATGTTGCAACCTAAAAAAATAATAAATAACATCTTCTCGCAACGACGCAAGGGTCCTTGAGCGTTGCATCAATTGCTGGATGTTTGTTGTTAAGTCAACAGATGTATCGTGTGCGAATAAATTGATTCTGTTGCCACTAATTTTCAAACCTGGTGCATTGGGATTCTAGTGCCGCTAATTATAAAACGTGGCATTAACAGATTATTGCGACGAAAATAAACTGTTGCAATAGGAAGCTAGCTTTTGCCACAAATTATAAAATGTTGCACTACAAACATTTGGCTACGACCAAAAAAGCGTTGCACTAGACTGCTATTGCCACCACCCAGAGAACGTCGCATTACGACCCTGTTGCAACAGATTTGAATATGTTGCATTATGAACCTATTGCCACACATCAGAAATCATTGCAATACAATACTGTTGTCATGGTTTGGAAATCATTGCAATACTGTACTATTCGCCATGAACGTGAAATTGTTGCACTACCGTATTATTGGCCACGGTTGTGAATCGTCGCGATACCATATTATTCGCCATGAGTGTGAAATCGTCGCGATACCGTACTATTCGCCACGGAAGTGAAATCGTTGGAACACTGTAGTATTCGCCACGAATGTGAAAACGTCGCGATACGAATTATTCGCCACGAGTGTGAAATCGTCGCGATACCGTACTATTCGCCACGGATGTGAAAACATCGCGATACCATATTATTTGCCACGAGTGTGAAATCGTCGCGATACCGTACTATTTGCCACGGATGTGAAATAGCTGCAACACCATACTATTAGGCACGAATGTAAAAATGTTGCCACATCGTACTATTCGCTACGGATGTGAAATCGTTGCAACATTGTACTATTCGCCGTGAATGTGAAAACGTCGCGATACCATACTATTCACCACGAGTATGAAATCGTCGCAATACCGTACTTATCGCCACAGATGTGAAATTGTCACAAATAATGTACTATTCGTTGCAATACGTTAAATCATCACAATACGTTAAACCGTTGCAATACCATACTATTTGCCACGAACGTGGAGTCGTTGCAATACCATACTTTTTGCCACGAATGTGGCATCGTTGCAACACCGTTATTTTCGTTGCAATACGTTAAATCGTTGCAATACGTTAAACCGTTGCAATACCATATTATTTGCCACGAACGTGGAGTCGTCGCAATACCATACTTTTTGCCACGAATGTGGCATCGTTGCAACACCATTATTTTCATTGCAATACATTAAATCGTCGCAATACGTTAATCCGTTGCAATACCATACTATTTGCCATGAACGTGGAGGCGTCGCAATACCATACTTTTTGCCACGAATGTGGCATCGTGGCAACACCGTTATTTTCATTGTAATACGTTAAATCTTCGCAATACGTTAAACCATTGCAATACCATACTATTTGCCACGAACGGGGAGTCATTGCAATAACATACTTTTTGCCACGAACGTGGCATCGTTGCAACACCGTTATTTTTGTTGCAATACGTTAAATCGTCGCAATACGTTAAACCGTTGCAATACCATACTATTTGCCACCAACGTGGAGTCATCGCAATACCGTACTATTTGCCACGCATTTTAAGTCGTCGCAATAACCTATTGCCACGGCTGTTATCGCCACGAGTCAGAAAAACTATCGAAATGTTCTATTTCACTGCGACAACGACCTATCGCGACGAATTTTGACATATTGCAACGATTTTTTTCGTCGCAATAAACTGGAATCCTTGTAGTGATATGGCCGAGGCCCAAGGTGTCCAGGATTCCTGGCCCATGTTGGGGTGGTGCTGGAACCCCTCAGCCTTGTTCCCGTGCCGCGTGGGGAGCCATCTCAGGGAGTCTCCCAGCTGCTTCCTGCCCTGGAGTCCATCTGTTCGTCGTTGGGGTCAGTGAACACCGTTCTTGCAAGGCGGCTGGAGGCCGAAGGGAAGCAGCTGGTTGAGCTGGTGGCCTGCCATGTTCTAGTGTGCTTTCGAAGTTGGTACCCGCAGATCCTACTGGAGCCAATAGAGAAAGGTCCCTTTGATGAGCGGGAGGCTGAGGCTAGGGCCGAAGTCCAGGGCCTTGCCAAGGAGGTGGCTTGTTTGTTCCAGCGTAGCTGAGGCCGATGGCACCTAGGCGCCATGTTTTTGTATCCGCAGATGACCCCCTTGTGTAATAAATGGTCATGAATTTGGAATTATGTAGCTTGTTGGCTTTGTTGCGTGCTTCAAAATGTTGCCCCAATTTCGTGTAAGGTCTTGAAGAGCCTTTGTTGACACCGTTAGCCTTTTAGGGACCAACGCTTGCACAGTTGACACGGCCGGTTTGTCGCTAGGTGACGTGCTGCCTACGGAACCCCCCTGAGAGGCCCCTTGGTAGGCGTGGCCAGATTGTTGGGTACGCCTGCCACTTGAGCGCAGGATGTCTTCGACAGGCCCCCAGCAGACTGGGGGAGCGTGAGTGACTGGTCTCAGCGTGGCCCTTTTGGGAACGCCGGGCTTTTCCTAAGTGTTGTCGTTAACGGAAGGCCCCCTGGGAGGTGTCGGAGCTGGATGCTCCGGTGTCGTCCACCATCTTCGTAGAAACAACGACAGCCGACCCCCTGGGAGGCGTCGTAGTTGTATGCTCCGGTGTTGCCCACCATCTGCGTGGAAACGTCGATGGCAGGCCCCCTGGGAGGTGCCAAAGCTGGATTCTCTGGCTTCGTCCACCATTGTCGTGAAGTCATCGTCGGCAGGCCCCTGGTGTACAGGCTATCACAAGAGAAACCCGTTAGCAACAAGTGTTGGGCAGGAGAGTTTACTCACTTATTCGCACTTGGTGCTGTCGCAGACATTTTGGGATGTCGATGGCAGGCCCCTTGGGAGGTGTCAGAGCTGGATGCTCTGGCGTCTCCCACCATCTTCATATGTACGTCGATAGCGGGCCCCCTTGGAGGTGCCGGAGCTAGATGTTCTGGCGTCGCCCAGTAACTTCGTAGAAACATCGACGGCGGCCCCCCTGGGAGGTGCCGGAGTTGGATGCTATGGCGTCGCCCCCCATCTTCGTGGAAACGTCAACGGCGGGACCCCAGAGAGGTGCCGGAGCTGGATGCTCTGGCGTCGCCCACCATCTGCATAGAAATGTTTGACTACAGGCCCCCTGGGAGGTGCCGGAGCTGGATGTTCCGGCATTGTCCAACATCGTCGTGAAGTCATCAACGGCAGGCCCCTGGTGTACAGGCTATCACAAGAGAAACCTGTTAGCAACAAGTACGGGGCATGATTGTTTACTCATTTATCCGCGCTTGGTGCTATCGCTGACATTCTAGGACGTTGAAGGTAGGCCCCTTGGGAGGTGTTGGAGCTGGATGCTGCGCCGTCACCCACCATCTTTGTAGGTACATCGACGGTGGGCCCTCTGGGAGTTGCCGGAGCTGGATGCTCCGGTGTCGCCCACCATCTTCATATGTACGTCGACGGTGGGCCCTCTGGGAGGTGCTGGAGCAGGATGATCTGGCATTGCCTACTATCTTCGTAGAAACGTTGACAGCGGCCCCCCTAGGAGGTGTCGGATCTGGATGCTCCGATGTCGCCCCCATCTTCTTAGAAACGTCAACGATGGGACCCCAGGGAGGTGCCAGAGCTGGATGCTCCAGCGTCGCCCACCATCTGCGTAGAAACGTTGATGGCGGGCCTGCAAGGAGGTGCCGGAGCTGGATGTTCTGGCGTCGTCCACCATCGTCATGAAGTCGTCGACGGCAAGCCCCTAGTATATAGGCTATCGCAAGAGATACTCATTAGCAACAAGTGCGGGGCAGGAGAGTTTACTCACTTATTCGCGATTGGTGTTGTCGCTGACGTTCTCGGACATCGACGGCAGGCCCTTTGGGTGGTGCCGGAGCTGGATGCTCCGTTGCACCCTACTTTGTATGTCCTGCACACATAACAAAGGTGCATATTTTTTTGCTCGCTGGTGATATTTTCCTATCCTTAAGTATAGTCATGTCTTATAGTCCTGGGCTGGTACACGGGATTTGGGTAATTTTGTGCATTGGTGCTCAGGGTCCAGCTTCCTTCTTATTCGGGGTGTGAGCGTCCTGGCCCCTGGTACTTAGCTGCAGCATTGGGAGGCAAAGAGCACGTGCTTAGGGTACAGGACCAAGCTAAGCATGCTGCACGCTCTAGACCTGCAGCTCGGCATTGTCCTTTCACGGGGAACCATTTGGCACCACAGGTCCCAAGTAAGAGGGGAGCCGCGAGGTTCCAAGACACCTTGTAGATACCTCAAATACATCCGCCTTTCAGCAGGGTTGCTTGACTCTACTAGGGGCGATACAGAAATGATCTCACCAAGTACACGAAGATGATGTAAGGAAGATTAGTTTTATTGATCACAAAATTAGCAGGTAACATAAGTGAGCATCAGAGAAAGCATATGGTAAGACAGTGAATTTCTTATCATTGGTGTTCCCAGGAGTGAATTGGCTTTACAATAAGGCAATGGCCCACTCCAGTTGGCAAGGGAGGTAGAGTGTTCATGCTTAGGGTACAGGACCAAGCTAAATGGCTGAACACTCTGGACCTGTCCCTCCCAGAGCTCGATTGTCCTACATGTCGTTTCTTGGCACCATGACACCCTACACTTTCCTACTTTTAAGCTTAGGGATAGAACTTATGGAGGTGCTCTATGTTCCCTGGGTTGGTGTGGGGCTCTCCTTCTTCTGTGGTGAAGCGGACACACCCGGGGCGGGATACTTGTATCACTCGGAAGGGGCCCTCCCAGCTAGGGGAAAGTTTGTGATACCCTTCTCGACAGAGTATGCGCCGCAGCACCAGGTCACCTATCTTGAGATCCCTACTCCACACGAACCACTCTTGGTAGCGCCTCAGCGCCTGTCGGTAACGTGCGTTTTGGATGGTGGCGTGCCACCTTGCTTCGTCGACGAGGACGACATCTTCTTGTCGGAGCTGTTCCTCTGAGGCTTCGTCAAATGCTCGGACTCTAAACAAGCCCACAGCGATTTCTGGGGGGAGGGCAGCCTCGGCCCCATACACCAGAAAGAAAGGTGTGTCTCCTATGGCACGACTGGGTGATGTCCTGCTTGCCCACAGTGCACAGGGGAGTTCGTCGACCCATTTGGCACCATGCTTATCAAAGCTGTCATATGTGTGTGTATGGAGGCCACTGAGGATCTCAGCGTTGGCCCTTTCGAATTTTACGTTGCTCTTTGGATGAGCCACAGATGCATAGAAAACTTGGATGCTGAGGTATTCGCAGTAGTCCTTGAAAGCTGTACTAGTGAACTGGGTCCCGTTGTTGGTGATGATCCTGTTCGAAACCTCAAACCTGCAGACAATTGATTTGATGAACTTGACTGTGGACTCCTTGTTGATGTTGATCACTAAGGTTGCTTTCGGCCACTTGGTGCATTTATTCGTGGCTACATAATGGAACGGGTACCCTCCGACTGCCCTGGGAAAGGGTCCTTGGATATCTAGCCCCCAGACCGCGAAAGGCCCCGAGGGCGGGATCATCTGCAGTGGTTGTGCTCGGGTGTGGATTTGCCTGGCATGGAACTGGCACACCTTGCACTTCTTGACCAGTTTGACTGCGTCTTGTAGTGCTATTGGCCAGTAGAAACCATACCGGAAGGCTTTTCCAACTAGCGTGTGGGAGGCCGCGTGATTCCCACGCTCTCCTTCGTGGATTTCCTCGATCAAGTCGCAACCTTCCTGCTGAGTTACGCACCGTAACAGTACACCGTTGGCACCACATCGGCAGAGATCACCTTCTACCAGCATGTAGTGTTTCGCCATCCTCATGATCCTCTCAGCGGATGCTGGGTCCTCCGGGAGGATGTTGTCCTTCAGGTAGTCCCAGACCTCCGTGATCCACGCATCGGGACTGTCCTGGACTCCTGGGCGCCAGGTGATTGGGGATCCCTGGTGATGCTCAAGAACCTTGGTGGCCCCCACGGTCGCAGGGCTGCCGTGGTTGCCAGCTCCATGGGGCCGGGCTCACCTTCTTCATTAGACCCTGCTGGCCTAGCGGTCGACCGCACCAACCTTTTGCTGAAGACCTCTTCTCGAACGGGGGCTCTTGTGGATGCCATGGTTGACAGGGCATCATCGACGGAGTTGTCAGCGCGCGGCACATCGCAGAGATCCAAGGCCTCGAACCCAGCTTCTAGCTTCTTGACATGTATCAAATATGCCACAAGCTGCGGGTCATTGCAGCAGCACTCACCTTGAACTTGCTTGATAATCAGTTGGGAGTCTTCCTTGACCCGCATCTGCTGGACACCAAGACCTCGCGCAGTTGTGAGCTCGAAGATGAGGGCTTCATAATCCGCCATGTTCTTGGTGGCCTTGATGTCGAGGTGCACAACATATTTGGACTGCTCCCTATTGGAGAGGTGAGCAATACCCCGGCTCCAGCCCCTTACTTCCTTGAGGATCCGTCGAAGAAGAGTGTCCAGTGAGGTCCGGTAAGAACCGGAGCTCTGGGCTCCGGTTCACTAGTCTCCCAGCACACTGGGTTGCTCGGTGAGGGGGTCCATTCGGCAACGAAGTCCGCCAGAGCTTGACTTTTGATTGCATGTCATGGCAAGAAATAAAGCTCAAACTCCGCTAATTCAGCCACCCACTTGGCAATGTTGCCAGTTGCATTCGGGCTGTGCAGCACTGCTCCCAGTGGGAATGAAGTCACCACTAATATCGATGTGCCTGAAAATAACAGTGGAGCTTCCTCGACGCGATTATCACCGCATAGAGCAGCTTGTGCACTTCGATTTATCTCATCTTTGCCTCATGCAAGACTTTGCTGATGAAGTAGACAGGGCATTGGATAGTCCGGGACTTTTTCGGGGAATCCGACTCATTTTCTTCCGTCTGCTCCAGGTCCAACGATTCCATGTCTACTAGGCATGGTGCTTCCTTTGGGGGTTGGGACCCAAAGGCTTCGGGGCCCACTAGGGGGACCTGGTCATCCTCTAGGGGCTGGGACCCAGATGCTCCTTGGTCTCCATGGCCTTCTTGGGAGACCTGGACGTCCTCTGGGGGCTGGGACCCAGAGGGTCCTTGGACCCCAGTCCCCCATGGGGGACCTGGACGTCCTTTGGGCGCTGGGACCCAGAGGCTCCACGGTCTTCGGGGCCCCCTAGGGGGACCTGGACGTCCTCTAGGCGCTGGGACACAAAGGCTCCTCAGTCTCCGGGCCCCCTAGGGGGACCCGGACGTCCTCTGGGGGCTAGGACCCAGAAGCTCCTCGGTCTCCGGTGCCGCCTATGGGGACTCAAGTCCTCTGGGGGCTGGGACCCAGAGGCTCCTTGCACTCCAGGGCCCTCTTGGGGGCCTCGAACGTCCTCTGGGGGCTGGGACCCAGAGGCTCCTTTGTCGTTGGGGCCCCCTGCGAGCTCCAAGCCCTGGGGCTCAGAATCATCTACAGTGGCCCCTACCTTTCGTAAGTGCTGCTGGTGACCGGCCCGCTCTGGAACCAAAACCATGCTTACAACTTCCGTTGTGGCGGCAATGTAGAGGTACAGGGGCTCCCTAGGATTCGGTGCCACCATTATTGGCAGCGTCGTCAGCTGCTTCTTTAGCTCGCGGAATGCCTTCTCCACTTCTTCGGTCCACACAAACTGTCCGGACTTGCGCAGGAGCTTGAATAATGGAAGGGCCCACTCAGCCAGCCTAGAGATAAATTGACTGAGCGCTGCCAAACACCCAGCAAGCTTCTGTACATCCTTGATGCGGGCTGGGGGCCGCATCAGCTCCATTGCCTTGATCTTTTCTAGGTTGGCCTCAATCCCTCAGTGGGAGACCAAGAAACAGAGGAGCTTCCTAGCTTCGACTCTGAACACGCATTTGTCGGGATTGAGCTTCGTGCGTGTGGTTCGCAATCTATCAAAGAATACAACGAGGTTCTCTAGTAATGATGTATGTGACTAGTTTTTTACTACAATATCATCGACATATACATCTACTAGGTCCCGAATGAGGTCCATGAATGTGTTATGCATAGCTCGTACAGAGGTGGTGAGGGCATTCTTAAGACCGTACGGCATGGAGACATAGCAGTAAAGGCCATCTACGATTATAAATGCGGTATGTTCTTCGTCCTATCTAGATATTAGGATTCGTTGGAACCCTGAATATGCATCTAGAAAGCATAGCATATCGCACCCCGAAGTTGAATCTACGATTTGATCAATTCTAGGGAGAGGGAAGGGATCTTTAGGACATGCCTTGTTGAGGTTGGTGTAGTCAATGCACATCCGAATCTTACTACCAGCTTTGGGGACGACAACCGAATTGGCCAACCTTCTGGGATGGTGGACTTCCCGTATGAAGCAAGTATCGAGGAGCTTCCTGACCTCCTCGCGAATGATGTTCTGCCTCTGAATAGTCTGCTTACGGGCCCCCCATTGTTGCGCCCGTGCGTTGGGGTAGATCTTCTGACGGTGCTCAATCACTTCCCTGGGGATGCCCGACATCTGCGACGGTTGCCAGGCAAAGACATCGACGTTGGCTTGCAGGAAGGTAGTGAGTGCCGATTCCTGCTCCCTGTCCAGACTCCCCACGATACGGGTGGTTTGGGCCCCATCAGAGCAAATCTGGATTGTCTTGATGGGTACATCATCGTCGTCGGAGGGCTGCACTCGTGGTGCACCAGTGCGGCTGCGAGCGCATAGGTCTGGCAAAGGCTTACTCAGCTCAGCATTACTCAAAATAGGTGTTGGGACCGTTGCCAATGCTCGGAGCTTTTCCAAGACCGTCACCGCAGCAGCACGATCTCCGCAGATCTTGAGGACGCCGGAAGGTGTCGGCATTTTGAGGATGAGGTAGCCGTAATGGGCTACTGCCATGAACCATTACAGAGCTGGCCTGCCTATAATGGCGTGGTGGGGGAGTCTAACCTCCACGATGTCGAATAAGATATTCTCCGTCCTGAAGTTCTCGGGTGTTTTTAGGGTCACCCAGAGGTTGATGCAATCGTACGTGGTAACACTCTCCGGTCCTACCCCTGAGAACGATCTTGTTGGGGCGAGCTCAGACACGGGGATCTTCATCTTGTCGAAGGCCGCACGACTGATGAGGTTGAGGCCGGCTCCACCATCTACTAGGAAGTGGTAAAACATTATGTTGGCGATGGTGGGGGCGACGAGGAGGGGCAGCTTCCTGGCTCCTGCCATGTTCTTGGTGCAGTCAGAGGCGTCGAAGCTAATCGTCGTCTCCACCAATTTGTGATGCGGCGTCAGGGCATGCGTAGAGGGTGACAAAGTCATTGACCGGCGCAGGGTCTTGACCGCATTCCTGGAAGCGAGTTCCCAAGATCCTCCACATATGACATGGAGTACTTTGGGATGCTCGTGGTCGCTATTGAGGTCGATGTTCACAGCCTTCTGTACCGTTTCCATGGCACGTTCCGGCCTTTGGAACTCCTTCTCCACATGTTTGTTGACACGATAGTCGACCCTTTGCGGCATGATTTTGCCGCAGCTTTCAGGCTTGATGAACACCATGGTATGTGAAAGCACTACCACGTTTTTGAGGGAAAATGCCCCTACCTCGTGCGCCAAATGTCAAAGGGTCATTGCAAGACTTCTCCCAGATCTACTAAGGAGCAGCCCACGGAGGTTCTAGTTTGACGGGGCTTAGGCCTCAAACTAGTGTTCTAGCGGAAGAGTATGAGACTAATGTTTTTATGTGGTTCGGGACACAAGGAGCATAACACCCTACTCCACGATGGATTGTATTGCTTGGTGAGTGTGTATGCATATGTGTGTGTATCGGGGATTCTGAGCCTGTTCCTTGTATCGATGGCGGTCTGGTCCTTAAATAACCAAGACTGGATGCCTTACAAGTGGGGCCCCGGGGCCCGACAGGATGCCCCAAGGCGATCTTATCCTAAAAGATCTATGGCTTCCCGTATAAGCTTCTTTGAGTGTGGCAATCGAGACTTGTCGTCTTGTCGCCTTCCTTGTCAATAGCCCATGCACAATTCCTAACAGTGGCAGATGGTGTCCCATCAGCCTGTCTTGTTGCCGCAAGCTACCCACATGGCCAAATGCGATAGGCTTGCAGCACCTTTACTGTGATGTGATTGGTCATAGCGGTCTATGACCATTGGCCTGCTCCATGTCGTGTGTTGGAGGTGGGTGCGGACCTTCAATGCCTATCCTACGAGGAGCGCTCTAGCTTTTAACTCCTGCACCTTACCGTCTGGGGGGTGCTGCGAGACTGGTGGCAGCTCCTGTGCAGGTCCTCGACTGTGAGGCTAGAGTTGGTCCTTCATGGCATGTGGCAGCTCCAGGGCTCCCCAGGGCACGTGGCAGCTCCACTCTCTCCTCAGGGGGAGGGCGCTTGGTCCGGTGCTCCAGGCTTCATGGCAACTCTGGAGCTTCTCCGCCGAGGTTGTGCAAGGTCTCCCTCCAACACGTGGCGCCTTGGGAGGTTGTCTCCACTTAGGGTCTTTATCCCATCCTTGGTGCCCCACGTGGCAGCACATGGGTTGGATCTTGCTGGAGGCGGAGGCCTCGACAACTTTTAGACATGTGGTGCTGCCGGACATGCCCCGGTGTCTTCATCCTGTGTGCGAGGGGGACCTGGTCTGTAGGGTACCGACAGTGATGAAGAGAAGCTCGACACCGATGAGGAAGAGGCACTCCTCAGCAATACGTTCCAAAGGATGATGAGAAGGAGGAAAGGGAGCTACCATCATGAGAGCAAGAACAAGGACAAGTCCAAGACAAGAGGAAAGAGCACTTGTTACAATTGTGGGAAATGTGGCCACTTCATTGTGGATTGACCACATGAAGAAAACAAGAAGAATAAGGACGGCAAGTCCCAAGAGAAGAAATACTTCAAGAATAAGAAGCAATCGGAACAAGTCCACCTTGGGAAGGAGTGAGATTCAAATGAAGACTCCTCCGGTGATGAAAAAGAGAAGATAGCAACAGTTGCCATGAATAGATCAACCATGGAGGACAAACTCTTACCCAACTTGGAGAGCTCAAGGCCAACTTGCCTCATGGCCAAGGAGGGAAGAAAGAGGGTTAAATCTACACCATCTTCTTCAATTTCTTCACATGACAACTTTGATAGTGGCAGTGAAAATGAATATATGCTTAATGATATAAGTAAGAGTACATTGAAAAGATTGAAGATGTTATCGGATGAGATATTTGAGAAGGAAGGGCTCATCAACTATCAAGAGGACATGCTAATCCAACAAAAGGGGAGATGTCAAAAGTTTGAGGAGATCGTGGAGCTTGAAAGAGAAAGAAGCAATGCACTTGAGCATGAACTCGCTTTGAGGAAGGAAACTTGCTCAAACCTTGAGAACACCACAATTGTGCTAAAGGATGAACTTGTTAGCTTGACAAAAGTTAACAAGATCCTTGAAACACAAGTGGAGTATGTCAAAGTCAATGCACCTTCTTCCTCTAATAGCTTACCTTCTACAAATGTCAATTTCGAAAAACCTCAATCTTCCTAATGCTCAAACTTAATTCTAAAACTAAAAGATGAGTTTAAAGTGGCACAAAACAAGCAAGTACCAAAAGGTGGCATCTTTGATAGGGAGAAGATGGCATATGCACATAGTGCATATACCAACACAATACATCCTCTTGTCAAGGATGGTCTTGGCTATTCTAGGGAGAAGAGGCAAAATGGCCAAACTCCAGAGAATGGCAAAGACTTGATTGTTTTTGTCAAAGAGGTTCATATAACAATGACAAAGGAAAGAACATTGCTACTTCACATGACATGCCTAAAAAATTAACCTCATCCATTGTTCCATGATTTTGATGCTTCATATGTTTTGTTGAGGAACAAGTTTGAAATGCCTTATTCTAGGTATGTTGGGCCACATCACAAGAGTCCAAAACCTTGCGTGTGGGTGCCCAAGTTCTTCTTGACTAACATTAGAGGACCCAACACCGCTTGGGTACCTAAAGCCAAGACTTAACTCTATTTTGTAAGCATACTCCTTCGGTGGAACGAAGTGGGTTCTTGATAGTGGATGCACAAATCATATGACCGGAGAGAGGAAGATGTTTGAGAAATATGAGGAAAGCCGAAGATCCAAGTGAGAAAATCTACTTTGGGGACAATAGCCAAGGGAAAATCCTTGGCATCAGTAAAATTGCTATATCCCCTAATCATTCTGTTTCAAATGATCTACATGTTGATTCACTCGATTATAATCTTTTGTCCATATCATAACTATTTGACAAAGGTTATAATTGTGTTTTCACTAACGAGGGTGTGACCGTCAAACGAAGGAGCAATGACTCAATTGCTTTTAAGGGTGTGCTCAAGGGAAAGCTTTATTTTGTGGATTTCTCCATGGATAAAGCTCAACTTGACACATGTTTAATGGCAAAATCCAACATAGGATGGCTTTGCATAGAAGACTTGCATGTGCACTACGTAAGAAACTCAAATAGGAGACAAAGATGGGAGACACGCTCAAAAGTGAATGTATCTGACAAGGTTAGGCGAGATGAGCCCGCTTCAGCGAGGACCTGGCATGGCTCGGCAGAATGTTCAAGGAGATATGTTACAATATAGCAAGTCTCAGATAAGTAGGTGTTGGTACCCTGTAGATGGGGTACCCTCGTACATAGGATGAAGACAACAAGGCGCATCTAGAGGCGCCACGCGTTCTATAGGCGCCAAGGCCATTGCCTCCGTTGAAGATCAAGCTGCGGTGCTGCCACATAAGCCTCGAAGATGGGACTTGGCCCCTCCGGTGTGATGGGCTCCCGAGATGCCACGTGTAGGGACGGGACCTCACCCATCCTTGGGGGAGCGCCCCCGGGACAGCCACGGGGCACAGAGCGCAAAGGGCCCGTACCCCCCAAGGGAAGAAGCCTGGAGCTGCCATGTACACTGGGGAGCCCCGGAGCCGCCACGCGTCACGAAGGACCAGAGCTAGCCTTCCCGCCGAGGACTTGCCCCAACGGTGCAACCTGTCCTGCAGCTCGCACCAGACGGTGAGGTTCGGGAGTTAAAAGGTACAGCGCTCCACTCTGGTCAAACATTGAAGACCCGCAACCAACCCTGGCGCACGATGTGGGGGATGCCAATGGTCAGAGACCGCTATAGCCAATTGCATCACAGTAAAGGCGCTGCAGGCCTATCCAACTCAGCCAAGTGGGTAGCTTGCGGCAACAAGATAGGCTGACGGGACACCTTCTACCGTCGTCAGCAACGGCGCGTGGGCTACTGACAAGGGAGGCGACAAGATGGCGAGTCTCCACTGCCACCCTCAGAGGACGCTTATGCGGGAAGCCTTAGATCTCTTAGGATAAGATCACCCCGGGACCACCTGTTGAGCTCCGGGACCCCACTTGTAAGGCATCTGACCATGACTATAAAAGGCTTGGGCCGCCATTGCTACAAGGACAAGTCTCAGAGTCCCCGATACACACACACACACGCATACACACTCACCAAGCAATACAATCTATCGTGGAGTAGGGTGTTGTGCTCCTTGCGGCCCGAACCAAGTAAAAACTCGACTGTCTCGTACTCTTCCGCTAGAACACTAGTATGAGGCCTAAGCCCCGCTGAACAAGAACCTCCGCTAGCTACTCCTTAGCGCGCTGGGTAGGGGGTTTTCCCTCAAAATAGGGGTAGCGCTTTCACCAACCATGGTGTTCATCAAGCCTGAGAGCTGCAGCGAGATCAAGCCACAAAAGGTCGAACATCGTGTCGACAAACATGTGGAGAAGGAGTTCCAAAGGCCGTAACGTGGCGTGGAAATGGTACATCAGGCTATGAACTTCGACCTCAACAGCGACCACGAGCGTCGCAAAGCACTCCACGCCATCTGTGGAGGATCATGGGAACCCGCTTCCAGGAATGTGGTCAAGACCCTGCGCTGGGCAATGACTTCGTCAGCCTCTATGCATGCCCCAGTGCCGCATCAAAAATGGATGGAGACGACGATCAGCTACGACGCCTCAGAATGCCCTGAGAACGTGGCAGGAGCCAGGCGGCTGCCCCTCCTCATTGCCCCCACCATCGCCAATGTAAAGCTTTACCACGTCCTGGTAGATGGTGGAGCCGGCCTCAACCTCATCAGCCGTGCGGCCATCGACAAGCTGAAGATCCCCGTGTCTGAGCTTGCTCCGACAAGATCATTCTCGGGGGTAGGACCAGAGAGTGTTACACCGTACGGCTACAGCCACCTCCGAGTGACCCTAGGGACACCCTAGGACTTCAGGACGGAGAATATCCTATTCGACATCGCAGAGGTTAGCTTGCCCTACCACACCATTATCGGCGTGCCAGCCCTGTACCGGTTCATGGTAGTAGCCCATTACGGCTAACTCGTCCTCAAGATGCTGACACCTTTCGGCGTCCTCAAGATCTGCGGAGATCGTGCTGCTGTGGTGACGGTCTTGGAAATGCTCCGAGAAATGGCAAGGGTCCCACCACCTGTCTTGAGTGATGCTAAGTCGAGTAAGCCTTCGCCAGACCCACGCGCTCGCAGCCACGCCGCTGCACCACGATTGCAGCACTCCGACGATGACAACGTACGCATCAAGACAATCCAAGTAGGCTTAGATGCGGCTTAAACCACCCGTATCGCAGGGAGTCTGGATGGCGAGCAGGAGTCGGCGCTCACTACTTTCCTGCAAGCTAGCATTGACGTCTTTGCATGGCAACCGTCGCATATGCCAGGCATCCCTAGGGAAGTGATTGAGCACCGTCTGAAGATCTACCCTGATGCACGGCCGCAACAACAGAGGCCCCGTAAGTAGTCCATCAAGCGGGTAGAACTTCATTTGCAAGGAGATCAAGAAGCTCCTAGATGTTGGCTTCATACGAGAGGTCCACCGTCCCCGATAGCTAGCCACTCCGGTTGTCGTCCCAAAGCTGGTGGTAAGCTTCGGATGTGCATTGACTACACCAACCTCAACAAGGCATGTCCTAAAGATCCCTTCCCTCTCCCTAGAATTGATAAAATCGTAGATTCAACTTCGAGGTGCATTATGCTATGCTTTCTAGATGCATATTCAGGGTTCCACCAAATCCCAATGTCTAGAGAGGACGAAGAACATATCGTATTTATAACCGTAGATGGCCATTACTGCTATGTCTCCATGCCATAGGGTCTTAAGAATGCCCTCCCCATCTTTGTACGAGCTATGCATAAAACATTCGGGGACCTCATTCGAGACCTAGTAGAGGTATATGTTGATGATATTGTAGTAAAAATCCAGTCACATACATCATTACTAGAAAACCTCGCCCTAGTCTTTGATAGATTGCATACCACACGCATGAAGCTGAATCCCGACAAATGCATGTTCGGAGTCAAAGCTGGGAAGCTCCTCGGTTTCTTGGTCTCACACCGAGGGATTTAGGAAAATCTAGAACATATCAAGGCGGTGGAGCTGATGCATCCCCCAGACCGCATCAAGGATGTGCAGAAGCTTGCAGGGTGTTTGGCAGCGCTCAGCCGGTTTATCTCTAGGCTGGCTGAGCGGGCCCTCCCATTCTTCAAGCTCTTGCACCAGTCCAGACCGTTCGTCTGGACCAAAGAAGCAGAGAAGGCATTCCGCGAGCTAAAGCAGCAGCTGACAATGCTGCCAATAATGGTGGTACCAGAGCCTAGGGAGCCCCTGTACCTCTACATCGCTGCCACAACAAAAGTGGTAAGCATGGTTTTGGTTGTAGAGCAGGCCATTCACCAGCAGCACTAACGAAAGGAAGGGGCCCCTGCAGCTGATTCTGAGCTCCAGGGCTTGGAGCTCGCGGGCCCAACGATAGAGGAACCTCTGGGCCCAAGCCCCTAGAGGACGTCTGGGTCGCCCAATGAGGCCCCGGAGACCAAGGAACCTCTGGGTCCCAGCCCCCAGAGGACGTCCGGGTCCCCATAGGGGGCCTCGGAGACCAAGGAGCCTCTGGGTCCCAGCCCCAAGAGGACGCCCGGGTCCCCCAGGGGGCCCCGGAGACCAAGGAGCCTCTGGGTCCCAGCCCCCAGAGGACGTCCAGGTCCCCCATGGGGGCCCTGGAGACCAAGGAGCCTCTGGGTCCCAGCCCCAGAGGATCACCGGGTCCCCCTAGTGGGCCTCGGAAGCCAAGAAGCCATTGGGTCTCAGCCCCCAAAGGAAGCGACGGGCCCAGGAGACATGGAGTCACGGGACCTGGAGCAGAGGGAAGAAGATGAGCCAGATTCCCCGAAAATGTCCCGGACCATCCAACGCCCGGTCTAATTTATGAGCAAAGTCTTGCATGAGGCAAATACATGGTACCTCGAAGTGCACAAGCTGCTCTATGCGGTGCTAATCGCATCGAGGAAGCTTCGCAATTATTTTCTAGCACAACGAGTATCAGTGGTGACTTCGTTCCCACTGGAGCAGTGCTGCGCAGCCCGAACGCAACTAGCAATATTGCCATGTGGGTGGCTAAATTAGCGGAGTTCGAGCTTGATATCTTGCCACAACATGCAATCAAGAGTCAAGCTCTGGTGGACTTCGTTGCCGAATGGACCCCCTCACCAAGCAACCCAGGGGGCCAGAAGATCAGTGAGCTAGAGCCCAGGGCTCTGGTACTTACATGACCTCACTGGATGCTCTTCTTCGATAGATCCTCAAGGAAGCAAGGGGTCGGAGTTGGTGTATTGCTCACCTCGCCAACAGGGGAGCAGTCCAAGTACATAGTGCGCCTCGACTTCAATGCCACCAACAACATGGCAGAGTACGAAGCCCTCATCTTCGGACTCACAGCTGCGCAGGGTCTCGGTGTCCACCAGATGCTGGTCAAGGGAGACTCCCAGCTGATCATCAAGCAAGTCTGGGTTGAGTGCTGTTGGAACGACCCGCATCTCGCGGCATATCTGATACATGTCAAGAAGCTAGAAGCTGGATTCAAGGCCTTGGATCTTTGCCATGTACCCCGTGCCGATAACTCCATCACCGATGCACTGTCAACCATAGCATCCACAGGAGCCCCTGTTCTAGAAGGGATCTTTGGTAGGAAGTTGGTGTGGCCGACTGCTAAGCCGGCAGGTCCTATGGAAGAAGGTGAGCCCAGCTCCACAGAGCTGGCAACCACGGCAGCCTTGCAACCATGGGGGTCGCCAAGGTTCTTGAGTGTCACATGGGATCCCCAATCACCTCGCACCCAAGATCTGGAAGTCCAAGAGAGTCCGGATGCGTGGATCACGGAGGTCCGGGACTACCTGAAGGACAACCTTCTCCCGGAAGACCCAGCAATCGCTGAGAGGATCGCGAGGATGGCGAAATGCTACATGCTGGTAGAAGGTGATCTCTGCCGACATGGTGCCAATGGCGTACTACTGTGATGCATAACTCGGCAGGAAGGTTGTGACTTGCTTGCAGAAATCCACAAAGGAGAGTGTGGGAATCACGCAGCCTCCCGCACGCTGGTTGGCAAAGAATTCCGACATGGTTTGTATTAGCCAACACCACTACAAGACGCCATTGAACTAGTCAAGAAAAGCAAGGCGTGCCAGTTCCACGTCAAGCAAATTCACACCCCAGTGGAGTCACTGCAGATGATCCCGCCCCCTGGCCTTTCGTGGTCTGGGGGCTGGATATCCTGGAACCTTCTCCATGGTAGTCCGAGGGTAACGGTTCCTCTACGTCGCAATAGATAAGTGCACCAAGTGGCCGGAGGCAGCCCCAATGATCAACATCAACAAGGAGTCCGCAGTCAAGTTCATGAAATCAATTGTCTGCAGGTTCGGGGTCCGGAACAGGATCATCACCAACAAAAGGACCCAGTTAACCAGTGCAGCTTTCTAGGACTACTGCAAGGACCTCGGTGTACAAGTTTGTTATGCATCCGTGGCTCATCCAAAGAGCAACGGGCAAGTCGAAATGGCCAATGCTGAGATCCTCAGGGGCCTCAAGACACACACATATGACAGCTTGGATAAGCATGGTGCCATGTGGGTCGACGAACTCCCTTGTGCACTGTGGGCAAGCCGGACGTCACCCAGCCGCACCATGGGAGAAACACCTTTCTTTCTGGTGTATGGGGACAAGGCCATCCTCCCCCCAGAGATCATTGTGGGCTTGTTCAGGGTCCGAGCGTTTGATGAAGCCTCACAGGACTGGCTCAAATGAGAAGATGTCGACCTCATTGACGAAACAAGGTGGCACGCCTCCATCCGAAACGCACATTACCGACATGCGCTGAGGCGCTACCAAGAGTGGTTCGTACGAAGTAGAGAGCTCAAGACAGGTGACCTGGTGTTGCGGCGCATACTCTCTCGAGAAGGGTCGCACAAACTTTACCCCAGCAGGGAAGGCCCCTTCCGAGTGATACAAGTATCTCGCCCCGGATGTGTCAGCCTCACGACGGAAGAAGGAGAGCCCCTCCCCATCCAATGGAACATAGAGCACCTGCTTAAGTGTTATCCCTAATCTTAAAAGTAGGACACTGTAGGGTGTCATGGTGCTAGGTAACGACATGTAAGACAACCAAGCTCTGGGAGGGACAGGTCCAGAGTGTTCAGCCGTTTAGCTTGGTCCAGCACCCTAAGCATGAACATTCTACCTCCCTGGCCAACTGGAGTGGGTCGTTGCCTTATTGTAAAGCCAATTCACTCCTATGAACACCAATGATAAGAAATTCACTGTCTTACCATATGTTTTCCTTTATGCTCACTTACGTTACCTGTTAATTTTGTGATCAATCAAACTAGACTCATCTTCCGTACATCGTCTTCGTGTACTTGGTGAAATCTTTTCTGTATCGCCCCTATTAGAGTCATGCAACACTGCTACAGGAGGATGTATTTGAGGTACCTGCAAGGTGTCTTGGAACCTCGCGTCTATACTCTTACTTGGGGCCCTATGGTGCCAAATGGTTACCCACGAAAGGCCAACGCCGAGCTGGAGGTCCAAAGCGAGCAGCATGCTTAGCTTGGTCCTATACCCTAAGCGTGTGCGCTTTGCCTCCCAGTGCTGTGGCTATGTACCGAGGGGCCAGCACGCTCACACCCCGAATAAGATGGAAGCCAGACCCTGAGCGCCAATGCACAGAATTACCCAAATCCCATGTACGAGCATAGAACTATAAGACATGACTATACTTAAGGATAGGAAAAGATCACCAGCGAGCAAAACAATATGCGCCTCCGTTATGTGTGCAGCACATACAAAGCAGAGTGCAACAGAGCATCCAGCCCTGGCACCTTCCAGGGGCCGTCGTCGATGTACCTACGAAGATGGTGGGTGACGCCGAAGCATCCAGCTCCAGCACCTCCCAGGGGGCCCGCTATCAACGTACCTACGAAGATGGTGGGCGAAGCCATAGCATCCAGCTCTGGCACCTCCCAAGGGGCCTGCCGTCGACGTCCCAGAATGTCAATGACAGCACCAGGCGTGAGTAAGTGAGTAAACTCTCCTGCCCCGCACTTGTTGTTAACAGATTTCTCTTGCAATAGCCTGTACACTAGGGGTCTGCCGTCGACGACTTCACAACGATGGTGGATGACGTCAAAACATCCAGCCCTGGCACCTCCCAAGGGGCCTGCCGTCGATGTCCCAGAACGTCAATGATAGCACCAAGTGCGAATAAGTGAGTAAACTCCTCTGCCCCGCACTTGTTGCTAACAGGTTTCTCTTGCGATAGCCTATACACCAGGGGCCTACCATCAACAACTTCACGACGGTGGTGGACGATGCCAGAGCATCCAGCTCCGGCACCACCCAAGGGGCCCGCCGTTGACATACCTACGAAGATGGTGGACGACGCCAGAGCACCCAGCTCCAGCACCTCCCAAGGGGCCTCCGTCGACGTCCCAGAACATCAACGACAGCACCAAGCATGAATACATGAGTAAACTCTCCTGCTCACACTTGTTGCTAACAAGGTTCCCTTGCGATAGCCTGTACACTAGGGGCCCGCTATCGAAGACGTCACGACAATGGTAGACGACGCCAGAACATCCAGCCCTAGAACCCCTCAGGGGGCCCGCCGTTGATGTACCTCTGAAGATTGTGGGCGACGCCGCGGCATCTAGCTCCGGCACCTCGCACGGGCCCGCCGTCGACATTTCTACAAAGACGGTGGGCGACACTGGAGCATCCAGCTCCTGGACCTCTTAGTGGGCCCGCCCTTGATGTACCTAAGATGATGGTGGGCAACGCCAGAGCATCCAGCTCCAGCACCTCCCAAGGGGCCTGCCGTCCATGTCCCAGAGCATTAACAATAGCACCAAGCGCGGATAAGTGAGTAAACTCTCATGCCCCGCTAACAGGGTTCCCTTGCGATAGCCTGTAAATCAGGGGCCTTTCGTCGATGTCTCCACGATGATGGTGGACAACGCTGGAGCATCCAGCTCTGGCACCTCCCAAGGGGCCTGCCGTCAATGCCTCCACGACGATGGCATACGATGTCGGAGCATCCAGCTCCAGCACCTCGCAAGGGGCCCTCCGTCAACGTTCCCACGAAGATGATGGGCGGCACCGGAGCACCTAGCTTTGACACCTCCCAACGGGCCTACCATCGATGACTCTACAAAGATTGTGGGCGACGTTGGAGCATGCAGCCCCGGCACCCCCCAGGGGGCCTGCTGTCGACGTCCCGACACGTCAGCAACAAGCGCAGACAAGTGAGTGCACTCTGCTACCCTGTTTCTGCTACTAACAATGTTTGCTTGAGGTATCCTTCCCACCAGGTACCCGTATTCCACGACTACATGACGGTGGCAGGCAACGCCAGAGCACCCAGCTCCTGCACTTCCCAGGGGGCCTGACGTCGATGACTTCACAGCGACGGAGGGTGGAGCCAGAACAGCCAGCTCTGGCTGCTGGCAACAACAACACTCATGCTCCCTCACTCCAACTGGGGCCAGTCAAAGACATCCTGCGTTCAAATGGCAGGTGTACCCAACAATTTGGCCACACCTACCAAGGGGATCTAAGGGGGATTCCATAGGCATGACGTCATCTAGCGACAAACCGGCCGCATCAATTGTGCAGGCGTTGGTCCCTAAAAGGCTAACGACATGAACAGAGGCTCTTCAAGACCTTACTCAAGAGAAGGAATTGGGGCAACAATCTGGAAGCACGCGACAAGCCAATATACAAAACAACATGAATCCAACTAGTCTCATTTATTTACACAAGGGGGCCACCCCCGGATACAAAAACCATGCGCCCAGGTGCCGCGAGCCTCAACTCCGCTGGAACAAAGAAGCAACCTCCCTGGCAAGGTCTTGGACTTTGGCCCTAGCCTCATCCTCCCACTCAACAAGGGGAGATTTCTCCACTGCCTCCAGCGGAATCTTCGGGTACTAGCTTCGGAAGCATACTAGGATGTGGCGGGCCACCAGCTCAGCTAGCTCCTTTCCTTCGGCCTCCAGCTGCCTTGCGAGGACGGTGTTCACCGACCCCAACGACGAACAGTGGGATTCCAAGGCAGGAAGCAGCTGGGACACCCCCTCAAATGGCTCCCCATGCGGGACGGGACCAAGGCCAAGGGTCTCTATCACTGCCCCATCTCGGGCCAGGAAGTCCCAGACCCCTTGAGGCTCGGCCGTATGAGAGGCCTGAAGGCTCTCCGTCTCTCTCCGCGCAGCCTCCTCCCGGTCAGTGAGCTCCCAAGAACAACATTCCAGATCGTCCTCCCAACGCTTGATGACGAGCTCCAGGTCCTGCAAAGCCCGACATTTCTCCTCCAGGCCCCAGGAGGCCTCCTCCTCCTCCTTCATAGCTAATTCCCGTTCCGTGTCACCTACGCAACTTCGCGGCAGACCAACTCCAGCTACTGATCCTTGCACAGCTTCAGGCGGGCATCGGCGGTAGCGTGGGCCTTCAAGGCCTTCACCTCAAGCTCCTTGTTATTGAGGTCGACCAGCATCACCAAGTGCCGCTTTTCTGCAAGATGATCCCACTCTCAGGTGAGAGCAGCCTGCGTTTGGCGCGGGATGGATTGGGTTGCGGCAACAGCGTTGGCAAGAGGGATTGGCACAACCGTCGCCTCAAGCGACTGCCTCTCCGCCTCTTATGCCGATGCGGCAGCAAACACCAGCGCCTGAGGACCAATTGGTGCCCTGGCTGGAGCTCCGGGATTCGCCACACCACTACTCGGCACTAAAGCCCTTACCTCCACTACAAGAGGGTCTTCGGTCGCTGGTGGCGAGTTGCCGTCTTGAGTGACAATAACGGGCGGGTTAGCCTCACTAAAAGGGGCAGCCACGACCAATGTAGCCCCCTCCACGCTGGGCACCTCCCCGCTCGACACCTCCACGCCAGGCACCTCCTCGCCTGGCACCTCCACGTCGGGCACCTCCTCGCCTGGCACACCCATGTCGGGCACAACCTCGTTGGGCGCCCCTTCGCCTGATACTTCTAGGCCCTGCGCCACTTCAGCCTCACTAGCCTCGACGGACAAGGGTGCAGAGTCATCGACGGCACCTAAGGAAGACGAATCATCAGGCATAGTATGCGGCATGGCAGACCCCGTTCCAACCTCGGGGAGGGCAGGACCTACCAAGCCCACCCCTGGAAGCACCAAGGGCACCAAGTTAGTTGACGACGCACTGAAAAACCAGGGTAAAACTCCGTCAGAACATGTGTAGAAAAAAAAAAGCAGAGGAAGAAGATGTGCCATACCGGCGGGTCGAACCACTCCAGTGACCCTGGCCCTCCACCCTGTGTGTTAGATCGAGATCATCGAGACATGCCCTCAAGACTGGAGCTGCCATCTCTAGACCTGGCTCTAGATCGGTCTGCGATGGTGCGCTCGCCTGCACAGTCCCCTCTGCACCCCCGCAAGAACAAAAGCCGCTTTAGGAATTGGAAACCAAGTTTATGATGGGAGCTTCGGCCGTCCCGGCCCTATCACAATGAGAAGTTGGGGTGTTGTCCCCTTGCATAAACTTCCCCTTCTTTGACGCAAGAGCAGCCGATTCAATGGCCAGGCAGCGGGAACGCATTCCTGGAGACGGAACTGGGGCGGGCTGGCTGCCCTCCAGCCCGACGGAAGATGTTGGGGACCCTACCTTAGCCTTCTCCAACAAGCGGGAGGAATCCGACCTTTGCTACAACCTGACACGACACCGCGCTAGAACCGCTGAAACCCTGATGTATCCTCAGGGTGCAGGCGGGCGACACCGAACACATTGACAACCGGCATCGAGCTCAGAAGTTCATCCCCCACATCGGGAGTCATGAAGAGCAGCTGGAAATCGATTGGGAAGGAGACGTGCTCATCGTCAATTGTATCCCAGGTCACCGCTTTCAGCAAACTCTCCAACTTCTTTGGGGTAAGGTCGTCCGGAGCCAGCAGGCACAGATTGCCAGTACCGGCGTATTTCCAGGCCTCGTACCATTGATCCTGCAGAGGGGCGGTACGCCAGCGCAAGAAGATGGTCAGCACCATGAGGGAGGTCAAGCCTTTGCCCGCCAAGAATTGGATCCTTCTCAATATCAGCGTATACTCCTTTGGCAGCCCCTAGAATGCTTCCCATGTAGTGGGATTAGCAGAAAGACCTGCAGTAGGCACCTTCAGCACAGGATGGGGCTCAACCTGACGATCGCCCAATCTTCCCTCTAGGCCTTCCACTTCCACCCTTTGAGCGAGCGGATGTAGTGTCGGGAGGATTTGTCCTGGTGCCGAAAGTAGTAGGCACCCACCTGGGTTGGAGCGCTAGCCCAGACGGTCAGCCACCTGGAAAGATAGCTAAGGCAACTCCCATAAAGGCGCGGCGCATGAAAGTGCTGTAACCGCATCGAGATTGTCGGTGGTTGAATTCGGCAGATCTCCCGACACTACTGTTAGTAGTCCGTGGAGTTCGTGGTTCGGTAATGGGCGCGTAGAGATTCAAGAGATGATGGCAAGTTGACATAGAGGTTTACGTGGTTCGGGCCGCTTGAGCATATACTCCACGGGGTGTGTTGCTGTTGTATTGAGCATCTAAGAGTGTCTGAGTGAGTCCGAGAGCGTGTCTCGCATCTCAGAGTCCGAGAGGGCTTGTCTCGCATATCATCGACCGGTCCTTTTATAGTACAACGACTGGTCGTTACACCGTTAGCCTAGCCCGACATGTGTCCCTGACGGTTACTAATGTTTAATACACAATAAATGAGGTTAATTACCCTTAATAGCGTGGTAACGGGCTTTAACAGTGTCATTACTAGCATTAAGGGCATTCCGATCGTATGTCATTAATATGGTATTAATGACACTTAATCGGGTCTTGAATTCTTTGATTGCCCCTTGAAGGTCCGAGCCATTGGGGGTCCACCAGCCTGATTGTTGAGGTTGTAGGTGTGGCGGTTTGGACACGTGGCAGCTTTGGAGCTTACCATCGTGGACGGGTAGGTCCGGTGCTGTTGGACACTTTTCGGTACTGGAGCTTCCCTCTATCTGGGGTTAGGTCCGAGGGTGCCATATTGGTATCCAGTCCGGAGCTTTCCCATATGTGGGCAGTAGCTCTGGTCTTATGATACACGTGCCGGCCCTGGGACTAACCATGTCGGGGAAGCATGTCCGGTTACGGCTGACATGTGGGGCCTTTGGAGGTCTTCAAATCTGGTAGATGAAGTTTCTTTGTGATCTTTGAAATCCCAAGGGGTATCCGATACGCAGGGTACCGATAGTGGCCCCCTGGGCCCACCTCTGGGAGAGACCTTTTGGATGAAGTCATTATGCTGGAGGTGGGTCCATTCTTCGATTTTTGAGCCGTGTCTTCAAGGGACTTCGGATGTGCCGTTGGCAGTAGTTCATAGTTAAACCAACGCCGTGTGGCATATCCTGGATGCGGTAGGTGAGATCTTAGGGTGCGGATCTCACGCAATTGAAGGTCGCCGGTTCCCTATAGAAAAATTGTATCTGTTCTGCACGCCCTGTCAGGCCAACGCCTCTGGGTTTCCGGCCTTTCATGATGACAACCGTTCGCCTGGGGTGAGGACCTCTACTTGATCGTTGGGGTGGCCCCGGGCCCCCTTGTCATTGGTAGGGTGAAGTTTTTGCCTGGTATCGTCAGCTCTTCTGCTGTTTCCATCCAAGCGTTGCGGGGGCTTACTTAAGAAGGAAAGCTCGCAGCGTTTGGGGATTCTTTACGCCTTCATTCGAACTTGCGCTCAAATCCTCCAAACCTTTGCTTGCTTTTCCTCTCTCGCCCCGCTGTGCCGCGATGAAGTTGGGACTCCCCAAAAGCTGCATTGGGAGCAAGAAGGAGTTGTCCAGGGTCCGGACCTACATGGGATGGTCCAGTGACTCCTTTGACAACGACATTCGCTGCGGCGAGATTCCTTTCAAGAAGAAGCGATCCGGAGATATGGTGTACTTCCTTGGGTACGCCATGGCGGGTTTGATCCCACCTTTCTCCACCTTCATTCTGATGTTGCTAGATTTCGATGGCCTGCAGCTCCACCATTTGGGCCTTCATTCCATCTTGCTAGTGGCGACTTTTGCCCACTTTTGCGAGATGTGGGTGGGTGTGGCCCCTTGCGTGGAGTTTTTTTGGACCTTCTTCACTGTCCACCCGACTGGGAAGAGTGATGAGTTCATCGGCTTCTACTACTTCGTGAAGCAGAAAAACTCTCCCCTCAAGTACTTGAGGTCCTACCCTTCTGGCAAGTGGGACGACTGGAAGGAAGACTGGGTGGTCATCACCGTTGAGGGACATGAGAGGCTAGAGCTGCCTGAAGGCCTTCCTCGTGTCGACAACGACACTTGGAAGGATGTACTGGCACCGCTGAGGGAGTACAGGCCCATCTTGGATAGAATCCAGGAATGTGTCGAAGGTGGGTGACCCCGCAGATGGTCTTCGGCAACTTCTTGATGAACAGGTGGTCCCCGCTGAGGGCTAGGAGCCGGCCTGCCTGGGCCTTCTACAGTGAGATGGATACCAACCGCATTGAAGTTGTCTTGGACACCAACTTTGCCGGTGAAGCCTTGAAGACTCATCTCAAGAAGTTCCAGCCTGGGAACATCGGTCCTGGCGACGTGTCTCCACCGGCGGCCTTCCTACCTCTGAATATGATTCTAGAGGAGTGCAGAGAGCTCCGGAGGAAGATGTCGTTGTTGGATGACTTGGGCTTGGTGGAGAGGCGATCAACCTCCGGGGTGGCCATCCCCGTGGCATCTGAAGGTGGCTCCACTCCCGCCCCAAAGCCAAGGACCGAAGTCGTAGGCAAGGGCAAGGAGTTGGCCGAGTCCTCGAGCTGCAAGAGGAAGCTAAAGCATGCCGATGGGAGGTCCGTTAGACCTTCTCCCTCCACGACGGCTCCTTCTCCCCGGCGGAGGAGGTCTTCAGTGGCGGTAACTACTCCAGTGTCGGCATCTCCCCGGGGTGCTAGATCCGGCCATGTGACTCCAGTACCAGGGCCAGCTGAAGGCTCTGGGTCTGGAGGTCCTTCCCAGTCGAGGGGGGCATCAATCAAGGCGACGCAGATAGCCGCAGCAACCTCCGGGGAACCTTCCGGAGCTAGCATGCCAGGGGCGACAGGGTCCGACGCCGAGCATCCGGGAAAGAGGTTCCGCGCTAGCTGGTGTAGAAGCCTTCCAAGGTAATTTTTGATTTTTTACCTCAGTTGATTGTTTTTTGTTGTAAATGTGTTTTGAGTTTCTTCGTCCTTCATCCACAGAGTGCCCAAAAAAAGGGTTGAAGCTCCGGTTCTTGCAGCAGCAGCTGAGGCTGTGCAGGCGGAAGCTCCGGCTCCTATTCCAGCACCGCCCCAAGAGGTGGTTGAGGCTATGGCAGCTCCGGTGCTGGCTGTCGTTGTCTTGGACCTTGACTCATCCCCAGAAGCTCCCGTGGTAGCGCCGGACCATGGGAATGAAGATGTACCAGCGGCACCAGCTCCAGAGGTTAAAGCTCCGGGCTTGGATGCTGAAATGATGGATGCTCCGGCCTCAGAGTCGAAGGTAGCTGCAATTCCGGCCCTAGAGCCGGATGTTGTTGAAGCCCCGGCAGTCAAGCCGGTGGTTGAGGAAGTCCCGGCGATAGAGCCGGGTGTTGATGAAGTCCCGGCGCTTGAGCCGGTTGTCGAGGAAGCTCTGGCGGTAAATCTCGTTGATGCAGAAGTTCCGGTGGTAGAGCCGGTCATCGAAGAAGTACTGGCATCTGAGCCAGTTGCTGTAGAGGTTCTGACGCTCGAGTCGATGGTGGTCGATGCGTCAGCACCAGAACCGGCGGTGGAGGAGGCGCCAACGTCGCAACCGAACGTGGCTTCAGCTCCGGCAGAATCTTCTATGCCCGCCCCGGAAGCAGTGGTCCCAGAGGTGCCCGCACCTGAGCCAGTGTGCTAAGATGAAGCTGTCGGCCCCCCGCCTGAGGGGCCAGTTGTTGATGACCTGGCGACGGGACCTTCGGAGCCGATTCCGGAGGTCGAATCTTCTACTGCAGGAACTTCCTCGGCGGCAGCCGAGGCAATCCTGGAGGACGGCCCTAGTGCCGTGGAAGCTCAGGGGACCGCTCTTGTAGAGTGGGTCCCAATTTTTGTCACGGAGAACCCGCTGGAACTGTCAGAGATGACCCCAACAGGTCCTGACCCAATCCCCCTATCGTTGTCTATTGACAACGCCTGCTCCAGTCTTCATCAGGTCTAGCTGGCTTTCTACCACAACAGCGAGGCCCTCGAGGAGGAGCGCCAAACTCTTAGGAGGTGATGCAACCGGCTCCATTTCGAGACCAAGCTGGCGCACTAGAGCCTGGCTGACGATAAGGAGTGGGTGCAGAGGGAGAAGGTCCACGTGGAATACTGGGGTAAGCTGTTGGATGAGAGGGAAAGCATGATGCAATCTCTTGAAAACTAGTCCCAGGCCATCTATGAGCAGGCCAAAGCTGCTAATAGCGTAGCGGATGATCGCCAGGAGAGGCTCAACGCCATCCACGCCAGTCTCGTCAAGCGCCGAGAGGCTGTTGAGGTGCGGGAGAGAAAGCTCGAGGATGAAGAGAAAAAATTCCTTGAGTTGCGGGACAACGTCATGAAGAGGGAAGAAGAGCTCACTCAGAGGCTAACTCTGGGTGACAAGAGTCTCGAGGAGCGCACCAAGAAATTGGAGGAGCGCTGCAAGAGAGAGGAGAAGAAGGCCTGGGAGCGAGGGCAGGAACTCCACGGGAGGCAGAATGCCGTTGCTGCCAAGGAGAAGAAAGTGCGGGGCCGGGAGAAGGACTTGGTCAACCGCTAGAACAAGATCCACCTCTGGGAGGAAGAGCTCAGAAAACTCGAAAGGAAAGTTGCTGAAAAGATTCAGCAGAACGCCAAAGAGGTTGAGCGTCTTGCCCGTGAGAATTCGAAGCTTGCGACAACCAGAAGATCCTTGGAGGATATGCAAGGCTCGAAGACTGTGGAGTCCCAACAAGTTTGGGACTTCCTGGGCAAAGCCAACGATGTGCTGACGCCAACGAGTTTTAGTCCCGTGCGTTTGGATGATCCGGAGCTGAAGCTGGACCTGGCGTTGCAGGCGTTGAGTTCGGCAGGCGACAAACTCACCAAGATGGGTGATGTCATTGCGGATCAGCTGGAGACCGAGGGACAATCCCTGGCAAAGGACGTCTTAGAATTTGTGCTGACGTGCTACACAAGCCGGGACCCTCAATTCCCCCTGGACCCGGTGCTTGAAGGCTCCATCGAAGGAGAGAGAGAAGCTGCCCAAGCCAGCGTATTGGAGGCTGCCCAAAAGGTCGCCTCATTCTTCCATAGGGTCTAGGACCATCTCTTTGTACCTCCCATTTGTATCCTCTCTTCTCTTTCTCCAATTTTGTAATCTCTTGTCTCCAGATGAATGAAATCCAAGTTTTTTGTGAACTTCATTTTTTGTCTTAAACACCTTTGTCCCACTTAGTGTCGGGAGATCTGCCTTGAGGTCCTGGTTCATGAGCCTTCCGCCCAACTCCATCAACAGCTGGGCGGAATTGTGCCAACAGTTCACTGCCAATTTCGGGAGTTCGTACACCCGACCAGGCACCAAACCGGACCTTTTTGCTATAATGCAAAAGGCGGGAGAATCCCTGTGTTCCGTCATCCAAAGGATCTCCCAGGGACGAAACACTATTCCTTCTATCTCTAGCGCCTCTGTTATTGTGGCATTTAGACAGGGCGTACGAGACAAGAAGATGTTGGAGAAGCTGGCAATCAAGGAGATCACCAGCATCACGGAGCTCTTCAGCTTAGCTAACAAGTGGGCCAAAGCTACAGAGGGCCATGAAATGCACTCCAAACCACCTCCGGAGGATAACAAAAAATCCTCCAAGGGTGAAGCCACTACCTCCGGGAGTGGCAAAAAGAAGAAAAAGTCCAACGGCAAGAAAAAGTCGTCGGCTGGAACACCTACTGCTGCAGCTGCTGCAGCTCCGGGTGGCCAGGGGCCACGCCCCAAGAAACGACCTCGACCTTCTTCTGAATATGGCGGTAACTCCAAAATGTGGTGTCCTATCCATAAGTCGAACAACCACAACTTGGAAGGCTGCCGAGAGGTTCAGAACCTTGCCGAGCGCTATAACAAGCGCCGGGAAGAAGTTCCTTTCTGACAAAGGGAAGGAAAACAGAAATTCGACGAAGCTCTGGATGAAGAGGAGTTAGGTTTTCAGGACCCCAAAAAGGTACTGAAGGCTGTATACACCTCTGTCGACAACGACTCCTACGTCTCCGACAATGAACGTCGGAAGACCATGAACACCATCTTTGGTGGTTCGTGGGACATCACTTCCCGCCGTGTCATCAAGACCATGCGGCAGGACATGGCCTCAGTAGCTCCCACCGCTAGGGTGGAGCCGCATCGGAAGTGGATGGATACTGCCATCACTTTCGACATGTCAGACTGCCCTCGGAATATATTGGAGCTGGTCAACTCCCATTGATGGTATCTCCGACCATCAACAACATCCAACTCCACCATGTAATGGTGGACGGAGGTTCGGGGTTGAACCTCATAAGCTTCGAAGCTTTCGTCAAACTTCAGCTCCGACCTTCGGACCTTCGCCCCTCCAGACTTTTCTCTGGAGTAGGTCCGGGGGCCATAACCCCACTTGGTGCCATTACTCTCCCCGTGACCTTCGGGACTCAGGAGAATTATCGCACTGAGAAGTTGGTCTTTAACGTTGCTCAGATCAACTTACCCTTCAATGCCATTTTGGGCAGGCCAGCCTTGTACATGTTCATGGCTGCTGCTCATTATGGCTACCTGGTGTTGAAGATGCCAACACCAACTGGTATTCTCCGGATCCGCGGAGACCGCACTCCCGGAGTGACTGCTCTGGAAGAACTTCATGTGCTTGCTACAACATAGAAGGAAGAGTCCAGGCAGGAGCAAGCTCCAAAACCCCAGAGCATTTGTCTATGAGGCTCAACATATGCACCCCATGTGCAACCAAGCGGCGACACCGACATTCCCGTCAAAGTCGTCCAAATCGGTTCCGATGCCACTCAGACCACCCATATACCGGGAGGTCTGAGTGACAAATAGGAACTCGCGCTCATCACTTTCCTCCGGGCTAACGTTGACGTGTTTGCCTGGCAACCGTCATAAATGCCTGGGATCCCTAGGGAAGTGATCGAGCATAATCTGAATATTTATCCCGGCGCTCGGCCTTTACACCAGAAGCCCCCGAAACAATCAGTAGAGTGACAGAACTTCATACGACAAGAAGTGAAGAAGTTGCTCAAAGCTGGATTCATCTGAGAAGTCTTCCATCCAAAATGGCTGGCAAACCTAGTCGTTATACCCAAGGCCGGCGGGAAGCTTCGGATGTGTATCGACTACACAACACTAAATAAGGCATGTCCAAAAGATCCATTCCCACTACCTAGAATAGATCAAATAGTGGATTCCACCTCCGAGTGTGAATTACTGTGTTTCCTAGATGCATATTCTGGGTATCATCAAATCAGAATTTCTAGGGAAGATGAAGAGCACACTTCTTTTATCACAGTAGATGGATTGTATTGTTATACTGCCATGCCATTTGGTCTCAAGAATGCAGCCTCAACATTTGTACGAGCTATGTACAAAACCTTTGGAGAGCTCATCAGAGACATAGTGGAAGTGTATGTTGATGACATCGTCGTCAAGATTATGGACAAGGAGTCACTTCTTGACACCTTGCAAGCTGTGTTCGATAAGTTGCGGGTTACCCGCACAAAGCTGAACCCAGACAAGTGTGTCTTCAGAGTTAGCTCTGGAAAGCTTCTTGGTTTCTTGGTAAACCACCGAGGCACAGAGGCAAATCCAGTGAAGATTAAAGCCATAGAAGATATGCGGCCACCAGTCCACATCAAAGACGTCCAAAAGCTGACTGGATGTCCAGCCGCCCTCAGCCGGTTCATGTCAAGACTGGCGGAACGGGCACTACCCTTCTTCAAACTGTTGATTAAGTTCGGACCATTCCAATGGTCTAAAGAAGCAGAAAAGGCGTTTCAGGAGCTAAAGCATCTCCTCAACACTCTACCAACCTTGGTAGCTCCGAACCCCGGTGAGCCTTTGCTGCTCCACATTTCGGCAACTGACGATGTTGTCAGCATGGTCCTGGTTGCGGAGAGACCAGAACCATCACAAGCTCAGGAATCTAGACCCCTCCGGGAGGGTCAGGAGGTTCCTGAAGGCGAGTCTGAGTCCCAGTCCCCAGACTTGGATCTACAAGGAGTTACTCTTGTTGAGCAAGAGGATCCGGACCCCTCCGGGAGGGTCCGGGTCACCCCAGAAGAAGCTCTGGGTTCCTTCAGCAAGGACCCAGAGGTCCCCGAAGAAGGTCCAGACCGCTTCGGGAGGGTCCGGGTCGATGAGGAGGAAACTCCGGGCCCCTTCGGGAGGGTCCGGACAGTCCAACACCCAGTGTACTTCTTCAGAGAAGTACTCCATGATGCCAAGACTCGATATCTAGAGGTGCAAAAGGTACTCTATGCAGTTCTTATCGCCTCCAGGAAGCTTCGCCATTACTTCCAAGCTCACAAGATCTCAGTGGTGACCTCTTATCCACTGCGTGCGATCTTGCATAATCCCAATTCCACTGGGAACATTGCAAAGTGGGTAGCGGAATTGGCCGAGTTTGACCTAGAATTCGTCCCAAGACAAGCGATCAAGAGTCAAGCATTGGCGGACTTTGTCTCCATCAAACCCTGGGGGCCCTAGTGAGCAAAAGCCGGAACTCAAGGCTCCGGTCTTCACCGAGCCTCACTGGACTCTCTACTTTGACGGCTCGATGCAAAAGCAGGGGGCCGGAGCTGGAGTCCTTCTCCTCGCTCCAACCGGGGAGAAGGTAAAATACATGGTCCACCTTGACTTCAAGGCGACTAACAACATGGCGGAGTATGAAGCACTCATTTATGGATTAAAGGTGGCACTGTCATACGGTGTCAAGAAGCTGTTGGTCAAGTGAGATTTGCAGCTCATCATTAAACAGGTGAAGGGTGAATGCTCCTGCTACAATCCCCAACTAGCTGCTCATCTCCTTGAAGTCCAGAGGCTTCAGAAGGACTTCGAAGTCTTGGACCTCCACCATGTCCAGCATCTCCATAACGTTGAAGCTGACGAACTCTCGACGAAAGCGTCAACTAGAGTTCTGGCTCCCGACGGAACCTTCATCCGGAGGATGTCAAAAACCACAGCTCAGCCTGCCGAACTGAGCGAAGGGGGCGAGACCAGAACCTCGAAGCTGGCGGTCCCGATGGCCCTGTTACCATGGCAGCCATATAGGGTCGTAGGTGTTGCCGGAAGCTCCGAGCAACCCAGCACGCAAGAATCAAATGCTCAAGCTAGCTCCAATGCATGGATCTCGGAGATCCGGAGCTACTTGAAAGACAATATCCTTCCTGACGATGATGTATCCGGTGATCAGATAGTCATATTGGCTAAAAGATACACGTTGGTAGAAGGGGATCTCTGCCAGTGTGGTGCTAACGGCGTCCTAATGCGGTGCATCACAAAGGAAGAAGGCTGCGAGCTCCTCAAAGAAATCCATCGAGGCAAGTGTGGGAACCACGCATCTTCCCGCACGCTAGTCGATAAAGCCTTTCGGCATGGCTTTTACTGGCCTACAGCGCTCCAGGATGCAACTCAGCTGGTGAAGAAATGTGTAGCATGCCAGTTTCATGCAAAACAAATTCATACACCGGCTCAACCTCTACAAATGATACCTCCTACATGGTCTTTCGCTGTGTGGGGGATGGATATCTTGGGACCTTTCCCAAGAGCCGTCGGAGGTTACAAGTTCCTTTATGTTGCCATTGACAAATTCACCAAATGGCCGGAAGCAACTCCAGTTGTGACAATAAACAAGCAATCAGCTATCAACGTCTTGCAGTCCATCGTATGCAGATTTGGAGTCCCAAACAAAATCATAATTGATAATGGGACCCAGTTCACAAGCTCCGTGTTCCAAGGATATTGCGAAGACCTCGGCATCCAGGTCAGCTACGCTTCCGTAGCTCACCCGACAAGCAATGGCCAGACCAAGAGAGCAAATGCAGAAATCCTAAAAGGACTCAAGACGCACACATATGAGCGCCTGAAAAAACATGGAAAACATGGAGCCAACTGGATCGAAGAGCTTCCGCCCACTCTATGGGTTAACAGGACAACTCCAAACCGATCAACTGGAGAGACACCCTTCTTCTTGGTGTATGGAGCTGAAGCAGTCTTTCCTCCGAAAATCACCTTGGGGTCACTTCGAGTCCGAACCTTCCACGAAGCCACGCAGGACCAGCTCCGGTGTGAAGACCTTGACCTCCTTGAAGAGGGAAGGTTCCAAGCAGCTATTCGGAATGCCCGATACCGCCAAGCTCTTCGGCACTATCATCAACGGGATGTTCACAGCCTACAGCTCGAGGAAGGCAATCTGGTGCTACGGAGAATACAATCCAAAGAAGGGTTAAACAAACATTCCCCCAGCTGGGAAAGACCCTTCCGAGTGATCAAAGTATCCCGTCCTGGATGCGTTCGTTTGGCAACCGAGGATGGGACACGTCTCCCTAATCCTTGGAACATTGAGCACCTCCGTAAGTTCTACGCTTAATATCATGGATGTGAGTCTATAATTACATGTGATGTATGTTATAGAGTCATTGTACAGAGTCGGGTAGCTTCTCCGGGAGGACAGCCGGACCTACCTCGTTAGGTCCGCAACGTCCATGCAACACTTATCACAGTCTCAGAACTAAAAGTGTAGCTAGCTACCTTGGGTCAAATGAGAAACAAAACACACTTAGTCCGGTTTCACACCCTAAGAGTGTACTTGTTTCCCCTGTACCCCGGACCTATAATGAAAGACGTCATTGTGTGAAAACAGACTCCACGTGCATTTACTTTGTACAGGCTCAATATTTTTTATTTTTCTCTTTCTTGTCTATAACAAAGTTATGCAGTTCTTAAGAAACTTTATCTCGATTAGTTCATGTACAATTCAAGTTCCATCGTATATTCTTCCGGGTCCAAACATTGTTGATGGTCTACTCATTGAATGCCGCCAAGCCAATCTAGGGTCGGAGTGTGCTATCGACTTAGCCTAGTCATGCGCCCTTAGTACGCCACTCTACCTACACCCCGGCAGGCCGAAGTAAGGCGAGTCCAGAAATGATCGGACCTGAAGGAAACAAGACAGCGCACTTGATTGTATTTAGAATTGTGTTCGACCTAAAACTTTCTCGGGAATAGTAAGCCGCAATGAAGTTATAGATAGGAAATGAATTTTACTGTTTTTCTTGACTTCATTGTGCAGGAATACTGTCCAGTGGTGCACTTGGATTTGTATGAAAAGCCATATAAATGTCTCCAAAATTAAGATAAGCAAAATGTTTAAAGAATTCATTCCTACAGTTATGTTAATTGGAAAATTCCCAATTTTGGTCAGAACCATATAGTTGATACATGAGATCTCCAGTAAAAATTTCAAGTTCTTTGGACATAAAATACTGGGTTGATCTATGTCCCAAACCTCTATGTAGCTATAAATTAAAAAAAATGGAAAAATCAATTTCCAAAAATTTACCCTAACTTAAAAAAATCAGTTTCTTCGTGTAGGAAGCTCAGAAAATTGTGAAAAAAATTTTCCTAGAACCAGTGAGACCCCCTCTACATGATACAATCCATTGGTAGCCATAATAAATCTCCAAAATTTAAGGAAGCTTATTGCTTACCATAATTGTTAAGAATAACAAACATCCTTTATCATCTCCTGTTCTTTGCAAGAGTCTTCCCCATAATATCTAGTATACACCATAAAAATCCCAAAGTCAATTAAGGTAATTGTCTTATTGTATCTTAATATATACACCCCACCTTAAGCATATTAATTATTCACAAAATCATTTATACCTAGTATATGCATATCGTGAAGTAGCTGAAGTCGACGAGCAGCCGGAAGCCTTGGAGGTCCAGCTGCCAGAAAATAACATAGACTCAAACTTGCTTTCAGGCAAGCCCCAGTTTACATTTAAGTTCCTTACGGTATTTAGCAGTTTTCATTCACCTTACGTCTTCAGATGATTGTGCATTACGTTTAAGGTGTTTGACATCCACTTGCATGGCCCACAAATCCTATAGAGTCTTGGGTAGGTCTACGGCTCTGTTGAGTAGACACTGCTATGCTTATGCTCATAGGAATTCGCTAGAAGTCGAGTAGTTGGAATCTACTTGCGAGATAGTTTATCACACGGGAGATTCTAGAATAAGAAATTGGTTTATGAATATGAAATTGAGACCGAGCAGTGGATTGGATGCAGTGAGACGTGGTCTCACGTGCGTAGCCCTGCTTGTGTCGATTGAGGACTGTTTCGTGTGTGGTCCTGCTGGACAAGCTTGAATTGTATCGGCGACATACTGGATGAATGGGCTCCAGTAAACTGACGTTGCTTGTTACTAGTTTGTCGAGGCATTCTGTTCCGTTTTATAGGCGTGGGTTTAGGGCAGCAAGGTGTAAATCAGCTGGTGGGTACGTCAGAGTACGCCCCATGCAGTGACCTCGTGCTCATGACGGATTGACCGGTTCGACATTCGAGTGTTTAGTGAAAGGTGGACATATACGACTAGTACTGAACTATTATGTAGGTACCGCTGAAAGTACTCACTGGCATTTCCGAAAGTGCGTATGTGTCGTGTTGTTCTGGGTATGTCCTGATTGCAATCACCGTCCCTCGCGGTAATAGAGTACCACTTGTTCACTGTGCCGTGACGTAGCAAATATTAAAGAAGTCAGACGAATATGATATATCGGTTTACAATTGCTTGAACAACCTTGTTTGGCTTAGAGATAGTACAATTAAAAGTCTACAGTTTCCCCATACTTTAGCAGTAATAGCATTGTGTGTCTTGTGCACACCATATCATCGGCAAGGCGTTTCTTGTTTGATTGTGGAGTCTATGATGTGCCATGCCTGAGGAATGTCATGTGCTCAATAAAATATGACTATAACGATCCAATTGTAGGGGAGTCCTTATGCTTTACTTACCTATGTTTAGTATTCATCCTTGCATATGTCTAGTGAGACGGGTTAGTCTTGTTGAGCCTTATGCTCATGTTTGCAGTTAACGAGTTTTTGCAGATTATATGACTGATGACAGGTTTAATGACGAGGCTGCACCCCCTCCAGGGTTTACAACCAAGTGGGAACCCTGCACGTCGCAGTGAATTGTGTGTTGCTAGTGCAAAGTATCGAGGGCATGGATGACTTTGCTTTTGCATAGCTAGTGCTGAGAGCGTAGCTATGATGTATAGTTCTCTTTCCTTCCGCTAGTATTCTTTTAAACTTCCGCTGTGCTTGTCAATAAAGACTTGGTATTGTAGATTTGTTCTCGTTCTATTCTTGTATATTGTTGGGTGTTGCATCGCACGACACCACACAATGAGATCCTTGGCAGTCCGGATTCCGGTCCCCACAGAACTTCATCAACACCCGGCTCGCGCTGGGACTTCATCAACCACCGGCTCGACTGTCGGGGCTTCAACAACATCCAGCTCTAGGGCCGGAATTGTAACTACCTCTGGCTCTGAGGTTGGAGCGTCCATCATTTCAACATCCAAGCCCGGAGCTTCAACCTCCGTAGCTTGTGCTGCTGGTAAATCTTCATTCCCGTGGTCCGGCGCTACCACGGGAGCTTCTGGGGATGAGTCGAGGTCCAAGACCACGACAGCCGGCGCCGGAGCTGCCGCAGCCTCAGCCACCTCTTGGGGCAGAGCTGGAATAGGAGCCAGAGCTTCCGCCTGCATAGCCTCAGCTGTTGCTCCAAGAACTAGAGCTTCAGCCCTTTTCTTGGGCACTCTATGGATGAAGGGCGAAGAAACTCAAAACACAGTTACAACAAAAAACAATCAACTGAGGTAAAAAATCAAAAATTACCTCGGAAGGCTTCTACACCAGCTAGCGCGGAACCTCTTTTCCGGATGCTCGGCGTCGGACCCTGTCGCCCCTGGTGTGCTAGCTCCGGAAGGTTCCCTGGAGCTTGCTGCTGCTATCGGCGTCGCCTCGGTTGAGGCCCCCCACGACTGGGAAGGACCTCCAGACCTAGAGCCTTCAGCAGGCCCTGGTACTAGAGTCACATGGCCGTAGCTAGCACCCTGGGGAGATGCCAATGCTGGAGTAGTTGCCGCCACCGAAGACCTCCTCCGCTGGAGAGAAGGAGCCGTCATGGAGGGAGCGGGTCTGACGGACCTCCCGTCGGCATGCTTTAGCTTCCTCTTGCGGCTCGAGGACTCGGCCAACTCTTTGCCCTTGCCTACGACTTCGGTCCTTGGATTTGGGGCGGGAGTGGAGCTGCCTTCAGAAGCCCTGGGGATTGCCACCCCGGAGGTTGATTGCCTCTCCACCAGGCCCAAGTCATCCAACAGCGGCATCTTCCTCCGGAGCTCTCTGCACTCCTCTGGAATCATATTCAGAGGCAGGAAGGCCGCCGGTGGAGACACGTCGCTAGGACCGATGTTCCCAGGCTGGAACTTCTTCATATGAGTCTTCAAGGCTTCACCGGCCAAGTTGGTGTCCAAGCCGACTTCAATGCGGTTGGTATCCATCTCACTGTTGAAGGCCCGGGCAGGCTGGCTCATATCCCTCAGCGGGGCCCACTGGTTCATCAAGAAGTTGTCGAAGACCATCTACGGGGTCACCCAACCTTCGACACATTCCTGGATTCTGTCCAAGATGGGTCTGTACTCCCTCGGTAGCGCTGGTACATCCTTCCAAGTGTTGGTGTCGACGTGGGGAAGGCCTTCAGGCAGCTCTAGCCTCTCGTGTCCATCAACGGTGATGATCACCCAGTCTTCCTTCCAGTCGTCCCACTTGCCAGAAGGGAAGCACCTCAAGTACTTGAGGGGAGAGTTTTTCCGCTTCACGAAGTAGTAGAAGACGATGAACTCATCACTCTTTCTAGTCTGGTGGAAAGTGAAGAAGGTCCGAAATAACTCCTCGCAAGGGGGCACGCCCACCCACATCTCGCAAAAGTGGACAAAAGTCGCCACTAGAAAGATGGAATGAGGGCCCAGATGGTGGAGCTGCAGGCCATAGAAATCTAGCAACATCAGAAAGAAGGTGGAGAAAAGTGGGATCAAACCCGCCATGGTGTATCCAAGGAAGTACACCATATCTCCGGCTTGCTTCTTCTCAAAGAGAAGCTCGCCGCAGGAAATGTCGTTGTCAAAGGAGTCACTGGACCATCCCATGTAGGTCCGGACCCTGGACAACTCCTTGTTGCTCCCAATGCGGCTTTTGGGGAGTCCCAACTTCATCGCGGCACAGTGGGGCGAGAGAGGAAAAGCAAGCAAAGGTTTGGAGGATTTGAGCGCAAGTTCGAATGAAGGCGTAAAGAATCCCCAAACGGTGCGTGCTTTCCTTTTTAAGTAAGCCCCCGCAACGCCTAGATGGAAACCGCAGAAGAGCCGATGATACCAGGCAAAAACATCACCCTGCCAATGACAAGGGGGCCCGGGGCCACCCCGATGATCAAGTCGAGGTCCTCACCCCAAGCGAACGGTTTTCATCATGAAAGGCGGGAAACTCAAAGGCGACGGCCTGACAGGGCGCGCGGAACCGATACGATTTTCATATCGGGAACCGGCAACCTTCAATTGCGTGAGATCCACACGCTAAGATCTCACCTACCGTATCCAGGATGTGCCACGTGGCGTTGGTTTAACTACGAACCACCGCCAACGGCACATCCGAAGACCCTTGAAGACACGTCTCAAAAACCGAAGAATGGACCCACCTCCGGCAGAATGACTTCATCCAAAAGGTCTCTCCCAGAGGTGGGCCCAGGTGGCCACTGTCGGTACCCTGCGTACCGGATACCCCTTGGGATTGCAAAGATCACAAAGAAACTTTATCTACCAGATTTGAAGACCTCCGAAGGCCCCACATGTCAGCCGTAACCGGACCTACTTCCCCGACATGGTTAGTCCCAGGGCCGCCACGTGTATCATAAAACCGGAGCTACCACCCACATATGGGAATGCTCCGGACTGGATAACAGTATGGAACCCCCGAACCTAACCCTAGACAGAGGGATGCTCTAGTACCGACACGTGTCCAACAGCACCGGACCTACCCGTCCACGACGGTAAGCTCCGGAGCTGCCAGGTGTCCGAACCGCCGGACCTTCAACCTCAACAATCAGGCTGGTGGACCCCCAATGGCTCGGACCTTCAAGGGGCAATCAAAGACTTCAAGACCCAATTAAGTGTCATTAATACCATATTAATGACACACGATCGGAAGGCCCTTAATACCAGTAACGGCACTGTTAAAGCCCGTTACCATGCTATTAAGGGTAATTAACCTCATTTATTATGTATTAAACATTAGTAACCGCCGGGGCCACATGTCGGGCCAGGCTAACGGTGTAACGACCAGTCCTTGAACTATAAAAGGACCGGTCAACGAAACGCAAGACACACCCTCTCAGACTCTGAGACACGAGACACGCTCTCGGACTCACTCAGACACTCTTAGACGCTCAATACAATAACAACACACCCCGTGGAGTAGGGTATTACGCTCAGGCAGCCTGAACCACGTAAACCTCTATGTCAACTTGCCATCATCTCTTGACAATTGGCGGAATCTACAATTTAAATGTGAACATGAACCAAAGGGATGTAACTATTGTAGAACGTAGGTTTGAAGTCTTCGATAGTGAAGTCTTCGATAGTGAAGGTCCCCTGAGGTTGTTGGAGCTTAGCCGCTCCAGCATTGACCATTGTCGGAGCTTAGTAGATCCGGCAGTGGTATCCATTAACGCGTAAAGCATCGACAGTTAGTCCTCTGGGGTGTCAGATCTTGGTGGCTCCGGCGGTGACCTTTGTCAGCACGTGGTGTATCGACAGCAGACTCCACTATAGAGTCTTTCCACCTTATTTTCTTCACGTTGACGGCTGGCCCCCTAGCTTTACCAGAGCTGGGTAGCTCTAGCAACGCTCGCTATCAATGTTTAAACATCGATCACAAGCCGTCTAGAGGATGTCAGAGCTTTGGCAGCTCCGGCTTCGTTCACCATCATCATGAAATATTTATTTTTCCTGCACACTGAAGTCAAGAAAAATAGTAAAAATTGTTTCCTATCTATAACTTCATTGCGACTTACTATTCCCAAGAAAGTTTTAGGTCGAACACAATTCTAAATACAATCAAGTGCATTGTCTTATTTCCTTCAGGTCCGATCGTTTCCGGACTCGCCCTACTTCGGCCTGCCAGGGTGTCGGTAGAGTGGCGTACTTAGGGTGCATGACCAGGCTAAGTCGATGGCACACTCCATCCCTAGATTGGCTTGGCGGCATTCAGACGAGTAGACCATCAACAATGTTTGGACCCGAAAGAATAGACGATGCAACTTGAATTGTACATGAACTGATCGAGCTAAAGTTTCTTAAGAACTGCACAACTTTGTTATAGAGAAGAAAGAGAAAAATAAAAAAAATATTGAGCCTGTACAAAGTAAATGCACGTGGAGTCTGTTTTCACACAATGAAGTCTTTCATTATAGGTCCGGGGTACAGGGGAAACAAGTACACTCTTAGGGTATGGAACCAGACTAAGTGTGTTTCGTTTCTCGTTTGACCCAAGGTAGCTAGCTACACTTTTAGTTCTGAGACTGTGATAATGTTGCATGGACGTTGCGGACCTAACAGGGTTGGTCCGCCTATCCTCCTGGAGGTGTTACCCGACTCTGTACAATGACTTTATAACATACAGCACATGTAATTATAGACTCACCTCCATGATATTAAGCGTAGAACTTACGGAGGTTCTCAATGTTCCAAGGATTAGGGAGAGGTGTCCCATCCTCGGTTGCCAAGTGAACGCATCCAGGATGGGATACTTTGATCACTCGGAAGGGTCGTTCCCAGCTAGGGGAAAGTTTGTTTAACCCTTCTCTGGATTGTATTCTCCGTAGCACCAGATTGCCTTCCTCGAGCTGTCGGTTGTGAACATGCTGTTGATGATAGCGCCGAAGAGCTTGGCGATATCAGGCATTCCGAACAGCTGCTTGGCACCATCCATCTTCAAGGAGGTCAAGGTCTTCACGCTGGAGAGAGTCCTGCGCGGCTTCATCGAAGGTCCAGACCCGGAGCAACCCCAAGGTGATTTCTGGAGGAAGGAGTGCTTCAGCTCCGTACACCAAGAAGAAGGGTGTCTCTCTAGTTGACCGGTTTGGAGTTGTCCTGTTGGCCCATAGAGTGGGCGGAATCTCTTCGATCCATTTGGCTCCATGTTTTTTCAGGTGCTCATATGTGCGTGTCTTGAGTCCTTTTAGGATTTCTGCATTTGCTCTCTCGGCCTGGCTATTGCTTGCCCGGTGAGCTACGAAAGCATAGCTGACTTGGATGTCCAGGTCTTCGCAATATCCTTATAATGCAGAGCTTGTGAACTGGGTCCCATTATCAGTTATGATTTTGTTTGGGACTCCAAATCTTCATACGATGGACTGCAAGAAGTTGATAGCTGATTGCTTGGTTATTGTCACAATTGTAGTTGCTTCCGGCCATTTGGTGAATTTGTCAATGGCAACATATAGGAACTTGTAACCTCCGATGGCTCTTGGGAAAGGTCCCAAGATATCCATCCCCCACACAGCGAAAGTCCATGTGAGAGGTATCATTTGTAGAGGCTGAGCCGGTGTATGAATTTGTTTTGCATGAAACTGGCATGCTTCACATTTCTTCACCAGCTCAGTTGCATCCTGGAGCGCTGTAGGCCAGTAAAAGCCATGCCGAAAGGCTTTACCGACCAACGTGCGGGAAGACGTGTGGTACCCACACTCGCCTCCATGGATTTCTACAAGGAGCTCGTAGCCTTCTTCCTTTGTGATGTACCGCATTAGGACGCCATTGCCACCGCGCCGGTAGAGATCCCCTTCTACCAACATGTATCTTTTAGCCAATCTGACTATCCAGTCAGCGGATACATCATCGTCATGAAGGATATTGCCTTTCAAGTAGCTCCGGATCTTCGAGATCCATGCATCGGAGCTAGCTTGAGCATTTCAGTCTTGCGTGCTGGGTTGCTCGGAGCTTCCGGTAGCTTCTACGACCCTTGATGGCTGCCATGGTAACAGGGCCATCGGGATTGCCAGCTTCGAGGTGTTGATCTCGCCCCCTTCGCTCAGTTCGGCAGGCTGAGCTGTCGGGAGCCGGAGCTCCGATTGACGCTTTCTTCGAGAGTTCATCAGCTTCAGCATTATGGAAATGCTGGACATGGTGGAGGCCCAGGACATCGAAGTCTTTCTGAAGCCTCTGGACTTCAAGGAGATAAGCAGCTAGTTGGGGATTGTTGCAGTAGCAATCACCCTTCACCTGTTTAATGACGAGCTGCGAATCTCCCTAGAACAACAGTTGCTTGACACCGTATGACAGTGCCACCTTTAATCCATAAATGAGTGCTTCATACGCTGCCATGTTGTTTGTCGCCTTGAAGTCAAGGTGGACCATGTATTTTACCTTCTCCCCGGTTGGAGCGAGGAGAATGACTCCAGCTCTAGCCCCCTGCTTTTGCATGGAGCCGTCAAAGTAGAGATACCGGTGAGGCTCGGTGAAGACTGAAGCCTTGAGTTCCAGCTTCTGCTCACTAGGGCCCCCAGGGTTTGATGGAGAGGGGGTCCATTCCGCCATGAAGTCCGCCAACGCTTGACTCTTGATCGCTTTTCTTGGGACGAATTCTAGGTCAAACTCGGCCAATTCCACTGCCCACTTTGCAATGTTACCAATGGAATTGGGATTATTCAAGATCGCACACAGTGGATAAGAGGTCACCACTGAGATCTTATGAGCTTGGAAGTAATGGTGAAGCTTCCTGGAGGCGATAAGAACTGCATAGATCAGCTTATGCACCTCTAGGTATCGAGTCTTGGCATCATGGAGTACTTCGCTGATGAAGTACACTGGGTGTTGGACTGTTCGGACCCTCCCGGAGGGGCCCAGAGCTTCCTCCTCATCGACCCAGACCCTCTCGGAGGGGTCCGGATCCTCTTGTTCAACAAGAGTAACTCCTTGTATATCCAAGTCTGGGGGCTGGGACCCAGACTCGCCTTCAGGAACCTACTGACCCTCCCAGAGGGGTCTAGATTCCTGAGATTATGAGGGTTCTGGTCTCTCTGCAACCAGGACCATGCTGACAACTTTGTCAGTTGCCGAAATGTAAAGCAGTAAAGGCTCACCGGGGTTCGGAGCTACCAAGGTTGGTAGAGTGGTGAGGAGCTGCTTTAGCTCCTGAAATGCCTTTCCTGCTTCTTCAGACCATTAGAATGGTTCGAACTTCCTTAATAGCTTGAAGAAGGGTAGTGCCCGTTCCGCCAGTCTTGAGATGAACCAACTGAGGGCGGCTAGACATCCAGTCAGCTTCTGGATGTCCTTGATGCAGGCTGGTGGCCGCATATCTTCTATGGCTTTAATCTTTGCCGGATTTGCCTCTATGCCTCGGTGGTTTACCAAGAAACCAAGAAGCTTTCCGGAGCTAACCCCGAAGACACACTTGTCTGGGTTCAGCTTTGTGCGGGTAATCCGCAACTTGTCGAAGACAGCTTGCAAGGTGTCAAGAAGTGACTCCTTGTCCTTAATCTTGACGACGATGTCATCAACATACACTTCCACTACGTCTCTGATGAGCTCTCCAAAGGTTTTGTACATAGCTCGTACAAATGTTGAGGCTGCATTCTTGAGACCAAATGGCACGGCAGTATAATAATACAATCCATATACTGTGATAAAAGAAGTGTGCTCTTCATCTTCCCTAGACATTCTGAGTTGATGGTACCCAGAATATGCGTCTAGGAAACACAGTAATTCACACCCGGAGGTGGAATCCACTATCTGATCTATTCTAGGTAGTGGGAATAGATCTTTTGGACATGCCTTATTTAGTGTTGTGTAGTCGATACACATCCGAAGCTTCCCGCCGGCCTTGGGTACAACGACTGGGTTTGCCAGCCATTTTGGATGGAAGACTTCTCGGATGAATGGATGAATCCAGCTTCGAGCAACTTCTTCAATTCTTGTCGTATGAAGTTCTGTCGCTCTATTGATTGCTTCCGAGGCTTCTGGTGTATAGGCTGAGCGTCGGGATAGATCTTCATATTATGCTCGATCACTTCCCTAGGGATCCCAGGCATTTGTGATGGTTGCCAGGCAAACACGTCAACGTTAGCCCGGAGGAAAGTAATGAGCGCGAGTTCCTATTTGTCATTCAGACCTCCCGATATACGACTGGTCTGAGCGGCATCGGAACCGATTTGGACGACTTTGACGGGAATGTCGGTGTCATCGCTTGGTTACACACGGGGTGCAGAGGTTGAGCCTCGTTGATGAATGCTCGGGGGTTTTGGAGCTTGCTCCTGCCTGGACTCTTCCTCCTGTGCTGTAGCAAGTGCATGAAGTTCTTCCAGAGCAGTCACTCCGGCAGTGCGGTCTCCGCGGATCCGTAGAACACCAGCTGGTGTTGGCATCTTCAACACCAGGTAGCCATAATGAGCTGCAGCCATGAACTTGTATAAGGCTGGCCTGCCCAGAATGGCGTTGAAGGGTAAGTTGATCCGAGCAACGTCAAAGACCAACTTCTCAGTGCGATAATTCTTTCGAGTCCCGAAGGTCACGGGGAGAGTATGTAGGATCGAAGAGCACGTGAAAAGCTACCAGAGGGGGGTGAATGGTAGATTTGAAAATCTTACGCAGCGGAAACAATTAAACCCCAAACGCTTTCGGCAGGAAAACGATCTGTTAAAGAAATCATGTGTGAGACTAATCTAAACGTGTTTCATCGTGACAAAAGTGAAAGATATCAGAGAGAATCAAGTCACGAAGACAACACAAAAAGAATCACTCAAATCCGTCGAGAAAAACTCAAGTTATGATCAAAAGATCAAACAATGGTCAATCTGCCCTACCCGAGAAAAAAACAGTTCTGGAATGCTGCAAAGAAACTCGTGTAGATCATATACCACAAATCCAATAACCGTGAAATTTTGACAGATGATAGACAATCAAGTTTTGAAGACAACCCAAAAAGAATCACGTCAATTGGATCTCTAAAACTCGAGTTATGATAAAACCACCGACAAAAGGTAGTGCTGTCCAGAAACTCGACGAGTAAAACTTGTCTGGAACAAGTCGGACGAACAAGGCACAAAAGTTCCTTCAAACTACGAATTTTATTCAATAGAACACAAGAGGAACAGCCCCAAAGTCGTGCACCACGAGCTCTGGGCTCCCTTGCTTATATAACCAGCCCTTAGGCCAACCCAATATCAACTAGGACTCCAATCCTACTCAGATCATGAATCGTAACTTTCCATAACTGCTCAAGATTCTTCTATACGCAGATAGAAGCAATCTTAAGACTTCCAAACACCTTAGGAACGTATCCCACATTCCTAAATAACTCAAATTCGTGACTCACACGAAATCCTATCATAACCAACTCAAATCTTTCCATATTTAAGTCAAACCCGACTCAGCCGCAGCCTGAGTCCATAACCTAGTCGGTTGGACCTTTCCGACCAATTCTTTACGTCCACATCTCTTCATCACGCCTTGGAATCATGCAGCCACGTCCATGCACTCCTTGCATACGTGCAAACATCTTCCAACGACGTCCATGATACCTTCATATGCATTGTTCTTGATCCAAACATGTTGCGCAACCTCCTGATCAGCTCAACCACAATTCCTCCCGAACTTGGTTGTTGGAACCTCATCTCCTCCCTGAGACTAGTCCAATGGATCCCGTCACCAGCCATGTCTTGACATCAAGCAACACCTGCACATGAATAAACCACCAATCCATACGAGCCCAAGTCCTCGACTTGACTCACGTCAGTTCCGAACACAACACCTTACGTGAGAACCTCACATAAGCATGTTGCAAAACCACAGTAACACGATATCATCCATATCAACCAAAACGCACCAAAAACTTAGCAAATGAATACTAATCAATCTTTCCAACAATGTAAATCAAGTATGAAACATTGCAAATAAAAAGCAGAAGCACTGCGGTCAAGTTCCGGACCATCCCACAGCAAGCCGGAGCTTGAGCCGGAGCTTACTAGTACAATGAAGCACCTGCCGGAGCTTACCAAAACTAGTAGATCCTAGCACTGGAGCTTACCAAAAACTAGTACAAAACTAGTCAACCCAAAACTGGAGCTAGACAAAGTACGTCGGAGCTTAGCAAAAGCATGCTGGAGCTATCAAATATATGCCGAAGCTATCAAAGACATGCCGGAGCTAACAAAGACATGCCGGAGCTAAAGATAAAGCTCACCGGAGCTAACCAAAGCTAGTCGGACCTTACCAAGAAGTCGGACCTAGCATCTAACGTAGTCGGAGCTACCCAAAACAAGCCGGACCTACCGTCGGACCTTGTTGTAGCTTGAAGTTAGAGTCGGACCTTGATAAAAAAGTTGTTTTCGTGATATTCAAAACTTTTATTATCAAAGCCAAGTGTATTCACTACAAGCCAATGTATTCAGCACACATAGGTCTTACAATCTCCCCCTTGATGAATGCATTGGCAACACCACATAAAAACCGAACATTGGCTTATTCACATAAAAGTTTTGAAAACAATTTCTCCCCCTTTGTAAATCAAAAATAAAATGAGAAGAAAATCCAAAAATCCAAAAAATTATCCCATATTATTTCTCCCCCTTTATTATCTCTCCTTATGCACATATTCTCTCTCTCTTTATGCTTATCTCTCCCCCTTTGACAATGTATTCAGCAAGTCATGAGCATATAAACAAATTATCTCTCTCCCCTTTAGTTGTTATGAGCATATTATAACATATACATATAAACAAAGCTCATTCAAGTCATACTATCAAGTACATTACATTATCACATCAATGAAATACATAAAGTAGTGTAAGCCATGCAAGAGATCAAATGTAATTTTCAATTTAAGCAAGTCATGATCTCACAAACTTAACTATCTCAAAACCTGATAGCATGACACTAGTTGCTGCATTTTATTATTTTTCAAAGCATAAATTTAGATCATATAATATTTGCAAGAGATTATATGCGCATCTGCCTTATTCTAACCAACCAAGCCAAGCCTATGTCATTTGACAATCAGAAGCTTAAGGACATGGTTTTAGTCATACACAACTTCTTCCAAGTTCATATCTAAGTGCAATGACAAGCCATCTCTGAAAAAGAAGTGCGATGCATGCATATTCTCTTGATCTTTTCTCAATTTATATTTGTTCATAAAAATTGAACATGTGAGTTGATTACTTGATTAATTCTTTATGATTAAACGCACTTGTGAACATGTAACAAGTTCAAAACAGCAAGAAAGTTCGACCATGACCAGTTTTAGTGTAAGTAATTGTTCCAATTACTAGACATGGCAAAAACTACAAAATGTATAATACGAGTAATGTAGTAAGAACTTTCAGCATGTAAAAGGAATCACAAAGTCATATATGTATGAAATACTATGCTCATATTATTTTAATTTCAGATTCACACATAGACTTCCCAAGTTTCAAAAACTCCCCCTCAATTTAAGCCATGAGGATGCATAACCCCTATTTCACTACGAATGTAACAAAAACGAGTGAAATCCAAAGGTTTTGTAAAAATGTCAGCCAATTGTTGTTCGGTATCTACATGGTGAAGCACAATGTTTCCTTTTTCAACATTATCTCGGAGAAAGTGATACCTAATGTCAATGTTCTTAGTTCTAGAATGTTGCACGGGGTTTTTAGCAATGCAAATGGCACTAGTGTTATCACAAAACAGTGGAACACTATTTAGATCAACCCCATAGTCCTTAAGTGTTTGAACAATCCAAAGAATTTGTGAGCAAGCACTAGCAACAACTACATATTCAGATTCGGTTGTGGATTGTGCAACTGAATTTTGTTTTCTAGAGGACCAAGCAACAAGAGAATTACCAAGAAAATGACAAGCACCGGAAGTACTTTTCCTATCAATCCTACAACCCCCAAAATCGGCATCCGAAAAAGCTTTCAAAATAACGGTTGAGGAAGAAGGAAGAAAAATGCTAAATTCTTGAGTTCCATGTAAGTACCTGAGAATCCTTTTGACGGCTTGACAATGTGAAACACGTGGGGAGGCTTGAAACCGTGCACAAAGACATACGCTGAATTGTATGTCAGGTCTTGATGCCGTAAGGTACAAAAGTGATCCAATCATGCTTCTATATTATTTTTGATCCACGGATTCACCATCTTCATCAAGTTCAAGTGTTGTTGTTGTTCCCATTGGTGTCCAAAGAGGCTTGCTTTTGTCCATGTTGAAGCGCCTTAGGTGGTCTTTGGTATACTTCGTTTGATGCACAAAGGTACCCTCCTTGGTTTGCTTGATTTGCAGCCCCAAAAAGTATGTGAGTTCACCCATCATACTCATCTCAAATTCTGAACTCATCATAGCTGAAAACTTGGACACAAGATCATGAGAAGCACAACCAAAGATAATATCATCCACATACACTTGAACGAATAATGAGTCATTGCCATGCTTAAGCAAAAAAAGAGTTTTATTAACTTTGCCCATGGTAAACCCCTTTTCAAGTAAGAATGTTTTTAACCTATCATACCATGCTCTAGGGGCTTGTTTGAGACCGTATAACGCTTTGGACAGTTTGTAAACATGATTAGGAAAATCTGGATTTTCAAAACCCGGTGGTTGTTTGACATAAACCTCCTCATTTATGTAGCCATTAAGAAAAGCACTTTTAACATCCATTTGATATAGCTTAAAACCTTTAGATGCTGCAAAAGCTAACAAAATTCTTATGGCTTCTAATCTAGCGACAGGAGCAAAAGTTTCATCAAAATCTAGACCTTCAACTTGAGTGAAACCTTGAGCAACCAACCTAGCCTTATTCCTAACCACAACCCCATCCTCACTTTGTTTATTTTTAAATACCCATTTAGTTTCAATTAAAGTGTGACCTAGAGGTGGAGGTACAAGTTTCCAAACATTATTTCTTTCAAAATTTTCTAACTCTTCTTGCATGGCAATAATCCAAGATTCATTAGTGAGTGCGTGTGATATATCTTTGGATTCAAAAGAAGCAACAAAAGAAGAATGAGCATGAGAGTTTGGATCGCAAAACCTGGACCGTGTGACTCGTTCGTGCAAGCTTCCAATCATCTGTTGTGGGGGATGATCTTTGTAAAAACGTAGGGGGACAGATGTCTCACAAGCTTCTTCTTCATTTTCGAAAATACCCTCCCCCTGAGGATATGGATCTGGTCCTGCAACATCGGACCTAGTACCTGGGCTAGCTTCATCAAAAGACACTTCACATATCTCCACAATTTTGTTAGTGTCAAGTAAAAGCACACGGTAGCCTCTAGTATGAGATGGATAACCAAGAAACATGCCATCAATGGATCTAGGTTCAAATATATCAAGATTACCATGTTTCTTAACAAAGCATTTGCAACCAAAGACCCGAAAGTTTGTAACACTAGGCCTATGTCCAAACCGAAGCTCATATGGTGTTTTACCTAGCTTAGCACGCAAGAAAACACGATTTGAGACATAACAAGCGGTTGCTAACGCATCAGCCCAAAATTTCCTAGGAGTTTGATATTCATCAAGCATAGTCCTAGCCATCTCAACTAAGGTTCTGTTCTTTCTTTCTACAACACCGTTTTGTTGAGGTACATATGGTGAAGAAAGTTGATGATCTATTCCATTTTCAGCACAGAAGTGATCAAAAGATTTATTTTTAAATTCAGTTCCGTTATCACTTCTAATTGCTTTTAATGATCCTGGGTCATCAATTGATAATCTAAGAAATAAAGTTCTAAAGTGACTAAAAACTTCATTCTTAGACGCCATAAAGTAAACCCAAGAATATCTAGAATAATCATCAACAATAACAAGAACATACCATTTACCTCCGAAGGATTGTACACTTGAAGGTCCTACGGTGTCAAGATGCAAAAGTTGACATGGTTCTGTTGTCATGATCATTGTGAGAGGAGTATGTGAACCTGCAACCATCTTAGCATGTCTGCAAGAAGAGCACACAATTTCTTTGTCCCCTTTAAGCTTAGGCAGCCCACGTATGCGATCAAGAGCACTAACACGCGTTAGGTGATCAAAGCCTACGTGACCAAGTCTACGATGCCAAAAATATAAATCCTTTGAATCATTTGCAACTAGACACCTATGCTTAGAGGAAGACATATCCAAATCAGCTTTAAAAACTCTTCCAAACCGAGACATGTTAAAAATCAGCTCACTATTTGAACCTACAACTTTGCAGCAGTTTTTATTGAAAATAATTTCTAGATTTTCATCTAGCAATTGTGCAACAGAAAGCAAGTTGTATTTCAAATTTTTGACAAGTGCCACATCCTTCAAAGTGTAGTGATTATTTACTCTAACCGAACCCTTAGAAATTATAGGAGTTGAAGAATTATTGGCAAAAGTAACATTCTCTACACGTGACACAAAGGAGAGGGAGGAGAACCAATCTTTGTTACCGGTCATGCGGCGTGAGCAACCTGAATCCACAATCCAAATGTTCTCCTTCCTCAAACGTGTAACCTACATAAAAGCACAATACGTCGATGACTCAATACTGGGGTTAGTCATAAGGCATTTAGGAATCCAGTACTGAGTCACGCGACGTGCAGCAGGAAAAACAAGCGAAAGCTGAGACAAAACAGCAGGTTTATGAGTCAAAGTTTGAGATTTTTTATTCTTGACTACTGTCCTATAAGGTGTTACTTGTGTAGCACAAAAATCAGTAGCTCCGGAGGCAAAAACAGAAGGTCCGGAGGTAAACTTTGAATGTTTTTGACTCAAAATAGCAGGTTGTACATTCGGTTCAATGTGTGCAGCAAAATTTTCATGAAAGTTATGAGATCTAGCAACCATTCTTTCCCTTTTCTGTTGTTTAGCTAGTCTATAACAAAAATCTATGACATGACCATCTCTACCACAGAAGGTACAAGGAAAACTTTGTGGTCATGTCTAGATGAGCAAGCAATATTTTTATTTGAAACCGAATGAGACAACACTCCTGCAGATTTGAAAACCACTCGTTTATGTTTAGGAACTGTTTGAATCAAACCACTTCCTAATGACTTTACAATTTTAGTTGGATGTGCCTTAGCATGAGTATGTGAATCAAAACCTAAACCAGTTTTATCATTGCATGACTTGGAAGAATTCAGCAGCAAGTTTAGATTCTTATTCCCATTACAAAACTGATCTAATGTCCTATGCATGTCATCAAGTTTATTGGACAGATCAAGGCAATTTTCACATGAAGTTTTTCCTTTTAGTTTGCAATTGGAACAAAATTTAACTTCATGAGAACTTAAAGCATTGTTCAATATGGAAATTTCATTCATAGCATCCTGTAGTTTCTTATCAAGATCATCACAAGTAGAACAATGCAAATCAATTGTAGAACAGCTAGCATCTTTCAAGTTTTTATCATTAAGTGCAGCAAGCTCTTTGTTCTTTTTAATTTCTAACTCAAGTTTATCAAGTGTGGAGGTGTGCGCACTTCTTAATGAGGACAATTGTTCATATATTAAATCACATGAGGAACATGCATCATCACTAGGAATCAAAGTTTTTAAATGGTTGATTTCAGATTCTAGTGATTCAATTTTAGCAGCACTATCCCTAAGCTTTTTGTCCTTTTTCTTAACAATAATAGTGGCACGAGAAATAGCATCACACATCTCTTTGCAAGTAGGACATACCTCTTCATTGTCGCTGTTGTGTTCTGCCTCCTCCTGACTTGATCTTGATCTTGTTTTGCCCACCATGAAGCATAAGTTGGCCAGATCGTCATCATCTTCATCACTTTCAAAGTCTACATCACTTGAACTAAGTTCTTGAAGTGCGGTGATGAAGCTGTTAATCATCTTGCGTCCTATGGTACCCTTCTTTTTCTTCGTATCTTTTGCAAAGGAGTGCTTTGTTCTTGTTTTCTTTTCATCCTGGGAAGTAGGACCTGAAAGGTTAGGGCAATCTGAACGAAAATGTCTTGTCTTACCACATTCGAAGCACCGTTGAGGTTCGGAGCTTCCTCTCCTTCTAGTTCTCACATTTTGCAATGCTTTTGAGAACCTCGTAGAGAGAAGTGCTAGCTCCTCCTCTGGAAACTCCTCAATCTGTTCAAGGGTTAGAGAGGACAGCAAAGCAAGTGTATGACAAGATGAAGATTGGCCGGAGCTAGGTATATCACGTTGAGAAACAAATGCAATAGACTTGTTTGGGTTCTTACGTGCTAGGATGTCAATTTCATGAGTTTTTAGTTTAGAATAAAGTACATCTAATGTAAGAGAACTCATGACAGTTGATTCACGAATAGATGTTACTTTCATCTCCCAAATTGACATGTCTAATGCACTAAGAAGTTGCCTAGCATTCTCAACATCAGAAAAATTAACATTGACACTACGTAAGTTGCTGAGAATATTATTAAAGCGAGCAAAGAGATCATCAATTGACTCACCGGGTTGCATCTCGAAGCGCATGCATTCTTTCTTGAACATGTCTTGCCTTACCTCTTTGATCGTGTTGGATCCTTCGTGGTAGTCGCAAAGTGCTTTCCACACATCGTATGCAGATCGGAGGTGTGCAACACGGTCAAAGTCACTTTGTGTTAATCCTTGTATGATCAAGTTCCGAGCCTTGTTGTTGTTGTCGACATCTCTCAGATTTGTAGCTGTAACTTGATCGTTTGATGGCACTTCGTAAGGCTTGTATAAATTCTCCCATATTGCAAAGCCTTGTGCCTGGATGAAAGCCTCCATGCGTGCCTTCCAAACCTGAAAATCAATACCAGCGAACACACACGGTTTGGTGGAGTACTTTTCCATGATGATTAGTCAAAAACACGCGCAAAACACAAATATTAGAGCACCGTGGCTCTAATACCAATTGTAGGATCGAAGAGCACGTGAAAAGCTACCAGAGGGGGGTGAATGGTAGATTTAAAAATCTTACGCAGCGGAAACAATTAAACCCCAAACCCTTTCGGCAGAAAAACGATCTGTTAAAGAAATCATGTGTGAGACTAATCTAAACGTGTTTCATCGTGACAAAAGTGATAGATATCAGAGAGAATCAAGTCACGAAGACAACACAAAAATAATCACTCAAATCCGTCGAGAAAAACTCAAGTTATGATCGAAAGATCAAACAATGGTCAATCTGCCCTACTCGAGAAAAAACAGTTCTGGAATGCTGCAAAGAAACTCGTGTAGATCATAGAACACAAATCCAATGACCATGAAATTTTGACAGATGATAGACAATCAAGTTTTTAAGACAACCCAAAAAGAATCACGTCAATTGGATCTCTAAAACTGGAGTTATGATAAAACCACCGACGAAAGGTAGTGCTGTCCAGAAACTCAACAAGTAAAACTTGTCTGGAACAAGTCGGACGAACAAGGCACAAAAGTTCCTTCAAACTACGAATTTTATTCAATAGAACACAAGAGGAACAGCCCCAAAGTCGTGCACCACGAGCTCTGGGCTCCCTTGCTTATATAACCAGCCCTTAGGCCAACCCAATATCAATTAGGACTCCAATCCTACTCAGATCATGAATCGTAACTTTCCATAACTGCTCAAGATTCTTCTATACGCAGATAGAAGCAATATTAAGACTTCCAAACACCTTAGGAACGTATCCCACATTCCTAAACAACTCAAATTCGTGACTCACACGAAATCCTATCATAACCAACTCAAATCTTTCCATATTTGAGTCAAACCCGACTCAGCCGCAGCCTGAGTCCATAACCTAGTCGGTTGGACCTTTCCGACCAATTCTTTACATCCACATCTCTTCATCACGCCTCGGAACCATGCAGACACGTCCATGCACTCCTTGTATACGTGCAAACATCTTCCAACGACGTCCATGATACCTTCATATGCATTGTTCTTGATCCAAACATGTTGCGCAACCTCCTGATCAGCTCAACCACAATTCCTCCCGAACTTGGTTGTTGGAACCTCATCTCCTCCCTGAGACTAGTCCAATGGATCCCGTCACCATCCATGTCTTGACGTCAAGCAACACCTGCACATGAATAAACCACCAATCCATACGAGCCCAAGTCCTTGACTTGACTCACGTCAGTTCCGAACACAACACCTTACGTGAGAACCTCACATAAACATGTTGCAAAACCACAGTCACACGATATAATCCATATCAACCAAAATGCACCAAAAACTTAGCAAATGAATACTAAGAAATCTTTCCAACAATGTAAAGCAAGTACGAAACATTGCAAATGAAAAGCAGAAGCACTGCGGTCAAGTTCCGGAGCATCCCACGGCAAGCCGGAGCTTGAGCCGGAGCTTACTAGTACAATGAAGCACCTGCCGGAGCTTACCAAAACTAGTATATCCTAGCACTGGAGCTTACTAAAAACTAGTACAAAACTAGTCAACCCAAAACCAGAGCTAGACAAAGTACGTCGGAGCTTAGCAAAAGCATGCCAGAGCTATCAAATATATGCTGAAGCTATCAAAGACATGCCGGAGCTAACAAAGTCATGCCGGAGCTAAAGATAAAGCTCACCGGAGCTAACCAAAGCTAATCGGACCTTACCAAGAAGTCGGACCTAGCATCTAACGTAGTCGGAGCTACCCAAAACAAGTCGGACCTACCATCGGACCTTGTTGTAGCTTGAAGCTAGAGTCGGACCTTGATAAAAAAGTTGTTTTGGTGATATTCAAAACTTTTATCATCAGATCCAAGTGTATTCACCACAAGCCAATGTATTCAGCACACATAGGTCTTACAGAGTAATGGCACCAAGTGGGGTTATGGCCCCCGGACCTACTCCGGAGAAAGGTCTGGAGGGGTGAAGGTCCGAAGGTCGGAGCTAAAGTTTGACGAAAGCTTCAAAGCTTATGAGGTTCAGCCTCGAACCTCTGTCCACCATTACATGGTGGAGTTGGATGTTGTTGATGGTCGGAGATACCATCAATGGGAGTTGACCAGCTCCAATCATATTCCAAGGGCAGTCCAACGCGTCAAAAGTGATGGAAGTATCCATCCACTTCCGATGCGGCACCGCCCTGGCGGTGGGAGCTACTGAGGCCATGTCCCGCCACATGGTCTTGAGGACACGACGGGAAGTGATGTCCCACGAACCACCAAAGATGGTGTTCATGGTCTTCCGACATTGATTGTCAGAGATGTCAGAGTCATCGTCAACGGAGGTGTATACAGCTTTTAGGACCTTTTTGGGGTCCTGAAAACCTAACTCCTCTTCAGCTGGAGCTTCGTCGACTTTCTATTTTACTTCCCTTTGTCGGAAAGGAACTTCTTCCCGGCGCCTGTTATAGTGCTCGGCAAGGTTCTGAACCTCTCAGCAGTCTTCCAAGTTGTGGTTGCTCGACTTGTGGATAGGACACCACATTTTGGAGTTACCGCCATCTTCAGGTGAAGGTCGAGGTCGTTTCTCAGGGCGTGGCCCCTGACCACCCGGAGCTGCAGCAGCTGCAGCAGTAGGTGTGCCAGCCGACGGCTTTTTCTTGCCGTTGGACTTTTTCTTCTTTTTGCCACTCCCGTAGGTAGTGGCTTCGCCCTTGGAGGATTTTTTGTTATCCTCCGGAGGTGGTTTGGAGTGCATTTCACGACCCTCTGCAGCTTTGGCGCACTTGTCAGCTAAGCTGAAGAGCTCCGTGACGCTGGTGATCTCCTTGATTGCCAGCTTCTCCAACATCTTCTTGTCTCGTACGCCCTGTCTAAATGCCATAATAACAGATGCGCCGGAGATAGAAGGAATAGTGTTTTGTACCTGGAAGAACCTCTGGATGAAGGAATGCTGGGATTCTCCCCCCTTCTGCGTTACAGCAAAAAGGTCCAGTTCGGTGCCTGGTCAGGTGTATGAACTCACAAAATTGGCGGTCAACTGTTGGCACAATTCCGCCCAGCTGTTGATGGAGTTGGGCAGAAGGCTCATGAACCAGGACCTGGTGGTCCCAGTTAAAGCCATGGGGAAGTAGTTGGCAATTACTACCTCGTTACCTCCGGCTGCAAGGACTGCAGTGGAGTAAATCTGGAGAAACTCAGCGGGATTGACAGTCCCGTCAAATTTCTCTGACAGGTGAGGCCAGAACTTTTGTGGCCATCTGACCATGCGTAGGTGCATGGCCAGGGCAGAACAACCTCCACCTATTCCCTCAGTATCAGGACTGTCTCGAGCTTCTCGCCTTTTGCGAGCACGCTCGATATGGACGCGGCCGTCCTGTTGACGGTAACGGCGATCAAGCTCCGCCCGGAGGTCGTGAGTTGAGAGCCTGGTTACCGTATGGGTGCGTCGCGCCCTGGGAGGCAACGACGTCACTTGTTGAGACGCAGCATGCCTCCTATTTTGGGAAGCGTGCAGACTAAGTCTGCCCGACAAAGTTCAATGCTGCGATGGGGCCTGTCCTGAGGGGGGAGGACCTTGGTTGCTGATGCGATTGGCCGCTGCTGCAACCAAGTGTTCCACATCAGTCCTCCACTGCTCCATTGCACCCTGGGATGCACCCGGAGGTGGTGGGCGTTGGAGGAGAGCACACGCTGCATGGAGCATGTGTTCGGGGTTGTTGTTATTCGCCGATGTAGTGACTGACGCAGATAGTCCGTCCCGCTGTCCAGCTTGATTTGCTAGTGCAGGCGGTGGAGGCGGAGGTATGACTCCTGCTGGAGCCACGGCACCAGATGGTAGTTGCATGTTGGAAGGATTGCCTCCAACAGGTTGCGCAGCGAGGTTGTCGTTGGACGATCCAGCAGTTGAGTTCACCATTCTTGAAATCTCAAGCACCCCCCTTCCTGGCGCGCCAACTGTTGGTGGTTGAATCCGGCAGATCTCCCAACACTACTGTTAGTAGTCCGTGGAGTTCGTAGTTCGGTAATGGGCGCACAGAGATTCAAGAGATGATGGCAAGTTGGCACAGAGGTTTACGTGGTTCGGGCCGCCTAAGCGTAATACCCTACTCCACGGAGTGAGTTGCTGTTGTATTGAGTGTCTAAGAGTGTCTGAGTGAGTGTGAGAGCGCGTCTCGCGTCTCAAAGTCTGAGAGGGTGTGTCTCACGTATCGTCGACCGGTCCTTTTATAGTACAAGCACTAGTCATTACACCATTAGCCTGGCCCAACATGTGGCCCCGACAGTTACTAATGTTTAATACACAATAAATGAGGTTAATTACCCTTAATAGCATGGTAACGGGCTTTAGCAGTGCTGTTACTAGTATTAAGGGTCTTCCGATTGTGTGTCATTAATATGGTATTAATGACACTTAATCGGGTCTTGAAGTCTTTGATTGCCCCTTGAAGGTCCGAGCCATTGGGGGTCCACCAGCCTGATTGTTGAGGTTGAAGGTCCGGCGGTTCGGACATGTGGCGGCTCTGGAGCTTACCGTCGTGGACGGGTAGGTCCGGTGCTGTTGGAGACATGTTGGTACCAGAGATTCCCTCTGTCTGGGGTTAGGTCCGGGGGTGCCATACTGGTATCCAGTCCGGAGCTTTCCCATATGTGGATGGTAGCTCCGGTCTTATGATACACGTGGCGGCCCTGGGACTAACCATGTCGGGGAAGCAGGTCCGGTTACGACTGACATGTAGGACCTTCGGAGGTCTTCAAATCTGGTAGATGAAGTTTCTTTGTGATCTTTGCAATCCCAAGGGGTATCCGGTACGCAGGGTACTGACAGAGAACCATAGCGGTTAAAGGCACCGCAGAAGGTAGAGAAGTGACAGCAGCAAACATCTCGTCACCGCAACCTCTCGACTTGAGGAGGACGTGTGGCGACGATTGGCAGAAGCACCCACCGCTTCAGCTATACAAGACAGAATTTAAAGCAGGGTGCGGGAAGACATGGAAAGGGCTCCACCATTGGGCTCTTCACCACGCCCCAAGGTGGACACAGGGCCACTGTCAGTACCCTACAGTTGGGGTACCCTCGCACACAGGATGAAGACAGCATGGCGCGTGCAAAGGCACCACGCATTCTATAGGCGCCAAGGCCTTTGCCTCACTTGAAGATCAAGCCGCGGTGCTGCCACATAAGCCTTGAAGATGGGACTTGGCCCCTCCAGTGTGACGGGCTCTCGAGACGCCATGTGTAGGGACAGGACCTCACCCATCCTTTGGGGAGCGCCCCCGGGACAACCACGTGGCACGGAGCGCAAAGGGCCAGTACCCCCAAAGGCAAGAAGCCCAGAGCTGCCACGTACCCTGTGGAGCCCCGGAGCCGCAACGCGTCACAAAGGACCGGAGCAAGCCTTCCCGTCGAGGACCTGCCCCGACGATGCCACATGTCCCGCAGATCGCCTCAAACGGTGAGGTGCGGGAGTTAAAAGGTAGAGCACTCCGCTCCGGTCAAACATTGAAGACCCGCAACCACCCCTGGCGTACGACGTGGGGGAAGCCAACGGTTAGAGACCGCTATGACCAATCGCATCACAGTAAGGCATTGCAGGCATGTCCCACTCAGCCAAGTCGGTAGCTTACGGCAACAAGACAAGCTGACGGGACACCTTCTGCCGCTGTCAGCAACGGCGCGTGGGCTACTGACAAGGGAGGCGGCAAGACGGCGAGTCTCCACTGCCACCCTCAGAGGACGCTTATGCGGGAAGCCTTAGATCTCTTAGGATAAGATCGCCCCGGGACCACATGTCGAGCCCCGGGACCCCAGTTGTAAGGTGTCCGACCTTGACTATAAAAGGCTCGGACCGCCATCGCTACAAGAACAAGTCTCAGAATCCCCGATACACACGCACACTCGCATACACACTCACCAAGCAATACAATCCACCGTGGAGTAGGGTGTTACGCTCCTTGCGGCCCGAACCAAAAACTCGACTGTCTCATACTCTTCCAGTAGAACACTAGTTTAAGGCCTAAGCCCCGCCGAACAAGAACCTCCACAGGCTGCTCCTTAGCAGATTTGGAGGGAGTGTCGCATTGACCCTTCGACAGTAGGTATCCGAGACGCGCCTTCTCTTTGACCAATGGGAGACGCGCTTGTAACAAAGCGCGTCTCCTATTAGCAAAAGAAATGAGATGTACTTTATAGAAAGCACGTCTCTTTTGTCTTTGCTTCCAGACAGACATGAACTGACCGTTAAACGATTAATTCATTCATTCACAGTTGAACACACAAAATATTCGTCACACAGATGAACACAGATAACACATTCATTCATTAACAAATATATTACAAAACACAAGAAAAAAGTACAAGACACAAGAAAATAAAAACAACATCAACTAAAAAACAACAAAAGAAAACCTAAATCTTACTCCTCCTCCTCCACCCCCTCCTCATCCGGCTGCTCTAGCTGCTCCGTCGGTTGCTCCGGCTTGTCCAGATCCGGCGGTGCAAACTCGTGACTGAGGTTCCTCGCCATCGCCGCCACCAGGATATTGCGGCCATCAGCGCCAAGCACCTCGGCCATCGTATCGAGCAGCCTCTGGAACCGGTCGAATAGCCTGTCGAACAACATCTCAAGCAGGTCATTTTTTAGCCTCTCGAGGGAGCGACAACACTGTTTCTTGCAGGGTGGCTCCCTCGATGGGCTTGGCGGTGGAACGTTGGCCATAGTGGTTTGTCTGCACGGATAAGACGAACGAAGAGAATAGGGGACACTGATGGCGCCTTATATAATGTATGTGTGGAGACGCAAAATGGAGACGCGCTTAAAACCGAAGCGCTTTGCCTATGCTCGACGTCTCCCTCTCCGCTACTAAAAGGGAGACGCGCTCTTACGTAAAGTGCGTCTCCTATTACCCACGTCTCCTTTAGCTTCGTGATTTTCTCCATTTTGCTTCGCGCTGTTGATATCACAAATCACTGAACTTAGACCATATTCACTTGACAACAAAATCATTCACTTGTCCAGAGAATAATCAAATCCTTCCTTATGATTTACACACCACACATTCATTCATTCACACAGTGGCCAACGTTTTGTAATATATTCATTCACAAAGTTGTTTAACACACAAGATAATATTGAATCACATAGATGAACAAAGATATATTTCATTCATTAACACAATATATTACAAAACACAAGAAAAAAGTACAAGCAACTAAAAACAACAAAGAAAAAATAAATCTTACTCCTCCTCCTCCTCCTCCTCCTCCGAATCCTCCTCCTCCTCTGGCGGCGACTCCGGTGCCGGTGCAACAGGAGCCTGGGCCGACTGCGCCGGCTGCACCGGCAGTGCAACCCCGAGACCGAGGTTGCTCTCCGTCACCTCCACCTGGTTTCTATAGCCCTCAACGCTGAGCACCTGGGCCATCATCTCGAACTGAATGTTGAGACGATCGCCCACCCCCATGAGGGCGAAGAGGTAGTGGCCGATGATACCCATTCCACTAAACTATGGAAGGGTACCAAGACCAAAGAACTCATGGCGCGAGACGTATTTTTGTACGTCTCTTGCACCATAAGGAGGCGCCGCTCGGTGTTAGACATCTCGGGGAAGCTGCAAAACAGTTTCTTGCACGGTGGCTCCCTCGACGGGCTTGGCGGTGGAAGGTCGGCCATGGCGGTGGTCGGTCGTCGGCGCGGAGAAGAAGAAGAAGAAGAAGACGTGCTTGTGTAGAACTAATGGGTGATGGCGCGTCTTAAATAAGGTCCCCGAAAACTCAACAATGGAGCAGTTGGTTCTCGCGCATTGATGGAATGATGGCACGCATTGATACCGCCTCGGGGAAACAAAAGGTCGCTCACACAGGTCACAGGCGTTTCTACACCATCGCCGCTGAAATTAATTTCTCTGCGGTCATTTTGCCGCGTGTCTCTCTTTCAACAATGGGAGACGCACTTTCATATAGCGCGTCTCGCTTTAGTCTCTTGTGCGTATCGCATTTATCTTGCTCATCTCTTCACCTCCGGTGCTCCTTAACTAAGGCCAACGCTCCTTTACTAATCGACCAACTTCAGTGCGACCGTCGCCTCTGTTTGCCATCGCCGTCGTCGTCATCGTTGTCCTCTTCGTCGTCGTCACTATTCATGACTTGGTTAGATATTGGCTTGGCGCATAGCCGACTGAAGGAGGAGCGCTTTGTGTGGTGGAAGAACCATCCCCATGTATTTACATATGGCACCGTTTGCATAGTTGTATATATGTAGCTCTGCAGTGGACTAATAGACTTAACTGTTTGTTTTTTTGTATTTTCAATTTCTTTGCGTAGGGTTTCTCTGTGAAGCCTGAATTGGGAGATTTATTGAAGTGGTAGTGCGTCATCCCCGGTAAAGAAGGGGTAAGTCATGAAGAACAGGCACAATCATATGAGTTTAACAATCGGCCTCTTATTAATGAATTTCCTTTGTAGACTGATTGGGAAGGTGGTTACTATCCCCTGACAATCTCCTTCTCAGAGGACTATCTGTTGGTGCCTCCAAGATGCGCCTTTCCATGTGGTTTCTTCCACCTAAATGTCCATCACTCAGGAGCGCTCTGCATTGGGATTCTAGATCAAGAGACTGTAAGATAGACTTATTTTGCTCATGTTCAAATTAATTGTTGATGAACTTATTTGGACTGGTTTCTTATATTGCTTAAATTGATATTTCGTAGGGGTGGTGGACTTGTTTTACAATCAAAACTATACTACTTGAAGTTTAGTGTTTGCTTCATCAGCCAAATGTGTCCGATGTTGAAAATGATTGCTATAATCTACTTGTCAAGGTTAGACACTTTGTGTTAGTGACCAACGTAGGTTATTCATTCCTCATTCGACATTCGTTAATTTAAAGAATGTCAATATTTTCAGGATCCAGGAGAATATAAGAGACGTGTTTGGCAGCAAGCTGGATGGTACGGTTTAGATTGATCGATGGTAGCTTTAGGAATAAGTTTAGATTCGAAATTAGTTTAGAGGGCACGCAATCTGTATGAACTATGAAATACATTGAGTTGAATTATCTCTGAATTGCAATGTCTTTACGTTTGTTTATCATTGAATTCCAATTATATCCCTTAATTGCAATATCACTGCATTTGTTTATCCCTGCAATGGACACTCACGATAATGTGCGAGTGGCAACGGACGCTAACAATGTGGTGCTAGTGGCAATAGGGAGATTAGTGCATGAGAGACACACTTTAAATGGCGCGTCTCCGATTTCTGAGATCGGGCAAAACGGAGATATGCCTTACTAGGGTGCGTCTCTGATTCGTGCCAAAGATTTTTATCCCACCTCGGAAAGTTGTGCGCGTTGCAATGATCATATAAGTCATTTTCCGCACAGATGCCAGTTGGACATGCCAGTATGCGAAAGATTGCATCGCACCCCGCGAACAATATCTTTTGCATACTAAGTGCCTATTCGGCCACAAAATAATGTGAGACACGCGTTATATATGTTCGTCTCCGATTTTTGACCTAATTTTAGCACTTGCGCACTCTCCGGCAAAAATTTTAGCGCAAAACTTACTCGTGTTCTCTCGACCAAAGGGAGATGCTGAAATTAGAGTCAGGTGTTATAGAGGCTTGTCTCCGAGTTTTCCTATTTTTATCTCTCGCTCGCTCTCTCCCAATACTTGGCAAAAAAATCGCTCTTGCGCGCTCTCTCGTGAGCACGTCACCGCCGTCCCTCTTCTTCAACTCGCTCTTCGTCATTGTCGCACTGCTGCCGTCAACCTCGACCTCGCTGTCGACCCCGACCTTTGTCATCAGAGACTTCAGCACGTTGGAGCACGCCGTCTCTTCCCCTGTCCCCAGAGCACGCCACTGCCTCAACCCTAACCTCGGTAATCGGTATGAGCATGTCGCCGCATTCACATAATTGGAAATGTTCTCCCTGTCCTCAGAGCATGTCGTCCTGCTATCATTATAGAGTTGAGGAACCGCTGCTCCAGCGCCTCCGCCAGCTCATCCCGAAGCACACCGCCGCCTCGTCTTCTGTCCCTGGAGCACGCCTCCGCCTCAACCCTGCCCTGGGAGCGTGCATTCCAGTATTTTTATTGAATTTGAGGATGTCCAATGAAGGCTCATTGTAATGAAGTCATTAATCCAAAGGGAGAATTTTCACTATGGTATACATTCATCTTCCTTGTTTATGTCCAATGCAGAAGTAATGTATTTGTTTGGACTATCAATGTATAATGAATTCTGATTCGCAAAGCCTTGAAACTGCAGGAACTGTAGTCGACACTAGCATTTGTCATCCAACTAAGTTTGATTTCTACCTCTGCAGCCATACTGGAATCAAGGTACTTATGCGATAATTGGTGTTTTTCTCACGAGTTTTTGATATTAGGCTATAAAAGCATTAGTGGAATGTAAATTGTTTTTTTTAGGGGACAAGAACACTAGCTCAGTACCATGTCCTTGCAGATGCTCACCAACTGTCTGTGCTACAACACTACAAGGATTCCGCCCTGTTGCAACGATTGTACTACAATGAATACAAATCTCGTTGCAGTAAGCTTTGTCTTTTGCCACGATTCACTAGTTCGTGGCATTAGCATCTATCGCCACGGAACACGATCATTGCATTAGGATCTGTTGCCACGATTCACTAGTTCGTGGCATTAGGATCTATCGCCATGAATCTATTGCCACGATTCACTACTTCGTGGCATTAGCATCTATCGCCACTGAACACGATCGTTGCATTAGGATATGTTCCTACGATTCAATAGTTCGTGGCCTTAGAATCTATCGCCACAAATCTGTTGCCACGATTCACTAGTTCATGGCATTATCATCTATCGCCAAGGAACACGATTGTTGCATTAGGATCTGTTGCCACAATTCACTAGTTCGTGGTGTTAGCATCTATCGTCACAAAACACAATCGTTGCATTAGGATATGTTGCCACGATTCAGTAGTTCCTGATGTTAGCATCTATTGCCACGGAACACAATCGTTGCATTAGGAACTTTTGTCACGCTTCGCCAGTTCGTGGTGATAGGATCTATCGCCACAAAACACAATCGTTGCATTAGGATCTGTTGCCACGAATTACCGATTCGTAGCATTAGGATCCATCGCCGCGGAACAGAATCGTTGCATTAGGAACTATTGCCACGATTCACCGGTTCGTGGCATTAGAATCTATTGCCATGAAACACAAACTTTGCGTTAGGAACTTTTGCCACGATTCACCAGTTCGTGGCGATAGGATCTATCGCCTTGAAACACAATCGTTGCATTAGGATCTGTTGCCACGAATTACCTGTTCGTGGTGTTAGGATCTATCGCCATGCAATAGAATCGTTGCATTAGGAACTTTTTCCACAATTCACCAGTTCGTGGCATTTGGATCTATGGTCACGAAACACGATTGCTGCATTAGGAACTTTTGCCACGCTTCACCAGTTCGTAGCGTTAGGATCTATCGCCACGGAACAGAATCGTTGCATTAGGATTTGTTGCCACGATTCACCAGGTCATGGCGTTATGAGCTATTGAAAGTGCATCTAGGCATCCCTTGTGGGTTTTGGTTGATTTATGACAAACAAATGAGATCCTAACAAATTGTTGAGATGAGCGCAGGTTTTAATGAAATTATGAAGAAAGCGCAAAAAGAAAGGAGTATGAGGATCAATATGGAAAAGAGCTCAAGAGCTGAATAGATTAGATCATTGTGAATGGAGTGTGTTGGAAAAACACACCCCAAGAGCTCAAGCAAAAGAAATATTGCTCACCGCGCAATTCACAGGAAAACTGGACTAGTACGATATCACCACGGACTAGTCCGATATGTCTCTGACTAGAAACGGACAAGTCTTCCCAGTGCGGACTTGTCCGCTAGTACACCTATTTTCACAGCACCGGACTAGTCTGACAACACCACGGACTAGTCCGGTATCTTTCTGACTAAAACGGACAAGTCCGCCCAAGTGCAGACTTGTCCTCAGGACATCACACTTTACACAAAAACGGACGAGTCCGATATCATCACGGACTAGTCCGAAAACTCTCTGACTAAAATCGTACAAGTCCTCCAATTGTGGACTTGTCCTCAATTCTATATGAGGTTCACCACACCGGACTAGTCCGATATAGGCCAGACTAGTCCGTACAATTCCAGAGCACAAATCGGACTAGTTCGCCCTTTGCTGGAGAAGACTGATATATCAAAACACTTCGGGTTCCCCACACACCGCACACCGTACTAGTCCGGACATCGCAAACCCTAATAGTAACTTTTGGAAACCCTAGTATAAATCGAGGTGCACGACCCTACAACAAATTCTCTCTTGACCTCCTACGACGTCACACCTTCCAAGAGCCTAGAATACACGTCTCTCCACACAATCTAACCCTAGAAAGATCAAATCCTCAAAAATTGGTCATTGATCAAAGGACAGACTCATTCTACACGTCTTGAGCTCTTGGGTTTGAATCTCTCACACACTCTCACTATTTTATTGCATATCTTTCGATTGTGTTTGGTGGTGTTTTCAATTGTAAACACTTTTGAGAAGGCCCCTTGAACACGGTGATTTGCCCCCTTTGTGATTAGTGGAAGAGAATCGGCCTCCATGGCGATTCGACGAGGGTAGGGTTTGTGAAGACTCGATCCACCGTGGACTCCTCAATGTGGACGTAGATTTCCTTTGTGGAATCGAACCACGGGATAAAAATCTTGTGTCATACTCGTTCTTACTTTTCATCATATTCTAGGGTTTACTCGATCTTATGCAACTTACAGTAAAAAATTGAAACCAAAGTTAGTTTGTGCCATACCTAGTTTCATTGATGTAATACATTCAAGTTACAAATTAATTTTTGCTGCATAGAGTACTTGAATTAAAATCAGTGATCAAACTTGATCAATCTAGTCCGCACACACAGGACTAGTCCGCACGCTACCGGACTAGTCCGATTTCTCTGTATTTGATCATGTTGCTAAGTGTTTCATGATCCGACAAATGTTCAAAAAGCCTATTCACCCCCCTCTAGGCTCCATCCAATTGGTATTAGAGCAATACTCTTCAAAAGAGACTCATCGCTTGAAGAGAAGATGACGGACATTAAGGATGTGCACAAGAACTTCAACCAAGAGAAGGTTGACGATGAAAAAACTCAAAAGTTGGAGAAGATCCTCAATGCCATCCAAGACTACGAGGATGATGATGACGAGACGCTTGAACTCAAGACATTCCTAAGGAAGAAGGCACTCTCCAAAGGAAAGATTAAGATCGAGGATGAAAAGAAGAAGAAGGGGAGTAGTCACACCGACTACTCCCGATATCCTTTTAACTATGATCGATTAAATTCAAACAATAATCGTTACTTGTCTATTCCTCTCTGGAAAGCCTCATACTTTGATGGTAATGATTATTCAATGTGGAGGCAAAATATGACGAAGCATATCATATTACTTAACCTCAGCTTGTGGCATATAGTGTGTACAGGGATAGATATCTCGGATGACGATGAAGAGCTTACATCAGGCCAAGAACAAGCTATTCATCGGAACTCTCAAGCTGCAGCTTTCATAACATCCTCACTGAGCCAAGACGAGTTCACCAAGGTGGATGGACTCTAAATTTCTAAGGATATATGGGATACTCTACAAACCGCACATGAAGGCGATCGTCTTGTGCGAGAGGCAAGGATTGAAATGATAGAAGGAGGATTGGGAAGATTGGCCATAGAAGAAGATGAGTCACCACAAGATATGTACAATCGGTTGAAGAATCTCATCAACAAAGTTCGAGCATATGGAAGCAAGAAGTGGAATGATCATGAGGTGGTGAAGCTAATTCTCAGAGCCTTCATGTCTCGCAATGTAACCCTATGCTCGATGATTAGAGAAAGTCCCGGGTATCATAAAATGACCCCAGATGAACTGCTTGGAAAGATTATCAATTTTGAGATGATGGAGAAACAAGCAAAGCATGTCAAAGAGATTGCCGACCTTACCTCGACAAAGAAGAAAGGAGTCGCTTTGAAGTCCACTTGTAAGCCTATGACAATAGAAGCTCAAGAAGCTCAAGAAGAAGACGACGGCGACAATGAAAGTAGTGACATTGATGAAGAAGATATGATCCTATTCATGAAGAAATTCAAGAAAATGATGAAAAGAAGACAAGGTGGTAGATCAAATGAAGGAAGAGATAGAGACAAACCAAGACTGAAGATGAGGCACACTTGCTATAACTGTGGCGAATACGACCAATTCATAGTTGATTGTCCTCATGAAGAAAACAAGCGGAAGACCAAGGACAACAAGCCTCAAACCAAGAATATGTTCAAGAAGAAGAAGCAATTCGGGCAGGTGCATCTAGAGAAGTAGTGGGACTCAAATGATGGGTCCTAATCTGAAGAGGAAGAGAAGATGCCTACCATAGCCATCAAGAAGACAACCAAGAAATCCACCCTCTTCCCAACCATCGGCGCAAGGAAATACACCGATCATATGTGTCTAACGGCCAAGGAAGGTAAAAGGAAGGTAACAACTAAATCTTCCTCCTCATATTGTTTCAATATTGATAGTGATAACTCTAGTGATGATGAAGATATGCTTGTTGGTTTAGATAAGAAAAATGCAGCAAAAATGAAATTTTTAATGGATAAGCTTGTTGATAAGGAGGAGCTAGTTGATCGTCAAGAAGATATGATCATCCTCCAAAAGGAAGAATATCTTAAGATCAAAGGGCTCCTCGAGCTTGAAAAGGATCAAAGAAACTCACTGGAACTTGAGTTAGCTTCAAGCAAGAAAGCTTGTTTGAATCTAGAAGAGTCAAACATGGCTATCAAGGATGAACTTGCTAACTTAACCAAAGTTAACAAGATCCTTGATGTACAAGTTGAGTCACTCAAGTCAAGTGGTTCTTCATCCTCTTCAAGCTCACCTTCTCAACTTATAAAATCTGAAACTACTATTGCTTGTGAATGTGCTAAAATTGACACTAACTTGAAAGTGAAGTCAAACTTGACAAAGGACAAGCATCCTTCCCGAAGTGGCATATTTGACAAGGAGAAGGTCAAGTATGCATGCAATGCATACTTGGTCACAAGACCTCCTGATGTCAAATATGGCATTGGTTATTACTATGGTGAAAAGCAAAATGTTGGAAGCCACAAGAATAACAAGGAACGCATTGGTGTCAGGGGAAACTTCTCTCAAGTTAGAAAACCTAATAATGTTGATAAACTTAACATTGTTAACACATATGAGCAACAACTCTTGTTTAGAACTGTCGATGCATCATATGTTCTTATGAAAAGTAATTTTGGTAGAGTTTATGCTAAACACGTTGGGCCAAGCCGGGAACACCAAGTCTCTTGTGTGGGTGCCCAAATCTCTTGTAACTAACCTCAACGGACCCATGCAAGCTTGGGTACCTAAGACCAAGGCATAATTTTTGTTTTGAAGGCCTATTCATCCGTTGGAGCTAAATGGGTGCTAGATAGTGGATGCATCAATCACATGACCAGAGAAAGAAGGATGTTTGTTGAATATGAAGAAAATGAAGATCCAAGTGAAGGCATTTATTTTGGCGATAACAGTCAAGGAAGGGTGCTCGGTACCAGTAAAATAGCAATTTTATCACAACATACTCTTTCTCATGTTTTACACGTTGATTCCTTGGATTATAACCTTTTGTCCATATCTCAATTATGTGATAAAGGTTATAATTGTTTGTTCACTAATGAGAGTGTGACCGTCTTTAGAAGGAATGATAACTCGGTTGCATTCAAGAGTGTGTTAAAGGGAAAACCTTATCTAGTTGACTTCAACAAGGATAAAGCTGAACTTGACACATGCTTCATTGCAAAGACCAACATGGGTTGTCTGTGGCATAGACGGCTAGCACATGTTGGTATGAGGAATCTTCAAAAACTTCTAATAGGCGATCACATCTGTGGTTTAAAGGATGTTGTTTTTGAGAAAGACAAGCCTTGTAGTGCGTGCCAAGCTGGGAAGCAAGTAGGAGCACCCCATCCCGCGAAATATGTCATGACAACAACGAGACCGCTCGAGCTACTTCACATGGACCTATTTGGTCCAATTGCTTACATAAGCATCGGCGGTAACAAATACGGTTTGGGAATTATTGATGATTTTTTGCGCTTCACGTGGGATTTGTTTTTGCATGATAAAACATAAACTCAAGGAACCCTCAAGAAGTTTTCCAAGCGTGCCCAAAATGAATTTTCATTGAACATCAAGAACATATGAAGTGACAATGGGACGGAGTTCAAGAAAACCCAAGTTGAGGAATACCTAGATGAGGAGGGGATAAAATATGAATTTTCAGCACCGTATTCCCCTCAACAAAATGGAGTAGCCGAAAGGAAGAACCGAACCCTCATAGAGATGGTGAGCACAATGCTCGATGAGTACAAGACTTCGGATCGGTTTTGAGCTGAAGCGGTTAACACCGCTTGTCACTCCATAAACCGACTCTATCTTCATCGCCTACTCAAGAAAATGTCATATTAACTACTCATCGGTAACAAGCCGAATATTTCCTATTTTCGAGTTTTTTGTTCTAAATGTTATATTTTGAACAAGAAGCCTTGGACTTCAAAGTTCGCTTCGATGTCCGATGAAGGTTTCTTGCTTGGCTATGATTCGAACTCTTACGCCTATCGTGTCTTCAACAAGGTCTCCGGACTTGTTGAAGTAGCACGTGACGTATGTTCGATGAAACTAACAGCTCTCAAGACGAGCAAGATGATCAATGTGCGCTAGATAGAGAAGAAGCTCCATGTCAACCATTGAGAAGAATGGCGTTGGGAGATGTTCTACCACAAGCGCCACCTCCAAATGCGAATGAAGAAGATGAACCACAAGTGGAGGTAAATGATCAAGGGGGAGCGTCTACACAAGATCAACCTCATGAAGTTCAAGGTGATCAACAAATCAATGAGGCAACCATCTAGGGGGAGAAGAAGATGATCATGAAGATTCAAGACCACAAGTGCCACATCCAAGAGTACATCAATGCATCCAAAGAGATCACCCCGTCGACAATATAATCGGTGACATCCAAAAGGGAGTAACAACTAGATCTCGTATAGCTAATTTTTGTGAACATTACTCTTTTGTATCCTCTTTGGAACCACACAGGATTGAAGATGCATTGAATGATCTGGATTGGGTGGTGGTGATGCAAGAAGAACTGAATAACTTCAAACGGAAGGAGGTGTCGGAACTTGTCGAAAGACCCAATAAATGGGTCTTCTGCAACAAGCAATACGAACACGGGGTCGTGACAAGGAACAAGGCGCGACTTGTGGCCAAAGGTATTCACAAGTCGAAGGTTTGGATTTCGATGGGACTTTTGCTCCCGTAGCTAGGCTTGAATCGATTCGAATATTACTTGCATATGCTACTCACCATGATTCAATCTCTATCAAATGGATGTGAAAAACGCCTTCCTCAATGGACCAATCAAGGAGGAGGTGTACGTGGAGCAACCCCCTGGATTCAAAGATCAAGAGTTCCCCGACCATGTGTTCAAACTGCGTAAGGCTCTCTATGGCCTCAAACAAGCTCCTAGAGCTTGGTATGACTGTCTTAGAGATTTTTTGATTGAAAATGGATTTAGGATTAGCAAAGCTGATTACACGTGGTTTACCAAGCATTTTGACAATGATCTATTTATCTGTTAAATTTATGTTGAATATATTATATTTTATTCAACTAACAAACCTTTTGTGAAGAATTTAGTAAGATTATGACAGGTAGATTCGAGATGTCTATGATGGGAGAATTGAGATATTTCATGGGATTCCAATTGAGGCAACAAAAAAAAGGGACGTTCATAAGCCAAACCAAGTATACTCAAGACATACTCAAGAGGTTTGGAATGGACAAAGCAAAGCCTATAAAGACTCCCATGGCAACAAATGGACACTTGGATCTCAATGAAGACGGACCAAACGTGGATCAAAAGGTATATCGCTCCATGATTGGCTCCCTACTTTATTTATGTGCACGCCGGTAACTCCAAACGATATGCCACGGGTCCACATTTTTTAATGACCGCGAACAGACCGATGAATCGTGGAGCAAGCTTTCCCTTCACTCCAAAGCGGTGAACTCCTTTCATCGGAGAGACACGAAGGTAAACGTGGTCTCCGATGTCATAGTGGAGCGGTCGATGTCTTTTGTCCGCATAACTTTTCTGTCTAGATTGAGCAGCCTTGAGATTGGCTTGGATCACTCGCACTCGTTCCTCAGCTTCATTTCCAAGATCAATTCCGTATATAACTCGCTTGCCGGACTCACACCAGTTGAGTGGTGTGCGGGACTTCCGGCCGTAGAGAGCTTCATACGGTGCCATCTTGATGCTAGCTTGATAGCCATTGTTATATGAGAACTCCGCCAACGGTAAATGATCATCCCAGTTTTATCGTGGTGGATGGCGCAAGCGCGTATCATATCTTCAAGAACTTGATTCACCCATTCAATTTGACTGTCGGTCTGTGGGTGATATGCGGAGCTTCGGATCAGTTTCGTCCGTAATGATGCTTGCAGCTGCTCCCAGAAGCGAGCAACGAACAGTGCATCACGATCTGAAATAATTGTCCAGGGAACCCCGTGCAAGCACATGACTCTTGCAATATACAACTCCGCATACTTCTTGGCAATGTACTTTGTATGTACAGGGATGAAATGAACTGATTTGGTTAGTCGATCGATTATCACCCAAATCGAATCATGTTTGTGGAACGTTAGAGGTAATCCAACAATGAAATCGATACTACTATCCTCCCTTTCCAGGTCAGAATATTTTATGGTTGCAGCTGTCCGTCTTTCCTCATGTGGTCAGCTTTCACCCGCCGACACATATCATAGTCGGATACGTACTTTGCAATTTCTCTTTTCTTCTGTGTCCACCAAAATCGGGTTTTCAGATCTTGATACATTTTGTTGCTGCCCGGATGAATAGAATATTTGGACAAGTGAGCTTCTTCCAAGATTTTCTTCCGAAGTTCCATATCATGGGGTACCACTGTACGGTCTTTGAACCACAGAGTTCCATGTTCGTCACTCCGGAAGCACTTCATTTCACAATTCTTCTTTGTCCTCCGAATGTGCGACATACCCACGTCTTTCTATTGAGCTTCCATAATCTCCTCTCATATGGTAGGAATAAGAGCAAGATTATATAACGCTCCATATAGAACCAAGTATAAAATCGTCTCGTCCTCGTCAATGGGAGTGATGGACAGATTATTGACGTGAGACTTGCGGCTTAGTGCATCGGCAACCACATTCGCCTTGCCAGGATGGTAGTGAATTTCAATCTCATAATCTTTGATCAGCTCTAATCATCTTCACTCTCGCATATTCAACTCCTTTTGAGTGAAGATATATTTTAGGCTCTTGTGATCGGTGTAGAGATGCACTAGATTTCCAAGTAAATAATGCCTCCACATTTTCAATGCAAGTACCACGGCAACGAGCTCAAGGTCATGAGTTGGATAATGTTGCTCATGATTTCGGAGCTTCCGTGAGCCATATGCGATCACGCGGCCTTCTTGCATTAACACGCAGGCAAGACCAATGCTAGATGCATCACAATAAATGTCAAAAGATTTGGTCGTATCTGGCTGAGCTAGCACTGGGGCTGTTGTGAGATGCTTCACTAATGCTTGAAATGCATCCTCACATGCCTTGCTCCAAATATATTTGGTCCCCTTTTTCAGCAGCTCCGTCATTGTTTTAGCGATTTTGGAGAAGCTTGGAATGAACCTCCAATAATATCCTGCTAACCCGAGGAAGCTACAAACTTCATGAACGGACTTTGGAGACTCCATTTCAGCACTTGCACAATTTTGCTTGGATCAACAGCGATGCCCTCCACTGAAATAATGTGACCAAGAAATGACACTTGGCTGATCCAAAACTCGCACTTGCTGAATTTTTCATACATTTTGTGATCTCGTAATCATTGGAGCACGATATGCAAATGTTTTGCGTGTTTTTCTTCCGATTTAGAATAAACCAGAATGTCGTCAATGAAGACCACGACAAACTTGTACAACTCCGGCATAAACACTGAATTCATAAAATACATGAAGTGAGCCAGCGCGTTGGTAAGTCCGAACAACATGACGAGATATTCATAGAGCCCATATCTCGTCAAGAATGCCATCTTCGGTCTATCCTCTGGTCGGATTTTGATTTGATGATATCTAGACCGAAGTTCCATCTTTGAGAAAACCTTAGCACCCACTAATTGATCGAATAAAATATCGATGTGAGGTAGTGGATACTTATTCTTGATCGTCACGGCGTTGAGCAGACGATAGTCCACACATAGACGTAACGTCTTGTTCTTCTTCCTCACAAAAAGTGTGGAGCAGCCCCAAGGTGATGAACTTGGGTGTATGAGACCTTTGTCCAGCAGGTCCTTCAAATGCCCCTTTAATCCCGCCAACTCATTTGGTGCCATCTTGTACGACCTTCGAGAAATAGGCGTGGTTCCTGGAATAAGTTCAATCTTGAACACGATGTCCCTATCCGGTGGCATACCCGGAAGGTCGTCGGGGAACACGTCCGGATATTCACGGATCACACAAATGTCCTCAAGCTTTGTGGTTTCCGTATTGTATGTGGCTAGAATTTCTTGGATAAGGTGGTCTAGAATGTTGCGGCTTACCGATGGGTTGGTCTGCTACAGTGACCTGGCCTCCCACCCCACGCGGTAGGCCGACGATGCCAGCACCCGACGACAAGGCTAGCGCCATCGTCTTCAGCACCGGCTCTTGGTCGACCTACGTCGGCGTGACCACCTGTGCATACCTCTGCGCCTCCTCCAAAACCAGAACCACCGATGGAATCAAAAACCAAGTCGACAACGACAGCTTTGGCCGCTCTGACCCCATCGCGATGAGAGATTGGGGTACCGTCCCCCCACGCCAGCTTTCACTTCTTTGGCATAGTGGTGGTTGAACCCGCGACCAGATGGCGAGAACGCTTTCTCGGCAACGGACCTGGCGCCGGCTGGCTGCCCTCCCACCTAACGGAGGATGTTGGGGGCCCTACCTCTGCCCTCTTTGAAGAACGGGAGGAGGACCCCGACCTTGGTAGCGTCATGGCGCAGCACCGCGCCAGGACCGCAGAGGCCCCAGACGTCTCCTCGGGGTGTAGATAGGTAATGCCGAACACGTTGACCGCCGACATCGAGTTCAGCAACTCATCCCTTAAGCCGGGGGTCATGAAGAGCGGCTGGCAGTCGTTCGGAGCAGAGACATGCTCGTTGTCGACCGTGTCGCAGGTCACCACCTTTAGCATACCTTCCAACATCTCGAGGGTGAGGTCGTCCAGCGACAGCCGACACCGATCGTGGGTACCAATGTAGTGCTAGGCCCCGTACTAGTGCTTTTGGAGAGGGGCGGTGCGGCGGTGCAAGAAGTCGGCCAGCACCATCAGGGAGGTCAAGCCTTTGCGCGCCAGGAATCGAATCCTCCTCATATTGGCATGTACTACTTCGTCAACCCCTGGAAAGCTTCCCAGGTGAGGGGATCAGAAGTCGGACCTTTAGAGGGCATCCTCAGCACAGTATGGGCCTCGACCCGCACGATCGCCCAATCTTCCCTACAGGTCTTCCACTTGCCCCTCTTGAGCAAAGGAATGTCGGATCAAGAGGTCTTGTCCTGGTGCCAAAAGTAGTAGGCACCCACCTGCGTCGTCTCGCTCTTTCTGGTGGTCTTCATCACGAAGAAGTGAAAGTGCATCTAGGCATCCCTTGTGGGTTTTGGTTGATTAATGACAAACCAATGAGATCCTAACATAATGGTTGAGATGAGCGCAGGTTTTAAAGAAATGAGGAAGAAAGCACAAAAAGGTAAGAGAATGGAGATTTAAAGAAAAAAGAGCTCAGGAGCTGAAAAGATTAGATTATTTTGTTTGGAGTGTGTTGGAGAAACACACTCCAAGATCTCAAGGGAAAAAGATTACACTCACTACACAGAAATAACATGTGCGAACTAGTCTGATATACATCGGACTAGTCTGATATCTCCATGACTAAAAACGGACAAGTCTCCCCAATTCGGACTTGTCCACAGCCCTTCACATTTGCACAACACTGTACATGTCAGATATAAAGGGGACTAGTCCAATAATCCTCTGACTAAAATCAGACAAGTCCTTCAAGTACGGACTTGTCCTTAGCCCTACGGTTTTTGACTACACCGGACAAGTCCGATATCTACCGAACTAGTCCAAAATTCACATCTCTCCACACATTCGTAGACTAAAAATATCAAATCTTTGAGGATTAGCAATTGAACAAAGAAGAGACTTTTTCTACACATCTTGAGCTCTTGAGTTTGATATCTCGCACACTCTAATTGTTTTATTGTATATCTATTGAGTGTGTTTGGTGGTGTTCATCGCTGTAATCTTTGGGTAGCCCTCAACGTGTGAGAAAGCCCCATTGAACAACTTATTTGCCCCTTCGTGGTTAGTGAAAGAGAATCAGCCTCTGTGGCGATTCAACATGGGAAGGGTTGGTGAAGACCCGGTCCTCCATGGACTCCTCAATGGGGATGTAGATTTCCTCCGTGGAATCGAACCTCGAGATAAAATCTTGTCTCGCACATCTTTGTTTTATAGTTCATCATATTCTAGGGTTTGCTTAAACTTGTGTGACTCACATTGAAACATCGTAGTGAAAGTTGTTCTTTGCAATACATTTTGTTTAATTACTGTAATACATCCAAGTTGTCAATTGCTTTCCGCAGCATAGAGTACTAGAGGTGAAATTAACGATCAATCTTGATCTTTCAAATCCACGTACACCGGACTAGTCCGCACCATACCGGACTAGTCCGACCTTCCCTGTATATGATCAATCTGTTAAGTGTTTCAGGGATCGTCAATGATTCAAAAAGCCTATTCACCCCCTCTAGACTACATTCAATTGGTATCAGAGCCAAACTCTTCAAAAAAGAGACTCACCACTTGAAGAGACAATGTCGTACATGAAGGATATACACAAGAACTTCAACTATGAGAAGGGTGAGGATGAAAAGACCCAAAAGATGGAGAAGCTCCTCGATGCCATTCAAGACTGTGAAGACGATGTTGAGGAAATGCTTCAACTCAAGGCTCTTCTCCGGAAAAAGGCACTATCCCCAAAACGAAAGAAGAAGACTCAAGATGAGAAGATGAAGGGGAGTAGTCACACCGACTACTCCTGATATCCTTTTGACTATGAATGTTTAAATTCTAATAGTAGTCATTACCTATCAATTCCTTTAGGCAAAGCACCTTACTTTGATGGAAATGACTATTCAATGTGGAGACAAAATATGAAACTGCACCTCATATCTCTTAACCCAAGTTTGTGGCATATAGTTTGTACAGGGATAGATATTCCGGACAATGATGAAGAGTTGACACCAAGTCAAGAACAAGAAATTCATCGGAATGCTCAAGCTACAGATGTGATCACTTCTTCGTTGAGCCGAGACGAGTTCACCAAGGTGGATGGACTTGAAATTGCCAAGGAGATATGGGACACTCTACAAACCGCACATGATGGTGACTGTCATGTATGCGAAACAAAGATAGAGATGATCGAAGCTGAATTGGGAAGATTTCCTATAGAAGATGGTAAATCTCCTCAAGACATGTACAATAGACTCAAGAATCTTGTCAACAAAGTCTGAGCTTATGGCAGCAAGAAGTGGAATGATCATGAGGTCGTGAAGTTGATTCTTAGAGCATTCATGCCTTGCAACGTGACTCTTTGCTCTATGGTTAGAGAAAGCCCCGGGTATCAGAAAATGACCCCAGACGAACTTCTTAGCAAGATTATCAACTTTGAAATGACGAAGAAGCAAGCCAAGCACGTCATGGAAATTACCGACCTTAGCTCAACAAAGAAGAAAGGAGTTTCTTTGAAGTCAACTTGTAAACCTGCATCAAAAGAAGCTCGGGAAGCTATTCAATAAGATGATGGTGATGATGATAGCAGTGACATCAATGATGAAGACATGATCTTATTCATGAAAAAGTTCAAGAAGATGATGAGAAAAAGAAAGTATTATAGCTCAAATGAAGGAATACAAAGGGACAAACAAAGACCCAAGATGAGACGGGCGTGCTACAATTGCGGAGAATATGACCATTTCATAGTAGATTGTCCACATGAAGAAAATAAGAGGAAGACTAAAGACAACAAGCCTCAACCAAAGGAAAGGTTCAAGAAGAAGAAGCAATATGGTCAAGCGCATCTAGGGAAGGAGTGGGACTCCAATGATGAATCCTCATCCGAAGAAGAAGAAGAGATGGCCACCATAGCCATCAAGAAGCCTACCAAGAAATCCACTCTCTTCCAACCATGGGCGCAAGGAAGGACACCGAGCACATGTGTCTAATGGCCAAGGAAGAAAAAAGAAAGGTCACAACTAAACATCCCTCGTCATTTCATTCTGATAGTGATATTGATAATTATAGTGATGAAGAAAACATACTTAGTGGTTTAGGTAGAAAAACAGCCGCAAAAATGTAATTTTTAATGGAGAAGATTGTTGATAAGAAGGAGCTAGTCAATCGCCAAGAAGATATGATCATTCTCCAAAAGGAGAAATATCTTAAGATTGAAAAGCTCCTTGAACTTGAAAAGGAGCGAAGTGAATCACTAGAACTTGAGTTAGCTTCAAGCAAGGAAGCTTGTTTGAAGTTAAAAGACTCAAATATGTCCATCAAGGAAGAACTTGCTAACTTAACCAAAGTTAACATGATCCTTGAAACACAGGTTGAGTCACTCAAGCAAAGTGGGTCTACATCCTTTTCAAGCACACCTTCTCAACACATCAGACTCTTCTTACTTGTACTTGTGCTAAAAATGATATCAACTTGGAAGAAAATTCCAAATTGACAAAAGAAAAGCATCCCTCCCAAAGTGGCATATTTGACAAGGAGAAAGTAAAGTATGCACATAGTGCATACTTGGTCACAAGACCTCCAAATGTTTAATATGGCATTGGGTATTCTTATGGTGAAAAGCAAAATGCTAGAAACCACAAGAATAACATAGATCGCATTGCTTTTATCAAAGGAACTTCTTCTCAAGTTGTGAAACATAGTAACTTTGATAAAATGAACATTGTAAACTCATATGAACAACAAGTTTTATTTAGAACCTTTGATACTTCATATGTACTTACAAAAAATGCTTACGGAAAAGTTCATGCGAAATATGTTGGGCCACGCCATGAGAACACCAAGTCTCGTGTTTGGGTGCCCAAATCACTTGTGACTAACCTTAAAGGACCCAAGCAAGCTTGGGTACCTAAAACCAAAGCATAATATCTTTTTGCAGGCTTACTCATCCGGTGGAGCAAACTGGGTGCTAGATAGTGGATGCACCAATCACATGACCGGAGAAAGAAGAATGTTCGTGGAATATGGAGAAAATGGAGATCCAAGCGAAGGCATTTATTTTGGTGATAATAGTCAAGGAAGGGTGCTTCGTACCGATAAAATTGCAATTTCATCACAACATACTCTTTCTCATGTTTTACATGTTGACTCCTTGGATTATAACCTTTTGTCCATACGTCAATTATGTGACAAAGGTTATAACTGTTTATTCACTAATGAGGGTGTGACTATCTCTGGAGTGAGTGATAACTCTATTGCATTCAAGGGTGTGTTAAAGGGAAAACTTTATCTAGTTGACTTCAACAAAGATAAAGCCGAACTTGACACATGCTTGATTGCAAAGACCAACATGAGTTGGCTGTGGCATAGACGGCTAGCACATGTTGGTATGAGGAATCTTCAAAAACCCTGAAAGGCGATCACATCTGAGGTTTAAAGGATGTTGTTTTTGAGAAAGACAAACCTTGTAGAGCATGCCAAGCCAGGAAGCAAGTAGGAGCACCTCATCCCACGAAGAATGTCATGACTACAACAAGATCGCTTGAGCTCCTCCACATGGATCTATTCGGTCCAATTGCTTACACAAGCATCAGCGGTAATAAATACGGTTTTGTCATTGTTGATTATTTTTTACGCTTCACGTGGGTTTTCTTTTTGTATGATAAAACAGAAACTCAAGGAGCTCTCAAGAAGTTCATCAGGCGTGCCAAAAATGAATTCTCACTGAGGATCAAGAACATACGAAGTGACAATGGGACAAAATTCAAGAATACTCAAGTTGAGGAGTATCAAGATGAGGAAGGAATAAAGCATGAATTTTCAGCACCATACTCTCCTGAACAAAATGGAGTAGCCGAAAGAAAGAATCGAACACTCATTGAGATGGCAAGGACAATGCTCGGTGAATACAAGACTTCAGACAAGTTTTGGGCCGAAGCAGTTAACACCGCTTGTCACGCCATAAACCAACTATACCTTCATCGATTGCTCAAGAAAACTTCATATGAACTACTCACGGGCAACAAGCCAAATATTTCATATTTTCAAGTATTTGGTTCAAAATGTTATATTTCAAACAAGAAGACTAGGGCTTCAAAGCTTCAAAGTCCGATGAAGGTTTCTTACATGGCTATGATTCAAACTCCTACACCTATCGTGTTTTCAACAAGGCCACCGGACTTGTTGAAGTAGCACGTGACATAGTGTTCGATGAAACTAACGACTCTCAAGAAGAGCAAGTTGATCAATGTGTGCTAGATCAAGAAGAAGCTCCATGTCAAGCATTGAGAAGAATGGCGTTGGGCGATGTTCAACCACAAATGCCACCTCCAAATGTGAATAAGAAGATGAACCAGAAGTGGAGGAAAACGATCAAGGGGGAGCTTCCACACAATATCAACCTCAAGAAGATCAAGGTGATCAAAACGGCAATGAAGGAAACTATACAGTGGGGAAGAAGATGATAATCATGAACATTCAAGACCACAAGTTCCGCATCCAATAGTACACCAAATCATCCAAAGAGATCACCCCATCGACAACACAATTGGTGACATCCAAAAGGGAGTGACAACTCGATCTTGTATAGCAAATTTTTGTGAACACTATTCTTTTGTATGCTCTTTGGAACCATACAGGGTTGAAGAGGCATTAAAAGATACAGATTGGGTGATGGCGATGCAAGAAGAATTCAACAACTTCAAAAGGAACAAAGTGTGGGAGCTTGTTGAAAGACCCAAGTCCAACGTCGTCGGCACTAAATGGGTCTTCTGCAACAAGCAAGACAAATATGGAGTGGTAACAAGGAACAAGGCACGACTTGTGGCCAAAGGGTATTCACAAGTCCAGGGTTTGGATTTCGACGAGACTTTTTCTCCCGTAGCTAGACTTGAATCGATTTGTATATTACTTGCATATGTTACTCACCATGATTTCAAGCTTTATCAAATGGACTTGAAAAGCGCCTTCCTCAACAGACCGATCAAGAAGGAGGTGTACGTGGAGAAACCACTCGATTTTGAAGATCAAGAGTACCCCGACCATGTGTACAAACTGCGTAAGGCTCTCTACGGCCTCAAACAAGCTCCTAGAGCTTGGTATGAGTGCCTTAGAGATTTTTTGGTTGAAAATGGCTTCAAAATTGGTAAAACTGATTACACTTTGTTTACTAAACACATTGATGATGATCTCTTTATTTTCCAGATCTATGCTGATGACATCATATTTGGTTCAACTAACAAATCTTTTTATCAAGAACTTAGTAAGATTATGACAGATAGATTAGAGATGTCCATGATGGGAGAGTTGAGATACTTTTTGGGATTCCAAGTGAAGCAACAAAAGGATAGGACTTTCATAAAACAAACAAAGTACACTCAAGACATTCTCAAGAAGTTTGGAATGGACAAAGCGAAGCCCATAAAGACTTCCATGGCGACAAATGGACACTTGGTTCACAATGAAGACAGACCAAACGTAGATCAAAAGGTATATCGTTCCATGATTGGCTCTTTACTATATTTATGTGCATCTAGGCCAGATATTATGTTGAGTGTATGTTTGTGTGCAAGGTTTCAAGCCAATCCTAAGGAATGTCATTTGACAGTCGTTAAAAGGATCTTGAGATATTTAGTTCATACACCTAACCTAGGCCTTTGGTATCCAAAAGGTTCAAAATTCAATCTCATTGGATACTCCGATGCATACTATGTCGGATGCAAGGTAGATAGAAAAAGTACCTCTGATACTTGCCAATTCCTAGGTAGATCCCTAGTTTCTTGGTCCTCCATGAAACAAAATTCAATTGCCTTATCCACGGCCGAAGTGTAGTATGTTTCTGCTAGGAGTTGTTGTGCACAACTCCTTTGGATGCAACAAACTCTAAGGGATTATGGTTGCAATATGAGTTGTATTCCACTCTTTTGTGATAATGAGAGTGCCATTAAAATTGCCCATAACCGTGTTGAGCACTCTAAAACCAACCACATAGACATCCGACATCACTTTTTGAGGGATCACTCAATGAAAGGAGACACAGCCATTTCCCATCTCAACACTTAAAAAAAACTAGCCGATATCTTTACCAAGCCACTTGATGAAAAACGCTTTTGTGAGCTCCGAAATGAAATAAATATTCTTGATGCTCGGAACGTGGCTTGAACACTTGCATACCTGTATGCCATCTTCAAAATCATGTTGATTTTGTTGAAAAACCATCTCTCCCTATTTTCTCCAAAAAATTATGTTAATTACTTGATCTTGGTTAATTATGGTCATAGCTTGATTGTTGTATGTTTACTGATCATATTCATCAAGATTATTTGTGTGTTTTTGCCCCTATTTCTGTTTAGGCACCCTCGGATATATATACGAAGTGTTTTATATCTTTTTTTCTAGGTGACCACAGACTAGTCTGTGGTTACCCCGGACTAGTCCGCACGTTGTAGACTAGTCTGCGGAGTGTCCGCGAGTCCAGACTAGTACGGTCCGACCACGGAATAGTCTGATATTTTGACTCTATAACCCCAGGGCTGGCACAGACCTAATCTTCTTCTATCTCACAACTTCTCTGACGTTCTCTCTCCTTACTCAAGTGCTCCTAAGGCGATTTTGCGAGTTCTCCATCCAATCCACTCAAGTCTCCGTGGGAATCGATCTCCACTGCTAGAGGATCGAAAATCCTGGACTAGTTCGCATCAAGAACTCCTTCAATGCCATGAATCGAAGGATTTGGTAAACTTCTCTCCAAACCCTAGAACCTTCAATTTTTATTGTTCTTGCTCCAATAGCTTAATACTTCTGGCCAATACATGCTCTATTGATGTATTCCATTTACCCTATATCACTTTTGCATTGAGTAGCCTAAAGTTTCATTGAGTTAGGTTTTGAACAACCACACAACAGACTAGTCGATTCTCAGGGCGGACAAGTCCACTACTCCGGACTAGTCTGTCCTTGAACAACGGACAAGTCCGGTATGCCCTGATCAAAACTATAAATTATATCAATTCAATGCAATTCCTTGTCATCCTTGCTGATCCATATCCTTTATATCTTCCTTGTCAAAATCATGTCTAACTCAAATGAGGATATCTCTGACTTTGATGCCGAATTGGATCAAGAGAGATTACCTCATGCCTCTGCGGGCCAAACCAAGAAAAGGCAAGACCGTGCCACTGATTCCTCACCCACTCCACCTAGGGTGCGGTGAAAGGTTCCGACTAAGAATCTAGCTTACAGAGGGAAAGATGTAATTAGTCCTAGCTCGGCGGATCCACGCAAAACCAAGGGCAAAGGAAAGGGGCTTGCCTCTGGCCCGATTGGTCCCTTGACAATGACAGCTCCAAGACAAGGGAATAGAAACCCCTCAGAAGAAAAGTTCAATGGCAAAGGAAGTGATGTGGCATGGAAGCTTAGGAAGATTGATGCCTATAGCAGTGGGAAAAAGGCAGCTGACCCGAGATTTTGGAGTCACATCCACTTGGACTACTATAACACCGTGTACCTCCAAATGAAGACTCCAGTGGTCCGCATCCAATGGATTGACTCGATCCATTTTGAAAGGAAGAGTTGTGATGCCTTTGAGGAGGTAATACAGGCTGCAGAGAGACACGGTCTCAAGGACTTGTTTTCTTTCAGATACAACTGGAATGGTGAAGTCATTGCCCAGTTCTTTGCAACTTGCTATTTTGCCAGTGATGAAGAAGAGAGTGTAAGACCTATGTGTGCTGAATACATTGGCTTGTAGTGAATACACTTGGCTTTGATGATAAAAGTTTCGAATATCACCAAAACACCTTTTTATCAAGGTCCGACTCTAGCTCTGAGCTACAGCAAGGTCCGATGGTAGGTCCGGCTTGGTTTGGGTAGCTCCGGTTACGTTCGATGCTAGATCCGACTAGCTTTTGTCAGCTCCGGTGAAGTTTTGTCTTTAGCTTCGGCATGTCTTTGATAGCTCCGACATGTTTTTGATAGCTCCGACATGTTTTTGATAGCTTCACCGTGTTTTTGCTAAGCTCCGAGTTGTTTTTTCTAGCTCCGGCTTTTGGGATTACTAGTTCCGACTAGTTCTGGTTAGCTCCGGCGCTAAGTCCTGCTAGTTTTGTAAGCTCCGGCGGGAGCTTGGTTGTACTAGTTTTGGTAAGCTCCGGCGCTAGGTTCTACTAGCTTTTGTTAGCTCCGGCTCAAGGTCCGAGTTGCTCTGGCAAGGTCCGGAACTTGACCGTAGTGCTTCTGCTTTTCATTTGCAATGTTTCGTACTTGCTTTACATTATTGGAAAGATTGCTTAGTATTAATTTTCTAAGTTCTTGGTGCATTTTGGTTGATATGGATGATACCGTGTTACTGTGGTTTTGCAACATGCTTATGTGAGGTTCTCACGTAGGGTGTTGTGTTCGGAACTAACTTGAGTCAAGTCGATGACTTGGGCTCGTATGGATTGGTTGTTTATTCATGTGCAGGTGTTGCTTGAGTTCAAGACATTGCTGGTGACGGGATCCATTGGACTAGTCTCAGGGAAGAGATGAGGTTCCAACAACCAAATTCAGGAGGAATTGTGGTTGAGCTGATCGGGAGGTTGCGCAGCATGTATGAATCGAGAACAATGCATATGAAGGTATCGTGGACGTCATTGGGAGATGTTTGCACGTGTGAAAGGAGTGCATGGACGTGGCTACATGGTTCCGAGGCGTGATGAAGAGATGTGGACGTAAAGAATTTGTCGGAAAGGTCCAACCGACTAGGTTATGGACTCAGGCTGCGGCTGAGTCGGGTTTGACTCAAATATGGAAAGATTTGAGTTGGCTATGATAGGATTTCGTGTGGATCACGAACTTGAGTTTTTTAGGAATTTGGGATACGTTCCTAAGGTGTTTGGAAGTCTTAAGATTGCTTCTATCTGCGTATAGAAGAATCTTGAGCAGTTATGGAAAGTTACGATTCATGATCTGAGTAGGATTGGAGTCCTAGTTGATATTGGGTTGGCCTAAGGGCTGGTTATATAAGCAAGGGAGCCCAGAGCTCGTGGTTCACGACTTTGGGGCTGTTCCTCTTGTGTTCTATTGAATAAAATTCGTAGTTTGAAGGAACTTTTGTGCCTTTTTCGTCCGACTTGTTCCAGACAAGTTTTACTCGTCGAGTTTCTGGACAGCACTACCTTTCGTCGGTGGTTTTATCATAACTCGAGTTTTACAGATCCAATTGATGTGATTATTTTTGGGTTGTCTTAACAACTTGATTGCATATCATATGTCAAAATTTCGTAGTCATTGGATTTGTGTTCTATGATCTACACGAGTTTCTTTTCAGCGTTCCAGAACTGTTTTTTCTCGGGTAGGGCAGATTGACCTTGTTTGATCTTTCGATCATAACTTGAGTTTTTCTCGACGGATTTGAGTGACTCTTTTTGTGTTGTCTTTGTGACTTGATTCTCTCTCTGATATATATCACTTTTTTCACAGTGAAACACGTTTAGACTAGTCTCACACACGATTTCTTTAACAGATCGTTTTTCTGCCGAAAGGGTTGGGGTTTAATTGTTTCCGCTGCGTAAGATTTTTAAATCTACCATTCACCCCCCTCTGGTAGCTTTTCACATGCTCTTCGATCCTATAATTGGTATCAGAGTCGCGGTGCTCTAATCTTTGTGATTTGCACGTGTTTTTGACTAATCATCGTGGAGAAGTACTCTGCCAAACCTTGTGTGTTCGCTGGTATTGATTTTCAAGTTTGGAAGGCATGCATGGAGGCTTTCATCCAGGCACAAGGATTTGCAATATGGGAGAAGGTATACAAGCCTTACGAAGTGCCATCAAACGATCAAGTTACAGCTACAAATCTGAGAGATGTTGACAACAACAACAAGGCTGGAACTTGATCATACAAGGATTAACACAAAGCGACTTCGACCGTGTTGCACACCTCCGATCTGCATACGATGTGTGGAAAGCACTTTGTGACTACCACGAAGGATCCAACACGATCAAAGAGGTAAGGCAAGACATGTTCAAGAAAGAATACATGTGTTTCGAGATGCAACCCAGTGAGTCTATTGATGACCTTTTTGCTCGCTTTAATAAGATTCTCAGCAACTTGCATAGTGTCAATGTTAATTTTTCAGATGCTGAAAATGCTAGGCAATTGCTAAGTGCATTTGATATGTCAATTTGGGAGATGAAATTCACATCTATTCGTGAATCTACTGTCATAAGTTCATTTACTTTAGATGTGCTATATTCCAAGTTAAAAACTCATGAAATTGACATAATCTCACGTAAGAACCCCAATAAGTCTATTGCATTTGTTTCACAACGTGATATGTCTAGCTCCGGCCAATCATCATCCTGCAATACTCTTGCTTTGTTGTCCTCACTAACCCTGGAGCAGATCGAAGAATTTCCAGAAGAGGAGTTGGCACTCATCTCTACTAAATTCTCAAAAGCATTGCAAAATGTGAGAACTAGAAGGAGAGGAATCTCCAGACCTCAACGCTGTTTTGAATGTGGTAAAACATGACACTTTCGTACAGAATGCCCTAACCTTTCAGGTCCGACCACCCGGGAATAAAAACAAAGCAAGGTTTGGACCTCCTCTGGAAATTCCAACAAGAAGAAGAAAGGTATCATAGGACGCAAGATGATCAACAGTTTCATCACCGCGCTTCAAGAGTTCAGTTCAAGCGACGTGGACATTGGAAGTGATGAAGATGAAGATGATTTGGCAAACTTGTGCTTTATGGCGGGCAAGTCAATATCAAGTATGGAGGAGGCAGAACACAACAGCGACAATGAAGAGGTATGTCCTACTTGCGAAGAAATGTGTGATGCCATTTCTCGTGCCACTATTATTGTTAAGAAAAAGGACAAAAAGCTTAGGGATAGTGCTGCTAAAATTGAATCACTAGAATCTGAAATCAACCGTTTAAAAACTTTGATTCCTAGTGATGATGCATGTTCCTCATGTGATTTAATATATGAACAATTGTCCTCATTAAGAAGTGCGCACACCTCCACACTTGATAAACTTGAGTTAGAAATTGAAAAGAACAAAGAGCTTGCTGCACTTAATGATAAAAACTTGAAAGATGCTAGATGTTCTACAATTGATTTGCATTGTTCTACTTGTGATGATCTTGATAAGAAACTACAGGATGCTATGAATGAAATTTCTATATTGAACAATGCTTTACGTTCTCATGAAGTTAAATTTTGTTCTAATTGCAAACTAAAAAGAAAAACTTCATGTGAAAATTGCCTTGATCTGTCCAATAAACTTGATGACATGCATAGGACATTAGATCGGTTTTGTAATGGGAATAAGAACCTAAACTTACTGCTGAATTCTTCCAAGTCTTGCAATGATAAAACTGGTTTAGGTTTTGATTCTCATGCTCATGCTAAGGCACATCCACCTAAAATTGTAAAGTCATTAGGAAGTGGTTTGATTCAAACAGTTCCTAAACAAAATGGAGTGGTTTTCAAATCTGCAGGAGTGTTGCCTCATTCGGTTTCAAATAAAAATATTGCTTGCTCATCTAGACATGAACACAAAGTTAAATTTCATTGTACCTTCTGTGGTAGAGATGGTCATGTCATAGATTTTTGTTATAGACTAGCTAAACAACAGAAAAGGGAAAGAATGGTTGCTAGATCTCATAACTTTCATGCAAAATTTGCTGCACACATTGAACCGAATGTACAACCTGCTGTTTTGAGTCAAAAACATTCAAAGTTTACCTCCAGACCTTCTGTTTTTGCCTCCGGAGCTACTGACTTTTGTGCTACACAAGTAACACCTTATAGGTCAGTAGTTAAGAATAAAAAATCTCAAACTTTGACTCATAAACCTGCTGTTTTGTCTCAGCTTTCGCGTGTTTTTCCTGCTGCACGTCGTGTGACTCAGTACTGGATTCCTAAATGCCTTTTGACTAACCCTAGTATTGAGTCATCGACGTATTGTGCTTCTATGTAGGTTACACGTTTGAGGAAGGAGAACATTTGGATTGTGGATTCAGGTTGCTCACGCCACATGACTGGTAACAAAGATTGGTTCTCCTCCCTCTCTTTTGTGTCACGTGTAGAGAATGTTACTTTTGCCGATAATTCTTCAACTCCTATAATTTCTAAGGGTTCGGTTAGAGTAAATGATCACTACACTTTGAAGGACGTGGCACTTGTCAAAAATTTGAAATACAACTTGCTTTCTGTTGCACAATTGCTAGATGAAAATCTAGAAATTATTTTCAATAAAAACTGTTGCAAAGTTGTAGGTTCAAATAGTGAGCTTATTTTTAACATGTCTCATTTTGGAAGAGTTTTTAAAGCTTATTTTGATATGTCTTCCTATAAGCATAGGTGTCTAGTTGCTAATGATTCGAAGGACTTATATTTTTGGCATCGTAGACTTGGTCACGTAGGCTTTGATCACCTAACGCGTGTTAGTGCTCTTGATCGCATACGTGGGCTGCCTAAGCTCAAAGTGGACAAAGGAATTGTGTGCTCTTCTTGTAGACATGCTAAGATGGTTGCAGGTTCACATACTCCTCTCACAATGATCATGACAACTGAACCATGTCAACTTTTGCATCTTGACACCGTAGGACCTTCACGTGTTCAATCATTCGGAGGTAAATGGTATGTTCTTGTGATTGTTGATGATTATTCTAGATACTCTTGGGTTTACTTTATGGCATCTAAGAATGAAGTTTTTAGTCACTTTAGAACTTTATTTCTTAGATTATCAATTGATCACCCAGGATCATTAAAAGCAATTAGAAGTGATAATGGAATTGAATTTAAAAATTAATCTTTTGATCACTTTTGTGCTGAAAATAGAATAGATCATCAATTCTCTTCACCATATGTACCTCAACAAAACGGTGTTGTAGAAAGAAAGAATAGAACCTTAGTTGAGATGGCTAGGACTATGCTTGATGAATATCAAACTCCTAGGAAATTTTGGGCTGATGCGTTAGCAACCGCTTGTTATGTCTCAAATCGTGTTTTCTTGCGTGCTAAGCTTGGTAAAACACCATATGAGCTTCGGTTTGGATATAGGCCTAGTGTTACACACTTTCGGGTCTTTGGTTGCAAATTCTTTGTTAAGAAACATGGTAATCTTGATAAATTTGAACCTAGATCCATTGATAGCATGTTTCTTGGTTATCCATCTCATACTAGAGGCTATCGTGTGCTTTTACTTGACAATAACAAAATTGTGGAGACTTGTGAAGTGTCTTTTGATGAAGCTAGCCCAGGTACTAGCTCCGGTGTTGCAGTACCAGATCCGTATCCTCAGGGGGAGGGTATTTTTGAAGATGAAGAAGAGCCGGTGATACTGCCTGGTAGTTCCAAAGTTGACACGTGTCCAGCTCCGAACATTGAACAAGCTCCGGCTATCACCTATGCTGGTCCTGATTGTCCACAAGTCACAAACTCATCAATCTATGATGAACCTAATGAAGAAGAAGCTTGTGAGACATTTGTTCCCCTACGTTTTTACAAAGATCATCCCCCACAACAGATGATTGGAAGCTTGCACGAACGAGTCACACGGTCCAGGTTTTGCGATCCAAACTCTCATGCTCATTCTGCTTTTGTTGCTTCTTTTGAACCCAAAGATATATCACACGCACTCACTAATGAATCTTGGATTATTGCCAAGCAAGAAGAGTTAGAAAATTTTTAAAGAAATAATGTTTGGAAACTTGTACCTCCACCTCAAGGTCACACGTTAATTGAAACTAAATGGGTATATAAAAATAAACAAAGTGAGGATGGGGTTGTGGTTAGGAATAAGGCTAGGTTGGGTGCTCAAGGTTTCACTCAAGTTGAAGGTCTAGATTTTGATGAAACTTTTGCTCCTGTCGCTAGATTAGAAGCCATAAGAATTTTGTTAGCTTTTGCAGCATCTAAAGGTTTTAAGCTATATCAAATGGATGTTAAAAGTGCTTTTCTTAATGGCTACATAGATGAGGAGGTTTATGTCAAACAACCACCGGGTTTTGAAAATCCAGATTTTCCTAATCATGTTTACAAACTGTCCAAAGCCTTATATGGTCTCAAACAAGCCCCTAGAGCATGGTATGATAGGTTAAAAACATTCTTACTTGAAATGGGGTTTACCATGGGCAAGGTTGATAAAACTCTTTTTGTGCTTAAACATGGCGATGACTCATTATTCGTTCAAGTGTATGTGGATGATATTATCTTTGGTTGTGCTTCTCATGATCTTGTGTCCAAGTTTTCAGCAATGATGAGTTCCGAATTTGAAATGAGTATGTTGGGTGAACTCACTTACTTTTTGGGGCTGCAAATCAAGCAAACCAAGGAGGGTACCTTTGTGCATCAAACGAAGTATACCAAAGACCTCCTAAGGCGCTTCAACATGGACAAAAGCAAGCCTCTTCGGACACCAATGAGAACAGCAACAACACTTGAACTTGATGAAGATGGTGAACCCATGGATCAAAAAGAATATAGAAGCATGATTGGATCACTTTTGTACCTCACGACATCAAGACCGGATATACAATTCAGCGTATGTCTTTGTGCACGGTTTCAAGCTTCCCCACGTGTTTCACATCGTCAAGCCGTCAAAAGGATTCTCAGGTACTGACATGGAACTCAAGAATTTGGCATTTTTCTTCCTTCTTCCTCAACCGTTACTTTGAAAGCTTTTTCGGATGCTGATTTTGGGGGTTGTAGGATTGATAGGAAAAATACTTCCAGTGCTTGTCATTTTCTTGGTAATTCTCTTGTTGCTTGGTCCTCTAGAAAACAAAATTCAGTTGCACAATCCACAGCCGAATCTGAATATGTAGCTGCTGCTAGTGCTTGCTCACAAATTCTTTAGATTGTTCAGACACTATGGGGTTGATCTAGATAGTGACGATGGCGATGCAAGAAGCATTATGAGATCCGGATTGGGTGATGGCGATGCAAGAAGAGCTCAACAATTTTGAAAGAAATCAAGTGTGGGAGCTCGTGAAGAGGCGAAATGCAAATGTTGTGGGCGCCAAGTGGGTGTTCTACAACAAACAAGATGAGCACGGGTTGGTGATAAGGAACAAAGCATGAATTGTTGCCAAGGGGTACTCACAAGTCAAAGGTTTGGATTTCGATGAAACTTTTGCTCCCGTAGCTAGGCTTGAATCAATTCGTATATCACTTGCCTTTGCTACTCATCATGATTTTAAAATATACCAAATGGACGTCACCGAAGTGTTTATGCAACACTTTCCCTGGATCTGCTAAGGAGCAGCCCGTGAAGGTTCTTGTTCAGCGGGACTTAGGCATCAATCAAGTGTGCGAGCGCATGAGAGAGTATGAGATGGTGGTTTTTACGTGGTTCGGGCCACAAGGAGCGTAACACACTACTCCACGATGGATTGTATTGCTAGTGGGTGTGTATGTGTGTGTGTGTGTCAGAGATTCGATGTTCGTCCTTTGTAACGGTGGTGGTCCGGTCCTCTTATAGTCAAGGTTGGACGCCTTACAAGTGGGGTCTGGGGCCCGACAGGTGGTTTCGGGGCGCTTATCCTAAAGATCTAAGGCTTCTTGTGTAAGCTTGCTGTGACCATGGCAGTGAAGACTCGCCGTCTTGCCGCCTCTCTTGTCAGTAGCCCACGCGCCATTGCTGACAATGGCAGAAGTTGTCCCGTCAGCTTGTCTTGTTGCCGCAAGCTACCCACTTGGCTGAGTGGGATAGGCCTGCAACGCCTTCACTGTGATGCGATTGGTCATAGCGGTCTCTGACCGTTGGCGTGCTCCGTTTTGTGCACTGGAGGTGGGTGCGCGTCTTCAATGCTTGACTTGGGTAGGGCGCACCATCCCTTAACTCCCGCATCTTACTGTCTGAAGCAAGCTGCGGGACATGTGGCGGCGTCGGGGCTGACCCCTGCTGGGGAGGTCAGCCCCAGTCCTTCGTGACGCGTGGCAGCCCCGGGGCTCTTCAGGGGACGTGGCAGCTCTGGGCTCTTCCCTGTGGGGGGTGCTAGGTCTGGCGCTCCGAGCCACATGGCTGCACCGGAGCTCTCCCCCAAGGTTGGGTGAGGTCTCATCCCTACGCGTGTGTCTCGAGAGCCCGCCTCACCGGAGGGGCCGAATCCCATCTTCAAGGCCCACGTGGCAGTACTGGAGCTCGATCATGAGGGAGGTCGAGGTCTGGGTACCTTCAGGACACGTGGCGCCTCCTGACGTGCCTCGGTGTCTTCATCCTGTGTGCGTGGGTACCCCATCTGCAGGGTACCGACAGACGTCAAGAGTGCATTTCTCAATGGTCCAATTAAAGAAGAGGTGTATGTGGAGCAACCTGCGGCCTTCGAAGATCAAGACTTTCCCAACCATGTCTACAAATTGTGTAAGGCTTTCTATGGCATCAAACAAGCTCCTAGAGCTTGGTATGAGTGCCTTAGAGACTTTCTAACTCAAAATTGTTTCAAAACTGGGAAGGTCGACTATACTCTATTCACTAAGCATTTCAATGATGATTTGGTTGTGTGACAAATATATGTCGATGAAATTATATTTGGCTCTACTAACAAAACTTTTTGTGATGAGTTTTCTAAGATTATGACTGAAAGGTTTGAGATGTCGATGATGGGGGAGTTGAAGTTCTTCCTAGGATTTCAAGTGAAGCAACTCAAGGAAGGCACATTCATTAGCCAAACGAAGTATATACAAGACATACTCAAGAAGTTTGACCGGGACACCAAAGCCATCAAGACTCCCATGGGAAACAATGGGCACCTCCACCTTAATGAAGATGGTCCAAGTGTGGACCAAAAGGTATATCGATCCATGATAGATTCGTTGCTTTATTTATGTGCATCTAGGCCCGATATAATGCTAAGTGTTTGTATGTGTGCTCGATTCCAAGTTGCTCCCAAGGTGTGTCATTTGACCGCCGTAAAGAGAATTCTTAGATACTTGGTTCACACTCCAAGCCCAGGACTTTGGTACGCTAAGGGCTCCAAGTTCAATCTCATTGGATATTCTGATGCGGATTATGCGGGGTGCAAAGTCGATAAGAAGAGTAACTATGGGACTTGCCATTCTTGGGTAGGTCCCTAGTGTCTTGGTCCTCAAAGAAACAAAATTACATTGCTCTCTCCATAGCTGAAGCGGAGTATGTCACAGCCGAAAGTTGTTGTGCACAACTTCTTTGGATGCTGCAAACTCTTAGGGACTATGGCATAAACTTGCATCATATCCCTCTCCTATTTGACAATGAGAGTGCCATCAAAATAGCCCCCAATCCAGTTGAGCAATCAAGGACCAAGCACGTTGATATCCGCCACCACTTCTTGAGGGATCACTCCATCAAAGGAGACATAGTGATTTCACATGTGAGAATCGAAAAACAATTGGCCGATATCTTCACCAAGGCCTTAAATGAGAAAAGATTTTGTGAACTTAGGAGTGATCTCAATATCGTAGATTCTCGAAATATGGCTTACTTGTATTTGCTTCAAAATTCACGCCCCCCTCAATTTTCTACAAAACTATTTGAAATTATTGGAGATTTGTGAACTTTGGTCATAGTTTGGTTGTTGATTGCTTGCTGGCCATATTTGCAAATATCTTTTGTGAAAACTTGTCCATCATGTCCAATATATTTGACCTCTGCTCAAAATTCTAGTTGGACACTGCAGCTAATCAGGGGGAGTCGAAGAAGTCTGACCCGTAAGTTAGACATGTCCGACTCAATCAGACATGTCCGACCTCTGAGTCATACAAGTTCGACATGGGTCAGTTATGTTTCGGGAGACTGTCAGACTTTTCCAACTTTTGTATCGGACAAGTTCGATGTGGGATGTCTGAGGCCCCCAAAAGAGAATGACGGGTCCTCTTCTCTCTCTCCCCTCACTTCAACTCTCTCAATCGTGTTCATATTCCCCCCTCTCAAAATCTTCATTGATTTTGAGATTCTTGCAATGAGTGAGTGAGGTCAATCTATTCCAAGACTTGAGGATCAGCAACCCATTCGATCCTCTTCGCTCCCCCATCTTTTAAAGGTATCTTCTCCATTTTTTTCTTGATTCTTTTGGATCTTGCGACAAGTTGGTGCATTCTTGGCAGCGAAATTGCTCACTAGCATGATTAACAACTTGTGGTACAATCTTGTTGGTAGATAAATTGATTTATTTAATTTAGATAAAAGTTAGGGTTAAAACTGTACAGGTGCGATATGTCCAACATCTGTATTGGACAAGTTCGATGCAGTATGTCGAAGAAGTCTGACTCATAAGTCAGACATGTCCAAATCAGTCAGACATGTCCGACCCTTGAGTCAGACAAGTTTGATCCTATATAGAATTAACCTCTTAACTTCTATACAAACTATCAGTCAATGATTCTATCCCTCTTGCTTTGTCTCTTACCTATCCTTTATGTCTCTCTCTAGCCATGGCTCGTGAAAATCAAGGTGCAAAGAGAGGCAAGCAAGTCGTCGATAATGAAGCATCAACTCAGGCCCTGAAGAGAGTCAAGCAGATTGTTTGTCGTACCAACTCCCCTCAGACGGCCATTGTTGTCTCGGGAGGCTCTAGTGGTGGTGCTCAAGCTGCTCAAAAGGATGTTGAGATTGGACCCTTGGTAGTTCGCTCACCGGTAGTCGACCCTCATCGTCTGGCAGACAGGATCAACTACTGAAGGAACCTTTCGGATACTCAACATCAAAGAGATGTGAAGTGCTATGATATGCCTAGGGTTGGGAGAGACCCTCGCTTCTGGAGCTACTTTCACATGGATTACTATCGGTTCGTGCTACCGACAAAGATAAATTCAGTGACTGATATGCAATGGATTGACTTGTAGGCAGTACAACAGAAGAGAGATGTCCTATTTTCTGAGGTCAAGGACACTTGTCAGTATAATGGAGTAAAGGACATCATGGGGCTGCAATACCCATGGAATGTCGAAGTCATTCTTCAGTTCTATGCCACCATATTCTATTGGACAGACAAGAATGGTTTCACCTGGATGACCAATGGGGAAAAATACTCTATCAACTATGAAGATTTTGCTACCATATTGGGTATGGGGCACTGTTTGAGGCATCCATTGAAGATCCATGAGGAGCTCTTGTGACTACTGAGGAGATGATGCACTTCTACTCAGAGGGGTACCCTGTTCAGTCTCCTCACATCCACGGGCTATGACCTTTCCATGCAGTGCTTACTCGTTTCACCCGAAAGACGATAGCCCCTAAAGACAGATATGCCAACTATATTAATCACAACAGCCGCTATCATCAAACTCCTTGCCAACCAACAGAAGTTCAATACTTTTGACTACATATATGAGGAGATTTACATTGCTTCTGAGACTCCCGTCAGGGCTTGTTGCAATGCCCAATACATCACGAAGCTTATCGAGATAGTTTTTGGCAGGAGATTTGTGAAGGATGTGGTGCATAGGACTCTAGTGCCTCAGAAGCCTTCAAAGCTTCATCATCCTGTGAGAGCATTTTCGGCACCGTCTCAGCCTAGATCACCAAGGAGGCGCTCAGCTCAGCCTCCTCCTCCTGTGCCACATCAGCTCTCTTGTTCTTCTGGACTATTAAAGATTCTCAAAGCTATGTTCTCGGTGTGCCACTCCACTCAGATATCAGTTCAGAAGTTAGCAAAGTGGACTAAGAGGGACCTCGCATCTATTAGAGAGCAGCTCCAGCTGCCCCTAGTGGCAGATGGCAGCGAGGATGAAGAGCCCGCGGAATATCCTGAGTTGTCTACGTCAAAGCTTGCCTTCTTCTCAGGGACAGGTGCGACATCTAGTGCACCCGCAGCTGCTTGTTCTGGTGTTGATGAAGATGATGAAGAAAGCGAGTATGAAGAGGAACAAGAGAGTGGAAGTTATGAAGAGAGCGACGATGAGTAGATACTAGGGCTCTCTTAGCTTTTCTTCTTTTTGGTGCCTTGATGCCAAAGGGGGAGAAGTATCTTAGCTATGGACATGGACATGTACTTATCTATTTTGTTGTGTTTGTGTGAACATTTTTAGCTTGTCATTCTACTGATGAGGCTTGCGATGCTTGTGCTAGATTCATGTTATGAATGCTTTAGTTTGATTCACTTGCTTTCATATAATGCATCACAATATCATTCACACAAAATTCATGTAGGCACACCACGAGTATTGAGAGTATATGAGCTCATTTAAACATGTCTTAATCGAAAGCTCATAGACTCTTGATACTCAAAATCAAAAATTTTATTTAATTGTTGGAAGCTTTAATTGGTTGTCATCAATCACCAAAAAAAGGGGGAGATTGAAAGTGCATATAGGTCCCTTGTGGGTTTTGGTTCATTAATGACAAATAATTAAAGAGCTAATGAGTTTGGTTGAGTTCGTGCAGAAAATTTAGTACAAAGTGAAATTCACGAAAAAAAAAGAGAAAAGGCGTGAAAAGTGGAGTAGAAATAAGTTTTCTATTTGTCCTTGAGTCATAATAAAATCCGTACTATTAGGAAGGACACGACGCGTGGAAACTTAGTGAGTCAAATGGGGGCTCAACCTCTTGGGTAGGTTTTAGGAAAACTCTTAGTGTCAGGGTCGGACTTGTCTGACACCTTGGGTCGGATAAGTCCGAAAACTCTCTGGTGGATTTCAGACATGTCTGAATCTGTTTGTCGGACATGTTCAAAATACCTTTGTTGGTATTTAGACATGTCTAAAGTGGGTCGGACATGTCCGAGGTACTTGACTTAGAAAATTTTCTAAGTGTCTGAAACTGGAAATTGCAGACAAGTCTGAATCATCTATGTTCTAATTCAGACATGTCCGAAGTAGGTCAGACAAGTTCGAGGTAGACTTTTCTGACTTGGTGCCTCGGATTAGTCTGAGGTTAAAAGTCTCTCCTTGCTGGTCAGACTTGTCTAAGAGTAGTCAGACTTGTCCGACGCAGCTTTTGTGCGCAGATTCAAATCAAAGTGGTTAGCCGTACTGTCTGATGTCAGTAGGTCGGACATGTCTGAGGTTATGTCAGACTTGTACGACATGGGCTGTCACCTAACGGGTAAAAACACTTTTGGAGTATAAATAGCTAGGGATTTCATCACCAAACCAAGTCTAACCCTACACAAACTCTCAGAGCCGCCTCAAACCCTCAAGACAACCTCATTCTTTGTTCTTCACCCTATTGAGCCCAAATCCAATGTTTTTGGAGAAGAATGAAGGAGTGATTGTGAGACTTGGCAAGAGAAGTTCATAGGTGGTTGAGCAACGTTTGATTCGCTGAGTTTCTTCATGATTTCGTGTTTGTTACTCTTGGGGTTCTCCCCTAGACGGTTAGGCGTCGCCCCGTGATTTCTCGTATGATTTCTTGATTCAGAGAAGTTTGTAATCTCTTGTGATAGTGGAGCATCCAAGACTTGACCCTTGGGACATCTTGGCGAGATTGGGGCTGTTAGGTCGGGTCCTTCGTGGACTCCTCCACGAGGATATAGGTTTCTTTGTGAAGTCGAACCTCGGGAGAAAAATACCTTGTCCCTTGTCTTCATTTTCATTTCCACAAAGTTTTTACTTTCTAGTGATCATCTAGGTTTACTTTGTTTCTAGCACTTAATCTTGTTTCCAACAACTACTAGAACTGCTAGGACATATTTTCATTCATTAGATTGCACAAAAACTTCCTTTTTGTAGTTTCCTGTCGATTCAGTCGGACTTATACGAGCTGAGTCAGACTTGTCCGGCTTCAGTCAGACAAGTCCGATTTCCAGTCAGACAAGTCCGACTTGTATTGACAGGACAATTTTTAATTAAGTCTAGATTTTTGATTATTGCTTATCACCCCCCCTCTAAACTACTTTCACACATTGTATAAATTGGTCCTGCCAAGAGGACCGAGTTCACAATGATTAAACGTCCGGCCTGATTGAGAAATCTTGATGTGACTGAAAGCTTCCTTTCCATTTTGTTCAGCATACCATCATAGTGACAGACATTGGCCTTATTTAGACCTAGGGGCAGTCCCAGGTACGAGATTGGGAATCCTGTAGCTGACAACCAAAGACACCAGCCAGATGTATGGCATTGGTGCTATCTGTATTGATAGGTACAATACAAGATTTGTTATAATTAACTTGCAAACCAGTTGATTGGGAGAAGGCATGTAGAATTCCTTTGATGTAAAAGAGTTTATTTTTCGAAGCTTTCATTAATGTGTCATCCGCGTATTGAATGATTGGAAAGTCTTGAGTTGAGGAATTTGGAATCGATTTAGTAAAAACCTCCAATTCTGCAGCTTTGTTCATTATGTATTGCAATAGTTCAGCTCCCAGAACAAAGAGTAAAGGAGATAGGGGTCACCTTGTCAGACTCCCCGCTTGCAGGTGAAGGGTTTGCCTGGTATGCTATTGAGCAAGATGGCACTGGAGCATATAGGAACTTTTACAGAGGCACAACCGTGTATCTTGTAACGCATTACAAGACCATATAGGGCCAAAGTGAACAACATGCTGGTTGGACACAAAATTATTATCCTGATTACAACAAACACTGTGAATGTACCCAAAGATATGCTCCATGGAAAATGTTCGGGACTACTATTCTTATACCCTTTGTTGCAAGTTTAATCGTCATTTTCATTATTTGCGTGATTCACCCATACTCCTCCAAGGGGCGAGCTTCATGTGCTAGTGGTTTTAGCATGACCTTGGCCGGCTGGCTCTCACATGAAGTCTTTAACCGCCTTTCTATGAGCTGTTCTCATTTAATTGTCAAAACAAAGTTATGATTTCTGATAAATAACTTAATTGGAATCACAATTGGGAACTTAGTTAAGGCTGCTAGTTACGAGATTTCAGGACTTGGTGATGAAGCTTCATGTGATTTTCATTTTCGAAGTCGATAGACACAAGGTTAAAGCGATATCCGGAGCACATTCTGCTCTCCTCTTGTTGCTCTGTGGATTAAGTTATGTCTATTTCCTTATTTTAGGTAGGTAATTTTACAAGTGATGGTACTCGAGCATACAGGAAAGTTTACTAAGGCACAACCATGTATCTTGCAACGCATTACGAGACTGTATAGGGCCAAAGTGAAAAACATGCTGGTTGGACAGGTAATTTTTCTCCTGATTACAACAAACACGGCGAATGTACAGAGATATGCTCCACGAAAAATGTTTGCAACTATTGTGTTTATACTCCTTGTTGCAAGTTTAATTGTCATTTTACCCTCCAAAAATAAGATTTGTGATTTTCTCCCAACTTTTCAAACTAAAGCTAAAGTATACGTTACTCCATTGTGAGTTGTTAACAGTGTTAAAGATGATGAAAGAAAAGAGAAAAATACCCTTATAATATTATCCATACTTTTTATTTGTCTTTTAATAGTCACGTTAACAAATTATACAGATTAAAATCACAAACACAGTTTAAAAATCACAAAGACAATTCTATCTTTTTTAGGGCCTGTTTGGAACCACTAAAACTAATACTTAGCAGCTAAAAATTAGTTTTAGAGGTTCCAAACCCCCATCTAATAGCATGACTAAAAATTAGCTAACCCCTAGCTAATAGTTATTTCATTAACTGCTCCACACCAGCTAATATCAGCTAATAGTTGCCTAAAGTCCAAATTACCCCTCCCTCTCTCCCTCATATGTCCCAATCCTCTCTTTCCACCTACTACTGATGCATCGTGGGGGTGCCGCCCGTGGAACCCGACGCCGTCGCCCGTGGAACCCGCCTCCGTCGGCCCGACACCGGCGGCCGCCGGCGACGCGGCGCCGCCTCCCAACCCGCGCCCCCGCCCTCTGCCCCGTTGCCGTCCGCGTCCCTGCCCTATGCCTCGTCGTCCGGACGGTCCGCGTCCCCACCCTTCTCCGCCGTTGCCCGGACGGTTCGCGGCCCCGCCCTCTGCCCCGTCTCCCCCGTCGCCCGGACGGTACGCGCCGCCGCCCCTCTTCCAAGTTTGCTCAGTCGACCGGTCCAGAAGGCTTTGCAGTCTCGTCCCATCGTATCCAATGGTAAAACAAACGAAAATAATAGCTCCGTCTCGACACACCAGCCGAGCCTGGTTCCGTGGATCGACCGCTGGCTAACTAGTGGCTAGGCGCGCCGGCCGGGCCTGTTCCATGGATCGGATGGATATCAAATGAGGGGTATGACATTCAAATGTACTATTGACCACATTAGTTTTAGAGGTTCCAAACACCATTCAACTAATAATTAGCTAGCTAATAATTAATTGGGTCAATACAGCTAATAGATTGTTAGCTAGCTAATTATTAGTTTTAGTGGTTCCAAACAGACCCTTATTATATTTAACATTGCTAACAATCATAACAAAGTAGAGGTATATTTTGCCTTTGTTTTAAAAAACAAAGGTAAACTTACATACCCAAATTTGCAAGGGTAAATGACAATTGAATTTGCTATCAAGGGTATATAACACGATAGCCCTGAAATGTTTACATAGAACCATGCTACAGCAAGTACGGTATCACTGCAGACAAGAAGCCATTTGGATTCATGGACACCACTGGCAGCCTAATACAGATGACCAATTAATGCCAGCCTGCCCGGGCCTGAGGCCTTGCTCCCAGACCGGCGGGGGTTCCATCCCCGCACTCGCACCCTGGACGCTGCTGGCACCGGCGGAATTTAAAAAAAAAAATTCCAGCCTACCTGCCTAAATATATTGTAGCCTACCTGTCTATTTCTCAGTCAATGTAGTAGATGAGATAGCCACAGACCATCTTTACCACAGATGATACCGTATTTTGACCTAACTCACATCATCTCTTTTGAATTTGTAACATTTGGAAAGGAGAAAAAAAAATGAACACTAGCAGATAACAAGACGCGAGTGCATAAGAAATTAAGATACAACAAAACTTTGTATCAAGTAGTCCTCTGCAGTTCAGGTGGAAGTCGCACATCTTGCATTGCCGAATTTGATTCCACGTGGTGTTGCAGTTCCAACAGTTCTTCCTTGGTGTATTTTATCCTTTCATCTGTTCAGATCAAGAGGCAAACTGGATGTTAGTGTTTGTAAAATGGCGGCTCAAACAAACTAAACGCCTAGTTTAGTTGGTTAAGAGCATGGATGTACACCCTGACCCCCAAAGTTCATGTCATCTTTGACATGAATTTGGATGCTTTTTTCTTCTCAACTAAAAGCCACCTAGTTCCTCCAAGGTGGTCAAGCTTTTTTAAAAACGATAGCTCAAACGAGGCTGTACCCATAATTGTAGAAACCAGAGAATGTTTAAGTATTCTCACCTACAATGCTGGAATAAAAAGGCCTACTTGGGCCAGCCATACTGTTTGTAACTTTTGCTTTTACCAGTTGAGATTTTCTAGATTTATGAAGTTGAGAAGTTCCAACATGATTTCTGTTGAGTTCCTGCATGAGTTCATGCTTTACTTCAATTTTAGGATGACTCCTACAGAATGCTGATATAGCTTCTCCTGTTAAGATCCAGCAGCCTCTCAAATCCAACATGCATAGCTTTGCAGGTGGGGCAAACTGTAGAAGCCCAGAGCTGGACAATATATTCCCACAGAACCCAAGATGTACCAAATTTGAGGCAGAGGACAGGGCATGCAAGGCAGGATCAGACAAGAAATCACTTCTCAGGTACAAAAATTTCAATGCTGTGATAGATGCCAAGGGAGGTATGACTTCAGCTAATAGATGTGTGCCCTCCAGATTCAGGCTCTCAAGGTATCTGAGATTCTCAAACTCAGACATCGACAATATTCTCTCCACAGTTACTTCAGTATGAGCAAACCCTGCATAATATAAAATTGAGTCTTTTTAAGACAGAGAAGAGTGGTGTAAAGAAACATATTTAGTATGAGGACAACCTTTGACACACGTGTGGCTTAAATCAATCATTCTCAGCAAAGGCATCACACCGACATATAGTAGTGCGGAATCATCGATTTTTGTATGAGCTAAAGAAAGTGAAACCATATTTGGAACTGTGCCTGCCAAAATACATAATGCTTGAGAAGTTATTCCAGTATCCTTAAGGCTCAAAATTTTCAAGTTCTCTCCAATTCTTGCAACATGTTCAATTGCATCATCAGTTATTCCGCTGGAGCCAAGGTCCAGATGCACCAGATTTTTCATCTTTTCTATGAAAGACAGGTTGCTTAAACAACAACGACACAGGTCCAAGTATAGAAGCGAGCTTGCTTGGATGCTACATAATATTTCATCGATATTGTCAAACGAAGCTGCAGAGACAATAAGGGTTTCCAGAGGTACGGGGAGTTTGGAATCCTCATCACAGATAGAATTAATTTTGCAGTTGCTCATATTTAGACTTTGCATGGTAAGAGGAAGCGTTAAGTGAGTGACATATGTCCACGAAAGATTCAAGAATCTCAATCTTGTAAAGGCCTTGAGGACAGGAGCTCCTTCATCCGTAGTTTCACTGCCCCAAATATCAAGATGTTCTAGTTGTGTCAGTACCTAGACAGATACAATAAATTACTGCTCTGGCACATGTTATTCATAAGAAATCAGCAAGCAACGAACAGTTCACAGTCAATGGAGGATTTTCAAAGGCTTCTCTACTAAAAATAATTCCCTAGTCCCTACCACATCACAAGGAAACTATGTTAGGATTTTTAGGAAAATACCATATTACAAGGAACTATTTTATGTATTGTAGGATAGCTTTGGTTCATAACTCCAGATTCTGTCTCTACCCTTCGATTGCATAGTTCATCATGAATAATACTATGTCGTATTCTACTAAAACAGATGAAAATAAAATGCAACGTTAGTTGATTAGTCAATAGATACAACAGCAATTAACTTCATGTAAGAAAGAAAATATAATGAGCATGATGCTTACAACCTATCACAATACAGTACTACCGTAGCAACAAAAAACTGTTGACAATAAAGACTATACAGTATACACCTGTAAAGACCGTAAAGCTTTATCTGTCATACGAATTCCACCCAAATCTAGCAAATGCAGATTTTTAAGTGAAGCAATTGCCATCACTCCATTGTCAGTTAAGCCAGTTTCCGATAAGTGCAGTTTCTCCAAGCTCTCAATGGTCACTATATGTTTGATGCCAGCATCAGAGATCTTTGAGCACCTTGACAAATCCAACTCTATCAACGTGTTCATGCCTAAAGCATCAGAAACATTTCGTTCCAATCAAACTTACGACCATGTACAGGATCATAACGAATAGATACTCTAGAAAAATCAATTCAGTACCGTACCGGAGAGAGCCCAGACGGCAGGATTGGTGACGTTCTTGCAATCGGCGAGCTTGAGGACCCTCAGGTAACGGAAGGAGCCGAGGTAAGCCAGCCACTCGGAGTCCACGGCGACGAAGCCGCTGAGGTCGACCTCCTCCACCGAGCGCTGGAACACCCTGCCCACGGTGACGCGAAACAAGATTCATCATTTCGCCCCATGCGCGACACGAGGCACAGAAAGCCCTCCGAGATCCACCAGCGCAAGGTGGTGTTCATGTATGATGCCATCGTCGGAAGAGACGGGTGGGGGCTTACTCGAGGAGGGAAGGGAAAAGGAGGCGGCGACCCGCGAGGCGTTGCAGCAGCGCGTTGGCCAGCGGCGCGGGGAGGCGCTCCAGGGAGCGGCGCTGCCGGCGCCAGACCTCGACGGTGGCGGCGCTGCGCGCTGCGGCGTCGATGCAGCGGTCCAGCAGCCTCGTATCGCCGCCGGTGGCGGAGGCGGCGGCCGCCATGGACGGGAGGGACGCCAGAGGAAATGATGGGATCCGAACTCGCGAGTCGTCGTTGGTCGTTGCAGGCACCACGACATCGAAGACCATCTTTCTTTTGCTCTTTCTGTATCGGATAGTCAGTAGCCCCTCAACCATGGTTAGGGAGACATTTGCAATTCTTATCCCTAACGATTTAGTTAATTTTTTGAATTAAATGTGACAATCTTTTAAAAAAGAATAGAGTACTTTTCAAGATATAACTCATCGTAATACTATTATAATAAATTTCAATTTGCTCGTTACCATCAGGATGTTATTTTAAAACTCATAGTCTATTGACAGCAAATAAAATAGGAAATGACAGAAATAATATCATATCACCCATTTGCTTGAAAAATAGAAAAATAAATAAAAAATAGACATCCTCACATGCATCCATAAGACAACATGCCTTGTGAGTCTGTACGTGCGAATGTCTATTTTTTCATTTTCCCCATTTTCCCATTTTTTCTATTTTTTGTATGTTTTCTCTGTTGTTTAAGCAAACGACAGATCCGAGGGTATTTCTGCTAGTGCGGTGAATTTTATCTTTTTTTTTCATTTTTTTCTATTTTCCCTATTTTTTCCTTATATTTCAAGTAAATGAGAGATATGCGCGTATTTCTATCATCGTGTGTTATGGCTGTCAAAAAAAAAACTATCAGTTCTAAAATAACGTCCCGATGGTAAAGAGCTAATCAAACTCTATTATATTGGTATTCTCACAAGTTGCATGTTGGAAATGGTATTTTGACGAAGCCTAGCGTTAGGATTGCAGAATTCAAATTTATCATTCTTAGGTGACTACTTAACCTTTAAATTTCTAAACCAAATATTTAACATCCTTACCTTTGTAAAATTGTCTAATTAATCTCTAATCTGTTTTTGCAGGGTGTTTGCCATAGTGACGGTTGATGCGACTTTTTTTGCATGTCTCTGCTTTATTGAGCGCTACTGTCGTCCTCCAATGAGAAATTATTAGCAAGGACCCAAACTGATACTCACTAAGCATATATCCAACAATGAAACCTAAAATGAAGATACATTTGTCTGTTTGAGGTGCGTTGAGATGTGTATAACCTACCCAAAAATGAAGACCTCCAACAGGTACTCTATTTTGGGCCATGTCCAACCGTTTTTAGGGAAAAATAGTTTTACCAAGAGGTGAAAGACTGACGACGCATGGGTAGGACAAGATGCGGTGTGAGAGCAGGGACGCTGGAATGCGCATGGCGTGGGGCGGTGAGGCGGACAACGCACGGGGCGAGGCATGACAGAATGAGGGGGCAGAGACACATGCATGGGTGCGTCGTGACGTGGCAGGGACCAGAGCACATCTGGGAGAAGAGGGTGATGCGGGGCAGTAAGTGACGCAACGTCGCTCAGACATAGGTGTGGCGTGGAGTGAGGGAATGTCGCGGCGGGGAGAAGACGTCGAGGTTGGAGGACGACGAGCGGGGAGGACGGCACACACGCCAGGGAGGGACGTGGCATGAAGAAGATGGGAGACGTCTGGGAGAAGACGGCGAGGCGGGGAGGATGACGCACAGGCAGGACATTGTGCAGTGCAGCAATAGTTGCCGCACACGATGAGTGCACGTCGTGACAGGGAGTTGTGCGTGGTGCGATGAGGAGAAGACGGTGAGGCGCATGGTTAAGATGCAATGCAACGCGAGATAAGAGGAGGGGCGCAGACATAGACATGGTGTGGCACAGCGGGGACCTGAGAGATGTGTGTGGCGAGAAGAGGCGGGGCGCAATGCGTGGAGAAGAAGAAGTCAAGGCAGGGAGGACGGCGCACGGGGCACAAAGCAAGGAGGAGAGAAGAGGCAGCGGGGAGAAGGAGGCAAGGCGGAGAGCAGGGCGTGGTGCAGCAAGCTCGAGGAAAATGGGATGGCATGGTACAGGCTCTAGTGCTCGATAGTTTGGCGTGAAAGGTGATGGCTGAAGGGGAATAGGAGAGCCAGAAGGTGGACCCGAGCTGAAAGGTAGATGGGGATAGTGATGGACGTGGAAGGAGGATGAAAGATAGTTGGAATGGATCATGTCCTTGGGTCTCTATTTTTGGATAAGGAATCAACAACTGCCGACAACGGAATTTGTGTGCGACAATGCTGTTGGAATGGGCGATTAAGATGGCAGTGTCATGGGCATAGATGGCTAGCGGGTAGCAAAAGTTAACAGCCAGACGTGAAAAAAAAAACTACTATCACTGTTACAATAAGCCTCATCACAAGCGGCTCCAAACCTATTATCACATACGGCTTTTAAAACCGCCTGAAACGAAGAGTCTGTGATAGTCCGCAATTTCACAGGCGGAGAAGTGAAACCGCCTGTGAAGACTAATTATCATAGGCGGTTCTTCACTTAGGCTAGCCGCCTGTGAAGACAGATTATCCTAAGCGGTTCTTTACTTAGGCTAGCTGTCTGTGAAAATACTTTATCACAGACGGGTCGTGCAGCATATATAACCGTCTGTGATAAACGTCTTATCACAGACGGTTATTGAAGCATAACTAACGGCATATGATAATAAGTCTTCACAGGCGGGTATTGAAGTATAACTAACCGCCAATGATAATGTGTCTTCACAGGCGGGTTTTGAAGCATAACTAACCGTCTATGATAATGTGTTTTCACAGACGGATTTTGAAGCATAACTAACCATCTGTGATAATGTGTTTTCCCAGTCGAGTATTGAAGCATAACTAACCGTCAATGATAATGTTTCTTCACAGACGGTTATTGAAGCATAACTAACCGTCAATAATAATGGTGTTATCACAGACGGAGTTTACCTATATCAGCCGTCTGTGAAGACCCTTTAACGCAGCCGGTTTCTACCATAACAGTCATCGCCTGTGAAAATTTAGTTATCACAGATGTTTCTTTACTTGTATCTAGCCGCCTGTGATAATTGTTTTTCACAGCCATGCCTAGCCGTTGGTTAATAACTGCCTGTGATAAGGTATAACCTATGCAGTACTACTGCTGTTATTTCTAATTTCCAGGTCAATTCAATATAATCACAGAACAAAAAACAACAATATCATCACAGAACAAAAGTCAACAATATTATCATCACAGAAGTCAATTTCACTAAAACAATATATATATGTACGAGTTACAAATACAATTCATCTCAAAGTTTACAAGTTTTCACTAAAAACTGTTTAAATTGGCATAGTCGCAAAGTTCTGGCACATCAGCTGCTGAACCATTCTTATCAAAGAACTTCCACTTTTTGTGCAAAATTTCGCGACGTATGAACTGAACGAGTTCAGAAGCAATCCTGTCGGCTCCTCCATCAGGAATACTTCTACAAACCGGCCATTCTTCGTTCAGATTCTTCTTATGCTGCAATATAACAAATAACAAGGTTTAGAATGTGTTGGTTTGAACAATCTCAAAGTATAGATCAAAGTGAGAGTATGCAAAAATTTAGTTGGTATTTTTGGAGCAGTTGTACTATGAGCAATTGAATTTTGAAGTTGGAATCAAAATATGAAAATAATGTTTCTGGTAATATTGAACAGCAGAGAATATAAGCATTAAACTATGCTAGTTACAATGAAAATGAAACACAAAAGTAAGAAAATAAGGTATCGACATTAAGGATAACTTACATCCTCACGATTGACTCTATATACGCTGGCGGTCCGAAGATGCTCGCATACATAATACCCGCATAAGACACTCCCAGCAGGCTGCTTCGGACAAGCATAAAAAGTTTTAATGTCCAATGCATTCGTATTAGGAGGTCTCTGACCGCCAAGCTCCACGTAGAACTGCCAAGCGCTGTAATACAAGAAATGTCATATAAAACTTGTCAACACATTCTAAATGTGCGTAAATTAAAATTATTGAATAAATGTACTTTTTCAAAATGGAAAGGAAATCTTTGTAACGATCTGGTGGGTAATCGGCCGAGTCCAAGACTGTTGCCATTCCCTGCGTTGGCTTGATGAAGATCATTATGTAGTGATTACTGCAAACATACAAACACACGTGTTAACAATTACCAATAATTGCTATTTCAATATCATGTGTCGAACTTACTCGAAGTGGTACGGAGCCTTTACGAGGTCCTTGCCGTCTCTGACAAAGTTAAACATCGCATGTCCTATGTAAGCTGCAACTTCTGTCTTTCTATCCTTCTTAAGTTTTGCAATTGCTCTTTCAAAATCTTTTTTTTCATGTGTTTGTACTGGCTTGATTCTCGATTCGCCTGGACGTCGAATAGCGACTTTGCAATCCTAGTAGGGTCAAGGATACCTGTCTTGCGCGCCAACTTTTCATTATCCATGTATTGCAACCTATTGAAGAAGTCCAGAATTGTTATAATCTCATGAAATGTGTATGCGTATAGTAAGAAAAGCAAATACAAAATATTAGAGCACTTACAAGCACCAGACGAGCAGCAGGTTGATATCGAGCATGCCCCGATGAAAAGGGAAAGCAGCTCTTCAAATAAAATGACTCGTTTATCTACTCCAGTGCTCCAGAATGCTTCTTTTGGAATACAAAATGTGACGCACTCAAGACCAAATTTTGTGCTGGCAGTGATGTACCACTCATGCATTCTTCTGAGCTGGACGGGTTGTTTGCTAAGTTGTACGGATGTCATGAACGGCTTCCCATTCTCAAATTTAGGAGGAACATCCTCAAGCTTGTATACTGTAACTCCTGGTTTAACTAAAGCCGTCTGCCGATTATACATGACACCGTCTTCTTCCCACTCCTCGATATCTTCTAATGCTGGCTCATGAGAAGAATGAGATGCACTCGATTTTCTAATATTTTCCTTCATAGCTTCCAAATACTTTGACACTTCTGATGAAGGTTTATTAATTTCGTATGAGCTAACTTTGATAGGCACTGATGATCGAGAAGTAGTCGTCGGAAGTTGGACACTGGCTTGTTGTTGAACCTGTTGTTCAACTGATTGCTCTTTACTCCCAGCGGTTGGCTCTAGTACTACTTCAAGTTGTTGCTCAACTAGTTGCTCTTTACTAGCAACAGCTTGCTCTGGTACTGCTTGAAGTTGTTGTCCAACTTGTTGCTCTTGGATATCATCCTTGCTGAGACATAGGGGGAGTGGATCTTCCCGGACTGAGAGTGGATCTTCATGCACTTTCGCCTTAGAAGATGGGGTTGCAGTATTTGGAGATGCGACGGGGCTAGAAATTGGCTCATCGTCCAACGAGATATCGCGTCGGTGCTAAAGGATTAATTGGTTGACAGCGTGCCCCAAAGTCGCGATCCCCTCAGGTGTGACGTGGTCTATTTCATAATCTTCATAATCATTATCAATGATCTGAAGAACTTGCACCACAGAATAATACAACAGAAGTGGATTCCCGTTGAAGTCACGATCAGGCTTTGCCATAGTAGTGGCAACCTGTTTGGTTTTGTTCCCTGCTCTGCCTATCGGGACAAGAAGACGACAAGATTTGTCGTTAGCAATATCATCGACAGGGAACTTATGGGCTGACCCTGAGCCTGGCACGGAACCAACGCTGCTAGGGTAGGCAGTTGGAGATACTAATTGCTCCTTTTGCACTGGAACCATCATTGTACTCGGTGCCACTAATTGTCCTGATTGTCTAAGTTGTTCCATTATTTCTTGCATATTTTCTTTGACCTTTTGAGCAATCGTTTCATCAAGTGTTTTCTTAAACTTCTCACGTCTTCTATATGTGTCTTTATCTTTAGGGAAACCATCTAGCCAAGACATTTGAGAAGAGACCGCTCGAACCCGTCCGCTGTGTTCAGGGTTTCCTAAGATAGCGGTAAGTTGGTCATTCTCCCCCTTCGGCTTGAAGAGACCCTTCTATTGCTTTTCAATTACTTCTTTCATTTTATCCTCTACTTCATTCAGAGAGTCGGGCTTTTCAAGTTTGCCCTCGCTGGTCAAACCTGACCGAGCAAAGACCCAGCGTTGAGTTCGCTCATCGCACCCTTCTAATGGGTGAGGAATGCCCTTACTGGTAATTTCGTCTAATATCTTATTCCATTTCTGGACTTTGGGGCCATATCCAGCAGACCCCAAGCGATGATGGTATTTGTTCTTCTTTGCAAGCTCTGACCTAGTTGCACTTAGAGCTTTAGCATCAGGTGTGCTCTTTTGACGAACAAACTCTGCGCCGTAAAAACGCAACCCTGGAGAATTTATATCGACGCCGCAAGGCTGTTGAATTTCCCCTGCGCCGCGCTGCCGCTCCGCCGCCCAGCCCATACTGTCGCGCCGCCGCTCAACCCCGCACCGCCACTTCTCCACCCAGCCGGCCCACCGTGCTGACGCCTCCCCACCGTGCTGACGCCTCTGCAAGGTAAATGTTGTTTCCTTACTTTTTCTTTGTATATTTTCATTAGCTGATAAGCTGTTAGTTTTGTGTGTTCTGGTATATGGATTCTGTCCTTTTGCATGTGTAAGGAATGTATGGATTGTGTTCTGGTATATTGATGTATGGACTATATGGATTGTTTCCTTTTTGTACCTATTATGTGACATGAATATGATGTTTAATTAATAGATGCTATTGTAATATATATAAGATGCATCTGGGCCTGTTTCCCGATATAACAGACTGGATCCCACCCAGGCCTAGCCCATGCTGCTGGGCCTGTTTCCCCCTTTGACTCCGCCCGCCTCAAGACGTCGCCCGTCTCCTACATTAGTCGCCCTAATCATACTTGTTATGTCTCTGTAAATTCATTTTATAGAAGACCTTTAGAGAATATTTGTGGCCAAATTTTGTAAATCTGACAAAAATTCTATTATTGAAGCATGAACCGTCGAGCGTGGATGTATAACATGCCAAGACCAGATCCTATTACATTCGTAATGTTGCAAATTTTATTGAAGCATCCAAGAGACATGCAAAGTTGCAAAAGATAGATGACATATTATGTCCATGTATTGATTGCGAAAATAAGATTGCTTGGACGGATACTATAGTAATCCAATCTCATTTGGTGAAAAGAGGTTTCAAAAATAACTACACAATATGGACAGAGCATGGTGAGTTAGATACACATGATGTGGATAAAGATGATGAGAGAGGCTCAGATGATGATAATGTTCATATCGATGATGGTAGTGACAATCAAGCTGGTGATGATGATGATGAGTTCGATTGTGAGGAGATGTTGCGTCACATTGAACCACATGTACTGACTTCTATGGGAGCAAGCAAAGGATTAAGTAAAATGGAGACATTGCAGAATGCGACGACAAAGCTTTTATATGATGAATCAAACGGTTGTGATAAAGAGTTTACTACATTGTGTGCAGTCTTATAACTACTAAAGTTGAAAGCTACGCACGGATGGTCCGATTGTAGTTTCTCTGATCTTTTGAATCTTCTGGCAGAAATTCTTCCAAATCCAAATAAACTGCCCAGAAGCACTTATAAAGCGAAGAAACTTCTTTGCCCGATGGCACTAGGTGTGACAAAAATACACGCTTGTGTGAACCATTGTATTCTGTATCGCAAAGAGCATGAGCTCGCAACTAGATGTCCCATTTGTGGTGTCAGTAGATACAAGAAGGACTACAATCACCAGTATGTTACCAACATGAAAAAGACTCAGAAGAATAAGAAGTTTATTATTGGTCCTGAAGGTGACGATGACGATACTTCTGGCGATGCAGACAGGAAGAATAAGAGAAAAATTCCTGCATTGGTGATGTGGTACCTTCCGGTAATTGATCGCTTGAAGCGTTTGTTCTCAAACCCTAGGGAGGCTGAACTTATGCGTTGGCATTCCGAGCAACGCAAGAAGAATGAAAAACATATACGACACCCTGGTGATGCAACGCAGTGGAAAAATTTTGATATTCAGTATCCAGAATTTGCGAAGGAAATCAGAAATGTGAGGTTTGCCTTGGGTACAGATGGAATGAATCCGTTTGGTGAAAAAAGGAGCATACACAGCACATGGCCCGTGGTCTTAACTATGTACAACCTACCGACGTGGTTGTGTCACAAAAGGAAATATATCTTATTATCTGTTCTTATCCAAGGTCCGAAACAACCCGGCATCGAAATTGATGTGTTATTGGAACCTTTAATGGAAGATATGGCGAAATTGTGGAATGAAGGGGTACGTACATGGGATGAGTACAAGCGGGAGTATTTCACGCTAAGAGCAATGATATTCGTTACCGTGCATGATTATCTCGGACTGTTTACATTATCGGGACAAATGAAAGGGAAGAAAGGTTGTGTTAGGTGTGTGGATAGAACTGGATTTCTATACCTCACTTCATACAGAAAGACGATGTACATAAGACATCGACGGTTCTTGACAGATACACACAAGTATAGGAAGATGAAAGAACAATTTGATAACAAAATCGAAAAAGATACTGCACCGAAACCTTACAGTGGAAAACTTGTGTTTGAAATGGTCAAGAACATTCATATTGCTTTCGGTAAGGGAAAAAAGAGTAAAGGAATTAAGAGAAAGAAAAGTACATCTTCGGATGATACAACTGACATGGCTTTCAAGAAACAATCAATTTTTTTTCAAGTATCTTCCGTATTGGAAGAATCTGGAATTTTGCCATAGTATTGATTTGATGCACGTTACAAAGAATGTATTTGACAGCATCATTGGGACCTTGCTGGACATGCCGAGGAAAACAAAGGATGGATTAAATTCACGTATGGACCTAGTAAATCTTGATTTGAGACCAGAGCTTCATCCAGTAGAAAAGGCGAACGGGAAGCATTACCTTCCCCCAGCCAGCTACAACTTGACGCTAGAAGAGAAAAAAGCAATTTGTGAATGCTTGCGTGGGATCAAAGTGCCCACAAGTTTCTCATCCAATATCCGCAAACTAGTCTCGATGAAAGACTTGTCTTTATTCGGTTATAATTCTCACGACTGTCACATGATGATGACAGTTTTCCTTGCCATTGCAATAAGAGTAATCAAACCTGAGCATATAAAAGTTGTCATCACACGTTTGTGTTACTTCTTCAATGCAATATCGCAAAAGGTGATAGCACGTGAAGATTTAGACTATCTAAAAACATACATCGTCGAGACAATGTGCAAGCTTGAGATGTGTTTCCCACCTTTGGGCTCTTCACCTCGCCCCAAGGTGGACCCAGGGGCCACTGTCGGTACCATGCAGACTGGGTACCCACACACACAGGATGAAGACACTGAGGCACTTCCGGAGGTGCCACGTGTCCCGAAGGTAACCAGACCTCAGCCTCCCTCAAGATCGAGCTCCGGTACTACCACGTGGGCCTTGAAGATGGGACTCGATCTGTCCGGTGAGGTGGGCTCCTCAGATGCCACATGTAGGGACAAGACCTCACCCAACCTTGGGGGAGAGCTCTGGTGCAGCCATGTGGCTCGGAGCGCCAGGCCTAGCACCCCCCACAGGGAAGGGCTCGGAGCTGCCACGTCCCCTGAAGAGCCCCAGGGCTGCCACGCGTCAGCTGTAACACCCTCATTTTCATGCATCATGCCCTACATGCATCATTAAACATGTATAACATTAATCCACATAAAAAGGAATAAGTTTAAAATGAATTTAGAGTTTAACTGCACTTAAGAATTCTGGAAAGTGCGGACTAGTCCGATTTCTCTCTGGCTTCAAACGGACTCGTCCGTTTTTCCTGCGAACTAGTTTGTTTTTCCCTCTGGACACTTTCAGACTTGTCTGGTCTTGTGCGGACTAGTTTGGTGTTCCAAAACCCTTGAAAAATTCTCTAAGTCCCTGGACTTGTCTGGACTAGTCCGGTGTTCCAGCGGACTTGTTTGTTCTTCCCTCTGACAAAAGCCAGACTTGCCCGATTTTAAATCAGACTTGTCTGTTTTTCCCCTCTGGATAAGATCAAACTTGTTCGATATCTCTCTGATCAACTTTGGACTAGTCCGGCCCTTTTCGCACTTGTCCAATAAATCACGACTCCGAGTTGATATTTTGTTTCACGACTTGTTTCTTGGGTTTCACATTAAGTGGGCCTAGGGACATCGTACCTAACTCTTTAGAGCCCATGTGGGACTCTAGACCGGCCTCTACTCACCCCCAAACTCGAAATCCATCTAACCCTAGCCTCCACCTCTATATAAACAACCTCACCCCTTGACTTGACATCTGTTTGCTACTTTTCACCACAACCCAAACCCTAGCTTGTGGATAGACGCCACCAAGGAGGGAGAAAGAGATCTAGAGCAAGAAGAAGAAGAGGAGGAAACGAAAGATGATCAAGATCTCCATCAACTTTGCGTTCTTCGTCAACAATTCACCATCAAGTTGTTCATCAACCCTAGATCGTCAAGATCCAAGTGTTACCTCGAAGATCCTTGATTCTTTGGAGTCCTAGACACCTGGTATACCTTCTATTCTCTTTTCCTTACATGAATCCAAACCCCAAATCTCCAAATTCATGTCGATCTAGAAACCCTAATATGCTGTTCTCGCGCAGTGCAGACTTGTCCGACCTCCTGCGGACTTGTCTGATCTTCCTGGTTAAATTGTTTTGAATTAATTCTAAAATTAGATCTAATCAACTCCAAACCTATATACACTTGTTAAAAGCCGTTAGAACTAGTTAGTAATCATTAAAAGCAACTTATTAACAAGTTCCACCTTACATTTGCATTAATCATGCATGTCATGTCATATTGAGTAATAATTGTGCACTATTTGATTGTAATTCTTGTCTTGTATGTTTATTGTACGGGTTAGACATATTTGCGCTAGAGAGTTCCACAGAGGATCTAGCATCAGTTTCGCATACCAAACAATAACAATAGGTTCATTCATTGATTCCGAGCAGGTTGGCCCTATCGGGTTAGGAACCAAGAGTTTGAAGGCTTTGTCCCGAACCAATCCCAAGAGCAAGGAAAGTGTCCTTGAAGCATATTGATCCTGTTTTTAGAATAAATGTTTTGTTTGCAAAACTGCATGCTTGTGTCAATTTGATGGGAATCCTATGATAGGAAGTTTATTGGATCTATTTGACCACCCTTGTCACCTGGAATTCATGGTAGAGAGTCGAGAAGGGCTTTTTACCTTTTTGATTCGCTTAATTAATTAGGATGAGAAAACAATTATACTATTTAATTATGCATTGATGAAATTATGCTTAACATGAACTGGTTAATATGATGTGGTAATGGGTGATCTAAGCAAGCCTGGTATGTGGATGGGTTGGATGTTATGGTGGTTTTGCTTACTTTAGATCTAAGGACCGGTTCATGCGAGAATAAGCCAGGACTACAGTGCCACCACGAGGCCAAGTATGGATGCGGCGTAGCTGATTAATAAGGGCTTTGCCAGTGCTATTTGGACCATTAAGAATGCTCGGGGAAGGGGTAGTCGGATTGGGTTTGTTGATGATTGGTGGGACTACCCTCAGATCCGAATGGCTCAAGAGGGGGCCCTTGGTTGAAAATGTGCGTAGTTTGAGGCATCGCCATAGATGAAACCTCAGTGGGGTCTAAATAGGCTAGTAATCCCTTTGTTAAGTCTATTTTGTGATCCCTTGGCCATACACCAAAGGAAGTGTAATTGGCATAAGGGAGGTTCTTTAGTCACCGACGGGTGATGAAATCACAAACACGTGGGTAAAGTGGTACAACCTCTGCAGAGTGTCTAATAAAACTATCATGATAGCCGTGCTACCAGTTATGAGTGCCTAGACTACCTACATGATTAAAGGGTACTTGGTATTGGGATGATTTTTGGGAAGGTTATGGTTTGGTACTGGTTATGGGATGGTATTATGGTTTGTGGCAGTGGTTATGGTTAACGGTAATGAGAAATATGGAATTTGGATGATAGTAATGAAATATGGACTGATATTATGAGAAATACATGGTTTATGATGGGTTTACTTCACATACATACAATATACTGCTTTTCAAATGTTTTAATGTACTTTTCAGCACTTAGCCATTATTATATTCATCATTTGAATCAGCTACATGTAATACTTTCCACACTTGCTGAGTACGACATGTACTCACCCTTGCAATTCCCCCACCAACAGTTGCAGGTCAGGATTTGAAGTTTAACGATGATAATTCAGAGTTCTAGGTCGTGTCTACCGTCAGCTTTGCCTGTGGAGTGTTGGAGCTGCGCTATCCCTTTTGCTTAGTTTCTTATTAGTCTATTTCCACTGCATTAGTTGAAACTTGTCATTAATGTTCATTAGTGCTTGTATTCGAGGATAATATGGTTTGTATTATAAAAGTGCTTAATTAATCTTGTTATGTGGTAATTTTCTGTATATCCTTTTGTGAATGCACTCGTGTATGTGTGTTGAACGTCCTGGGCACACATATGCATTCACTTGGTTCATCTTCGGAACTAGGTGTCACAAATTGGTATCAGAGCCACAGGTTGACCGTAGGATGCAACCTAGATAGAATGGACACCTTAGAGCACATAAGAGCACTCAAGAATCAATGTGTTTTCATTTGGTGTGTTGTTTGCTATATATTGTTTGCTGGTGTGCTTAATAGAGGATTTTGGGATGCTTTAGCATTGCCATGTTCACGTAGGCTAGTGTAGGTAGTTGCTTAGTTTTATATCCCTTGATGCATATAGTTGGGGATGTTTCTAAATTCTTATCTTTTGGTTTTCTTCAGATGGTGAGGACTCGCAACCAGAGGGATGGCAATGATGAGGAGGAGAACAATGGAGCACCTCAGAATAACCATGGACAAGGACCTGCTCATGGAGGTATCAACATTGAGCAGCTTTTGGCTATGCAGAACCAGCTCATGCAGACTATGATACAGACTATGGGACAGCTGCAGGCTGGTAACATCAACAATCAACCCCACATGCCTCCACCGCCACCCCCGCCTCCACATAACCGGTTGGAAGAGTTTATGAGGACTAGACCGCCAACCTTTGCTCAAGCTGCTGACCCTATGGATGTAGATGATTGGCTCAAGTCCGTGGAGTTCCGTTCTCATTATGTGCCGGAGGGAATTATGGTTTTGAAGAGGCAAGAATTTGAGAACCTGAGGCAAGGAAGACCGGTTGTCGGTGAATACCTCAATAGCTTCACTCAACTCTCAAGATATGCACTTGAGGATGTGAGCCGGGACAGCCAGAAGCAATATTTGTTCATGAGAGGCTTGAACAACGAAATCCAAGTACAGTTGCTGAATTGTGACTATGCCAATTTCAAGAAGCTTGTGGACAAAGCAATTGTTGTGGAGAACAAAGTCCGTGAGATGGAGCAAGACAACAAGAGGAAGGCGCCATATCAAGGACAACAACAAGGAAGTAATGTGCGCCCTTGCTTTGCACCACCTAATGCGCCATATTACAACTCCTCTGCTGTTGCACATCGCCCTGGATTTGCATCACACCCGACTCAGTTTCTGCAGCAGCACCCTGTTATGCAAGCACGTAGGCCTCCAATGCATTTTGCACCTTGTGCTAATTTCCCTGGTGCAAATGTTCAGATTCAAGCTCGCCCCAATAATTCTGGTGGAGTAAATAAGTGCTATACTTGTGGAGAGGCTGGACACTTTGCGCATCAATGTCCTAAGTCAGGCCTTGGTCAAGGAAGCAATGCATCGAGGCAAAACCCAAGACCCAATGGAGGACAGCCGCAAGGGAATCGTGGACAGCAGAATTTTGCCCGTGGCAATGTGAACGATGTCTCTACGGAGGATGCTCAACAAGCGGATGATGTGGTAATTAGTATGTTTCTCGCCAACTCCAACCAGATGACTATGTTATTTGAATCTGGAGCATCACATTCATTCATTGCATCAAAATATGTTGCCAAGTATAGTTGCCTATCTCTCATATGAAGTTTACTCTATTGGTTAAGTCTCCTGGAGGAGAGATGAGGACAAATATAGTATGTCCAAAAGTAAGCTTTAGGATAAGGGGGTTAGACTTCTCCGCCAATCTCATTGTCTTGGATTCTCAAGGATTGGACATTATACTTGGTATGGACTGGCTGAGGAAGCACCATGGAGTCATTGAGTGTGCCACGAAGACAGTGGAGTTGACCAATGAGGAAGGGATCAGAGTAGAATTTGAAGCATCTCAACATGCACCGAAGCAATTGGAGCTGAATCATATGGACGGTACCGCAATTGAGGAGATTCCAGTGGTGTGTGAATTTTTGGATGTTTTTTCCGGACGAGTTGCCAGGTATGCCACCTGTTCGAGACATTGAGTTTGTTATTGATTTAATACCTGGAACTGCACCTATAGCTATGAGGCCGTATAAGATGCCTCCTAAGGAATTAGCGGAGCTCAATAAGCAGATTCAAGAGCAACTAGAGAAGGGTTTTATTCACCCCAACTCTTCACCTTGGGGACCGCCCGTTCTATTTGTGGATAAGAAGGATGCGTGGATTATCGAGCTCTCAACGAGGTGACAATCAAGAACAAGTACACCTTGCCCCATATAGAAGACTTGTTTGATTAGATGAAGGGTGCTTGTGTCTTCTTTAAGATTTATTTGAGGTCGAGATACTTTCAATTGAAGATTAGACTATCAGACATACCCAGGACGGCTTTTAGAACACGGTATGGATCTTATGAGTACACCATGATGTCCTTTGGATTGACCAATTCACCTGCGTACTTTATGTACCTCATGAATAAGGTCTTCATGGAGTACCTGGATAAGTTTGTTGTGGTGTTCATTGATGACATTATGATATACTCGAAGGATGAGAAGGAACATGAGGGACACTTGAGGCTTACATTGCAGAAATTGAGGGAGCATCAATTGTACACCAAGTTCAACAAGTGTAAGTTTTGGTTGAGAGAAGTATCGTTTTTGGGTCATATCATTTCTGGAGGAGGAGTTTCGGTTGACCCTGGAAAGGTGAGGGACGTGTTGAAATGGGAACCTCCGCAAAACGTAAAGGAAATAAGGAGTTTTCTTGGGACGGCCGGATATTACTGTAGGTTCATCAAGGACATATCCAAGATAGCCAAGCCAATGACGGAATTGATAATGAAGGGAAAGGCTTTCCGATAGACTGAAGCGTGTCAAAATAGTTTTGAGGAGCTAAAGAAGATGCTAACTACAGCCCCAGTTTTGGTTTTGCCGGATGTAAGCAAAAGTTTTGACATATATTGTGATGCATCGAGACAAGGACTTGGATGTGTGCTCATGCAAGAAGGTCAAGTGGTCGCCTATGCAACAAAAGACAATTGAATAAACATGAGCACAATTAACCAACACATGATTTGGAGCTTGCAGCTGTGGTACACGCATTAAAGATCTGGAGACACTATATCCTTGGACATAGGTGTGAAGTTTATACGGATCACAAGAGCCTTAAGTATATTTCACACAAACGGATCTGAATTTGAGGCAACGAAGATGGTTGGAGCTCATCAAGGATTATGATTCGGGGATCAACTATCATCTGGGAAAAGCCAATGTAGTGGCCGATGCTTTGAGCAGGAAGGGAGTAAGTCATCAACTAACAGTTCGAGAGTTACCATCCAAGTTATGTAAGGAATTTAAACGGTTGAATCTCGGATTTTTAAATGAGATGGGGATGATGGAGTTAAATCCGACCTTGGAGCAAAAAATTTGAGAGGGTCAAACAAAGGATGAGGAAATCCAAGAGATCAAAGAAAGAACCCAAGAAGGAAGAGAATTCAGATTTGATGAGGACGAACATGGTACCTTATGGCTCGGAAAAAGGATTGTCGTGCCTAATGTGAAGCATATCCGGGAGACAATACTAAAGGTGACACATGAATCACCATATTCGTTTCACCCCAGTTGTACGAAGATGTACAAGGACTTGAAGACATGTTATTGGTGGGCTAGCATGAAGAAGGACATAGCTGAATATGTAGCATTGTGTGATGTGTGCCAACGAGTCAAGGCGGAACACCAAAGGCGAGCCAGATTATTGCAGCCATTGAAGATCCCGGAATGGAAGTGGGAAGAGATCGGCATGGACTGTATAGTTGCTTTACCGCATAGCCAGTCCTGTTATGACTCAATTTGGGTAGTTGTGGATCGTTTAACCAAGTCAGCTCATTTTGTTCCTGTAAAGACCACCTATACCACCGAACCTAGCAGAATTGTATATGGAGCACATTGTGTGTCGACACGGAGTAACAAAGAAGATAGTATCGGATAGAGGTTCTCAATTTACCTCCATATTCTGGCACAAATTGCACGAAGCATTGGGAACAAGGTTAAATTTTAGTTCAGCATATCACCCTCAAACGGATGGACAAACTGAGAGGACCAATCAAATTTTGGAGGACATGTTAGGAGCTTGTGCTTTAAAGCATGGGAAAAGTTGGGACAAGAGCTTGCCATATGCAGAGTTCTCATACAACAATAGTTACCAAGCAAGCTTGAAGATGTCACCTTATGAAGCACTATATGGAAGAAAGTGTAGAACACCTCTATTCTGGAATGAGATAGGAGAAACTCAAGTATTTGGTCCGGATGTGTTGCAAGAAGCTGAGAAACAAGTTCAGATTATTCGGGAGAACTTGAGGGCCGCTCAATCAAGGCAAAAGGGCTATGCAGACAATAGGAGAAGGAAACTAGCCTTTGAAGTAGAGGATTTCGTATACCTAAAGGTGTCACCAATGAGAGGTCATAAGAGGTTTAATACAAGAGGCAAGCTAGCACCTCGATACATTGGGCCATTCAAGATTTTGGACAAAAGAGGAGAAATAGTGTATAAGTTGGAGAAGCCAGCTCATCTTTCAGATGTCCACGATGTTTTTCATGTGTCCCATCTCAAGAAGTGCTTGAGAGTACCAGAAGAACAAGTGCCAATGGAAGATTTGGAACTAGAGGAAGATTTGACTTATGCCAAACAACAGGTCAAAATCTTGGAAACCAAGGAGAGAGTCACGAGGAAAAAGATTATTAGATGGTGCAAAGTTCAGTGGAAGCATCACATAGAAAAAGAAGCAACTTGGGAGATAGAAGATGATCTCAAGAAGGAATTTCCATATCTCTTCTCTTCCACGTCGAATCTCGAGGGCGAGATCCATTTTAAGGGGGGTAGGTTTGTAACACCCTCATTTTCATGCATCATGCCATGCATCCATCATTAAACATGTCTAACATTAATCCACATAAAAAGGAATAAGATTAAAATGAATTTAGAGTTTAACCGCACTTAAGAATTCTGGAAAGTGCGGACTAGTCCGATTTTGGTGCGAACTAGTCCGATTTTGGTGCGAACTAGTGCGGACTAGTCTATTTTTCCCTCTGGACACATTCGTACTTGTCCGATCTTGTGCAGACTAGTCCAGTGTTCCAAAACCCTTGAAAAATTCGCTAAGTCCCTGGACTTGTCCGGTGTTCCAGCGGACTTGTCCTTTCATCCCTCTGACTAAAGTCGGACTTGTCCGATTTTAGACCAGACTTGTCTATTTTTCCCCTCTGGATAAGATCGGACTTGTCCGATGTCCAGAGAGGACTTGTCCGATATCTCTCTAATCGACTTCGGGCTAGTGCCCTTTTCGGACTTGTCCAATAAATCGCGACTCCGAGTTGATCTTTTGTTTCGTGACTTGTTTCTTGGGTTTCACGTTAAGTGGCCCTAGGAACGTCGTGCCTAACTCTTTAGAGCCGATGTGGGACTCTAAATGGGCCTCTACTCACCCCCAAACTCGAAATCCATCTAACCCTAGCCTCCACCTCTATATAAACAACCCCACCCCTTGAATTGACATCTATTGCCACTTTTCCACCACACCCAAACCAAAGCTCGTGGATAGCCGCCACCAAGGTGGGAGAAGGAGATCTAGAGAAAGAAGAAGAAGAGGAGGAAACGAAAGAGGATCAAGATCTCCATCAACTTTGCATTTTTCGTCAACAATTCACCATCAAGTTCTTCATCAATGCTAGATCGTCAAGATCCAAGTGTTACCACCAAGATCCTTGATTCTTTGGAGTCCTAGACACCTGGTATACCTTCTATTCTCTTTTACTTACGTGAATTCAAACCCCAAATCTCCAAATTCACGTCGATCTAGAAAACCCTAATCTGCTGTTCTCGCGTAGTGCGGACTTGTCCGGCCTCCTGCGGACTTGTCCGATCTTCCTGGTTAAATTGCGTTGATTTATTCTAAAATTAGATCTAATCAACTCCAAACCTATAGAAACTTGTTAAAATCCATTAGAACTAGTTAGTGATCATTAAAAGCAACTCATTAACAAGTTCCACCTTACATTTGCATTAATCATGCATGTCATGTCGTATTGAGTAATAATTGTGCACCCTTTGATTGTAATTCTTATCTTGAATGTTTATTTTGCGGATTAGACGGATTTGCGCTAGAGAGTGCCGCAGAGGATCTACAACACCAAGAGTTTGAAGGATTTGACCCGAACCAATCCCAAGAGCAAGGCAAGTGTCCTTGAAGCATATTGATCCTGTTTTTAAAATAAATGTTTTGTTTGCAAAACTGCATGCTTGTGTCAATTTGATGGGAATCCTATGATATGAAGTTTACTAGATTTGTTTGACCACCCTTATCACCTGGAATTCACAGTAGAGAGTCGGGAAGGGATTTTTACCTTTTTGCTTCGTTTAATTAATTAGGATGAGAAAACAATTATACTATTTAATTATGCATTGATGAAATTATGGTTAACATGAACTGGTTAATATGATGTGGTACTGGGTGATCTAAGCAAGCGTGGTATGTGGATGGGTTGGATGTTATGGTGGTTTTGCTTGCTTTAGATCTAAGGACCGGATCATGCGAGAATAAGCCAGGACTACAGTGCCACCACGAGGCCAAGTATGGGTGCAGCGTAGCTGATTAATTAGGGCTTTGCCAGTGCTATTTGGACCTTAAGGATGCTCGGAGAAGTGGTAGTCGGATTGGGTTTGTTGATGATTGGTGGGACTACCCTGGAATCCGAATGTCTCAAGAGGGGGCCCTTGGTTGAAGATGTGCTCAGTTGGAGGCATCGCCACCAATGAAACCTCAGTGGGGTCTAAATAGGCTAGTAATCTCTTTCTAAAGGCTATTTTTTGATCTCTTGGCCATACACCAAAGGAAGTGTAAATGGCATAAGGGAGGTTCTTTAGTCACCGACAGGTGATGAAATCACAAACACGTGGGTAAAGTGGTACAACCTCTGCAGAGTGTCTAATAAAACTATCATGATAGCCGTGCTCCCGGTTATGAGTGCCTGGATGACCTACATGATTAGAGGGTACTTGGTATTGGGATAGTTTTTGCGAAGGTTATGGTTTGTTACTGGTTATGGGATGGTATTATGGTTTATGGCAATGCTTATGGTTAAAGGTAATGAAAAATCTGGAATTTGGATGATAGTAATGAAATATGGACTGGTATTATGATAAATACATGGTTTATGATGGTTTTACTTCACATACATACAATATATTACTTTCAAATGTTTTAATGTACTTTTCAGCACTTAGCCATTATTATATTCGTCATTTGAATCAACTACATGTCATACTTTCCACACTTGCTGAGTACGACATGTACTCACCCTTGCAATTCCCCCACCAATAGTTGTAGGTCAGTATTGGGAGTTTAACAATGATAATGCAGAGTTCTAGGCCGTGTCTATAGTCAGCTTTGCCTGTGGAGTGTTGGAGCTGCGCTATCCCTTTTGCTTAGTTGCTTGCATTTGTTGAAACTTGTCATTAATGTTCATTAGTGCTTCTATTCAAGGATAATATGGTTTGTGTTACAAAAGTACTTAATTAATCTTGTTCTGTGGTAATTTTCTGCATATCCTTTTGTGAATGCACTCGTGTATGTGTGTTGAACGTCCTGGGCACACATATGCGTTCACTTGGTTCATTTTCGGAACCGTGTGTCACATCAGCCCAGCAGGGGTGAGCCCCCATGCTACCACGTGTCCCGCAGCTTGCTTCGAACGGTAACATGCGGGAGTTAAGGGATGGTGCACCATGCCCAAGTCAAGCATTGAAGACGTGCACCCACCTTCGACGCACAATGCAAAGCATACCAACGGTTAGAGACCGCCATGTACAATCGCATCATAGTGAAGGCGCTGCAGGCCTATCCCACTCGGCCAAGTGGGTAGCTTGCAGCAACAAAACAGGCTGACGGGACACCTTCTGCCATCATTAGCAACGGCGCATGGGCTACTGACGAGAGAGGCGGCAAGATGGTGAGTCTTCACTGCCACAGTCAGAGCAAGCTACGCGAGAAGCCTTAGATCTTTAGGATAATATTGCCGCGGGACGACCCGTCAGGCCCTAGACCCCACTTGTAAGGCGTCCGGCCTTGACTATAAATGGACCAGACCGCCATCGTTACAAAGGACGAACATCGAATCCCCAACACACACACACAAACGCATACACACCCACTAGCAATACAATCCACCGTGGAGTAGGGTGTTATGCTCCTTGCGGCCTGAACCACGTAAACACCACCATCTCATACTCTCTCATGCGATCACACACTTGATTGAGGCCTAAGCCCTGGCGAACAAGGACCTCCACGGGCCGCTCCTTAGCAGATCCAGGGGAAGTGTCGCATTAACACTTCGACACGTACCATTTACTAGGTGGACATGCTAGCTGAGGAACTAGACCTCCTGTTGCAAGATCAAGAAAGTCATGCCAATGGAGAAATTTTTAGATGATCCAAGCCATGGATATTTACATGATATATGAAAATCAATGGCAACATGGGACACTTTGGGTTTTATTTCCCTAAGACCCATGAGGAGCCTTCATTTACAAACAACTCCAAAGGCCACCACCAATAAGGAGGTCAAGAGTGGAATCAATAAAAATCAAGGAGGCTATGGGAATTTAAATTCAAACAGATATGACTTCAACTGGCCTACCTTGAAGTATCTTGTCCATAGCCAAGGAGAAATCAATGACAACATACCCAAGAAGCAATTGGCCATGGACAATACACTTTCAAATGCATTCAAAATCCAAGGGTCCACAATCACTTGTTGGACTCTACACTTCGACCAAGCCCGTGCTAAACATTTGGCAAAGCGACATTGTGGTTGAAGCATTTCTTGTTTGATTGTAGAGTCTACATGTCGTCATGGCCAAGGAAGCTATTGATCTAAGATCAAGAATGGGTTGAATCAAAAGAACATATTGAAGGTCTAAGCGATACCCCCACAAGTGGACAACCTCATTGCCTTTACGAGGAAATCAATTTATGAGAGGACTCTACCATGTCGTCCATGATGACATTTTAAAAAGAGAATGGTGGAAGAAGGACAAGCCTCACCAAGTTCATGAAAGAATATCTTCAAGAAGGAAAAGTCATCGCGACATCAACAAGTCTCCATTAAGGCGACGAAGAGGTCTGGACAACCATGTGCCCCGCATGCCCAAGCGACAACCAAGGGAGGTTTGGCATGTAAACAAGAGAAGTCATCCACAACTTCATCTGTGGGTATGGATGACACGCAATCATGCTAAATAGGATGGAGGTAAGTCCCACTCACCAGACTTGAAAATTTTTACGAGTCCTTGCCAATAGGTTAATTGGTAGTTATCTCATATTTGATTTTTCAATTGCATATTTTAATTTTTCATCAAATTTGCAATTGCATTTAGCTTGTTTGAACTTTCACACTTGCATGCTGGAAAGTAAAATTTCCAACCAACATAAAACTAAAATTTGAATTAAGGAAGAAATTTATTTGATATGAACTTTGGGCATAACCACTTGAATTTAATTTCCTAATTCAAATGAAAAAGATTTCCTTGATCCTCATTGAATTTGCATGTTGTTTCAAGTTGGACAAGACAATTTCACAAGGGGTTCAATTTGGTTTTGGTTAACGCAAACTATTTTCGGGTTGTTTTGTCTGTTTTTGATTTTACTTCAGCCCAGTGGAAATGTGTAAATAGGTTGTTTGGTAAGAAGAAGGCAATCCTCATCAAGCTCAAAACGCCATCGGGAAGATCCAAATGCATATCCCTCCACCAATCTCGTTTCGAGTTCAAGGTGGAGGAATGCTCAAGATGATGGCTCGATGAAGGAGAAAGATGAAGCTTCACTCATCTTCAAATCCAACCTAAAGTTGGAAATATACATCGAACATGAAGGCTACACTAAAATCACATGGTCGTGAATTTCTCACACAATGACTTTCAACCCTGGACTGCTCTTCAAATGAGGTACGAGTTTAGAATATTCTATTGTTTGAACTGCATTATGATTGAATAATTTTTCTTGCATTGGCGAGGAAGTTTTACACCTCCTCATCATTCAATTCTTATGCATCCTCACGAGAGTAAGTGTTGGCACAACCTTTTGATTTTTTCAATAGGAAGTCACCTTACTTGGAAGAAATTTAAACAAGTAACTAGAATCTCATAAGTATTGCTAATTTGACTTAGTCATTCTCTGCCTAGGTTTAGTAAACAAAGCTTATGGAATAACTTAATGGTTTAATTGGCATGTACCAACCTATGAATAGTGTTGTCCATAATTTTGATTTGAAACACACTCATACATGGATCACTAGATTTCAAATTCCTAGGCAAGACATTAGAAATGTTTTGGAGTATAAAATTGAGAATCTTGTTTGCCATGATTTAAATGATAAATAATTGATCTTGTAAACAGTAAAGATGGTTAGCAAATTCATAGATGAAGGAACACATAGAGTTTACATCTATCACTTGGATTGCTGTGAGTAGGAGCTTTGGAAAATATGCAAATTGATTAACTTATAAGGCTTCACTCTTATATCAATGAATAATACACTTGTTTATGGATGCACTCAAAATTGGGCCCGTTGGATCCTTGTTGTCTTTCTTCCCCGGATGCACAAATGAAATTCGGTCATCTAACCCAAAGTTTCATTTGCACAAGTACCCTAACCATCCCTCTCAGTCCATGAGAGGAAACTTGTAGGGATAATATTTCTATGCAGGCACACAATAAGTCAATCAATGGCTGAAGGCCTTGGAGATTCTATTTCAATATCTCTTGGCCAATGAGTAAACGAGCATGGTTGAAACCTTTCAGAATTTAAACCCAAATGTAAATCATAGTTATACGAGGTCGGAGATTTGACATGGAAACTTTCCATGAGCAACCAATGGGTTACTATAAATAAGCAGGATCCATGTGCTCCCAACTATTCTAAGTACCCATTCAAGCTCAAGGGAGTTTTCACCATCGTTGGATGCACCTTGTTTGTGACGTCTGGTTCCGAAAAATGAACCAAGCTAACGCATATGTGTGCGTAGGATGTTCATCACACATACACAAGTGCATTCACAAAAGAGTATACAGAAAATTACCACAAGACAAGATTAATTAACCAAGTTTTATTAAACAAACCATATTATCCTCGAATACAAGCTCTAATGAATATTAATGACAAGTTCAACTAATGCAGCGGAAATACTCTAATTAAGCAAAATAAACAGCTAGGCAGCATAAGCAATAGGGTAGCGCATCTCCAATCAACATCACAGGCAAAGTTGACGGTAGACACTGCCTAGAACTCTGCATTATCGCCATTAAACTCCCAATCCTGACCTGCAACTGTTGGGGGGATTGCAAGAGTGAGTACATGTTGTACTCAGCAAGTGTGGAAAGTATGACATGTGGTTGATTCAAATGAATACAATAATAATGGCAAAGTGCTGAAAAGTACATAAAAACATTTGAAAAGCAATATATTATGTGTATGTGAAGTAAACCCATCATAATCATAAGTAATATCATAATACTAGTCTGAATTCACTACCATCATCAATAATTCCAGACTCCACCACTTGCCAATAACCATATTCAATACCAAAAATTAATCCATAACCAGCCATAACCATTACCAAACCATAACCATCCCAGAACACCATCCCAATACTAAGTTCCCTCTAATCATGGAAGTTGTCCAGGTGCTCATAACCGGGAGCATGACTATCATGATAGTTTATTAGACTCTGCAGAGTTTATACCACTTTACCCATGTGTTTGTGATTTCATCACCTTTCGGTGACTAAGAACCTCCCTTATGCCCATGACCCGTCGGTCACATTTCACACTTCCATTGGTGTGTGGCCAAGAGATCACAAAATAGCCTTTACAAAGGGATTACTACCCTATTTAGACCCCACTGAGGTTTCACCGGTGGCGATGTCTCCCTCAGAGCACACCTTCAACCAAGGGCCCCCTCTTGAGCCATTCGGATCCCAGGGTAGTCCCACCAATCATCAACAAACCCAATCTGACTACCTCTTCCCCGAGCACCCATAATGGTCCAAATAGCACTGGCAAAGCCCTAATTAATCAGCTACGCCGCACCCATACTTGACCTTGTGGTGGCACTGTAGTTCCTGCTTATTCTCGCATGAACCGGTCCTTAGATCTAAAGCAAGCAAACCACCATACGTCCAACCCATTCACATACCAGGCTTGCTTAGATCACCCATTACCATATCATATTTAACTAGTTCATGTTAACCATAATCTCATCCATGCATAATTAAATTGAGTGGTATAGTTGTTTCCCATCCCTGTTGATTAAGCGAAGCAAAAGGTAAAAAGCCCTTCCCGACTCTCTACCATATATTCCAGGTGACAAGGGTGGTCAAACAAAGCTAGTAAACTTCCTATCATAGGATTCCCATCAAATTGACACAAGCATGCAATTTTGCAAACAAAACATTTATTTTAAAATAGGATCAATATGCTTCAAGGACACTTGCCTTGCTCTTGCTGTTGATTAGGGTCAAAGCCTTCAAACTCTTGGTGTTGTAGATCCTACACGGCACTCTCTAGCGCAAATCCGTCTAATCCGCACAATAAACATACAAGACAAGAAACACAATCAAAGAGTGCACAAATATTACTCAATATGACATGACATGCATGATTAATGCAAATGCATGGTAGAACTTGTTAATAGATTGCTTTTAATGATCACTAACTAGTTCTAATAGCTTTTAGCAGGTCTATACAGGTTTGGATGTGATTAGATCAAATTTTAGAATCAATTCAACACAATTAACAAGGAAGATCAAACTAGTCCGCTAGGGACCGGACAAGTTCGCACTTTGCCAGATCAAGCAATTAGGGTTTTCTAGATCAACATAAATTTGGAGATTAGGTGTTGAATTCACGTAAGGAAAAGATAATAGAAGGTATACCAGGTGTTTAGGACTCCAATGAATCAAGAAACTTTGAGGTAGCACTTGGATCTTTGTGATCTAGGGTTGGTGAAACTTGGAGATGAATTGGTGATGAAGAATGAAACTTGGTGGAGATCTTGATCCTCTTTCGTTTCCTCCTCTTATACTTCTTGCTTGGGATCTTCTCCTCCCTCCTTGATGGTGGCTCTCCACGAACTAGGGTTTGGGTGGGGTGGAAAAGTGGCAAATAGATGTCAAGCAAAGGGGTGGGGTTGTTTATATAGAGGTGGAGGCTAGGGTTAGATGGATTTCGAGTTTGGGATGAGTAGAGGCCGGTCTAGAGTCCCACATGGGCCCTAAAAGAGTTAGGCATGACGTCCCTAGGCCCACTTAACATGAACCCTAAGAAACAAGTCGTAAAACAAAAGATCAACTCAGAGTCGCGAAATATCAGACAAGTTCAAAAAGGACCGGACTAGTCCGAAAATGTCCAGAGAGAAAATCGGACAAGTCTGGCAAAAAATTGGACAAGTCCGAGTTTAGTCAGAGAGGAAATCAGACAAGTCCGCTGGAACACCGGACTAGTCCGGAAAAGTCCAGGGACTTAGCAAATTTTCAAGGATTATTGGAATATCGGACTAGTCCGCACAAAATCGGACAAGTCCGAAAGTTTCCAGAGGCAAAATCGGACTAGTCCGCAGCAAAACGGACAAGTCCATTTTTAGTCAGAGAGAAATCGGACTAGTCGTCAGTAAAATCGGACTAGTCTGCACTTTCCTGCATTTTAAGTGCGGTTTTGCTCCAAATCAATTTTAAACTCGTTCCTCTTTATGTGGGTTAATCTTAAACATGTATATGAGTGCATGCAAGGCATTATGCATGAAAATGAGGGTGTTACAAACCTACCCCCCTTAAAATGAATCTCGCCCTCGAGATTCGACGCGGAAGAGAAGAGATAGGGAAATTCCTTCTTGAGATCATCCTCCAATTCACTACCAGGATTCCGGTTTATTGCGACGAAAAAAATCGTTGCAATAGGTCAAAATTTATCGCGATAGGTTGTTGTCGCAATGAAATAGAACGTCGTGATAACAGCCGTGGCAATAGGTTATTGCGATGACTTGACATCCGTGGCAAATAGTATAGTATTGCAACGACTCCACGTTGGTGGCAAATAGTATGGTATTGCAACGATTTAACGTATTGCGACGAAAATATCGGTGTTGCAACGATGTCACATTCGTGGCAAAAAGTATGGTACCGCAACGACTCCATGTTCGTTGCAAATAGTATGGTATTGCAACGGTTTAACGTAAATGCGACGATTTAACATATTGCAACGAAAATAACGGTGTTGCAATGATGCCACATTCGTGGCAAAAAGTATGGTATTGCAACGACTCCACGTTCGTGGTAAATAGTATGGTATTGCAACGGTTTAACATATTGCGACGATTTAACGTATTGCAACAAAAATAACGGTGTTGCAACGATGCCACATGCGTGGCAAAAAGTATGGTATTGCAACGACTCCACGTTCGTGGCAAATAGTATGGTATTGCAACAGTTTAACGTATTGCAACGATTTAACGTATTGCAACGAATAGTATGTTATTTGCGATGATTTCACATTTGTGGCGATAAGTACGGTATCGCGACGATTTCATACTCGTGGCGAATAGTATGGTATCGCGACATTTTCACATTCGCGGCGAATAGTACGGTGTTGCAACGATTTCACATCCGTAGCAAATAGTACGGTATGAGAACGTTTTTACATTCATGGCGAATAGTATGGTGTTGCAGCGATTTCACATCCGTGGCAAATAGTACAGTATCGCGACGATTTCACACTCGTGGCGAATAATATGGTATCGCGACGTTTTCACATCCGCGGCGAATACTACGGTATCGCGACGATTTCACACTCGTGGTGAATAATATCGTATCGCGACGTTTTCACATTCGTGGCGAATACTACGGTGTTGCAACGATTTCACTTCCGTGGTGAGTAGTACGGTATTGCAACGATTTCACACTCGTGGCGAATAATATGGTATCGCGACGATTTCACAGCCGTGGCCAATAATATGGTAATGCAACGATTCCACGTTCATGGCGAATAGTACGGTATTGCAACGATTTCAAAACCATGACAACAGTATTGTATTGCAATGATATGAAGGTATTAGAAAGCTAGCTGACCTTGAATCGCTCGGACCCAAAATAGTCCATAAGCGCCAACCAATCGGAATCTGCTACTTCAAAAGGCTTGTTTTGTATACGTTCCTCATCGGTCGAATACTTCTTATAGGTGGCATGCAATGTTGATCGCCACCCCTTGTAGCGCTCACCATCAATCTTCAATATTTTTCTTCTGGTATCATCTGTGTCCTCCAAGTCCCAGGCATTCTGTACATTGTATATCACACTGTTATAAACGTACAAGATGGAGGTCGCTAGAAAAAAATACTTATGTGGGGTTTCACAACACTAACCAGAATGTCTCTCACTATATCGCTCTTCTAAGTATCGCCAACCTCTGCCCACTTCCTTACAGCAGCGAGGGGTGCATTTTTTTTGTTGTAATAACCACATCATCGACAAAGTGCCGCTGATTAGGACCAACCGCAGCACCCAACCTATCAGACCACTGAATTTGTAGCTTCCGATTCTGATCATTTGTTCTATTTGCAGATGCTAGATAGCACAATTTAGCAACCTTAAGTCCTTTAGCAATCCCTCTTCCAAACAACTTTCCTTCTGTTAGTGTCATTTAAACGGTAAACGTTTAAAGCAAATTAGCAACTGACCAGGCCTAGTATCATGTATAAATAGTGTGAAAGAAGAAGAAGTCTGATGTTTTACCATCTTCAGGACGAGTGCGGCAAATACGAGCATGGGAACACCGCGTCACAACAACATTTTGCTCCATATTGGGCGATGCATCGACTTTTTGACTTCTTTGTTGCTGTTCATACCCTACAATCAGGCATCAGGCAGTAGTCAGTGGCGCTACAACACCCGTAGTACTGCAGGGGATTATCAGTCCAGCTGCGAAGCAAGCAAGACAGTAGTTGGCGATGCTAGAGAAAGAGAGGGTTCACCGGGTGCTCATCCTCTGCAGTACTGCCGGTTCGGTCTGACCGACATCAGCAGGAGCGCGTCTCGAGGCGAATTGGTGGCAGGGCGAGTCATGGACGTCAGCGGTATTAGCAGTAGAGGATGCAAGATAGATGAGGCGGGCAGCTTGCGACGTTTAACAAAGCTAGGGTTCGGTCTGGCAGTGCAGTGACCACATTTAAGTCAGAGGATCGACGTCTAGATCACACCGGTGATCTCACGTGACTTACGTTTTTACTGCAGGCGATGCAGTAAAGATCCAACGATGTGATTCCGTTGGATCTTTACTGCATCGTGTGCAGTAAAAACATATAAGTCAGGTGATCTGCGTCCATTGATATCACCCCGGAGCAAGTCTCGAGGCTAGGAGGACAGTGTGGCGGATCTAGGAATTAAATTTAGGTGGATTGCATACTGATATTTTGCTCTGCATGTTAGCATCTCGCCCTGAAGTGCTACTAGAACGGATACATGAATATAATCTTGCGTTAATTACCAGACATCAGCAACACATTTGGCAGCGTAAAAAATGGAATTGAGATCATATAAGCAGCAATGAACCCTCATGTACATGTATCTCTAAACTATATGATGCTAACATTTCTTAGTGGACAGGGGTTAATGATATTGGACTATTTTTTCCAGGGTATGCCATGTCATATGGAGCATAGCATATAGATACGCCGTAACGGCCAGGGGTTTGCAGGTGGCGGGGTCATCATGGCACGCGAACGATGGGACGTGGAGATGGAGGGAGACGCGTAGGGGAGGACAGTGAAGTGACCACCAGCAGGGTGTTGGCGCTAGCCGGTGCTGGAGTGACCGGCGGCGACATGGGTTTGCGGGCGGCGGGGTCATCATGACACGCGAAGGATGGGACGTGGCGATGGTCGAGGGAGACGCGTTTCCGAGGACACTAAAGTGAGCAGCAGCAGAGCGTGGTCGCCAGTGCCGGAGTGGCGGCGGCGAGAGAGCCCAGCGTGCGCGTGTAGGCATCAATAAATCATGCCATCACATATACTCACAAGCAGGGCGTGGGCGCCGGCCGTTGCCGGAGTGACCGGCAGTGACAGGGGTTTGCGGGCGGCGGGGTCATCATGACACGCGAAGGATGGGACGTGGCGATGGTGGAGGGAGACGCGTCGGGGAGGACACTGAAGTGAGCAGCAGCAGGGTGTGGTCGCCGGTGATGGAGTGGCCGGCGGCGAGAGAGCCCATCGTGCGTGTGTAGGCATCGATAAATCACTCCATCACATATACTGATTAACTGTTAACTGGGACTAGGAAACTACAATCGCAATGCTATAATATTTAGTAGAGCCCGGCACATATTTATACTTGTAGTACCAGCATGGGATGACGAATCTCAGGGTTCCTGAGCATCAGGTGCTACAATATTCTCTGCATATGATGCAAAGGAATTAACGTGTTATAAATATGTGTATTTTGATAGTAAACACATTTATAGTTATACCAGGTGCTTGTTGCCCATCACGATTACTTGTAGACGACATGACGGTTTGGTGTCTTGTGCCTAAAGTAAAGAGTATATATAGTAAGTAACAGTGATAACGTCAGATTACATGAGGATGTGTATTTTAGATCGGGCGGTGTGGTTGCTATGAACTGAAAATGTTTGTTTTGAACGGAGGAATTAGAAATGAAGGAGTAGGAAAAAAACCGTACAATCCAAGAAAGAAAAACAAGAAAAACGTGTATAAACCGTGGGAACTGAAAATCTTAGGAATACAAGTTTGGAACACAAGAATGAGAGTACAACATTGGGATGGTTGATAAGATAACCCTGGCGTCATTTACTTCTAAATTAAGAAATTACATAGTACATGCGGTTTTTAATAGTTATCTTTCCTGACATGGAAATGTACTAGAAATACATTACCATAACGGTCGGAGCGACATTTATTTCGGGGCAGAGGTGTAGTGTATTTTATATATGGAAACAAGTAGAATGCAATCAGATGCTAGGATAAAATAAAAAGATGAATGGACTGTAGGATGCAGATCTAACGATTGAGGATAGTTGATTGCACGATTGCACCATTAATCAGATTTTATACTAGACATTCATGAAACATAAGAGCATATAAGGAGTTGGGACGACAACTAGGAATGAACAGGCTGCAGCTGATGGGACGACAACTAAAGCAATAAGGAGGGAGTAGCTCTATAAAAAGACGGCATGGATTGTGTAGAACTTACGTAGCACAAAACTGGAGTCCGGGATGTCGCAGGGCGGGGTCCGCGACGAAGAGGTTCGGTAGAGCCCGTCAAACTTGGTCGCTCGACGTTGTACCCACAGTCACCACCACCACTCACACGGGAATTTCTTAGGAATGCATGTTTGGAACACAGCACTAAGAGGAGAACATGTGTGCCGGGAACAGAAGCCACTTCGGGATTAGAGGGAGACACACATTTATATTCGTCGTGGCTAGCTACAAATGGGTGGGACTGGAATTTTGGGCGCACGGAGTGAAGTTTCAATTGTGAAAATCTCAATTGTGCGTGCCAAGAAGAACGAAATTTTTTTCGAGGGCGTGCAGAATTTGGCGCCGTGCCCCTCTGCATGCATGCAATCGTGATTAAATTCATGCAATGTCGCGACGATTCCTGCACATGGTTTTACTCTTCACCGGTACATCTACCTAGAGCTAGAGGGGTAGACCTCTTCGGACTGCTGCCTCGCCGTGGGACCGCTACCTGCCGTTCATCTTTGTTTTCAGGGAGATGTAAAAGCAGTCACGTGGTAGTGGGACATTCCAAAAAAATACGAACAAAAATATGAATCGCCAAATGTATCATTTTGCTAATGCAAACGACATGCAAATACAGAACACCCATGTCCATGAAAGGAGGACGGCAAATCCATGGTCTAGTAAAAGGTAAACAATCAGCATTTTATATATAACATTCATTGCAATGAAATGATAACATATACAGAGTATATACTACTACTACAAAAAAAAACATTTTCCCCTGTGATGTCTAATCTTCAGGCCATCGATCCAAAGCTGCCTGTGATACGAGTATCACAGGTACATACGATATATATATCAACAATGTCATCGGATATTAGTTATAACAGATAAAGTACTTTTCATGCACCTGTTGCATCAGGCGATGGACTAGTTAGCAATTTAGATGACGTAATTTCCTAATCAAGTTAACTATGCATCATGTCTGTTGTTAGTTCTATTACTTGTAAGGATAATGTTTACTAGATTTCATTCATTCAGCCATATGAAATATAGATGGTCCCAACTTACAAACATATAGGAGATGTTTTTGATAAAAGAAGTTTTTCGATACTGCATATATAGAACACATTGTTCATGAACATAAAGACATATTTCATTAACAAACAAGTAATAGGAAAACACGTAGTAGACAACAAGAACAAGATAAACTACACCTAATACTACTCTACTCAGAGATCACGAAATAGATAAACTACTCCTAATACTACTCTACTGGGAGAAAACCACGTCCTCCTCCTCCACCGCTGCCGCCTCCTCTGCCTCTGCCGCCGGTGCCGCCGCCTCCTCCTCCTCCTCCTCTGCTGCCGCCGCTGCTGCCGCCTCCGCCGCCGCCTCCTCCTGCTCATCCTCTGCCGCTGCCACCACCTCCATAGCCGTGTCCACCTCCGCCTCAAGAGACGCCTCCTGCTCCGCCTCCTCCGCTGCCGCCGCTGCCCAGGCCGCCTCATACTCCTCAACCTCCGTCACAGTCTGAAGCTTCCCGGCGATGTGGTGCAGAATCTTCAGGAGGCCCTCTACCCCAACAACCTCCGTGATCGTCTCGTGGAGGGCGTCAAGACGACCGGCCACAGTCATCAACCCATAGCAGTAGTGGCCCGCGGTGTCCATGCTCATGTGGAGGGGAAGGGTCCCAAGACCCAGACAGGGACACGAGTGATCTGTGTCGGAAAAGACCTTCCATGCCAGTGCGTTGAGCGCTAGTGCGCTATGAGCGGCGGCGGACTTGGCGTCGGTGGCCACCTTAAGGCGCCGATCGATTTTGTCGATGTGGTCGGTGAGGAGTATGAGAGTTTGCTCAACCCAACCGGGATGAGGAAGTGCAGGCGCCGCCATCAGTTCCACCGGCATTGCCGGCGGCGATGGAATCGAAGAAGGAGGTTCGGAGGACGTCGATGGCCTAGAGTGCTTCGGCGCGGGGCTACCCATTCGTGTGGCGACGGAGGTGCAGAGAAAGAGCGAGAGGTGGTCGACGGTGGTGGGGGGAGAAGTTTAGAGGCTAGGATCTAAGGAGTGGTGCAGCGGAGAAGCAAGAGGACGGTGAGCCTTTATAGCGGGTCGTCGTCTAAGCGGGCGTGTCGAGATGATCAGACGCTATAGGAAACCGCGATTAATTATGAACCGATCGGTGGCCCCGATTTCCTCGAAACCCCGGTTTGCATCCTCTCGGTCCCAATGACTCGACGTGTCCCATCGGCTCCAGTGGCAGTTTTTTAGGAGTAAATTTACACGCGGGAAAAAACAATTTTTTCGTTATATAAAAAAATCCGTCCATACACGCCTAAGTCAACTTCGTGACCGCACGTCCGTGCCAGCGGACGCCTTGCGGCGAACATGGGCCTAGTCCTGGATGCATTACTTTCGTTCGGATTTTAACTGCAACTGTGTGCCATGCCTTATAACGTCGGTGCACCGACCTCAACTTTCCGTGGTGGGACTAATCCTTCGCACCTGTTCCATATGTTCTTTTCTTCTCTGTCTATTGTCTAATACTATTTCCGTTCTATGTTCAACATGCATGTGTGACCTCGATCCACGATCATGTTTCATGATAATACACGTGTGTTTTCTCTTTTTGTTGAAAGATCGTCATGTACTGTTTGAGGTATATATATATGCATGCATGTTAGTGTTGTTAAACATGACCGAGGTGTTTTAATTCTAGCTATGTCTAACATGCACGGACCGCAAACATGATCAACCAATTACACTACGTAAGAAACCCAAATAGGAATGATGGGCGACAGATCGGATGTCCATCGATCACAAAGTGATGCGAGACACGCTTAAAGTCATTGTTTGTCTCCTTTAGCTTTGCAATTACAAATCGAGACGAGCTTCAAACTCTAAGATCTTTTGTTTTTGTCCAATTTGCTCGGTTCACTTGTGACAGATAAACACATCACTAAACTTAGAGCACATTCACTTGATTGAAATCCAGAAATTCTAACACACCAGTATTCATTCACAAAAATGAACACATATATATTACAAAACACAAGAAATATGTACAAGAACAGAATTGAAGCTAAACATGTACAAGAACTCCTAAAACTACAAAAGAAATATGTACAAGAACTCCTAAAACTACTCTACCAGCCCCGCCTCCTCCGCCCTCTCCCCCAACTTCTCAAACCACGACAAGCGGTCCTCCTCCTCCTTGTCGTCGTCGTCGTCGTGGTGGTGGTGGTCGCCGTCGTCGTCGCCGTCTTCATCGTTGTCGTCATCATCATTGTCATCATCGTCATCATCATCGTCGTCGTCGTCCTCCTCCTCCTCCTCCTCCTCCTCCTCCTCCTCCTCCAGCGACGATGCAACAGGAGAGTGGGCCGGCTGCTCCGGCTGAGCCGATTGTTCCGGCTGCACCGGTGGCTCCGGCTGCACCGGCGTTGGATCCCCGCCGCGACGGAAGTTCCTCTCTGTCGCCGCCACCAGGGCACTACGGCCCTCAGCGCCAAGCTCCTAGGCCATCGTCTCGGACAAGATGTCCAGGCGATCGGCCACACCCGTGAGGGCGTAGAGGTAGTGGCCGGTGGTATCTATTCCCGGAAACTCGGGAAGGGTACCAAGACCCAAGGCGTCCAAGGCCTGAGATGTACTGTTGTACGCCTCTCGCGCCATAATGAGGCGCTGGTCGTCGTTCACCCTCTCGGGGGAGCTGCAGCATATCCGCTTGCAGGGTGGCTTCCTCGGATTGGTCTGTGCGGAGTAGACGAGTGAGTGGTTCGTTTCCCACACATTGAACTCTTTGCAGACCTCGTGCGGCACAATTAAACCACTGTGGAAGACGATCTTAAGATATCCTTCCATCTCTCTTGTATCCATGTGGAATGTCGCGCACGCATCCCTGCACCACAACTTCTTAACTTCTCCGCAGACCTCGTGCGGTGCGTCAGTTACTTGGCGCACTGGAAAGGCCAGCGGAGAGATATCCGGCGAGCCCCGCCACGGCGGCGCCGCACGCGCGCCCTCGGCGCGAGGAGGAAGAAAGGGTCTGTGATGTTGGTTTTCTTGTTTCGTGATGTTGTTTTTCTTTTTTGTAGTAAGTATTGTTTTATGTTAATGAACTCAATGTCATTGTTCCTCTGTTCCATCTGTTATTTTGTTTTATGTCTGTTATTTAATGAACTATTGGTTCTATATATTTGTATTCTTTGTTAATGAACGACCGTCGCGTACGTGCGTTTTTTTGTTGTCAAAGTTGGATTCGATAGGATCATCCATGTTTTTGTATACTGGATCTCGATCCATGCTAGTTGATGTTTCATTGGATGTACTGGACGATCAAAAAGTTTTTGTTTTGTAGGTTGGATTGGACCATCCATGTTGATATTTCATATGATAATATTTATTTATATATTAATTCTTTATTTTACTAATGTATATTAATAATATACAAATAATAAACATGACAATCGTTTTTTCAACAAAAAGAGAAAACACTTGTATAACACCATCAATTTAACATGATCGTGGATCGAGGTCTTGCACATGCATGTTACACATAGAACACAAATACGGAGTACATAGTTCATTAGACAACGGATAGAGAAGAAAATAACATATGGAATAGACGAACAACATTGAGTTCAGTAACATAGAATATTACAAAACAAGGGAAATGTCATCATGAAAAAAGAAAATCAACATCACAAATACTCATCAACAAGTGATCAATCATGCATGAAACATGATGGAGACCTCGCTGGCTCTCTTTCAAAAGCATGCATGCATGTCCGGCCATCATACATGATCAAGACAAAGCATTAATGCTCGGATAGTCGGACGTGTGGCGTACACGTGTTAATTTTCTCTTATGCCGATGGGAAGTGTCGAGCCGTTGGGACTGAGAGGATGCAAACCGCGGTTTGGAGTGAACCGGGGCTACCAACCAGTTCATAAGCGCGGTTTCCTCTAGCGTCCGATCATCTCCACACGACCGCTTATACGTGTGTTTTCTCTTTTTGTTGAAAGATCGTCTTGTTTGAGGTATGCATGTTAATTTTGTCAAACGTGACTGAGGTGTTTTCTATGTCTAACTTGCATGCACCCCAAACATGTTCAACCAATTAATACGTGTTTAATTTCTCGTTTTGATGATGGATATCGTCAGAGTATGAGGCCTTGCCGATGTATGCTACGCCCCAAACATGCATGATCAAGGAGCCTACAACTCTAGACGATATCCAACTTCAAAAAGAGGAATTAGTACACATCAAAAAGAGGAATTAGTACAACTCTAGCTAGCTCGCCTCCTCTCTTCTCTTTCGCGTTTTCTGCCCCGCTTGCGCGCCGCCGACCTCACCTTGGAACTCCAGTGATAGCTTGCCAATTAGGCAAGGATCGATCGGGAGTCCTTTAGCAATGTTGTTCACAACTTGCTTGCGCACCTTCTCAACCTTTTGTTTTGGTGTTTCCTCAACCGGTTGGGCGGTATTTCGCAGTTTCCCGACGACCGCGGGTGAAGCTGCCGAGACCCGCCCCTACTCCACCGTCGACAAGCCGGAGGAAGCCTCTACAGGCCCTGACTTCTATAAGGGAAAGGTGTGTTATCGCGCCTTAAGCATGCTCACCAAGTTTCAAGCCATGCCATGCCTTGTAGCGCCTTTATTGCCAGTTTCCCCGATCATAGTTCATACCTATGTCTCTAGGTCATGGATTTAATTCATTTTATACATCTAATAATTCTTGACCATAGTTAGGGGATTGTTTACCTATCTCCCTGCGAACACTCCAGATCGAGAAGATTTGAAAACCATCGACGAGTGATGACCGATCGAGATAGCCGAGTTTTGGTCGCCGCCTGTGAGAAAGCCGCGATTCACCATCGAGCTCCTAGTTTCCAGCCTTTTTTCTCCTTAATTTCCTAGTCCTGGTTCATGATCCTCAAGGCACAAGAAAGCTTTTGGAGGAGAAACCAAGTTGTTTGAGCTAGAGATAAGGGAGTTCTACCCTGCCGGAGCTGTGGCCACCGCCGCCGCCATCGCACCGCCGTTTCCAACCGTCAGCAAGCCCCGAGGAAACACCGACGTGCTCCACGTGGTGAAAAACCCCCAAGCGGCAAGATTGGCGAAGCTTGGCGCACTGGAAAGGCCAACGGAGAGATCTCCGGCGAGCCCCGCCACGGCGGAGCCGCGCGCGCGCCCTCTGCGCGAGGAGGAAGAAAGGGTATGTGATGTTGGTTTTCTTGTTTCGTGATGTTGTTTTTCTTATTTTGTAGTACTTTTTTATGTTAATGAACTCAATGTCATTGTTCCTCTGTTCCATCTGTTATTTTGTTTTCTGTCTGTTATTTAATGAACTATCCATTCTATATATTTGTATTCCCTGTTAATGAACGACCGTCGCGTACGTGCGTTTTTTTGTTGTCAAAGTTGGATTCAATAGGATCATCCATGTTTTTGTATACTGGATCTCGATCCATGCTAGTTGATGTTTCATTGGATGTACTGGACGATCAAAAAGTTTTTGTTTCGTAGGTTGGATTGGACCATCCATGTTGATATTTCATATGATAATATTTATTTATATATTAATTCTTTATTTTACTAATGTATATTAATAATATACAAATAATAAACATGACAATCGTTTTTTCAACAAAAAGAGAAAACACTTGTATAACACCATCAATTTAACATGATCGTGGATCGAGGTCTTGCACATGCATGTTACACATAGAACACAAATACGGAGTACGTAGTTCATTAGACAACGGAAAGAGAAGAAAATAACATATGGAATAGACGAACAACATTGAGTTCAGTAACATAGAACATTACAAAACAAGGGAAATGTCATCATGAAAAAAGAAAATCAACATCACAAATCCTCATCAACAAGTGATCAATCATGCATGAAACATGATGGAGACCTCGCTGGCTCTCTTTGAAAAGCATGCATGCATGTCCGGCCATCATACATGATCACGACAAAGCATTAATGCTCGGATAGTCGGACGTGTGGCGTACACGTGTTAATTTTCTGTTATGCCGATGGGAAGTGTCGAGCCGTTGGGACCGAGAGGATGCAAACCGCGGTTTGGAGTGAACCGGGGCTACCGACCAGTTCATAAGCGCGGTCTCCTCTAGCGTCCGATCATCTCCACACGCCCGCTTATATGTGTGTTTTCTCTTTTTGTTGAAAGTTCGTCTTGTTTGAGGTATGCATGTTAATTTTGTCAAATGTGACTGAGGTCTTTTCTATGTCTAACTTGCATGCACCTCAAACATGTTCAACCAATTAATACGTGTTTAATTTCTCATTTTGATGATGGATATCGTCAGAGTATGAGGCCTTGCCAATGTATGCTACGCCCCAAACATGCATGATCAAGGAGCCTACAACTCTAGAACATATCCAACTTCAAAAAGAGGAATTAGTACACATCAAAAAGAGGAATTAGTACAACTCTAGATAGCTCGACTCCTCTCTTCTCTTTCGCGTTTTCTGCCCCGCTCGTGCGCCACCGACCTCACCTTGGAACTCCAATGATAGATTGCCAACTAGGCAAGGATCAATCGGAAGTCCTTTAGCAAAGTTGTTCACAACTTGCTTGCGCACCTTCTCAACCTTTTGTCTCGATGTTTCCTCAACCGGTTGGGAGGTATTTCGCAGTTTCCCGACGACCGCGGGTGAAGCTGCCGAGACCCGCCCCTACTCCATCGTCGACAAGCAGGACGAAGCCTCTACGGGCCCCGACTTCTATAAAGGAAAGGTGTGTTATCGCGCCTTAAGCATGCTCACCAAGTTTCAAGCCATGCCATGCCTTGTAGCGTCTTTATTGCCAGTTTCCCCGATGATAGTTCATACCTATGTCTCTAGGTCATGGATTTAATTTATTTTATACATCTAATAATTCTTGACCATAGTTAGGGGATAGTTTACCTATCTCCCTGCGAACACTCCGGATAGAGAAGATTTGAAAACCATCGACGAGTGATGACCGATCGAGATAGCCGAGTTTTGGTCGCCGCCTGTGAGAAAGCCGCGATCCACCGTCGAGCTCCTAGTTTCTAGCCGTTTTTCTCCTTAATTTCCTAGTCCTGGTTCATGATCCTCAAGGCACAAGAAAGCTTTTGGAGGAGAAACCAAGTCGTCTGAGCTAGAGATAAGGGAGTTCTACCCTGCCGGAGCTGTGGCCACCGCCGCCGCCATCGCACCGCCGTTTCCACCCGTCGGCAAGCCCCGGGGGCAACACCAACGTGCTCCGCGTGGTGAAAAACCCCCAAGCGGCAATATTGGCGAAGCTTGGCGCACTGGAAAGGCCAACAGAGAGATCTCCAGCGAGCCCCGCCACAGCGGCACCGCGCGCGCGCCCTCGGCCCGAGGAGGAAGAAAGGGTCTGTGATGTTGGTTTTCTTGTTTCGTGATGTTGTTTTTCTTATTTTGTAGTATTGTTTTATGTTAATGAACTCAATGTCATTGTTCCTCTATTCCATCTGTTATTTAATGAACTATCGATTCTATTTATTTGTATTATCTGTTAATGAATGACCGTTGTGTACGTGCGTTTTTTTGTTGTCAAAGTTGGATTCGATTGGATCATCCATGTTTTTGTATACTGGATCTCGATCCATGCTAGTTGATGTTTCATTGGATGTACTGGATGATCAAAAAGTTTTTGTTTCGTAGGTTATATTGGACTATCCATGTTGATATTTCATATGATAATATTTATTTATATATTAATTCTTTATTTTACTAATGAATATTAATTAATAATATACAAATAATAAACATGATGACTGTTTTTTCAACAAAAAGAGAAAACACTTGTATAACACCATCAATTTAAAATGATCGTGGTTCGAGGTCTTGCACATGCATGTTACACATAGAACACAAATACGGAGTACGTAGTTCATTAGACAACGGACAGAGAAGAAAATAACATATGGAATAGACGAACAACATTGAGTTCAATAACATAGAACATTACAAAACAAGGGAAATGTCATCATGAAAAAAGAAAATCAACATCACAAATCCTCATCAACAAGTGATCAATCATGCATGAAACATGATGGAGACCTCGCTGGCTCTCTTTGAAAAGCATGCATGCATGTCCGGCCATCATACATGATCACGACAAAGCATTAATGCTCGAATAGTCGGACGTGTGGCGTACACGTGTTAATTTTCTCTTATGCCGATGGGAAGTGTCGAGCCGTTGGGACCGATAGGATGCAAACCGCGGTTTGGAGTGAACCGGGGCTACCGACCAGTTCATAAGCGCGGTTTCCTCTAGCGCCCGATCATCTCCACACGCCCGCTTATATGTGTGTTTTCTCTTTTTGTTGAAAGATCGTCTTGTTTGAGGTATGCATGTTAATTTTGTCAAACGTGACTGAGGTCTTTTCTATGTCTAACTTGCATGCACCCCAAACATGTTCAACCAATTAATACGTGTTTAATTTCTCGTTTTGATGATGGATATCGTCAGAGTATGAGGCCTTGCCTATGTATGCTACACCCCAAACATGCATGATCAAGGAGACTACAACTCTAGAAGATATCCAACTTCAAAAAGAGGAATTAGTACACATCAAAAAGAGGAATTAGTACAACTCTAGCTAGCTCGACTCCTCTCTTCTCTTTCGCGTTTTCTGCCCCGCTCGTGCGCCGCCGACCTCACCTTGGAACTCCAATGATAGTTTGCCAACTAGGCAAGGATCGATCGGAAGTCCTTTAGCAAAGTTGTTCACAACTTGCTTGCGCACCTTCTCAACCTTTTGTCTCGGTGTTTCCTCAACCGGTTGGGCGGTATTTCGCAGTTTCCCGACGACCGCGGGTGAAGCTGCCAAGACCCGCCCCTACTCCATCGTCGACAAGCCGGACGAAGCCTCTACAGGCCCCGACTTATATAAGGGAAATGTGTGTTATCGCGCCTTAAGCATGCTCACCAAGTTTCAAGCCATGCCATGCCTTGTAGCGTCTTTATTGCCAGTTTCCCCGATGATAGTTCATACCTATGTCTCTAGGTCATGGATTTAATTTATTTTATACATCTAATAATTCTTGACCATAGTTAGGGGATAGTTTACCTATCTCCCTGCGAACACTCCGGATAGAGAAGATTCAAAAACCATCGACGAGTGATAACCGATCGAGATAGCCGAGTTTTGGTCGCCGCCTGTGAGAAAGCCGCGATTCACCGTCGAGCTCCTAGTTTCTAGCCGTTTTTCTCCTTAATTTCCTAGTCCTGGTTCATGATCCTCAAGGCACAAGAAAGCTTTTGGAGGAGAAACCAAGTCGTCTGAGCTAGAGATAAGGGAGTTCTACCCTGCCGGAGCTGTGGACACCGCCGCCGCCATCGCACCGCCGTTTCCAGCCGTCGGCAGGCCCTGGGGGCAACACCAACGTGCTCCGCGTGGTGAAAAACCCCCAAGCGGCAAGATTGGTGAAGCTTGGCGCATTGGAAAGGCCAACGGAGAGATCTTCGGCGAGCCCCGCTACGGCGGCGCCGCGCGCGCACCCTCGGCCCGAGGAGGAAGAAAGGGTCTGTGATGTTGGTTTTCTTGTTTCGTGATGTTGTTTTTCTTGTTTTGTAGTATTGTTTTATGTTAATGAACTCAATGTCATTGTTCCTCTATTCCATCTGTTATTTAATGAACTATCGATTCTATTTATTTGTATTATCTGTTAATGAACGACCGTTGTGTACGTGCGTTTTTTTGTTGTCAAAGTTGGATTCGATTGGATCATCCATGTTTTTGTATACTGGATCTCGATCCATGCTAGTTGATGTTTCATTGGATGTACTGGACGATCAAAAAGTTTTTGTTTCGTAGGTTGGATTGGACCATCCATGTTGATATTTCATATGATAATATTTATTTATATATTAATTCTTTATTTTACTAATGAATATTACTTAATAATATACAAATAATAAACATGATGATTGTTTTTCAACAAAAAGAGAAAACACTTGTATAACACCATCAATTTAAAATGATCGTGGTTCGAGGTCTTGCACATGCATGTTACACATAGAACACAAATACGGAGTACATAGTTCATTATACAACCGACAGAGAAGAAAATAACATATGGAATAGACGAACAACATTGAGTTCAGTAACATAAAACATTACAAAATAAGTGAAATGTCATCATGAAACAAGAAAATCAACATCACAAATCCTCATCAACAAGTGATCAATCATGCATGAAACATGTTGGAGACCTCACTGGCTCTCTTTCAAAAGCATGAATGCATGTCCGACCATCATACATGATCACGACAAAGCATTAATGCTCGAATAGTCAGACGTGTGGCGTACACGTGTTAATTTTCTCTTATGCCGATGGGACGCGTCGAGCCATTGGGACCGAGAGGATGCATACCGCGGTTTGGAGTAAACTGGGGCCACCGACCAATTCATATTCCTTTAAGCTGGAGGACTCTGTCCATTCAACCGTGGAGAACCAAACTGCAAAATAGGAAATCGATTGACGCAGATTAATCCAGTCCTGATGTTGTTTTTCTCTTCTTGTTTTTAGTGTTTTTCTTTTCTTGTTTTGTGATGCAACGGTTGGAACCGGCCTGAAGTACTTATTACCACTGGCCCTATGCCCCTATATGAGGTGTCAACATTACCAGAACTCCCATCGGCCTCGTCGAGCGCGCTGTTGCGATATCTGAGAGGATGCAAACAAGAGTTAATTTTCTCTTTTTGTTGAGAGATATATATAGTCATCCAATAATATATATATATATATATTATTGTTTGAGGCTCGATGATCATGTTTGGGGTGTATATATAGCATGTGAACATGTCATGAAAGACGAACCTCGATCATGTACATGTCGACGTGAATTATATACGCTGGGCCCTTTGCGTGTGAAATTACTCCTAAAAAACTGCCACTGAAGCTGATGGGACGCGTCGAGCCGTTAGGACCGAGAGGATGCAAACCGCGGTTTTGAGGAAACCGGGGCCACCGACCGGTTCATAATTAATCGTGGTTTCCTCTAGCGTCCGATCATCTCCACACTTCTGCTATTAGACGACGACCCGCTATAAAGGCTCACCATTCTCTTGCTTCTCCGCTGCACCGCTCCTTAGATCCTAGCCTCCAAACTTCTCCCCCTGCCACCGTCGACCACCTCTCACTCTTTCTCTGCACCTCCGTCGCCACACAAATGGGTAGCCCCGCTCCGAAGCGCTCTAGGCCATCGACGTCCTCCGAACCTCCTTCTCCGTTTCCATCGCCGCTGGTAATGCCGGTGGAAGTGATGGCGGCGCCCGCATCTCCTCAGCCTGACTGGTTACAGGAGACTGTCCGCCTCTTTACCGCCCGCATCGACGAATTAATGCGCTGAATTAAAGATGTCGAATATGACATGTCTTCCACCATCAAACATGCAAGAGCGCTGGACACAATGTCGCGGGATGTATTTAACAATACATGTCTCATTTGTCGCCGTCTGGGTCTTGGGAGGCTTCCCCAGCTCCCCAGCATGGACTCCGCCGACTACTACTTGTTCGGGTTAAGCTTTGTGGCCGCTCGTCTCGACACTCTCCACAAGACGATCACGGAGGTTGCTGGGGTACAGGGCTGCTGGAAGATTCTGCACAGCGTCGCCTGTAAGCTCGGTGTGGAGACGGAAGAGGAGTCGCTGCCGCCGTCGGAGGCGGAGGCGGAGCCACCGGAGGATGAGTCGGCAGCGGCGCACGCGGCGGCGGAGGTGGACGAGGCCTCTGAGTAGAATAGGATTAGGAGTAGTTTTGTTCTTGTTTCTACGTATTTTTCGTCCTTGTTTTCTTTACTCTTGTTTGTAATATATGTGTTGGTAGTATGTTAATGTAATATGTCTTTTATGTTCATGAACAATGTGTCAGATGCGTTATCGAAAAATTCTCCTTTTATCGAAAAACATCTCCTTTAACGACGCCAAGTTTTAACCTTTAACCCACTTTGTGTGTGAATCAAAAAACATCTCCAGTCGTGATGTTGTGTTTCTCTTGTTTTTTTTTGATATTTTTTCTTTTCACGTTTTGTCATGTTGTTTTCCTGCAAAAATCTGAACAGTCGCGAGACTCGCGATATTATTATTGCATGGACTGGAACAGGTCGGAAGTTACCCCTATACGCGGTGTCATCATTACAATGTCACGGCATCCCCTGCAGTACTGCAGGTGCAGTAGCAGGGGCTGACATGTGGGTCCTATGAGGTGTGGGGCCCACATGTTAGCCCCTGCTACTGCACCTGCAGTACTGCAGGGGATGTGCGGTGGTTCCATGTTGTTTCGCTTTATAATATAGGAGTACTTCGGAGACTCCCAAGAAACCGCAACCTCCAAATACTTGTAGTACACCCTTTGTTTCTCTCAGGCAGATTTGTTTCTTCGCCGCTCGTCGCTCATTAATGGCAAACTTCTCCATCGACCCCCGTTGTTTTTGTCCGCGGCTGATGATCCCAGAAGATGGTGGTCCTCTGAGAAGGACCAGAAGCGTGTGCCACATATCTGGCAAAAACGCGAAGAAAAATGAGGAATATGCGGTTGCAGTCACAAATGAGGTACTAACTCCTGCCTAGCGTAATGAATTTATGGACCAGATAGCAGTGTTTCATCCAAGATCAGGCAAGAATGCACGTAGTTACTTACGGTGCACATCCCCATGGGATTGGCATGTACTACAAGTTAAGAAATAAACTGGAGAGAGATGCTTTGGTCCTAGCAAATCCCCACGTGGTCGGGAATCGGGAGTTCAGATTTGAAAAACATGATGAGGCAAGTCTTAATATGTGTCGTGCTCAGTTTGCTAGAAGGTGTTGGATTTTGCTACTTGGTTATCCTCTGGATCTAAAGGAGCGAAGGTTTGTTGAACAAACCTGCTCTAGTTTTGGCCAGTTGCTTCATTGGGATGAAAATGATCCAAACCCGACTAGGGTCATTCTGCTGGTGATGGTGGATAATCCACTTGACATCCCTTGAAGCCTTGTTCTCAGGAGAGGCAACGAAGTCGGCGGGGAAGGACATTCATGGACTGTACCAGTTTACGTCCTAGGTCTTGATTTTGTGGACCACCTTCCGGGTGATGAGGAGGACCCTCCGCCTTTCAATGGCAACCCCAACCCTTACCACGGACCAGTCTTGCCTGGTCCTTATCCTGATGATCAAGGTCCTCCGCCTGCTGCTCAAGATGACTTGGGGCAGAATGATCCTGGCGACCAGAATAATGAAGCGTCGGATATGTTGTCCACGGCGCAAGTAGCATATAATATCCTAATCTTTCCCCTCATATATAGCGTGTTAACTATTTTTTCGACCCCAAATGATCTAGAAAAATTACTCCAGATTTGATGATGCCATAAACTAATCGCTGCTGAAAACAATGACGGTGGTCCAAGCAAGGTTGTCGTGATGCAAGATGCATGGAGGTAGACCCAAGCAAGGTGGTGGTGCAGGACGATGCATGGAGCTAGCTGACGGACTGAAGGTGCTGCTTGAAGAGATGTGGTGCGGACTAGATGTGCCAATTAGTTTATTTTGTGTTTTTTGATTACGTAAGAGCTAGTACTGTCAAATTAATTAGTTTGTTGTCTGGAATGGTACGTTGAACACTATTGTTTCGTTCCGTCGATGTTTATATCTAGTATTTGATCCTTGTTTATATCACTGTGTTGCTGGTTGAAGAGATTTTATGCATATGCTTTATTTTAATCCTTGTTTATATCACTGTGTTTATATCTAGTAGTACTTAATTACAAACCTGTATAGAAGTAGCAATTTGTACAACTTTATTATTAGTGAAGCCAAAATTTATAGAACCTAGATTTTTTAAAGCACATGTGTCACTTCCGGAGGAATCCATTCCTTTAAACTGCCCCGTGAGTTTCCTTTGATGCAAACGGGGCTAAACAAAAGACGAGCGCGCATAGTGGAAACACAACAAGTGCAACATTCATCAGAGACGAGCATGCATATATAGGAGAAACACATCAACATGCCTTATACAAGTATATTTTATATACTCCCTTTGTTCACTTTTCATTGGCGTTGGGAGAACTAGGGGTAGCGCATCCAAAAGGCAATGGAGGGAATATAACCATAGAGTACAACACGTTATGGAAGAACAGGTCATACTCGCGCTCAATCCTACAGTTCTCAGTACAGAAGACGGTCCACACGTACCAACCTCGCCGGCCGCAGCGGGCAGGCCCCTGGTTCCCTCCTGTTGGGCAGTGGCAAACGTCATCGTCAATGTCGGGCAGCGCCACCGGCGGTGGTCCCGGAGGAGGCCTACGCTGTAACCTCCAGCTCACGAAAACATCGAGCCTCTGCATGGCTTGATTCCAACACCGGCAGCACTCCGTGTTGGTCCTCTTCATCGCGACGGACCCGGCCGCATTATCGCTGATGTGAGCCTCGCCTTCGACCTGCCGGATATACTCAAGGGCGTCGCGGTCCCTTATGGACGTAGGCCACCACCTTGTGCCGAGGACGTAGGCCGCCACCTTGTGGCCGTTCGCGGCCGCCCGGGCAAGGAACTGGGTGCCCCGCTGTGCCTGCGCGCGGCCGTAGTTGAAAACGAGGTCTAACCCAGTGATGTAGCACGCATGAGGGTTGCCCACGTTGGCCAAGTGCTCCACGAGGGTATCATAGCTCCCGTTCCCGTGCCGTTGGAACCACTCCTAGCTGCTCTCCCGCTCCAGCGCCACGCGCCTGCCCACGGCGGGATCACGACACACCGCGTGCATGGCCTTGCAGGTGGCGCGCATACTGGAGAGGTCGTCCATGGGCTGGGTGGAGGTTGCGGCGACCCACCCCGCGATAAGGACCGCAATATCGTGTGGCAAGGGGAACTCCATGGGCTTCGAAGGGAACCAATGAGAGCACGCGCGACGGAGAGGAAGAGTAAGGGCGGAGAAGAGGATGGTGTGTGTGGCGGAGTAGAGGATGGTGTGTTGTCTTACTACTCTTTATTAGTACGTGCGGAGAAGACGATGAGACGCCCAGTGATTGTTAGTACGCGCGGAGAAGAGGGATGGTGGTGTGTGGGCAGTGACTGCAGAGGATGTGAACACGTGGTGTGTGGAGGGGGGGAGGGGAGAAGAGGATGGTGTGTGACATGTGTCTTTAGTACGCGCCGAAAACATGATGAGGCGCGTGCAGACTACTTGAAAACGCAACAGGCCGGTAGCGACGACTTGAAAGAAAAGTGGAGACACTGAACTCCAAAGCGGTATGTAAAGTAGTAGTACTACTGGAAAACGCAACAGGCCAGTAGCGAAGACTGGAAAGAAAAGTGGAGATAATGAACTACAAAAATAAAAGAAAGGACGACAAAAATGTTAGAAAAATATAGGAAGTACTTCTATATGTTAGAACAATATAGTTCTAAAAATATAGTTCTAACAAAAATGTTAGAACTAGTTCTAAAAACTTCATACTTTTGGGGATGGAGGGAGTACGTAGTGAACGATTTAAGGTATAACAGCGTGGAGACCCGAAATATGAAACAGGAAATCTTTTCGCGAAACTGATGCGACCGGGTGCACAGAGCGACCGTGAGCGCCAGTAACCGAGGCGAGTAACACGCGCAACGCATGCACGTCCTTTGAATTAAATTTGACGCGTCCCCTCCCCTGACCACTGCTACAATGCTACTACCTCCATCCCAGCTGAAGATTATTTCCAGCCAATTTTTTTTTGTCCCAGCTCAACTTTACTTTCACTGTATGGTCATGTCAGCTGTGTGCTCTGCACATTTTCAGCTACTGTCCTTTGTTGTCGTAGCAACTTGCTGGCATTGAATGGAAAGTGGGAGGATATATTGATGAAGGGTGTAAGGGTAATTTTATGTGTTGACTAATGTGCGGTTTGAATCCAAAAAATAGAGTTCACATGGGACGGAGGGAGTATAGGATGGTCACCCGCGCCATTGTCTTTTCTGCACAGCCGTTCCAACATCCTCTCTTCTCTCTACAAAACCTAGCCGCAGCTAGTATACAACAAATGCTTTCGAGCTCAAGCAACCCTCCGCCACCGAGCCCGCCGGTAAGCGGCCGCGGCTGGACCCCCCCCTCACCGCCGCGCGTGAAGGATACCCTCCTATTCAACATGGCCCGAGATGTATTTACGGATACATTTCACTCCATGGAACGCCTCGGGCTTGGTACCCTTCCACAAAGTACTGGAATGGACACCACGGGCCACTATGTCTTCGGCCTCTCGCACGTGGCCTCTCGTCTCGACCCCCTCTAGGAGATGATGGCAGCCGAGCTCGGCATCGCGGGTCGTTGCAACCTGTCGTGGCGGCGGCTTGAGACTGGGTCACCTTCCGCCCCCGGAGCCCGAGGCGCTAGAGGAGGGTCAGGAGCCCGAGGACCCACCCAAGGAGGAGGAGGTGGAGGCTGAGTAGAGTAGTATTTAGGTGTTTTCTTTTCATGTTTTTAGTTGTAGTTTTTTTTTCATGTTTTTATTTGTAGTTTTTTGTTTCATGGTTTTAATTGTAGTTTATCTTTTCTTGTGTTTGTAATATACTCCCTCCATCCAAAGTGACAAGTATTTTGGGACGGAGATAATCCCTCCATCGAAAGAGACAAGTATTTTGGGATGGAGGGAGTAATGTTTTTAAGTTAAATGTACTTGGTGTTCTTGTTCATGGATGTACTATCTATGCAAAATTAGTTCGAATTTTCCGATCGCCAAACCCTCCTTGTCCCCAAACCGGTGGAGTTGCCAGGAGATCGCCTGCAGCGGGGCCCGCAAAGCGGTCTGTAAAGTAGTAGTAACAAGAAAATGCAATAGGCTGGTAGCTAGGACTAGAAAGAAAAAAAGTGAAGACAATACGAGGAAGAAAAAGTTTGAAAAAAGGAAGGACAACCGAAATGTTAAACAGGAAATCTTTTCACGGAAATTAATCCAGTCGTAATCCTCTCAAACATAGGCTCCCTTTGAAGGATAGGATTTGTAAAGGATTTTTAGTTTCCATAGGAAACGTAACACATGAGCTAGGACACTTTGGTAGACATACTAAAAGAGCTGCTTATCCACCTCATCCACTTCCCCACGACACCAGTATAATATCTTCGGCCGCGGGAAGGTGTCCCCCGAAGAGTTCGAGGACACCGAGGAGTGTCCATCAGAAGAGTCGCCTGATGACGAGGAGGTCGGGGAGTTGGGGTGGACCGGCGGCGTATAGTCGAGGTAGTGATCCAGGTGGATGATGAGCTCCGTCATGAGGCCGCCAGGCCGGACCACTGCGGCATGGTTGAAAGGTTCCGCCGGCGGCCTGCCGTCACTCCCAGTCCGGCCATCACTTCCTGCAAAGAAGGTAGCCATAGGCGGGAGGCTTGGGTCTTTCATCCACCCAACGACCGTGCACAGGTCAGCACGCTCCCGGTGGTAAGTGGAAGTATCGAAGTGATCAAAGAGGAAGACGTCACCCAGAACCTGTCTGATGCCCTCCTCAGACCAGACATGCAGAGGGAGGTTCTCGATGACAACCTGCACGTGGAAGAACCACCCGACGATTAGCACACCGACGCCAAAGATCCATGGCCGGAAGTAGTGGTTATCATCCGACATGGAGATGATTGTCATCTCGATGGCGAGCTCCCTATAGTCATCACGGGTGAACCACAACAGGAACTCACCATCCCGAAACGTGAACACGATGAAAGCCCAATGCGGGATTTCAAGTTGGTGATGGATGGCCAGGGTGATCTCCATGGGCGTCGCCTCGCTTCGACCTCCTCTGGGTCCCAGAACAGCTGCTTGGCGGCGCAAACGGATAAACTCCGTCGTCATGAGGCGATTGTTGACCACCATGCATTCCCCTCACGAGGGCGCAGGGGCGATGAGCGTGCAGGTACCTGCTCGCGTCTAACATGGTTGCGAGGCATGGCGTTGGAACAACAGAGGCAAAGGACTTCTCAGGCAACACATGGGAGCATGGATGCGAATCAGTCGGGAACTTGAGCCTAGAAGCAATAGGGGGGGGGGGTTTGAGAAGGTGAGGATGAAGAGGCCTCTTGCCATCTGCCCCTTGGGAACATGGCACCGACTGGAGCGGTGACCAGGGAAGTAGCAGGCCGACTTTAATTGTGAAAGGGCCCGTGGGCCGACCAGTCCCAGACGCGGCGGGTCACAGCATGCTGCCGCAATGTGACCATGCGCCAAACATCGGAAGCAGCGTCCCTTGAGGATCTCACGAAATCTGGTGATAGGACCGGACCTTTCGAGGCCTTCGGCTCTATGCAAGCATCATGAATGCGCGAAGGCCCAGCTTGAATATAAAGTGAATCAGCGCAATTTCAGCCCACAAATAACTAGCGGCCCAGCTTTTTCGTCCTGCCTGCCTGCCTGCCCGCAGCGGGAAATTTTTGTCACACCGAATGAAGAAGGAAAATAATAAATGAAAATAATATTTTATTACGGTACCCTTCGACCCGCAACGGCGGCCCCCTCTCCGCAACGCGCTTGTAGGAGCATCCGCCAGCCGCCACGATTGTAGGAGCATCCACCGACCGCCATGCTTATAGGAGAATCCGCGGGCCGCCACACTTGGAGGAGCATTCGCCGGCCGCCATGCTTGGAGGAGCATCCGCCGGCCGCCACGCTTGGAGGAGCATCCGCCGGCCGCTACGCTTGGAGGATCATCCGCCGGCCGCCAAGCTTGGAGGAGCATCCGCCGGCCGCCAAGCTTGTAGGAGCATCCGCCGGCCGCCACTCTTGTAGGAGCATCCGCCGACCGGCACGCTTGTAGGAGAATCCGCCGGCCGCAGCGCGTGGAGTAACAACAGCTAGGTACAATTGCTCACATAATGTGTTCTTGTACATCTATCCTCTTACGGATAGGCTGATGGCTGATTGAATTGTAGGAAGCGATGTCAGAAGATAAGACATGGATGGGAAAAGACAGGCATACGAGGGAGTGGCAGGGTGGAATGAAGTCATTTTTAAATTTTGCATTTCAGGGCACTCGTGAAGGAGGAACTATGCCTTTTCCTTGCACGATATGTCGTAATATTTGCCACAAGACACGCAAGGGAGTTCATTTACACCTGCTCAGAAATGGGATGTTATTGGATTATACTTGTTGGATACACCATGGAGAAATACGAGTTCAGGAAAATATTGCTGAGGAATCAGCAAATAATGTGGAGATAATTTTTGATGATGGTGCTATGCAAAATATGTTGTCCAGTCTACTTAGATGCACTGATCATGGTGGTACTTCAGCAGATGTTGATGATCAAGAAAATGCTATAAGCCAGCAGGAGCCAACTAGGGATGCAAAGAAATTCTATGACTTATTAACTGATGCCAAAAAGGAGTTGTATCCAGGTTGTTCGCAGCTGACCCAATTATTCTACATTGTCAGGTTCTACCAGATAAAGTGTTTAACTGGTATGAGCAAAGTAGCTTGTGAGATGTTACTTGAACTATTCTCATTTGCTCTTCCAAAGGGCCACTGCATTCCTAATACACTTGATAAACTTCAGAAGGTTGTTCGTGACCTCGGGCTGGACTACCAAAAGATCGATGCATGTGTCAATGACTGTGTGTTATTCTGGAAGGACTATACTCTGCTGAATAGTTGCCCAAAATGTGGTGAACTAAGATGGAAAAATAGTACTGCTGGGGATGAAAGAGAGGCTTTACCTTGTGGAAAATCCTAGAAGCTTGTAGCACACAAGATTCTACGTTACTTCCCTCTTATTCCCCGTCTATAAAGGTTTTATATGGGAGAATCAACGGCATCAAACATGCGCTGGCACAAAGAAGGTCGTGCTGATGATGGAATATTATGCCATCCCGCCGATTCGAAAGCATGGAAGCATTTTGATAGCATTCACCCAAATTTCTCATATGATCCTCGCAACATAAGACTTGGGCTAGCATCTGATGGTTTCAATCCTTTTGGAGTAATGAATGTTTCTTACAGCACATGGCCTGTGATTCTAATCCCTTATAATCTACCACCTTGGTTGTGTATGAAGCAGTCTGATTGGGTGATGTCAATGATAATTCCTGGGCCAAAGTCACCTGGAAACAACATTGATGTGTATCTGCAGCCTTTGATTGATGAGCTACTGAAATTATGGTCTGATGGTGTTGAAACATATGACCGTTTAAAGAAAGAGACATTTGTCACGCGAGCTTCTTTATTGTGGACAATAAATGATTTTCCAGCATATGCAATGCTATGTGGATGGAGCACAAAAGGGAAGATAGCATGTCCATACTGCCATATAAACACTGATGCCTTCTGGTTGAAATACGGACGAAAGCAGTGTTACATGGGTCATCTTCGTTTCCTACCTCGGGATCACAGATGGTGTCGAAACAAAGGTTCTTTCAACAACAAGGAAGAGAATAGAGAGGCTCCAACATCACTCTCTGGTGACGAAGTACTCCAACAATACGAGTGTTTTGATCAAGTGAGTTTTAGACCGACGAATAATAAGAGAAAGCACACCGAGGAAAATAGATGGCATAATTGGAAGAAGAAAAGTATATTTTTCGACCTCCCTTATTGGAAGACATTGCTAATAAGGCATAACTTGGATGTAATGCACATTGAGAAAAACATTTGTGATAGCATATTGGGGACATTGCTTGCTATGGATGGTAAAACAAAAGATAGTCTACAAGCTCGTCTTCATATGAAGGATATGGGTATACAACCAGATCAACATCCGAAGTTCATAAAGAGCAAGTAAACATTCCCACTAGCATTATATACTTTGGGCAAAGATGAGAAGACCACCTTGTGCAAGTTTTTGGGGATTGTGAAGGTGCCCGATGGTTATGCCTCAAACATCAAGAGATGTGTGGACATAAAAGCATGTAAGGTATCGGGTCTAAAAACTCATGACTGCCATATTATATTTCAGAAGCTCCTTCCTATTGCAATACGTAACATATTGCCTGAAAAGGTTATTGCACCTTTAATTGAGTTTAGGACATTCTTTTCTAGAATTTGTTCTAAAGAATTGGCGGAATCAGATTTGGACAAGATGAGCAAACAAATTCCTAAAACAATTTGTAAGCTTGAGATGTTGTTTCCTCCCGCTTTCTTTGATATCATGGTACATCTTCCAACCCATCTCGCCGAAGAAGCACAGTTGGGTGGACCTGTTTCTTACAGATGGATGTTTCCAATTGAGAGGTACCTTGGTACATTGAAGAGGTATGTACGTAACAAAGCTCACCCGGGGGGTTCTATAGCTGAGGGATATATTGCCGAAGAGTGTATGACTTTTTGTAGTCAGTTTTTGGATAACATCAGCACCATGCGTAATAGGCCAGAACGTCATGAAGCTGCAGCTACAAATGAACCTTCTGTTGATAATTCTAACATATTTACAGAAGTTGATAATTCTAAAAAATGGTATAAATGGGACCAACTTACTATGGTGGAACTACATAACATCAGGCATTATCTTATTACTAACGTTGAAGAGGCCGCTCCATGGATCAAGTAATAACGTATAACTCAGATGTTGTATACTATATATATGGCTTATTGTAGACGGCTAATTTAATTTTGTACCCTTTTCAGTGAGCATATTGAAGAACTGAAAAAAATTCATTCTCGTGATGTTGATAAACGCCATAGAGATGAGTTTGTTGATTGGTTTCAGAAACGAGTAAGTACATGCAAGTTTGCACTTTGATGAAATATTGAACAAATATGTGTTCTGAAATTGGTTTGTCATCGATAACCCCTGTTATACTAATGTGTACAGATTACGACATTACACAAAGAAGGCAAAGCAACCGATTATCTATATGCATTATCTAGAGGACCTGATCGTCGGGCACGTTTTTTTAGTCGGTTATTCATCAATGGCTTCTTCTTTCGAACTGCAGATGTGGAAAAAGATTTATGGAACCAAAAAAGTGGTATTGTTGTTCGGGGCACTGATCATGATTGGTTTGGAGTAATCAAGAAAATCATTGTTGTTGATTTTGAAAAAAAATCAAGAGGTTCTGTTATTTCAGTGTGAATGGTTTGATCGGCCTTTTGGAAGCATTCAGAACCAAAGCAGAGGCTATAAAAAGGATCAATACAGAATGGTAGATGTTGACACTACTCTGTTTCGATTCCAGTATGAGCCTTACATTCTAGCCACCCAAGCAGAACAAGTTTTTTATGTTCCAAGTGTGAAGCATCCTAAATGGGCTACAATTGTTAAAACGAAGCCACGGAACCTTTTTGCCATGCCCCCTGGAGACAGTGAAAATAATGTGACTGAGACGATGGAGGCCGAGACACTTCATAATGATATGCTTACTGATGATATCAATAATGAGGATACGACCGCATGGGCTAGGAATGACATTGAGGGAGCCAGCGGCGATGCTTCCACTCTTATAATGACAACGTCAGGTGATCGGTTTGAGGTAGATGGGGTTGCATCAGAAAATGAAGACGACGACGACGGCGATACATATACCAATGATGGTCATGTAGCTCCATTGTGGGGGGACGACAGCGAAGATGATGATTTTTAGTATAATTAAGTACATACTGCATGTATACGTGTGTGAGATGTGAACTGGAGTACTATTTGTGACGATAGGCTAATATATGGAAGTGCGACTAATTAATCATTTATTACATGTGGGACTAATCATTTATTACATCCCCACTGTTGCATTAATTTGTGGGTGCTTATCTCGATCGTTTTGGCGTCAGCACCCTCGGCCGCCTTGGATCCCTTTGCCTTTGGCGCACGAACTACTGAATTGTGGCAACAGAACTTAATGCAACGATTGCGTTTCGTTGCGTTAGTATCCTAACGCCACAAAACAGTGAATCGTGGCCACACATCCTAATTGCAACGATTGGGGTCTGTGGCGACAGATCCTAACGCCACGAACCAGTGAATCGTGGCAACACATCCTAATGCAACAATTGTGGTCCGCGGCGATAGATCCTGACACCACGAAAAGTGAATCATGGCAACACATGCTAATGCAACGATTGTGGTCCCGTGGTGATAGATCCTAACGCCACGAACCAGTGAATCGTGGCAAGACATCCTAATGCAACGATTGTGTTTCATTGCATTAGTATCTTGACGCCACGAAAAAGTGAATCGTGGCCACACATCCTAATTGCTACGATTGGGGTCCGTGGCCATTGATACTAACGCCACGAACCAGAGTATCATGGCAACACATCCTAATGCAACGATTGTGTTCCGTGGCGACAGATCCTATAACAGCACGAACCAGTAATTCGTGGCAATAGATCCTAATGCAATGATTGTGGTCTGTTGCATTAGCATCCTAACACCACAAACCAGTGAATCGTGGCAAGACATCCTAATGCAGCAATTGTGTTTCGTTGCATTAGCATCCTGACGCCACGAAAAAAGGAATCATGGCCACACATACTAATTGCTACAATTGGGGTCCATGGCCATTGATACTAACGCCACGAACCAGAGTATCGTGGCAACACATCCTAATGTGACGATCGTGTTCCGTGGCAATAAAGCTATAATCCCACGAACCAGTAATTCGTGGCAACAGATCCTAATGCAACGATTGTGTTCCGTGGCAATAAAGTTGTAATGCCACGAACTAGTAATTCATGGCAACAGATCCTAATGCAACGATTGTGGTCCGTGGCGATAGATCCTGTAATGCCACGAACCAGTAATTCTTGGCAACATATCCTAATGCAACGATTGTGGTCCGTTGCATTAGCATCCTGACGCCACGAACTAGTGATTCGTGGCGACAGATCCTAATGCAACGATTGTGTTTTGTTGCATTAGCATCCTGACGCTACAAAAAATTACATCGTGGCCACACATCCTAATTGCTACGATTGGGGTCCGTGGCCATTGATACTAAGGCCACGAACCAGAGTATCGTGGCAACACATCCTAATGCAACAATTCTGTTTCCTTGCATTATGATCCAAATGCAACTGTTTGCTGATTCGTGGCAACATATCCTAATGCAACGATTGTGTTCCGTGGCAATAAAGCTGTAACGCCACGAACCAGTAATTCGTGGCAACATATCCTAATGCAACGATTGTGTTTCATGGTGATAGATCCTATAACACCACGAACTAGTGATTTGTGGCAACAGATCCTAATGCAACGATTGTGTTCTGTGGCGATAGATCCTGTAACGCAACGAACCAATAATTCGTGGCAACAGATCCTAATGCAACGATTGTGATATGTGGCGATAGATCATGTAACGCCATGAACCTGTAATTTGTTGCAATAGATCCTAATGCAATGATTGTGGCCCGTTGCATTAGCATCCAGACGCCACGAACTAGTGATTCGTGGCAACAGATCCTAATGCAACGATTGTGTTTTATTGCATTAGCATCCTGACGCCACGAAAAATTGAATCGTGGCCACACATCCTAATTGCTATGATCGGGGTCCGTGGCCATTGATACTAACACCACGAACCAGAGTATCGTGGCAATACATCCTAATGCAACGATTATATTTTGTTGCATTACGGTCCAAATGCAACTGTTTGCTGATTCGTGGCAACAGATCCTAATGCAACGATTGTGTTCCGTGGCAATAAAGTTGTAACACCACGAACCAGTAATTCGTGGCAACATATCCTAATGCAACGATTGTGTTCCGTGGCGATAGATCCTGTAATGCCACAAACTAGTGATTCGTGGCAACAGATCCTAATGCAACGATTGTGTTCTGTGGCTATAGATCCTGTAACGCAACGAACCAGTAATTCGTGGCAAAAGATACTAATGCAACGATTGTGTTCCGTGGCGATAGATCCTAGTGCCACGAACTAGTGAATCGTGGCAAAAAGCCAAGCTTACTGCAACGATTTTGTATTCGTTGCAGTACAATCGTTGCAACAGGTCGGAATCCTTGTAGTGATTCCCACGTCGCTTCTTTTTCTGTGTGGTGCTTCCATTGAACTTTACACCATCTAATAACCTTGTTCCTTGTGACCCTCTCCTTAGTTTCCAAGATTTTGACCGGTTGTTCGGCATAAGTCAAATCTTCCTCTAGTTCCAATTCTTCCATTGGCACTTGTTCTTCCGGTACTCTCAAACACTTCTTGATCTGGGAAACATGAAAGACATCATGGTCATCCGAAAGATGAGTTGGCATCTCCAACTTATACACTACTTCTCCTCTTTTGTCCAAAATCTTGAATGGTCCAATATAACGAGGTGCGAGCTTGCCCCTTATGTTAAACCTCTTATGACCTCTCATTGGTGACACCTTGAGGTAAATAAAATCTCCTATTTCAAAGGCTAATTTCCTTCTCCTATTGTCCACATAGCCTTTTTGCCTTGATTGGGCAGCCCTCAAGTTTTCACGAATTATTTGGACTTGCTTTTTGGCTTCTTGCAACACATCCGGACCAAATACATGAGTTTCTCCTGCCTCATTCCAGAATAAAGGTGTCCTACACTTCCTCCCATAAAGCGCTTCATACGGTGACATTTTCAAGCTTGCTTGGTAACTATTGTTGTATGAAAATCCTGCGTATGGCAAGCTTTTGTCCCAACTTTTCCCATGCTTCAAAGCACAAGCTCTTAACAAGTCCTCCAAAATCTGATTGGTCCTCTCAGTTTGTCCATCCGTTTGAGGATGATATGTTGAACTAAAATTCAACCTCGTTACCAAAGCTTCATGCAATTTTTGCCAAAATCTAGAGGTAAATTGAGAACCTCTATCAGAGACTATCTTCTTAGGGACTCCATGTCGACACACAATATGCTCCATGCATATTTCGGCCAATCATGCAGCTGTATATTTGGTCTTCACAGAGACAAAATGAGCTGACTTGGTTAAGCGATCCACAATTACCCAAATTGAGTCATACCCGGACCGAGTACGTGGTAACCCAACTATGAAGTCCATACCGATTTCTTCCCACTTCCGTTCCGGGATCTTCAATGGTTGCAATAATCCAGCTGGCCTTTGATGTTTTGCCTTGACTCGTTGACACACATCACACAACGCCACATATTCAGCTATGTCCTTCTTCATGCTATCCCACCAATAGCTAGTCTTCAAGTCTTTGTACATCTTTGTACAACCGGGGTGAATTGAGTAAGGTGAGTCATGTGCCTCTTTTAATATTGTCTCTCGAATATGCTTCACATTAGGCACAACGATTCTCTTTCCAAGCCATAAGGTACCATGTTCGTCTTCATCAAATCTGAATTCTCTCCCTTCTTCGGTCCTGTCCTTGATTTCCTTGATCTCTTCATCTGCGGTTTGTGCCTCTCGAATTTCTTGCTCCAAGGTTGGGTTTAACTCCATCATCTCCATCCCATTTACAAATCCGAGGTTCAACCTTTCAAACTCCTTACATAACTCGGATGGTAACTCTCAAACTGTGAGTTGATGACTTACTCCCTTTCTACTCAAAGCATCGGCCACTACATTGGCTTTTCCCGGATGATAGTTGATCCCCAAATCATAATCTTTGATGAGCTCCAACCATCTCCGTTGCCTCAAGTTCAGATCCGTTTGTGTGAAAATATACTTCAAACAATTATGATCCGTATAAATTTCACACCTATGTCCAAGAACATAGTGCCTCAAAATCTTCAATGCGTGTACCACGACCGCGAGTTCCAAATTGTGCATGGGGCAATTCTGCTCATGTTTCTTCAATTGTCTTGATGCATAGGCGACCACTTGACCTTCTTGCATCAATACACATCCACGTCCTTGTCTCGATGCGTCACTATAAATATCAAAACTCTTGCTCACATCCGGCAGTACCAAAACTGGGGCTGTTTTCAATCTCTTCTTCAACACCTCAAAACTACGGAAAGCCTTTCCCTTCATTAGCAACTCCGTCATTGGCTTGGCTATCTTGGAAAAGTCCTTGATGAATCTACAGTAATATCCAGCCATCCCAAGAAAACTCCTTATTTCCTTAACATTTAGCGGTGGTTCTCATTTCAACGCGTCTCTCACTTTTCTGGGATCAATCGATACTCCTCCTCCTGAGATGATATGACCCAAAAAAGACACTTCTCCCAACCAAAACTGACACTTGTTGAACTTGGCATGTAATTGATGCTCCCTCAATTTATGTAGCGTAAGCCTCAAGTGTTCCTCATGTTCCTTCTCATCCTTCGAGTAGATCATAATATCATCAATGAACACCACGACAAACTTGTCCAAGTACTCCATGAAGACTTTATTCATGAGGTACATAAAGTAGGCAGGTGCATTTGTCAATCCAAAAGACATCATGGTGTACTCATAAGATCCATACCTTGTTCTAAAAGTTGTTTTGGGTATGTCCGATGGTCTAATCTTCATTTGAAAATATCCCGACCTCAAATCAATCTTAGAGAAGACACAAGCACCCTTCATCTGATCAATCAAGTCTTCTATGCGTGGCAAGGTGTACTTGTTCTTGATTGTTACCTCGCTGAGAGCTCGGTAATCCACACACATCCTTTGGGTTCCATCCTTCTTGTCCACAAATAGCACGGGCGCTCCCCAAGGTGAAGAATTAGGGCGAACAAAACCTTTCTATAGTTGCTCTTGAATTTGCTTCTTGAGCTCCGCTAATTCCAAAGGAGGCATCCTATACGGCCTCTTAGCTATAGGCGTAGTTCCAGGTATTAAATCAATAACAAACTCAATGTCTCGATCAGGTGGCATACCTGGCAACTCGTCCGGAAAAACATCCAAAAATTCACACACCATCGGAATCTCCTCAATTGCAGCATCGTCCATATGATTCAGCTCCAATTGCTTCGGTGTGGTTTGAGATGCTTCAAATTCTATGGTGATCCCTTCCTCATTAGTCAACTTCACCGTCTTCGTGGCACACTCAATAAATCCATTGTACTTCCTCAACCAGTCCATACCAAGTATAATGTCCAATCCTTGAGAATCCAAAACAATGAGGTTGGCGGAGAAGTCTACCCCCCTTATTCTAAGGCTTACTTTTGGACATACTGAAAGCATCTAGGCCCCATGAGGTATGGTTTCAGTGATTAATGACAACCATTGGATTTTACTAATGAATTTGTGGATGCAAGGTCTCCCATATCACTCATCACAATCAAATGAAATCTATATGAATATCATTGGATATAATTGGAGAGCCCTAAACAATCATTCTATGAGGTCAATTGACTTTTATGAAGATTAGAAGTAAAAGCTCATATGTCAAAATTATTCAACCAAAATTGACAGCACTCAATGCTTGATAATCATCAATAGAATATTTCAAACCAATGTATAAGAGGTCAATCGAGCAAATTCCAAAAGAATCACTTAGAACAACTCGAAGCAAACAAAAGCATCTCACCGGATCAACCGATGTTTCCCGAAAACACTACATCGGTCGAGTTGGTTTAGCAGAAGAAGAAGAAGACCTCAGAACTAAGAACTCACCGGATCATCCGACGACGAATGGAATGTTACATCGGTTCATCAGTACAGTAAGCAATCTCCCTGGACCAAGTGTAACACCAGACCATCCGATGTACAACTATAAACACATTGGTTAACCACTCCAGTAAGCATTAATTCTGAACAAATTCTAGATGAAGTGCCACCGAATCATCCGATGAGAAGGAAAGTGAAACATCAGTCTAACAACAGTCATATCTGACATAGTGACATCAGCTAATTTGGATTCGACCGATGATAACTGAAGGAAGAACATCGGATCATCTGGTGTTCCCAGAACAGTGATGTCAGCTTACTTTTCCAACGGCTATTTCGTGGAGGCTGGCTATTTATACCCCTTCAACCAGTCTATTTGATAAGTCTTGACAACCAGAGCTACTCTACACATTCTCAAGCTTTCAAGATGTTGAGCTAACACTTCTACATCATCTACACCACCTACACACCAAGAGATAGGCTAGAACTTGCTAGAGATGGTGCTTGTGTGCTTCCATTCTTGGTGATTGAAATCTCTAGTGTAGTGAGAGCTGTAAGGGAGTGTCCCTTGGTGATTGTATTGGAGAGAGCCTTCCGGAGCTTGCCAAGATGATTGTGGAAGCCCGGAGGATCCAACTTGTACAAGGCTTGAGCTTCACCTTGCCGAGGTTGGCGAACGGAGAAGTATAGTGAAGATCCCTGGTCTCGGTGACTTGGGAGTGGCCATACCCTTTGGTGGGTGCCACAACGTGGATGTAGGAAGATCTTGACGATCTTGCCGAACCACGAGATAAATGTCCGTGTCTTCGTGTCTCCTCGGGAGTTTGCGCTTTCTTCCTCTCCCCTTACACTTATGCATTTCATATACCGCAAAGTTACTATTCACATGAATGCATAGGTTGTTTGCATAGGGAATTAGGCTTTTAGTAATTAAGTTTTATTTCTTTAATTTTTGAAAAGAAGCCCAATTCACCCCCCCTCTTAGGCATTCGATCCTTACAATTGGTATCAGAGCAAGGTTGGTCATTGGATCATTCTAGCTTCACCGCTAGAGAGCTAAAATGGCCTAGAATGGGGGTTCGGTTCCTATCTTCGAGGGCAAGAACTTTGCCTATTGGAAAGCACGCATGCATGCTTATCTAGAGGCTATTGCTCTCGAGGTATGGGAAGCGACCCATGCGGGGTTTGGTGAGCATAATTATGTTGGTGATCAAATCAAGTGGGATGCTAAAGCTAGAAATGCAATTTATGAATGCATTAGTCAAGATGTATTTGCTAGGATTGCTAGCAAAGAGAAAGCTTGTGAAATCTGGGCTTGCTTGATTGAAACCCATGAGGGTTCTTCTCGTGTCAAAGAACTAAAATATCATATGCTTAAAGCCAAATATGACGAGTTCAAAATGCTACCTCATGGAAATGTCAATGAAATGTTTTCTCGCTTGAATGTGCTTATTGAGAAAATTAATGCTCTTGACATTGCTTCTCTTGGCAAGGGACTCATCAACAGCAAGATTCTTATGCTCCTTCCTAAGCCAAAGTATAACATCATCAACTCCATGCTTCAAAAAGAATCTCTTGATCAAATTGAAGTTTTGGAACTTATTGGAGAGATTCACGCTCATGAGATGAGTGTACTTGGGATGATGGAGCAATCATCTTCAAAGACAATTGCTCTAAAGGCCTCCACCAAGAAAACAAGTCTCAAGAAAAAGAAAGTGGTTGAGCCCAGCTCAATTGAAGAAGAGCAAGCATCAAGTGAAGATGACGATGATGAGCTTGCTTTGATGATGAGAAAGTTCTCTCGCTTGAACTCCAAAATTGCTAAGAAGGGATACACCTTTGATCCCAAGAAGAAAGCTTTTCTACCAAGGAGAGACGATAACAAGACTTGCTACAATTGTGGTTATCAAGGCCACATCTCCTACGATTGTCCGAAACTGGACAAAAGAACATAGAACCACAAGGGCAAGCATCGCAAGCTTGAAGATAGTGAAGATGATGAAGAAGAGGTCAAGCCCAAACCAAGATCCTTTGGGAAGAAGAAACATGACAAGGGCAAGAAGGCAAAACTCTTCCCAAAGAAGAGAAAAGGACCACAAAAGGTGTTCATGTGTGAGGCAAATGAATGGATTACCGACGAAGAATCAAGTGATGAAGAGAGTGAAGCGGAAGAAGAAAGTTTGGCCGGCCTTGCCATTGCCAACAATGATGACTCATCTATTCATCCACCTCCCATGTGCCTCATGGCTAAAGGTAACACCAAGGTATGTGATGACTCTAGCGATGATGAGCTTTTCCCCAATGATTTAACTTCATTAATAAATGAATACCACACTATCATTAAGAGGGAAAAGAGTAAGGTCAAGGCTCTTGAAGAAACTCATGCTAAGCTTGAAAGTGCTAACCTTGATTTGCTTGACAAGTATGAAAGCATACTTAAGGAGCATGACACGCTCAAATCTCATGTCAAGCAAATTGAGGAGGATAAGACTAAAATCAAGCTAGATCACCATGAGCTTGACTTAGCACACCAAGCACTCTTGGGAAAGCACAATGAGTTAATCCAAGAGCATCAAGTACTTAACCTTGCTTATGAAGCTCTTGATCAAGAATTGAAAAATATAAAGAAACAAACTCTTAATGATAAGGTATCATTAATTCTCATGCCACTAATGTCTTGCATAAGTCTTTGCCTTTGAAAGAGAATGCTAGGGAGAAGGACTTGTTGGAAGAAATTGAAAGTCTCCGCACTAGTGTGGCAAGACTATCTAAAGGAGAAGTCAAGCACAAGGAAATCCTCTTCCAACAAGCAAAAGCCTTCAACAAGAGAGGACTTGGATCCTTCCCGGTGCCTAACAAAGGAAAGGTGCCCTCACCAGAGCTTAGAACAAGCTTCATCAAGGAAGTTGGTTCCTATTGCCAACATTGTGAGGTCACCGGTCACCATACAAGGAAGTGTTCTCTTCCTAACCGGCCTTCTCCAAAATTGCCTACTAACTACAAGTCTACTTTCAATGATCATTATTATCTCTTGAGTAAAGTAGATGGCAAGGTGAAGGCAAGGTTCATTGGCAAGGACATAAAGGGCATGAAGGGGAAGATCCCCAAGCAACTTTGGGTCCCAAAAACACTTGTATCACACATACAAGGACCTAAGTTGGCTTGGGTGCCTAAAGTCAAAAATTGAATTCATGTGTGTAGGTGAACCACAAAGCCGGAGGAAAGCATTGGGTACTCGATAGCGGGTGCACTCAACATATGACCGGCAACGATGGTATGTTCACCACCATAGAAAACCCCAGCAATCATGAACAAGTCACCTTTGGTGATAACTCTAAGGGTAAGGTAATTGGTTTAGGTAAGATTGCAATTTCAAATGATTTATCTATTTCCAATGTATTGTATGTTAAGTCACTTATTTTCCATTTGCTTTCTATTGCACAACTATGTGATCTTGGACTAACGTGCACCTTTAGCAAAAATGATGTTGTTGTGACTAGTGAAACAAGCCAAGAACTAATCTTCAAAGGATTTCGGCATGTACATCTCTACCTAGTATACTTCACCAACAAGGATGCTAGCTTGACCACTTGTCTTTTTACTAAGACAAGTTTGGGTTGGCTATGGCATCGATGCATAGCGCACATTGGAATGAGCAAGCTCAAGAAGTCATTCAAGCTTGGGATGGTGACCGGCGTGAAGGATGTCACATTTGAGAAGAACAAGCTTTGTAGCGCTTGTCAAGCCGGGAAGCAAGTTGCTTCACACCACCCGATGAGGACAATGGTGTCAACCTCCAAGCCACTTGAGTTACTCCACATGGACCTCTTCGGACCATCCACATATCAAAGTCTTGGCGGTAATCTCTATTGTCTTGTTATAGTTGATGACTACTCTCGCTATGCTTGGACTTTGTTTCTAGGTGACAAGAATGAAACTCCGGAACTGTTCAAGACCTTCGCTAACCGTGCTCAAAGGGAATTTCAACTTCCCATCATCAAGGTTCGGAGTGACAATGGCACCGAATTCAAGAACTACAACATTGGGGAGTGGTGTGACCGTGAAGGCCTGAAGCATGAGTTTTCGGCCACATACACTCCTCAACAAAATGGTGTCATTGAAAGGAAGAACAAGACTCTCATCACTCTTGAACGAGCAATGCTTGATGACTATGGCACGTCCGAGAAGTTTTGGGCCGAAGCAATCAACACGACGTGCCATGCCGCAAATAGGGTCTACCTACATCAACTACTTCAAAAGACCCCATACGAACTTCTCATTGAGAGAAATCCCAACATCTCCTATTTCCAAGTCTTCGGGTGCAAGTGCTACATCTACCGCAAGAAAAGGCTCGGTAAGTTTGAAAGAAGATGTGATGTTGGTATATTTCTTGGTTATGCATCAAACTCAAAAGCATATCGAGTATTCAACCAAACCTCCAGTTTAGTTGAGGAAAGTTGTGATGTTGAGTTTGATGAAACTAATGGCTCCCAAGAGGAGAGTTTTGGTCATGACGAAATAGATGACGAGCCTCTACGGGAAGCTATGAAGAACATGACCATTGGTGACATCAAGCCGAAAGTTGAGGAGAGCCATGATCAAGGGGGAGCTTCAAGTTCCAACATCAACACATCTATGGCGCCTCAAGTTGATGAAGAAGAGAAAGATGATCCATTGCCGACACACTACCAGGATTCCGGTTTATTGCGACGAAAAAAATCGTTGCAATAGGTCAAAATTCGTCGCGATAGGTTGTTGTCGCAACGAAATAGAATGTTGTGATAGTTTTTCCGACTCGTGGCGATAACAGCTGTGGCAATAGGTTATTGCATCGACTTGACATCCGTGGCAAATAGTATGGTATTGCAACGACTCCACGTTGGTGGCAAATAGTATGGTATTGCAACGGTTTAACGTATTGCGACGATTTAACGTATTGCAACGAAAATAGCGGTGTTGCAATGATGCCACGTTCATGGCAAAAAGTATGGTATTGCAACGACTCCACATTCGTGGCAAATAGTATGGTATTGCAGCGGTTTAACGTATTGCGACGATTTAACGTATTGCAACGAAAATAACGGTGTTGCAACGATGCCACATTCGTGGCAAAAAGTATGGTATTGCGACGCCTCCATGTTCGTGGCAAATAGTATGGTATTGCAACGGTTTAACGTATTGCGACGATTTGACGTATTGCAACGAAAATAATGGTGTTGCAACGATGCCACATTCGTGGCAAAAAGTATGGTATTGCGACGACTCCACATTGGTGGCAAATAGTATGGTATTGCAACGGTTTAACGTATTTCGATGATTTAACGTATTGCAACAAAAATAATGGTGTTGCAACGATGCCACATTCGTGGCAAAAAGTATGGTATTGCAACGACTCCACGTTCGTGGCAAATAGTATGGTATTGCAACAGTTTAACGTATTGCGATGATTTAACGTATTGCAACGAATAGTACGTTATTTACAACGATTTCACATATGTGGCGATAAGTACGGTATCACGACGATTTCATACTCGTGGCGAATAGTATGGTATCGCGACGTTTTCACATTCACAGTGAATAGTACGGTGTTGCAATGATTTCACATTCGTAGCGAATAGTATGGTATGGCAACGTTTTTACATTCATGGCAAATAGTATGGTGTTGCAGCGATTTCACATCCGTGGCGAATAGTACAGTATTGCAACGATTTCACACTCGTGGTGAATAATATGGTATCTCGACGTTTTCACATCTGCAGCGAATAGTACGGTATCGCGATGATTTCACACTCGTGGCGAATAATATTGTATCACGACGTTTTCACATTTGTGGCGAATACTACGGTGTTGCAATGATTTCACTTCCGTGGCGAGTAGTACGGTATCGCGACGATTTCACACTCATGGCGAATAATATGGTATCGTGACGATTTCACAGCCGTGGCCAATAATAGGGTAATGCAATGATTCCACATTCATGGCGGATAGTATGGTATTGCAACGATTTCAAAACCGTGACTACAGTATTGTATTGCAACGATTTCTGATGTGTGGCAATAGGTTCGTAATGCAACATATTAAAATCTGTTGCAACAGGGTCGTAATGCAACGTTCTCTGGGTGGTGGCAATAGCAGTCTAGTGCAACGCTTTTTTGGTCGTAGCCAAATGTTTGTAGTGCAACGTTTTATAATTTGTGGCAATAGCTAGCTTCCTATTGCAACAGTTTTTTTCATCAAAATAATCTGTTAATGCCACGTTTTATAATTAGCGGCACTAGAATCCTAATGCACCGGGTTTGAAAATTAGTGGCAACAGAATCAATTTATTCGCACACGATATGTCTGTCGACTGAATAACAAACATCCAGCAATTGATGCAATGCTCAAGGACCCTTGCGTCGTTGCGAGACGATGGTATTTACAGTTTTTTCAGGTTGCAACATTGTACCCATTAAAATAGCACCGTGACGAGTTGTAGTATTTGGAATAGTTTCTTGAACATCCAACTTCGACTTGGTGCGAGCAGAAGCCTTTTGTGGAGTTGCTGCTAGCCGTTGTTGATTTTGCAAGCTCTCCATCATTCTGCGCATGTCTGCTAGCTCCTTTTCTTGCCATGCAGAATTGGCTGCCATCTGATCATGTAAAGCTTGGACTTCGTGGTTGAGTTGTTCATTTGCCTGGACGAAGCCATCCATCTGGGAGGTCATATAATCATTTCTTACTTCCAACTCTTGCACCTGAGAGCTGAGGTCTTCATTTCTATTTTGCAAGGATCGAACTTGTTGGCCGAGTTGGTCAGACATCTGGATACGCAGTCTTTCAGAAACATTAGGTTTAGCCATATAACCACGCCCCTGAAACTATGATCCTCCAGAACCGGTTGCGGATATATAAGTAAGCTGGAAGATGTTGTTTCTTTCCTCATATGGGATTGGGACTCCCAGCTTAGCTTCCTTGACGTTGATTTGGGCACGTGCCTGGGTCTATATACAAAAAGAAAAGTCACATGTACATTGCAAATATTTATTTAAAAGGGGACTGTTTGAAGTGTTTCTCACATGTACAACTTCTGCATGCTCGTTTGCCCATTGACCGTTCTTCACATGGCTTGCCTCCCACAGTTCTATGTCATCGGGTTCTTTTTTGGTCTCTGGGTCTCGCTACATCAAATACAAGTAAAATTTGATTGAATGATTGCAGTGCAAAGTAAAAGCATGATTTAGTTTTCATACCTTCTCGTAACTAAGTTGGGCGTAGGATTTCGAGCCAAGCAAGTGTTTTGTCTTTTGAGTACTTCAATTTTGTGAATTGGTTCTGCTTATTGACTGCAATTTTAAGAATTAATTTCACGAATGGGCGTTATCAAATAGTTTTTGTAGGATATGAAGGTATTAGAAAGCTAGCTGACCTTGAATCGCTCGGACCCAAAATAGTCCATAAGCGCCAACCAATCGGAATCTGCTACTTCAAAAGGCTTGTTTTGTATACGTTCCTCATCGGTCGAATACTTCTTATAGGTGGCATGCAATGTTGATTGCCACCCCTTGTAGCGCTCACCAGCAATCTTCAATATTTTTCTTCTGGTGTCATCTGTGTCCTCCAAGTCCCAGGCATTCTGTACATTGTATATCACACTGTTATAAACGTACAAGATGGAGGTCGCTAGAAAAAAATACTTATGTGGGGTTTCACGACACTAACCAGAATGTCTCTCACTATATCGCTCTTCGAAGTATCGCCAACCTCTGCCCACTTCCTTACACCAGCGAGGGGTGCATTTCTTTTGTTGTAATAACCACATCATCGACAAAGTGCCGCTGATTAGTACCAACCACAGCACCCAACCTATCGGACCACTGAATTTGTAGCTTCCATTTCTGATCATTTGTTCTATTTGCAGATGCTAGATAGCGCAATTTAGAAACCTTAAGTCCTTTAGCAACCCCTCTTCCAAACAACTTTCCTTCTGTTAGTGTCATTTAAACGGTAAACGTTTAAAGCAAATTAGCAACTGGCCAGGCCAAGTATCATGTACAAATGGTGTGAAAGAAGAAGAAGTCTGATGTTTTACCATCTTCAGGACGAGTGCGGCAAATATGATTTGCTCCATATTGGGCGATGCATCGACTTGTTGACTTCTTTGTTGCTTCATACCCTACAATCAGGCATCAGGTAGTAGTCAGTGGCGCTACAGCACCCGTAGTACTGCAGGGGATTTTCAGTCTAGCTGCGATCAGGCAAGACAGTAGCTGGCGATGCTAGAGAAAGAGAGGGTTCGCCGGGTGCTCATCCTCTGCAGTACTGCCGGTTCGTTCTGACCGACATCAGCAGGAGCGCGTCTCGAGGCGAATTGGTGGCAGGGCGAGTCATGGACGTCAGCGGTATTAGCAGTAGAGGATGCAAGACAGATGAGGCGGGAAGCTTGCGACGTTTAACAAAGCTAGGGTTCGGTCTGGCAGTGCAGTGACCACATTTAAGTCAGAGGATCGACGTCCAGATCACACCGATGAACTCACGTGACTTACGTTTTTACTGCAGGCGGTGCAGTAAAGATCCAACGGTGTGATTCCGTTGGATCTTTACTGCATCGCGTGTAGTAAAAACGTATAAGTCAGGTGATCTACGTCTATTGATATCACCCCAGAGCAAGTCTCGAGGCTAGGAGGACAGTGTGGCGGATCTAGGAATTAAATTTAGGTGGATTGCATACTGATATTTTGCTCTGCATGTTAGCATCTTGCCCTAAACTGCTACTAGAACAGATACATGAATATAATCTTGTGTTAATTACCAGACATCAGCAACGCATTTGGCAGTGTAAAAAATGGAATTGAGATCATATAAGCAGCAATGAACCCTCATGTACATGCATCTCTAAACTATATGATGCTAACATTTCTTAGTGGACAGGGTTAATGATATTGGACTATTTTTTCTAGGGTATGCCATGTCATATGGGCATAGCATGTAGGTACGCCGTAATGGCCAGGGGTTTGCGGGCGGCGGGGTCATCATGGAACGCAAACGATGGGACCTGGAGATGGAGGGAGACGCGTCGGGGAGGACAGTGAAGTGACCACCAGTAGGGTGTGGGCGCCGACCGGTGCTGGAGTGACCGGCGGCGACATGGGTTTGCGGGCGGCGGGGTCATCATGACACGCGAAGGATGGGACGTGGCGATGGTCGAGGGAGACGTGTTTCTGAGGACACTGAAGTGAGCAGCAGCAGGGCATGGTCGCCGGTGCCAGAGTGGCAGCGGCGAGAGAGCCCAGCGTGCGCGTGTAGGCATCAAAAAATCACGCCATCACATATACTCACCAGCAGGGCGTGGGCGCCGGCCGGTGCCGGAGTGACCGGCGGCGACAGGGGTTTGCGGGTGACGGGGTCATCATGACACGCGAAGGATGGGAAGTGGCGATGGTGGAGGGAGACGCGTCGGGGAGGACACTAAAGTGAGCAGCAGCAGGGTGTGGTCGCCGGTGCCGGAGTGGCCGGCGGCTAGAGAGCCCATCGTGCGTGTGTAGGCATCAATAAATCACGCCATCACATATACTTATTAACTGTTAACTGGGACTAGGAAACTACAATCACAATGCTAAAATATTTAGTAGAGCCCGGTACATATTTATACTCGTAGTACCAGCATGGGATGATGAATCTCGGGGTTCCTGAGCATCAGGTGCTGCAATATTCTCTTCATACGATGCAAAGGAATTAACGTGTTATAAATATGTGTATTTTGATAGTCAACACATCTATAGTTATACCAGGTGCTTGTTGCCCATCACGATTACTTGTAGACGACATGACGGTTTGGTGTCTTGTTCCTAAAGTAAAGAGTATATATAGTAAGTAACAGTGATAATGTCAGATTACATGAGGATGTGTATTTTAGATCGGGCGGTGTGGTTGCTATGAACTGGAAATGTTTGTTTTGAATGGAGGAATTAGAAATGAAGGAGTAGGAAAAAAACCCGTACAATTCGAGAAAGAAAAACAAGAAAAACGTGTATAAACCGTGGGAACTGAAAATCTTAGGAATACAAGTTTGGAACACAGGAATGAGAGTACACCATTGGGAGTGGTTGATAAGATAACCCTGGCGTCATTTACTTCTAAATCAAGAAATTACATAGTACATGCAGTTTTTAATAGTTATCTTTCCTGACATGGAAATGTACTAAAAATACACTACCATAAACTGTCGGAGCGACATTTATTTCGGGGCAGAGGTGTAGTGTATTTTATATATGGAAAAAAGTAGAATGCAATCAGATGCTAGGGTAAAATAAAAAGATGAATCGACTGTAGGATACAGATCTAACGATTGAGGCTAGCTACAAATGGGCGGGACTGGAATTTTGGGCGCATGGAGTGAAGTTTCAATTGTGAAAATCTCAATTGTGCGCGCCAAGAAGAACGAAAATTTTTTCGAGGGACCGCTACCTGCCGTTCATCTTTGTTTTCATGGAGATGTAAAAGCAGTCATGTGGTAGTGGGACATTCAAAAAAATACGAACAAAAATATGAATCGCCAAATGTATCATTGTGCTAATGCAAACGACATGCAAATACAGAGAACACCCAAGTCCACGAAAGGAGGACGATAAACCCATGGTCTAGTAAAAGGTAAACAATCAGCATTTTATATATAACATTCGTCGCAATGAAATGATAACATATACAGAGTATATACTACTACTACAAAAAAAAACATTTCCCCCTGTGATGTCTAATCTTCAGGCCGTCGATCCAAAGCCGCCTGTGATACGAGTATCACAGGTACATACGATATATATATCAACAATGTCATCGGATATTAGTTACAACGGATAAAGTACTTTTCATGCACCTGCTGCATCAGGCGATGGACTAGTTAGCAATTTAGATGACGTAATTTCCTAATCAAGTTAATTATGCATCATGTCTGTTGTTAGTTCTATTACTTGTAAGGATAATGTTTACCAGATGTCATTCATTCATCCACAAGAAATATAGACGGTCCCAAGTTACAAACATATAGGAGATGTTTTTGATAAAAGAAGTTTTCGATACTGCATATATAGAACACATTGTTCATGAACATAAAGACATATTTCATTAACAAACAAGTAATAGGAAAACACGTAGTAGACAACAAGAACAAGATAAACTACACCTAATACTAATCTACTCAGAGATCACGAAATAGATAAACTACTCCTAATACTACTCTACAGGGACAAAACCATGTCCTCCTCCTCCGTTGCTGCCGCCTCCTCCACCTCCGCCGCCGGTGCTGCCTCCTCCTCCTCCTCCTCCCCCGCCGCTGCCGCCGCTGCTGTCGTCTCTGCCTCCGCCGCCGCTGCTGCCTCCTCCTGCTCCTCCTCCGCCGCTGCCGCCGCCTCCATAGCCGCATCCACCTCTGCCTCAAGAGACGCCTCCTGCTCCGCCTCCTCCACTGCCGCCGCTACCCAAACCGCCAGATACTCCTCAACCTTCATCACAGTCCGAAGCTTCCCGACGACGCGGTGCTTAATCTTCAGGAGGCCCTCTAGCCCAGCAACCTCCGTGAATGTCTCGTGGAGGGCGTTGAGACGATCGGCCACAGTCATCAACCCGTAGCAGTAGTGGCCCGCGGTGTCCATGCTCGTGTGGAGGTGAAGGGTCCCAAGACCCAAACGACGACACGAGCGATCTGTGTCAGAAAAGACCTTCCGCGCCACTGCATTGAGCGCTAGTGCGCTATGAGCGGCGGTGGACTTGACGTCGGTGGCCACCTTAAGGCGCCGATCGAGTTCGTCGATGCGGTCGGTGAGGAGTCTGAGAGTCTCCTCAACCCGACCGGGATGAGGAAGTGCAGGCGCCGCGGGCGGAGATGCGGGCGCCACCATCAGTTCCACCGGCATTGCCAACGATGATGGAAACGGAGAAGTAGGTTCAGAGGACGTCGATGACCTAGAGCGCTTCGGCGCGGGGCTACCCATTTGTGTGGCGACGGAGGTGTAGAGAAAGAGCGAGAGGTGGTCGACGGTGGCGGGGGGGAGAAGTTTAGAGGCTAGGATCTAAGGAGTGGTGCGGCGGAGAAGCAAGAGGACGGTGAGCATTTATAGCGGGTCGTCGTCTAAGCGAGTGTGTCGAGATGATCGGACGCTAGAGGAAACCGCGGTTAATTATGAACCGGTCGGTGGCCCCGGTTTCCTCAAAACCGCGGTTTGCATCCTCTCAGTCCCAACGGCTCGACGCGTCCCATTAGGAGTAAATTTACACGCGGGGAAAAACAATTTTTTCATTATATAAAAAAATCCGTTCGTACACGCCTAAGCCAACTTCGTGATCGCGCATCCGTGCCAGGGGACGCCTTGCAGCGAATATGGGCCTAGTCCTACACGCATTACCGAGGTTTGAGGTATATATATATATATATATATATATATATATATATATATATATATATATATATATATATATATGCATGCATGTTAGTGTTGTTAAACATGACCGAGGTGTTTTAATTCTAGCTATGTCTAACATGCACAGACTGCAAACATGATCAACCAATTACACTACATAAGAAACCCAAATAGGAGACAACGATGGGCGACAGATCAGATGTCCATCGATCACAAAATGATGCGAGACACGCTTAAAGTCATTGTTTGTCTCCTTTAGCTTTGCAATTACAAATCGAGACGATCTTCAAACCCTAAGATCTTTTGTTTTTGTCCAATTTGCTCAGTTCACTTGTGACAGATTAACACAACACTAAACTTAGAGCACATTCACTTGATTGAAATCCAGAAATTCTAACACACAAGTATTCATTGACACGAATGAACACATATATATTACAAAACATAAGAAATATGTACAAGAACAGAATTGAAGCTAAACATGTACAAGAACTCCTAAAACTACAAAAGAAATATGTACAAGAATTCCTAAAACTACTATGCCGGCCCCGCCTCCTCCGCCCTCTCCCCCAACTTCTCAAACCACGACAAGCGGTCCTCCTCATCCTCGCCGTCGTCATCGTTGTCGTCGTGGTGGTGGTGGTCTCCGTCATCATCGCCGTCGTCATCGTTGTCGTCGTCATCATCATCGTCGTCGTCATCATTGTCGTCTTCGTCGTCGTCCTCGTCGTACTCCTCCTCCTCCTCCTCCTCCAGCAACAATGCAGTAGGAGAGTGAGTCAGCTGCTCAGGCTGAGCCAATTGCTCTGGCTGCACCGGTGGCTCCGGCTGCACCGGCGGTGGAACCCCGCCGCGACGGAAGTTCCTCTCCGTCGCCGCCACCAGGGCACTACGGCCCTCGGCGCCGAGCTCCTGGGCCATCGTCCCAGACAAGATGTCCAGGCGATCGGCCACACCCTTGAGGGTGTAGAGGTAGCGGCCGGTGGTATCCATTCCCGGAAACTCGGGAAGGGTAACAAGACCCAAGGCATCCAAGGCTCGAGACGTACGGTTGTACGCCTCTCGCGTCATAATGAGGCGCTGGTCGTCGTTCACCCTCTCGGGGGAGCTGTAGCATATCCGCTTGCAGGGTGGCTGCCTCGGCGGGCTAGGAGGCGAAAGGTTGGCCATGGCTGTGGTGGTTCGTCGGCGCCGGGCTAGGAGGTGGAACGTTGGAAGAAGAAGAAAGGAGTGCAAAAGTTCAGTGCTTGTACATAACCGACGACGCGCCTTAGATCGTCCGTAGTGGTTCACTGAAAAGCTTACTGGACTGTAAATATAGAGTAAATTACTAGAAGTATAGAGTAAGTGTCTAGAGACAAATGCTAGAAGTATAGAGGATATACTGAAAGTTTAGAGAGATAGAGTAAGTTTTAGAGGAAACCGCTGCGGATGGTCTTATATATGGTCCGTGCGGAGTAGACGAGGGAGCGGTTCGTTTCCCGCGCATTGAACTCTTTGCAGACCTCGTGCGGCGCAATTAAACCACTGTGGAAGACGATCTTCAGAGATCCTTCCGTCTCTCTTGTGGAACCGAATCCCCTGCAGTACTGCAGGTGCATTAGAGGTCACTGACATGTGGGCCCTATGCTCTGTGGGACCCACATGTCAGTGACTTCTAATGCACCTACAGTACTGCAGGGGATTTCAGTATCCATGTGGAACGTCGTGCACGCGTCCCTGCACCACAACTTCTTAACTTCTCCACAGACCTCGTGCGGCGCGTCAGTTACTTGGCGCACTGGAAAGGCCAGCGGCGAGATCTCTGGGCCCGGCGAGCCCCGCCACGGCGGCGCCACGCGCGCGCCCTCGGCGCGAGGAAGAAAGGGTCTGTGATGTTGGTTTTCTTGTTTCGTGATGTTGTTTTTCTTGTTTTGTAGTAGTATTGTTTTATGTTAATGAACTCAATGTCATTGTTCCTCTGTGAAGACCTTTTGTCGTAGTCGGTTTCTACATAACAGTAACCGCCTAAGATAATTAGGTTATCACAGATGGTTCTTTACTTGTATCTATCCGTCTTTGATAATTGTTTTTCACAGACATGCCTAGCCGTTGGTTAATAACCGCCTATAATAAGGTATAACCTATGCAGTACTAATGCTGTTATTTCTAATTTCCAGGTCAATTCAATATAAGCACAGAACAAAAATCAATAATATCATCACAGAACAAAAGTCAACAATATTATCATCACAGAAGTCAATTTCACTAAAACAATATACATATGTACAAGTTACAGATACAATTCATCTCGAAGTTTACAAGTTTTCACTAAAAATTGTTTCTATTGGCATAGTCGCAATGTTCTGGCACATCAGCTGCTGCACCATCTTCATCAAAGAACTCTCCTCTTTTGTGCAAAATTTTGTGACGAATGAATTGACAGAGTTCAGCAGCAATCCTGTCGGCTCCTTCACTAGGAATACTTCTACAAACCGGCCATTCTTCGTTCAGATTCTTCGTGTGCTGCAATATAACACATAACAAGGTTTAGAATGTATTGGTTTGAACAATCTAAAAGTATAGATCAAAGTGAGAGTATACAGGAATTTATTTGGTATTTTTGGAGCAGTTGTACTATGAGTAATTGAATTTTGATGTTGGAATCAAAATATTAAAATAATGTTTCTGGTAATATTGAACAGCAGAGAATATAAGTATTAAACTATGCTAGTTACAATGAAAATGAAACACAAAAGTAAGAAAATAAGGTATCGACATTAAGGATAACTTACATCCTCACGATTCACTCTATATACGCCGGCGGTCCGAAGATGCTCGCATACATAATACCCGCATAAGACACTCCCAGCGGGCTGCTTCGGACAAGCATAATACGTTTTAATGTCTCTCACCGCCAAGCCATTCCGCGTAAAACCACCAAGTGCTGTAATACAAGAAATGTCATATAAAACTTGTCAACACATTCTAAATGTGCGTAAATTAAAATTATTGAATAAACGTACAATTTCAAAATGGAAAGGAAATCTTTGTAATGATCTGGTGAGAAATCGGCCGAGTCCAAGACTGTTGCCATTCCCTGTGTTGGCTTGATGAAGATCATTATGTAGTGATTACTGCAAACATACAAACACATGTGTTAACGATTACCATTAATTGCTATTTCAATGTCATGTGTCGAACTTACTCGAAGTGGTATGGAGCCTTTATGAGGTCCTTGCCGTCTCTGAGAAAGTTAAACATCGCATGTCCTATGTAAGCTGCAACTTCTGTCCTTTTATCATTCTTAAGTTTTGCGATTGCTTTTTCAAAATTTTTTTTTTTCATGTGTTTGAATTGTGCTGAGTCTTGATCCGCCTGGACGTCGAATAGCACCTTTGCAATCCTAGTAGGGTCAAGGATACCTGTCTTGCGCTCCAACTTTTCATTATCCATGTATTGCATCCTATTGAAGAAGTCCAGAATTGTTATAATCTCATGAAATGCGTATGCATGTAGTAAGAAAAGAAAATACAAAATATTAGAGCACTTACAAGCACCAGACAAGCAGCAGGTTGATTTCGAGCATGCCCCGATGGAAAAGGGCATGCAACTCTTCAAATAAAATGACTCGTCTATCCACTCCAGTGCTCCAGAATGCTTCTTTTGGAATACGAAATGTGACGCAATTAAGACCATATTTTGTGCTGGCAAGGATGTACCACTCATGCATTCTTCTGAGCTGGACGGGTTGTTTGCTAAGTTGTACGGATGTCATGAATGGCTTCCCATTCTTAAATTCAGGAGGAACATCCTCAAGATTGTATATTGGAACTCCTGGTTTAACTAAAGTCGTCCGCCGATTATACATGACACCGACTTCTTCCCACTCCTCGATATTTCCTAATGATGGCTCATGAGAAGAACGAGATGCACTCGATTTTATAATATTTTCCTTCATAGTTTCCAAATATTTTGACACTTCTGATGAAGGTTTCTTATTTTCGTACGAGGTAACTTTGATAGGCACTGATGATCGAGGAGTAGTCATCGGAAGTTGGACACTGGCTTGTTGTTGAACCTATTATTCAACTGATTGCTCTTTACTCCCAGCAGTTGGCTCTAGTACTACTTCAAGCTGTTGCTCAACTGGTTGCTCTTTACTAGCAACAGCTTGCTCTGGTACTGCTTGAAGCTGTTGTCCAACTTGTTGCTCTTGGATATCATCCTTGCTGAGACATAGGGGGAGTGGATCTTCCTGGACAGGGAGTGGATCTTCATGCACTTTCGCCTTAGAAGATGGGGTTGCAGTATTTGGAGATGAGAAGGGGCTAGAAATTGGCTCATCGTCCAACACGATATCGCGTCGGTGCCAAAGGATTAATTGGTTGATAGCCTGCCCCAGAGTCGCGATCCCCTCAGGTGTGACGTGGTCTATTTCATAATCATTATCAATGATCTAAAGAACTTGCACCAGACCATAATACAACAGAAGTGGGTTCCCGTTGAAGTCACGATTAGGCTTTGCCATAGCAGTGACAACCTGTTTGGTTTTGTTCCCTGCTCTGCCTATCAGGACAAGAAGACGACAAGATTTGTCGTTAGCAATATCATTGATAGGGAACTTATGGGTTAACCCTGAGCATGGCACGGAACCAACGCTGCTAGGGTAGGCAGTTGGAGATACTAATTGCTCCTTTTGCACCGGAACCATCACTGTACTCGGTGCCACTAATTGTCCTGATTGTCTAAGTTGTTCCATTATTTCTTACATATTTTCTATGACCTTTTGAGCAATCATTTCATCAAGTGTTTTCTTAAACTTCTCACGTCTTCTATATGTGTCTTTTTCTTTAGGGAAACCATCTAGCCAAGACAATTGAGAAGAGACCGCTCGAACCCGTCCGCTGTGTTCAGGGTTTCCTAAGATAGCGGTAAGTTGGTCATTCTCCCTCTTCGGCTTGAAGAGACCCTTTTGTTGCTTTTCAATTACTTCTTTCATTTTATCCTCTACTTCATTCAGAGAGCCAGGCTTTTCAAGTTTGCCCTTGCTGGTCAAACCTGACCGAGCAAAGACCCAGCGTTGAGTTCGCTCATCGCACCCTTCTAATGGGTGAGGATTGCCTTTACTGGTAATTTCGTCTAATATCTTATTCCATTTCTGGACTTTGGGGGCATATCCGGCAGACACCAAGCGATGATGGTATTTGTTCTTTTTTGCAAGCTCTGACCTAGTTGCACTTAGAGCTTTAGCATCAGGTGTGCTCTTTTGACGAACAAACTCTTGCCACTGAGCTTGTGTGATTTTCCCATCTTCCTCGGGCTAGGGACCTTATTGGCCTTAACATAAGCATTCATTTCACTCTTCCAGCATCGAAACTTCTTGCCGCAAGGGACCAATGTTGCTTTCTTTACAGCTTCTTCTGTGCCTTTCGGGAACTTGAATTTTTTCTTTATCCTTTCCCACAACTCATTCTTGGTCCGCTCGGGTAATTTCCAGCAATTCTCGGATGTGATCGGGACAACCTCCCTAACAAGAAAACCGCATGCATTACGGTACTTGGTAACTGAATCCAGTGGTTCTTGGGGAAGCCCACCTGGACCAACCCTTGTTATGTACATGATGCGGTCCAATGGACCCTTATTGGGACCTCGTTGCCCTCGTTTTCGCTTGAGTGAAGTTGAGGCTTCATCCATTGGAGAACCTTCTGCGGTTTTAGGAGCCGATGTCACCTCATTGTCTTCGCGATTAATCTAGGTAGAAAAAAATTATAAGACTTCGTATACTTGACAACCAACATTAACTTAAACTGCTGAAGTTAAGATTCGTGATCCATACCTCATTGGCAGGATCATATTCCGGGTCTAGATCCACTGAAGTCTTTTTAATTTTTATATTCGTAAAAGGATCCGATGGACTGTGATAGGAGCCTGAACTGCTGGAGTCGTAAACTCCATATTGTCTTCTTTATTGTTACTACCAGGACCAGTCTTCCTAGGGCTTTCCATGCTAGAACTAATAAGACAAAAAATCTAATAAATGGCATAGTAACTCTACATGAAGTGTTGCATGAAGAAAAAGATGGAAGCATTCTAGGATTTGATAAGGCATTCTAGGGTTTAAGGTGACTGACCAAAAGGTTCCTATACATTGCGAGGGTGACAAGCATGTTAAAGTTGCTCACCAGCAATGGAAATTTTATCTTCTTATTCTAAATGGGCTAGCTTCGTTCAAAGTGGCAACCACGTTCTTGAGGTTTACTAGGCGGCGCCTAGCTCTGGACCTATAACTGATCAAGCAAGGGACAAAAAGCAAATCCTCCAGCCTTTTTCTAGTATCAAGAATCGCAAAGTGTAGCACTTGGATTTGGGTGGTGAGGTGAGGCGAGGTGAGGTAGCTGCAGGCGAGAAGAGACACTCTTTTTCAGCGATGAGGGCGTACCTGGAAGTGACTAGGGCGAAGCTCGGTGGCGACGGCGAAGCTCGGCGGCGACGGCGAAGCTCGGCGGCCTACCTGGAAGTGACGAGGGCGAACACTTGGTTGCCGAGGGTATATATAAACTCCAATTTTCTCAGGCAGATTTTAAGTACCGACCGTCTGAGAAGATGGTTACCTCAGGCGGGTTTTACTTACCAACCGCTTGAGAAGATAAAATTATCTTAGGCGGTTGGTTAGTAACATCCGAGATAAACATCTTCTCAGACGGTTAGTAAGTACCAACCGTCTATGAAGATATTTACTTATTCTTAATTAATATTCTTGATGAAATGTGGGTCCTTTAAAAAGGCAAAATTCCACTTTCTTGTAATATTATTGATATGTAAAGGTTACCATTAAATTTCACTTCATAAATCATTTGAAATTGGTCAGAACATAAAAAACATACAACAAATGCTATTTTTCATTTTTCTACCTTGATGAATATAATGTTTTTTTCATTTATTTTTTCAGTGGACATATTTACTCATCATACCAACCTCTATGAATTTTTTCAGATTTTTTTAAATTTTTTTGAATCAATGTGTGTTCATAATTTGATGAATGCCTACATAAAGACCCCTCACCAACCTCCTGTGAAGATGTGTCGACGACCGTGCACAACCTTTCTTTTCCCTGAGGCGCGACCTTTCAATGCGTGGTAAACCAACTGCTCCATCTTCCACCCCGCGTGGCCTTAAAGACGCGCTATCACCCGTTAGTTCTCCACAAGCGCGTCACTCACTTTGAATCCTCTTCTTTTCTTCGTCTTCCTCCACTCCGACGACCCAACACCACTATGGCCGACCTTCCGCTGCCAAGCCCTCCGAAGGAGCCACCTTGCAAGAAACTATGTTGCAGCTCCCCTGAGAGGTTCAACACCCGGCAGCGCCTCCTCATGGCACGAGAGGCGTACAACAATACGTCTCGCGCCATGAGTGCCTTGGGGTTGGGTACCCTTCCAGAGTATACTGGAATGGGTACCATCGGCCACTACCTCTACGCCCTCACAGGGGTGGATGATCGTCTCGACATTCTGTTCGCGACGATGGCCCAGGTTCTTGGCCCCGAGGGGCAGCAGAACGCTGGTGGAGGCGACGGCTAGCAACCTCGGGGTTGCACCGCCGGTGCAGCCGGTGCAACCGGCCCCTATTGCACCGGCGTCGGAGGACGAGGAGGAGGAAGAGGAGTAGAAGTAGGAGTAGGATTTAAATAGTTTTTCTTTGTTGTTTTTAGTTGCTTCTGTTTTCTAAATATTGTTAATGAATGAAATCTATCTTTGTTCATCTATATGACTAAATATTACTTGTGTATCTTGTGTTCTTTTGTTAGATGCGTGATTGAATATTGTTAATTAATGAGTATCTTGTGTGTTCTTCAACTGTGTGAATGAATGAATGTGTAGTGTGTTCATCGTGTTCCTCAGACTCGGGTATCATAAGGTAATTATCTTAGGCGGTTGGTAGTTCAAACTCGTCTGAGAAGAGGATTATCTCAGGTGGTTGGTAAGTAATACTCGACTGAGATAAACATCTCAGAAGGTTATTAAGTACCAACCGACTGTGAAGATATTTACTTCTTCTTAATTAATATTCTTGATTAAATGTGGGTCCTTTAAAAAAGGCAAAATTCCACTTTCTTGTAATATTATTGATAAGTAAAGGTTACCATTAAATTTCACTTCATAAATCTTTTGAAATCGGTCAGAACATAAAAAACATACAACAAATGATATTTTTCATTTTTCTATCTTGATGAATATAATGCCTTTTTCATTTATTTTTTCAGTGGACATTTTTACTCATCATACCAACCTCTATGATTTTTTCAGATTTTTTTAAATTTTTTTGAATCAATGTGTTTTCATAATTTGATGAATGCCTCATATGTATATGAGCATTTAGTTAGAATGATGGATAATTTGAAGTTTGACATGTTGGAATGCTTTAAAAAAAATTAAAAAAATTCATACATTTATAAATGTTACAAATATGTTCATACAAACAAATTTGAGTGAAGGATCGTTTTTTTACGAGATACACAAACGTGAATATATGTGAGTAGAAATTAATTTGATATTTACCAAAACATTACAATGTCAGCTATACAAGTTTTAATATTTTTTGTAAAGATGGTAGATGTTAATTTTATACAAATGTAGAAGAAAGAATCATATAATTTGGACACAATTTGCAGAATCTAAACATATTTGAGTATTTATATTGGAATCTAAATAAGAAAGAAGCAAAGGATAAGGAAACTGAAGAACAGTATTGGGCATTATCTCAGACGGTTGGTAAGTGATACCCGACGGAGATAAACATCTTCTCAGAAGGTTATTAAGTATCAACCGCCTGTGAAGATATTTACTTCTTCTTAATTAATATTCTTGATTAAATGTGGGTCCTTTAAAAAGGCAAAATTCCACTTTCTTGTAATATTATTGATAAGTAAATGTTACTATTAAATTTCACTTCATAAATCATTTGAAATCGGCCAGAACATAAAAAACATACAACAAATGATATTTTTCATTTTTCTATCTTGATGAATATAATGCCTTTTTCATTTATTTTTTCAGTGGACATTTTTACTCATCATACCAACCTCTATGAATTTTTTCAGATTTTTTAAATTTTTTTTGAATCAATGTGTGTTCATAAATTGATGAATGCCTCATATGTATATGAGCATTTAGTTAGAATGATGGATAATTTGAAGTTTGACATGTTGGAATGCTTTTAAAAAATTAACAAAATTCATACATGTATAAATGATACAAATATGTCCATACAAACAAATTTGAGTGAAGGATCCTTTTTTTTACGAGATACACAAATGTGAATAATATGTGAGTAAAAGTTAATTTGATATTTACCAAAACATTACAATGTCAGCTATACAAGTTTTAAAATTTTTTGTTCAGGTGGTAGATGTTAATTTTATACAAATGTAGAAGAAAGAATCATATAATTTGGACACAATTTGCAGAATCTAAATATGTTTAAGTATTTATATTGGAATCTAAATAAAAAAGAAGCAAGGGATATGGAAACTGAAGAACAGTATCGGGCATTATCTCAGACGGTTGGTAAGTAATACCCGACTGAGATAAACATCTTCTCAGAAGGTTATTAAGTGCCAACCGCCTGTGAAGATATTTACTTCTTCTTAATTAATATTCTTGATTAAATGTGGGTCCTTTAAAAAGGCAAAATTCCACTTTCTTGTAATATTATTGATAAGTAAAGGTTACCATTAAATTTCACTTCATAAATCTTTTGAAATCGGTCAGAACATAAAAACATACAAAAATGATATTTTTCATTTCTCTATCTTGATGAATATAATGCTCTTTTCAATTATTTTTTCAGTGGACATTTTTACTCATCATACCAACCTCTATGAATTTTTTCAGATTTTTTTAAATTTTTTTGAATCAATGTGTGTTCGTAATTTGATGAATGCCTCATATGTATATGAGAATTTAGTTAGAATGATGGATAATTTGAAGTTTGACATGTTGGAATGCTTTTAAAATAAATTAACAAAATTCATACATGTATAAATGATACAAATATGTTCATACAAACAAATTTGAGTGAAGGATCTTTTTTTATGGGATACACAAATGTGAATAATATGTGAGTAGAAATTAATTTGATATTTACCAAAACATTACAATGTCAGCTATACAAGTTTTAAAAATTTTTGTTAAGGAGGTAGATGTTAATTTTATACAAATGTAGAAGAAAGAATCATATAATTTGGACACAATTTGCAGAATCTAAACATGTTTGAGTATTTATATTGGAATCTAAATAAAAAAGAAGCAAGGGATAAGGAAACTGAAGAACAGTATCGGGTATTATCTCAGGTGGTTGGTAAGTAATACCCGCCTGAGATAAAAATCTTCTCAGAAGGTTATTAAGTACCAACCGCCTGTGAAGATATTTACTTGGGACGGGGGGAGTATAAGATGGTCACCCGCGCTATCGTCTTTTCCGCACAACCGTTCCAACATCCTCTCTTCTCTCCACAAAACCTAGCTGCGGCTAGTATACAACAAATGCTTTCGAGCTCGAGCATAAACCTGGTAATGGGCTCATAACCGGCCTAAAACCGAAACCAAACCCTTATATTTCCATAAAAAGCCCAACCCAAACCACTCCATCTATATATTTTTCTAAACCAAACCAAACTAAACCAAACCATCAAACCAGCCCAACCCAAACCCCAGAACCGGTTTAAACCCATTTATATAACTGTTTCAGCCCACGATCTCAGCCCGCTCCATCCCAGTCTGTCCAGTACCCATCAACCCCCCCCCCCCCCCCCCCCCCCCCCCCCCCGCCCCGCCGTCGGTGCTTCCATGGCAGCGACATCCTCCAGATCTTGGTCCGTTGCGGCGCCCCACCTCCCTCCCCCCGTCACCGTCGGTTCTTCCGTGGCAGTGACTCCCTCCAGCTCTTGGTCTGTGGCGGCGCCTCCCTGCCGACCCCAACCCCAGCGACGTTTCCCACGCCCCTTCCTCGTCCATGGCGTCCCCACCCGGCCCGGTGATGGGTTCCACGTCCTGCTCTTCTTCTATGACACGGTGTGGCCTTCGTGGAGAAGCTCTCCCTCCGACGGCGACGTGCTATGTGGTCCATGGTGGCGCCACCCCCACACCGACGGTTCCGTCCGCGACGCAGCCCTGTGACAATCCTGTGTGGCCAAAGTCTGCGCGGTGGAGGCAGCGGAGGCAGAGCCCGGAGTCGAGGGGGAAGCCGACGGAGGCGTCGGAGAGGACTCCCGTAGCACAGATCGCGTCAGCGGTCGACTGGAGCAGCCATATCAGGCTGAGCGACGACCGCGCTTCCAGATCTGACGAGGGGGTGGGGGGAGCGCTCGGTGGCAGCGCAGATCTGATAGGAGGGACACCAACTCGGCTCAGATCTCGTCGATGATGGCCACAACTAGGCGCTCTGCCATGGCGGGGTGGCCGGCGGTGCTTTTCCCCAGCTCGCTCCTCCAGAACCATCCGATGCGACCACAGTGGAAGACCGGTTTTCAATTGTTATTACCCAAACCGTTTGGAACCATTTGAAACCAAAACCAAACTGTTTCTGTTGAAAAACCAACCCAAACCAAACCATTAGGTCCATTTAACCATTTTAACCCAATCCAATTTCAACCAAAAGAGGAACCAATCCACTCAAACCGGTTTCAAACCAAACCGTTACCAGGTTTACTCGAGCAACCCTCCGCCACCGAGCCCGCCGAGGCACCCGGCCGCCGGTAAGCGGCCGCGGCTGGACCCCCCCCCCCCCCTCGCCGCCGCGCGTGAAGGATACCCTCCTGTTCAACATGGCCCGAGGTGTATTTACGGATACATCTCACTCCATGGAACGCCTTGGGCTCGGTACCCTTCCACAAAGTACTAGAATGGACACCACGGGCCACTATGTCTTTGGCCTCTCGCACGTGGCCTCTCGTCTCGACTCCCTCTGGGAGATGATGGCGGCCGAGCTTGGCGTCGCGGGTCGTTGCAACCTCGTTGTGGTGGCGGCCTTGAGACTGGGTCACCTTCCGCCGCCGGAGCCCGAGGCGCTAGAGGAGGGTCAGGAGCCTGAGGACCCACCCGAGGAGGAGGAGGTGGAGGCTGAGTAGAGTAGTATTTAGGTGCTTTCTTTTCATGTTTTTAGTTGTAGTTTTTCGTTTCATGTTTTTAGTTGTAGTTTTTCGTTTCATGGTTTTAGTTGTAGTTTATCTTTTCTTGTGTTTGTAATATACTCCCTCCATCCAAAGCGACAAGTATTTTGGGACGGAGATACTCCCTCCATCGAAAGGGACAAGTATTTTGGGACGGAGGGAGTAATGTTTTTAAGTTAAATGTACTTGGTGTTCTTGTTCATGGATGTACTATCTGTGCAAAATTAGTTCGATTTTTCCGATCGCCAAACCCTCCTTGTCCCCAAACCGGTGGAGTTGCCAGGAGATCGCCCGCAGCGGGGCCCACAAAGCGGTCTGTAAAGTAGTAGTAACAGGAAAATGCAACAGGCCGGTAGCTAGGACTGGAAAGAAAAAAGTGAAGACAATACGAGGAAGAAAACGTAACACATGAGCTAGGACACTTTGGTAGCCATACTAAAAGAGCTGCTTATCCGCCTCATCCACTTCCCCACGCCGCCAGTAGAATCTCTTCGGCCGTGGGAAGGTGTCCCCCGAAGAGTTCGAGGACACCAAGGAGTGTCCGTCAAAAGAGTCGCCTGATGACGAGGAGGCCGGGGAGTTGGGGTGGACCGACAGCGTATAGTCGAGGTAGTGATCCAGGTGGATGATGAGCTCCATTGTGAAGCCGCCAGGCCAGACCACTGCGGCATGGTTGAAAGGTCTTCTGGTTGAAATATGGACGAAAGCATTATTACATGGGTCATCGTCGTTTTCTACCTCAGGATCACAGATGGCGTCGAAACAAAGGTTCTTTCAACAACAAGGCAGAGAATAGAGAGGCTCCCACATCACTCTCTGGTGACGAAGTACTCCAACAATATGAGTTTTTTCATCAAGTGAGTTTTGGACTGACGAATAATAAGAGAAAGCACACCGAGGAAAATAGATGGCATAATTGGAAGAAGAAAAGTATATTTTTCGACCTCCCTTATTGGAAGACATTGCTAATAAGGTATAACTTGGATGTCATGCACATTGAGAAAAACATTTGTGATATCATATTGGGGACAACGTCAGGTGATCGGTTTGAGGTAGATGGAGTTGCATCAGAAAATGAAGACGACGACGACGACGACGATACATATACCAATGATGGTCATGTAGCTCCATTGTGGGGGGACGACAGCGAAGATGATGATTTTTAGTATAATTAAGTACATGACATGTAGCTCCACAATGAATTCATCCGTCCGAACCCGACATTTATTTTTCAGTTATTTATATTTGCTACCCGAAAAGTACCTGATACCCGATATTTTGGTCTTTTCAGTTCCGGTCTCAATTTTATCGGTTTCGGTTTTTCGGTCTCGGTTTATTTGCCCACCCCTAATTTACGTAGTAGTAGCATATATATGGGATATACATATTTCTCCTGCATGTTTTTTTGCAAAACTATTTAGTGATATATCCTATGTGCATATTACATATGTAAAACTAATGTAAAGTATAAAATTTTTCAAAGGGAAGTCTTAGGTTTCATCAAATCTATCTTTCAGATTTACACAATTTTGATTTGTTTTAACAATACAAGAATTGTACTTTTAGATTCACCATGAAAATATTTCCATAATATACAATCTAGTACTACATGTTATTGAAGTTAATAAATTCCATATAAATCATTTGTCAAAGGTAATTAGTTCGACCAAATCAGAAATAGAGTTGAGTTGGGGCGGAGGAAGTATTATACGTTGTTGTTTGCCGCATAAAAGGTTTCGTCCTTCGTTCAAGCCGTAGCCATTTGTACAGGCGGCTGATGCGACCGGGCGCACCGAGCTTACATGCGCGCCAGTCACCGAGGCACCTTAGACGCGCGCAGCGCATGCGTTGAAATCACCTTTAGTAATGCAGGTGCAGTAACAGTCACTAACATGTGGGTCCGGCTATCCGTGGGGCCCACATGTCAGTGACTGTTACTGCACCTGCAGTACTGCAGAGGTTATGCATCCCGCATGCACATCTTTGAATTCAATTGGAACCGCTCCACGTCCCATCACCGCTTTACCGTGAAACACAGTGGATGGTCTTAAAGGTAGGCCTGGCTCAAGGCCTAGGCGGGCGAAAATAAATTTTCTGCGGCCCTACTGCACAACGTCGCCTGCCGTGCCCCCGGCTCCACCGTCGGCCCGCCACTCGAGAACGGATCTAGGAGAAGGCTCATCGCCCATAGTGGTCGTGTAGCTTCCGTCCCCTCGATCCGTAGGCGATGAGCCTTCTCCTCATCCGTTCTCGAGTTCGCGGCAGCCACGACGCCGCTTCTACCCTGCTTCTGGACTGAGGATGCTGATGATCCGCAACATACTTTTAAATCTGCTTGCTGGTAGCTGTTGTTGATGCGTTAATACATGACTGATACTTAAGCTCCGGTCTTTTAGTGATTGATACTTAACCTCGTTTGTTGCATTTTCCAAGGTCTGAGGCCAACAAGGGCTACTGCTTTGTCAACGTCACGTCGCCAGATGCGGCGTTCTGGCTGTGGACGAAGCACCTACATGGCTTCTGTTGGAAGGTGAACGACTTGCGGAAGATGTGCGAGGTCGACTACGCCAACATCCAGGTACGTCGCCATCCGCTGCCACCATTCTCCATTGCGCCGCAACTGCATGGTGTTCACCTGCCGCTGCTCGTCATCCTTTTGTTGGGTCGGGATGCGTTGGTGGCCCATTTCTCCCAGTCATGCTTCGATTGCAAAACCGAGGAGTTCCTGCCAGTGTGGTTCAGCTCGCCGCGAAAGGTGAACGACTCGCGGAAGATGTGTGATGTGGACTACGCCAACATCCAGGTACATCACCGTCTGCTACCACCGTTTTCCATTGCGCCGCCACTGCAACGTGTTCACCTGCCGCTGCTCGTCATCCTTTCGCAGGGTCGGGATGCGTTGGTGGATGCGTCCAGATGGTTGCTCTTGCAGGTATATGGTAATTACGTGAGTGTTTGGTCGGGTCATGTGGTTACTCCACGATGCACCCTAAACCCGGTGTTGAGGCCGTGTATTTGTCATTTGTGCGTACACTCTAGTGACATGTGACAAAGTGCTCAGTCATCAATTGTGTTTGGTTTGACGTCGAAGTTCGATTGGAGATAGATCATCCATTTCTTTATGTCTTGGATCATCCAATTAATGTTTGGTTGGATGGACTGGACGATCCAATTTTTCGTTGGTAGGTTGGATGAAACTTGATTGAGATTATTGAATCATCAAAGTTAATAATTTCATAATATTATTCATGTGCATGATGATCGATCGTGGACGCCGAGCGCCGAGTTATTCAGATCGCCGAGCAAAGTTCGGACGTGGAGTTCGTGTGTGCCCGTGCGCCCTGCAAGATTCTGTGCGCTCGCGTACGTGGCAATCATCAGGCCAGGGTGGTACAGCCGCGGGAACCGTGCAGTGCGCCCTTGGTTGTAAGATTTGGAGCATGAACGTACGTGGCAACCATCTGGGGATGCAACTTCGGTACTCCCTTTTGTGCTTCCATGCGTACTCCACGCTTATGTGTCATCATCTAATTGGTTGAAGTTAAATCAGACATTATGTTAGGTAAATGAAAGGGGTCCCGACGCCACGAAAAAGTGAATCGTGGCCACACATCCTAATTGCTACGATTGGGGTTCGTGGCCATTGATACTAACGCCACGAACCAGAGTATCGTGGCAACACATCCTAATGCAACGATTGTGTTCCGTGGCGATAGATCCTGTAACGCCACGAACCAGTAATTCGTGGCAACAGATCCTAATGCAATGATTGTGGTCCGTGGCGATAGATCCTAACGCCACGAACCAGTGAATCATGGCAAGACATCCTAATGCAACGATTGTGTTTCGTTGCATTAGTATCCTGACGCCACGAAAAAGTGAATCGTGGCCACACATACTAATTGCTACGATTGGGGTCCGTGGCCATTGATACTAACGCCACGAACCAGAGTATCGTGGCAACACATTCTAATGCAACGATTGTGTTCCGAGGTGATAGATCTTGTAACGCCACGAACCAGTAATTCGTGGCAACAGATCCTAATGCAACGATTGTGGTCTGTTGCATTAGCATCCTGGTGCCACGAACCAGTGAATCGTGGCAATACATCCTAATGCAACGATTGTGTTTTGTTGCATTAGCATCCTGACGCCACGAAAAAGTGAATCATGGCCACACATCCTAATTGCTATGATTGGGGTCCGTGGCCATTGATACTAACGCCACGAACCAGAGTATTGTGGCAACACATCCTAATGCAACGATTCTGTTTTGTTGCATTATGGTCCAAATGCAACTATTTGCTGATTCGTGGCAACAGATCCTAATACAACGACTGTGTTCCGTGGCAATAAAGCTGTAACACCACGGACCAGTAATTTGTGGCAACAGATCCTAATGCAACGATTGTGTTCCGTGGCAATAAAGTTGTAACGCCATGAACCAGAGTATCGTGGCAACACATCCTAATGCAACGATTCTGTTTCGTTGCATTATGGTCCAAATGCAACTGTTTGCTGATTCGTGGCAACAAATCCTAATGCAACGACTGTGTTCCATGGTAATAAAGCTGTAACGCCATGAACCAGTAATTCGTGGCAACAGATCCTAATGCAACGATTGTGTTCCGTGGCAATAAAGTTGTAACGCCACGAACCAATAATTTGTGGAAACAGATCCTAATGCAAGGATTGTGGTCCGTCGCGATAGATCCTATAACGCCACGAACCAGTAATTCGTGGCAACAGATCCTAATGCAACGATTGTGGTCCATTGCATTAGCATCCTGACGCCACGAACTAGTGATTCGTGGCAACAGATCCTAATGCAATGATTGTGTTTTGTTGCATTAGCATACTGACGCCACAGAAAAGTGAATCGTGGCCACACATCCTAATTGCTTCGATTGGGGTCCATGGCCATTGATACTAACGCCACGAACTAGAATATCGTGGCAACACATCCTAATGCAACGATTCTGTTTCGTTGCATTACGGTCCAAATGAAACCATTTGTTGATTCGTGGCAACATATCCTAATGCAACAGCTGTGTTCCGTGGCAATAAAGTTGTAACGCCACAAACCAGTAATTCGTGGCAACAGATCCTAATGCAACGATTGTGTTCCGTGGCAATAAAGCTGTATCGCCACGAACCAGTAATTCGTGGCAACAGATCCTAATGCAACGATTGTGGTCCGTGGCGATAGATCCTGTAACACCACAAACTAGTAATTCGTGGCAACAGATCCTAATGCAACGATTGTGGTCCGTGCCGATAGATCATGTAATGCCACGAACCAGTAATTTGTGGCAACAGATCCTAATTCAATGACTGTGTTCCATGGAATTAGCATCCTGACGCCACGGACTAGTGATTCATGGCAACAGATCCTAATGCAACGATTGTGGTCCATTGCATTAGCATCCTGACGCCACGAACTAGTGATTTGTGGCAACAAATCCTAATGCAATGATTGTGTTCCATGGCAATAGATCCTAGTGCCACGAACTAGTGAATCGTGGCAAAAAGCCAAGCTTACTACAACGATTTAGTATTTGTTGCAGTACAATCATTACAACAGGTCGGAATCCTTGTAGTGACACAAGATTCACAAGCCACACAACATCAAGAAGAAGAACAAGTCCATGATCAAGTCAAACCACAAGAAGAGCAACATGCACCACCACCGCCAAGTGCTTCACAACCACTCATGAGGCATGGACGCATCTCCAAGGCACATCCGATTGACCAAATCATCGGAAGTCCGTCAAGGGGAGTAAGTACACATTCTCGCCATTTCGCTACGTTTTGTGAGCTCTACTCGTTTGTTTCATGTGTAGAACCCACTCACATTGAGGAAGCACTCCAAGATCCAAATTGGGTGATGGCCATGCAAGAAGAAGTCAACAACTTCGTCCGCAATGATGTTTGGGTGTTGGAGGAGCGACCCAAGGACAAGAACGTTATAGGAACAAAGTGGGTGTACTGCAACAAACAAGATGAGAACGGTGTTATGGTCCGCAACAAGGCAAGACTTGTGGCCAAGGGTTTCTCGCAAGTTGAAGGACTAGACTTTGGGGAGACATTTGCTCCGGTCGCCCGACTAGAAGCCATCTGTATACTTCTTGCCTTTGCATCACATCATAACATAAAGCTTTATCAAATGGATGTGAAAAGTGCCTTTCTTAATGGTGATATTAACGAGCTTGTCTATGTTGAACAACCTCCCGGGTTTGAAGATCCAAGGAATCCTAATCATGTGTTTAGGTTGCACAATGCGCTCTACGGGCTCAAGCAAGCACCTAGGGCGTGGTATGAACCACTACGGGATTTCTTGATCATGCAAGGATTCAAGATCAGGAGGGTGGACACTACACTCTTCACCAAAGACATCGACGGAGAATTATTTATTTGTCAAATTTATGTCGATGATATTATTTTTGGTTCAACTAACGAAGCTCTTAGCCATGAGTTTGGCAAATGATGTCTAGGGAATTCGAGATGTTGATGATTGGAGAGCTCAACTTCTTCCTTGGATTTCAAATCAAGAAACTTTGAGAGGGGACCTTCATCTATCAAGAAAAGTATACAAAGGACCTCTTGAAGAAATTTGAGATGGGAGATTGTATCTCAAGAATTACTCCAATGGCAACAAATTGTCATCTCGACGCAAATAAGGATGGTAAACCAATTGACCAATCTAATTACCGTTCCATGATTGGTTCATTGCTTTATCTTACCGCATATAGGCCCGATATCATGTTTAGTGTATTCTTGTGTGCTCGCTTTCAAGCGGCACCTAAAGAATCGCATCGGAAGGCAGTCTTTAGGATACTCCGGTATCTCAAGCATACCCCTAGTTTAGGCCTGTGGTACCCTAAAGGTGCAAAATTCCATCTCTTGGGTTACTCGGATTCGGACTTTGCCGGATGCCATGTGGATCGCAAGAGTAACTCCAGTGGGTGCCACTTGCTTGGGCGTTCCCTAGTATCTTGGTCTAGCAAGAAGCAAAATTCCGTTGCTTTGTCCACGATGGAAGCAGAATACATAGCGGCCGGTGCATGTTGTGCCCACATTCTTTATATGAAGTAAACCCTTTTGGACTTTGGTATTAAACTTGGTTGTGTGCCTCTCCTTTGTGACAATGAAAGTGTGGTTAAGATAGCTAAAAACCCTGTTCAACACTCCCGCACTAAGCACATTGATATTCGTCATCATTTCTTAAGGGACCATGAAGCTAAGGGAGACATCTCCTTGCGAGGTGTTAGGTCCGAAGAACAATTGGCGGATATCTTCACTAAACCACTTGATGAGAAAACTTTTTCTAGTCTAAGAAGTGAATTAAATGTGCTAGATGCATCGAACGTCATGTAAGTTGCCATGATCATGTAAGAATGCATCTCATATAGGTCTTGTCTAACTTTCAAAGGATAGGGGTGAGCAAGGGTTAGCTTGGGATGGAGGTTCTTTTGGGTTCCCCAAGACTTGGAGAGTGGCTCTCCCTGAAGAAGCCTTTGAAAGGTTCTAATTTGGAAAGATAGATTTAATTTATGTCTTGCATGATGCCTGCCATATAGACTTGCACTCACGTTTAATTTCTTGCATTATAAATTGTTTGGCATTGCATACGGTAGATTGTCACAAAGGGGAACCCACTTCATGAGATAGAGACTTGTTTGAAATGCAATATCTCAACTCATATGATGTGGAAAGAACAAAATGTTAGGTGCGTTAATGCCTAAAGGAACATGCTTTAAAGAGATAGAAGTCTTCATCCTCTAGCTCACAATGCATGGGCCTTACATTTTATTTGGATTTATTCCTTATTTTCTTCAGTGTTCTATTTGCTTTAGGGCTTATCCAAGTTATTGGCAACTAGTCTTTTTTTGAGGGGTAAGGAGTTGCCCAAAAAGTCCTAAGACATGTGTTTCTCCGTGTTTGTTTGTTTGAGTCAAAGGACATATATGGGATGTTGCTGTTTTGTAGTCATCGGAGTATCCGATGATTAGGCCAGAAGCTCATCGGATTAGTTTGTGTTCAAGTGCCAAGGGTCAACTCAGTCAGAAAGCCAAATCAACCGACGAGTTCATTCTAAGAAACATCGGAGCATCCGATGTTCACATGTCTGGAGTTGTGCCAAATTCAACCGATGCAATTCATTTTCACGTCGGATCATCCGGTGTCAATGGTACCTTTTGGAATACCCTTACTGTACCATTCAACCGATGCAGCACTCATCTGACGTCGGTTCATCCGGTGTTAAAATTTGAGCTAGGGTTTGGGCCCCACCTATTTAGCGCGCCGCTTCACCTTTTTTTCTCTCTCCCCGATTTTGCCTTCCGCCACCGACGCCCCGACACCTCCGCCGCTCCCTCGCCATGTCGCCACCCTCCGGTCGCCGCCGTCCTTCGGCCGCCGCCGCCCTCCGAGCCGCCGCCGCCGCCGCTTCCGGCCACCGCCGCCGCTCACCCTACGCCCCACGCAGTGCCGCCACTGCCGCTCCACGCAGCACCGCTGCCACCTACCCAAGCAGCACCGCCGCCGCCTCCCCACGCCTCACCGCCGTCACACCTCTGCCGCCGCCCACACCACACTGCCGCCCTCTACGCCGCCGTGGTGCCCCCCCCCCTACGGTCGCTGTCGCTTCACCGCTAGGGTTCCCCGGCTGCGATGTCCTTTGCGTTGTCGTCTCATGCGCCCGAGCTCGTTGTCCCGTGTGCTCACCTCCGTCGTCGTCATGGGCCGTGACAAGAAGGGAAAGGGCAAGGCTATTGAGGAGCCGGCCGCCAAAAAGCAGAAGTTGTCGAAGGAGGCGAAGAAAGCCCTAATGGCCGCTCGTGCCGCTGAGGAGCGAGAGCGTGGCCAAGGAGGATCGTTGAGGATCCGCAAGGCCCGATAGAGGCAGCCTCCCGTGCCAGAGGAGTCAGAGGAAGAAGAGGAGCCCGAAGTGCCGCTTGTTCGCCGGCGCTCAGCCAGGACCCGTGGAGGTCATCCAGCTGCAGCGCCGAGATAGAGACTGTCAGCAGCTGACCTTCGAGAGGACAGGGCGGCCCAGAGAGCCGTCTATGAGATGGACACCAGCGTCCGTGTTGGTGAGGGTGTCCGGCTGGCAGACTACAGGAAGTTGAAGGCCAAGCAGCTCCAGAAGCTCAGGTGGAGCATTTTACTTGAGGAGTGGTTCCCGCAGCCCAGAGAGGCACTTGTTTGGACCCTGACACAGGCGTCGCTGTACGAGACTTACAGACGTCGGGGCCATAAGCTCTTCCAGCATAATTTCCTGGATTGGGATCAGCTTGCACTTGCAGCGGGGACGGAGATACGCCCTTACTTTGAGAGGTATAGAGGGCTAGTGGAGCTGATGTCTTACGAGAGGAGTGCCTACGTGGAGGACTGGGTCTGAGTATTCTATGCCACACTCTACATCTCTGAGGGCCGCAAATCCATTGACTTCATGTTTATGGGCCAACATCACCACCTGACCAGGCAGACTTTGGGACAGCTGCTAGGCGTGGATCTTCACGACACATGCCTACACGAGAGAGTGTATGGACTGGCTGACCCACAGAGGAGACCACTCACTGGAGTTGTGGCACCACCACTTGAGGAGATACGCTCACTGTTCACTCAGCCTTTCTCTCCAAACCAGCCGAGGGTACCAGCACTACTCACTCCAGCTGCGTGCACTGTGCACCTTATCTTGCGTCGCACCCTTTTGCCGAGGTCCGGATACCTTGAGGGGTTCACCAGCTTGCAGCAGACTCTCCTGTTCTATGTTATGAACAGGATGGAGTTCGACATTGTGGACATCCTGATCTATGAGATGGAGGATGTCATCACTGATGGAGTCGGGATGATGTGGTAGCTTGTGTTTGGTCATTGGATCAGTTACTTGCTCTACATGGTAGCTCCAGAGGGGTCCGTCGTGCATGATAGTCTCACCGATGAGAGCGTCACACGGTTCGGCCACTACCGTGCTCCAACTCCTGGAGATTGCCGCCTTGTCTGTCCATTTGAGCGTTAGGTCCATGCCCTTCTCTCAGAGTAAGACTGGTCAGACCTGGAGAAGGAAGACGAGAGACTAGCACAGGCAGAGGCTCAGGGTGAGGATCTACAACATATTTGGTCCGAGAGTGACACCAGCGACAGTGTCGAGGTGTACTTCCAACCTCCTCCCTCACCTAGGCAGCACGACGCGGAGGCTGGAGGCTCGACTGTGCCACCTCCTACTCCACCTCCCGTGTCAGAGGCACAGGTCTCTCAGCCATCTGAGCTTACCTCCCTACTCCAGCAGATGGTTGAGCAGCAGCGCCTGGACCGGCTTGCAGCTGAGCAGGCCCGAGCTGAGCAGGCTGCACGTCTCTTGGAGCTCCAGCAGCAGCAGCAGGAGATGCAGCGACAGATAGCCCGTGAGAGGCGAGAGGACACTGACAGGCTGACTGGGCTGATTGATCAGATGCACCAGAGCTCTCTCGACCAGCAACAGCAGACGTAGCAGGCGATGATGGGCATCCTGGGGTTGATCGCCAACCTCTACACACAGACCAGGATTGCCCTGCCGTTGCAGCTTCCAGGCCTTGCTCCAGGTCCGCCTGTCCTGGCACCAGCTTCAGCGCCAGTGCCGACTACGCCGATCCCGTTGATTAGCATGTCCCCACTGCTTGCTCCAGGTGCTCCTATCCACTCTCCCCTGCCGGCTACGACGCTTTTCCAGTAGATGCCAGTGTCCGTTGTCAGTGCCCCGTTGCCAGCAATTCAGACTCAGCAGGCACCGATAGCAGCTCCTGCAGCACCCGCCACCTCTACTCCAGCTTCGGCAGCAGCAGGCAACAGCTCCGACGACAGCACCCCCGATGGTGACCAGTTCGTCGTTGCCCCGAGCGTTCAGGGTCCTTAGGCACTCGGCTTCCTTTTTGGTGTCTTGATGCCAAAGGGGGAGAAGAGTCAGGGGGAGGATAGCTTAGTCTCAGGGGGAGTCCTAGTTGTAGAGGGAGTCTATCTTTTTGGGAGTTCTTTTGTAATTTGGAGATTTGCTACTCTTTTGCTATTCATTGAGTATTCGTGTGCCACTTAATTCTCTTGAGTTATTGATCGATTGAGCTTTTGAGTTATTGATCATTTTTGAGCCTTCAAGTTTAAGTGTGCTAAATCTTGTACTTATTGCATATTCTTATGAGTATCGTATTCTCAAATTCATTACTATTATGCTTCACTTGTTGTGTTGTCATCAATCACCAAAAAGGGGGAGATTGAAAGCATCTAGGCCCCATGAGGTATGGTTTCGGTGAATTAATGACAACCATTGGATTTTACTAATGAATTTGTGGATGCAAGGTCTCCCATATCACTCATGACAATCAAATGAAATCTATATGAATATCATTGGATATAATTGGAGACCCCTAAACAATCATTCTATGAGGTCAATTGACTTTTATGAAGATTAGAAGTAAAAGCTCATATGTCAAAATTATTCAACCAAAATTGACAGCACTCAATGCTTGATAATCATCAGAAGAATATTTCAAACCAATGTATAAGAGGTAAATCGAGCAAATTCCAAAAGAATCACTTAGAACAACTCAAAGCAAACAAAATCAACTCACCGGATCAACCGATGTTTCCCGAAAACACTACATCGGTCGAGTTGGTTTAGCAGAAGAAGAAGACCTCAGAACTAAGAACTCACCGGATCATCCGACGATGAAGGGAATGTTACATCGGTCCATCAGTACAGTAAGCAATCTCCCTGGACCAAGTGTAACACCATACCATCCGATGTACAACTATAAACACATCGGTTAATCACTCCAGTAAGCATTAATTCTGAATAAATTCTGGATGAAGTGCCACCGGATCATCCGATGAGAAGGAAAGTGAAACATCGGTCTAACAACGGTCATATCTGACATAGTGACATCAGCTAATTTGGATTCGACCGATGATAACTGAAGGGAGAACATCGGATCATCCGGTGTTCGCAGAACAGTGATGTCAGCTTACTTTTCCAACGGCTATTTCGTGGAGGCTGGCTATTTATACCGCTTCAACCAGTCTATTCGATAAGTCTTGACAACCAGAGCTAATCTACACATTCTCAAGCATTCAAGACGTTGAGCTAACACTTCTACATCATCTACACCACTTAGACACCAAGAGATAGGCTAGAACTTGCTAGAGATAGTGCTTGTGTGCTTCCATCCTTGGTGATTGGAATCTCTAGTGTAGTGAGAGCTCTAAGGGAGTGTCCCTTGGTGATTGTATTGGAGAGAGCCTTCCGGAGCTTGCCAAGATGATTGTGGAAGCCCGGAGGATCCAACTTGTACAAGGCTTGAGTTCCACCTTGCCGAGGTTAGCGAACGGAGAAGTATAGTGAAGATCCCTGGTCTCGGTGACTTGGGAGTGGCCATACCCTTTGGTGGGTGCCACAACGTGGATGTAGGAAGATCTTGACGATCTTGCGGAACCACGGGATAAATCTCTGTGTCCTCGTCCTCGGGAGTTTGCGCTTTCTTCCTCTCGCCTTACACTTATGCATTTCATATACCGCAAAGTTACTATTCACTTGAATGCATAGGTTGTTTGCATAGGGAATTGGGCTTTTAGTAATTAAGTTTTATTGCTTTAATTTTTGAAAAGAAGCCCAATTCACCCCCATCTTGGGCATTCGATCCTTACACATACTATATTTGTCCTCATCTCTCCTCTAGAAGACTTAACCAATAGAGTAAACTTCATATGAGAGATAGGCAAACTATACTTGGCAACATATTTCGATGCAATGAATGAATGTGATGCTCAGAATCAAATAACATAGTCGCGGGGTTGGAGTTGGCAAGAAACATACCAATGACCACGTCATCCGCTTGTTGAGCATCCTCCATAGAAACATGGTTCACATTGCACGAGCAAAATTTTGCTGTCCATGGTTCCCTTGTGGTTGTCCTCCATTGGGTCTTGCGTTTTGCCTCGGTGCATTGCTTCCTTGACCAAGGCCTGACTTAGGACATTGATGCGCAAAGTGTCCAGCTTCTCCAGAAGTATAGCACTTCTTACCTCCACCAGAATTATTATGACGAGCTTGGTTTTGAACACTTGCAGCAGGAAAATTAGCACGGGGTGCATAAGGCATTGGAGGCCTAGGTGCTTGCATGACAGGGCGCTGCTGCACAAACTGAGCTGGCGCGGTGCAAATCCAGAGCGTTGAGCAGGAATAGAGGAGCTGTAATATGGCGCATTGGGCGGTGCAAAGCGAGGGCGCACATTACTTCCTTGTTGCTGTCCTTGATATGGCGCCTTCCTCTTATTGTCTTGCTCCATCTCACGAATTTTGTTCTCAACCACAATTGCTTTGTCCACAAGCTTCTGAAAATTTTCATAATCACAATTGAGTAGTTGCACTTGGATCTCATTGCTCAAGCCTCTCATGAACAAGTTTGGAGGAGCATCCGCCGGCCGCCACGCTTGGAGGAGCATCCGCCAGCCGCTACGCTTGGAGGAGCATCCGCCGGCCACCAAGCTTGGAGGAGCATCTGCCGGCCGCCAAGCTTGTAGGAGCATCCCCCTACCGCCACTCTTGTAGGAGCATCCGCCGACCGCCACGCTTGTAGGAGAATCCGCCGGCCGCAACGCGTGGAGTAACAACAGCTAGGTACAATTGCTCACATAATGTGTTCTTGTACATCTATCCTCTTACGGATAGGCTGATGGCTGATTGAATGTAGGAAGCGATGTCAGAAGATAAGACATGGATGGGAAAAGACAGGCATACGAGGGAGTGGCAGCGTGGAATGAAGTCATTTTTAAATTTTGCATTTCAGGGCACTCGTGAAGGAGGAACTATGCCTAGTCCTTGCACGAGATGTCGTAATATTTTCCACAAGACACGCAAGGGAGTTCATTTACACCTGCTCGGAAATGGGATGTTATTGGATTATACTTGTTGGATACACCATGGAGAAATACGAGTTCAAGAAAATATTGCTGAGGAATCAGCAAATAATGAGGAGATAATTTCTGATGATGGTGCTATGCAAAATATGTTGTCCAGTCTACTTAGATGCACTGATCATGGTGGTACTTCAGCAGATTTTGATGATCAAGAAAATGCTTTAAACCAGCAGGAGCCAACTGGGGATGCAAAGAAATTCTATGACTTATTAACTGATGCCGAAAAGGAGTTGTATCCAGGTTGTTCGCAGCTGACCCAATTATCCTACATTGTCAGGTTCTACCGGATAAAGTGTTTAACTGGTATGAGCAAAGTAGCTTGTGAGATGTTACTTGAACTATTCTCATTTGCGCTTCCAAAGGGCCACTGCATTCCTAATACACTTGATAAACTTCAGAAGGTTGTTCATGACCTCGGGCTGGACTACCAAAAGATCGATGCATGTGTCAATGACTGTGTGTTATTTCGGAAGGACAATTCTCTGCTGAATAGTTGCCCAAAATGTGGTGAACTAAGATGGAAAAATAGTACTGCTGGGGATGAAAGAGAGGCTTTACCTTGTGGAAAATCCTAGAAGCTTGTAGCACACAAGATTCTACGTTACTTCCCTCTTATTCCCCGTCTATAAAGGTTTTATATGGGAGAATCAACGGCATCAAACATGCGCTGGCACAAAGAAGGTCGTGCTGATGATGGAATATTATGCCATCCCGCCGATTCGAAAGCATGGAAGCATTTTGATAGCATTCACCCAAATTTCTCATATGATCCTCGCAACATAAGACTTGGGCTAGCATCTGATGGTTTCAATCCTTTTGGAGTAATGAATGTTTCTTACAGTACATGGCCTGTGATTCTAATCCCTTATAATCTACCACCTTGGTTGTGTATGAAGCAGTCTTATTGGGTGATGTCAATGATAATTCCTGGGCCAAAGTCACCTGGAAACAACATTGATGTGTATCTGCAGCCTTTGATTGATGAGCTACTGAAATTATGGTCTGATGGTGTTGAAACATATGACAGTTTAAAGAAAGAGACATTTGTCATGCGAGCTTCTTTATTGTGGACAATAAATGATTTTCCAGCATATGCAATGCTATGTGGATGCAGCACAAAAGGGAAGCTAGCATGTCCATACTGCCATATAAACACTGAACCCTTCTGGTTGAAATACGGACGAAAGCATTGTTACATGGGTCATCTTCGTTTCCTACCTCAGGATCACAGATGGTGTCGAAACAAAGGTTCTTTCAACAACAAGGAAGAGAATAGAGAGGCTCCAACATCACTCTCTGGTGACGAAGTACTCCAACAATACGAGTGTTTTGATCAAGTGAGTTTTAGACCGACGAATAATAAGAGAAAGCACACCGAGGAAAATAGATGGCATAATTGGAAGAAGAAAAGTATATTTTTCGACCTCCCTTATTGGAAGACATTGCTAATAAGGCATAACTTGGATGTAATGCACATTGAGAAAAACATTTGTGATAGCATATTGGGGACATTGCTTGCTATGGATGGTAAAACAAAAGATAGTCTACAAGCTCGTCTTCATATGAAGGATATGGGTATACGGCCAGATCAACATCCGAAGTTCATAAAGGGCAAGTAAACATTCCCACCAGCATTATATACTTTGGACAAAGATGAGAAGACCACCTTGTGCAAGTTTTTGGGGAATGTGAAGGTGCCCGATGGTTATGCCTCAAACATCAAGAGATGTGTGGACATAAAAGCATGTAAGGTATCGGGTCTAAAAACTCATGACTGCCATATTATATTTCAGAAGCTCCTTCCTATTGCAATACGTAACATATTGCCTGAAAAGGTTGTTGCACCTTTAATTGAGTTTAGGACATTCTTTTCTAGAATTTGTTCTAAAGAATTGGCGGAACCAGATTTGGACAAGATGAGCAAACAAATTCCTGAAACAATTTGTAAGCTCGAGATGTTGTTTCCTCCCGCTTTCTTTGATATCATGGTACATCTTCCAACCCATCTTGCCGAAGAAGCACGGTTGGGTGGACCTGTTTCTTACAGATGGATGTTTCCAATTGAGAGGTACCTTGGTACACTGAAGAGGTATGTACGTAACAAAGCTCACCCGGAGGGTTCTATAGCTGAGGGATATATTGCCGAAGAGTGTATGACTTTTTGTAGTCAGTTTTTGGATAACATTAGCACCATGCGTAATAGGCCAGAACGTCATGAAGCTGCAGCTACAAATGAACCTTCTGTTGATAATTCTAACATATTTACAGAAGTTGATAATTCTAAAAAATGGTATAGATGGGGCCAACTTACTATGGTGGAAGTACATAACATCAGGCATTATCTTATTACTAACATTGAAGAGGCCGCTCCATGGATCAAGTAATAACGTATAACTCAGATGTTGTATACTATATATATGGCTTATTGTAGATGGCTAATTTAATTTTGTACCCTTTTCAGTGAGCATATTGAAGAACTGAAAAAGATTCATTCTCGTGATGTTGATAAACGCCATAGAGATGAGTTTGTTGATTGGTTTCAGAAACGATAAGTACATGCAAGTTTGCACTTTGATGAAATATTGAACAAATATGTGTTCTGAAATTGGTTTTTCATCGATAACCCCTGTTATACTAATGTGTACAGATTACGACATTACACAAAGAAGGCAAAGCAACCGATTATCTGTATGCATTATCTAGAGGACCTGATCGCCGGGCACGTTTTTTTAGTCAGTTATTCATCAATGGCTTCTTCTTTCGAACTGCAGATGTGGAAAAAGATTTATGAAACCAAAACAGTGGTATTGTTTTTCGGGGCACTGATCATGATTGGTTTGGAGTAATCAAGAAAATCATTGTTGTTGATTTTGAAAAAAAAATCAAGAGGTTCTGTTATTTCAGTGTGAATGGTTTGATCAGCCTTTTGGAAGCATTCAGAACCAAAGCAGAGGCTATAAAAAGGATCAATACGGAATGATAGATGTTGACACTACTCTGTTTCGATTCCAGTATGAGCCTTACATTCTAGCCACCCAAGCAGAACAAGTTTTTTATGTTCCAAGTGTGAAGCATCCTAAATGGGCTACAGTTGTTAAAACGAAGCCATGAAACCTTTTTGCCATGCCCCTGGAGACAGTGAAAATAATGTGACTGAGACGATGGAGGCTGAGACACTTCATAATGATCTGCTTACTGATGATATCAATAATGAGGATACGACCGCATGGGCTAGGAATGACATTGAGGGAGCCAACGGCGATGCTTCCACTCTTATAATGACAACGTCAGGTGATCGGTTTGAGGTAGATGGAGTTGCATCAGAAAATGAAGACGACGACGACGATACATATACCAATGATGGTCATGTAGCTCCATTGTGGGGGGACGACAGCGAAGATGATGATTTTTAGTATAATTAAGTACATACTGCATGTATACGTGTGTGAGATGTGAACTGGAGTACTATTTGTGACGAAAGGCTAATATATGGAAGTGCGACTAATTAATCATTTATTACATGTGGGACTAATCATTTATTACATCCCCACTGTTGCATTAATTTGTGGGTGCTTATCTCGATCGTTTTGGCATCAGCACCCTCGGCCGCCTTGGATCCCTTTGCCTTTGGCGCACGAAAAACTGAATTGTGGCAACAGAACTTAATGCAACGATTGTGTTTCGTTGCATTAGTATCCTGATGCCACGAAACAGTGAATCGTGGCCACACATCCTAATTGCAACAATTGGGGTCTGTGGCGACAAATCCTAACGCCACGAACCAGTGAATCGTGGCAACACATCCTAATGCAACAATTGTGGTCTGTGGCGATAGATCCTGAGGCCACGAAAAAGTGAATCATGGCAACACATGCTAATGCAACGATTGTGGTCCCATGGCGATAGATCCTAACGCCACGAACCAGTGAATCGTGGCAAGACATCCTAATGCAACGATTGTGTTTCATTGCATTAGTATCTTGACGCCACGAAAAAGTGAATCGTGGCCACACATCCTAATTGCTACGATTGGGGTCCGTGGCCATTGATACTAACGCCACGAACCAGAGTATCATGCCAACACATCCTAATGCAACGATTGTGTTCCATGGCGATAGATCCTATAACGGCATGAACCAGTAATTCGTGGCAACAGATCCTAATGCAATGATTGTGGTCTGTTGCATTAGCATCCTAACACCACAAACCAGTGAATCGTGGCAAGACATCCTAATGCAGCGATTGTGTTTCGTTGCATTAGCATCCTGATGCCATGAAAAAGTGAATCATGGCCACACATACTAATTGCTACAATTGGGGTCCATTGCCATTGATACTAATGCCACGAACCAGAGTATCGTGGCAACACATCCTAATGCAACGATTGTGTTCCGTGGCAATAAAGCTGTAATCCCACGAACCAGTAATTCGTGGCAACAGATCCTAATGCAACGATTGTGTTCCGTGGCAATAAAGCTGTAACGCCACGAACCAGTAATTCGTGGCAACAGATCCTAATGCAACGATTGTGGTCCGTGGCGATAGATCCTGTAATGCCACGAACCAGTAATTCTTGGCAACATATCCTAATGCAACAATTGTGGTCTGTTGCATTAGCATCCTGACTCCACGAACTAATGATTCATGGCAACAGATCCTAATGCAACGATTGTGTTTCGTTGCATTAGCATCCTGACGCCACAAAAAATTACATCGTGGCCACACATCCTAATTGCTATGATTGGGGTCCGTGGCCATTGATACTAAGGCCACGAACCAGAGTATCGTAGCAACACATACTAATGCAACGATTCTGTTTCCTTGCATTACGTCCAAATGCAACTGTTTGCAGATTCGTGGCAACAGATCCTAATGAAACGATTGTGTTCCGTGGCAATAAAGCTGTAACGGCACGAAACAGTAATTCGTGGCAACATATCCTAATGCAACGATTGTGTTTCATGGCAATAGATCCTATAACACCACGAACTAGTGATTTGTGGCAACAGATCCTAATGCAACGATTGTGTTCTATGGCGATAGATCCTGTAACGCAACGAACCAGTAATTCATGGCAACAGATCCTAATGCAACGATTGTGGTCTGTGGCGATAGATCATGTAACACCATGAACCAGTAATTTGTGGCAACAGATCCTAATGCAACGATTGTGGTCCGTTGCATTAGCATCCAGACGCCACGAACTAGTGATTCGTGGCAACAGATCCTAATGCAACGATTGCGTTTTATTGCATTAGCATCCTGATGCCACGAAAAATTGAATTGTGGCCACACATCCTAATTGCTACGATTGGGGTCCGTGGCCATTGATACTAACACCACGAACTAGAGTATCGTGGCAACACATCCTAATGCAACGATTTTGTTTCGTTGCATTACGGTCCAAATGCAACTATTTGCTGATTCGTGGCAACAGATCCTAATGCAACGATTGTGTTCCGTGGCAATAAAGCTGTAATGCCTCAAACCAGTAATTTGTGGCAACATATCCTAATGCAACGATTGTGTTCCGTGGCGATAGATCCTGTAACGCCATGAACTAGTGATTCATGGCAACAGATCCTAATGCAACGATTGTGTTCTGTGGCGATAGATCCAGTAACGCAACGAACCAGTAATTCGTGGCAAAAGATCCTAATGCAACGATTGTGTTCCGTGGCGATAGATCCTAGTGCCACGAACTAGTGAATCGTGGCAAAAAGCCAAGCTTACTGCAAAGATTTTGTATTCGTTGCAGTACAATCGTTGCAACAGGTCGGAATCCTTGTAGTGATTCCCACGTTGCTTCTTTTTCTGTGTGGTGCTTCCATTGAACTTTACACCATCTAATAACCATGTTCCTCGTGACCCTCTCCTTAGTTTCCAAGATTTTGACCGGTTGTTCGGCATAAGTCAAATCTTCCTCTAGTTCCAATTCTTCCATTGGCACTTGTTCTTCCGGTACTCTCAAACACTTCTTGATCTGGGAAACATGAAAGACATCATGGACATCCGAAAGATGAGCTGACATCTCCAACTTATACGCTACTTCTCCTCTTTTGTCCAAAATCTTGAATGGTCCAATATAACGAGGTGCGAGCTTGCCCCTTATGTTAAACCTCTTATGACCTCTCATTGGTGACACCTTGAGGTAAACAAAATCTCCTATTTCAAAGGCTAATTTCCTTCTCCTATTGTCCACATAGCCTTTTTGCCTTGATTGGGCAGCCCTCAAGTTTTCACGAATTATTTGGACTTGCTTTTCGGCTTCTTGCAACACATCTGGACAAAATACTTGAGTTTCTCCTGCCTCATTCCAGAATAAAGGTGTCCTACACTTCCTCCCATAAAGCGCTTCATAGGGTGACATTTTCAAGCTTGCTTGGTAACTATTGTTGTATGAAAATCCTGCGTATGGCAAGCTTTTGTCCCAACTTTTCCCATGCTTCAAAGCACAAGCTCTTAACGTGTCCTCCAAAATATGATTGGTCCTCTCAGTTTGTCTATCCGTTTGAGGATGATATGATGAACCAAAATTCAACCTCGTTCCCAAAGCTTCATGCAATTTTTGCCAAAATCTAGAGGTAAATTGAGAACCTCTATCAGAGACTATCTTCTTAGGGACTCCATGTCGACACACAATATGCTCCATACATATTTTGGCCAATCGTGCAGCTGTATATTTGGTCTTCACAGAGACAAAATGAGCTGACTTGGTTAAGCGATCCACAATTACCCAAATTGAGTCATACCCGGACTGAGTACGTGGTAACCCAACTATGAAGTCCATACCGATTTCTTCCCACTTCCATTCCGGGATCTTCAATGGTTGCAATAATCCAGCTGGCCTTTGATGTTTTTCCTTGACTCGTTGACACACATCACACAATGCCACATATTCAGCTATGTCCTTCTTCATGCTATCCCACCAATAGCTAGTCTGCAAGTCTTTGTACATCTTTGTACAACCGGGGTGAATTGAGTAAGGTGAGTCATGTGCCTCTTTTAATATCGTCTCTCGAATATGCTTCACATTAGGCACAACGATTCTCTTTCCAAGCCATAAGGTACCATGTTCGTCTTCATCAAATCTGAATTCTCTCCCTTCTTCGGTCCTGTCCTTGATTTCCTTGATCTCTTCATCTGCGGTTTGTGCCTCTCGAATTTCTTGCTCCAAGGTTGGGTTTAACTCCATCATCTCCATCCCATTTACAAATTCGAGGTTCAACCTTTCAAACTCCTTACATAACTCGGATGGTAACTCTCAAACTGTGAGTTGATGACTTACTCCCTTTCTACTCAAAGCATCGGCCACTACATTGGCTTTTCCCGGATGATAGTTGATCCCCAAATCATAATCTTTGATGAGCTCCAACCATCTCCGTTGCCTCAAGTTCAGATCCGTTTGTGTGAAAATATACTTCAAACTATTATGATCTGTATAAATTTCACACCTATGTCTAAGAATATAGTGCCTCAAAATCTTCAATGCGTGTACCACGGCCGCGAGTTCCAAATTGTGCATGGGGTAATTCTGCTCATGTTTCTTCAATTGTCTTGATGCATAGGCGACCACTTTACCTTCTTGCATCAATACACATCCACGTCCTTGTCTCGATGCATCGCTATAAATATCAAAACTCTTGCTCACATCCGGCACTACCAAAACTGGGGCTGTTGTCAACCTCTTCTTCAACACCTCAAAACTGTTTTGACAAGCTTGAGTCCATTGGAAAGCCTTTCCCTTCATTAGCAACTCCGTCATTGGCTTGGCTATCTTGGAAAAGTCCTTGATGAATCTACGGTAATATCCAGCCATCCCAAGAAAACTCCTTATTTCCTTGACATTTAGCGGCGGTTCTCATTTCAACACGTCTCTCACTTTTCTGGGGTCAACCGATACTCCTCCTCCTGAGATGATATGACCCAAAAAAGAAACCTCTCCCAACCAAAACTGACACTTGTTGAACTTGGCATGTAATTGATGCTCCCTCAATTTATGTAGCGTAAGCCTCAAGTGTTCCTCATGTTCCTTCTCATCCTTCGAGTAGATCATAATATCATCAATGAACACCACGACGAACTTGTCCAAGTACTCCATGAAGACTTTATTCATGAGGTACATAAAGTAGGCAGGTGCATTTGTCAATCCAAAAGACATCACGGTGTACTCATAAGATCCATACCATGTTCTAAAAGCTGTTTTGGGTATGTCCGATGGTCTAATGTTCATTTGAAAATATCCCGACCTCAAATCAATCTTAGAGAAGACACAAGCACCCTTCATCTGATCAATCAAGTCTTCTATGCATGGCAAGGTGTACTTGTTCTTGATTGTTACCTCGTTGAGACCTCGGTAATCCACACACATCCTTTGGGTTCCATCCTTCTTGTCCACAAATAGCACGGGCGCTCCCCAAGGTGAAGAACTAGGGCGAACAAAACCTTTCTATAGTTGCTCTTGAATTTGCTTCTTGAGCTCCGCTAATTCCAAAGGAGGCATCCTATACGGCCTCTTAGCTATAGGCGCAGTTCCAGGTATTAAATCAATAACAAACTCAATGTCTCGATCAGGTGGCATACCTGGCAACTCATCCGGAAAAAACATCCAAAAATTCACACACCACCGGAATCTCCTCAATTGCAGCACCGTCCATATGATTCAGCTCCAATTGCTTCGGTGCGGTTTGAGATGCTTCAAATTCTATGGTGATCCCTTCCTCATTAGTCAACTTCATCGTCTTCGTGGCACACTCAATAACTCCATTGTACTTCCTCAACCAGTCCATACCAAGTATAATGTCCAATCCTTGAGAATCCAAAACAATGAGGTTGGCGGAGAAGTCTACCCCCCTTATTCTAAGGCTTACTTTTGGACATACTGAAAGCATCTAGGCCCCATGAGGTATGGTTTCGGTGATTAATGACAACCTTTGGATTTTACTAATGAATTTGTGGATGCAAGGTCTCCCATATCACTCATCACAACCAAATGAAATCTATATGAATATCATTGGATATAATTGGAGAGCCCTAAACAATCATTCTATGAGGTCAATTGACTTTTATGAAGATTAGAAGTAAAAGCTCATATGTCAAAATTATTCAACCAAAATTGACAGCACTCAATGCTTGATAATCATCAGAAGAATATTTCAAACCAATGTATAAGAGGTCAATCGAGCAAATTCCAAAAGAATCACTTAGAAAAACTCGAAGCAAACAAAAGAAACTCAACCGATGTTTCCCGAAAGCACTACATCGGTCGAGTTGGTTTAGCAGAAGAAGAAGATCTCAGAACTAAGAACTCACCGGATCATCCGGCGATGAAGGGAATGTTACATCAGTTCATCAGTACAGTAAGCAATCTCCCTGGACCAACTGTAACACCAGACCATCCGATGTACAACTATAAACACATTGGTTAATCACTCCAGTAAGCATTAATTCTGAACAAATTCTAGACGAAGTGCCACCGGATCATCCGATGAGAAGGAAAGTGAAACATCGGTCTAACAACGGTCATATCTGACACAGTGACATCAGCTAATTTGGATTCGACCGATGATAACTGAAGGAAGAACATCGGATCATCCGGTGTTCGCAGAACAGTGATGTCAGCTTACTTTTCCAATGGCTATTTCGTGGAGGCTGGCTATTTATACCCCTTCAACCAGTCTATTTGATAAGTCTTGACAACCAGAGCTGCTCTACACATTCTCAAGCTTTCAAGACATTGAGCTAACACTTCTACATCATCTACACCACTTACACACCAAGAGATAGGCTAGAACTTGCTAGAGATGGTGCTTGTATGCTTCCATTCTTGGTGATTGAAATATCTAGTGTAGTGAGAGCTGTAAGGGAGTGTCCCTTGGTGATTGTATTGGAGAGAGCCTTCTGGAGCTTGCCAAGATGATTGTGGAAGCCCGGAGGATCCAACTTGTACAAGGCTTGAGCTTCACCTTGCCGAGGTTGGCGAACGGAGAAGTATAGTGAAGATCCCTGGTCTCGGTGACTTGGGAGTGGCCATACCCCTTGGTGGGTGCCACAACGTGGATGTAGGAAGATCTTGACGATCTTGCCGAACCACGGGATAAATGTCCGTGTCTTCGTGTCTCCTCAGGAGTTTGCGCTTTCTTCCTCTCCCCTTACACTCATGCATTTCATATACCGCAAAGTTACTATTCACATGAATGCATAGGTTGTTTGCATAGGGAATTAGGCTTTTAGTAATTAAGTTTTATTGCTTTAATTTTTGAAAAGAAGCCCAATTCACCCCCCCCCCTCTTGGGCATTTGATCCTTACAATTGGTATCAGAGCAAGGTTGGTCATTGGATCATTCTAGCTTCACCGCTAGAGAGCTAAAATGGCCTAGAATGGGGTTTCGGTTCCTATCTTCGAGGGCAAGTACTTTGCCTATTGGAAAGCACGCATGCATGCTTATCTAGAGGCTATTGCTCCCGAGGTATGGGAAGCGACCCATGCGGGGTGTTGTGAGCATAATTATGTTGGTGATCAAATCAAGTGGGATGCTAAAGCTAGAAATGCAATTTATGAATGCATTAGTCAAGATGTATTTTCTAGGATTGCTAGCAAAGAGAAAGCTTGTGAAATTTGGGCTTGCTTGATTGAAATCCATGAGGGTTCTTCTCGTGTCAAACAACTAAAATATCATATGCTTAAAGCCAAATATGACGAGTTCAAAATGCTACCTCATGGAAATGTCAATGAAATGTTTTCTCGCTTGAATGTACTTATTGAGAAAATTAATGCACTTGACATTGCTTCTCTTGGCAAGGGACTCATCAACCGCAAGATTCTTATGCTCCTTCCTAAGACAAAGTATAACATCATCAACTCCATGCTTCAAAAAGAATCTCTTGATCAAATTGAAGTTTTGGAACTTATTGGAGAGATTCACGCTCATGAGATGAGTGTACTTGGGATGATGGAGCAATCATCTTCAAAGACAATTGCTCTAAAGGCCTCCACCAAGAAAACAAGTCTCAAGAAAAAGAAAGTGGTTGAGCCCAGCTCAATTGAAGAAGAGCAAGCATCAAGTGAAGATGATGATGATGAGCTTTCTTTGATGATGAGAAAGTTCTCTCGCTTGAACTCCAAAATTGCTAAGAAGTGATACACCTTTGATCCCAAGAATAAAGCTTTTCTACCAAGGAGAGACTATAACAAGACTTGCTACAATTGTGGTGATCAAGGCCACATCTCCTACGATTGTCCGAAACCGGACAAAAGAATAGAGAACCACAAGGGCAAGCATCGCAAGCTTGAAGATAGTGAATATGATGAAGAAGAGGTCAAGCCCAAACCAAGATTCTTTGGGAAGAAGAAACATGACAAGGGCAAGAAGGCAAAACTCTTCCCAAAGAAGAGAAAAGGACCACAAAAGGTGTTCCTGTGTGAGGCAAATGAATGGATTACCGACGAAGAATCAAGTGATGAAGAGAGTGAAGCGGAAGAAGAAAGTTTGGCCGGCCTTGCCATTGCCAACAATGATGACTCATCTCTTCATCCACCTCCCATGTGCCTCATGGCTAAAGGTAACACCAAGGTATGTGATGACTCTAGTGATGATGAGCTTTCCCCCAATGATTTAACTTCATTAATAAATGAATACCACACTATCATTAAGAGGGAAAAGAGTAAGGTCAAGGCTCTTGAAGAAACTCGTGCTAAGCTTGAAAGTGCTAACCTTGATTTGCTTGACAAGTATGAAAGCATTCTTAAGGAGCATGACACGCTCAAATCTCATGTCAAGCAAATTGAGGAGGATAAGACTAAAATCAAGCTAGATCACCATGAGCTTGACTTAGCACACCAAGAACTCTTGGGAAAGCACAATGAGTTAATCCAAGAGCATCAAGTACTTAACCTTGCTTATGAAGCTCTTGATCATAAATTGAAAAATATAAAGAAACAAACTCTTAATGATAAGGTATCTATTAATTCTCATGTCACTAATGTCTTGCATAAGTCTTTGCCTTTGAAAGAGAATGCTAGGGATAAGGACTTGTTGGAAGAAATTGAAAGTCTCCGCACTAGTGTGGCAAGACTATCTAAAGGAGAAGTCAAGCACAAGGAAATCCTCTTCCAACAAGCAAAGGCTTTAAACAAGAGAGGACTTGGATCCTTCCCGGTGCCTAACAAAGGAAAGGTGCCCTTACCAGAGCTTAGAACAAGCTTCATCAAGGAAGTTGGTTCCTATTTCCAACATTGTGAGGTCACCGGTCACCATACAAGGAAATTGCCTACTAACTACAAGTCTACTTTCAATGATCATTATTATCTCTTGAGTAAAGTAGATGGCAAGGTGAAGGCAAGGTTCATTGGCAAGGACATAAAGGGCATGAAGGGGAAGATCCCGAAGCAACTTTGGGTCCCAAAAACACTTGTATCACACATACAAGGACCTAAGTTGGCTTGGGTGCCTAAAGTCAAAAATTGAATTCATGTGTGTAGGTGAACTACAAAGCCGGAGGAAAGCATTGGGTACTCAATAGCGGGTGCACTCAACATATGACCAGCAACGATGGTATGTTCACCACCATAGAAAACCCCGACAATCATGAACAAGTCACCTTTGGTGATAACTCTAAGGGGAAGGTAATTGGTTTAGGTAAGATTGCAATTTCAAATGATTTATCTATTTCCAATGTATTGTATGTTAAGTCACTTAGTTTCAATTTGCTCTCTATTGCACAACTATGTGATATTGGACTAACGTGCACCTTTAGCAAAAATGATGTTGTTGTGACTAGTGAAACAAGCCAAGAACTAATCTTCAAAGGATTTCGGCATGTACATCTCTACCTAGTAGACTTCACCAACAAGGATGCTAGCTTTACCACTTGTCTTTTTACTAAGACAAGTTTGGGTTGGCTATGGCATCGACGCATAGCGCACATTGGAATGAGCAAGATCAAGAAGTCATTCAAGCTTGGGATGGTGTCCGGCGTGAAGGATGTCACATTTGAGAAGAACAAGCTTTGTAGCGCTTATCAAGCCGGGAAGCAAGTTGCTTCACACCACCCGATGAAGACAATGGTGTCAACCTCCAAGCCACTTGAGTTACTCCACATGGACCTCTTCGGACCATCCACATATCAAAGTCTTGGCGGTAATCTCTATTGTCTTGTTATAGTTGATGACTACTCTCGCTATGCTTGGACTTTGTTTCTAGGTGACAAGAATGAAACTCCGGAACTGTTCAAGACCTTCGCTAACCGTTCTCAAGGGGAATTTCAACTTCCCATCATCAAGGTTCGGAGTGACAATGGCACCAAATTCAAGAACTACAACATTGGGGAGTGGTGTGACCGTGAAGGCCTGGAGCATGAGTTTTCGGCCACATACACTCCTCAACAAAATGGTGTCATTGAAAGGAAGAACAAGACTCTCATCACTCTTGAACGAGCAATGCTTGATGACTATGGCACGTCCGAGAAGTTTTGGGCCAAAGCAATCAACACGGCGTGCCATGCCGCAAATAGGGTCTACCTACATCGACTACTTCAAAAGACCCCATACGAACTTCTCATTGGGAGAAATACCAACATCTCCTATTTCCAAGTCTTCGGGTGCAAGTGCTACATCTACCACAAGAAAAGGCTCGGTAAGTTTCAAAGAAGATGTGATGTTGGTATATTTCTTGGTTATGCATCAAACTCAAAAGCATATCTAGTATTCAACCAAACCTCCGGTTTAGTTGAGGAAAGTTGTGATGTTGAGTTTGATGAAACTAATGGCTCCCAAGAGGAGAGTTTTGGTCATGACGAAATAGATGACGAGCCTCTACGAGAAGCTATGAAGAACATGACCATTGGTGACATCAAGCCGAAAGTTGAGGAGAGCCATGATCAAGGGGGAGCTTCAGGTTCCAACATCAACACATCTATGGCGCCTCAAGCTGACGAAGAAGAGAAAGATGATCCATTGCCGACACACTACCAGGATTCCGGTTTATTGCAACGAAAAAAATCATTGCAATAGGTCGAAATTCATCGCGATAGGTTGTTGTCGCAACGAAATAGAATGTTGCGATAGTTTTTCCAACTCGTGGCGATAACAGCTGTGGCAATAGGTTATTGCGACGACTTGACATCCGTGGCAAATAGTATGGTATTGCAACGACTCCACGTTGGTGGCAAATAGTATGGTATTGCAACGGTTTAACGTATTGCGACGATTTAACGTATTGCAACGAAAATAACGGTGTTGCAACGATGCCACGTTCGTGGCAAAAAGTATGGTATTGCAACGACTCCACGTTCGTGGCAAATAGTATGGTATTGCAAGGGTTTAACGTATTGCGATGATTTAACGTATTGCAACGAAAATAACGGTGTTGCAACAATGCCACATTCGTGGCAAAAAGTATGGTATTGCGACGCCTCCACGTTCGTGGCAAATAGTATGGTATTGCAACGGTTTAACGTATTGCGACGATTTGACATATTGCAACGAAAATAATGGTGTTGCAACGATGCCACATTCGTGGCAAAAAGTATGGTATTACGACGACTCCACATTGGCGGCAAATAGTATGGTATTGCAACGGTTTAACGTATTGCGATGATTTAACGTATTGCAACGAAAATAACGGTGTTGCGATGATGCCACATTCGTGGAAAAAAGTATGGTATTGCAACGACTCCACGTTCGTAGCAAATAGTATGGTATTGCAACGGTTTAACGTATTGCGATGATTTAATGTATTGCAACGAATAGTACATTATTTACAATGATTTCACATCTGTGGTGATAAGTATGGTATCACGACGATTTCATACTCGTGGCGAACAGTATGGTATCGCGACGTTTTCACATTCACGGTGAATAGTATGGTGTTGCAATGATTTCACATCCGTAGCGAATAGTACGGTATGGCAATGTTTTTACATTCATGGCGAATAGTATGGTGTTGCAGCGATTTCACATCTGTGGCGAATAGTACAGTATCGCGACGATTTCACACTCATGGTGAATAATATGGTATCGCGACGTTTTCACATCCGCGGCGAATAGTACAGTATCGCAACGATTTCACACTCGTGGCGTATAATATTGTATCGCGACATTTTCACATTCGTGGCGAATACTACGGTGTTGCAACGATTTCACTTCCGTGGCGAGTAGTATGGTATCGCAACGATTTCACACTCGTGGCGAATAATATGGTATCGCGACAATTTCACAGCCGTGGCCAATAATACGGTAATGCAACGATTCCACGTTCATGGCAAATAGTATGGTATTGCAACGATTTCAAAACCGTGACAACAATATTGTATTGCAACGATTTCTGATGTGTGGCAATAGGTTCGTAATGCAACATATTAAAATCTGTTGCAACAGGGTCGTAATGCGACGTTCTCTGGGTGGTGGCAATAGCAGTCTAGTGCAACGCTTTTTTGGTCGTAGCCAAATGTTTGTAGTGCAACGTTTTATAATTTGTGGCAATAGCTAGCTTCCTATTGCAACAGTTTATTTCATCGCAATAATCTGTTAATGCCACATTTTATAATTAGCGGCACTAGAATCCTAATGCACCAGGTTTGAAAATTAGTGGCAACAGAATCAATTTATTCGCACACGATACGTCTGTCGACTTAATAACAAACATCCAGCAATTGATGCAACGCTCAAGGACCCTTGCGTCGTTGCGAGACGATGTTATTTACAGTTTTTTCAGGTTGCAACATTGTACCCATTAAAATAGCACCGTGAAGAGTTGTAGTATTAGGAATTTCTTGAACATCCAACTTCGACTTGGTGCGAGCAGAAGCCTTTTGTGGAGTTGCTGCTAGCCGTTGTTGATTTTGCAAGCTCTCCATCATTCTGCGCATGTCTGCTAGCTCCTTTTCTTGCCGTGCAGAATTGGCTGTCATCTGATCATGTAAAGCTTGGACTTCGTGGTTGAGTTGTTCATTTGCCTGGACGAAGCCATCCATCTAGGAGGTCATATAATCATTTCTTCCTTCCAACTCTTGCACCTGAGAGCTGAGGTCTTCATTTCTATTTTGCAAGGATCGAACATGCTGGCCGAGCTGGTCAAACATCTGGATACGCAGTCTTTCGGAAACATTAGGTTTAGCCATATAACCACGCCCCCGAAACTGTGATCCTCCAGAACTGGTTGCGAATATATAAGTAAGCTGGAAGATGTTGTTTCTTTCCTCATATGGGATTGGGACTCCCAGCTTAGCTTCCTTGACGTTGATTTGGGCACATGCCTGGGTCTATATACAAAAAGAAAAGTCACATGTACATTGCAAATATTTATTTAAATGGGGACTGTTTGAAGTGTTTCTCACATGTACAGCTTCTGCATGCTCGTTTGCCCATTGACCGTTCTTTACATGGCTTGCCCCCCATAGTTCTATGTCATCGGGTTCTTTTTCGGTCTCTGGGTCTCGCTACATCAAATACAAGTAAAATTTGATTGAATGATTGCAGTGCAAAGTAAAAGCATGATTTAGTTTTCATACCTTCTCGTAACTAAGTTGGGCGTAGGATTTCAAGCCAAGCAAGTGTTTTGTCTTTTGAGTACTTCAATTTCGTGAATTGGTTCTGCTTATTGACTGCAATTATAAGAATTAATTTCACGAATGGGTGTTATCAAATAGTTTTTGTAGGATATGAAGGTATTAGAAAGCTAGCTGACCTTGAATCGCTCGGACCCAAAATAGTCCATAAGCGCCAACCAATCGGAATCTGCTACTTCAAAAGGCTTGTTTTGTATACGTTCCTCATCGGTCGAATACTTCTTATAGGTGGCATGCAATGTTGATCACCACCCCTTGTAGGGCTCACCAGCAATCTTCAATATTTTTCTTCTGGTATCATCTGTGTCCTCCAAGTCCGAGGCATTCTGTACATTGTATATCACACTGTTATAACCGTACAAGATGGAGGTCGCTAGAAAAAAATACTTATGTGGGGTGTCACGACACTAACCAGAATGTCTCTCACTATATCGCTCTTCGAAGTATCGCCAACCTCTGCCCACTTCCTTACACCAGCGAGGGGTGCATTTTTGTTGTTGTAATAACCACATCATCGACAAAGTGCCGCTGATTAGGACCAACCGCAGCACCCAACCTATCGGACCACTGAATTTGTAGCTTCTGTTTCTGATCATTTGTTCTATTTGCAGATGCTAGATAGCGCAATTTAGCAACCTTAAGTCCTTTAGCAACCCCTCTTCCAAACAACTTTCCTTCTGTTAGTGTCATTTAAACGGTAAACGTTTAAAGCAAATTAGCAACTGACCAGGCCTAGTATCATGTACAAATAGTGTTAAAGAAGAAGAAGTCTGATGTTTTACCATCTTCAGGACGAGTGCGGCAAATATGATTTTGCTCCATATCGGGTGATGCATCGACTTGTTGACTTCTTTGTAGCTTCATACCCTACAATCAGGCATCAGGTAGTAGTCAGTGGCGCTATAGCACCAGTAGTACTGCAGGGGATTTTTCAGTCCAGCTGCGATCAGGCAAGACAGTAGCTGGCGATGCTAGAGAAAGAGAGGGTTCGCCGGGTGCTCATCCTCTGCAGTACTGCCGGTTCGGTCTGACAGACATCAGCAGGAGCGCGTCTCGAGGCGAATTGGTGGCAGGGCGAGTCATGGACGTCAGCGGTATTAGTAGTAGAGGATGCAAGACAGATGAGGCGGGCAGCTTGCGATGTTTAACAAAGCTAGGGTTCGTTCTGGCAGTGCAGTGACCACATTTAAGTCAGAGGATCGACGTCCAAATCACACCGATGATCTCACGTGACTTACGTTTTTACTGCAGGCGATGCAGTAAAGATCCAATGGTGTGATTCTGTTGGATCTTTACTGCATCACGTGCAGTAAAAACGTATAAGTCAGGTGATCTGCGTCCATTGATATCACCCCGGAGCAAGTCTCGAGGCTAGGAGGATAGTGTGGCGGATCTAGGAATTAAATTTAGGTGGATTTCATACTGATATTTTGCTCTTCATGTTAGCATCTCGCCCTAAACTGCTACTAGAACGGATACATGAATATAATCTTGCGTTAATTACCAGACATCAGCAACGCATTTGGCAGTGTAAAAAGTGGAATTGAGATCATATAATCAGCAATGAACCCTCATGTACATGCATCTCTAAACTATATGATGCTAACATTTCTTAATGGACAGGGGTTAATGATATTGGACTATTTTTTCTAGGGTATGCCATGTCATATGGGGCATAGCATGTAGGTACGCCGTAATGGCCAAGGGTTTGCGGGTGGCGGGGTCATCATGGCACGCGAACGATGGGACCTGGAGATGGAGGGAGACGCGTCGGGGAGGACAGTGAAGTGACCACCAGCAGGGTGTGGGTGCCGGCCGGTGTTGGAGTGACCGGCGGCGACATGGGTTTGCGGGCGGTGGGGTCATCATGACACGCGAAGGATGGGACGTGGCGATGGTTGAGGGAGACGCGTTTCTGAGGACACTGAAGTGAGCAGCAGTAGGGCGTGGTCACCGGTGCTGGAGTGGTGGCGGCGAGAGAGCCCAGCGTGCGCGTGTAGGCATCAATAAATCACGCCATCACATATACTCACCAGCAGGGCGTGGGCGCCGGCTGGTGCCGGAGTGACCGGCGGCGATAGCGGTTTGCGGGCGACGGGGTCATCATGACACGCGAAGGATGGGAAGTGGCGATGGTGGAGGGAGACGCGCCGGGGAGGACACTGAAGTGAGCAGCAGCAGGGTGTGGTCGCCGGTGCCGGAGTGGCCGGCGGCGAGAGAGCCCATCGTGCGTGTGTAGGCATCAATAAATCACGCCATCACATATACTGATTAACTGTTAACTGGGACTAGGAAACTACAATCAGAATGCTAAAATATTTAGTAGAGCCCGATACATATTTATACTCGTAGTACCAGCATGAGATGATGAATCTCGGGGTTCCTGAGCATCAGGTGCTGCAATATTCTCTTCATACGATGCAAAGGAATTAACGTGTTATAAATATGTGTATTTTGATAGTAAACACATTTATAGTTATACCAGGTGCTTGTTGCCCATCACGATTACTTGTAGATGACATGACGGTTTGGTGTCTTGTTCCTAAAGTAAAGAGTATATATAGTAAGTAACAGTGATAACGTCAGATTACATGAGGATGTGTATTTTAGATCGGGCGGTGTGGTTGCTATGAACTGAAAATGTTTGTTTTGAATGGAGGAATTAGAAATGAAGGAGTAGGAAAAAAAACCCGTACAATCCGAGAAAGAAAAACAAGAAAAACGTGTATAAACTGTGGGAACTGAAAATCTTAGGAATACAAGTTTGGAACACAGGAATGAGAGTACACCATTGGGAGTGGTTGATAAGATAACCCTGGCGTCATTTACTTCTAAATCAAGAAATTATATAGTACATGCAGTTTTTAATAGTTATCTTTCCTGACATGGAAATGTACTAAAAATACACTACCATAAACTGTCGGAGCGACATTTATTTCGGGGCAGAGGTGTAGTGTATTTTATATATGGAAAAAAGTAGAATGCAATCAGATGCTAGGGTAAAATAAAAAGATGAATCGACTGTAGGATGCAGATCTAACGATTGAGGCTAGCTACAAATGGGCGGGACTGGAATTTTGGGCGCACGGAGTGAAGTTTCAATTGTGAAAATCTCAATTGTGCGCGCCAAGAAGAACGAAATTTTTTTCGTGGGACCGCTACCTGCCGTTCATCTTTGTTTTCATGGAGATGTAAAAGCAGTCATGTGGTAGTGGGACATTCAAAAAAAATACGAACAAAAATATGAATCGCCAAATGTATCATTGTGCTAATGCAAACAACATGCAAATACAGAGAACACCCAAGTCCACGAAAGGAGGACGATAAATCCATGCTCTAGTAAAAGGTAAACAATCAGCATTTTATATATAACATTCATCGCAATGAAATGATAACATATACAGAGTATATACTACTACAAAAAAAAACATTTTCCCTGTGATGTCTAATCTTCACGCCGTCGATCCAAAGCCGCCTGTGATACGAGTATCACAGGTACATACGATATATATATCAACAATGTCATCGGATATTAGTTACAACGGATAAAGTACTTTTCATGCACCTGTTGCATCAGGCGATGGACTAGTTAGCAATTTAGATGACGTAATTTCCTAATCAAGTTAATTATGCATCATGTCTGTTGTTAGTTCTATTACTTGTAAGGGTAATGTTTACCGGATGTCATTCATTCAACCACAAGAAATATAGACGGTCCCAAGTTACAAACATATAGGAGATGTTTTTGATAGAAGAAGTTTTTCGATACTGCATATATAGAACACATTGTTCATGAACATAAAAACATATTTCATTAACAAACAAGTAATAGGAAAACACGTAGTAGACAGCAAGAACAAGATAAACTACACCTAATACTACTCTACTCAGAGATCACGAAATAGATAAACTACTCCTAATACTACTCTACTGGGAGAAAACCACGTCCTCCTCCCCCGCTGCTGCCGCCTCCTCCACCTCCGTTGCCGGTGCCGCCTCCTCCTCCTCCTCCTCCTCCTCCTCCTCCTCCTCCGCCGCTGCCGCCGCTGCTGCCGTCTCCACCTCCGCCTCTGCCGCCGATGCCGCCTCCTCCTGCTCCTCCTCCACCGCTGCCGCCGCCTCCATAGCCGCATCCACCTCTGCCTCAAGAGATGCCTCCTGCTCCGCCTCCTCCGCTGCCGCCGCTGCCCAAGCCGCCTCATACTCCTCAACCTTCGTCACAGTCCGAAGCTTCCCGGCGACGCGGTGCTTAATCTTCAGGAGGCCCTCTAGCCCAGCAACCTCCGCGAATGTCTCGTGGAGGGAGTCGAGACGACCGGCCACAGTCATCAACCCGTAGCAGTAGTGGCCCGCAGTGTCCATGCTCGTGTGGAGGTGAAGGGTCCCAAGACCCAAACGGCGACACGTGCGATCTTTGTCAGAAAAGACCTTCCACGCCACTGTATTGAGCGCTAGTGCGCTATGAGCGGCGGCGGACTTGGCTTCGGTGGCCACCTTAAGGCGCCGATCGAGTTCGTCGATGTGGTCGGTGAGGAGTCTGAGAGTCTCCTCAACCCAACTGGGATGAGGAAGTGCAGGCGCCGCGGGCGGAGATGCGGGCGCCGCCATCAGTTCCACCGGCATTGCCAGCGGCGATGGAAACGGAGAAGTAGGTTCGGAGGACGTCGATGGCCTAGAGCGCTTCGGCGCGGAGCTACCCATTTGTGTGGCGACGGAGGTGCAGAGAAAGAGCGAGAGGTGGTCGACGGTGGCGGGGGGAAAAGTTTAGAGGCTAGGATCTAAGGAGTGGTGCGGCGGAGAAGCAAGAGGACGGTGAGCCTTTATAGCGGGTCGTCGTCTAAGCGGGCGTGTCGAGATGATCAGACGCTAGAGGAAACCGCGCTTAATTATGAACCGGTCGGTGGCCCCGGTTTCCTCAAAACCGCGGTTTGCATCCTCTCGGTCCCAACGGCTCGACGCGTCCCATTAGGAGTAAATTTACAGGCGGGGAAAAACAATTTTTTCATTATATAAAAAAATCCGTCCGTACACGCCTAAGCCAACTTCGTGACCGCGCGTCCGTGCCAGGGGACGCCTTGCAGCGAATATGGGCCTAGTCCTGCACGCATTACCGAGGTTTGAGGTATATATATATGCATGCATGTTAGTGTTGTTAAACATGACCGAGGTGTTTTAATTCTATCTATGTCTAACATGCACGGACCGCAAACATGATCAACCAATTACACTATGTAAGAAACCCAAATAGGAGACAACGATGGGCGACAGATCGGATGTCCATCGATCACAAAGTGATGCGAGGCACGCTTAAAGTCATTGTTTGTCTCCTTTAGCTTTGCAATTACAAATTGAGACGAGCTTCAAACCCTAAGATCTTTTGTTTTTGTCCAATTTGCTCGGTTCACTTGTGACAGATTAACACAACACTAAACTTAGAGCACATTCACTTGATTGAAATCCAGAAATTCTAACACACAAGTATTCATTGACACGAATGAACACATATATATTACAAAACACAAGAAATATGTACAAGAACAGAATTGAAGCTAAACATGTACAAGAACTCCTAAAACTACAAAAGAAATATGTACAAGAACTCCTAAAACTACTATGCCGGCCCTGCCTCCTTCGCCCTCTCCCCCAACTTCTCAAACCACGACAAGTGGTCCTCCTCATCCTCGTCGTCGTCATCGTTGTCGTCGTGGTGGTGGTGGTCGCTGTCATCATCGCCGTCATCATCGTCTTCGTCGTCATCATCATCGTCGTCGTCGTCGTCATCATTGTTGTCGTTGTTGTCGTCCTCGTCGTCGTCGTCCTCGTCCTCCTCCTCCTCCTCCTCCTCCTCCTCCTCCTCCTCCTCCTCCTCCTCCTCCTCCTCCTCCTCCTCCTCCTCCTCCTCCAGCAACGATGCAGCAGGAGAGTGGGCCGGCTGCTCCGGCTGAGCTGATTGCTCCGGCTGCACCGGTGGCTCCGGCTACACCGGCAGTGGAACCCCGCCGCGACGGAAGTTCCTCTCCATCGCCACCACCAGGGCACTACGGCCCTCAGCGCCGAGCTCCTGGGCCATTGTCCCAGACAAGATGTCCAGGCGATCGGCCACACCCGTGAGGGCGTAGAGGTAGCGGCCGGTGGTATCCATTCCCGGAAACTCGGGAAGGGTAACAAGACCCAAGGCATCCAATGATGAGGACATCACTTCTATGGATACAAACAACACTCCATTGGATATACAAGATGCAATCAATAGAGTTCATACACAACAATTAATTTCAGAGGTGAACTCGTTCTTATACATTTCCTTATATGTTTTTGAGTATAGATTGCTACTTAATGATTTATTTGTGACTAGGATCCATGGAGAGGTTCAAGGAGTACGTGGAGGGAGTATTAGGGACGTGGAAGACCAGAGAATTCATTCAAAGAAGATGGAAACCGAACCAAACTCCAAATCGTATCCAACTCAGAGTCCAGGAGCAGTACGCACTAAAACGGAAGCCCAGGACGCATACGGACTCCGTTCTGGACGTTCTACATATGCACGGAAAGGGGAGAGGATAAAATTTCCAATGGCTCCGGTCCCATGTCAAAATTCGTTCGGAGTGGACAGGAATTGTCGAAACAAAATCAAGTACAGAATCTGTCAGGGTGTTGCGCCACCGTATTGGGCCATTGGGCCTTGTATCAAGTCTAAGTCCATTATTTTCGTGTCTTAGGGTTAGGTCACGACCCTAACACCCCCTTGGACGTCCTCCCACCTGTATATAATCCATAGTAGCCGCCATGGACAATTGGGTTTTGCTTAGATCAATAAAATCGCCGTTCTACGGTTTGTGAGACCCCAACTTCGCGATTTCCGATCGTGTCTTCTACGTTCTTGCTCGTGTTATCGGTTGCACTTGCAGGGATTAGCCTTCTTGGCGAGGTCAAGCGTGTGCAGCACGGTTGATAACCAATGGAGCGGTGGTGTAGTGATTGCAGGGGTTGTTTTGTGTTCTACTCGAGAGCCTCGGATCATCAACGTCGAGTTCTCCACTCCAATCGACTTATCCATTACCTTTCGGAAGATCGGGATCAATTCTCTTATCATCCAAGGCCCGAGACGTACTGTTGTACGACTCTCGCGTCATAATGAGGCGCTGGTCGTCGTTCACCCTCTCGGGGGAGCTGTAGCATATCCGCTTGCAGGGTGGCTGCCTCGGCGGGCTAGGAGGCAGAAGGTTGGCCATGGCTGTGGTGGTTCGTCGGCGCCGGGCTAGGAGGTGGAACGTTGGAAGAAGAAGAAAGGAGTGCAAAAGTTCTGTGCTTGTACATAACCGATGACGCGCCTTAGACCGTCCGCAGTGGTTCACTGAAAAGCTTACTGGACTGTAAATATAGAGTAAATTACTAGAAGTATAGAGTAAGTGTCTAGAAACAAATGCTAGAAATATAGAGGATATACTGAAAGTTTAGAGAGATAGAGTAAGTTTTAGAGGAAACCGCTGTGGATGGTCTTATATATGGTCTGTGCGGAGTAGACGAGGGAGCGGTTCGTTTCCCGTGCATTGAACTCTTTGCAGACCTCGTGCGGCGCAATTAAACCACTGTGGAAGACGATCTTCAGAGATCCTTCCGTCTCTCTTGTGGAACCGAATGCCCTGCAGTACTGCAGGTGCATTAGAGGTCACTGACATGTGGGCCCTATGCTCTATGGGACCCACATGTCAGTGACTTCTAATGCACCTGCAGTACTGCAGGGGATTTCAGTATCCATGTGGAACGTCGTGCACGCGTCCCTGCACCACGGCTTCTTAACTTCTCCACAGACCTCGTGCGACGCGTCAGTTACTTGGCGCACTGGAAAGGCTAGCGGAGAGATCTTCGGGCCCGGCGAGCCCCACCACGGCGGCGCCACGCGCGCGCCCTCGGCGCGAGGAAGAAAGGGTCTGTGATGTTGGTTTTCTTATTTCGTGATGTTGTTTTTCTTGTTTTGTAGTAGTATTGTTTTATGTTAATGAACTCAATGTCATTGTTCCTCTGTGAAGACCTTTTGCCGTAGTCGGTTCCTACCATAACAGTAACCGCCTAAGATAATTAGGTTATCACAGATGGTTCTTTACTTGTATCTAGCCGTCTTTGATAATTGTTTTTCACAGACATGCCTAGCCGTTGGTTAATAACCGTCTATAATAAGGTATAACCTATGCAGTACTACTGCTGTTATTTCTAATTTCCAGGTCAATTTAATATAAGCACAGAACAAAAATCAATAATATCATCACAGAACAAAAGTCAACAATATTATCATCACAGAAGTCAATTTCACTAAAACAATATACATATGTACAAGTTACAGATACAATTCATCTCAAAGTTTACAAGTTTTCACTAAAAATTGTTTCTATTGGCATAGTCGCAATGTTCTGGCACATCAGCTGCTGCACCATTTTCATCAAAGAACTCCCCTCTTTTGTGCAAAATTTTGTGACGAATGAATTGATAGAGTTCAGCAGCAATCCTGTTAGCTCCTCCACTAGGAATACTTCTACAAACCAGCCATTGTTCGTTCAGATTCTTCGTGTGCTGCAATATAACACATAACAAGGTTTAGAATGTATTGGTTTGAACAATCTAAAAGTATAGATCAAAGTGAGAGTATACAGGAATTTATTTGGTATTTTTGGAGCAGTTGTACTATGAGTAATTGAATTTTGAAGTTGGAATCAAAATATTAAAATAATGTTTCTGGTAATATTGAACAGCAGAGAATATAAGTATTAAACTATGCTAGTTACAATGAAAATGAAACACAAAAGTAAGAAAATAAGGTATTGACATTAAGGATAACTTACATCCTCACGATTCACTGTATATACGCCGGCGGTCCGAAGATGCTCGCATACATAATACCCGCATAAGACACTCCCAGCAGGCTGCTTCGGACAAGCATAATACGTTTTATTGTCCAATGCATTCGTATTGGAAGGTCTCTCACCGCCAAGCCATTCCGCGTAAAACCACCAAGCGTTGTAATACAAGAAATGTCATATAAAACTTGTCAACACATTCTAAATGTGCGTAAATTAAAATTATTGAATAAACATACAATTTCAAAATGGAAAGGAAATCTTTGTAACGATCTGGTGAGAAATCGGCCGAGTCCAAGACTGTTGCCATTCCCTGCGTTGGCTTGATAAAGATCATTATGTAGTGATTACTGCAAACATACAAACACATGTGTTAACAATTACCATTAATTGCTATTTCAATGTCATGTGTCGAACTTACTCGAAGTGGTATGGAGCCTTTATGAGGTCCTTGCCATCTCTGACAAAGTTAAACATCACATGTCCTATGTAAGCTGCAACTTCTGTCCTTTTATCCTTCTTAAGTTTTGCGATTGCTTTTTCAAAATCTTTTTTTTATGTGTTTGAACTGTGCTGAGTCTTGATCCGCCTGGACGTCGAATATCACCTTTGCAATCCTAGTAGGGTCAAGGATATCTATCTTGCGCTCCAACTTTTCATTATCCATGTATTGCATCCTATTGAAGAAGTACATAATTGTTATAATCTCATGAAATGCGTATGCGTGTAGTAAGAAAAGCAAATACAAAATATTAGAGCACTTACAAGCACCAGACGAGCAGCAGGTTGATTTCGAGCATGCCCCGATGGAAAAGGGCATGCAGCTCTTCAAATAAAATGACTCGTCTATCCACTCCAGTGCTCCAGAATGCTTCTTTTGGAATACGAAATGTGACGCAATTAAGACCATATTTTGTGCTGGCAAGGATGTACCACTCATGCATTCTTCTGAGCTGGACAGGTTGTTTGCTAAGTTGTACGGATGTCATGAACGGCTTCCCATTCTTAAATTCAGGAGGAACATCCTCAAGCTTGTATATTGGAACTCCTGGTTTAACTAAAGCCGTCTGCCGATTATACATGACACCGTCTTCTTCCCACTCCTCGATATCTCCTAATGATGGCTCATGAGAAGAACGAGATGCACTCGATTTTATAATATTTTCCTTCATAGTTTCCAAATATTTTGACACTTCTGATGAAGGTTTCTTATTTTCGTATGAGGTAACTTTGATAGGCACTGATGACCGAGGAGTAGTCATCGGAAGTTGGACACTGGCTTGTTGTTGAACCTATTGTTCAACTGATTGCTCTTTACTCCCAGCAGTTGGCTCTAGTACTACTTCAAGCTGTTGCTCAACTGGTTGCTCTTTACTAGCAACAGCTTGCTCTGGTACTGCTTGAAGCTGTTGTCCAACTTGTTGCTCTTGGATATCATCCTTGCTGAGACATAGGGGGAGTGGATCTTCCTGGTCTGGGAGTGGATCTTCATGCACTTTCGCCTTAGAAGATGGGGTTGCAGTATTTGGAGATGAGACGGGGTTAGAAATTGGCTCATCGTCCAACATGATATCGCGTCGGTGCCAAAGGATTAATTGGTTGATAGCCTGTCCCAGAGTTGTGATCGCCTCAGGTGTGACGTGGTCTATTTCATAATCATTATCAATGATCTGAAGAACTTGCACCACAGCATAATATAACGGAAGTGGATTCCCGTTGAAGTCACGATCAGGCTTTGCCATAGCAGTGACAACCTGTTTGGTTTTGTTCCCTGCTCTGCCTATCGGGACAAGAAGACGACAAGATTTTTCATTAGCAATATCATTGATAGGGAACTTATGGGTTGACCCTGAGCCTGGCACGGAACCAACGCTGCTAGGGTAGGCAGTTGGAGATACTAATTGCTCCTTTTGCACCGGAACCATCACTGTACTCGGTGCCACTAATTGTCCTGATTGTCTAAGTTGTTCCATTATTTCTTGCATATTTTCTTTGACCTTTTGAGCAATCATTTCATCAAGTGTTTTCTTAAACTTCTCACATCTTCTATATGTGTCTTTATCTTTAGGGAAACCATCTAGCCAAGACATTTGATAAGAGACTGCTCGAACCCGTCCGCTGTGTTAAGGGTTTCCTAAGATAGGGGTAAGTTGGTCATTCTGCCTCTTCGGCTTGAAGAGACCCTTCTGTTGCTTTTCAATTACTTCTTTCATTTTATCCTCTACTTCATTCAGAGAGTCAGGCTTTTCAAGTTTGCCCTTGCTGGTCAAACCTGACCGAGCAAAGACCCAGCGTTGAGTTCGCTCATCGCACCCTTCTAATGGGTGAGGATTGCCTTTACTGGTAATTTCGTCTAATATCTTATTCCATTTCTGTACTTTGGGGGCATATCCGGCAGACCCCAAGCGATGATGGTATTTGTTCTTTTTTGCAAGCTCTGACCTAGTTGCACTTAGAGCTTTAGCATCAGGTGTGCTCTTTTGACGAACAAACTCTTGCCACTGAGCTTGTGTGATTTTTCCCATCTTCCTCGGGCTAGGGACCTTATTGGCCTTAATATAAGCATTCATTTCACTCTTCCAGCATCAAAACTTTTTGCCGCAAGGGACCAATGTTGCTTTCTTTACAGCTTCTTCTGTGCCTTTCGGGAACTTGAATTGTTTATTTATCCTTTCCCACAACTCATTCTTGGTCTGCTTGGGTAATTTCCTCCAATTCTCAGTTGTCATCGGGACAACCTCCCTAACAAGAAAACCGCATGCATTACGGTACTTGTTAACTGAATCCAGTGGTTCTTGGGGAAGCCCACCTGGACCAACCCTTGTTATGTACATGATGCGGTCCAATGGACCCTTATTGGGACCTCGTTGCCCTCGTTTCCGCTTGAGTGAAGTTGAGGGTTCATCCATTGGAGAACCTTCTGCGGTTTTAGGAGCCGATGTCACCTCATTGTCTTCGCGATTAATCTAGGTAGAAAAAAATTATAAGACTTCGTATACTTGACAACCAAGATTAACTTAAACTGCTGAAGTTAAATTCGTGATCCATACCTCATTGGCAGGATCATATTCCGGGTCTAGATCCACTGAAGTCTTTTAATTTTTATATTCGGAAAAGGATCCGATGGACTGTGATAGGAGCCTGAACTGCTGGAGTCGTAAACTCCATATTGTCTTCTTTATTGTTACTACCAGGACCAGTCTTATTAGGGCTTTCCATGCTAGAACTAATAAGACAAAAAATCTAATAAATGGCATATTAACTCTACATGAAGTGTTGCATGAAGAAAAAGATGGAAGCATTCTAGGATTTGATAAGGCATTCTAGGGTTTAAGGTGACTGACCAAAAGGTTCCTATACATTGCGAGGGTGACAAGCATGTTAAAGTTGCTCACCAGCAATGGCAATTTTATCTTCTTATTCTAAATAGGCTAGCTTCGTTCAGAGTGGCAACCACGTTCTTGAGGTTTACTAGGCGGCGCCTAGCTCTGGACCTATAACTGATCAAGCAAGGGACAAAAAGCAAATCCTCAAGCCTTTTTCTAGTATCAAGAATCGCAAAGTGTAGCACTTGGATTTGGATGGTGAGGTGAGGTGAGGCGAGGTAGCTGCAGGCGAGAAGAGACACTCTTTTTCAGCGATGAGGGCGTACCTGGAAGTGACTAGGGCGAAGCTCGGCGGAGACGGCAAAGCTCGGCGACATACCTGGAAGTGACGAGAGCGAACACTTGGCTGCCGAGGGTATATATAAACTCCAATTTTCTCAGGCGGATTTTAAGTACCGACCGTCTGAGAAGATGGTTACCTCAGGCGGGTTTTACTTACCAACCGCTTGAGAAGATAAAATTATCTTAGGCGGTTGGTTAGTAACATCCGAGATAAACATCTTCTCAGACGGTTTGTAAGTACCAACCGTCTATGAAGATATTTACTTATTTTTAATTAATATTCTTGATTAAATGTGGGTCCTTTAAAAAGGTGAAATTCCACTTTCTTGTAATATTATTGATATGTAAAGGTTACCATTAAATTTCACTTCATAAATCATTTGAAATTGGTCAGAACATAAAAAACATACAACAAATGCTGTTTTTCATTTTTCTACCTTGATGAATATAATGCTTTTTTCATTTATTTTTTCAATGGACATATTTAATCATCATACCAACCTCTATGAATTTTTTCAGATTTTTTTAAATTTTTTTGAATCAATGTGTGTTCATAATTTGATGAACGCCTACATAAAGACCCCTCACCAACCTCCTGTGAAGACGTGTCGACGACCGTGCACGACCTTTCTTTTCCCCGAAGCGCGACCTTTCAATGCGCGGTAAACCAACTGCTCCATCTTCCACTCCGCGCGGCCTTAAAGACGCGCTATCACTCGTTAGTTCTCCACAAGCGCGTCACTCACTTTGAATCCTCTTATTTTCTTCGTCTTCCTCCGCTCTGACGACCCAACACCACTATGGCCGACCTTCCGCCGCCAAGCCCTCCGAAGGAGCCACCTTGCAAGAAACTATGTTGCAGCTCCCCTGAGAGGTTCAACACCCAGCAGCGCCTCCTCATGGCGCGAGAGGCGTACAACAATACATCTCGCGCCATGAGTGCCTTGGGGCTGGGTACCCTTCCAGAGTATACTGGAATGGGTACCATCGGCCACTACCTCTACGCCCTCACGGGGGTGGATGATCGTCTCGACATTCTGTTCGTGACGATGGCCCAGGTTCTTGGCCCCGAGGGCCGCAGAACGCTGGTGGAGGCGACGGCTAGCAACCTCGGGGTTGCACCGCCGGTGCAGCCGGTGCAACCGGCCCCTATTGCACCGGCGCCGGAGGACAAGGACGAGGAAGAGGAGTAGAAGTAGGAGTAGGATTTAATTAGTTTTTCTTTGTTGTTTTTAGTTGCTTCTGTTTTATAAATATTGTTAATGAATGAAATCTATCTTTGTTCATCTATATAACTGAATATTACTTGTGTATCTTGTGTTCTTTTGTGAGATGCGTTATTGAATATTGTTAATGAATGAGTATCTTGTGTGTTCTTCAACTGTGTTAATGAATGAATGTGTAGTGTGTTCATCGTGTTCCTCAGACTCAGGTATCATAAGATAATTATCTTAGGCGGTTGGTAATTCAAACTCGTCTGAGAAGAAGATTATCTCAGGCGGTTGGTAAGTAATACCCGACTGAGATAAACATCTCAGAAGGTTATTAAGTACCAACTGCCTGTGAAGATATTTACTTCTTCTTAATTAATATTCTTGATTAAATGTGGGTCCTTTAAAAAGGCAAAATTCCACTTTCTTGTAATATTATTGATAAGTAAAGGTTACCATTAAATTTCACTTCATAAATCTTTTGAAATCGGTCAGAACATAAAAAAAATACAACAGATGATATTTTTCATTTTTCTATCTTGATGAATATAATGCCTTTTTCATTTATTTTTTCAGTGGACATTTTTACTCATCATACCAACCTCTATGAATTTTTTCAGATTTTTTAAAAATTTTTTGAATCAATGTGTGTTCATAATTTGATGAATGCCTCATATGTATATGAGCATTTAGTTAGAATGATGGATAATTTGAAGTTTGACATGTTGGAATGCTTTTAAAAAAATTAAAAAAATTCATACATTTATAAATATTACAAATATGATCATACAATCAAATTTGAGTGAAGGATCTTTTTTTTACGAGATACAAAAATGTGAATAATATGTGAGTAGAAATTAATTTGATATTTACCAAAACATTACAATGTCAGCTATACAAGTTTTAAAATTTTTTGTAAAGGTGGTAGATGTTAATTTTATACAAATGTAGAAGAAAGAATCATATAATTTGGACACAATTTGCAGAATCTAAACATATTTGAGTATTTATATTGGAATCTAAATAAGAAAGAAGCAAGGGATAAGGAAACTGAAGAACAGTATCGGGCATTATCTCAGACGGTTGGTAAGTAATACCCGACTGAGATAAACATCTTTTTAGAAGGTTATTAAGTACCAACCGCCAGTGAAGATATTTACTTCTTCTTAATTAATATTCTTGATTAAATGTGGGTCCTTTAAAAAGGCAAAATTCCACTTTCTTGTAATATTATTGATAAGTAAAGGTTACCATTAAATTTCACTTCATAAATCATTTGAAATCGGTCAGAACATAAAAAACATACAACAAATGATATTTTTCATTTTTCTATCTTGATTAATATAATGCCTTTTTCATTTATTTTTTCAGTGGACATTTTTACTCATCATACCAACTTCTATGAATTTTTTCAGATTTTTTAAAAAAATTTTGAATCAATGTGTGTTCATAATTTGATGAATGCCTCATATGTATATGAGCATTTAGTTAGAATGATGGATAATTTGAAGTTTGACATGTTGGAATGCTTTTAAAAAAATTAACAAAATTCATACATGTATAAATGATACAAATATGTTCATAAAAACAAATTTGAGTGAAGGATCCTTTTTTTATGAGATACATAAATGTGAATAATATTTGAGTAAAAGTTAATTTGATATTTACCAAAACATTACAATGTCAGCTATACAAGTTTTAAAATTTTTTGTTCAGGTGGTAGATGTTAATTTTATACAAATGTAGAAGAAAGAATCATATAATTTGGACACAATTTGCAGAATCTAAATATGTTAAGTATTTATATTGGAATCTAAATATAAAAGAAGCAAGGGATAAGGAAACTGAAGAACAGTATCGGGCATTATCTCAGACGGTTGGTAAGTAATACCCGGCTGAGATAAACATCTTCTCAAAAGGTTATTAAGTGCCAACCGCCTGTGAAGATATTTGCTTCTTCTTAATTAATATTCTTGATTAAATGTGGGTCCTTTAAAAAGGCAAAATTCCACTTTCTTGTAATATTATTGATAAGTAAAGGTTACCATTAAATTTCACTTCATAAATCTTTTGAAATCGGTCAGAACATAAAAACATACAACAAATGATATTTTTCATTTTTCTATCTTGATGAATATAATGCCTTTTTCATTTATTTTTTCAGTGGACATTTTTACTCATCATACCAACCTCTATGAATTTTTTCAGATTTTTTTAAATTTTTTTTGAATCAATGTGTGTTCGTAATTTTATGAATGCCTCATATGTATATGAGCATTTAGTTAGAATGATGGATAATTTGAAGTTTGACATGTTGGAATGCTTTTAAAATAAATTAACAAAATTCATACATGTATAAATGATACAAATATGTTCATACAAACAAATTTGAGTGAAGGATCTTTTTTTTACGAGATACACAAATGTGAATAATATGTGAGTAGAAATTAATTTGATATTTACCAAAACATTACAATGTCAGCTATACAAGTTTTAAAATTCTTTGTTCAGGAGGTAGATGTTAATTTTATACAAATGTAGAAGAAAGAATCATATAATTTGGACACAATTTGCAGAATTTAAACATGTTTGCGTATTTATATTGGAATCTAAATAAAAAAGAAGCAAGGGATAAGGAAACTGAAGAACAGTATCGGGCATTATCTCAGGCGGTTGGTAAGTAATACCCGCCTGAGATAAAAATCTTCTCAGAAGGTTGTTAAGTACCAACCGCTTGTGAAGATATTTACTTGGGACGGGGGGAGTATAAGATGGTCACCCGCGCTATCGTCTTTTCCGCACAACCGTTCCAACATCCTCTCTTCTCTCCACAAAACCTAGCCGCGACTAGTATACAACAAATGCTTTCGAGCTTGAGCAACCCTCCGCCATCGAGCCCACCGAGGGACCCGGCCGCCGGTAAGCGGCAGCGGCTGGACCCCCCCCCCCCTCGCCGCCGCGCGTGAAGGATACCCTCCTGTTCAACATGGACCGAGGTGTATTTACGGATACATCTCACTCCATGGAAGGACTTGGGCTCGGTACTCTTCCAGAAAGTACTGGAATGGACACCACGGGCCACTACGTCTTCGGCCTCTCGCACGTGGCCTCTCGTCTCGACTCACTCTGGGAGATGATGGCAGCCGAGCTTGGTGTCGCGGGTCGTCGCAACCTCGTTGTGGTGGCGGCCTTGAGACTGGGTCACCTTCCGCCGCCGGAGCCCGAGGCGCTAGAGGAGGGTCAGGAGCCCGAGGACCCACCCGAGGAGGAGGAGGTGGAGGCTGAGTAGAGTAGTATTTAGGTGCTTTCTTTTCATGTTTTTAGTTGTAGTTTTTCGTTTCATGTTTTTAGTTGTAGTTTTTCGTTTCATGGTTTTAGTTGTAGTTTATCTTTTCTTGTGTTTGTAATATACTCCCTCCATCAAAAGCGACAAGTATTTTGGGATGGAGATACTCCCTCCATCGAAGGGGACAAGTATTTTGGGACGGAGGGAGTAATGTTTTTAAGTTAAATGTACTTCGTGTTCTTGTTCATGGATGTACTATCTGTGCAAAATTAGTTCGATTTTTCCGATCGCCAAACCCTCCTTGTCCCCAAACCGGTGGAGTTGCCAGGAGATCGCCCGCAGCGGGGCCCGCAAAGCGGTCTGTAAAGTAGTAGTAATAGGAAAATGCAACAGACCGGTAGCTAGGACTGGAAAGAAAAAAGTGAAGACAATACGAGGAAGAAAACATAACACATGAGCTAGGACACTTTGGTAGCCATACTAAAAGAGCTGCTTATCCGCCTCATCCACTTCCCCACGCCGCCAATAGAATCTCTTCGGCCGTGGGAAGGTGTCCCCCGAAGAGTTCGAGGACACCAAGGAGTGTCCGTCAAAAGAGTCGCCTGATGACGAGGAGGTCGGGGAGTTGGGGTGGACCGGCAGCGTATATTCGAGGTAGTGATCTAGGTGGATGATGAGCTCCATTGTGAAGCCGCCAGGCCGGACCACTGCGGCATGGTTGAAAGGTCTTCTGGTTGAAATATGGACGAAAGCATTGTTACATGGGTCATCGTCATTTCCTACCTCAGGATCACAGATGGCGTCGAAACAAAGGTTCTTTCAACAACAAGGCAGAGAATAGAGAGGCTCCAACATCACTCTCTGGTGACGAAGTACTCCAACAATACGAGTGTTTTCATCAAGTGAGTTTTGGACTGACGAATAATAAGAGAAAGCACACCGAGGAAAATAGATGGCATAATTGGAAGAAGAAAAGTATATTTTTCGACCTCCCTTATTGGAAGACATTGCTAATAAGGCATAACTTGGATGTCATGCACATTGAGAAAAACATTTGTGATAGCATATTGGGGACAACGTCAGGTGATTAGTTTGAGGTAGATGGAGTTGCATCAGAAAATGAAGACGACGATGACGGCGATACATATACCAATGATGGTCATGTAGCTCCATTGTGGGGGACGGCAGCGAAGATGATGATTTTTAGTATAATTAAGTACATGACATGTAGCTCCACAATGAATTCATCCGTCCGAACCCAATATTTATTTTTCAGTTATTTATATTTGCTACCCGAAAAGTACCCGATACCCGATATTTTGGTCTTTTCAGTTCCGGTTTCGGTTTTTTGGTCTCGGTTTATTTGCCCACCCTTAATTTACGTAGTAGTAGCATATATATATGGGATATACATATTTCTCCTGCATGTTTTTTTTTTGCAAAACTATTTAGTGATATATCCTATGTGCATATTACATATGTAAAACTAATGTAAAGTATAAAATTTTTCAAAGGGAAGTCTTAGGTTTCGTCAAATCTATCTTTCAGATTTACGCAATTTTGATTTGTTTTAACAATACAAGAATTGTACTTTTAGATTCACCATGAAAATATTTCCATAATATACAATCTAGTACTACATGTTATTGAAGTTAATAAATTCCAGATAAATCATTTGTCAAAGGTAATTAGTTCGACCAAAACAGAAATAGAGTTGAGTTGGGGCGGAGGAAGTATTATACGTTGCTGTTTGCCGCATAAAAGGTTTCGTCCTTCGTTCAGGCCGTAGCCATTTGTACAGGCAGCTGATGCGACCGGGCGCACCGAGCTTACATGCGCGCCAGTCACCGAGGCGCCTTAGACGCGCGCAGTGCATGCGTTGAAATCACCTGCAGTAATGCAGGTGCAGTAACAGTCACTAACATGTGGGTCCGGCTATCTGTGGGGCCCACATGTCAGTGACTGTTATTGCACCTGCAGTACTGCAGAGGTTATGCATCCCGCATACGCATCTTTGAATTCAATTGGAACCGCTCCGCTTCCCATCACCGCTTTACCGTGAAACACAGCGGATGGTCTTAAAGGCAGATCTGGCTCAGGGCCTAGGCGGGCGAAAATAAATTTTTTGCGGCCCTACTGCACAACATCGCTTGTCGCGCCCCCAGCTCCACCGCCGGCCCGCCGCCCCTGCGCCCCCACCGTCGGCCCGCCACTCGAGAATGGATCTAGGAGAAGGCTCATCGCCCATAGCGGTCGTGTAGCTTCCGTCCCCTCGATCCATAGGCGATGAGCCTTCTCCTCATCCGTTCTCGAGTTCGCGGCAGCCACGGCGCCACTTCTACCCTGCTTCTAGACTGAGGATGCTGATGATCCGCAACATACTTTTAAATCTGCTTGCTGGTAGCTGTTGTTGATCCGTTAATACCTGACTGATACTTAATCAAGCTCCGGTCTTTTACTGATTGATACTTAACCTCGTTTGTTGCATTTGCCAAGGTCTGAGGCCAACAAGGGCTACTGCTTTGTCAACGTCACATCGCCAGATGCGGCGTTCTGGCTGTGGACGAAGCACCTGCATGGCTTCCGTTGGAAGGTGAACGACTCGCGGAAGATGTGCGAGGTCGACTACGCCAACATCCAGGTACGTCGCCGTCCGCTGCCACCGTTTTCCATTGCGCCGCCACTGCATGGTGTTCACCTGCCGCTGCTCGTCATCCTTTTGCAGGGTCGGGATGCGTTGGTGGCCCATTTCTCCCAGTCATGCTTCGACTGCGAAACCAAGGAGTTCCTGCCAGTGTGGTTCAGCTTGCCGCGGAAGGTGAATGACTCGCGGAAGATGTGCGAGGTCGACTACGCCAACATCCAGGTACATCACCGTCCGCTACCACCGTTTTCCATTGCGCCGCCACTGCAACGTGTTCACCTGCTGCTGCTCGTCATCCTTTCGCAGGGTCGGGATGCGTTGGTGGATGCGGCCAGATGGTTTCTCTTGCAGGTGTATGGTAATTACGTGAGTGTATGGTCAGGTCATGTGGTTACTCCACGATGCACCCTAAACCCGGTGTTGAGGCCGTGTATTTGTCATTTGTGCATACACTCTAGTGACATGTGACAAAGTGCTCAGTCATCAATTGCGTTTGGTTTGACGTCGAAGTTTGATTGGAGATAGATCATCAATTTCTTTATGTCTTGGATCATCCAAATTAACGTTTGGTTGGATGGACTGGACGATCCAATTTTTCGTTGGTAGGTTGGATGAAACTTGATTGAGATTATTGAATCATCAAAGTTTATAATTTCATAATATTATTCGTGTGCATGATGATCGATCGTGGACGCCGAGCGCCGAGTTATTCAGATCGCTGAGCAAAGTTCGGAGGTGGAGTTCGTGTGTGCCCGTGCGCCCTGCAAGATTCGGTGCGCTCGCATACGTGGCAACCATCAGGCCAGGGTGGTACAGCCGCGGGAACCGTGCAGTGCGCCCTTGGTTGTAAGATTTGGAGCGTGAACGTACGTGGCAACCATCTGGGGATGCAACTTCGGTGCTCCCGTTTGTGCTTCCATGCGTACTCCGCGCTTATGTGTCATCATCTAATTGGTTGAAGTTAAATCAGACATTATGTTAGGTAAATGAAAGGGGTCCTGACGCCACAAAAAAGTGAATCGTGGCCACACATCCTAATTGCTACGATTGGGGTCCGTGGCCATTGATACTAACGCCACGAACCAGAGTATCGTGGCAACACATCCTAATGCAACGATTGTGTTTCGTGGCGATGGATCCTATAACGCCACGAACCAGTAATTCGTGGCAACAGATCCTAATGCAACGATTGTGGTCCCGTGGCGATAGATCCTAACGCCACGAACCAGTGAATCGTGGCAAGACATCCTAATGCAACGATTGTGTTTCGTTGCATTAGTATCCTGACGCCACGAAAAAGTGAATCGTGGACACACATCCTAATTGCTACGATTGGGGTCCGTGGCCATTGATACTAACGCCACGAACCAGAGTATCGTGCCAACACATTCTAATGCAACGATTGTGTTCCGTGGCGATAGATCCTGTAATGCCACGAACCAGTAATTTGTGGCAACAGATCCTAATGCAACGATTGTGGTCTGTTGCATTAGCATCCTGATGCCACGAACCAGTGGATAGTGGCAAGACATCCTAATGCAACGATTGTGTTTCGTTGCATTAGCATCCTGACGCCACGAAAAAGTGAATCGTGGCCACACATCCTAATTGCTATGATTGGGGTCTGTGGCCATTGATACTAACGCCACGAACCAGAGTATTGTGGCAACACATCCTAATGCAACGATTTTGTTTCGTTGCATTATGGTCCAAATGCAACTATTTGCTGATTCGTGGCAACAGATCCTAATACAACGACTGTGTTTCGTGGCAATAAAGCTGTAACGCCACGGACCAGTAATTTGTGGCAACAGATCCTAATGCAACGATTGTGTTCCGTGGCAATAAAGTTGTGACGCCACGAACCAGAGTATCGTTGCAACACATCCTAATGCAACGATTCTGTTTCGTTGCATTACGGTCCGAATGCAACTGTTTGCTGATTCGTGGCAACAGATCCTAATGCAACGACTGTGTTTCGTGGTAATAAAGCTGTAACGCCATGAACCAGTAATTCGTGGCAACAGATCCTAATGCAACGATTGTGTTCCGTAGCAATAAAGCTGTAACGCCACGAACCAATAATTTGTGGAAACAGATCCTAATGCAAGGATTGTGGTCCGTGGCGATAGATACTGTAACACCATGAACCAGTAATTCGTGGCAACAGATCCTAATGCAACGATTGTGGTCCGTTGCATTAGCATCCTGATGCCACGAACTAGTGATTCGTGGCAACAGATCCTAATGCAACGATTGTGTTTTGTTGCATTAACATCCTGACGCCACAGAAAAGTGAATCGTGGCCACACATCCTAATTGCTTCGATTGGGGTCCGTGGCCATTGATACTAATGCCACGAACTAGAGTATCGTGGCAACACATCCTAATGCAACGATTCTGTTTTGTTGCATTACGGTCCAAATGCAACCATTTGCTGATTCATGGCAACAGATCCTAATGCAACGACTGTGTTCCGTGGTAATAAAGCTGTAACGCCACGAACCAGTAATTCGTGGCAACAGATCCTAATGCAACGATTGTGTTCCGTGGCAATAAAGTTGTATCACCACGAACCAGTAATTCGTGGCAACAGATCCTAATGCAACGATTGTGGTCCGTGGCGATAGATCCTGTAACACCACGAACCAGTAATTCGTGGCAACAGATCCTAATGCAACGATTGTGGTCCGTGCCGATAGATCATGTAACGCCACAAACCAGTAATTCGTGGCAACAGATCCTAATTCAACAACTGTGTTCCATGGAATTAGCATCCTGACGCCACGGACTAGTGATTCATGGCAACAGATCCTAATGCAACGATTGTGGTCCATTGCATTAGCATCCTAACGCCACGAACTAGTGATTCATGGCAACAGATCCTAATGCAACGATTGTGTTCCGTGGCAATAGATCCTAGTGCCACGAACTAGTGAATCGTGGCCAAAAGCCAAGCTTACTACAACGATTTAGTATTCGTTGCAGTACAATCATTGCAACGGGTCGGAATCCTTGTAGTGACACAAGATTCACAAGCCACACAACATCAAGAAGAAGAACAAGTCCATGATCAAGTCCAACCACTAGAAGAGCAACATGCACCACCACCGCCAAGTGCTTCACAACCACTCATGAGTCATGGACGCATCTCCAAGGCGCATCCGATTGACCAAATCATCGGAAGTCCGTCAAGGGGTGTAAGTACACATTCTCGCCATTTCGCTACGTTTTGTGAGCACTACTCGTTTGTTTCATGTGTAGAACCCACTCACATTGAGGAAGCACTCCAAGATCCAAATTGGGTGATGGCCATGCAAGAAGAACTCAACAACTTCATCCGCAATGAAGTTTGGGTGTTGGAGGAGCGACCCAAGGACAAGGACGTCATCGGAACAAAGTGGGTGTACTGCAACAAATAAGATGAGAACGGCGTTATGGTCCGCAACAAGGCAAGACTTGTGGCCAAGGGTTTCTCGCAAGTTGAAGGACTAGACTTTGGGGAGACATTTGCTCCGGTCACCCGACTAGAAGCCATTTGTATACTTATTGCCTTTGCATCACATCATAACATAAAGCTTTATCAAATGGATGTGATGCCTTTCTTAATGGTGATATTAACGAGCTTGTCTATGTTGATCAACCTCCCGGGTTTGATAATCCAAGGAATCCTAATCACGTGTTTAGGTTGCACAAGGCGCTCTACGGGCTCAAGCAAGCACCTAGGGCGTGGTATGAACGACTACGGGATTTCTTGATCATGCAAGGATTCAAGATCAGGGGGGTGGACACTACACTCTTCACCGAAGACATCGATGGAGAATTATTTATTTGTCAAATTTATGTCGATGATATTATTTTTGGTTCAACTAACGAAGCTCTTAGCCATGAGTTTGGCAAAATGATGTCTAGGGAATTCGAGATGTTGATGATTGGAGAGCTCAACTTCTTCCTTGGATTTCAAATCAAGCAACTTCGAGAGGGGACCTTCATCTATCAAGAAAAGTATACCAAGGACCTCTTGAAGAAATTTGATATGGGAGATTGTATCTCAAGAAGTACTCCAATGGCAACAAATTGTCACCTCGACGCGGATAAGGACGGTAAACCAATTGACCAATCTAATTACCGTTCCATGATTGGTTCATTGCTTTATCTTACCGCATCTAGGCCCGATATCATGTTTAGTGTATTCTTGTGTGCTCGCTTTCAAGCGGCACCTAAAGAATCGCATCGGAAGGCAGTCTTTAGGAGATACTCCGGTATCTCAAGCATACCCCTAGTTTAGGCCTGTGGTACCCTAAAGGTGCAAAATTCCATCTCTTGGGTTACTCGGATTCGGACTTTGCCAGATGCCATGTGGATCGCAAGAGTAACTCCGGTGGGTGCCACTTGCTTGGGCGTTCCCTAGTATCTTGGTCTTGCAAGAAGCAAAATTTCGTTGCTTTGTCCACGGCGGAAGCAGAATACATAGCGGCCGGTGCCTGTTGTGCCCAAATTCTTTATATGAAGTAAACCCTTTTGGACTTTGGTATTAAACTTGGTTGTGTGCCTCTCCTTTGTGACAATGAAAGTGCGGTTAAGATAGCTAAAAACCCTGTTCAACACTCCCGCACTAAGCACATTGATATTCGTCATCATTTCTTAAGTGACCATGAAGCTAAGGGAGACATCTCCTTGCGAGGTGTTAGGTCCGAAGAACAATTGGCGGATATCTTCACTAAACCACTTGATGAGAAAACTTTTTCTAGTCTAAGAAGTGAATTAAATGTGCTAGATGCATCGAACGTCATGTAAGTTGCCATGATCATGTATGAATGCATCTCATATAGGTCTTGTCTAACTTTCAAAGGATAGGGGTGAGCAAGGGTTAGCTTGGGATGGAGGTTCTTTTGGGTTTCCCCAAGACTTGGAGAGTGGCTCTCCCTGAAGAAGCCTTTGAAAGGTTCAAATTTGGCAAGATAGATTTAATTTATGTCTTGCATGATGCCTGCCATATAGACTTGCACTCACGTTTAATTTCTTGCATTATAAATTGTTTGGCATTGCATACAGTAGATTGTCACAAAGGGGAACCCACTTCATGAGAAAGAGACTTGTTTGAAATGCAATATCTCAACTCATATGATGTGGAAAGAACAAAATGTTAGGTGCGTTAATGCCTAAAGGAACATGCTTTAAAGAGATAGAAGTCTTCATCCTCTAGCTCACAAAGCATGGGTCTTACATTTTATTTGGATTTATTCCTTATTTTCTTGGGTGTTTTATTTGCTTTAGGTCTTATCCAAGTTATTGGCAACTAGTCTTTTTTTGAGGGGTAAGGGGTTACCCAAAAAGTCCTAAGACATGTGTTTCTCCGTGTTTGTTTGTTTGAGTCAAAGGACATATATGGGATGTTGCTGTTTTGTAGTCATCGGAGTATCCGATGAGTAGCACAGAAGCTCATCGGATTAGTTTGTGTTCAAGTGCCAAGGGTCAACTCAGTCAGAAAGCCAAATCAACCGACGAGTTCATTCTAAGAAACATCAGAGCCTCCGATGTTCACATGTCTGGAGTTGTGCCAAATTCAACCGATGCAAATCATTTTCACGTCGGATCATCCGGTGTCAATGGTACCTTTTGGAATACCCTTACTGTACCATTCGACCGATGCAGCACTCATCTGACGTCGGTTCATCCGGTGTTAAAATTTGAGCTAGGGTTTGGGCCCCACCTATTTAGCGCGCCGCTTCACCTTTTTTCTCTCTCCCCGATTTTGCCTTCCACCACCGACGCCCCGACACCTCCGCCGCCGCCGCTCCCTCGCCATGCCGCCGCCCTCCGAGCCGCCGTCCTCCGGCCGCCGCCGCCCTCCGAGCCGCCGCTGCTGCCGCTTCCGGCCACCGCCGCCGCTCACCCTACGCCCCACGCAGCGCCGCCACTGCCGCTCCACGCAGCGCTGTTGCCGCCTCCCCAAGCAGCGCCGCCGCCGCCGCTTTTGGCCACCGCCGCCGCTCACCCTACGCCCACATTGCGCCGCCACTGCCGCTCCATGCAGCGCCGCCGCCGCCTCCCCAAGCAGCGCCGCCGCCGCCTCCCCACGCCTCACCGCCGTCACACCTCTACCGCCGCCCACACCACACTGCCGCCCTCTACGCCGCCATGGTGCCCCCCCTACGGTCGCTGTCGCTTCACCGCTAGGGCTCCCCGACTGCGATGTCCTTTGCGTTGCCGTCTCGTGCGCCTGAGCTCGTTGTCCCGCGTGCTCACCTCCGTCGTCGTCATGGGCCATGACAAGAAGGGAAAGGGCAAGGCTATTGAGGAGCCGGCCGCCAAAAAGCAGAAGTTGTCGAAGGAGGCGAAGAAAGCCCTAATTGCCGCTCGTGCTGCTGAGGAGCGAGAGCGTGGCCGAGGAGGATCGTTGAGGATCTGCAAGGCCCTTCAGAGGCAGCCTCCCGTGCCAGAGGAGTCAGAGGAAGAAGAGGAGCCCGAAGTGCCGCTTGTTCGCCAGCGCTCAGCCAGGACCCGTGGAGGTCATCTAGCAGCAGCCCCGAGATAGAGACCGTCAGCAGCTGACCTTTGAGAGGACAGGGCGGCCCAGAGAGCCGTCTATGAGATGGACACCAGTGTCCGTGTTGGTGAGGGTGTCCGGCTGATAGACTACAGGAACTTGAAGGCCAAGCAGCTCCAGAAGCTCTGGTGGAGCATTTTACTTGAGGAGTGGTTCCCGCAGCCCAGAGAGGCACTTGTGGACAGCCGCTTTTGGACCCTGACACAGGCATCGCTGTACGAGACTTACAGACGTCGGGGTCATAAGCTCTTCCAGCATAATTTCCTAGATTGGGATCAGCTTGCACTTGCAGCAGGGACAGAGATACGCCCTTACTTTGAGAGGTATAGAGGGCTAGTGGAGCTGATGTCTTACGAGAGGAGTGCCTACGTGGAGGACTGGGTCCGAGTATTCTATGCCACACTCTACATCTCTGAGGGCCGCAAATCCATTGACTTCATGTTTATGGGCCAACATCACCACCTGACCAGACAGACTTTGGGACAGCTGCTAGGCGTGGATCTTCACGACACATGCCTACACGAGAGAGTGTATGGACTGGCTGACCCACCGAGGAGACCACTCACTGGAGGTGTGGCACCACCACTTGAGGAGATACACTCACTATTCGCTCAGCCTTTCTCTCCAAACCAGCCGAGGGTACCAGCACCACTCACTCCAGCTGCGTGCACTGTGCACCTTGTCTTGCATCGCACCCTTTTGCCGAGGTCCGGATACCTTGAGGGGTTCACCAGCTTGCAGCAGACTCTCCTGTTCTATGTTATGAATGGGATGGAGTTCGACATTGTGGACATCCTGATCTATGAGATGGAGGACGTCATCACTGATGGAGTCGGGATGATGTGGCAGCTTGTGTTTGGTCATTGGATCAGTTACTTGCTCTACATGGTAGCTCCATAGGGGTCCGTCGTGCGTGACAGTCTCACCGACGAGAGCGCCACACGGTTCGGCCACTACCGTGCTCCAACTCCTGGAGACCGCTGCCTTGTCCGTCCAGTTGAGCGTTAGGTCCATGCCCGTCTCTCAGAGTAAGACTGGTCAGACCTGGAGAAGGAAGACGAGAGACTAGCACAGGCAGAGGCTCAGGGTGAGGATCTACAACATATTTGGTCCGAGGGTGACACCAGCGACAGTGTCGAGGTGTACTTCCAACCTCCTCCCTCACCTAGGCAGCACGACGCGGAGGCTAGAGGCTCGACTGTGCCACCTCCTACTCCACCTCCCGTGTCAGAGGCACAGGTCTCTCAGCCATCTGAGCTTACCTCCCTACTCCAGCAGATGGTTGAGCAGCAGCGCCTGGACCGGCTTGCAGCTGAGCAGGCCCGAGCTGAGCAGGCTGCACGTCTCTTGGAGCTCCAGCAGCAGCAGTAGGAGATGCAGCGACAGATAGCCCGTGAGAGGCGAGAGGACACTGACAGGCTGACTGGGCTGATTGATCAGATGCACCAGCGCTCTCTCGACCAGCAGCACCAGACGTAGCAGGCGATGATGGGCATCCTGGGGTTGATCACCAACCTCTACACACAGACCAGGATTGCCCTGCCGTTGCAGCTTCCAGGCCTTGCTCCAGGTCCGCCTGTCCTGGCACCAGCTTCAGCGCCAGTGCCAACTATGCCGATCCTGTCGATTAGCATGTCCCCACTGCTTGCTCCAGGTGCTCCTATCCACTCTCCCCTGCTGGCTACGACGCTTTTCCAGTAGATGCCAGCGTCCGTTGTCAGTGCCCCGTTGCCAGCAATTCAGACTCAGCAGGCACCGATAGCAGCTCCCGCAGCACCTGCCACCTCTACTCCAGCTTCGGCAGCAGCAGGCAACAGCTCCGACGACAGCACCCCTGATGGTGACCAGTTCGTCATCGCCCCAAGCGTTCAGGGTCCTTAGGCACTCGGCTTCCTTTTTGGTGTCTTGATGCCAAAGGGGGAGAAGAGTCAGGGGGAGGATAGCTTAGTCTCAGGGGGAGTCCTAGTTGTAGGGGGAGTCTATCTTTTTGGGAGTTCTTTTGTAATTTGGAGATTTGCTACTCTTTTGCTATTCATTGAGTATTCGTGTGCCACTTAATTCTCTTGAGTTATTGATCGATTGAGCTTTTGAGTTATTGATCGTTTTTGAGCCTTCAAGTTTAAGTGTGCTAAATCTTGTAGTTATTGCATATTCTTATGAGTATCGTATTCTCAAATTCATTACTATTATTCTTTACTTGTTGTGTTGTCATCAATCACCAAAAAGGGGGAGATTGAAAGCATCTAGGCCCCATGAGGTATGGTTTTGGTGATTAATGACAACCATTGGATTTTACTAATGAATTTGTGGATGCAAGGTCTCCCATATCACTCATGACAATCAAATGAAATCTATATGAATATCATTGGATATAATTGGAGACCCCTAAACAATCATTCTATGAGTTCAATTGACTTTTATGAAGATTAGAAGTAAAAGCTCATATGTCAAAATTATTCAACCAAAATTGACAGCACTCAATGCTTGATAATCATCAGAAGAATATTTCAAACCAATGTATAAGAGGTCAATCGAGCAAATTCCAAAAGAATCACTTAGAACAACTCGAAGCAAACAAAATCAACTCACCGGATCAACCGATGTTTCCCGAAAACACTACATCGGTCGAGTTGGTTTAGCAGAAGAAGAAGACCTCAGAACTAAGAACTCACCGGATCATCCGACGATGAAGGGAATGTTACATCGGTCCATCAGTACAGTAAGCAATCTCCCTGGACCAAGTGTAACACCATACCATCCGATGTACAACTATAAACACATCGGTTAATCACTCCAGTAAGCATTAATTCTGAACAAATTATGGATGAAGTGCCACCGGATCATCCGATGAGAAGGAAAGTGAAACATCGGTCTAACAACGGTCATATCTGACACAGTGACATCAGCTAATTTGGATTCGACCGATGATAACTGAAGGGAGAACATCGGATCATCCGTTGTTCGCAGAACAGTGATGTCAGCTAACTTTTCCAACGGCTATTTCGTGGAGGCTGGCTATTTATACTACTTCAACCAGTCTATTCGATAAGTCTTGACAACCAGAGCTACTCTACACATTCTCAAGCATTCAAGACGTTGAGCTAACACTTCTACATCATCTACACCACTTAGACACCAAGAGATAGGCTAGAACTTGCTAGAGATAGTGCTTGTGTGCTTCCATTCTTGGTGATTGGAATCTCTAGTGTAGTGAGAGCTCTAAGGGAGTGTCCCTTGGTTATTGTATTGGAGAGAGCCTTCCGGAGCTTGCCAAGATGATTGTGGAAGCCCGGAGGATCCAACTTGTACAAGGCTTGAGATCCACCTTGCCGAGGTTAGCGAACGGAGAAGTATAGTGAAGATCCCTGGTCTCGGTGACTTGGGAGCGGCCATACCCTTTGGGGGGTGCCACAACGTGGATGTAGGAAGATCTTGACGATCTTGCCGAACCACGGGATAAATCTCTGTGTCTTCGTGTCTCCTCAGGAGTTTGCGCTTTCTTCCTCTCCCCTTACACTTATGCATTTCATATACCGCAAAGTTATTATTCACTTGAATGCATAGGTTGTTTGCATAGGGAATTGGGCTTTTAGAATTAAGTTTTATTGCTTTAATTTTTGAAAAGAAGCCCAATTCACCCCCCTCTTGGTCATTCGATCCTTACACATACTATATTTGTCCTCATCTCTCCTCCAGGAGACTTAACCAATAGAGTAAACTTCATATGAGAGATAGGCAAACTATACTTGGCAACATATTTCGATGCAATGAATGAATGCGATGCTCAAAATCAAATAACATAGTCGCGGGGTTGGAGTTGGCAAGAAACATACCAATGACCACGTCATCCGCTTGTTGAGCATCCTCCGTAGAAACATTGTTCACATTGCCACGAGCAAAATTTTGTTGTCCACGGTTCCCTTGTGGTTGTCCTCCATTGGGTCTTGGGTTTTGCCTCGGTGCATTGCTTCCTTGACCAAGGCCTGACTTAGGACATTGATGCGCAAAGTGTACAGCTTCTCCACAAGTATAGCACTTCTTAACTCCACCAGAATTATTAGGACGAGCTTGGTTTTGAACACTTGCAGCAGGAAAATTAGCACGGGGTGCATAAGGCATTGGAGGCCTAGGTGCTTGCATGACAGGGCGCTGCTGCACAAACTGAGCTGGCGCGGTGCAAATCCAGAGCGTTGAGCAGGAATAGAGGAGCTGTAATATGGCGCATTGGGCGGTGCAAAGCGAGGGCGCACATTACTTCCTTGTTGCTGTAACACCCTCAATTTCCGCATCATGCATTGCATACAGGGTCATACATTAAACACTAGTAGAATAAAAGAAAGATAATAAAACATATGCATATACAAATACGTGTGGCAAAGGAAGAAAAGAAAACAATAATTATAGGCTAAAACTTGTAATAGGGAATAAGAATAAAAAAAAAGAGAATAATATAAATATATATAAATAATATATATATAACAAAATATATAAAAAAATATAACATTAATAATATATATTATAAAAATAATAATAAAAAAAAATAAATAAAATAATAAATAAAATATAAGTAATAAAATATATTATAATATATATATATATATTAAAAAAAAAAAACAAGGAGCCGCCCGGCGGCCAGGCCAGCGCCCAGCCGGCCGAACCGGCACCGCGCCCCGAGGCCACGCCCGCACGCGCGAGCGAGCGCGCCCGCCCGGGGGCCCCACGCCGCTGCCGCCCCCTGACCCGCGCCGCCTGACCGCGCTGCGCGCGACGCGCGCTGCCAGCGCCGGGCCCCGCCTGCCCCTGCGCTCCGCAGCCGGGTCCGCCCCCCCCTGTCGCGCGGCGCGCACCGCCCGAGGCCGCAGCCGCCTCGGTTTCTCCCCCCGACGCGATTTTTCCCTACGCGCGCGGTCTCCCGCCCTCTCCCGCGCCGTAACGCCCCAGAATTTTTCCCGGATACGAGTCCCTCCCTTAACCGCCTCCGTTTCTACCGGTGACGTACCCTAGTGCCGCCCTATAAATAGGACCCAGGCCTAGGCTTTTTTTTTTCCCACGAACCAGCAGCCGCCAAAGCCGACGGAACCAGCCGCCGTTCCAGAGAAGAAAAGGCACCAGGAGCTCTGCGCCAGGGAAGAAAAAGAAGAAGAAAAAAAAAAGGGAAGAAGAGGGAGAAAAAGAGGAGGACACCGCCGTTCGCCGGAGATCGTCGCCGACATCGCGCCGCCGTCATCGTACCGCCGAAGGACTGCTGCACCGCCTATTTCGTCTTCGCGTCGCATTTATTCCGCGACCGTCACGCCGTCAGATCTACGGTAGGGTTCGTTCCCGATGCGAATTTTTGCGATCATATTAAATCTAGTAGGCGTAAATTAATTTTAGTTGCACCATAAATTTTATTTCAGCAGCATTAATCCACCCTAAAATCCCCGTAAACCCTTATGAACACGTATGGACTAGTCGCATCTAATTAATAAATGACCGTAGTAAATTAATTATTAAATTGTGCATGCATACATGTCATTGCATGTTGATTATTTTGTGTGCATTATGTTGAATTGTATATGTTTTCTTGTATGTATGATCACGCGTAGAGGAACGTGCTCAAGAGGCCGCATACGAGGATTTCCAAAACCAAGACTTCGAAGCGCTTGAGCAACCCCATCCGCCGGAGCAAGGCAAGTGTCCTTGAAGCATATTGATCCTGTTTTAAATTAAACGTTTTGTTTGCGAACTTGCATGCTTGTGTCAAATTAACGGGAATCCTATGGTAGGAAGTTTACTAGTTTTGTTTGACCACCTTTGTCACCTGGAATTATGGTAGAGAGTCGGGAAGGGTTTTTACCTTTTTGCTTCGCTTAATTAATTGGGATGGTAAACAACCCTACACATTTAATTATGCATCAATGATATTCTGGTTAATGTGAACTGGTCAATACGATGGGTGATCTAAGCAAGCATGGTTATGTGGATGGGTTGGTCGTTATGGTGGTTTGCTTGCCTTAGATCTAAGGACCGGTTCATGCGAGAATATGCCAGGTCAACAGTGCCACCACAAGGCCAAGTATGGGTGTGGCGTAGCTGAATAATTAGGAGCGCTGCTAGTATTGTATGGACCATTGGATGGCGCGGGGAATGGGAGTCGAGGAGGACTGCCCTGGGATCCGCATGGCACACGAGGGGACCCGTGGGTGGGAGAATAGAGGTTCAAGCCTGCCGGTGAAACCTTAGTGGGGCCGTACATACTAGTAGTCCCTTTTGAAAGGCTATTTTGTGATCTCTTGGCCACACACCTACGGAAGTGTGAGATGGCACAATGGAGGTTTCTTAGTCATCGAAAGGTGATAAAATCACAAACATGTGGGTAAAGTGGTACAACCTCTGCAGAGTGTTAAAAACTATCATGATAGCCGTGCTCCCGGTTATGAGCGCCTGGATGACCTACATGATTAGAGTTGGAATTGGGATTTGGGATGGTTATGGTTTGGTGATGGTTGTGGTCATAGTTATGGAATTGAGTTATGGTAATTGGACATGGATAATGGTAATGTTGGTAATAATTGGATATTGTTTATATGATGGGATTTATTTCACATAGACATAGTATGATGCTTTTCAAATGTTTTACTGTACTTTTCAGCACTTAGCCATTATTATTGTCGTCATTTGAATTAGCCACATGTCATACTTTCCACACTTGCTGAGTACGACATGTACTCACTCTTGCAACCCCCCCCCCCCCCCCCCCCCCAACAGCTACTGGAGACAATTGGGAGTACCCTGAGGATCACGAGGAGTACTAGGTTGCGTACCGCCGTCAATTGCCTGTGGATTGGAGTCGTGCTGTTTAGTTTATTTTCCGCTGCAATTATTTAGAGTTATATTATTCGTGAACTATTGGATTATTGTAATAAAGTACTTATGTATTAGTTAAGACGTGGTTAAATTCTGTTTATCAATTGTGAATCATTCGTGTATGTGTGTTGAACATCCTGGGCACACATATGCGTTACGCTTGGTTCATATTCGGAACCGGGTGTCACAGTTGCTGTCCTTGATATGGCGCCTTCCTCTTATTGTCTTGCTCCATCTCACGAATTTTGTTCTCAACCACAATTGCTTTGTCCACAAGCTTCTGAAAATTTGCATAATCACAATTGAGTAGTTGCACTTGGATCTCATTGCTCAAGCCTCTCATGAACAAGTATTGCTTCTGGCTGTCCCGACTAACATCTTCAGGCGCATATCTTGAGAGTTGAGTGAACTTATTGAGATATTCACTCACACTTGATCTTCCTTGCCTTAAGTTCTCAAATTCTTGCCTTTTCAAAATCATAACTCCTTCCGGCACATAATGAGAACGAAAACTATCCTTGAATTCCGCCCAGGTAATTCTCTATTTGTTCTCATGAGCATTGCATAGTGAATCTCACCAATCTGCAGCTGCTCCAACTAGTTGATGAGAAGCGAAAAGCGCCTTCTCCCGGTCACTGCATTGGATAATAGCAAGTTTCTTCTCTACAGACTTGATCCAATCATCCGCATCCATAGGGTCAGCAGCTTGAGCAAAGGTCGGCGGCCTAGTCCTCATAAACTCTCCCAATCGATTATGAGGAGGTGGGGCTGATTGTTGATATTGCCAGCTTGCAGCCGCCCCATAGTTTGTATCATGGTCTGCATGAGCTAGTTTTGCATAGCTAATAGCTGCTCAATGTTGATAGCTCCTTGAGTAGATCCTTGTCCAATGTTGTTCTGAGGCACTCCATTGTTCTCCTCCTCATCAATGCCATCCCTCTGGTTGCGAGTCCTCACCATCTGGAGAAATGCAATAGGTAAGAATTAGAAAACGTCCCCAACTATATGAATCGAGGGATATGAACTAAACAACTAACTAGCCTATGTGGACATGGCAATGCTAAAGCATCCCAAAATCCCCTATTAAGCACACAAGCAAACAATATATAGCAAACAACACACCAACCAAAATATATCGATTCATGAGTGCTCCTATGTGCTTTAAAGTGTCCATTCTATCTAGGCTACATCCTACGGTCAACCTATGGCTCTGATACCAATCTGTGATGCCCGATTCTGAAAAATGAACCAAGCTAACGCATATGTGTGCCCAGGATGTTCATCACACATACACGAGTGCATTCACAAAAGAGTATACAGAAAATTACCACAAGACAAGATTAATTAACCAAGTTTTATTAAAAAACCATATTATCCTCGAATACAAGCTCTAATGAATATTAATGACAAGTTCAACTAATGCAGCGGGAATACTCTAATTAAGCAAACTAAACAGCTAGGCAGCATAAGCAATAGGGTAGCGCAGCTCCAATCAACACCACAGGCAAAGCTGACGGTAGACACGGCCTAGAACTCTGCATTATTGCCATTAAACTCCCAATCCTGACCTGCAACTGTTTGGGGGGGATTGCAAGAGTGAGTACATGTCATACTCAACAAGTGTGGAAAGTACGACATGTGGTTGATTCAAATGACGACAATAATAATGGCTAAGTGCTGAAAAGTACATAAAAACATTTGAAAAGCAATATATTATGTGTATGTGAAGTAAATCCATCATAATCATAAGTAATATCATAATACCAGTCTGAATTCACTACCATCATCAATAATTCCGGATTTTGCCACTTGCCAATAACCATATTCAATACCAAAAATTAATCCATAACCAGCTATAACCATTACCAAACCATAACCATCCTAGAACACCATCCCAATACTAAGTTCCCTCTAATCATGGAAGTTGTCCAGGTGCTCATAACCGGGAGCACGGCTATCATGATAGTTTATTAGACTCTGCAGAGTTTGTACCACTTTACCCACGTGTTTGTGATTTCATCACCTTTCGGTGACTAAGAACCTCCCTTATGCCCATGACCCGTCGGTCACATTTCACACTTCCGTTGGTGTGTGGCCAAGAGATCACAAAATAGCCTTTACAAAGGGATTACTAGCCTATTTAGACCCCACTGAGGTTTCACCGGTGGCGATGTCTCCCTCAGATCACACCTTCAACCAAGGGCCCCCTCTTGAGCCATTCGGATCCCAGGATAGTCCCACCAATCATCAACAAACCCAATCCGACTACCCCTTCCCCAAGCATCCATAATGGTCCAAATAGCACTTGCAAAGCCCTAATTAATCAGCTACGCCACACCCATAGTTGGCCTCGTGGTGGCACTGTAGTTCTGGCTTATTCTCGCATGAATCGGTCCTTAGATCTAAAGCAAGCAAACCATCATACGTCCAACCCATCCACATACTAGGTTTGCTTAGATAACCCATTACCATATCATATTTAACCAGTTCATGTTAACCATAATCTCATCCATGCATAATTAAATTGAGTGGTATAGTTGTTTCCCATCCCAGTTGACTAAGTGAAGCAAAAGGTAAAAAGCCCTTCCCGACTCTCTACCATATATTCCAGGTGACAAGGGTGGTCAAACAAAGCTAGTAAACTTCCTATCATACAAGCATGCAATTTTGCAAACAAAACATTTATTTTAAAACGCGATCAATATGCTTCAAGGACACTTGCCTTGCTCTTGCTGTTGATTAGGGTCAAAGCCTTCAAACTCTTGGTGTTGTAGATCCTCCGCAGCACTCTCTAGCGCAAATCCGTCTAATCCGCACAATAAACATACAAGACAAGAAACACAATCAAAGAGTGCACAAATATTACTCAATATGACATGACATGCATGATTAATGCAAATTCAAGGTAGAACTTGTTAATAGATTGCTTTTAATGATCACTAACTAGTTCTAATAGCTTTTAACAAGTCTATACAGGTTTGGATGTGATTAGATCAAATTTTAGAATCAATTCAACACAATTTAACCAGGAAGATCGGACTAGTCCGCTAGGGACCGGACAAGTCCGCACCTTGCGAGATCAGCAGATTAGGGTTTTCTAGATCGACGTAAATTTGGAGATTAGGTGTTGAATTCACGTAAAGAAAAGATAATAGAAGGTATACCAAGTGTTTAGGACTCCAATGAATCAATAAACTTTGAGGTAGCACTTGGATCTTGCTGATATAGGGTTGGTGATGAACTTGGAGATGAATTGGTGATGAAGAACGAAACTTGGTGGAGATCTTGATCCTCTTACGTTTCCTCCTCCTCTTCTTCTTGCTTGGGATCTTCTCCTCCCTCCTTGATGGTGGCTCTCCACGAACTAGGGTTTGGGTGGGGTGGAAAAGTTACAAATAGATGTCAAGCAAAGGGGTGGGGTTGTTTATATAGAGGTGGAGGCTAGGGTTAGATGGATTTCGATTTTGGGATGAGTAGAGGCCGGTTTAGAGTCCCACATGGGCTCTAAAAGAGTTAGGCACGACGTCCCTAGGCCCACTTAACGTGAACCCCAGAAACAAGTCATGAAACTAAAGATCAACTCAAAGTCGCGAAATATCGGACAAGTCTGAAAAGGACCGGACTAGTCCGAAAATGTCCAGAGAGAAAATCGGACAAGTCTGGCCAAAAATCGAACAAGTCCGACTTTAGTCAGAGAGGAAATCGGACAAGTCCGCTGGAACACCGGACTAGTCCGGAAAAGTCCAGGGACTTAGCAAATTTTCAAGGATTCTTGGAATATCGGACTAGTCCGCACAAAATCAGACATGTCCGAAAGTTTCCAGAGGCAAAATCGGACTAGTCCGCAGCAAAAACAGACAAGTCCGTTTTTAGTCAGAGAGAAATCGGATTAGTCCTCAGTAAAATCGGACTAGTCCGCACTTTCCTGCATTTTAAGTGCGGTTTTGCTCCAAATCAATTTTAAACTCGTTCCTCTTTATGTGGGTTAATGTTAAACATGTATATGAGTGCATGCAAGGAATGATGCATGAAAATGAGGGTGTTACATTGTTCCTTTGTGGTTAGAGGTTATCATGACCTTAGCCAAGGAATGAGGATGACATCCAACACATGGGAGACTTTGAGGTGTGGACGAGTGGCATCTACAACATTCTCTTCGACCACACTCGTGGCACCCAAGGGAGGCAACACAACATCGGCACTTAAACATCCAATGTCAAAGCAACACTGCAACAAGGTTAGGCCGACCTCATGGCCTAACTCCGCCGTTAGGGTTTCAACCCCCATCGCGGACCTTGACCAAGAACAAGCTTGAGGGAGGACCCCCACTTGATGTAACTTGTATCACATCCCACTTTGCATTTTATTTTCCCTTTTTCCACATCATTGCATCTAAAAAAACTAAAACAATTAGGATCTTATTGATAAAATAAAATATGCGTGGTAAAAGTGTTTGATGCCTTCATGACACAACAAGAATCGCGAAAATAGATGACAGTCAAATTAATTAACGACGACGTCATCGTCAATTAAGTAATTGACGATGGCTAAATCCAACTATCGCCGATTATGCCTTAATTGACGGCGGTTGACCTTCTACCGTCGTCTATAACTAAAAGACGACAATGAACCATTATCAATTTGCCCCATCATCAATATGGACCGACAATCAGGCCCAAATGAGCGGCTATAGGCAACCGTCGGCACCCGACATACCGGGTACCCTCGCGTAGAAGCTAGAGCCTCCTTGGTACCTCACCTTCTGCAGAGGCAGGGTCCAAGGGCATCACGTGTTCAGAAGACGCGGACCTGACTACCTCAGATACGGGGTCCGGGGTACTTGCAAGAGATTCTAGGGAAGAGTTTAGCTCCCCCTCGAAGATGAGCTCCCAAGCAGCCACGTGTCCAGTCGGGAAGGATCCCTCTCCCCAAGAGACAGGGCTCTTGAGCTGCCACGTGGTACGAGACATCAGACAGGCCAACTCCAAAATAGGCGGCCTCCAGCACTGCCACGTGTCCAACAAGACAGGACCTAACCTCCTCCGCGGAGGTGAGCTCCCGAGCTGCCATGTGGACCGCAAGAAGAGGCCTGACCCCTTCTGCGGAGGTGAGCTCCCGAGCTGCCACGTGGTTCGCAAGGCAGGACCTGACCTCCTCCGCAGAGGTGAGGTCCCGAGCTATCATGTAGCCCAACCACTTGTCCTCAACGGAGGGACGCGAGAGTTAAGAGTGGCAGTGTGCCTTGTCTCTATCAAGGATTGATGATACGTGGCTTCCCCAGACGCATGGCGCAGTGCACGCCTAATATCAGGTACCGCTACGACCAATCGCATCGCAGTGAAGACGCTGCAGGCCTATACCACTCCGCCTAGTGGGTAGCTTACGACGACATAGCCAGTTGGACGAGACATCCCCTGCCATTGTCAGCAACGGCACATGGGCTGCAGACGACTCAGGCGGCAAGACGGCGAGTCTTCAAGTCCACCGTCAGAGCAAGCTTATGCGAGAAGCCTTAGTTATTTAGGATAAGATCGCCCCAGGACCAGTTGTCGGGCCCTAGACCCACCTTGTAAGGCGGCCACCCTTAGCTATAAAAGGACCAGACCGCCACCGTTACAAAGGATCCGATATAGACCCATCATCGAACATCCAACATCACACACACACATACTAGCAATACCATCTGTCAGTACCCTGGGTACCGTATACGCCTTGAGATTGCAAAGATCTTAAATAAATGTCATCTACTTGATTTGAAGACCTTTGGAGGCCCACATGTTAGACATAACCGGACCCGCTTCCCCAATATGGCTAGTCCCAGAGTCGCCACGTGTACCATCAGATCGGAGCTACCGCCCACAAGGGGGAAGCTCCGGGCGATGTACCATAACGGCACCCCCGGACCTAACCCCAGACCGAGGGAAGCTCCGGAACTGACATGTGTCTGGTGGCACCGGACCTATCTGTTCCCCATAGTATGCTTCAGAGCTGCCACGCGTCCAACCGTCGGATCTTCAGCCTCAAACCTCCGGTAAACTTCATAACGGCTCCGGATCTTCGAAGAGGAATCAAGGACTTCAATACCTGATTAAGTGTCATTAATACTATATTAATGACACACGATTGGATGACCTTAATTACCAGTAACGGTGCTGTCAAAGCCCGTAACTCGGTCATTAAGGGTAACTAAGCGCATCAAATGTGTATCAATATTAGTAACCGCTGGGGCCACATGTCGAGTCAGGCCAACTTGTAACGGCCTGTCCTTATACTATAAAAGGACAGGCCGACGATACATAGGGCTCCAAACGGCCCGTACTTCCTCCAGGTGGCTGCCAGGTGGGTCCCATTGACTGATATTGGTGCTACACCATTAGATGGCCTCGGATACTTCTGTTTGTGGGCCATTTGATCCATGTGGTGCCACATGTCATGGCTTGATTGGCTGGGATGATATTTTATAGGATTGCTCCCCATACTTCTTGTATAAATATCTGCATACACATATTTCTCCAAGTACAAGTGGAAATAGGTCAAGTAGAAAGGTGATGTGTGCAAGAAATGATCAATCCTTCATATAATTGAGCTATATTGACGGCTAAAATTAGTATATAAAAGCCGTCAACAAATGTCACAGCAAGCAAAGATCCTGTCACCATGACCCCTCAACCAGAGAGGGACGAGTGGTAACAACAGCAGAGGTGCGCACCACTTTGGCTAATCAAGAAAAAATTAAAAGGCCGCGCGGGGAAGCAGGATAGGGCTCCACCCTCGGGCTCGTCGCCTCCCCCCAAGGTGGAACCAGGTGCCTGTCGGTGGTTTTGATCCGGCAGATCTCCCGACACTACTAAAGTGTTTGCAGAGTTTGAAGTTCGGTGTGGGCACGCGGAGATTCAAGAAGGTGAAATGTAAAATGACACAGGAGACACAAAGGTTTACGTGGTTTGGGTCGCTTGAGCGTAATACCCTACTCCACGGGATGTGATGGTGTTGTATTGGATGTATGAACTCAACTCAGGTGAGTTGAGTGCGCGTGTGAGCCAATTAGAATAGATCAGATCAGAGCCGGTCAGATCTGTCTCCCCCTATGTATCGTCGGCCTGTCCTTTTATAGTATAAGGACAGGCCGTTACAAGTTGGCCTGGCCCGACAAGTGGCCCCGGCGGTTACTAATATTGATACACATTTAATGCGCTTAATTACCCTTAATGACCGAGTTACGGGCTTTGATAGCACCGTTACTGGTAATTTAGGTCGTCCGATCGTGTGTCATTAATATAGTATTAATGACACTTAATCGGGTCTTGAAGTCCTTGATTCCTCTTCGAATATTCGGAGTCGTTATGGAGTCTACCGGAGGTATGAGGCTGAAGATCCGACGGTTGGACACGTGGCAGCTCTAGAGCATACTGTGGGGAACAGATAGGTCCAGTGCCACCAGACATGTGTTAGTTCCGGAGATTCCCTCGGTCTCGGGTTAGGTCTGGGGGTTCCGTTATGGTACATAGCACGGAGCTTCCCCCTTATGGGCGGTAGCTTCGGTTTGATGGTACACGTGGCGACCCTGGGACTAACCATGTTGGGGGAGCGGGTCCGGTTATGTCTGACATGTGGGCCTTCGAAGGTATTCAAATCAAGTAGATGACATTTCCTTGAGATCTTTGCAATCTCAAGGGGTATACGATACCCAGGGTACCGACAGTGGCCCCCTGGGCCCACCTGTGGGGAAGACCCCTTGGGTGAAGTCATTACGCCGGAGGTGGGTCCATCCTTCGACTTTTGAGCCGAGTCTTCAAAGGTCTTCAGATGTACCGTTGGCGATAGTCTTGGAGTTAAATCCTCGCCGCGTGGCGTATCCCAGGTGCGGCAAAGGAGATCTTTGGCGTGCGGATCTCACGCAATTGAAGGTCGCCGGTTCCCGATACGAAAATCATATCGGTTCCGCGCGCCTTGTCAGGCCGCCGCCTTCGGGCTTCCCGCCTCTCATGATGACAACCGTTCACCTGGGTAAGAACCTCGACTTGATCGTCGGGGTGGTCTCAGGCCCTCTTGTCATCGGCAGGGTGAAATTTTTGAATAGTATCTTCGGCTTCCTTGCGGTTTCCATCCAAACATTGCGGGGGCTTACTTAAGAAGGAAAGCGCGCACCGTCTGGGGTTCTTTACGCCTCTCATCTGAACTTGCGCTCGAGCTCCCAAACTTGCGCTTGCTTTCCCTCCCTTGCCTCGCTGTGCTGCGATGGAGTTGGGTCTCCGCAAGAGCCGCTTGAAGACTGAAGGTGACCTGAAGAAGGTCCGGGCCCTCATGGGGTGGTCCTCGGACTTCATCAACCACCTGGTCCGCACCGGTGGGGAGCTCCCGTTCGAGAAGGAGCATGCCGGCGAGATGGTGTACTTCTCTTTGTACACCATGGTGGGGTTGATCCCACCTTTTTCCTCCTTTTTCTTGATACTACTAGACTTCTATGGTCTGCAGCTGTACCACCTTGGCCCCCACTCCATTCTTCTAGTGTCTGTCTTCGTCCACTTATGCAAAATGTGGGTGGGCATCCCCCCCTGCATTGAGCTTTTCCGGACCTTCTTCACCGTCCATACCACCGGAAGAGGTGATGAGTACCTTGGCTTCTACTACTTTGTGAAGCGCAAGAAGTGCCCATTCAAGTACCTCCAGTCATTTCCCTCTGGAAAGTGGGACGATTGGAAGAAAGACTGGATAGTCATTCGGGTGGAGGAGCACGAGAAGCTGGAGCTACCCGAAGGCCTCCCCAACATCGACACTGCAGTCTGGAGTGAAGCTCCGGTGCTGTCGGATGCCTTCAACCCTGCTCTGACAAGGATCCGCCATTGTGTGGAGGGAGGAGTAACTCCTCAGGTAGTATTTTGCAATTTTCTGGTCAACAGGTGGGCACCGCTGAAGAGGAGGGAAAAACTCGCTTGGGCCCTCAATAGTCTGATGGACGACGACCGGGTCGAGACCAGGCTGAAGTCCAACATGGAGGGGGCGACCTTGGAGTTTCATCTCAAGAAGTTCCAGCACAGCATCGACGTCGCGGGTGATGACTTGACCCTGCCACCAGCTTTCCTCCCTCTGAACATGGAAGTAGATTTCAGCAGTGAGCTCCGGCGGACGATGCCGGTGCTTGACGACCTTGGTGTCGTCGAGAGAAGATCGACCTCCAGGGTGGTGATCCCTGGGGCTTCTGAAGGTGGCTCCAACCCTGCCCCGAAGCCAAGGACCGAAGTCGTCGGCAAGGGCAAGGAGCCGGCGGCCGAACCCTCGAGCCGGAAGAGGAAACTGAAGCATGCCGACGGAAGGTCCGTCAGGCCTGCATCCTCTGCAGCGGCTCCTTCTCCCCGGAGGGGGAGGTCTTCTATAGCTGCGGCGATTGTACCTGCAACAGTGTCTTCCCGGGGTGCTAGCTCCGGGCATGTGACTCCAGCACCAGGGCCAGTTGAGGCCTCTGGGTCCGGAGGTCCTTCCCGGTCGAGGGGGGCCTCGACTAAGGAAATGCCCGCGGCTGCATCAAGTTCCGGGGGGCCTTCCGAAGCCACCACGCCGGTGGCGGCTATGGTCAGTCCAGAACGCCCGGGGAAGAGATTCCGTGCAAGCTAGTGCGGAAGCCTTCCGAGGTAATTTTTAATCTTTACCTCAGACAGTTGTTTTGTTGTAGTAACTATCTTTTAAGTTTTTTCATCCATCATCTGCAGCGTCCCCAAGAAGAGGAGTGAGGCTCCACCCTCAGCAGCTGAAGCTGTGAGGGCGGAGGCTTCTGCTCCTGTCCCGATGCCGCCCCAAGTGGTGGCTGAAGCTGCGGAAGCTCCGGTGTCAACTGTCGTGGTCATGGACCTCGACTCATCTCCCGAGACTCCCGTGGTAGCGCCGGACCATGGGAGAGAAGATGCGCCAGTGGCACCTGCCCCGGAAGTTGAAGCCCCGGGTCTTGATGCTGAGATGATGGAAGCTTCGGCCGTTGAGCCAGAGGAAGCAGTGATTCCGGCCCCAGAGCCGGAAATTGTCGAAGCCCCGGCGGTTGAGCTGTAGGTTATTGAAGTCCCAGCGAGCGAGTCGGATGGTGAGGAAGTCCCGGTGGTTGAGTCGGCTACCTCCAAAGATCTGGCCTCAGAGCCAGTTGCCACTGAAGCTCCGGCTGCAGAGCCGGTTGTGGTTGAAGACCTTCCAGCGCCTGAGTTGGTTGAGGTTGAAGCTTCGGCCTCAGGGCCGGTTGTTGTTGACCTTCCGGCGCCCGAGCCGGTTGTCGCGAAGGCATCAACACTCGAACCTATGATGGTCGAGGTGCCAACGCCTGAGCCACCAGCGGAGGAGGAGCCTAGGGCGGAGCTGGAAGTAGCCTCTGCTCCGGAAGTGATGATAGCGGAGGTGCCTGCTGCGGAGCCGGGGTGCCCTAATGAAGTCCCTAGCCCCCTGCCTGAGGGAGCAAATGAAGACCTGGCGGCAGGGCCTTCGGAACCACTTCTGGAGGTTGGAACTTCTTCTGCGGGACCCTCCTCGATGGCAACTGAGGCTATCCCAGAGGACGGCCCTAGTGCCATGGAGGCTCAGGGGACCACTCTTGTGGAGTGGGACCCAATTTTTCTAAGCGAGAACCCGCTGGAACCAGCGGAGGAGACCCCAGGAGGTCCGGACACTATTCCCCTGTCATTGTCCATTGACAACGCTTGCTCCAGTCTGCGTCAAGTCTAGCTGACGTTCTACCATGACAGCAAGGCTCTTGAAGAGGAGCGCCAAACCCTTAGGCAGTGGCGTAACCGGCTCTACTTCGAGACCAAGCTGGCGCAGTCGAGGCTGGCAGACGACAAAGAGTGGATCAAACAGGAGAAGGTCCGCCTGGAATACTGGGCAAAATATTGGATGATAGGGAGAGCTTGACTCGTGCCCTCGACGCTCAATCCCGGGCCATTTATGGGCATACCAAGGCAGCTAATAGTGCGGCTGATGATCGCCAAGAAAGGCTTGAAGCCATTAACACTACTCTCATCAAGCGTCGGGAGGCTCTTGAGGAGAGGGAGAAGAGGCTCGAAGACGAAGAGCAAAAACTCCTAGAGCTGCGGGATGACGTCTTGAAGAGGGAGGAGGAGCTCGCCGAAAAGGTGGCTCTGGCTGACAAGGGCCTGGAGGAACGCGCCAAGAAATTGGAGGAGCATTGCGTCGAGGAGGAGGAAAAGGACTGGGTGCGAGGGCAGGAACTCTACAAGCAAGAGTGTGCCATCGCTGCCAGGGAGAAGAAAGTTAGGGGCCGGGAGAAGGACCTGGTCGACCGCTGGAACAAGATCTACCTCCGGGAGGAGGAGCTCAGAAAACTCGAGAAGCAGGTTGCTGAAAAGATTCAGCAAAATGCCAAAGAGGTTGAGCGCCTTGCTCGTGAGAATTCTGAACTGGCGGCGGCCAAAAGATCCTTGGAGGAACTGAAGGGCTTGAGGACTGCGGACTCCCTACAGGTTTGGGAGTTCCTGGGCAAAGCCAACGACGCGCTGACACCAATGGGCTTCATTCCCGTGCGTCTGAATGATCCGGAGCCGGAGCCGGACCTGGCGTTGCAAGCGTTGAGCTCAGCGGGTAACAAACTCTCCAAGGTGGGTGACGTTATTGCGGACCAGTTGGAAGTTGAGGGGCAGTCCCTGGCGAAGAATGTCGCAAAGTATGTGCTGACGTGCTACACCAGCCGGGATCCCCAATTTCCTCTGGACCCGGTGCTTGAAGGTCCCGTCGATGGAGAAGGTGAAGCCACCCGAGCCAACGTGTCGGAGGTTGCTCAGAAAGTTGCCAAGTTCTTCCATAGGGTCTAGGACCATCTCTGTAGCTCCCACTTGTATTCTCTCTTTTTCTTCCCCAATTTTGTAATCCCTTGTCTCCAGATGAATGAAATCCAAATTTTTGTGAATTTCATTTTTTGTCTTCAACACTTTTGTCTTCACTTGGCCCCCTGGTAGATGTACACAATTTGATTGTGAACATGTACCAAGAGGATATTGTATTTTGTTGAAGACTCGTTTGCTTCGAACTTGTAGAATGCAGGTCCGAAGTCTTCGATAGTGAAGGCCCCCTGAGGTTGTCGGAGCATAGAAGCTCTGGCATTGACTACCGTCAGAGCTTAGTAGCTCCGGGAATAGTCCCTATCAAAGCGTAGAGCATTGATAGTTAGCCCTCTGGGGTGTCGGGGCTTAGTAGCTCCGGCAGTGACCTTTGCCAACGCGTAGCTTGTCGGCAACAGACTCCGCTTGTGGGGTCTTCTCACCATCTTTTATTCTGCGTCGACGGCTGGCCCCCCTAGCTTTGTCGGAGCTTGGTTGCTCTGGTAATGCTCGTTTTCAATGTTTAACATCGATCACAAGCCACCTAGGGGGATTCGGAGCTTTGTTAGCTCCGGCTTTTCTCCATCAACGTGGATTCTTTATTTTTCCTGCACACTGAAGCCAAGAAAAATAGTAAAATTCGCTCCTTGCCTATAACTTTGCTGCGGCTTACGATTCCCAAGAAAGTTTTAGGTCAAACACGATTCTGAATACAACTGAATGTGTTGCCTTCTTTCTTCCAGATCCAATTGTACTTGGACCCGCCTTACTTCGGCCTGCCGGGGTGTAGGTAGAGTGGCGTACTTAGGGTGCTTGACCAGGCTAAGTCGATAGCACACTCCGGCCCAAGATTGGCTTGGCGGCATTCACGCGAGTGGGCCATGAACAATATTTGAATCCAAAAGAATTGACAATACAGCTCGAATTGTACATGAACTGGTCGAACTAAAATTTCTTAAGAATTGCACAACTTTGTTATTGACAAGAAAGAGAAAAATAAAAAATGTTGAGCCTGCACAAAATAAATGCACGTGGAGTCTGTTTTACATGAAGATGTCTTTCATTATAGGTCCAGGGTACAGGGGAAACAAGTACACTCTTAGGGTATGGAACTAGGCTAAGCGTGTTTAATTTCTCGTTTGACCCAGGGTAGCCAGCCACACTTTTAGTCCTGAGACTGTGACAAGTGTTGCATGAACTTTGCGGACCTTCCAGGAAAGGTCCGGCTGTTCTCCCGGAGGAACTACCTGACTCTGTACAATGACTCTATAACATACACCTCAAGTTACTACAGACTCACCTCCGTGATATTAAGTGTAGAACTTACGGAGGTGCTCAATATTCCAAGGATTTGGGAGAGGTGTCCCATCCTCGGTAGCCAAGCGAACGCTTCCGGGATGGGATACTTTAATCACTCGGAAGGGTCCCTCCCAGCTAGGGGAGAGTTTGTTTAACCCTTCTATGGATTGTATTCTCTGTAGCACCAGATCGCCTTCCTTGAGCTGTCGGTTGTGTACATGCCGGTGCTGATAGCGCCGAAGGGCTTGGCAGTATCGGACATTCCGAACAGTTGCTTGGCACCTTCCCTCCTCAAGGAGGTCTAGGTCTTCACGCCGGAGCTGGTCCTGCATGGCTTCGTCGAAGGTCCGGACCCAGAGTGACCCCATGGTGATTTCCGGAGGAATGATTTCTTCAGCTCCATACACCAGGAAGAAGGGTGTCTCTCCAGTTGACCGGTTTGGAGTTGTCCTGTTGGCCCATAGAGTGGGCGAAAGCTCTTCAATCCAATTGGCTCCATGTTTTTTCAAGCACTCATAGGTGCGCGTTTTGAGTCCTTTAAGGATTTCAGCATTTGCTCTCTCGACCTGGCCATTGCCTGCCAGGTGAGCTACGGAGGCGTAGCAAACTTGAATGCCGAGGTCTTCGCAATATCCTTGAAATGCAGAGCTTGTGAATTGGGTCTCGTTATCAGTAACGATTTTGTTTGGGACTCCAAATCTGCATACAATGGACTGCAAAAAGTTGATAGCAGATTGCTTGTTTATTGTCACAACTGGAGTTGCTTCCGGCCACTTGGTGAACTTGTCAATGGCGACATACAGGAACTTGTAACCTCCCCCACACAGCAAAGGGCCATGTAGGAGGTATCATTTGTAGAGGCTGAGCCGGTGTGTGAATTTGCTTTGCATGAAATTGACATGCTTTGCATTTCTTCACCAGCTCAGTTGCATCCTGGAGTGTTGTAGGCCAGTAGAAGCCATGTCGAAAGGCTTTACCGACCAGGGTACGGGGAGACACGTGGTTCCCACACTCGCCTCCATGGATTTCTGCGAGGAGCTAGCAGCCTTCTTCCCTTGTGATGCACCACATTAGGACGCCGTTGGCACCGCGCTGGTAGAGATCCCCTTCTACCAACGTGTATCTTTTAGCCAATCTGACTATCCGGTCAGCGGATACATCATCGTCAGGAAGGATGTTGTCTTTCAAGTAGCTTCGGATCTCCGAGATCCATGCATTGGAGCTAACTTGAGAATTTGAGTCTTGCGTGCTGGTTTGCTCGGAGCTTCCGGCATCACCTACGACCCTTGATGGCTTCCATGGTAACAGGGCCATCGGGACCGTCAGCTTCGGGATGCTGATCTCGCCCCCTTCGCTCAGTTCGGCAGGCTGGGCTGTGGGTTTTGACAGCCTCCGGACAAAAGTTCTGTCAGGAGCTGGAGCTCCGGTTGACGCTTTCGCCGAGAGTTCGTCGGCTTCAGCGTTGTGGACACGTTGGACATGGTGGAGGTCCAGGACTTCAAAGTCCTTCTGAAGCCTCTGGACTTCAAGGAGGTAAGCAGCTAGCTGGAGATTGTTGTAGGAGCATTCACCCTTCACTTGTTTAATGATGAGTTGTGAATCTCCCTTGACCAGCAGCTGCTTGACACCGTATGACAATACCACCTTTAGTCCGTAGATGAGTGCTTCGTACTCCGCCATGTTGTTGGTCGCCTTGAAGTCAAGGTGTACCATGTATTTTACCTTCTCCCCGGTTGGTGCGAGGAGAAGGATTCCAGCTCCGGCCCCCTGCTTTTGCATGGAGCCGTCGAAGTAGAGGGTCCAGTGAGGCTCGGTGAAGATCGGAGCCTTGTGTTCCGGCTTTCGCTCACTGGGGCCCCCAGGGTTTGATGGAGAGGGAGTCCATTCTGCCACGAAATCCGCCAATGCTTGACTCTTGATTGCTTGCCTTGGAATGAATTCGAGATCGAATTCGACCAATTCCGCTGCCCACTTTGCAATATTCCCATTCGAATTGGGCTTATGCAAGATTGCTCGAAGTGGGTAAGAAGTCACCACTGAAATCTTGTGAGCTTGGAAGTAATGGCGAAGCTTCCTGGAGGCGATAAGAACTGCATAGAGCAGCTTATGCACCTCTAGGTATCGAGTCTTGGCGTCATGAAGTACTTCACTGATGAAGTACACTGGGCGCTGGATGTTCCGGACCCTTCCGGAGGGGTCCGGAGTTTCCTCTTCATTGATTTGGATCCTCTCGGGGGGATCTGGACCTTCTTCAGGGACCTCCGGGTCCTTGCTGGAGGTACCCGGAGCTTCTTCAGCCTGGACCCTCCCAGAGGGGTCTGGGTCTTCTGAAGTAACTTCTTGTGGACTCAAGTCTGGGAACTGGGACCCAGACTCGCTTTCAGGAACCTCCGGACCCTCCCGGAGGGGTATGGATTCCTGAGCATGGGATAGTTCTGGTCTCTCCGCAACCAGGACCATACTGACGACTTCGTCAGTTGCTGAAATGTAAAGCAGCAAAGGCTCACCAGGGTTCGGAGCTACCAGAGTTGGTAGGGTGGTGAGGAACTGTTTTAGCTCCTAGAACGCCTTTTCTGCTTCTTCTGACCATTGGAATGGTCCGGACTTCCTCAATAACTTGAAGAAGGGAAGTGCCTGTTCCGCTAGTGTTGAAATGAACCGGCTGAGGGCTGCTAGACATCCAGTCAGCTTTTGGACATCCCTGATGCGGGCTGGTGGCCGCATGTCTTCAATGGCTTTAATCTTCGCCGGATTATCTTCTATACCCCGGTGATTTACCAGGAAACCAAGAAGTTTTCTGGAGCTAACCCCGAAGACACACTTGTCTGGGTTTAGCTTTGTGCGGGTGGCCCGCAGCTTGTCGAAGACCGCCTATAAGGTGTCAAGGAGTGATTCCTTGTTCTTGACCTTGACCACGATGTCATCGACGTACACTTCCACTATGTATCTAATGAGTTCTTCAAAAGTTTTGTACATAGCTCGTACAAAGGTTGAAGTTGCATTCTTGACACCAAATTGCATGGCCGTATAACAGTACAATCCATCTACTGTGATGAAAGAGGTATGCTCTTCATCTTCCCTAGACATTCTGATTTGATGATACCCAGAATATGCGTCTAGGAAACATAGTAATTCACACCCGGAGGTGGAATCCACTATCTAATCTATTCTAGCTAGTGGGAATGGATCTTTTGGACATGCCTTATTTAGTGTTGTGTAGTCAATACACATCCGAAGCTTCCCGCCGGCCTTGGGCACAACGACTGGGTTTGCCAGCCATTTTGGATGGAAGACTTCTCGGATGAATCCAGCTTCGAGCAACTTCTTCACTTCTTGGCGAATGAAGTTCTGTTGCTCCACGGATTGCTTCCAAGGCTTCTGATGCACGGGACGGGCGTCAGGGTAGATCTTCAGATTGTGCTCAATCACTTCCCTGGGGATCCCAGGCATTTGTGACGGTTGCCAAGCAAACACGTCGACATTAGCCCGGAGGAAAGCGATGAGCACGAGTTCCTATTTGTCGTTCAGTCCCCCCGATATACGGGTGGTCTGAGCGGCATCAGAACCGATTTGGACGACTTTGACGGGAATGTCGGTGTCGCCGCTTGGCTGCACACGAGGTGCAGAAGTCGAGCCTCGTTGACGAATGCTCGGGGATTTTGGAGCTTGTTCCTGCCTGGAGTCCTCCTCTTGTGCTGTAGTAAGCGCATGAAGTTCTTCCAGAGCAGTTACTCCGGCAGTGCGATCTCCGCGAATCCGGAGAACGCCTACTGGTGTTGGCATCTTTAACACCAGGTAGCCATAATGAGCAGCTGCCATGAATTTGTACAAGGCAGGTCTACCCAAGATGGCATTGAAAGGTAAGTTGATCTGAGCAATGTCAAAGACAAACTTCTCAGTGCGATACTTCTCCCGGGTCCCGAATGTAACGGGGAGAGTAATAGCACTGAGTGGGGTAATGGCTCCCAGACCTACTCCGGAGAAAGGTCAAAGGGATGAAGATCCGAAGGTCGGAGCTGAAGCTTGGTAAAAGCTTCGAAGCTTATGAGGTTCAGCCCCGAACCTCCGTCTACCATATCATGGTGGAGATGAATGTTATTGATGGTAGGAGATACCATCAAAGGTAACTGGCCTGCTCCAACCATGCTTCGAGGGCAGTCCGAAGCATCAAAAGTGATGGCCATGTCCATCCACTTCTGATGAGGCTCCGCCCTGGCTGTAGGAGCTACAGCGGCCATGTCCCGACGCATTGTCTTGAGAACACGGCGGGAGGTGATGTCCCATGATCCACCAAAAATGGTGTTCATGGTCTTCGGATGCTCGTTGTCAGAGACGTCAGAATCGTCATCGACGGAGGTGTAGACGGCCTTCAGGACCTTTTTAGGATCCTGAAAACCTAACTCCTCTTCAGCCGGAGCTTCGTTAACTTTTTGTTTTCCTTCCCTCTATCGGAAAGGAACTTCTTCCCGGCGCTTGTTGTAGCGCTCGGCAAGGTTTTGGACCTCCCGGCAGTCTTCCAAACTGTGGTTGTACGTCTTATGAATTGGACACCACACCTTGGGTTTTCCACCGTCTTCAGAAGACGGTCGAGGTCGCTTCTCGGAGCGTGGCCCCCGGCCACCCGGAGCTGCAGCAGCTGCAGCATTAGATGCGCCGGCCGACAGCTTCTTCTTGTCGTTGGTCTTTTTCTTCTTCTTGCTACTCCCGGAGGTAGTGGCTTCTCCTTTGAAGGATTTTTTGTGATCCTCCGGAGGTGGTTTGGAGTGCATTTCACGGCCCTCCGTAGCTCTGGCACATTTGTCAGCCAAGCTGAAGAGTTCCGTGACACTGGTGATCTCCTTGATCGCCAGTTTCTCCAACATCTTCTTATCTCGTACGCCCTGTTTAAATGCCACAATGACAGAAGCGCTAGAGATAGAAGGGATAGTGTTTCGTACCTGAGAGAATATCTGGATGAATGATCACAGGGATTCTCCCCCTTTTTGCACGACTGCAAAAATGTCCAGTTCAGTGCCTGGTCGGGTGTATGAACTCCCGAAGTTGGCGGTGAACTGCCAGCACAACTCCTCCCAACTGTTGATGGAGTTGGGTGGAAGGCTCATAAACAAGGACCGGGCGGTCCCAGTTAAAGCCACTGGAAAATAGTTGGCCATTACGGCCTCATTTCCTCCAGCTGCTAGGATAGCAGTGGAGTAAATCTGAAGAAATTCGACGGGATTAACGGTCCCGTCAATCTTCTCCGGCAGGTGAGGCCGGAATTTCTGTGGCCACCTGACCATACGCAGATGCATGGCCAGGGCCGAACAGCCTCCTCCTACTCCTTCAGGAGCAGGAATGTCCTGAGCTTCTCGTCTTTCACGAGCATGCTCGATATGGACTCGGCCGTCTTGTTGACGGTATCAGCGATCAAGCTCCGCCCGGAGGTCATGAGTTGAAATCATTGATACCATGTGAGTGCATCGCGCCCCGGAGGGCAACGACATCACTTGCTGTGACGCAGCACGTCTCCTGTTGTTGGAAACATGCGAACCAAGTCTGCCAGACAAGGTCCGTCGCTACGACGGGGCCCGTCCTGAAGGAGGAGGACCCTGGTTACTGATGCGGTCGGCTGCTGCTGCAACCAAGTGTTCCACATTGGCCCTCCACTGCTCCATTGCATCCCGGGATGCATTCGGAGGTGCTGGGCGCTGAAGGAGAGCACGTGCTGCATGGAGTGCGTGTTCCGGGTTGTCATGATTCGCCGATGCAGTGATTGACGCCGGTGCACCATCGCGCTGCCCAGCTTGATTTGCTGGTGGATGCGGCGGTGGTGGAAGTGTGACTCCTGCTGGAACTGAGGTTCCTGCTGGTGGCTGCATATTGGAGGGATTGCCCCCAGCAGCTTGAACAGCGGGATGACCATTGGATGATTTAGCAGCTGAGTTCACCATTCTTGAAATCTCAGGCGCCCCCTACCTGGCGCGCCAACTGTCGGTGGTTTTGATCCGGCAGATCTCCCAACACTACTAAAGTGTTTGCGGAGTTTGAAGTTCGGTGTGGGCGCGCGGAGATTCAAGAAGGTGAAATGTAAAATGACACAGGAGACACAAAGGTTTACGTGGTTCGGGCCGCTTGAGCATAATACCCTACTCCACGGGATGTGATGGTGTTGTATTGGATGTATGAACTCAACTCAGGTGAGTTGAGTGCGCGTGTGAGCTAATTAGACTAGATCAGATCAGAGTCGGTCAGATCCGTCTCCCCCTATGTATCGTCGGCCTGTCCTTTTATAGTATAAGGACAGGCTGTTACAAGTTGGCCTGGCCCGACATGTGGCCCCAGCGGTTACTAATATTGATACACATTTGATGCGCTTAATTACCCTTAATGACCGAGTTATGGGCTTTGACAGCACCGTTACTGGTAATTAAGGTCGTCCGATCGTGTGTCATTAATATAGTATTAATGACACTTAATCGGGTCTTGAAGTCCTTGATTCCTCTTCGAAGATCCGGAGCCGTTATGGAGTCTACCGGAGGTCTGAGGCTGAAGATCCGACGGTTGGACACGTGGCAGCTCCGGAGCATACTGTTGGGAACAGATAGGTCCGGTGCCACCAGACACGTGTCAGTTCCGGAGCTTCCCTCGGTCTGGGGTTAGGTCCGGGGGTGCCGTTATGGTACATAGCACGGAGCTTCCCCCTTGTGGGCGGTAGCTCCGGTTTGATGGTACACGTGGCGACCCTGGGACTAACCGTGTTGGGGGAGCAGGTCTGGTTATGTCTGACATGTGGGCCTTCGAAGGTCTTCAAATCAAGTAGATGACATTTCCTTGAGATCTTTGCAATCTCAAGGGGTATACGGTACCCAGGGTACCAACAGTGCCATTGTCGGTACCTAACATACCAGGTACCCTCACGCAGAAGCTAGAGCTTCCTAGGTACCTCGCCTTTTGCATAGGCAGGGTCCAAGGGCACCACGTGTATAGAAGACCCAGACCCAACGGCCTCAGATATGGGGTTCGGGGTACCCGCAAGAGACCCTGGGGAATAGTTCAGCTCCCCCTCGAAGACGAGCTCTCAAGCAGCCACACGTCCAGTCGGGAAGGATCCCTCTCGCCCAAAAGATTGGGCTCCTGAGCTGCAACGTGGTCCGACACATCAGACGGGCCACCTCCCATATAGGTGGGCTCCGGCACTGCCACGTGTCCCGCAAGGCGGGACCTAACCTCCTCAGTGGAGGTGGCTCCCGAGCTGCCACATGGACTGCAGGACGAGGCCTCACCCCCTCTACGAAGGTGAGCTCCCGAGCTGCCACGTGGTCCGCAAGGCGGGACCTGACCTCCTCCGCAGAGGTGAGCTCCTGAGCTGTCACGTAGCCCAGCCACTTGCCCTGGACGGAGGGACGCGAGAGTTAAGAGGGTGGTGCACCTTATCCTTATTAATGATTGAAGATACGCGGCTTCTAGAGATGCATGGCGCAGTGCACACCTAATGTCAGGTACCGCTACAACCAATCGCATCGCAGTGAAGACGCCATAGGCCTATACCACTCCGCCATGTGGGTAGTTTACGGCGACTGAGACGGTTGGACGGGACATCCCTTGCCATTGTCAGCAGCGGTGCATGGGCTATTGATGACTCAGGCGGCAAGACGGCGAGTCTTCAAGTCCACTGTCAGAGCAAGCTTATGCGAGAAGCCTTAGATCTTTAGGATAAGATTGCCCTAAGACCACCTGTCGGTCCCCGAATCCCACTTGTAAGGCCTCCAGCCTTAGCTATAAAAGGACCAGACCGCCACCATTACAATGGATCCGATATAGACCCATCATCAAACATCCAACATCACACACACGCATACACACATACTAGCAATACCATCTACCATGGAGTAGGGTGTTACCCTCCTTGCGGTCCGAACCACGTAAAAACCACCGTGTCATAGTCTCTTCCGCTAGAACACTTGATTGGGGCCTAAGCCCCGCCGAACAAGAACCTCCGCGGGCTGCTCCTTAGCGGATCCGGGGGAAGTGTCGCATTAACACTTCGACAATGACGGTTTCCTTTGATTGTCGTCAATTAAGTTGTAATTGATGATGATTGACCTACACCGTCGTAAATTACAATTAGGGATTATTTCCCAACCCCTTGCGCCTCACGCTTCTCACTCGCTCGTGCTCTCCTCATTTGGCTCGCGCCCGAGCTCCTCCAACTACCGCCTCCGCCGCCCGCCTCCACCGCCGCCGCGCCGCACCTCGACCGCCGCTGTTGAGGGCCATCACCGCCGAGGGATGCCGCTGTTATCCACCGTCGCCGAGGGCCGCCGCCGCCGCCATCCACCGAGGAGGACCGTGCTGTCGAGGTACGCCGCTGCCTCTCCCCACCGTCCCCTCCCCGTGCATTGCACCCTCCACGGCGCCCCTCTCCGGTTCCCTCTCCCAAGGCGCCCCCTCCCCGGCACCCCCTCCCCATGCACCGCCCCCTCTGCGTGCGCTGCCCCCTACTCGTGCGCTGCCCCTCCCGAGCACCACCCACCGTGGTTGCCCCCTCCCCACTGTGGCCTATCTTTTTTTAGTGATTAGCACTTTGATTAGCACCGATTTAGCACTTTGATTAGCACTTACAGATTCTGCCACAGCTTTGATTTTGTGGGAAATTTATAACATTGAATGCACAATCCTTATGTTGAACGCATGCATTTGTTGTAGTGGCTACTAGTGAAGTTACATTATTGGTAAGAAATAAAGTGCCGATTTAACAGGTGCACTTTTTGTGGAAGAATCAACCTGGATAAAGATCAGGCACCCCAGCTTAGCTTGGTCCATTGACAGTGTAACAATAGTCAGGTTTAGTAGGGTAGTTAAATCAAATGTTTTATGCCCTGAAACTATTTATTGTGATTGTGATAACATTTAGACATGGCATTGTTTGTTTAGCACGAGATAAATTTCTCTGAATTAGCAAGGATAATTAATTATTGCATATTGCAGCACTTCAGTTGATCTGGGTTCTCTTTTGAGTGACATGTTAACAGCTACTACTGCATAGTGTAAACAGAAAAAGGTTGTGGTGAGAGACGTAGGATAATTAGCCATACTAGATGTTCTTGTAGTACTACATCTTTGGTTCTGAACAACTGTAGTAACTGCGATAGAATTCAAAAATTCCAACATCCCAGGGAGCAGCGTGCAGTTTGCTTCACTACCTTTCTCCTTCCAGCATTTGTCCACACCACCTGTGGTCTGTTGGTTAGCGTTGAACGAAGGCAGCAGCCGTCAGAGCTCACAGACAAGAGTCGTTATTATTAAAGGCTTTGCTCGCACAGACAAGCTGTCAGAACTTCAGGCTTTCAATCAACCAAGTGCAAGACTTTAAATCAAAACCTCCCCTCTCCTCCCCTCCCATAGAAGCCATGGACGAGAACGAGACCCATTTTCTCACTCTCCCTCTCATTTTCTCTCTCTCCTTTCTCTCTCCTCATCTCCCTTTATCTCTCTCACTCCCCCTCTCCCTTTCTCTCCTCTCTCTTTTCATCTCTCCTCATCTCCCTCTATCTCTCTCTCCCTCTCACTCTCTCCTCATCTCTCTCTCCTTTGGTGGAGATAACAGGAAATTGACTTTTAATGACAAAAGATTTACTAATGACATTGTGTGAAGCTCCGGAGTCAAAGAGTATGACTACGGGATGATTGAAGATAGAGAACGTACTCGTGAGCACGGGTGCGCCTTCCGGAACGTCCTCGATGGCGAGGTGGTGGACGTTGTCGGGTCTGGTGGCTGGCTTCTTGGGCTGGTTGCGGGGTTGATTGGCCCCCTGGTAGGATGATTGCCCCCCGCCTTGTCGATTCTACGGATAGTCTTTGGCGAAGTGCCCCGTGCGCCCACACGTGAAACACGTGTACGGGGTCTGGCCAGTACGAATGGGAGGACGGAATCCCGGTGCACGTGGTGGAGGTGGAAGTGCACGTGGGATCATCCCCTGCTGTTGCTGCGGTCGAAATCCGGAGTTGCTGAACTGGCGACCACTGAACATTGGTGGTCGTGATGGCGGTTGCCACCTCTGGCCGGATGGTGATCGATACACCATACGGTACATCTGAGGAGCACCACCTCCACTGCCCTGTGGAGCACTCCTCTTATTTTTATCTGAGGACAGCTCGCGCTTAGCGTCCTCCTGCATGATAGCGGCATTGACGATGTCGTTGAAGCTGCCGCGGTTGAACAGGACAAGCTTGTCCTTCAACTTGGGGTTCAAACCCCGGTAGAAGCATTCGCGCTTCCGATCTTCGGTATTCACTTGGTCCTGAGCATATTGGGCCAAGTGGTTGAATGATTTGGAGTACTCATATGCACTCCTTCCTCACCGGCGGCAAGATAATTGGCCCACCATGCACCGACAGACCCCTGCAGTTGCTGCGCTGCAAGTAGCATCTTCTGCTGTTCGATTATGTTGAGCAAACCGAACTTCCCCTCGATGGAGCGGAGCCAGTTGTCCACCTCCAATGGTTCATCGGCCTCCCTGAAGACCGGCGGATGCGTCGCGGTAAAATCCGAGTAGGAACTCGGATATTGCTAACGCAGTCCATCATCCTGTCGTCCCCCTTGACGGGACGAGCGCTGCACCAGAGTCTGCATTAGCTCGGTTTGCTCGTCGCGCGAGCCGAGTACTGCAGTGAGAACCTCCGCGAGACTTCTGGGAAGTGTGGGTGGAGGTGGTGGAGGTGGTTGCATTTGAGGCATATTCTGTCCCGGGGGTGGTGTGTCATCCCCCTGACCTCCACTGGAACCTCCCCCATCTTGACTTGTACGAGTACGCACAATACTGCAACACAACGATTTACACTGTATGTCTTATTGCCTCAAGTTCATCCTTCCATAGTAATGCGGTAGATAACAATAGATGATGCATAACATTCACATATATTGATAAAGCACAAACTTTATATAATCTATATTATCTTGGGCCCAAGTTTACAATAGATCTCCAAAAATAGACAGACTTCATCTAAAGAAGTCGTCTCATCTATGCTTGGTCACCACAAGTCGTCATGTCCATGTCATCGTACACATACCTCGCTACTATTTACAACAAGACTCATAAAGTCACAAAACACGCGTGGTGTTTACTACACATCATTACACTCGGCCTAAAGTGATAAGTACATCAACACTGCCCTCTAATCAAAAAACTCGACCTCCTGAGGATCTTCTTCTTCCTTGTCATCCTCAGGATTAGGCACCACTGGTACGGGTGCTGGAGCAGAAGTTGATGCCTCATTCAAAATCGACGTCCTTTTGACAATCTTAGCTTGCCAATCTGTCTATACCATAAACATCCTCCAGGCCTCGTTCTCCTGCTGAGCCTGCTCACAGCTGGTCTTCCAGCTCCGAGCCTCCACTCTGGACTGATCCCGATCTGCAGTCACCGCGTTCAACTGGGTGTCCCGCTGGTGTCCATAGAGTAGGCTCGCCTCCAACTCAGTTTCCATCTCTAAAGTCTCCTGGCGAGATGCGGCTAAATCCATAACAGCGTCATGCCATTGATTCTCCCTGAGGTTCAAACGATGGTTGAGAGGAGCCATCATATCCCTCAATCCGTCATTTGCCCACTCAAAGTGATCCGCTCGAATCATGGCTTGCTTCAGATTGTCCGTCAATTCTTTTACGCATGCCCTTTGATTACCCTTCTCGTGATATGATGCGGAGGCATACACCGCTAAGGCTGTCGGGGATGTTTCACCGTGAGTGTACACCTCCGCAAACAAACGGGTTGCCCAGGCTTCAGAAGCTCTGCTGGTAACTGGAAAGAACTCATACGGAGTACCCACCAGAATACGGTAATGGAGTTTGCAAAACCTCCCTATGGCAACACTTGCGGCGTAGCTCCATGTTTCCTCTAATATCAACCCTTTGATCTTGATGGAGTATGGAGCCCATCCGAGGTGCGGTGGACCAGCAGGCACATCGATGTAGATGGTGCAACTCCACATACTGCTTCCCTGGAACTTCTTGCCCCAATAGCTAGGCAACTCCAGGTAGCCAAACTGGCGAAGCAACATAAAAAACACGTCCGGGAAACCGGCTTGCCCGGTGCACGTTGAGAACACCCATCCATGAGGTAACTGAATTCTTGGTGATGCCATCTGTGGACAACCATACCCGGATGTCAATACACAGTATAAGTATTCAACTCAATCAATGATAATGTTGGACAAAAGAAATTATCCATAATCAATTGATTCAAGAAAATCTGCAAACTGGAAGTGATCACAGTTCTGGTTCAGCTGACCTTCTTGTATCAACCCAAAAGTTTCATACAGGAAATGCCAGAGTTAAGAGTTAAGTTGAATATAAAAGTTGTAGTACATTTCAAAACCTTTCCAGATTGTACTCATACAGCTCCAGGTGAACTAATATGAAGAATCTATACAGGTTTTAAGTTGACTCAAGTTTTCTGGAAATTTTGACAGAACCTCCCATGTATATGGGCTTACCTCCACATTCTATACAGGTTTATCATGATAATATATTGAGGTAATGACAAAATAAACATTGTATAACATCACGTTAACAATCCAGAAATAAAAGAGTTCCGCCCTAAAAACTTTGTTATACAGGTATCGCGCACAAATTCACAACCCTGTGCAAACTGTTCCAAGTTCTGGACTGCAAGAACCAAGTTTGCGACAAATGGAATTAGGCATAGCTACACCCAGATTCAGGTCAGGAGTGACAAAAAAAGTTGATAGAGGACTTTCTAAGATTTCCAGAAATGTATATATTTGACCATGTCACTATTCTGTATTAAGAGCTATAACTATCCAAACTTAACAGTTGAACTGACTGGTTTACACCAGCAGTCCTGCAGTTCACTGTGTTGACTTCCCAATTTGGTTTAACTCCAACCCAAATCAGGAAAAACATCCCATAACAAACTTGTAAAGCTCCTCCTACCCTTTCCAAACATGTATCACAATAAGGCAGTGGATTTTGCTACAGCAAGTTATGGCAAAAATACAGAGACTGGTACATGGTAAGGTCATCTGGAGCAGTTACAATACACCCCAGATTTCAACAGATTATCAAGCTTTTCTGTCTTTATGGTCAACAGAAAAGTTGTAGAGATCTTCACTAGCTTTCCATCCATATATGATACTCCTATACTATCTATTAAATAACCAAGATTACAATGTGGCGAAGTCGAGCCAACTTCTGCCAGAAATCAAGAATCTTGATTCTATCTACTCTATCGAGTCGGAACCCTTTTTGCGGAGTCCAAACCTACCAGCACCTGATAGTCGGACTTTCCAAAACACAATGAAGCCATTCTGTCGGTGGGGATGGTCTAGTATCATGTTTGATACTGACGGTACTACATGCCTCACGAACGAAAATTCTATCCGGTATATCTGGTTACATCTATAGGTGGTTCCTATATCGTTCTCTCGCAAACGGTTTCTACACGGTCCTCTACCGTAGTTAGTGTACCTGCAGAAGGCAAACAATCCCTTGGCACGGGCACGTCGTACGGCGGTAGGGAAACACGACAGACAATCACAATACACAATTATATTTGAAAGTAAATGCATACGACTCTGGAGTGAATCGCCCTCGAGCGAGGTCATGTCTCGAGGTACATGGCTGTAAATACGTCTGTATAGCAAAGACTCTCATACGATCCGGCTTATACACGCTCGGGCATACGTGTTTTGCATGCTCCCGTAGAACATGGATAGTTATAGAGATGCATACTATCGGGTTATACCCCACTCGACGGGGGCTCCCACTAACTTTGAGGCACGCTGGGGTACCGCGTGTCATAGGTTCTCAGAAACATTGAAAGCTTCAGAGACTCCTATTAACTTCCCGTGCCAAGCCACGAAAATTTCACATACCACTCCTCGTATGCTGAGCTTACCGAGATTGATCCGCTCTCGGTGGCGTATCTTACCTCTTACCTGACGTCGGGGCGTCGTTACAGAATATAATAACACATAGTTAGTTTACCACCTTTATACCTTATACTAATAATACTCCTTATAAAGGCATATAGCTAATTCCTCACTCAAGTCCTAATTTTTGAAAATATGTTCTTTTCAAGTACACTGTTCCCAATGATGCTCTGATACCATGTCTGTGGGTACCGGAATCCCGACATCCGAGGATCTCACTGGGTGGTGTCGTGCGATGCGACACCCAATGGTACACAAGAATAGAACCTGAATAACATATAAGATGAAGTCTTTTGTTTATCATACACCGGAAGTTTTTACAATACTAGCAGAAGTAAAGAAATATATATATGATAGCTACGCTCTCAGCACTAGCTATGCAAAAGCAAAGTTATCCATGCCTTGGATACTTTGCACTAGCAACACTCAATCAGGGCGGCGTGCAGGGTTCCCACTCGGTTGTACACCCTGGAGGGGGTGCAGCCTCATCATCAAACCCTTCATCAACTGTATAACCTGCAAAAACTTGTTAACTGCAAACGTGAGCATAAGGCTCAGCAAGACTAACCCGTCTCACTAGACATACGCAAGGGGAACCCTAAAACATAGGTGGGGTGAAGCATAATGACTCGCCTACAAGTGGATCCTTATAATCAGGTTTTATGTAGCAAATGACATTCTCCGAGCACGGCACATCATGGGCTCCACAATCAAACAAGAAACGCTTTACCGGGGATATGACATGCCCAGAGCACATAATGCTATTACAGCTAAAGTATGGGGAAACTATAAACTTTTAATTATACTATCTCTAAATCATACAAGGTTGCAAAGTAATTATAATTCAATACAATGGTATTTTCTGGGTCCTTTAGTATTTACTACGTCACGACACGGTGAACAAGTCGTACTCTATTACTGCAAGGGACAGTGATTGCAATCAGGACACACCCGGACAACACGACACATACGTTGTTCGGAAGTGTCAGCGAGCACACCCGTACCTACATAACACTTCAGTACTAGGCGTATATGGCCACCTTTCACGAGAAACTCGAACGCCGAGCCCGTCTCACCTCCGTGAACAGAAGGTCTCCACTTGGAACACCTCATGTGTCCGCCAACCGATTTACACCTTACTGTCCTCAACCCACCCCTATCGATGGTGAGTTAATGGGCCTCGACACCCCAATTATCAAGTTACATCAGTTTAAAGGATTCCATATGTCCATTATGTTGCCGGTACAAGTCAAGCTTGTTCAGCGGGGCCGCACACGAAGCGGACCTTAATCGACACAGGCAGGGCTATGCGACCGAGACTCAATTCTCGCCGCTTCCTATCCATTCCCTGCCCGGTCTCAATTTCATTATATTAATCCATTTTATATCTAACCAATCCTGTGAGATATGTCCTACATCTCTCGCGAGTAGATCTCAACTACTCGACTTCTATCGGATTTCCTATGCATTAGCAAAGCAGTTACTATAGGTCAAATTGTAACTCGTTCCAACCAATCCCTGGGATTTTTGGCCATGCAAGTGGAGTATCAATCATCCTAAACTTAATGCACAATTCATATACTACTCATCATAGTGATAAAGCAAAATTTTATAAACGACTTAAATGCAAACTGGGGCTTGCCTGGATGCAGGTCTGAGTCGGAGTTAGTATCACGAAGGTACACTTCCAAAGCCTCCGGTGCCTCCTCGACTTCGGTCACTACACGTCATGCATAGAATATGGTATATGAATGATTTTGAAACAATAACTATAAAAATTATACAAATTAACATCTAAGGATCATAGCAAGTGATGATCTTAATTGGCTTTGGGACTTTGATGAGACATACTAATGACTATGATAGAGATTTTTGGCAAGGAGCAAAAGATAATCAAAGTGGTTAAGCCCTTTAGCAATTATTTACTAATTGAATAAGCTAAACCAATTATCTTTCAGTTTAGGAACTGAATTGGGCCTAGAATATTAGGTCAAATAATTCTCAAATTTTTTCAGGAGCTAGTAAATGATTAAGGAATGTACAGTCCAAATTTGGGGTATAACAAAGTAACTGAACATCTGGGATAATTCAATCAAGGAAAAAGATGATTGAATTAAACAGGATGGTATACAGGGTTTCATACCAATCCAACTGTACAGCCTGTTTGCTTAGGGTGTAAGGATCATACAGGATTTTATTTGGGGTTTTTAGGGCAATTCTTCTGGGAGAAACTGAATTTAGAAAAGGATACTATTTTCTGAATACAGTTTTGGAAGAAAACTGAACCAGCAGGAAAGAATTGGAAATCTGTCCAAGCTAAACAGGTTTAATGGCTCCCAACCTTTTTCTGGTAACTAAGAATAGGACAAGGTATTTTATGTGAATTTTGGAGATTTTTCCAGTCGAAGGTTCATCTGGAAAAATTGTGTTTGTATTTAGAAAGATTATTTCCTACAGAATTTAAAATTAAGTTTCACTGAACCTATCTGGTACTAAAAGAAACTAGAGCTCAAGGGCTTTCAAACAAAATTTGTTTGAAGATTTTTGGAGTAGTCTACAGAGAGATATTCAATTTAGAAGTTTGAACAATTTTTCTGGAATGAATTTAATAAAATATTGGCGCCAGAATTCAAATTCAATTGGTTGGGTCCCATGGGCCACGTGGCGTGCTCTGGTCAATGCAACACCGCGGTCCACAGATTTATTCGCGCGCAGCCGCACGGAATCCCAGCCGCACCGTGATCCCGCAGCCACTGGCAGGTGGGGCCCCACGGGGTTGTCTTCTACCTCGGGCCAACGCCCGCGCGAGGCGGCTCCCGCGGCGGTGACTCGCCGGCGAGCTCGCCGCCGGCTAAACCGACGGGCCAAACTCGCTCAAACTTGCCGCCTGGGGGTTTTAGGAGTCGCTGAGCACGACGGTGAAGTCGATAGGACCAGAAACTCGCCGGAAATGGTTGTGCGACGGCGGCGGCGGCGGTGAGCGCTCGGGCAACCTGGAACTCGCTCAAGAGTAGCTCAAACCACTCGGGACCTTCTTAAAAACCTTCCTGGGACGATGCAAATCAAGGAAATGGGCGTGGGGGAGGAAGAAACATCGGAAACTATGAGCTCGACGACGAACCGAGGCTTCCTCACCGGCGGCGAGCAAATCTCGATTTCCTCGGCCGTTGCTCGATAACTTTTAGGGGTTTTTGCTCAGGTAGGAGCGCTAGGACCTATAGAAACTATCTCTAAGCAATTGCAAAGAATATTTACTTGTAGGAACGGAATTGAAACGGAAACCGAGCGAGCTTCCTCACATCGGCGGAAAGAAGACGACTGATAACTTGCTCATTTCTCAATGAAAAGTGAAACGGTTTGCACCGAGAGTTAGAACTCGACTAGGCGCACCTTTAAGCTTTTGGGATCGTGGCTTGAAACTGCACGAAACGGCGGCGCACCACGGAGCAGAGGCGAGCGGCGACGATGGCGCGCGGCGGAGAAGAAATCGCGAGAGGGGGAACCACCGATCGGGGAAGGGGAAATACTGGAGCGGCGGTCGGCCTTTTATAGCGCCGTGGCAAGCAAGCAAGCAGCTCGCTGGAGCTTGCATGCGCGTGCGCTGTAGAGCGGGCGAGCGCCGGTGCAGAGATGGCAGGCGGCCGAGCTGATCCGTTCAGCAGAGGCTGACCTGTGGGGCCCACAGGTCAGTCAGACTCCAACAGTAAAGTTAAAAATTCATTTAAAAATAGAAGATCAACTCCAGAAATCATGAAATTTTGTGTAGATGGTAAATGAATTATTATGAACACAATGGTGAACTCAAATCTTATGTTCAAAGAAGTTGGAAAAGAATTTAAAATTCAGATTTGAATTTGATTCAAATTTGCTAAGCGCCTCAAATAAAATAGCAAATGAGTTCCTAAAATCTTGAAATTTTGCAGGCAAGCTATTGAGAATATTAGAAGGTCAAGGAAAAATTTAGAGCCTATAATTTGAATATTTTTTATAGGGCCAATTAGTACTGCACTTTAAATTGCCTTAATAAACTTCATCCAAATAATTATAAAATTTGAAGAGGGGTGAATAGAATCATTCTAGAATTAGTGGTGAAGTCCAATACTCATGTTAATAAAATTTAACCATGAGTGCAAGAAAGGTTTGGATGGTATTAAGATCATGTGTACCACTATATTGGATCTTTAATATAGTTGATCACAAATCTCATAACTGAATTCACATGCCATAAAAGTGGGGTTTTACAACCATATTAGTGACACACGATCGGAAGGCTCTTAATACCAGTAACAGCACTGTCAAGGCCGGTTACCACGCTATTAAGGGTAATTAACATCATTAATTATGTATTAAGCATCAGTAACCTCCAGGGCTACATGTCAGGTCAGGCTAACGGTGTAACGACCAGTCCTTGTACTATAAAAGGACTGGTCGATGATACACGAAGGGCGGCTCTCTCTCTCTGGCTCTCGTAAGCTCTCGACCCTTAGACGCTCAATACAACAACTACACAACCTGTGGAGTAGGGTATTACGCTCAGGCAGCCCGAACCACGTAAATCCTTGTGTCTACTTGCCATCGAGTTTTGAATCTCTGCTCGCCCAATACCGAACTACAAACTCTGTGGGCTACCAACAGTAGTACCAGGAGAATTGCCGGAACAACACTTCGACAGTTGGCGCACCAGGTAGGGGCACCCGAGATTCAAACATGGTGAACTCCGCTGCTGGATCATCAAACGGCAACCCTGCTGCGCAACCTGCTGGAGGCAATCCATCCAACATGCAGTCGCCAGCAGGTGTTGTGGCTCCAGCAGGAGCCATGCCACCGCCGCCACTGTCCGCACCGGCGAATCAAGCTGGACAGCGGGATGGGGCGTTTGCGTCAGCCACGGCATCGGCTAACAACAACCCTGAACACGCACTCCATGCCGCGCATGCTCTTCTCCAACGCCCACCACCTCCAGGTGCATCCCAAGGTGCAATGGAGCAGTGGTGGGCTAATGTGGAACATTTAGTTGCAGCAGCAGCCGATCGCATCAGCAACCAAGGTCCTCACCCCTCGGGGCGGGTCCCATCGCAGCATCGGACCGTGTCGGGGAGACTTGGTCCGCACGCTTCCCAACATAGGAGGCGTGTTGCGTCTCAACAAGCGACGTCACTGCCTTCTGGGGCGCGACGCACCCATACGGTAACCAGGCTTTCAACTCACGACCACCAGGGTTTAGGGTTTTGATCGCCGTTACCGTCAACAGGATGGCCGCGTCCATATTGAGCGCACTCGCGAAAGGCGAGAGACTCGAGACAGTCCTGCTCCCGAGGGAGTAGGAGGAGGCTGTTCTGCCTTGGCCTTGCACCTACGTATGGTCAGATGGCCACAAAAGTTCAGGCCTCACCTGCCGAAGAAATTTGACGGGGCTGTCAATCCCGCTGAGTTTCTCCAAATCTACTCCACCACAATCCTTGCGACCGGAGGCAACGAGGCCATAATGGCCAACTATTTTCCTATGGCTTTGACTAGGACCGCCAGGTCCTGGTTCATGAGCCTTCTGCCCGACTCCATCAACGGTTGGGCGGAACTGTGCCAACAGTTCACCGCCAATTTCGGGAGTTCATACACCCGACCAGGCATCGAACTAGACCTTTTTGCTGTCACGCGGAAGGGGGGAGAGTCCCTACGATCCTTCATCCAGAGGTTCTCCCAGGTACGAAACACTATTCCTTCTATCGCTAGCGCCTCTGTTATTGTGGCATTTAGATAGGGCGTACGAGACAAGAAGATGCTGGAGAAGCTGGCGACCAAGGAGATCACCAGCGTCACGGAACTCTTCAGCTTGGCTGACAAATGTGCCAAAGCTATGGAGGGCCGTGAAATGCACTCCCAACCACCTCCGGAGGACAACAAAAAATCCTCCAAGGGTGAAGCCACTACCTCCAGGAGTGGCAAAAAGAAAAAGAAAAAAGTCCAATGGCAAGAAAAAGCCGTCGGCCGGCACACCAACTGCTGCAGCTGCTGCAGCTCCGGGTGGCCGGGGGCCACGCCCCGAAAAACGACCTTGACCGTCGTCTGAGACGGAGGCAGCTCCAAGATGTGGTGTCCTATACACAAGTCGAACAGCCACAACCTGGGAGGCTTCCGGGAGGTCCAGAACCATGCCGAGCGCTACAACAAGCGTTGGGAAGAAGTTCCTTTCCGTCAAACGGAAGGGAAACAGAAAGTCAATGAAGCTCTGGATCAAGAGGAGTTAGGCTTTTAGGACCCTAAAAAGGACTTGAAGGTTGTTTAAACCTCCGTCGACGATGACTCTGACGTCTTCGACAACGAACGTCGGAAAACCATGAACACCATCTTTGGTGGTTCGTGGGACATCACCTCCCGTCGTGTCCTTAAGACCCTGCGGCTGGGCATGGCCTCAGTAGCTCCTACTGCCAGGGCGGAGCCGCACCGGAAGTGGATGGACACTGCCATCACTTTCGATGCTTCGGACTACCCGTGGAACATGATCGGAGTTGGCCAACTCCCATTGATGGTATCTTCGACCATCAACAACATCCAACTCCACCTTGTAATGGTGTACGGAGGTTCGGGGCTGAACCTCATAAGCTTTGAAGCTTTCGTCAAGCTTCAGCTCCGACCTTCGGACCTTCGACCCTCTCGACCTTTCTCCAGAGTAGGTCTGGGGGCCATAAACCCACTCGGTGCAATTACTCTTCCGGTGACCTTCGGGATCCGGGAGAATTACCGCACAGAGAAGTTGGTCTTCGACGTGGCGCAGATCAACTTACCCTTCAACGCCATTTTGGGCAGGCCAGCCTTATACAAGTTCATGGCTACTGCTCATTATTGCTACTTGGTGTTGAAGATGCCAACACCAGCTGGTGTTCTCCGGATCCGTGGAGATCGCACTGCTGGAGTGACAGCTCTAGAAGAACTCCACGCGCTTGCTACAGCGCAGGAGGAATAATCTGGAAAGGAGCAAGCTCCGAAACCCCAGAGCATTCGTCATCGAGGCTCAACCTTCGCACCTCGCGTGCAACCAAGCGGCGACACCGACATTCCCGCCAAAGTCGTCCAAATCGGTTCCGACGCTGCTCAGACCACCCGTATATCGGGAGGTCTGAAGGACAAATAGGAACTCACGCTCATCACTTTCCTCTGGGCTAACGTCGACGTGTTTGCCTGGCAACTGTCACAAATGCCTGGGATCCCTAGGGAAGTGAACGAGCATAATCTGAAGATCTATCCCGACGCTCGGCCTGTACACCAGAAGCCTCAGAAGCAATCTGTAGAGCGACAAAACTTCATACGTCAGGAAGTGAAGAAGTTGCTCGAAGCTGGATTCATCCGAGAAGTCTTCCACCCAAAATGGCTGGCAAACCCAGTCGTTGTACCCAAGGCCGGCTGGAAGCTTCGGATGTGTATCGACTACACTATACTAAATAAGGCATGTCCAAAAGATCCATTCCCACTACCTAGAATAGATCAAATAGTGGATTCCACCTCCGGGTGTGAATTACTGTGTTTCCTAGATGCATATTCTGGGTACCATCAAATCAGAATGTCCAAGGAAGATGAAGAGCATACCTCCTTCATCACAGTAGATGGATTATATTGTTACACTGCCATGCCGTTCGGTCTCAAAAATGCTGCTTCAACATTTGTACGAGCTATGTACAAAACTTTTGGAGAGCTTATTAGAGATGTAGTGGAAGTGTATGTCGATGACATCGTCGTCAAGATCAAGAACAAGGAGTCATTCTTTGACACCTTGCAAGCTGTCTTCGACAAGTTGCGAGTCACTCGCACGAAGCTGAACCCAGACAAGTGTGTCTTCGGGGTTAGCTCCGGAAAACTTCTTGGTTTCTTGGTGAACCACCAAAAAAAAAAAGCAAACCCGACGAAGATAAAAGCTATTGAAGACATGCGGCCACCAGCCCGCGGCAAGGACGTCCAAAAGCTGACTGGATGTCTAGCTGTCAGCCGGTTCATCTCAAGGCTGGCGGAACGGGCGCTACCCTTCTTCAAGCTATTGAGGAAGTCCGGACCATTCCAATGGTCTGAAGAAGCAGAAAAGGCATTCCAGGAGCTGAAGCAGCTCCTCACCACCCAACCAGCCTTGGTAGCTCCGAACCCTGGTGAGCCACTACTACTTTACATTTCGGCAACTGACGAAGTTGTCAGCATGGTCCTGGTTGCGAAAAGACCAGAATCATCCCCAGTTTAGGAATCCAGTCCCCTTCAGGAGGGTCCGAAGCTACCTGAAGTCGAGTCTGGGTCCCAGCTCCCAGACCCTGATCCTCAAGGCGAACTGTCGAAGGATCCATCTCCTTCAAATGTAGGAGTCACTGCTACTGAGCAACAAGATCCGGACCCCTCCGGGAAGGTCCGGGTCATTTCAGAAGAAGCTCCGGGTTCCTCCAACCGAAACCCGGAGGACCCCGAACAAGGTCCGGACCCCCCCCCCAGAGGGTCCGGATAGATGAGGAGGAAGCTCCGGGCCCCTTTGGGATGGTTCGGACGGTCCAACGCCAAGTCTACTTCATCAGCGAAGTACTCCATGACGCCAAGAATTGGTACCTGGAGGTGCATAAGCTGCTCTACGCAGTTATTATTGCCTCTAGGAAGCTCCGACACTACTTCCAAGCTCACAAGATTTCAGTGGTAACCTCTTATCCACTACGTGCAATCTTGCATAACCCCAATTCCACTAGGAACATTTCAATGTGGGCAGCGGAATTAGCCAAGTTCGACCTTCAATTCGTTCCAAGACAAGCGATCAAGAGTCAAGCATTGGCGGACTTCGTGGCGGAATGGACCCCCTCTCCATCAAATCCTGGGGGCCCCAGTGAGCAGAAGTCGGAACCCAAGGTTCCGGTCTTCACTGAGCCTCACTGGACTCTCTACTTCGACGGCTTCGTGCAGAAGCAGGGGGCTGGGGCTGGAGCTGGAATCCTTCTCCTTGCTCCGACCGGGGAGAAGTTTTAAATACATGGTGCACCTTGACTTCAAGGCGACCAACAACATGGCGGAGTATGAAACACTAATTTATGGACTCAAGGTGGCACTATCATATGGTGTCAAGCAGCTGTTGGTAAAGGGTGATTCACAGCTTGTTGTAAAACAAGTCAAAGGTGAATGTTGCTGCAACAACCCTCAACTAGTTGCATACCTACTAGAAGTCCAGAAGCTTTAGAAGGAGTTCAACGTCCTGGATCTTTGCCATGTCCAGCGTCTCAACAACGCTGAAGCTGACGAACTCTCGACGAAAGCTTCAACCGGGGCTCCGGCTCCCGACGGAACCTTCGTCCGGAGGTTGTCTAAACCTACAGCTCAGCCTGCCGAACTGAGCAAAGGGGGCGAGACCAGCACCTCGAAGCTGGTGGTCCCGATGGCCCTATTACCATGGCGTCCATCAAGGGTCGTAGGTGTTGTAGGAAGCTCCGAGCAACCCAGCACGCAAGACTCAAATCCTAAAGCTAGCTACGATGCATGGATCTCGGAGATCTGGAGCTACTTGAAAGACAATTTCCTTCATGAAGATAATGTATCCGCTGACCGGATAGTCAGATTGGTTAAAAGATACACACTGGTAGAAGGGGATCTCTACTGGTGTGGTGCCAACGGCATCCTAATGTGGTGCATTACAAGGGAAGAAGACTGCGAGCTCCTCGCAGAAATCCATGGAGGCGAGTGTGGGAACCATGCGTCCTCCCGCACGCTGGTCGATAAAGCCTTTCGACATGGCTTCTACTGGCCCACAACGCTCCAGGATGCAACTGAGCTAGTGAATAAATGCGAAGCATGCCAGTTCCATGCAAAGCAAATTCACACACCAGCTCAACCTCTACAAATGATACCTCCTACATGGGCTTTCGCTGTTTGGGGGATGGATATCTTGGGTCCTTTCCCAAGAGCCATCGGAGGTTACAAGTTCCTGTACGTTGCCATTGACAAATTCACCAAATGGCCGGAAGCAACTCCAGTTGTGACAATAAACAAGCAATCAGCTATCAACTTCTTGTAGTCCATCGTATGTAGATTTGGAGTCCCAAACAAGATCATAACTGATAATGGGACACAGTTCACAAGCTCTGCATTCCAAGGATATTGCGAAGACCTCTGCATTCACGTCAGCTACGCTTCTGTAGCTCACCCGGCAAGCAATGGCCAAGCCGAGAGAGAAAATGCAGAAATCCTAAAAGGACTCAAGACGCGCACATATGAGCGCCTAAAAAACAAGGAGCCAACTGGATCGAAGAGCTTCCGACCACTCTATGGGCCAACAGAACAACTCCAAACCGGTCAACTGGAGAGACACCCTTTTTCCTGGTGTACAGAGCTGAAGCAGTCCTTCCTACGGAAATCACCTTGGGGTCGCTCCGAGTCCGGACCTTCGTTGATGCCGCGTAGGACCAGCTCCGGTGTGAAGACCTTGACCTCCTTGAAGAGGGAAGGTGCCGAGCAGCTGTTCGGAATGCCCGATACCGCCAAGATCTTCGGTGCTATCACCAACGGCATGTTCACAGCCGACAGCTCGAGGAAGGCGATCTGGTGCTACAGAGAATACAATCCAGAGAAGGGTTAAACAAACTTTCCCCCAGCTGGGAAGGACCCTTCCGAGTGATCAAAGTATCCCGTCCCGGATGCGTTCGCTTGGCAACCGAGGATGGGACACGTCTCCCTAACCCTTGGAACATCGAGCACCTCCGTAAGTTCTACGCTTAATATAACGGAGGTGAGTCTGTAGTTACATCTGATGTATGTTATAGAGTCATTGTACAAAGTCGGGTAGCTCCTCCGGGAGAACAGTCGGACCTTCCTCGGAAGGTCCGCAAAGTTCAGGCAACACTTGTCACAGTCTCAGAACTAAAAGTGTAGCTAGCTACCTTGGGTCAAACGAGAAACGAAACACACTTAGCCTAGTTTCGTACCCTAAGAGTGTACTTGTTTCCCCTGTACCCCAGACCTATAATGAAAGACATCATTGTGGGAAAACAGACTCCACGTGCATTTATTTTGTACAGGCTCAATATTTTTTATTCTTCTCTTTCTTGTCTATAACAAAGTTGTGCAATTCTTAAGAAACTTTAGCTCAACCAATTCAGGTATAATTCGAGTTGCATTTTCTATTCTTCCGAGTCTAAACATTGTTAATGGACTACTCGTCTAAATGCCGCCAAGCCAATCTAGGGCCGGAGTGTGCTATCGACTTAGCCTGGTCATGCACCCTAAGTACGCCACTCTACCTACACCCCGGCGGGCCGAAGTAAGGCGAGTCCAGAAACAATCGGACCTGGAGAAAACAAGCCAGTGCACTTGATTGTATTTACGATTGCGTTCGACCTAAAAATTCCTCGGTAATAGTAAGTCGCAATTGAGTTATAGATAGGGAATGGATTTTACTGTTTTTCTTGACTTCAGTGTGCAGGAAAAAATAAAGATCCCATGATGATGGTGAATGGCCGGAGCTACCAAAGCTCTGACATCCCCTAAGGTGGCTTGTTGTCGATGTTTCAAACATTGATAGCGAGCATCGCTAGAGCTACACAGCTCCGGTAAAGCCAGGGGGCCAGCCGTCAACATGAGGAAAAGATGGTGGAAAGACTCCACAGCGGGGTCTGCTGTCGACACACCGCGTGTTGACAGAGGTCACTGCCGGAGCTACCAAGCTCCGACACCCCAAAGGACTAACCGTCGATGCTCTACGTGTTGATGGAGACTACTGTCGGAGCTACTAAGCTCCAACGTTGGTCACTGCCGGAGCTACTAAGCTCCAAAAACCTCAGGGGGCCTCTACTATCGAAGACTTTGGACCTACGCTCTACAAGTTTGAAGCACGCAAGTCTTCAACAACTGTTACATCCTCTTGGTACATGTTCACAATCAAATTGTGTACATCTACCAGGAGGCCCAATGAGACAAAGATGTTGAAGACAAAAAATGAAATTCATAAAAACCCGGATTTCATTCATCTGGAGATAAGAGATTACAAAATTGGAGAAAAAAAGAGAGAATACAAGCGGGAGCTACAAAGAGAGAGTCCTAGACCCTATGGAAGAACGAGGCGACCTTCTGGGCAACCTCTGACACGCTGGCTTGGGCGGCTTCCCCCTCTCTGTCGATGGGGCCTTCAAGCACCAGGTCCAGTGAGAACTGAGGGTCCCGGCTTGTGTAGCATGTCAGCACGTATTCTACGATGTTCTTTGCTAAGGATTGTCCTTTGGTTTCCAGCTGGTCCGCGATGACATCGCCCATCTTGGTGAGCTTGTTGCCCGCCGAATTCAATGCCTGCAACGCCTGGTCCAACTCTGGCTCCGGGTCATCCGGACGCACGGGGCTAAAACCCATTGGCGTCAGCACGTCTTTGGCTTTGCCCAAGAAGTCACAAACTTGTTGCGACTCCGCAGCCCTCGAGCCTCGCATCTCCTCCAAGGATATTCTGGTCGCCGCAAGCTCCGAATTCTCACGGGCAAGGCGCTCAACCTCTTTGGCGTTCTGCTGAATCTTTTCAGCAACCTGCCTTTCGAGTTTACTGAGTTCCTCCTCCCGAAGGTGGATCTTGTTCTAGCGGTCGACCAGGTCCTTCTCCCGGCCCCGCACCTTCTTCTCCCTGGCAGCAGTTTCATCCTCCCTCTTGTGGAGGTCCTATCCTTGCTGCCAGGCCTTCTTCTCCTCTTTCTCACAACGCTCATCCAACTTCTTGGTGCGCTCCGCTAGACTCTTGTCACCCAGAGTTAGCCTCTGAGTAAGCTCTTCTTCCCTCTTCATGAGGTCATCCCGCAGCTCCAGGAGTTTTTGCTCTTCATCTTTGAGCTTTCTCTCCCGCTCCTCAAGAGCCTCCCGGCGCTTGACAAGACTATCAAGGATGGCGTCAAACCTCTCTTGGTGATCACTCGCTGCAGTATTACCAGCTACGGCCTATTCGTAGATGGCCCGGGACTAGTTGTCAAGGGATCGCGTCATGCTTTCCCTCTCGTCCAGCAGCTGGCCCCAGTACTCCATCCGGGCCTTCTCCTTCTTCACCCATTCCCTTTCGTCAGCCAACCTGGTTTGCGCCAGCTTGGTCTCAAACTGGAGTCGGTTGCGCCACCTCCTATGGGTTTGGCGCTCCTCCTCGAGGGTCTTGCTGTCGCGGAAAAAGGCCAGCTGCACTTGACGAAGGCTGGAGCATGCGTTGTCGATAGACAACGACAGAGGGATCGGCTTCGGACCTGTCGGGGTCCTCTCCACTAATTCCAACGGGTTCTCCATGACAAAAATTGGGTCCCACTCTACAAGAGCGGTCCCCTGAGCTTCCACAGCACTAGGTCCGCCCTCCGAGATAGCCTCGGCCATCGCCGAGGAAGGTCCTGCAACAGAACTTTCAACCTTCGGAGTTGGCTCCGAAGGTCCCGTCGCCAGGTCATCAACAATTGGTCCCTCAGGCGGGGGGCCGACAACTTCATCTAGACACCCTGGTTCAGGCGCGAGCACCTCCGGGACCACCACCTCCGGGGCAGGCGCTGAAGGTTCGACCGATGCTGAAGCCACTTCCGGCTCCGATGCTGGCGCCTCCTCCGCTGTCGGCTCAGGCGCTGGCGCTTCGACCATCATGGGCTCGGGCGTCGGCACCTATACAACAACCGTCTCAAGCGCCGGAACTTCGTGACGACCAGCTCTACCGCCGGAACTTCATCAACTACCAGCTCCGCTCCTGGGGCTTCAACAACAGCTGGCTCTAGGGCCGGAATCGCAACTACCTCCGGCTCTGAGGCCGGAGCGTCCATCATTTCAACATCCAGACCCGGAGCTTCACCCTCCGGGGCAGGTGCCACTGGTACATCTTCATTCCCGTGGTTCGGCGCTACCACGGGAGCTTCTGGTGATGAGTCGAGGTCCAGGACCACGACAGTCGGCGCCGGAGCTGTCGCAGCCTCAGCCACCTCTTGAGGCGGCACTGGGATTGGAGCCGAAGCTTCAGCCTGCACAGCCTCAGCTACTGATGCAGGAACCGGAGCTTCAACCCCTTTCTTGGGCACTCTGTGGATGAAGGACAAAGACACTCAAAACGCAGTTACAACAAAAAAGAACCAACTGAGGTAAAAACAAAATTTACCTCGGAAGGCTTCCGCTCCAGCTAGCGCGGAACCTCTTCCCCAGACGCTCGGGGCCGCACCCTGTTGCCACCGGCGTGTCAGCTCCGGAAGGTTCCCCGGAGCTTGATGTTGTCGTCGGCGTCACTTTGGTTGAGGCCCCCCTCGACTGGGAAAGACCTACGGACCTAGAGCCTTCAGCTCACACTGGTACTGGAGCCACATGGCCGGAGCTAGCACCCCAGGGAGATGTCGATGTTGGAGTGGTTGCCGCCGTTGAAGACCTTCCCCTCCGAAGAGAAGGAGCCGCTGCGGAAGGAGCGGGCCTGACGGACTTCCCATCAGAGTGCTTCAGCTTCCTTTTACGGCTCGAAGGCTCGACCAACTCTTTGCCCTTGCCCACGACTTCAACTCTCTGTGTCAGGGCGGAAGGGGGACCACCCTCGGAAGCTCCGGGGATCGCCAACCCAGTGGTCGAACGTGTGGGGATCGAAGTCCACACATCCGAGGATCTCATTGGGTGGTACCGGGCGATGCGGCACCTAACAGCACACACGAAAAGGATAGCAAAACATATAAAGTTTTCATTTCATAATAAGAAGAGTTTACAAAAGAGTGTACAATATAAGTACACGCGCAACGGAAAATACATACTCATAGTCTCACCTAACTAAGCAGGAGAGAAGACGTCCATGTCCAAGGACGCTTCTCACTAGCAACATGAAGAACATTCAGCAGCGGCGTGGTTCACATGAGATTTATCTCGATACCTCGAGATCTCATGTACAACCTAAACAGTAGAAATAAACCTAATACCTGCAAAAATCGTTCAAGCGCAAACGTGAGCATAAGGCTCAGGAAGACTAACCGGTCTAACTAGACATATGCAGGGGTGAATACTAAGCATAGGTAAGGAATAGCATAAATAGACTCACCTACACGTGGATCCTTATAATCATGTTTTAAGTAGCAAATGACATTCTTCAAGCACGGCACATCATAGACTCCACAATCAAACAAGATACGCTTTGCCGATGATATGACATGCCCAAAGCACATAATGCTATGACAGCTAAAGTATGAGGAAACTGTAAATTTTAATTGTACTATCTCTAAGCCATACAAGGTTGCAAAGAAATTATAATTCAATATATCATATTCTTCTGACTTCTTCAGTATTTACTACGTCAAGACTCAGTGTCCAAGTATGCTCAAATAACCGCGAGCGACGGTGATTGCAATCAATAGACACCCAGACTGCACGACACGTACGCTTATACTCGGAGTTGCCTCGGTACACTCCACTGATGTCGCACGCAGCCACCTTTCCCCAAATTCAACCACATTGAAACAGTTCGATCGACCCGAACAGTGAGCTCCCCTCAAGGTGCACCTCCGTTGTGAGATGTTCATGAGTGAGTTACCTCCCACTGTACTAATAGCCGATAGCTTAAGCTGATTGAAAAGGTTCCAACATAGGATCCTCAAGGTACATCGGTTTCCTGGGTTCCATATAGCCAGTATGCACCTGGTACAGTTCAAACTTGTCCAATAGGGCCAAGCACGAGACGGGCCTTAACCGACACAGACGGGGCTACCAATCCATCTCCCAACACCTGTCTCATCATTGCCGACCCAGGCACGATGTGAGCAAACCAACCTACACAAATCCCCGTCCACGTCTCATATTAAAGAGTTAACGTTATGGTAACAACTTGTGAGTAGGTTTCCCTCACTCGACTTCTCTCGCATGTAGAATTTAACTACTTGACTTGTTATCAATAAAATGTGACCAATCTCGCGAGTAGTATCCAACATACTCGACTTCTATCGATATTCTAACTAAACATTAAGCATAGCAATATAACTCGAGGGAGTCTTATACTACCCATCTACTCCGAGGATTATTTGGTCATGCATGTGGAGTATTCAATCAACATGGACCTAATGCACATATCAAGTCTATTCAATATAGTGTGTATAAAAGCAAAATTTTAAAAGGCACTTAAATGCAAATCGGGCTTGCCTTAGTTTGTGACTCTATTTCAATGTCAGTTGTTATTGGCTTAGTCTTCCTTCAAAGAGTCCGCCATGGAACTTCAAGCTGGAACACCCTGGCCTTCTCCTCCAAGCGAAGCTTCTCGTTGATCACCTATCATCACGTTCCTATCAACATGATATGCATATAAATAATTAATGTAATATACTTTAGATTAAACAAGTTAAATAAACTCCAAGACTGGTGAGACTAACTAGAAGGAAGAGGTATGCCTCTGTTGTTTGGATAAACAAAGGATGGAGTCAAGTGGTCATAGTAGTATCGAGATGTGAATTGAAAGGTGCAATGTAAGCACACAATGCAACTTGGCACTCAACACTCCACGCTATGCCACTCAAGGACGATAAAGTTGAATGGTGTGGAAGTGTTGGACTGGTAGTGGAAGGATGACCCAAGAGTCAAGGTGGCATCGAAATCTTGTGGATGAGTGGAGTGTACAAGACGAAGGTCGTGACTTAGCAGTCGACCAATGAATTTGTTCCAACTCGTAAAGGACTAAAGCTAGGTATAGCTTAAAAGTGTTGTCGCAGGGTTCAAGAATAGGATGAATCAAGGTGGAACCCTAGCGATACTTGGGAGTGAAGTGAGATCGACATTGCTTGGACTCAAAGAGTCATAACAAGACCTGTTAACCTGATGTGAGTACCAATACAACATTCAAATGACTTTTAGGTAAATTAGTTTCTACGGCAAGCTTCTCGAGCATCGTTCAAGTGCTTACATGACGACACTAATGTAGTGTCTTCTGCAAGATCGTACAGGTGAGCTCGGTAAGCTACTGGGACTTGAACATGATGCGAGACCTTGTCGTGAAGGCATGCTTTGCCATCTTGAGAAGATCGGATTAGCAAGGTCCACATTGACCAGGACTCGTCAACGGCGGTGAACAGACTCCCGAACACCACCTTTTGAGTCTCAAGGTTAGTGATGTCGACTGGGTCGCCGGCAAGTGACCCGACGAACCTGTCTTCGATGAAACAGCACAACTAGTTAAGCAATTCTACGGACGGTTAGGAAACATCATCGACACAAACAAGAAACCCTTATCCAAGGTTTCCCTTGGTCTAGTTTTCCTTGTCGGTCGCAACGTTTTCGCTTTACTTAACCATAGGTCATCAGTGATCACCAACATCCGTGGTTTGACCTAGAAGGCATTTTATCGAGAACCTTGGCTATACCTAAGACTCCATCACTCTCATAGTGACTAAAACCTAATTTGGCTTGACCTCTATTGTCTAACGAGTCGTGCTTGTGTTTCAGCACCACACATATCACAAGAATACTTCATCTCGATGCCAGGGCACGGTGACGGCTCGAGGCATCATGACGACGTCATGTGGTCAACGACGTCGACGTAGCTCATGGTGGAGCATCACGAGCATGCACGGACAAGCCAACATGATTCAAACGACAAAGGAGGTCAACTTGGGGATTTCTATAGGAATGATATCAATGCGGAAAATGGACGTACGGCTTGACGACACATGAGTACCATTATCGATCACGACAAACGGACTTTGGTGACATCAAGCAAGGCATTTTATGGCAAGGCTCACCTTGTAGGCATTTTGCCGAATATCTTGGGTGTGTTCTTGATTTCGTCACTTCATCACTATTCGAAGTGTATCTTGGCACTTAGGCTTGTCGATTTTCCACCCCACAATAGACCTGCATCCATAGACCAGCATTGAACGACAACACACTTAGTTTCGCCTTGTAACCATTTCATCGAACACCTTGGCTGCAGCACTGTTCAACTAATCTTTGCACAAATCAGAGCTAACCTTGGACTAGTTGTCGATACCATTGTGTCAAAGGCGTGTTCCCGAATTTCATCCATCACAACAGTCATTCGCCTTGCTTCCAGGACATAGCGATGGCGTGGAACGTTGCATTGAAGGTGACGGGCGGAAGCTGGGGCGCTGTGCTGAATCCAGAGGGAGGAGCGGAGCGCAGTTTGTGTGGCGCGGCGCGACTAGTCGTCGTCGTGGCGACATGGCGCAGCACGATCGATGTCGGCGAGAACGAGGCGCTGGTGGACAGCAAGGAGACAGACGGCGGGCGTGCTTGACGCGGTGGCCACGAGGCACGACCATGGTGGGAACGAGCGGGAATGGGCGCGCAAAACACGGTGCATGGCGGTGGCATGGCACATGAGGAGCGCGGCCAGCGCCGTGGCGGCTTGGGTGCGACGCGTGGAACCGGGACACCGACGAGCGAGGTGATGGAGAGGAGGACGGCCAAGCCACTCACCTTAAGGACGAAGGGGGACGGAGTAGAGAAGGGTGGTCAGCGAGCAAGCGCGGGGCGACGCCGGTGAGGAAGCAGAGCGCCGGAGTGAGGGGTGCAGAGGCGGGCCAGTGGGGGCGCGACGTAGTGAAGGTGGGCAGCGCCGGCGTCGGGGAGCTATGGCGGCGGCGCAGGCAGTGCAGGGAGGAGTTGGGGAGGCGAGCACGCGGCCCGGGGCTCGGCACGGTGGCGACGAGCGTGTAGCAGCGACGGGGCCCGACAGGGAGAGGGCGAACCGGCATGGGCGGGACGCAGGGCCGTGGGCGTCCGAGCGCGGGGTGAGCGGTGCACCGTGGCGGCCGGAGGGAAGCGCGAGCCAATGGCCAGGAGAGGCGCGCTGCGGCTGGCGGGGTGGTGCGGCTCCGGGCGCGGGGCGACGCCGCGGCTGGAAGGTGGCTAGGGCGAGTGGCGGAGCGGCACGGCAGGGAGGGGGCGCGCAGGCCGGGAGAGGAGGGGCGAGCGGGAGTGGGGCGCGACCGGGAGGTGGAGCGCCGGCGTGGCGAGGGACGCGAGCCGGTGGACGGCGTTGGCGAGCGGGAGGCGATGAATACGTTCGAGAACGAAGCAGCAGGAATATATTATCGATTGAAAGACTGTTGTGGTGGCATGCAGCACTGCCAGCAGAGGAAAAACTACATGCCGAGTTGCCGACCTAACCTGTGGGGACCACTTGTGGGACCCACCTCCCTCATTCTTCTTTCCAATTTCAAATAGGGCTAGCAAACATGCTTCAAAAATATTCAACTTTGGCCCAATGACTAAATAAAATGTGAAGAATTTTATGGTGCAATCAGATTTCAGAACTGAGCAAGTTGAATTTTTAACTCAAGTTTGAATTTGAATTCAAGTGGTGATATTTGATTCAATGAAATAAATAGTAAATTAGGTTCAAATATCCTGAAACTTTGAAGTTATCCTTTTTGAACCATAAGGTACCTCAAGAAAAATTTGGAGTTGATTTGGACAAGGTTAAGTACAAAGTTTAAGTTTGAAATCGACTTTGATTAAACTCTCAGTACGTGTCCAATAAATGGAAAACATGCTTTAAAATTTTTGAAACTTTACCGAGAGTCAATTTGGAATATTAGAAGGTCATGGAAAAATTTACAGCCGTAGATTTGAATTATTTTGAATGTCCCATTTTAGGGTTGGAATAATTCCTTTTTCTTTCTCTCTATTTTGTTTTCTTTTCTCCTTTAATTTTTCATTGAAAATGTGAATACTTGGAAATTAATGATTTTACACCTTATGTTCCAATATACATTAGCAAACATGTTCTATATGTAAAATTTTAACAAGTCTCTATTTTTAGTGAACATTGGTTAACTCATATGGTTCATGTGAGTTTGGATTTCCAAGTCCACTTTCAAAATGTTTAAGTTCGCCTTTTTGCGTTTTTGTTCTCGTGAAAAGCGGGCTTTTACAATCCTTCCCCCTCAAAGGAATCTCGTCCCGAGATTCTAACAAGTAGAATAACAGAAACGATGAGGGAACGATCCGTAAAAGAGGGTCATTGACTAAGGAAAATGACAATGCCCTTAAAGACCTGGGTTCTACGAAATAATTATTATCTTCAGGCATCTTAAGAAATTCTAAAGTGTGCTTCAAGTGATTCCAGTCTTTAGGTTGATAACCTTGACAGGATGCTCGACATGACAATATCACATCGTAAAACTTTCACGTCTGTTACTGACCCTTTATTGTTGTACTCTTACACTGGCATGACATCTTGTTCTGTTCTAGTCTTGACTTGAAGAATTAGCACTTGTTCTTTGCTTCTCTAGGTCACCTTGATAGTTTGAAACTATCTTTGCATTGATTCTTGGTTGCTTGCTTGGTTTTCGCATAGGTCCTTATAACTTAATGTGGTATTTCCCCTGACACGAGTTAAGATGGTTTACGAGGTTAAACAACAATCATTAACCTCGTTTGATGTTTAGTCAACCATAGGATCCCTTAGCTGTAGCATAAGAGTAGCAAAGCACTCAACACTCTTATGTGGGAAAAACAGCAGTAATACTAAAGATATGGCGACTACAAGGTTTTTGAGTATATCAACATCTTCAAACAATAGAAATAGAAGATGAAGACTCTTTGCGGTGGCACACGAGGATCTAAGGATTCAACAACCTCATATGTTTCCAACACAACAACGAACTCAATCTTATGGTAACTACAAGGTAATTAGTGTAGCAAGGTTACCATATAACAATGCAAGATCTTAGATGGACCCAAAGAGTTTCACGAGGTTGATAATCGAACGGTATCCTCGCGAGTAAGGAGATTTCATGGATTTTACAAGATTGATCATCAAACTGATGACCACTCGATGGCGAACGGTATAGTTGCAATAATCAAGGTACTTGAACCTAACAAGTCAAGGATGGAAGTCCAAGTGTTTGTTTAGTTGCAAGTGAGGTTGAGTAATTGGTTTCTCAAGTATTACTCAATAGAAAGGAGATCAACAATGTAAGAAGTCAAATGAAGATGGTGAAATGACCGTAGTCATTAGACACCTTAGAATAGTTTGATTGGGGTACATAATCTGGCTCTAAATTTTAGTATTACCCTGCATTCTATCATTGGTGTTTCATTGGTAATGATGCTTCATGATGCATCGCATGTTGTATGGTGCAATGAATATGCACATGGTATGGTGCAAATGGTGCATATGTATGGTGCAAATGATGCATATGTATGGTGCAAATGGTGCACATGCATGGTGCAGTAGCTTTTATAGTTTGAGCAAGACTAAATGAACCACACCTACAAAACTCAAGTACTGTCTGATGATTTGCAAGGATTGGATACCGTGGTCATGAAAGACACTCAATGAGTAGCCTTCCTTTCATGATTCGACCACAGTTAAGGAATTTATAACAGAACGACGGATAAGGAATTTGGAAAACATACCACATTACCTAGACCTTTCGAAAGCTTGTTCATGTACTACTACACTTGATTGTATCTTCAACTAGGTCTTAGAGTTACCAGTTGACTTGAGGAGTATCTTCATAAGAAGAAAAACAACTAACTATGTGTCGAAGGTTATCCCTAAACACCTGGTCGAGATCACTAAACACATCCCTAGTGATACTTCACTTAACCTTCGCTTCCATCAGTCAGGAGGAACGGATATCCTTCTCGATCACTTTAGTGGAGTTGAAGTCACACTCTTCTTAGAGTAACTCAATCTGGTGGTGGATGTTGGATCCTTTTAAAGATGTAATCTTAATTGATCGTCTTCTTGTTGACACGACTCATTATAACCAAGGTTGATGGTTGAACACCACTATTACTTAAGTGCTCACCTTCCCCCTTAAAGTTTCAAACCAGGATATCAAAGCGTACTTCAAACAATCCTCATGGAAAAAGACGAGATGCAATTCGAGTAATTGCGACCTGCGTTAAACATCACAAGATGTGATGTGGCAAGTCACATAAATCAAATACTAGTATGTCTATCCAAGGGAAAGGCTTCAAATGAGTTAAACACTCTATTCAACTTGGTAATTAGTTGCGTTCTAACTCTTGGTTTGTTACGACACTCCTCGAATTGAAATCGAGAACCGAGTTTCTAACAAAAACCAAAAGGTTCAAACTGGCCAGGCTATGGCGACAAATGACCAGTCTGGACTCAAACTCGATTTTTGATCCTGTTAATGGAAAAATAAGATCTTGAGGTGAATAACAAAGTTAAAGTACACTTCATGACCTTTCCAAAAAGTATTGGTTTGTCTCTAGATCATCTATTGTTTGCATGTTATACTAGTTTAAAGTCAGCAGAATTTTCTGCACTTTCAGCAGAACCTGCTTAAAAAGTAGCAGTTTTGATCTAAAGTTTTCAGGCTGTTCTGATGGAAATCTGGAAATATTCTTATTTACAAAGTTGTAGCCAATGTAATAATCTTTCCATAATGTACTTACTTGTCTTCATATTAGTCCTGGTGTAAAAGATATGAATTTTTGAAATTGGGTAAAATTTCAGCATTCAGAATTTGAATTCAGTTCAGATTGACCACTCTGCATTCAGACTCGATTTGGAATAGGTAGATGACCGATTCAGGTCTGGAGCCAATTGAAAAATATGTAGCTGACTCTAGTCTTTCCAACGGTTACTCGCACGACACCATTGGATCAAGGGTCTGCGAGTTATGGATTAAATTCAGAGGTGTACAGATTGCTGTCCAGTTTGGGTGTGCCTGGACAGTCTCTGCGATTATCCAAATTTCACCCACTTAAAAAAGGATTTTGGTCTTGAGCTGAATAGAGAAATTGTAAAGTACTTCCAAAAATTTCTAAGGAGTACTTACTTGCCCTCGTAGCACTACTGGTTGAGAAGATATGGCATTTGCAAGTTGACAGTTTTTCTGAAAATTTGGACAGCACCTCCTTTGTTTAAGGCTGATTTTGTCCACAATTTTCAGATATACAAATATAAACATTTGCAAAAATAACACATAGAAAACTGGTTGCATACATCCTCAGGATTTTAGAAATGTAAAACCCGAAGCCAATCGATGAGTCTACTAGAAATTACGATCCGAACAGTAACTGAATATATAGCGGTCCATATTCTAGACTGTTTCGACACCTTAAACGATACTTCGATTTAGACTTGGTTATTGCGAGTTTTAGCCTTAATGCTGAATAGGAAATTGATATAGGACTCTTTAAGCTTTCTAGGCATGTATAGATATGCCTAGGTTGTTTTTCTAATTTAAGAGTTATGGCTGTTCAAAGTTCAGAAATTTTCTGGCTGTTTCAGACCTATATACATGTACTATCTTCAACTCCAGTTTCTAATTAGTTCTAAACTGAATTTGAGGTAACATTGAACAACAAAGTTGTAGAAGAGCTCTTCCCCCTTCCAGAAATGTATCATAATGGAATAAAAGAGCTTTCTACGAAGAGTTATGGCAAAAATTCAGATGCTGTCTTACACAGTTTCAGAACAGCAGCTGAGTTAGTTAGAGAGGATTTTCACCATTTTACAATGGTCTTTTGGCCTGGGGGTCAATATAAAACTTATAGAAGACTTCAAAAGATTTCCAAAAAATATTCATTGGCATTCATAGCCCTCTAGGTTGAAGAGATATGGATTTTTAAAGTCTGATCAAATCTTGTTAGAAAACAGAACTTACCGGCTTCGAAACACAAGAATTGGGAACAAACTCAAATTTTGAAACTTAGCTCAAAACTCAAGTTCGATAGCTAGAACTTGCTTTACAACTAATCATTTACTTTGGAACTAAATGGAATCTTGAAAGAGACTTGACGACCTTCTTATCCATAGCATATCACTATGGATCTTCATGCTTAACCAAAGTCTTACTCCGGCGAAGCCGAGCTAAACTCTCGCCGGGAACAAAGGACTTTGGTTCACCTACTCTTGAAGAGAAACATTTTCTATTGTCCGTAAGATACCAGCAACTAATACTTGGACTTAATATGAATATGAAGCCATTTCTTTCGTGGGGGATGGTCAAAGTATCAAATGTGATACTGACGGTACTACGTTCCTTACCAAAAGAAGTCTAACACGGTATATCCGGATACGTCTATAGGTGGTCCTAATATCGATCACTCACAAACGTTTTCTACACAGGTCGCTACCGGAGTTAGTGTACCTGCAGAAGACAAACAATCCCCTTTCACACCTTCACACCTTAAGGGCGGCACGGGGAAAGCACGACAGACAGTCACAATAAGATATAATCAAAAGTAAATGCATACGACTCTGGTGTGATTCGCCCTCGAGCGAAGTCATGTCTCGAGGTACATGGCTATACTACGTCTGTACAGTAAATACTCCCGCACGAACCGGCTTATACACGCTCGGGCATACGTGTTTCGCATGCTCCCATAGAACATGGATAGGTCTAGAGATGCATACTATCGGATTATACACCACCCGACGGGGGCGCCTACTAATTTTGTGTCACACTGGGGTACCGCGTGTCATATGTTCTCAGAAACATGGAAAAGTTTCAGAGACTCATATTGACTTCCCGTGCAAAGCCACGAAAATATCACATACCACATCTCATATGCAGAGCTTACCGAGATTGATCCGCTCTCGATGGCGTACCTTACCTCTTACCTTAAAGACGGAGCGTCGTTACAGAATAATATAACAAGTTAGTTCACCACCTTTATAACTTATACTAGTAATAGTCCTTAATGGGCACATATCTAATCCTCACTCGACTACTTCGGAGTTTTCAAAAATAGGCTCTTTTCGAGCGTGCTATTCCCAATGAAGCTCTGATACCATGTTTGTGGGGACCGGAGTCCACACATCCGAGGATCTCATTGGGTGGTATCGTGCGATGCAGCACCTAACAGCACACACGAAAAGGATACCAAAACATATAAAGTTTTCATTTCATAATAAGAAGAGTTTACAAAAGAGTGTACAATAGAAGTACACACGCAGCGGAAAATACATACTCATTGTCTCACCTAACTAAGCAGGAGAGAAGACGTCCATGCCTTAGGACGCTTCTCACTAGCAACATGAAGAACATTCAGTAGCGGCGTGGTTCACATGAGATTTATCTCGATACCTCGAGATCTCATGTACAACCTGAACGGTAGAAATAAACCTAATACCTGCGAAAATTGTTAAAGCGCAAACGTGAGCATAAGGCTCAGCAAGACTAACCCGTCTCACTAGACATATGCAAGGGTGAATACTAAGCATAGGTAAGGAATAGCATAAATAGACTCGCCTACAAGTGGACCCTTATAATCATGTTTTAAGTACAAATGACATTCTTCAAGCACGGCACATCATAGACTCCACAATCAAACAAGAAACGCTTTGCCGATGATATGACATGCCCAAAGCACATAATGCTATGACAGCTAAAGTATGGGGAAACTGTAAACTTTTAATTGTATTATATCTAAGCCATACAATGTTGCAAAGCAATTATAATTCAATATATCATATTCTCCTGACTTATTCAGTATTTACTACGTCAAGACTTAGTGTCCAAGTATGCTCAAGTAACCGCGAGTGACGGTGATTGCAACCAGTAGACACCTGGACTACACGACACGTACGCCCATACTTGGAGTTGCCTCGGCACACTCCACTGATGTCGCACGCAGCCACCTTTCCCCAAATTCAACCACATTGAAACAGCTCGATCGACCCGAACAGTGAGCTCCCCTCAAGGTGCACCTCTGCTGTGAGGTATTCATGAGTGAGTTACCTCCCACTGTACTAACAGCCGATAGCTTAAGCTGATTGAAAAGGTTCCAACATAGGATCCTCAAGGTACATCGGTTTCCTCAGTTCCATATAGCAAGTATGCACCCGGTACAGTTCAAACTTGTCCAACAGGGCCAAGCACGAGACGGGCCTTAACCGACACAGACGGGGCTACCAATCCATCTCCCAACACTCGCCTCGTCATTACCGACCCAGGCACGATGTGAACAAACCAACCTACACAAATCCCCGTCCACGTCTCATATTAAAGAGTTAACGTTATGGTAACAACTTGCGAGTAGGTTTCCCTCACTCGACTTCTCTCGCAAGTAGAATTCAACTACTTGACTTTTGATCAATAAAATGTGACCAATCTCGCGAGTAGTATCCAACATACTCGACTTCTATCGATATTCTAACTAAACATTAAGCATAGCAATATAACTCGAGGAAGTCTTATACTACCATCTACTCCAAGGATTATTTGGTCATGCATGTGGAGTATTCAATCAACGTAGACCTAATGCACATATCAAGTCTATTCAATACAGTGTGTATAAAAGCAAAATTTTAAAAGGCACGTAAATGCAAACCGGGGCTTGCCTTAGTTTGCGACTCTATATCAATGTCAGTTGTTATTGGCTTAGTCTTCCTTCGAAGAGTCTGCCATGGAACTTCAAGTTGGAACACCATGGCCTTCTCCTCCAAGCGAAGCTTCTCGTTGATCACCTATCATCACGTTCCTATCAACATGATATGCATATAAGTAATTAATATAATTTACTTTAGATTAAACAAGTTAAACAAACTCCAAGACTGGTGAGACTAACTAGAAGGAAGATGTATGCCTCTATTGTGTGGATAAACAAAGGATGGAGTCAAGTGGTCATAGTAGTATCAAGATGTGAATTGAAAGGTGCAATGTAAGCATACAATGCAACTTGGCACTCAACACTCGACGCTATGCCACTCAAGGACGATAAAGCTGAATGGTGTGGAAGTGTTGGACTGGTAGTGTAAGGATGACCCAAGAGTCAAGGTGGCATCGAAAGCTTGCAGATGAGTGGAGTGTACAAGACGAAGGTCGTGACTTAGCAGTCGACCAATGAAGTTTGTTCCAACTCGTAAAGGAGTAAAGCTAGTTATAGCTGAGAAGTGTTGTCGCGGGGTTCAAGAATAGGATGAATCAAGGTGGAACCCTAGCAATACTTGGGAGTGAAGTGAGATCGACATTGCTTGGACTCAAAGAGTCATAACAAGCCCTGTTAACCTGATGTGAGTACCAATACAACATTCAAATGACTTTTAGGTAAAGTAGTTTCTACGGCAAGCTTCTCGAGCATCGTTCAAGTGCTTACATGACGACACTAATGTAGTGTCTTCTGCAAGATCGTCTAGGTGAGCTCGGTAAGCTACTGGGACTTGAACATGATGCGAGACCTTGTCGTGATGGCATGCTTTGCCATCTCGAGAAGATCAGGTTAGCGAGGTCCACATCGACCCGGACTCGTCAACAGTGGTGAACAGACTCCCGAACACCACCTTTTGAGTCTCAAGGTTAGTGATGTCGACTCGGTCGCTGGCAAGTGACTCGACGAACCTGTCGTTGATGAAACAGCACAACTAGTTAAGCAATTCTGCGCACGGTTAGGAAACATCGTCGACACGAACAAGAAACCCTTATCCAAGGTTTCCCTTGGTCTAGTTTTCCTTGTCGGTAGCAACGTTCTTGTTTTACTTAACCATAGGTCATCGGTGATCACCAACATCCGTGGCTTGACCTAGAAGGCATTTTATCGAGCACCTTGGCTATACCTAAGACTCTATCACTCTCATAGTGACTAAAACCTAATTTGGCTTGACCTCTATTGTCTAACGAGTCGTGCTTGTGTTTCAGCACCACACATATCACAAGCATACTTCATCTCGATGTTAGGGCACGGTGACGGCTCGGAGCATCACGACGATGTCATGTGGTCAATGACGTCGATGTGGCTCATGGTGGAGCATCACGAGCACGCACGGACAAGCCAACGTGATACAAACGACAAAGGAGGTCAACTTGGGGATTTCTATAGGAATGATATCAATGTGGAAAATGGACGTACGGCTTGATGACACATGAGTACCATTAGCGATCACGACGAACGGACTTCGGTGACGTCAATCAAGGCATTTTAGGGCAAGGCTTACCTTGTAGGCATTTCACCGAATGTCTTGGGTGTGTTCTTGATTTCATCACTTCATCACTATTCGAAGTGTATCTTGGCACTTAGGCTTGTCGATTTGCCACCCCACAATAGACCTGCATCCATAGACCAACATTGAACGGCAACACACTTAGTTTCGCCTTGTAACCATTTCATCGAACACCTTGGTTGCAGCACTGTTCAACTAATCTTTGCACAAATCAGAGCTAACCTTGGACCAGTTGTCGATACCATTGTGTCAAAGGCGTGTTCCCGAATTTCATCCATCACACCAGTCATCTGCCTTGCTTCCAGGACATAGCGATGGTGCGGAACGTTGCATTGAAGGTGACGGGCGGAAGCTGGGGCGCCGTGCTGAATCCAGAGGGAGGAGCAGAGCGCGGTTTGTGTGGCGCGGCGCGACAGTCTTCGCCGTGGCAATGTGGCGCAGCGCGACTGATGCCGGTGAGGATGAGGCACCAGCATACAGCAAGGAGACGGACGGCGGGCGTGCTTGATGCGGTGGCGACGAGGCACGACCATAGTGGGCACGAGCGGGGATGGGCGCACGGAAACACAGCGCACGGCGGTGCCATGGCACATGAGGAGCGCGGCCAGCGCCGTGGCGGCTTGGGTGCGACGCGCAGAACCCGGGATGCCGATGAGCAAGGTGGTGGAGAGGAGGACGACCAAGCCACTCACCTTAAGGACGAAGGGGGACGGAGCAGAGCAGGGTGGCCGGCGAGCAGGCGCGGGGCGACGCCGGTGAGGAAGCGGAGCGCCGGAGTGAGGGGTGCAGAGGCGGACCAGTGGGGGCACGACACAGTGGAGGTGGGCAGCGCCGGCGTCGGGGAGCTATGGCGGCGGCGCAGGCGGTGCAGGGAGGAGTTGGGGAGGCGAGCACGCGGCTCGGGGCTCGGCGCGGATGCGGCGAGCGCGTAGCGGCGACGGGGCGCGGCAGGGAGAGGGCGAACCGGCATGGGCGGAACCAGGGCAGTGGGCGGCCGAGCGCGGGGTGAGCGGCGCGCCGTGGCGGCTGGAAGGAAGCGCGGGCCGGTGGCCAGGCGAGGCGCGCTGCGGCTGGGGGTTGTGTGGCTCCGGGTGCGGGGTGACGCCGCGGCTGGAAGGCGGCTAGGGCGAGCGGCGGAGCGGCACGGCAGGGAGGGGGCGCGCATGCCGGGAGAGGAGGGGCGAGCAGGAGTGGGGCGCAGCCGGGAGGTGGAGTGCCGGCGTGGCGAGGGACACGAGCCGGTGGCCGACGTTGGCGAGCGGGATGCGATGAATACGTTCGAGAATGAAGTAGCTGGAAGATATTATCGCTCGAAAGAATGTTGCGGTGGCAAGCAGCTTCCTGCATGCAGCACTGACAGCAGAGGAAAAACTGCATGCCGGGTTGCCGATCTGGCCTGTGGGGACCACTTGTGGGACCCACCTCCCTCATTCTTCTTTCCAATTTCAAATAGGGCTAGCAAACATGCTTCAAAAATATTCAACTTTGGCCCAATGACTAAATAAAATGTGAAGAATTTTATGGTGCAATCAGATTTCAGAACTGAGCAAGTTGAATTTTTAACTCAAGTTTGAATTTGAATTCAAGAGGTGATACTTGATTCAATGAAATAAATTGTAAATTAGGTTCAAAAATCCTAAAAATTTGAAGTTACCCTTTTTGAACCATAAGGTACCTCAGGAAAAATTGGGAGTTGATTTGGACAAGGTTAAGTACAAAGTTTAAGTTTGAAATCGACTTTGACTTAACTCTCAGTACGTGTCCAATAAATGGAAAATGTGCTTCAAAATTTTTGAAACTTTACCGAGAGTCGATTTGGAATATTAGAAGGTTGTGGAAAAATTTACAGCCGTAGATTTGAATTTTTTTGAATGTCCCATTTTAGGGTTGGAATAATTCCTTTTTCTTTCTCTCTATTTTGTTTTCTTTTCTCCTTTAACTTTTCATTGAAAATGTGAATACATGGAAATTAAAGATTTTACACCTTAAGTTCCAATATACATTAGCAAACATTTATATATGTAAAATTTTAACAAGTCCCTATTTTTAGTGAACATTGGTTAACTCATATGGTTCATGTGAGTTTGGATTTCCAAGTCCAATTTCAAAATTTTTAAGTTCGCATTTTTGCGTTTTTGTTCTCCCGAAAAGCGGGCTTTTACTAGAACGCCTCTTAACTTCACTGAGGTCGTCAAGCACTGGCATCTTACACTGGAGCTCCCTTCTGAACTCCGGCTCCATGTTCAGAGGGAGGAAAGCCGCCGGCGGAGTTAAGTCATCACCATCGATGTCAATGTCGTGCTGGAACTTCTTGAAGTGAAACTCCAAAGTTGCGACTTCCATGTTGGACTTCAAACCGGTCTTGATCCGGTCCTCGTCCATCACGCTGTTGAGGGACCAAGAGAGCTTCTCCCTCTTCTTCAGCGGAGCCCACCTGTTGACCAGGAAGTTGCAAAATACCGCTGTCGGTGGTTTGGATCCGGCAGATCTCCCGACACTACTAAAGTGTTAGAGGAGTTTGATGTTCGGTGTGGGCGCGCGGAGATTCGGGAAGGTGAATTGTAAATGACACAGGAGACACGGAGGTTTACGTGGTTCGGGCCGCCTAAGCATAAAACCCTACTCCACGGGTGTGTTGGTGTTGTATTAGCTGTACGAGCTTGTACCGAGCGTCTCTGGAGCGTGTGTGTAGCCGTGTCCTATGTATCGTCGGCCTGTCCTTTTATAGTACAAGGGCAGGCCGTTACAAGTTAGTCTGGCCCGACATGTGGCCCCGGCAGTTACTGATATTGATATACATTCAACACGTTTAATTACCCTTAATGACCGAGTTATGGGCTTTGACAGCACCGTTACTGGTAATTAAGGTCATTCGATCGTGTGTCATTAATGCGGTATTAATGACACTTGGTCGGGTCTTGAAGTCCTTGATTTCCCTTTGAAGATCCGGAGCCGTTGTGGAGTCTTCTGGAGGTTAGAGGTTGAAGATCCGACGGTTGGACACGTGGCAGCACCGGAGCACACTGTGGAGAACAGATGGCTCCGGTGTTAGCCAACATGTGTCAGCACCAGAGCTTCCCTCGGTCTGGGGTTAGGTCCGGGGGTGCCACTTCGGTACATAGCCCGGAGCTTCCCCCCTTGCGGGCGGTAGCTCCGGTTTGATAGTACACGTGGTGACCCTGGGACTAACCATGTTGGAGAAGCGGGTCCGGACATGTCTGACATGTGGGCCTCCGAAGGTCTTCAAATCAAGTGGGTGACTTTCCCTTGAGATCTTTGCAATCCCAAGGGGTATATGGTACCCAGGGTACCGACAGTGGCCCCCTGGGCCCACCTCCGGGGAAGACCCTTTGGATGAAGTCATTCCGCCGGAGGTGGGTCCATCCTTTGACTTTTGAACTGAGTCTTCAAAGGTCTTCAGATGTGCCGTTGGTGATGGTTTGGAGTTAAATCCTCGCCGCGTGGCGTATCCCGTGTGCGGCAGGTGAGATCTTTGGCGTGCGGATCTCACGCAATTGAGGGTCGCCGGTTCTCGATACGAAAATCGTATCGGTTCCGCGCGCCTTGTCAGGTCGCCGCCTTCGAGCTTCCCGCCTCATGATGGCAACCGTTCGCCTGGGAAAGAACCTCGACTTGATCGTCAGGGTAGTCCCGGGCCCTCTTGTCATCGGCTGGGTGGAATTTTTGAGTGGTATCTTCGACTTCCTTGCGGTTTCCATCCAAGCGTCGCAAGGGCTTACTTAAGAAGGAAAGCGCGCACCGTTTGGGGTTCTTTACGCCTCTCATCTGATCTTGCGCTCAAACTCCCAACTTGTGCTTCGCTTTTCTTCTCTTGCCTTGCCGTGCCGCGATGGAGTTGGGTCTCCGCGAGAGCCGTTTGAAGACCAACGGCAACCTGAAGAAGGTTCGGGCCCTCATGGGATGGTCCTCGGACTTCTTCAACCGCTTGGTCCGCGCCGGGGGAGAGCTCCCGTTTGAGAAGGAGCACACCGGCGAGATGGTGTACTTCTCCTCGTACGCCATGGTGGGGTTGATCCCACCTTTTTCCTCCTTTTTCTTGATGCTGCTAGACTTCTATGGTCTGCAGCTGTATCACCTTGGCCCCCACTCCATTCTTCTTGTATCTATCTTCGTCCACTTCTTTGAGATGTGGGTGGGCATCCCCCCTGCATTGAACTCTTCCGGACCTTCTTCACCGTCCATACCACTTCTTCACCGTCCATACCACCAGCAGGAGCAATGAGTACCTTGGCTTCTACTACTTCGTGAAGCGCAAGAAGTGCCCATTCAAGTACCTCCGGTCGTTTCCCTCTGGGAAGTGGGATCACTAGAAGAAGGACTGGATAGTCGTCCGGGTGGAGGAGCACGAGAGGCTGGAGCTGCCCGAAGGCCTCCCCAACATCGACACGACAATCTGGAGTGAAGCTCCAGTGCTGGCGAAAGCCTTCAACCCTGCGCTGACCAGGATCCGCCAATGCGTGGAGGGAGGATTGACTCCTCAGGCGGTGTTTTGCAACTTCCTGGTCAACAGGTGGGCACCGCTGAAGAGGAGAGAAAAACTCGCTTGGGCCCTCAACAGCGTGATGGACGACGACCGGGTCGAGACCGGGCTGACGTCCAACATGGTGGGGACAACCTTGGAGTTCCACCTCAAGAAGTTCCAGCATGACATCGACGTCGCGGGTGACGACTTGACTCCGCCATCAGCTTTTCTCCCTCTGAACATGGAAGTAGAGTTCAGCAGAGAGCTCCGGCAGAAGATGCCTGTGCTTGACGACCTTGGTGTCGTCGAGAGAAGATCAACCACTAGGGTGGCGATCCCTGGAGCTTCCGAGGGTGGCTCCGACCCTGCCCCGAAGCCAAGGGCCGAGGTCGTCGGCAAGGGTAAGGAGCCGGCGGAAGAACCTTTGAGCCAGAAGAGGAAGCTGCAGCATGCCGACGGAAGGTCCGTCAGGCCTGCCACCTCTGCATCGGCTCCTTCTCCTTGGAGGGGGAGGTCTTCTACAGCCGCGGCTACTGTACCAGCAGCGGGGTCCTCCCGGGGAGCTAGCTACGGGCATGCGACTCCAGCACTAGGGCCGGTGGAGGCCTCTAGGTCCGGAGGTTCTTCTCGATCGAGGGGGGCCTCAACTAGGGAAACGCCCGTGGCTGCAACGAGTTCCGGGGGGCCCTCCGGAGCTTCCACGCCGGCTATGACCAGCCCAGAACGCCCGGGAAAAGGTTCCGCGCAAGAAGAGGAGTAAGGTACCTTGGACAGTTGTTTAGTTGTAGTAACTATTTTTTTAAGTTTCTTCGTCCATCATCTGCAGCGTTCCCAAGAAGAGGAGTGAGGCTCCACCCTCAGCCACAACAGTTGAAGCTGTGAGGGCGGAAGCTTCTGCTCCTGTCCCGGTGCTGCCCCAAGTGGTGGCTGAAGTTGTGACAGCTCCGGCGCCAGCTGTCGTGGTCATGGACCTCGACTCATCCCCAGAGACTCCCGTGGTAGCGCCGGACCGCGGGAGAGAAGATGCGCCAGCGGCACATGTCCCGGAGGTTGAAGCTCTGGGTCCTGGTGCTGAGACGATGGAAGCTCCGGCCGTTGAGCCGGAGGAAGCTGTAATTCCGGCCCTAGAGCCGGAAATTGTCGAAGCTCCAGCGGTTGAGCCGGAGGTGATTGAAGTCCCGGCGTGCGCGCCGGATGTTGATGAAGTCCCGACGGTTGGGCCGGCTACCTCAGAAGCACCGGCCGTAGAGCCAGTCGTTGTTGGAGCTCCGGCCGCAGGACCGGTTGAGGATGAAGATCTTCCGGCTCCCGAGCCGGTTGTTGCAGAGGCGTCAGAGCTCGAGCTCCCATCGGAGGAGGTGCCCAGGCCAGAGCCAGAAGCGGCCCCTGCTCCGGAAGTGACGACGTCGGAGGTACCCGCGGCTGAACCAGAGTGCCCTTGTGAAGTCGCTGGCCCCCTGCCTGAGGGGGTGAATGAAGACCTGGCGGCGAGGCCTTCCTCGGTGGCGACTGAGGCCATCCCGGAGGACGGCCCTAGTGCCATGGAGACCCAGGGGACCACTCTTGTGGAGTGGGACCCAATTTTTGTATCTGAAAACCCGCTGGAACCAGCGGAGGAGACCCCAGCAGGTCCGGAACCTATCCCGTTGTCATTGTCTATTGACAACGCCTGTTCCAGTCTGCGTCAAGTTCAACTGGCCTTCTTACACGACAGCAAGGCTCTTGAAGAGGAGCGCCAAACCCTTAGGCGGTGGCGTAACCGGCTCTACTTCGAGACCAAGCTGGCGCAGTCGAGGCTAGCGGATGACAAAGAGTGGATCAAGCGGGAGAAGGTCCGCCTGGAATACTGGGGTAAATTATTGAATGACCGGGAGAGTATGACTCGCGCCCTTGACGCTCAATCCCGGGAGATCTATGAGCAGACCAAAGCAGCTAACAGTGCAGCCGATGAACGCCACGAAAGGCTTGAGGCCATTAACAGTACACTCATCAAGCGCCGAGAGGCACTTGAAGAGAGGGGGGAACGGCTCGAAGATGAAGAGTAGAAACTCCTAGAGCTGCGGGATGACGTCCTGAGGAGGGAGGAGGAGCTCAACGAAAAGGTGGCTCTGGCTGACAAGGGCCTCGAGGAGCGCACCAAGAAATTGGAAGAGCGCTGCATTGAGGAGGAGAAGGCCTGAGTGCGAGGGCAAGAACTCTACGAGCAAGAGTGTGCCCTTGTTGCCAGGGAGAAGAAAGTGAGGGGCAGGGAGAAGGACCTGGTTGACCGCCGGAACAAGATCCATCTTCGGGAGGAGGAGCTCGGAAAACTCGAGAAGCGGGTTGCTGAGAAGATTCAGCAAAAAGCCAAAGAAGTTGAGCGCCTCGCCCATGAGAATTCCGAACTGGTGGCGGCCAGAAGATCCCTGGAGGATGAAGGGCTTGAGGACTGCGGACTCCCTACAGATTTGGGAGTTCCTGGGCAAGGCTAACGACGCGCTGACACCGATGGGCTTCAGTCCCGTGCGTCCGGATGATCCAAAGCCGAAGCCGGACCTGGTGTTGCAGGCGTTGAGCTCGGCAGGTAGCAAACTCTCCAAGGTGGGCGGCGTCATTGCGGACCAATTTGAGGTTAAGGGGCAATCCCTGGCGAAGAACGTCGCGGAGTATGTGCTGACGTGCTACACCAGCCAGAACTCCCAATTTCCTCTGGACCCGGTGCTTGAAGGTCCCATTGAAGGAGAAGGGGAAGCTGCCCGAGCCAACGTGTCAGAGGTTGCCCAGAAGGTCGCTCAATTCTTCCATAGGGTCTAGGACCATCTCCGTAGTTCCCACTTGTATTCTCTCTTCTTCTTCCTCAATTTTGTAATCCCTTGTCTCCAGATGAATGAAATCCCCAAATTTTTGTGAATTTCACTTTTTGTCTTCAACACTTTTGTCTTCACTTGGCCCCCTGGTAGATGTACACAATTTGATTTTGAACATGTACCAAGAGGATATTGTGTTTTGTTGAAGACTCATTTGCTTCGAACTTGTAGAGTGTAGGACCAAAGTCTTCGATAGTGAAGGCCCCCTGAGGTCAAACTGACTACCGTCGGAGCTTAGTAGTTCCAGCAATAGTCCCTATCAACGCATAGAGCATCGATAGTTAGCCCTCCGGGGTGTCTGAGCTTAGTAACTCTAACACTGACCTTTGCCAACGCGTAGCTTGTCGGCAGCAGACTCCACTTGTGGGGTCTTCTCACCATCTTTTATTTTACGTCGACGGCTGGCCCCCCTAGCTTTACTGGAGCTTAGTTGCTCCGGTGATGCTCGTTTTCAATGCTTAACATCGATTACAAGCCATCTAGGGGAGTCAGAGCTTTGTTAGCTCCGGCTTTTCTCCATCAACGTGGCTTTTATTTTTCCTGCACACTGAAGCCAAGAAAAATAGTAAAATTCATTTCTTGCCTATAACTTCGTCGCAGCTTATGATTCTCGAGAAAATTTTAGGTCAAACGCGATTCTAAATACAACCGAATGCGTTGCCTTTTCTTCCAGATCTAATTGCACTTGGACCCGCCTTACTTCGGCCTGCCGGGGTGTAGGTAGAGTGGCGTACTTAGGGTGCTTGACCAGGCTAAGTCGATAGCACACTTCGGCCCTAGATTGGCTTGGCGGCATTCAGGCGAGTGGGCCATGAACAATATTTGAATCCAAAAGAACCGACAATACATCTCGAATCGTATATGAAACAGTCAAACTAAAATTTCTTAAGAATTGCACGTCTTTGTTATAGACAAGAAAGAGAAAAATAAAAAAGAATGTTGAGCCTGTACAAAATAAATGCACGTGGAGTCTGTTTCATATGAAAATGTCTTTCATTATAGGTCTGAGGTACAGGGGAAACAAGTACACTCTTAGGGTACGGAACCAGGCTAAGCATGTTTAATTTCTCGTTTGACCCAAGGTAGCTAGCCACACTTTTAGTTCTGAGACTGTGACAAGTGTTGCATGAACCTTGCGGACCTTCCGAGGAAGGTCCGGCTGTTCTCCTGGAGGAACTACCCGACTCTGTACAATGACTCTATAACATACACTTCAAGTTACTACAAACTCACCTGTGTGATATTAAGTGTAGAACTTACGAAGGTGCTCGATGTTCCAAGGATTTGGGAGAGGTGTCCCATCCTCGGTAGCCAAGCGAACGCTTCCAGGACGGGATACTTTAATCACTCGGAAGGGTCCCTCTCAGCTGGGGGAGAGTTTGTTTAACACTTCTCTGGATTGTATTCTCTGTAGCACCAGATCGCCTTCCTCGAGCTGTCGGTTGTATACATGCCGCTGATGATAGCGCCGAAGGGTTTGGCGGTATCGGGCATTCCGAACAGCTGCTTGGCACCTTCCCTCCTCAAGGAGGTCTAGGTCTTCACGCCGGAGCTGGTCCTGCGTGGCTTCGTCGAAGGTCCGGACCCGGAGTGACCCCTAGGTGATTTCTGGAGGAAGGATTGCTTCAGCTCCATACACCAGGAAGAAGGGTGTCTCTCCAGTTGACCGGTTTGGAGATGTCCTGTTGGCCCATAAAGTGGGCGGAAGCTCTTCGATCCAGTTGGTTCCATGTTTTTTCAAGCGCTCATAGGTGCGCGTTTTGAGTCCTTTAAGGATTTCAGCATTTGCTCTCTCGGCTTGGCCATTACTTGTTGGGTGAGCTACGGAGGCGTAGCAAACTTGAATGTCGAGGTCTTCGCAATATCCTCGAAATGCAGAGCTTGTAATTGGGTCCCATTGTCAGTGATGATTTTGTTTGGGACTCCAAATTTGCATACAATGGACTGCAAAAAGTTGATAGCAGATTGCTTGTTGATTGTCACAACTGGAGTTGCTTCCGGCCACTTGGTGAACTTGTCAATGGCGACGTACAGGAACTTATAACCTCCGACGGCTCTTGGGAAAGGTCCCAAGATGTCCATCCCCCACACAGCGAAGGGCCATGTAGGAGGTATCATTTGTAGGGGCTGAGCCGGTGTGAGAATTTGCTTTGCATGAAATTGACATGCTTCGCATTTCTTCACCAGCTCAGTTGCATCCTGGAGTGCTGTAGGCCAGTAGAAGCCATGTCGAAAGGCTTTACCAACCAGCGTGCGGGAAGACGCGTGGTTCCCACACTCGCCTCCATGGATTTCTGCGAGGAGTTCGCAGCCTTCTTCCCTTGTGATGCACCGCATTAGGATGCCATTGGCACCGCGCCGATAGAGATCCCCTTCTACCAACGTGTATCTTTTAGCCAATCTGACTACCCGGTCAGCGGATACATCATCGTCAGGAAGGATGTTGTCTTTCAAGTAGCTCCGGATCTTCGAGATCCATGCATCGGAACTAGCTTGAGCATTTGAGTCTTGCGTGTTGGGTTGCTCGGAGCTTACGGCAGCACCTACGACCCTTGATGGCTGCCATGATAACAGGGCCATCGGGACCATCAGCTTCGGGATGCTGATCTCGCCCCCTTCGCTCAGTTCGCCAGGCTGAGCTGTTGGTTTTGACAACCTCCGGACAAAAGTTCCGTCAGGAGCTGGAGCTCCGGTTGACGCTTTCGTCGAGAGTTCGTCGGCTTCAGCTTTGTGGGCACGCTGAACATGGTGGAGATCTAGGACTTCGAAGTCCTTCTGAAGCCTCTGGACTTCAAGGAGGTAAGCAGCTAGCTGGAGATTGTTGCAGGAGCATTCACCCTTCACTTGCTTAATGATGAGCTGCGAATCTCCCTTGACCAGCAGTTGCTTGACACCATATGACAGTGCCACCTTTAGTCCGTAGATGAGTGCTTCGTACTCCGCCATGTTGTTGGTCGCCTTGAAGTCAAGGTGTACCATGTATTTCACCTTCACCCCGGTTGGTGCGAGGAGAAGGATTCCAGCTTCGGCCCCCTGCTTTTGCATGGAGCCGTCGAAATAGAGGGTCCAGTGAGGCTCGGTGAAGACCGGAGCTTTGTGTTCCAGCTTCTGTTCGCTGGGGCCCCCAGGGTTTGATGGAGAGGGAGTCCATTCCGCCACAAAGTCTGCCAATGCTTGACTCTTGACTGCTTGCCTTGAAATGAATTCAAGATCAAATTCGGCCAATTCCGTTGCCCACTTTGCAATATTCCCAGTTGAATTGGGGTTATGCAAGATTGCTCGAAGTGGGTAAGAAGTCACCACTGAAATCTTGTGAGCTTGGAAATAATGGCGAAGCTTCCTGGAGGCAATAAGAACTGCATAGAGCAGCTTATGCACCTCTAAGTATCGAGTCTTGGCATCATGTAGTACTTCACTGATGAAGTACACCGGGCGCTGAATGGTCCGTACCTTCCCGGAGGGGCCCGGAGCTTCCTCTCCACTGACCCGGATCCTCCCGATTTTCTTCGAGGACCTCCGGGTCCTGGCTGGAGGAACCCGGAGCTTCTTCAGAAGCGACCTGGACCCTTCCGGAGGGGTCTGGGTCTTCTGAAGTAACTTCTTGTGGATTTGAGTCTGGGAGCTGGGACCCAGACTCGCTTTCAGGGACCTTCGGACCCTCCCGATTTGGTGATACCCAGAATATGCGTCTAGGAAACACAGTAATTCACACTCGGAGGTGGAATCCACTATCTGATCTATTCTAGGTAGTGGGAATGGATCTTTTGGACATGCCTTATTTAGTGTGGTGTAGTCGATACACATCCGAAGCTTCCCACCGGCCTTGGCCACAACGACTGGATTTGCCAGCCATTTTGGATGGAAGACTTCTCGGATGAATCCGGCTTCGAGCAACTTCTTTACTTCTTGTCGAATGAAGTTCTGTCGCTCTACGGATTGCTTCCGAGGCTTCTGATGCACAGGCCGGGCGTCGGGGTAGATCTTCAGATTGTGCTCAATCACTTCCCTGGGGATCCCATGCATTTGTGACGGTTGCCAGGCAAACACGTCGACATTAGCCCGGATGAAAGTGATGAGCGCGAGTTCCTATTTGTCGTTCAATCCCCCCGATATACGAGTGGTCTGAGCGACATCGGAACCAATTTGGACGACTTTGACGGGAATGTCGGTGTCGCCGCTTGGTTGCACACGAGGTGCAGAAGTCGAGCCTCGTTGATGAATGTTCGGGGGTTTTGGAGCTTGCTCCTGCCTGGAGTCCTCCTCTTGCGCCGTAGTACGATCTCCGCGGATCCGAAGAACGCCTACTGGTATTGGCATCTTCAACACCAGATAACCATAATGAGCAGCTGCCATGAATTTGTACAGGGCAGGCCTACCCAAGATGGCGTTGAAGGGTAAGTTGATCTGAGCAACGTCGAAGACCAACTTCTCGGTGCGATACTTTTCCCGTGTCCCGAATGTAACGGGAAGAGTAATAGCTCCGAGTGGGGTAATGGCCCCCGGACCTATTCCGGAGAAAGGTCGAGAGGGGTGGAGATCCGAAGGTCGGAGCTGAAGCTTGGTAAAAGCTTCGAAGCTTATGAGGTTAAGCCCCGAACCTCCGTCTACCATGACATGGTTGAGCTGGATGTTATTGATGGTAGGAGATACCATCAAAGGTAACTTACCTGCTCCAACCATGCTCCGAGGGCAGTCCGAAGCATCAAAAGTGATGGTTGTATCCATCCACTTCCGATGAGGCTCCGGTCTGGCTGTAGGAGCTACAGCAGCCATATCCCGACGCATAGTCTTGATGACGCGGCGGGAGGTGATGTCCCATGATCCACCAAAAATGGTGTTCATGGTCTTCCGACGCTCGTTGTCAGAGACGTCAGAATCATCGTCGACAGAGGTGTAGACGGCCTTCAGGACCTTTTTGGGATCCTGAAAACCTAACTCCTCTTCAACCGGAGCTTCGTCGACTTTTTGCTTTCCTTCCCTCTGTCGGAAAGGAGATTCTTCCCGGCGCTTGTTGTAGCGCTCGGCAAGGTTTTGGACCTCCCGGCAGTCTTCCAAATTGTGGTTGCCCGTTTTGTGAATTGGGCACCACACCTTGGGCTTGCCACCGTCTTCAGAAGACGGTCGAGGTCGCTTCTCGGGGCGTGGCCCCCGGCCACCCGGAGCTGCAGCAGCTGCAACATTGGATGTACCGGCCGACGGCTTCTTCTTGCTGTTGGTCTTTTTCTTCTTCTTGCCGTTCCCGGAGGTTGCGGCTTCTTCTTTGGAGGATTTCTTGTGACCCTCCGGAGTTGTCAGTCAAGCTGAAGAGTTCCGTGACACTGGTAATCTCCTTGATTGCCAGTTTCTCTAGCATCTTCTTGTCCCGCACTCCCTGTCTAAATGCCACGATGACAGAGGCGCTACAAGATAGAAGGGATAGTATTTCGTACCTGAGAGAACCTCTGGATGAATGATCGCAGGGATTCTCCCCCTTTTTGCACGACTGCAAAAAGGTCCAGTTCAGTGCCTGGTCGGGTGTATGAACTCCCGAAGTTGGCGGTGAACTGCCGGCACAGCTCCTCCCAACTGTTGATGGAGTTGGGTGGAAGGCTCATAAACCAGGACCTGGCGGTCCCAGTTAAAGCCACTGGGAAATAATTGGCCATTACGGCCTCATTTCCTCCGGCTGCTAAAATAGCAGTGGAGTAAATCTGAAGAAATTCGACAGGATTAACAGTCCCATCGAACTTCTCCGGCAGGTGAGGCCGGAACTTCTGTGGCCACCTGACCATACGCAGATGCATGGTCAGGGCTGAACAGCCGCCTCCTACTCCTTCAGGAGCAGGAACGTCTTGAGCTTCTCGTCTTTCACGAGCACGCTCAATATGGAATCGGTCGTCCTGTTGGCGGTATCGGCGATCAAGCTCCGCCCAGAGGTCATGAGTTGAAAGCCTGGATAACGTGTGAGTGTGTCGTGCCCCGGAGGGCAATGACGTCACTTACTGTGATGCAGCACGTCTCCTGTTGTTGGAAACGTGCGGACCAAGTCTACCAGACAAGGTCCGCCGCTGCGATGGGGCCCGTCCTGAAGGAGGAGGATCCTGGTTGCTGATGCGTTCGGCTGCTGCTGCAACCAAATATTCCACATCGGCCCTCCACTGCTCCAGTGCATCCCGGGATGCATCCGGAGGTGGTGGGCGTTGAAGAAGAGCACGCTCTGCATGGAGCGCGTGTTTCGGGTTGTCATGATTTGCCGACGCAATGATTAACGCCGGTGCACCATCGCATTGCCCAACTTGATTTGCTGGTGGATGCGGTGGTGGTGGGAGTGTGACTCCTGCTGGCGCTGAGGCTCCTGCTGGTGGCTGCATATTGGAGGGATTGCCTCCAACAGCTTGAGCAGCAGGTTGACCGTTGGATGATCCAGCAGCTGAGTTCACCATTCTCGAAATCTCAGGCGCCCCCCTACCTGGCGCGCCAACTATCGGTGGTTTGGATCCGGCAGATCTCCCAACACTACTAAAGTGTTAGAGGAGTTTGAGGTTCGGTGTGGGCGCGCGGAGATTCAAGAAGGTGAATTGTAAATGACGCAGGAGACACAGGAATTTACGTGATTCGGGTCGCCTGAGCGTAATACCCTACTCCACGGGGTGTGTTGGTGTTGTATTGGATGTATGTCTAGAGCGGGGAGAGTCTATAGAGCGCGTGTGTAGACGTGTCCTATGTATCGTCGGTCTGTCCTTTTATAGTACAAGGGCACGCCGTTACAGGTTAGCCTGGCCCGACATGTGGCCCCGGCGGTTACTGATATTGATATACATTCAACACGTTCAATTACCCTTAATGACCGAGTTATGGGCTTTGACAGCACCGTTACTGGTAATTAAGGTCGTCCGATCGTGTGTCATTAATATAGTATTAATGACACTTGATCGGGTCTTGAAGTCCTTGATTCCCCTTTGAAGATCTGGAGCCGTTGTGGAGTCTTCCGGAGGTTAGAGGCTGGAGATCCGACGGTTGGACGTGTGGCAGCACCGAAGCACACTGTGGAGAACATATGGCTCCGGTGTTAGCCGACACGTGTCAGCACCGGAGCTTCCCTCGGTCTGGGGTTAGGTCCGGGGGTGCCACTTCGGTACATAGCCCGAAGCTTCCCCCCTTGCGGGCGGTAGCTCCGGTTTGATAGTACACGTGGCGACCCTGGGACTAATCATGTTGGAGAAGCGGGTCCGAACATGTCTGACATGTGGGCCTCCGAAGGTCTTCAAACCAAGTGGGTGACTTTCCCTTGAGATCTTTGCAATCCCAAGGGGTATATGGTACCCAGGGTACCGACAAACACAATTCTAAATACAATCAAGAGGGTCGTCTTGTTTCCTTCAGGTCCAATCGTTTCTGGACTCGCCTTACTTCGGCCTGCCGGGGTGTAGGTAGAGTGACGTACTTAGGGTCCATGACCAGGCTAAGTCGATAGCACGCTCTGGGGTACAGGGGAAACAAGTACACTCTTAGGGTACGGAACCAAGCTAAGTGTGTTTCGTTTCTCGTTTGACCCAAGGTAGCTAGCTACACTTTTAGTTTTGAGACTGTGACAAGTGTTGCATGGACGCTGCGGACCTAACGGGGTAGGTTCAGCTGCCCTCCCGGAGGAGCTACCCGACTCTGTACAATGACTCTATAACATACATCACATGTAATTACAGACTCACCTCCGTGATATTAATCGTAGAACTTACGGAGGTGCTCAATGTTCCAAGGATTTGGGAGAGGTGTCCCATCCTCAGTTGCCAAGCGAACGCATCCGGGACGGGATACTTTGATCACTCGGAAGGGTCCCTCCCAGCTGGGGGAGAGTTTGTTTAACCCTTCTCTGGATTGTATTCTCCGTAGCACGAGATTGCCTTCCTCGAGCTGTCAGTTGTGAACATGCCGTTGGTGATAGCGCCGAAGAGCTTGGCGGTATCGGGCATTCCAAACAGCTGCTTGGCACCTTCCCTCTTCAAGGAGGTCAAGGTCTTCACGCCGGAGCTAGTCATGCGTGGCTTCATCGAAGGTACGGACCCGGAGCGACCCCAAGGTGTTTTCTGGAGGAAGGACTGCTTCAGCTCCGTACACCAGGAAGAAGGGTGTCTCTCCAGTTGACCAGTTTGGAGTTGTCCTGTTGGCCCATAGAGTGGGCGGAAGCTCTTCGATCCAGTTGGCTCCATGTTTTTTCAGGCGCTCATATGTGCGCGTCTTGAGTCCTTTCAGGATTTCTGCATTTGTTCTCTCAGCTTGGCCATTGCTTGTCGGGTGAGCTACGGAGGCGTAGTTGACTTGGATGCCGAGGTCTTCGCAGTATCCTTGGAAAGCAGAGCTTGTGAATTGGGTCCCATTATCTGTTATGATTTTGTTCAGGACTCCAAATCTGCATACGATGGACTGCAAGAAGTTGATAGCTGATTGCTTGTTTATTGTCACAACTGGAGTTGCTTCCGGCCATTTGGTGAACTTGTCAATGGCAACATACAGGAACTTGTAACCTCCGACGGCTCTTAGGAAAGGTCCCAAGATGTCCATCTCCCACACAGCGAAAGGCTATGTAGGAGGTATCATTTGTAGAGGCTGAGCTGGTGTGTGAATTTGCTTTGCATGGAACTGACATGCTTCACATTTCTTCACCAGCTCAGTTGCATCCTGGAGCGCTGTAGGCCAGTAGAAGCCATGCCGGAAGGCTTTACCGACCAGCGTGCGGAAAGACGCATGGTTCCCACACTCGCCTCCATGGATTTCTGTGAGGAGCTCGCAGCCTTCTTCCCTTGTGATACACCGCATTAGGACGCCGTTGGCACCGCGCCGGTAGAGATCACCTTCTACTAGTGTATATCTTTTAGCCAATCTGACTATCCGATCAGCGGATACATCATCATGGGGAAGGATATTGTCTTTCAAGTAGCTCCGGATCTCCGAGATCCATGCATCGGAGCTTGCTTGAGCATTTGAGTCTTGCGTGCTGGGTTGCTCGGAGCTTCCGGCAGCACCTACGACCCTTGATGGTTGCCATGGTAACAGGGCCATCGGGACCACTAGCTTCGGGATGCTGGTCTCGCCCCCTTCGCTCAGTTCGGCAGGCTGAGCTGTGGGTTTGACAACCTCCGGACAAAGGTTCCGTCAAGAGCCAGAGCTCCGGTTGACGCTTTCGTCGAGAGTTCGTCAGCTTCAGCGTTATGGACACGCTGGACATGGTGGAGGTCCAGGACTTCAAAGTCCTTCTGAAGCCTCTGGACTTCAAGGAGATAAGCAGCTAGTTGAAGATTGTTACAGGAGCATTCACCATTCACCTGTTTAATGATGAGATGCGAATCTCCCTTGACCAACAGTTGCTTGACACCATATGATAGTGCCACCTTTAGTCCGTAAATGAGTGCTTCATACTCCGCCATGTTGTTGGTCGCCTTGAAGTCAAGGTGGACCATGCATTTTACCTTCTCCCCGGTTGGAGCGAGGAGAAGGACTCCAGCTCCGGCCCCCTGCTTTTGCATGGAGCCGTCGAAGTAGAGGGTCCATTGGGGCTCGGTGAAGACCGGAGCCTTGAGTTCCGGCTTCTGCTCACTGGGCCCCCAGGGTTTGATGGAGAGGGGGTCCATTCCGCCACGAAGTCTGCCAATGCTTGACTCTTGATCGCTTGTCTCGGGACGAATTCAAGATCGAATTCGGCCAATTCCGCTGCCCATTTTGCAATGTTCCCATTAGAGTTGGGATTATGCAAGATCGCACGCAGTGGATAAGAGGTCACCACTGAGATCTTGTGAGCTTGAAAGTAATGGCAAAGCTTCCTGGAGGCGATGAGAACTGCGTAGAGCAGCTTGTGCACCTCTAGATATCAAGTATTGGCATCATGTAGTACTTCGTTGATGAAGTACATTGGGCGCTGGACTGTCTGGACCCTCCCGGAGGGGCACGCAGCTTCCTCCTCATTGACCCGGACCCTCCCGGAGGTGTCCAGACCTGCTTCAGAAACCTCCGGGTCCTTGCTGGAGGAACCCGGAGCTTCTACTGGAGTGACCCGGACCCTCCCGAAGGGGTCCAGATCTTCTGAAATAACTCCCTGTAGATCCAAGTCTGGGGGTTGGGACCCAGACTCACCTTCAGGAACCTCCGGACCCTCCTGAAGGGGTCTGGATTCCTGAGCTTGTCATGGTTCTGGTCTCTCCGCAACCAGGACCATGCTGACAACCTCGTCAGTTGTCGAAATGTAAAGCAATAAGGGCTCACCAGGGTTCGGAGCTACCAAGGTTGGTAGAGTGGTGAGGAGCTGCTTTAGCTCCTAGAACGCCTTTTCTGCTTCTTCAGGCTATTGGAATGGCTTGGACTTCCTCAATAGCTTGAAGAAGGGTAGCGCCCGTTCCGCCAGTCTTGAGATGAACCGGCCGAGGGTGGCTAGACATCCAGTAAGTTTTTGGACGTCCTTGATGCGGGCTGGTGGCCGCATATCCTCAATGGCTTTAATCTTCGCCGAATTTGCCTCTATGCCCCGGTGGTTTACCAGGAAACCAAGAAGCTTTCCGGAGCTAACCCCGGAGATGCACTTGTCTGGGTTCAGCTTCGTGCGAGTGACTCGCAACTTGTCGAAGACAGCTTGCAAAGTGTCAAGGAGTGACTCCTTGTCTTTGATCTTGATGACGATGTCATCAACATACACTTCCACTACGTCTCTGATGAGCTCTTCAAAGGTTTTGTACATAGCTCGTACAAATGTTGAAGCTGCATTCTTGAGACCAAATGGCATGGCAGTATAGCAGTACAATCCATCTACTGTGATAAAAGAAGTAGACATTCTGATTTGATGGTACCCAGAATATGCGTCTAGGAAACACAGTAATTCACACCCGGAGGTGGAATCCACTATCTGATCTATTCTAGGTAGTGGGAATGGATCTTTTGGGCATGCCTTATTCAGTGTTGTGTAGTCAATACACATCCGAAGCTTCCCGCTGGCCTTGGGTACAACGACTGGGTTTGCCAGCCGTTTTGGGTGGAAGACTTCTCGGATGAACCCAGCTTCGAGCAACTTCTTCACTTCTTGTCGTATGAAGTTCTGTCGCTCTACTGATTGCTTCCGAGGCTTCTGGTGCACAGGCCGAGCATCAAGATAGATCTTCAGATTATGCTCGATCACTTCCCTAGAGATCCCAGGCATTTGCGATGGTTGTCAAGCAAACACGTCAACGTTAGCCCGGAGGAAAGTGATGAGCGTGAGTTCCTATTTGTCATTCAGACCTCCCGATATACGGGTGGTCTGAGCGGCATCGGAACCGATTTGGATGACTTTGACGGGGATGTCAGTGTCGCCGCTTGGTTGCACGCGAGGTGCGGAGGTTGAGCCTTGTTGACGAATGCTCGGGGGTTTTGGAGCTTGTTCCTGCGTGGACTCTTCCTCCTGCGTTGTAGCAAGCGCATGAAGTTCTTCCAGAGCAGTCACTCCAGCAGTGTGGTCTCCGCGGATTTGGAGAATACCAGCTGGTGTTGGCATCTTTAACACCAGGTAGCCATAATGAGCAGCAGCCATGAACTTGTACAAGGCGGGCCTGCCCAAAATGGCGTTGAAAGGTAAGTTGATCTGAGCGACGTCAAAGATCAACTTCTCAGTGCGATCCCGAGGCCCAAAGGTCACAGGGAGAGTAATGGCACCGAGTGGGGTTATGGCCCCCGGACCTACTCTAGAGAAAGGTCGGGCGGGGCGAAGGTCTGAAGGTCGGAGCTGAAGCTTGACGAAAGCTTCAAAGCTTATGAGGTTCAGCCCGAAACCTCCGTCCACCATTACATGGTGGAGTTGAATGTTATTGATGGTAGGTCATACCATCAAAGGTAGCTGACCAGCTCCGATCATGTTCCGCGGGTAGTCTGAAGCATCAAAAGTGATGGGGGTGTCCATCCACTTTTGATGAGGTTTCGCCCTGGCTGTAGGAGCTACTGAGGCCATGTCCCTCCGCATGGTCTTGAGGACACGGCGGGAGGTGATGTCCCACGAACCACCAAAGATGGTGTTCATGGTCTTTCGACGCTCATTATCGGAGACATCGGAGTCATCGTCGATGGAGGTATAAACAGCCTTCAGGACCTTTTTAGGGTCCTGAAAGCCTAACTCCTCTTCAACCAGAGCTTCATTGACTTTCTATTTCCCTTCCCTCTGACGGAAAGGAACTTCTTTTCGACGCTTGTTGTAGCGCTCGGCAAGGTTTTGGACCTCCCGGCAGTCTTCCAAGTTGTGGTTGTTCGACTTGTGAATAGGATACCACACTTTGGAGTTGCCACCATCTTCAGAGGACAGCCGAGGTCGTTTCTCGGGGCGTGGCCCCCGGCCACCTGGAGCTGGTGCAGCTGCAGCAGTAGATGTGCCGGCCGATGGCTTCTTCTTGCCGTTGGACTTTTTCTTCTTTTTGCCACTCCCGGAGGTAGTGGCTTCGCCTTTGGAGGATTTTTTACCATCCTCCGGAGGTGGTTTGGAGTGCATTTCACGGCCCTCCGCGGCTTTGGCACATTTGTCTGCCATGCTGAAGAGCTTTGTGACGCTAGTGATTTCCTTGATTGCCAACTTCTCCAGCATCTTCTTATCTCGTACGCCCTGTCTAAATGTCACGATAACAGAGGCACTGGAGATAGAAGGAATGGTGTTTCGTACCTCTGGATGAATGAGCGCAGGGATTCCCCCCCTTTCTGCACAACAGCAAAAAGGTCCAATTCGGTGTCTGGTCGGGTGTATGAACTCCCGAAATTGGCAGTGAACTATTAGCACAATTTCTCCCAACTATTGATGGAGTTGTGAGGAAGGCTCATGAACCAGGACCTGGCGGTCCCAGTCAAGGCCACTGGGAAGTAGATGGCCATTACGGCCTCGTTACCTCCAGCCGCAAGGATTGCAATGGAGTAAATCTAGAGAAACTCAGCAGATTAACAGTCCCGTCAAATTTCTCCGACAGGTGAGGCCGGAACTTTTGTGGCCATCTGACCATGCGTAGGTGCATGGCCAGGGCAGAACAGCCTCCTCCTACTCCCTCGGGAGCAGGACTGTCTCGAGCCTCTCGCCTTTCGCGGGCACACTCAATATGGACACGGTCGTCCTGTTGACGGTAACGGCGATCAAGCTCCGCCCGGAGGTCATGAGTTGAAAGTCTAGTTACCGTATGAGTGCGTCACGCCCCGGAAGGTAGCGACGTAACTTGCTGTGATGAAGCACGCCTCCTGTTTTGGGAAGCGTGCGAACCAAGTCTGCCCGACACAGTTCGGCGCTGCGATGGGGCCCGCCCCAACGGGGGAGGACCTTGGTTGCTGATGCGGTCGGCTGCTGCTGCAACCAGATATTCCACGTCAGCCCTCCACTGCTCCATTGCAACATGGGATGCACCTGGAGGTGGTGGACGTTAAAGGAGAGCACGCGCTGCATGGAGCGCATGTTCAGGGTTGTTTTTATTCACCGATGCGGTGACCGACGCCGATGCACCGTCACGCTGCTCAGCTTGACGTGCTGGTGCAGGCGGGTGGCGATGGAGGCATGACTCCTGCTGGAGCCGTGGCACCTGCTGGTTGCTGCATGTTGGAGGGATTGCCCCCAGCGGGTTGAACAGCTGGATTGTTGTTGGATGATCCAGCAGCTGAGTTCACCATTCTTGAAATCTCAGGCGTCCCCCTACCTGGCACGCCAACTGTCGGTGTTTAGATCCGGCAGATCTCCCGACACTACTGTTGGTAGATCACGGAGTTGTAGTTCGGTAATGGGCGCGCAAAGATTCAAGAAGATGAAAGACAAGTGGACACAGAGATTTACGTGGTTCGGGCTGCCTGAGCGTAATACCCTACTCCACGGAGTATGTTGGTGTTGTATTAAGCGTGTAAGTCTAGAAGAAGCTCCAGAAGAAGAAGCTCGTCTAGGTCAGGGAGTCCAGTAGTGATCTGGAGAGGTCCCTTGTGTATCGTCGACCAGTCCTTTTATAGTACAAGGACTGGTCGTTACACCGTTAGTCTGGCCCAACATGTGGCCCCGGCGATTACACATGCTTGATACACAATTAATGAGGTTAATTACCCTTAATAGCCCGGTAACAGGCCTTAACAGTGTCGTTACCGGTATTAAGGTCCATCCGATCGTGTGTCATTAATATGGCATTAATGACACTTAATCGGGTTTTGAAGTCTTTGATTGCTCCTTGAAGGTCCGGAGCTGTTGGGGATCCACCAACCTGATTGTTGAAGTTGAAGGTCCGGCGGTTCAGCCCCGTGGCAGCTCTGGAGCTTACCGTCGTGGACGAGTAGGTCCGGTGCTGCTGGACACGTGTCAGTACCGGAGCTTCCCTCTGTCTGGGGTTAGGTCTAGGGATGCCATACCGGTATCTAGTCCGGAGCTTTCCCATGTGTGGGTGATAGCTCCGCTCTTATGCTCTTATGATACACGTGACGGCCCTGGGACTAACCATGTCGGAGAAGCAGGTCCAGTTACACCTGACATGTGGGGCCTTCAAAGGTCTTCAAATCTGGTAGATGGAGTTTCCTTTTGATCTTTGCAATCCCAAGGGGTATCCGGTACGTAGGGTACCGACAACAACCACCACCACCACGACCTCTACCACGTGCGGCAACACGTGCACTCCGTCGCGGTGGCATAATTCTAAAGTACAAGAAAAGTATAATTAAATAACATATCATCATAATAAAAATAAACATGAGAAAAATGCAACGAAAAGAAGAATGGAAGGTATGCCCATGAACCCGTCTTATTGTGCATAAGTGTGTCAAATTTAATTTTAGATCTATGTAGTTATTTTTTTTACTCGCTAGTCATTAAAATCTAAAATTAAACTATAAAACCTAAGCTCTGAGTAACAACTGTAACGCCTCAGGTATGAACACTCCGGACGCTACTAAAATCATTTAAATTACCACTAAGTAAGAAAAATATTAAAAATTTCGGCAGAATCTCCTTTGAAAACTCTATCATCCGCGGGCAACAAAACACAATAATATGCAAACATTATATAGCAACACTATTAAACTCATATTCATTACCACAAGAGAATTAAAGACTCAAATAACCACACCGCAGTCTCAACGACACCAAAAGTATGTAATTAACTAAGAATTTCAATAAACTAAGCTTATTAAATTGTTTGCATGCTCAAGTGCAGATGCTACCCTCTTCCCAATGCATGCTTGATCAATGGGTACCTAAAATCAAATAAACACAAGAGTGAGTAAAAACACTCAGCAACCACAATTAGAGCTTGAAAACATTAGAATCAACCGAATGAAACATAGTAATACTTGAACTTGAAACAAAGAACAATGAAATAGTAGTTTCCGTCTGAAACGGACGACACTTGAATTCTCCTTAGCATTTACCGGTAAAGTCGAGCAAGTAGGGCCAGCACTTACTCACAGGAACTTGAATATAAGAATGACTCTGGACTTAACCGGTACTTGAACGACAATTAAATGAATAATTTGAATCTTGAACATGAATAAAATAGAGTGATGAAGCAATTGAATCTTGAAACCACAAATAACGAATTAAGGCACCAGAAATCTTAACCACAAGCAATTCACACATATTAGAATAAAGTCCGTCATGCACTTGCCTTAACCTCGACGAGAACCTGAAGTAGTCCACTCGTTACCAGAACCCTCCAAACCTATAGAACATCAGCTACACTAAGTACGTGTTTAGCATACTATAACGTTTTGTTCTTCATAACCTTCAAATTTCTTCTCTAAACTGATAGATGTAAATAAATACATTATGAATATCAACGAAATATTTCTAACAACTTTATTAATGAGGACTCCTATAGCAAAAGCAGTCCCAACAATGACAACATAGGATTAGGATAACAGTTTTGACAGTAAAGGAAACGGCGCGCAAATAGCAGGCAACAAGCATCCACATGCAAATAACAGTCAGTAAGCCAACACAACCGCAAGCAAAGTCATTACAAGCACGTTTACAGTGCTGGTACAGGCGATTGCCGAGTGAATGTTAATACTCCATCCGTTTCAAAATAATTGTCACCGGCTAGTTTATTTTTGAACTAACCGGTGACAATTATTTTGAAACGGAGGGAGTAGTTGTTCTCATGCAGACAATAGTGCGCTAAATTCTAACATCCAGCGCTGCAGAAACTTGCGGCTGGTAATTTGTGGCCACGCTAATCATTGGCTTCCAACTATCACGCACTGGCCGGGTAGCAGCAACTCAGCGACAAAAGAACAGATCTCACCTTACTTACTAAAGAAAATTGTTTGAATGAAAACTGCCCCTAAGACTTTTGGTTGTAGTCTTATAGTATAATTCTTCTGCAATTGGTCCAGATTTGGAGAAAAAAATGAATCTACTGATTGTTTTTTCTCTCCTCCTGCAGTTTCAAGTGGCAATGGCCCAACAAAGACTGTACGAACAGTTTTCGTTTTTTTTTCTCACTGACGGCAGCACCTCTGTGTCTCCTTCCTTTACATCAACGCAACACAGCAGCCAGGTAAAATTCCATGAAGCAGCAGCAAGCTAAAATCAGAGACACAACAAAACCTAGTGCTAATAACAGGAGCCGATGCACCAAGCGGTGGCAGCAGCAGCACTACAGCAAGGAAAAGCAAACGAGGAGAGAAGACTTACGGCAAGACATTGCAGGTCAGCGTAGGAAACACACAGGAGGATCCACGATAGAGGCCAGCCAGAGGAGAGACCAGACGGAGGCAAGTCGGATGAGGGAGGCACGGGAAAGCCAGCAAAGGCGGCGGCGCTGGATCAGATCGGTACGAGATGGTGGTTGGGGAAAAGATCGCCCCAGGTGCTTCAAGGTTTAACTTTTATACTCTGTAACCTAATAGAAATTTCATCTGACGGTACAAATTAAAATACACATCGTCTATTCATCCGAACTCCGAATCAAACAAATGAGTAGTGAAACGAAATCGTCTAGACGAGCTCTACGCGTCTACGGTCTCCGATCGTCCATCGAACCAAAGATTCAAAAAGTCAAAATTTGGTCAACCATTTTTTTCTAAGATAATGTTTTTTTCCTTAAATATTCGGAATATTACACCCCTATCTCGAATCCTATTTTGAACATATAGTAACACTCAAGCAATCAAATTAAAAATTATAACCATAATCTAAACAACAAGGCAATTCAACTAAACGTAACAAATTTCAAACATAACAATTATGCAATTGTAGCTTATCAATTAATAAACATAAACAATTTTATCATAAACATAGACGTAAGCATTGATCTAAACCTAGCTTAGCAAACTTAATCGTAAATAACAGAAAATTGAACCTAAGGATAAATAAACCTAAACATAATTAAATCTAAACCTAGCTAAGCATGATTAACATATACATAACCATTATCAATTTAATAGGACAATTCTTCACTAATCAACAATTTAATCTACGAATTATACAAGTCAATCAACTAATCACCAATTTAACCAACAAATTACAAAATTCAATCCTCTAATCAACTAATCACCAATCCTCTAATCAACTAATCAATTCAATCCTCTAATCAACTAATTCAATTCTACATGGGGCGGCCATGGAGGAGAGGAGGGGGAGAGGGGGGCGGCCATAGAGGGGGAGGGGCCGGCTATGGAGGAGGGAGGGGGGCAGCCATGGAGGAAGCCATGTAGAAGGAGGGGGGGGGGGGGCAGCCATGGAGGGGGGGGGGGGGGGGGGGGAGGGGGCCAGCCATGGAGGGGGAGGGGGCCGGCCATGGAAAGGGGAGGGAACGACCATGGAGGAGGGGGTGGCATCTATGGAGGAGGAGGGGGCTGACCATGGAGGAGGGGGTGGTGGCTATTGAGGTGGAAGGCCATGGAGGGGGGAGGCCATGGAGAGAGAGGGACGGCCATGGAGGTAACAAGGAGGGGAGGGAGAAACTTATAGAGGAGGAGGAGCGGCGGTGGCGTCGGCAACGGCGGCAGCGCGATGGCGTGGCGGTGGCGCGAGTATCGGGTGTGTGAGAGTGAGTCTATCGGGGACCAACGAAGCACGGTATAGCTCTTAATTTGCGATGGAGTCCTTAATTGCGACCGCCCCAGGTCTAAGCCGTCGCAAATAAAGTCCTATTTGCGACGGCCCGTTTTATTTGCGACGGCTTCGTCGGCAGTCGTCGCAAATAAAAATTTATTTGCGATGGCATCCCTCTTTGCGACAGCTCAAGGCCGGCCGTTGCAATTTATGTTATTTGCAATGGCAGGACGTCGTAAATAAATTTAGCCATCGCAAATGATTGTGTTTCCTGTAGTGAGTATCTTTCTGATGGTAGAAAAAGAAAGTATGAAAAAATTGCTAACTTTTAGTGTTGAAGTTTACCACGTGCACGTGTGTAATCTTGATCATGAAAGTAAAAAAAAAAGATTCTCACATAGGTCTATACTAGTTTGACCAGACTCATTGTGAAAACAAATAGCATATGCATGGGGTTTATCAAATTAAAATATCATATGGCTTTAGTAGGAAATTTAAATCAAGTGAGGAACTTCATTTTAAAACAATTTGGAAATTTCTTCAGAGATCAAGTTTCACTTTGATCAGGAAACTAGCAGCCCTATGTCCTATATCATATCTTACAACAACCTAGAATTGGATCATCCTTATGCTACCCACAATTTCTAAGTTCAAGGTGAAATATTTAAATCCAACAAAATCAATAGTTGGGGAATATTAAATTGTAATTTAAGTACTAAAGAAGAATAAAACAGAACAACTATTCATTATTTCAACTTACACTACAGGAATCACAGTAATAGACAACAACCTGAAACCGTCGTCTATAGGGACCATATTGTCGTCTATAACTTATAGACGATGGTTTCTGGCCGTCTACGATTATTTGTAGTCTATAAGCTTATAGACGACAATAATCGTCGTCTATAAAGTAATTGGCGACGGTCAAATTTAGTTGTCGTTAATAAGTTAACTCCATCCACATGGCAGCGGGAGAACCTTATAGACGATGGCCAACGAGAAACCTTCGCCTATAAGGACTCTTATAGACGACGGCCAACGAGAAATCGTCGTCTATAAGGACTCTTATAGACGACGGCCAATAAGAAACCAGCGTCTATAAGACATTTATAGATGACGGTTTCTGGACGGTCGTCGTCTATAAGGACACTTATAGATGACGGTCATAATAAAATTGTCGTCTATAAGATTTGCATTTTAAAGAAAAACAGAAAACACTTCCCTGGCTTCGTGGCCAGCCCTGGTTCGATGGTCACCTCACACAGGCATATAAAAACAGAGATCACCCAGGTATATAAAAACATAGATTACATAGGCATATATATATCACAATAAGCATTACAAAACACTATACACATGCGACACACTTGCTTTGGGAAGATATACAAAACATGAAGATTTGAAAAAAGGTGTGCAGGGGACATAAAGGGGCAAAACAACTTTGACAAAATTGTGAAGCAAAATCTAACCTGGGAGTCTGTGCACAAGTCTCCGTGCACAAGCAGTTGCATTCAGTTCCCCACACCAAGCAACCGCACTGCAATGAAAAACCCAACCAAGGCACCAAGGTTAAGCAGCTCCCAGGGCATAGCAGAATGGCAGCACGCTCAAGGCTCACTCAGCCAACTAGCCAAGGTATATTAACCACTACAACAAGACCACAAGGTGCAGAGTGAAGTAACAAATGCACTCCTGAGACCTGAATTCTAAGGGTAACCAAATATGTCGTTCCAACAAAAACACCAGCAACACCAGCTAAGGGGCAAAAAATGGCTGACCTGACTATCACATGCTACTCCGTCTGCTGCCATCGGAGTTCGGAAAGTCATCCTCCTACAGTCGTCCAAGCGTCGTAATCTGGGGCGACAGAGTTTGAGTCTCCATCCCCGATCCCTATGATGTACAAGTGTGGTTAGATAAGTTATAAGTATAAAAATGCATATTTTACTAAATTTAGACAAATTTAACTAGTTTCAGTTATTTTAAATAACTGTGTACCTGTGCTCCTGTCATCGGCATCAGTGGCAGTTCCATCAATGGCGGCGCCTACTGCGGAATGATAGCATGCTGCCCTACGACCATAGCCTGCAAATACAAAGCAAATCATTATACATGTCATTTATATATTAAAAATGTTAAGTACAACATTCAGAACTTACCTACATGACAGCTTGCCACTATAGCATGTATAAGTTTTGATACTCAACCCAAGCCTTGATCACTGCTACCTGCATCTCGTCCCTAGTCCTGAGCGCTGCTGCTTGCATCTCCTCCCTAGCCCTAAGCGCTTCTTGCGTCCTCTAGAGCTCCTCCCGAACACTCTTGAGCTCCAGATCTCGGCCCGTAAGGCTGTTGTTGGACCTGCCCTGCTACGATGAAGAGGCTCTCGAGGAAGCCCGCGCCAGCCTCAAGTCGACCAATCCATCAAAGATGGCTAACTTGCGCAATGAAGTAAAATTATTAAATTTTTTTATCTCAAAGATCATGACAGTAAACTAAAAATAACAAAACTCACCGTACATGAGGTTTCCCACCACCGCTTGCATATGCGGTTTCGAGGATGATTGGTGCGCTCTGCCAATCGTACTCTATGCCTTGAAGCCTCCGCGCCTCCTACCCATACTTTGCCTGGAAATATAGAAAAATAACATCATCAAAACTATTAAAGATAATTCAATTAAGTTAACAAAACAACTCACCAACGTCTAAGTCACCATCTGAGAAGATATCTGGACAAGCTGCGATGGGTCACTTCCCAAGTGACCGCTCTTCCACACCTTGATAGGTGCTGACTCCTGACCGCTCTCGTGCTCCTATCGATACATGTTAGCACAATGAAAGATTATAAAATTACTTAAATATAACTTGAGTCGCACTTACCATCCGTTTTGCGAGACCTATGGAGACATCCCCACCCAAACGGTGTTTCTGTCCGTCCCTCTACTCTCTTGATGAGTTTTAGACACGCCCTGGAAGCCCTGGATCGCCCAACGAGCACATAGGACACGGTACGCGTCTGGACGGCTGTGAAGCCATGCTACACAGATCTGCACGCGTTTATTATTGAATGAAAACATTGATCACAATCAAATAATAAAGCAAAGTAAAATAAACATTTTACCTCCATGTACTGTGCCTCCATCAAGTACTTGGCAGCCACTTCTCTGTACTTCCCTGGCTGACACTCTTCCAGATGCAACTTAAAGTACGCCTTCGTAGCTTGAATGCAAGCCATCGATAGTGAATGTGTCACGAGGTTCCTGGCGCAGTTATGGAGGATGAGATGAGTGTGATTCGTCTTCTCGGCCTCGTTCTCCAAATGGTAACGTGTCTAGAAGAACAAATATACAAGTAAATGTATGTAACTTATAATTGATTTGTATTACACAAATATTGTTCATACTTACTATGAAGTCGTGCAACACAACCTCCTGGTGGTTGCTATGAGCAAGGTCCTGGGCCGTAGCGTAGTTGTCCCAAAACGTGGCAGCGTGTCCATTCACTACACCAGGGTAGTGCAAACAGACTAGACGACCCGAGACACGGTTCACCTGCTGGTGGTGTCCCTGACCTGTGAACGAACAATCCTTCCAAGACCTGATACATTATTCTCAATTAGTATATATAAGCCTAAAAATATCTAAATTGAATTTTAAAGATTTACTTACCTATCGCCAATTGGACAAAAAACATTCCTATCGTCTGGGTTTGCAGGAGCCGCATGAGGTGCCACGTAGTGGCTCCTCCTAGTCCGTCGCTATGGAGCTGGCTCGACATCAGGTGACCAAGAAGTGGGGTCACCCGACTGCACTAGCTCCGAAGCAGGCACCGAAGAAGGAGGCACCCTAGCCTTTGAGTCCTCGGACGTAGAGTCATCCTGACTATTTTAAAAATTCATATTATAGAATAAAGAGTTACTTATATAGTTTATGTAATTAAATATTCTTTACCTGTCTTGAGCGTTGTACAGGTACGCTTGACGACTCTGGTAGATGGTTCACCAACTAAGCCCTTCTACCCCCGCTAAGCTTACTACCCTGGAAGACCTCATCTCCTCTCGTGGCTCTCAGTGATAGAAAGCTCCGCGCCTCTGCCCTCTGTCGTTTGCTTCTACTCGACAACATCCTATTTAAATGAAAATTTGCTAATGAATTTAATGAAAAGTATAGAAGAGGAAATAAGAGATGAAGGAAACATTACTTGTACTCAATTTCAAAATTCATCAGCATCACGATCATGTACTCTACTCCATAAACCGGACTATCGATCTTCTGTCGTGGTAGTTGCCCGTTTTTTTTTTGCATCTTAGGAGTCTCTACATCTTCTGCATCTCCAACATAGTCATTGAGTCCTAAATCAGGCTCGACGATAGAAGAGTTCGACAACTCTTCTTCTTGGTAAACAACATTAACCTCATCATCAAGGTATCTAGCATTGTCATGTGTATAACCGCTCAAGAGGATTCACCTTGTGTACAACCCACCAGGATTTAATCTTTTTGCATAGATAATGTAGATAATACACTTGCTTGACTTGGTTTGCAAGGATGAAGGTCGCAGCCTTGTAGCCAGTCCTTGTGGATGACTTCTACCATGTCAAATTTGTTTTGTCGAGTTCCATTGTTATGATCAAACCAATCGCAGTCAAAGAACATTACTTTAAGGACCTTATTTACCGAAAAACTGAAGATTTTTTTAATGATCCCATAATAAATACTTTCACGTCATTCGGAATCAACTGCTGTCGGAGTGTTGTTCCAGCAATTCTCCCAATACTATTGTTGGTAGCCCACGGAGTTTGTAGTTCGGTATTGGACGCGCAGAGATTCAAAACACGATGGCATGTAGACACAAGGGTTTACGTGGTTCTGTAAGTGCATCTAGGATATCCCTTGTGGGTTTTGGCTAATTGAAGACAAACATATGAGATCCTAATGAAACTGCTGAGATGATTGCAGGACAAACAAGTGAAACAGCTCGGTACGCACAAAAAGGTGAAAAATGAAGTGGTGTTCAAAGAGAGATACTTTGATGAAGCTTGGAAGACCAAATTAGATTTTGAATGTATAGGGAGTGTATGAAAGCACACTCCAAGAGCTCACAACTTTGCGCGAGGGTAAGGGATTAAAATTAACCTAACTTTCACAAAGCACCGTACTAGTCCGATCATGGACCGGACTAGTCCGTTTATCTTTCTGGAATCTCACTTATTGGAGGACCGGACTAGTCCGTGCGTCCACCGGACTAGTCCGTTGATCTTTCTGGAGTCTCTCATATTGAGGGACCGGACTAGTCTGTTTACCACCGGACTAGTCCGTTGACCTTTCTGGAGTCTCCCATATGTGGAGATCGGACTAGTCCGCGGACTAGTACATTGAACTTTCTGGAGTTCCCTTTCACACAGCACCGGACTAGTCCGAGCTTGGATCGGACTAGTCCGGCAGACTTTCTGGACTTCAAAATACACTGAGACGGACAAGTCCGGACTTGCATCGGACTAGTCCGGTGTTAGGGGTTTTCAACAGTTACCTTTTGAAAACCCTATAAATAGAGAGTCCACGGCTTTCCTATTGGAAATACACGTCGAATACTGATCAAAGAACAAACCCTAGCGCCGCCACTTCATCCCAAGAGCCCAAAACACATCTCCACACACATCTAAAGTGCAAAAAGAGTGAAATCAATTGAACACTTATTCGGGATTGGGAGATCGTCGTTCTTTCATTGCGAGTTCTTGGGGTTTGATCTTTCTACACTCATACTTTGCATTGTAATACTTTTGAGTGTATTTGATGACTTCTTTCGTTGTAATTCTCGTGGGAGCCCTCAACATGTGAGGTTGCCCCACAAACTTGGTGATTACCCGTGATAGTGGAATCAAGTCGGCCTTCGTGGTGACTTGAAGAGGGAAAGGGTTGAAGACCCGGCTCTGTGTGAGCTTCCTCAACGAGGACGTAGATCTCGTGGTGAGATCGAACCTCGGGAAAAATTCGTGTGTCTTATGTCTTATTTCCTTTAAATTTTCTTCATTAGATCACTTGATTGCTAAACATCAACCTAAGGCAATTATAAGTTTTACCTGCATTCTTATATTAATCTCAAATAAAAATATCAGTTGTTCTCATTTCCGCTACTAAAGACATTTAGTTTCCCAAATAACACCTGATCAACACACATATTTTTAGCACACCGGACAAGTCCGCCCACACGACCGGACTAGTCCGGCCAACCAAGTTTTGACGATTCTATTAAGTGTGCAGGAAATTCAAAAGCCTATTCACCCCCCCTCTAGGCCACATTCATTTGGTATCAAATCAAGGTTCTCCACCAATGAGACTCACATCTCGGAGAGATCAATGGCCTCTGAGAAGAACAACGATATCTCGAAGATGAACATTAATGAGGAGGAACAAGAAACTAAAACTTTTGATGTGCTGAAAGAGAGCCCACACGATGATGAAGAAGTGCGACAATTAAAGGCACTTCTGAGAAAGAAACTGCAAGGACAAAAGGGAAAAGAAGAAGAGAAGACGACGGGGAGTGGTCATCACGACTACTCCCGACACCCGTACAACTACAACCGTCTCAATTCAAACAATCATTATCTTTCCATTCCTATGGGAAAACCTCCACAGTTTGACGGAAGCGACTATACAATGTGAAAGTACAACATGAAGATGCATCTAATATCCTTAAATCCTAGTTTGTGGCACATTGTTTGCACTGGCATAGATATCCCGTACACGGATGGAGAACTCACCCCAGAACAAGAACAAGAGATTCACAGAAATGCACAAGTCGTCGCCGTGATCACATCATCACTAAGCAGAGAGGAATTCACCAAGATTGATGGCTTAGAAAGTGCAAAGGAAATCTGGGATACACTCAAGACAGCTCACGAAGGAAATAGATCGGTTCGTGAAGCTAAAATCGAAATGCTTGAAGGAGAGTTGGGGAGATTTGCTATTGAAGAAGGCGAATCACCTCAAGACATGTACAAACGGATGAAGGCACTCATCAACAAAATACGTGCCTATGGAAGTAAGAAATGGACAGATCACGAGGTAGTCAAGAGGATGATTAGAGCCTTCATGCCAAGAAATGTCACACTTTGCTCAATGATTAGAGAAAGCCCCGGGTTTCACAAAATGACTCCCGATGAGTTGTTGGGGAAGATCATAAATCATGAAATGATGGAGAAAGAGGCACAATACGTCAAAGACTTGGCCGAACTCACTTCCTCCAAGAAGAAAGAGGTTGCTCTCAAAGCAACATGCCGACCCAAACTCAAAGAAGCTCGTAAAGATCAAGACGATGGGCATACTAGTGACGAGAGCACCGATCTTGATGATGAAGAAATGGTACTCTTTATCAAGAAGTTCAAGCGAATGATGAAAAGAAGACACAACAACAACTCAAATGAAGGCAAAAGCAAGGATAAAGGAAAATCCAAGGCTCGACGCACTTGCTACAACTGCGGAGAGTATGGTCACTTCATGGTGGACTGCCCTTATGAAGAAAACAAAAAGAAGAAGGAAACAAGATCTCAAGAAAAGAAAAATTTCAGAAAAATAAGACAAACCCATCATGCTCACATTGGCAAGGAGTGGGACTCAAACGACGAGTCCTCCTCCGATGAAGAAGAAGAGATGGCCACTATCGCAATCAAGAAACCTACTATGAAGGCCACACTCTTTCCAAACATGTGAGGATGGGACATGAACAACCACACTTGCCTTATGGCTAAGGAAGGCAAGAAAAAGGTGCGGCTCACTCCTCCTACGCTAAATTCCTCTATTGATGACTTTGACAGCTCTAGTGATAATGAAGAAATGTTTAGAGGACTAAGTAAAATTGCTCTAAAGAAAATGGAAATGTTGTCAAACGAAATTTTTTAAAAGGAAGAACTTCTTGACCGACAAGAAGATATGCTCATCCGTGAAAGGAAGAGATATCAAGAAGTTGAAAAGCTTCTCGAGCTTGAAAGAGAGAAGAACGAGTCCCTTGAAGTTGAGCTAGCCTTGAGTAAGGAAACTTACTCAAAGCTAGAAGACTTGCATATTGCAATCAAGGAAGAACTTGCTAACTTGTCAAAAGCTAACAAGATCCTTGAGGTGCAAGTTGAGTCGCTCAAGCAAAGTGACTCCTCGTCCTCCAAGAGCTCCTCCTCCAAAGATATAAGTTCGACAACAATCGGAACTTGGACTTGCTCTATTAAGAAGAATATTATTTCTAATACTTCAACTTCTCATAATATGCATGCCCCTCCAAGCGGCATCTTTGATAAGGAGAAGATCAAATATGCACGCAGTGCATATATGGTCACTAGACCTCCTAATGTCAAAGATGGCCTTGGTTTTGATAAGAACAAACACATGTCTACTTCTAATCATGCTAAAAATAGAATTGTCTTTGTTAAGGAAAAATCCCATGAATCTGAACCACAAATATTGTTTCGTACATTTGACACTTCTTATGTTCTTATGAAAGCCAAATATGGAAAAGTCATTGCCAAATATACAGGGCCACACCACAAGAACTTGAAAACTTGTGTGTGGGTGCCCAAGACTCTTGTGACTAACCTGAGAGGACCCAAGCAAGCTTGGGTACCTAAAACCAAGGAATACTTCTTTTTGCAGGATTACTCCTCCGGTGGAACAAAATGGGTACTTGATAGCGGATGCACAAATCACATGACCGGAGAGAGAGGTATGTTTGTAGAGTACGGGTACAACAAGGATCCAGGTGAAGGCATATACTTCGGAGACAACAGCCAAGGAAAGGTCCTTGGTAGCGGTAACATTGAAATATCCTCTCAACATACCTTATCAAATGTTTTACATGTGGATTCTCTAGATTATAACCTTTTGTCAATATCCCAACTATGTGACAAAGGTTACAACTGTTTATTCACTAATGAGGGTGTGACTGTTTTTAGAAGAAGCGATGGCTCGATTGCATTCAAGGGAATGTTGAAGGGCAAGCTTTATCTAGTTGACTTCAACAAAGATAAAGCCGAACTCAACACTTGCTTAGTTGCTAAGACCAACATGGGATGGCTGTGGCATAGACGGCTAGCCCATGTTGGGATGAGAAATCTGCAGAAACTTCTAAAAGGTGGTCACATCCGTGGTCTTAAGGATGTGGTTTTTGAAAAAGACAGGCCGTGCAACGCTTGTCAAGCAGGAAAACAAGTCGGAGCACCACACCCCGCCAAGAATGTGATGACTGCCGCAAGACCGCTGGAACTCCTCCACATGGATCTCTTTGGTCCAGTTTTGTACATAAGCATCGGTGGTAACAAATACAGTTTAGTAATTGTTGATGATTTTCAAGATTTACCTGGGTATTTTTCTTGTATGATAAATCAGAAACTTAGGGGATCCTCAAGAAGTTCCTAAAAAGAGCTCGGAACGAATTCTCATCAACCATAAAGAACATCATAAGTGACAACAAGACAAAATTCAAGAACCTCCAAGTTGAAGAGTTTCTCGATGAAGAAGGGATAAAGCATGAATTCTCAGCACCCTACTCCCCTCAACAAAATGGAGTGGCCGAAAGGAAGAACAGAACATTGATCGAAACAGCGAGAACTATGTTGGATGAATACAAGACATCAGATCGATTTTGGGCAGAAGCGGTGAACACCGCTTGCCATGCCACGAATCGACTGTATCTCCATCGACTACTGAAGAAAACTCCATATGAGCTCCTTACCGGTAAAAATCCTAATGTTTCTTATTTTAAAGTTTTTGGTTGCAAATGTTTTATTCTGAACAAGAAACAGAGGGCCTCGAAGTTCGCTTCGAAGTCCGATGAAGTATTCTTGCTCGGTTATGAATCGAATGCCTACGCCTATCGTGTCTTCAACAAGGTGTCCGACCTTGTTGAAGTAGCACGTGACGTAGTGTTCGATGAATCTAACGGCTCACAAGTGGAGCAAGTTGATAAGTGTGTGCTAGATAAAGAGGAAGCTCCATATGAAGCATTGAAGAAAATGGGACTTGGTGATATCTTACCACAAGAGCAAACATTCGACTCAAATGCACAAGATGAACCTCAACACAGAGGCAATAATCAAGGGGGAGCTCTTGCACAAGATCAAGACGAGGAAGATCAAGAAGATCAGGACAATCATGGAAACAATGATCTAGGGGGAGACAATGCACATGAAGATAATGAAGAACAAGCAACCACACAAGCTCCACACCCAAGAGTACACCAGAGCGTGCAAAGAGACCACCCTGTCAACAATATAATTGGAGATATTGCTAAGGGAGTAACTACTAGATCTCGAGTTGCAAATTTCTGTGAATTCTATTCTTTTGTGTCTTTTTTGGAACCATACAGGGTAGAAGAAGCCTTAAGGGATCCAGACTGGGTGATTGCAATGCAAGAGGAGCTGAACAACTTCAAGAGAAATGAAGTATGGGAGCTGGTGGAGAGACCAAAGGCGAATATAGTTGGAACCAAATGGGTCTTTTGGAACAAGCAAGATGAACATGGAGTAGTAACAAGAAATAAGGCAAGATTGGTGGCCAAAGGTTATTCTCAGGTTGAAGGTTTGGACTTTGATGAAACTTTCGCTCCTGTAGCTAGGCTTGAGTCCATTCGTATTTTATTAGCATATGCTACTCACCATAATTTTAAGCTGTATCAAATGGACGTCAAAAGCACTTTCTTAAACGGCCCAATCAAGGAGGAATTTATGTGGAGCAGTCACCAGGATTCGAAGACCAGAAGTATCCCAACCATGTCTACAAACTGCGTAAGGTTCTCTATGGCCTCAAACAAGCTCCTCGAGCTTGGTATGAGTGTCTTAGAGATTTTCTAATTCAGAATGGATTCAAAATTGGTAAAGCTGAATATACACTTTTCACTAAACATTGTGATGATCATTTATTTGTATGTCAAATTTACGTTGATGACATTATCTTTGAATCAACTAACAAATCCTTCTGTGAAGAATTTAGCAAAATTATGACAGATAGGTTCGAGATGTCAATGATGGGCGAATTAAAGTTCTTCTTGGGATTCCAAGTGAAGCAACTAAGAGAAGGTACATTTATAAGCCAAACCAAATATACACAAGACATTCTCAAGAAATTCAATATGGACAAAGCCAAGCCCATCAAGACACCCATGGCCACTAATGGACACCTCGACCTTAATGAAGACGGTCCAAATGTAGACCAAAAGGTATATCGGTCCATGATTGGCTCCTTACTTTATTTATGTGCATCTAGGCCAGATATTATGCTTAGTGTTTGTTTGTGTGCATGGTTTCAAGCCGCACCTAAAGAGTGTCACTTAGTTGCAGTAAAAAGAATCCTAAGGTACCTTGTGCACACACCCAACTTGGGCCTTTGGTATCCCAAAGGATCCAAATTTAACTTGATAGGGTATTCCGATGCCGACTATGCAGGATGCAAAGTCGATAGAAAGAGCACGTCAGGGACTTGTCAGTTTCTTGGTAGGTCCCTGGTCTCTTGGTCATCTAAAAAGCAAAACTCCATTGCCCTTTCCACAGCAGAAGCAGAATATATTGCAGCCGGTAGCTGTTGCGCACAATTACTTTGGATGCGACAAACCCTTAGGGACTACGACTACAATCTTAACCATATCCCGCTTCTATGTGACAATGAAAGTGCTATAAAAATTGCACACAACCCGGTAGAGCACTCAAGAACCAAGCACATAGACATCCGTCATCATTTTCTTAGAGATCATTCATTAAAGGTGACATTGCCATTTCACATGTTAGAACTGAAAAACAACTTGCGGATATTTTTACCAAACCGTTGGATGAGAAAAGGTTTTGTGAACTTAGGAATGAACTTAATATTTTTGACTTTCGAAATGTGGCTTGAAACGTTGCACACCTGGTTGAAACTTCAAATGTTACATTTTATTGCTAAAACTGCCCCTCACCTCTTTTTCTCCTAAGAAAACTAATTTTAATGAAGAAATCTTGGAATTTATGACCAATTTTTTATTGTTGATTACTTTCTGGTCATAATTACCAAGATTATTTGTAAAACTTGTCCTTGGATCACTATTAGTTATCTCTAAATACTCCGTTTTTCCAGGGACACCGGACTAGTCAGGTTTGCCACCGGACTAGTCCAGACAGTCTCTCTTTCCTAGGTTTTCCAGGGGCACCGGACTAGTCCGTCCTCTGACCGGACTAGTCCGGTCGGCCGCGTATATAAGCAGCTGGCCGGCCCAAAACCATTTCAAACCTCCCTCCACTTTGAGTTGAACCCTCACCTCTCAAACCCTAGCCCCCAAAAGTGACTTTCGAGTTGAGCCCTCAAAATCCAAGTTTTCTCCGTGGGAAATCCTCCCCTCGACGAGTTGATACTCCACTCCAAACTCATCCGGACAGATTCGTGCTCCTTCAACGCGAATCTTCAAATCTCGGTAAATTTCTCCCTAAAGTCAAACTCTCAACTTTTCTAGTTCTAGCTTATTTCTCTTGATTCCAAGGAAGTACATTGGCTTCAGAGATGTATTCCTTTCACCTTCATGCTCCTTTGCATCCTTAGATAGAAGTTGTGATTCATAGTTTTTTTAGGGTTTTTGTGCCAGGCCGGACTAGTCCGGCTCCCAGATACGGACTAGTCCGATACACCAGACAAGTCTGCACTCTGAAACCGGACAAGTCCGATCTCTGACATTTGAATCCTCACATCTCCTTCATTCTTAGTTCATTCTCATCTAAATCATGAACTCCTTATTAGGCACGATGTCTTCAAGCTCAGATGACAGCTCCTTTCATGTTGATGAAGAAGTTGAACGCAAAAAAGTGAAGAGAGCCAAGGAGAGGTACATGAAGAAAAGACATGATGTAAATGTGCACTCTCCACTCTCCGACGACAACTTGCCCAAGAAAAGGAGGGTGGTTGTTAAGAAAGCCCAAGGAAAAGCTGGCGAGAGCTCCTCAGGGCCAAAGAGGACTCTCAACAAAGGAAAGGGGCTTGCTAGTGGTCCCATTGGACCCCTGAAGATGAAGAACCCAAGTCACCGCAACAGGCAGTGCTCGAGTAAAGATTTCACTGGAAAAGGGGGTGAGCTTGCCGATAGGCTCAGGCAGGTTAATGTGTATGATCAACCTCGGCAATGCTCAGACCCAAGATTTTGGAGCAACTTCCATGCCGACTACTACGAGCATGTGTATATGAAGATGAAGAATCCCGTTGTAGAGAGTCAATGGGTGAATGTTGGATACCTACAATCGAAGAGATATCCTGCCTTTCGTGAGGTGGTTGAGGCCCTGGAGAGGCACAGCTTGAAGGATCTGTTTGCCTTTGAGTGTAACTGGAACAATGAGGTCATCACCCAATTTTACTCTACCCTCTACTTTGCTCGTGGTGATGGAGACAATCTAACTTGGATGACTCATGGTTACAAGTACAGTGTCACCTATGATGAATTTGCAAGAATCCTCCATCTTGAACACACTTTGGATCATGATCTTGTCATCCACAATATGCAACCCTTGGAGAAGGATGAGCTCAAATTTCCCTATGACACAAGGATGCCTTATGTCCCTCCCAATATCAAATATTTGAAGCCCTTCTATGTGGTCCTCAACAGAATTTTGAGGAAGACAATAGCCCCGAAAGATGGAGACGCGGAGACTATTCAAGGAACTTTGAGGACCCTAATGAAGGTCATTGGTGGGAGGAGACCGTTCAATGTCTTTGAATACATCTACAATGACATTGTGAACATCTCAATCACCCCAAACAGATCTTGCGGGTATGCCCCGTACATCATGTACATGATTGAGAAGGTGACTGGACTTGAGTTCGTCAAGGATGTTCACCATACGGGGTTGAAACTGCAAAAGCCCACCGAGTACACTCTACCTTTGGCTCCTGATGCACCTCCCTCTCCTGAAGCTGAGAGGAGGACTAAACAAACTCGGGATGTGAATGCCACAAGATCTTCAGCTGCTCCTCCTAGCTCAGCACCTGCCCATGAACCCTCCGGTGGTGTGCTTAAAATGCTCACCTCTATCTTTGCCCGCTGCCGCAAGATTGAAGTTAGGTAGAAGAAGCATTAACAATATGTCAATGCCAACATCAAAGCCATCTGTGACAAGCTGGAGATTGAGCCGGTGGGATCCCCGCCCGCCTTCGAGGACTCCGAGGAAGAGCCCGCTCCAGAGAATGATGATGGTGGTGAAGATGAAGATTGGACCGAGACTGAAGAAGAGAGTGGCGATGAGTGATTCCCCTCAATTTTTCCCTTTTTGGTGCCTTGATGCCAAATGGGGAGAGATTGAGACTAGTAGGCGGTGTCTTTATGTCTTTGTGATCAAGGATGTGTACTTATTTTTAAAACCTTGTAATGCACTATTTCTTCTCTTATGTGTGATGCTTATTGTTGCTAGGATGATTATCTCTATGCTCATTATTGATTACCTTTACTTCATCACACCTTGTTGATCACACACCTGTTAGGCACCCCACCATAAGGTGTGTGCATATGTGAGAAGCTTTTTGTGGACTTATCATTATTCTCATATGTGCAAACCTTATGAAAATCAAGATTTTATTCTCAATTGTGATATCTCAAATGGTTGTCATCAATCACCAAAAAGGGGGAGATTGTAAGTGCATCTAGGATATCCCTTGTGGGTTTTGGCTAATTGATGACAAACATATGAGATCCTAATGAAACTACTGAGATGATTGCAGGACAAGTGAAACAGCTCGGTACGCACAAAAAGGTGAAAAATGAAGTGGTGTTCAAAGAGAGATACTTTGATGAAGCTTGGAAGACCAAATTAGATTTTGAATGTATAGGGAGTGTATGAAAGACACACTCCAAGAGCTCACAACTTTGCACGAGGGTAAGGGATTAAAATTAACCTAACTTTCACAAAGCACCGGACTAGTCCGATCATGGACCAGACTAGTCCGTTTATCTTTCTGGAATCTCACTTATTGGGAGACCGGACTAGTCCGTGCGTCCACCGGACTAGTCCGTTGATCTTTCTGGAGTCTCTCATATTGAGGGACCGGACTAGTCCGTTGACCACCGGACTAGTCCGTTGACCTTTCTGGAGTCTCCCATATGTGGAGATCGGACTAGTCCGCGGACTAGTCCATTGAACTTTCTGGAGTTCACTTTAACACAGCACCGGACTAGTCCGAGCTTGGATCGGACTAGTCTGACAGACTTTCTGGACTTCAAAATACACTGAGACCGGACAAGTCCGAACTTGGACCGGACTAGTCCGGTGTTAGGGTTTTTCAACGGCTACGTTTTGGAAACCCTAGAAATATAGAGTCCACGGCTTTCCTATTGGAAATACACGTCGAATACTGATCAAAGAACAAACCCTAGCGCCACCACTTCATCCCAAGAGCCCAAAACACATCTCCACACACATCTAAAGTGCAAAAAGAGTGAAATCAATTGAACACTTGGATTCAGGATTGAGAGACCGTAGTTCTTTCATTGCGAGCTCTTGGGGTTTGATTTTTCTACACTCATACTTTGCATTGTAATACTTTTGAGTGTATTTGATCACTTCTTTCGTTGTAATTCTTGTGGGAGCCCTCAACGTGTGAGGTTGGCCCACAAACTTGGTGATTACCCGTGATAGTGGAATCAAGTCGGCCTTCGTGGTGACTTGAAGAGGGAAAGGGTTGGAGACCCGACTCTGTGTGAGCTTCTTCAATGAGGACGTAGATCTCGTGGTGAGATCGAACCTCGGGAAAAATTCATGTGTCTTACGTCTTATTTCCTTTAAATTTTGTTCATTTGATCACTTGAGTGCTAAACATCAACCTAAGGCAATTATAAGTTTTACCTGCATTCTTATATTAATCTCAAATAAAAATATCAGTTGTTCTCATTTCCGCTGCTAAAGACATTTAGTTTCCCAAATAACACCTGATCAACACACATATTTTTAGCACACCGAACAAGTCTGCCCACACGACCGGACTAGTCCGACCAACCAAGTTTTGACGATTCTATTAAGTGTGCAGGAAATTCAAAAGGCCTATTCACCCCCCCTCTAGGCCACATTCAGGTTCGGGCCGCCTGAGTGTAATACCCTACTCAACGGGGTGTGTAGTTGTTGTATTGAGCGTATAAGGGTCGAGAGCTTACGAGAGCCAGAGAGAGAGAGAGAGCCGCCCTCTGTGTATTGTCGACCAGTCCTTTTATAGTACAAGGACTGGTCGTTACACCGTTAGCCTGGCCCGACATATGGCTCTGGCAGTTACTAATGCTTAATACATAATTAATGAGGTTAATTACCCTTAATAGCGTGGTAACGGGCCTTGACAGTGACTACTAGTATTAAGAGCCTTCCGATCGTGTGTCACTAATATGGTATTAATGACACTTAATCGGGTCTTTAAAGTCTTTGATTGTCCCTTGAAGGTCCGAGCCGTTGGGGGTCCACCAGTCTGATTGTTGAGGCTGAAGGTCCGGTGGTTGGACACGTGGCAGCTTCAAAGCTTTGCGTCTGGGACGGGTAGATCTGGTGTAGATGTACACGTGTCGGTACCAGAGCTTCCCTCTATCGGGGGTTAGGTCCGGGAGTGCCGCACAGGTGTTTAGCCCGGAGCTAGCCCATGTGTAGGATGTAGGTCCAGTTGCAGTATACACGTGGCAGCACCAGGACTAACTATAGATGGGAGGCAGGTCTGGTCCCGCACTACACGTGGGGCCTTCGCAGGTCTTCAACTAAGACAGGTGAAGTTCCTTTGGTCTTTTGTAGCCCAAGGGGTATACGGTACGCAGGGTACCGACAGTGGCCCCCTGGGTCCACCTCTGGGAGAGACCTTTTGGATGAAGTCATTCTGCCAGAGGTGGGTCCATCCTTCGATTTTTGAGCTGTGTCTTCAAGGGTCTTCGGATGTGCATTTGGCGGTAATTCGCAGTTAAACCAACGCCGCATGGCACATCCAGGATGCGGCAGGTGAGATCTGGGCGTGCGGATCTCACGCAATTGAAGGTCGTCGGTTCCTGATACGAAAACCATATTGGTTCCATGCGCCCTGTCAGGCCGCTGCCCTCGGGCTTCCCACCTTTCATGATGACAACCGTTCGCCTGGGGTAAGGACCTCGAATTGATCGTCGGGGTGGCCCCGGGCCCCCTCGTCATTGGAAGGGTGAAGCTTTTGAATTGTATCATCAGCTCCTCTACAGTTTCCATCCAAGCGTTGCGGGGGCTTACTTAAGAAGGAAAGCATGCAACGTTTAGGGGTTCTTTACGCCTTTATTCGAACTTGCGCTCAAATCCTCCAAACTTTCGCTCGCTTTTCCTCTCTCGCCACGCTATGCTGTGATGGAGTTGGGTCTCCGCAAGAGCCGACTTAAGATCAACGGTGATTTGAAGAAGGTTCGGGCCCTCATGTGGTGGTCCAGTGACTTCTTCAACCACTAGGTCCGCGCCGGCAAGCTTTCGTTCGAGAAGGAGCACGCCGACAACATGGTGTACTTCTCCGCATACGCCATGGTGGGACTGATCCCACCCTTCTCCACTTTTCTCTTGATGCTGCTAGACTTCTATGGTCTGCAGCTGTATCACCTTGTCCCCCACTCCATTCATCTAGTGTCGATCTTTGTCCACTTCTGTGAGATGTGGGTGGGCATTCCCCCCAGCGTCGAGCTCTTCCGCACCTTCTTCACCATCCACACCACCGGCAAGAGTGACGAGTACCTTGGCTTCTATTATTTTGTGAAGCGCAAGAAGTGCCCGTACAAGTACTTGCGATCGTTCCCTTCTGGAAAGTGGGACGACTGGAAGAAGGATTGGATTGTCATCAGGGTGGAGGAGCATGAGAAGTTGGAGCTGCCCGAAGGCCTCCCCAACGTCGACACTGAAGCTTGGAGCAAAGTTCCAGTGTTATCGGACGCCTTCATCCCTGCTCTGACCAGGATCCGCCAATGTGTGGAAGGTAGGTGGGGTGACTCCCCAGGCGGTTATCGGTACCCTGGGTACCATATACCCCTTGGGATTGCAAAGATCTCAAGGGAAAGTCACCCACTTGATTTGAAGACCTTCGGAGGCCCACATGTCAGACATGTCCGGACCCGCTTCTCCAACATGGTTAGTCCCAGGGTCGCCACGTGTACTATCAAACCGAAGCTACCGCCCGCAAGGGGGGAAGCTCCGGGCTATGTACCAAAGTGGCACCCCCAGACCTAACCCCAGACCGAGGGAAGCTCCGGTGCTAACACGTGTCGGCTAACACCGGAGCCATCTGTTCTCCACAGTGTGCTCCGGTGCTGCCACGTGTCCAACCGTCGGATCTTCAGCCTCTAACCTCCGGAAGACTCCACAACGGCTCCGGATCTTCAAAGGGGAATCAAGGACTTCAAGACCCGACCAAGTGTCATTAATACTGCATTAATGACACACGATCGGATGACCTTAATTACTAGTAACGGTGCTGTCAAAGCCCATAACTTGGTCATTAAGGGTAATTAAACGTGTTGAATGTATATCAATATCAGTAACCGCCGGTGCCACATGTCGGGCCAGGCTAACTTGTAACGGCGTGCCCTTGTACTATAAAAGGATAGGCTAACGATACATAGGACACGGCTACACACACGCTCCAGAGACGCTCGGTACAAGCTCGTACAGCTAATACAACACCAACACACCCGTGGAGTAGGGTTTTACGCTCAGGCGGCCCGAACCATGTAAACCTTCGTGTCTCTTGTGTCATTTACAATTCACCTTCCTGAATCTCCGCGCGCCCACACCGAACATCAAACTCCTCTAACACTTTAGTAGTGTCGGGAGATCTGCCGGATCCAAACCACCGACAGCTGGCGCGCTAGGAAGGGGCGCCTGAGATTTCGAGAATGGTGAACTCAGCTGCTGGATCATCCAACGGTCAACCTCCTGCTCAAGCTGTTGGGGGCAATCCCTCCAATATACAGTCACCAGCAGGAGCCTCAGCGCCAGCAGGAGTCACACTCCCACCACCACCGCCTCCACCAGCAAATCAAGTTGGGCAACGCGATGGTGCACCGGCATCAATCACTGCGTCGGCAAATCATGACAACCCGGAACACGCGCTCCATGCAGCGCGTGCTCTTCTCCAACGCCCACCACCACCGGATGCATCCCGGGATGCACTGGAGCAGTGGAGGGCCGATGTGGAACATTTGGTTGCAGCAGCACCCGAACGCATCAGCAACCAGGGTCCTCCTCCTTTAGGACGGGCCCCATCGCAGCAACGGACCTTGTCTAGCAGACTTGGTCCGCACGTTTCCAACAACAGGAGACGTGCTGCATCACAGCAAGTGACGTCATTGCCCTCCGGGGCACGACGCACTCACACGGTATCCAGGCTTTCAACTCATGACCTCCGAGCGAAGCTTGATCACCGATACCGCCAATAGGACAGCCGAGTCCATATTGAGTGTGCTCGTGAAAGACGAGAAGCTCAAGACGTTCCTGCTCCTAAAGGAGTAGGAGGCGGCTGTTCAGCCCTGGCCATGCATCTGCGTATGGTCAGGTGGCCACAAAAGTTCCGGCCTCACCTACCGGAGAAGTTCGACGGGACCGTCAATCCTGTCGAATTCCTTCAGATTTACTCCACTGCTATTCTGGCAGCCGGAGGAAATGAGGCCGTAATGGCCAATTATTTCCCAATGGCTTTAACTGGGACCGCCAGGTCCTGGTTTATGAGCCTTCCACCCAACTCCATCAACAGTTGGGAGGAGCTGTGCCGGCAGTTTACCGCCAACTTCAGGAGTTCATACAACCGACCAGGCACTGAACTGGACCTTTTTGCAGTCATGCAAAGAGGGGGAGAATCCCTGCGATCATTCATCCAGAGGTTCTCTCAGGTACGAAACACTATCCCTTCTATCTCTAGCGCCTCTGTCATTGTGGCATTCAGACAGGGTGTACGGGACAAGAAGATGCTGGAGAAACTGGCAATCAAGGAGATCACCAGTGAAACGGAACTCTTCAGTTTGGCCGACAAATGTGCCAGAGCTGCGGAGGGCCGTGAGATGCACTCCAAACCAACTCCGGAGGGTCGCAAGAAATCCTCCAAAGAAGAATCCATTACCACCAGGAACGGCAAGAAGAAGAAAAGACCAACGGCAAGAAGAAGCCGTCGACCGGTACATCCAATGTTGCAGCTGTTGCAGCCCCGGGTGGCCGGGGGCCACGCCCCGAGAAGCGACCTCGACCGTCTTCTGAAGATGGAGGCAAACCCAAGGTGTGGTGCCCAATTCACAAAACGGGCAGCCACAGTTTGGAAGACTGCCGGGAGGTCCAAAACCTTGCCGAGCGCTACAACAAGCGCCGGGAAGAATCTCCTTTCCGACGGAGGGAAGGAAAGCAAAAAGTCGACGAAGCTCTGGCTGAAGAGGAGTTAGGTTTTCAGGATCCCAAAAAGGTCCTGAAGGCCGTCTACACCTCCATCGACAATGATTCCGATGTCTCTGACAACGAGCGTCGGAAGACCATGAACACCATATTTGGTGGATCATGGGACATCACCTCCCGCCACGTCATCAATACTATGCGTCGGGATATGGCTGCTGTAGCTCCTACAACCAGGCCGGAGCCTCATCGGAAGTGAATGGACACAACCATCACTTTTGATGCTTCGAACTGCCCTCGAAGCATGGTCAGAGCAGGTCAGTTACCTTTGATGGTATCTCCTACCATCAATAACATCCAGCTCCACCATGTCATGGTAGACGGAGGTTCGGGGCTTAACCTCATAAGCTTCAAAGATTTTACCAAGCTTTAGCTCCAACCTTTGGAGCTCCACCCCTCCCGACCTTTCTCTGGAGTAGGTCCGGGGGCCATTACCCCACTCGGAGCTATTACTCTTCCCGTTACCTTCGGGACACGGGAGAAGTATCGCACCGAGAAGTTGGTCTTCGACGTTGCTCAGATCAACTTACCCTTCAACGCCATCTTGGGTAGGCCTGTCCTGTACAAGTTCATGGCAGCTGCTCATTATGGCTACTTGGTGTTAAAGATGCCAACACCAGTAGGCATTCTCCGGATACGCGGGGATCGTACTGCCGGAGTAACTGCTCTGGAAGAACTCCATGCACTCACCACGGCGCAAGAGGAGGACTCCAGGCAGGAGCAAGCTCCAAAACCCCCGAGCATTCGTCAACGAGGCTCGACTTCTGCACCTCGTGTGCAGCCAAGCGGCGACACCGACGTTCCCGTCAAAGTCGTCCAAATTGGTTCCGATGTCGCTCAGACCACCCGTATATCGGGGGGATTGAACGACAAATAGGAACTCGCGCTCATCACTTTCCTCCGGGCTAATGTCGACGTGTTTGCCTGGCAACCGTCACAAATGCCTGGGATCCCCAGGGAGGTGATTGAGCACAATCTGAAGATCTACCTCGACGCCTGGCCTGTGCATCAGAAGCCTCGGAAGCAATCTGTAGAGCGACAGAACTTCATCCAACAAGAAGTAAAGAAGTTGCTCGAAGCTGGATTCATCCGAGAAGTCTTCCATCCAAAATGGCTGACAAACCCAGTCGTTGTGCCCTAGGCCGGTGGGAAGCTCCGGATGTGTATCGACTACACCACACTAAATAAGGCATGTCCAAAAGATCCATTCCCACTACCTAGAATAGATCATATAGTGGATTCCACCTCCGGGTGTGAATTATTGTGTTTCCTAGACGCATATTCCGGGTATCATCAAATCAGAATGTCTAGGGAAGATGAAGAGCATACCTCTTTCATCATAGTAGATGGATTGTACTGTTATACAGCCATGCCATTTGGTCTCAAAAATGCAGCTTCAACCTTTGTACGAGCTATGTACAAAACCTTTGAAGAACTCATTAGAGACATAGTGGAAGGGTACGTCGATGACATCGTGGTCAAGGTCAAGAACAAGGAGTCACTTCTTGTCACCTTGCAGGCTATCTTCGACAAGCTGCGGGCCACCCGCACAAAGCTAAACCCAGACAAGTGTGTATTCGGGGTTAGCTCCAGAAAACTTCTTGGTTTATTGGTAAGTCACCAGGGCATAGAAGCTAATCCGGCGAAGATCAAGGCCATTGAAGACATGCGGCCACCAACCTGCATCAAAGATGTCCAAAAGCTAACTGGATGTCTAGCAGCCCTCAGCCGGTTCATTTCAAGACTGACGGAACGGGCACTCCCCTTCTTCAAGTTATTGAGGAAGTCCGAACCATTCCAATGGTCCGAAGAAGCAGAGAAGGCATTCCAGGAGCTGAAACAATTCCTCACCACCCTACCAGTTCTGGTAGCTCCGAACCCTGGTGAGCCTTTGTTGCTTTACATTTCAGCAACTGACGAAGTCGTCAGTATGGTTCTGGTTGCGGAGAGACCAGAGCTACCCCATACTCAAGAATCCAGACCCCTTCAGGAGGGTCCGGAGGTCCCTGAAAGCGAGTCTGGGTCCCAGCTCCCAGACTTAAATCCACAAGAAGTTACTTCAGAAGACCCAGACCCCTCCAGGAGGATCCAGGTCGCTTCTGAAGAAGCTCCGGGTTCCTCCAGCCAGGACCCGGAGGTCCCCGAAGAAAATCCGAATCCCTCCGGGAGGATCCGAGTCAGTGGAGAGGAAGCTCTGGGCCCCTCTGGGAAGGTCCGGACCATTCAGCACCCGGTGTACTTCATCAGTGAAGTACTACATGATGCCAAGACTCGATACCTAGAGGTGCATAAGCTGCTCTATGTAGTTCTTATTGCCTCCAGGAAGCTTCGCCATTATTTCCAAGCTCACAAGATCTCAATGGTGACTTCTTACCCACTTCGAGCAATCTTGCATAATCCCAATTCAACTGGGAATATTGCAAAGTGGGCAGCGGAATTGGCCGAATTTGATCTTGAATTCATTTCAAGGCAAGCAGTCAAGAGTCAAGCATTCGCATACTTTGTGGCGGAATGGACTCCCTCTCCATCAAACCCTGGGGGCCCCAGCGAACAGAAGCCGGAACACAAAGCTCCGGTCTTCACCGAGCCTCACTGGACCCTCTATTTCGACGGCTCCATGCAAAAGCAGGGGGCTGGAGCTGGAATCCTTCTCCTCGCACCAACCGGGGAGAAGGTGAAATACATGGTACACCTTGACTTCAAGGCGACCAACAACATGGCAGAGTACGAAGCACTCATCTACGGACTAAAGGTGGCACTGTCATATGGTGTCAAGCAACTACTAGTCAAGGGAGATTCGCAGCTCATCATTAAGCAAGTGAAGGGTGAATGCTCCTGCAACAATCTCCAGCTAGCTGCTTACCTCCTTGAAGTCCAGAGGCTTCAGAAGGACTTCGAGTCCTAGATCTCCACCATGTTCAGCGTGCCCACAATGCTGAAGCCGACGAACTCTCGACGAAAACGTCAACCGGAGCTCCGGCTCCTGACGGAACTTTTGTCCGGAGGTTGTCAAAACCAACAGCTCAGCCTGCCAAACTGAGCGAAGGGGGCGAGATCAGCATCCCGAAGTTGATGGTCCCGATGGCCCTGTTATCATGGCAGCCATCAAGGGTCATAGGTGCTGCCGGAAGCTCCGAGCAACCCAACACGCAAGACTCAAATGCTCAAGCTAGTTCCGATGCATGGATCTCGGAGATCCGGAGCTACTTGAAAGACAACATCCTTCCTGACGATGATGTATTCGCTGACCGGGTAGTCAGATTGGCTAAAATATACACGTTGGCAGAAGGGGATCTCTATCGGCGCGGTGCCAATGGCATCCTAATGCGGTGCATCACAAGGGAAGAAGGTTGCGAACTCCTCGCAGAAATCCATGGAGGCGAGTGTGGGAACCACGCGTCTTCCCGCACGCTGGTTGGTAAAGCCTTTCGACATGGCTTCTACTGGCCTACAGCACTCCAGGATGCAACTGAGCTGGTGAAGAAATGCGAAGCATGTCAATTTTTTGCAAAGCAAATTCTCACACCGGCTCAGCCCCTACAAATGATACCTCCTACATGGCCCTTCGCTGTGTGGGGGATGGACATCTTGGGACCTTTCCCAAGAGCCGTCGGAGGTTACAAGTTCCTGTACGTCGCCATTGACAAGTTCACCAAGTGGTCGGAAGCAACTCCAGTTGTGACAATCAAAAAGCAATATGCTATCAACTTTTTGCAGTCCATTGTTTGCAGATTTGGAGTCCCAAACAAAATCATCACTGATAATGGGGCCCAATTCACAAGCTCTGCATTTCAAGGATATTGCGAAGACCTCGGCATACATGTTTGCGACACCTCCATAGCTCACCCAGCAAGCAATGGCCAAGCCGAGAGAGCAAATGCTGAAACCCTTAAAGGACTCAAAACGCGCACTTATGAGCGCTTGAAAAAACATGGAGCCAACTGGATTGAAGAACTTCCACCCATTTTATGGGCCAACAGGACATCTCCAAACCGGTCAACTGGAGAGACACCCTTCTTCCTGGTGTACGGAGCTGAAGCAATCCTTCCTCCGGAAATCACCTTGGGTTCACTCTGGGTCCGGACCTTCGACGAAGCCACGCAGGACCAGCTCCGGCGTGAAGACCTAGACCTCCTTGAGGAGGGAAGGTGCCAAGCAGCTGTTCGGAATGCCCGATATCGCCAAGCCCTACGGTGCTATCATCAGCGGCATGTACACAACCGACAGCTCGAGGAAGGCGATCTGGTGCTACGGAGAATACAATCCAGAGAAGGGTTAAACAAACTCTCCCCCAGCTGGGAGGGACCCTTCCGAGTGATTAAAGTATCCCGTCCCGGAAGCGTTCGCTTGGCTACCGAGGATGGGACACCCCTCCCAAATCCTTGGAACATCGAGCACCTCCGTAAGTTCTACACTTAATATCACGGAGGTGAGTCTGTAGTAACTTGAGGTGTATGTTATAGAGTCATTGTACAGAGTCGGGTAGTTCCTCCGGGAGAACAGCCGGACCTTCCCCGGAAGGACCGCAAAGTTCATGCAACACTTGTCACAGTCTCAGAACTAAAAGTGTGGCTAGCTACCCTGGGTCAAACGAGAAATTAAACATGCTTAGCCTGGTTCCGTACCCTAAGAGTGTACTTGTTTCCCCTGTACTCTGGACCTATAATGAAAGACATATTCATATGAAACAGACTCCACGTGCATTTATTTTGTACAGGCTCAACATTCTTTTTTTTCTCTTTCTTTTCTCTAACAAAGACGTGCAATTCTTAAGAAATTTTAGTTCGACCGGTTCATATACGATTCGAGTTGTATTGTCGATTCTTTTGGATTCAAATATTGTTCATGGCCCACTCGCCTGAATGCCGCCAAGCCAATCTAGGGCCGGAGTGTGCTATCGACTTAGCCTGGTCAAGCACCCTAAGTACGCCACTCTACCTACACCCTGGCAGGCCGAAATAAGGCGGGTCCAAGAACAGTCGGATATGGAAGAAAAGGCAACGCATTCGGTTGTATTTGGAATCACGTTCGACTTAAAATTTTCTCAAGAATCGTAAGTCGCGACGAAGTTATAGGAAAGAAACGAATTTTACTATTTTTCTTGGCTTTAGTGTGCAGGAAAAATAAAATCTACGTTGATGGAGAAAAACCGGAGCTAACAAAGCTCCGACTCCTCTAGATGGCTTGTAATCGATGGTAAGCATTGAAAACGAGCATCACCGGAGCAACCAAGCTCCGGTAAAGCTAGGGGGGCCAGCCATCGACGTAAAATAAAAGATGGTGACAAGCTACGTGTTGGCAAAATTCAGTGCCGGAGCTACTAAGCTCCGACACCCCGGAGGGCTAACTATCGATGCTCTATGCATTGATAGGGACTATTGCCGGAGCTACTAAGCTCCGACGGTAGTCAATTTGACCTCAGGGGGCCTTCACTATCGAAGACTTCAGTCCTACACTCTACAAGTTCAAAGCAAATGAGTCTTCAACGAAATACAATATCCTCTTGGTACATGTTCACAATCAAATTGTGTACATCTACCAGGGGGCCAAGTGAAGACAAAAGTGTTGAAGACAAAAAGTGAAATTCACAAAAACTTGGGGATTTCATTCATCTTCATTCATCTGGAGACAAGAGATTACAAAATTGAGGAAGAAGAAGAGAGAATACAAGTGGGAACTACAGAGATGGTCCTAGACCCTATGGAAGAATTGGGCGACCTTCTGGGCAACCTCCGACACGTTGGCTCGGACAGCTTCCCCTTCTCCTTCAACGGGACCTTCAAGCACCGGGTCCAGAGGGAATTGGGGATTCCGGCTGGTGTAGCACGTCAACACATATTCTGTGACGTTCTTCGCCAAGGATTGCCCCTCAACCTCCAATTGGTTTGCGATGACGTCGCCCACCTTGGAGAGCTTGCTACCTACCGAGCTCAACGCTTGCAACGCTAGGTCCGGCTCCAGCTCCGGATCATCCGGGCGCACGGGACTGAAGCCCATCGGTGTCAGCGCGTCGTTGGCCTTGCCCAGGAACTCCCAAATTTGTAGGGAGTCCGCAGTCCTCAAGCCCTTCAATTCTTCCAAGGATCTTCTGGCCGCCACCAGTTCGGAATTCTCACGGGCGAGGCGCTCAACTTCTTTGGCCTTTTGCTGAATCTTCTCAGCAACCCGCTTCTCGAGTTTTCCGAGCTCCTCCTCCCGGAGGTGGATCTTGTTCCGGCGGTCAACCAAGTCCTTCTCCCTGCCCCTCACTTTCTTTTCCCTGGCAACAAGGGCACACTCCCGCTCGTGGAGCTCCTTCCCTCGCACCCAGGCCTTCTTCTCCTCCTCAATGCAGCGCTCTTCCAATTTCTTAGCGCGCTCCTCGAGGCCCTTGTCAGCCAGAGCCACCTTTTCGTTGAGCTCCTCCCTCCTCAGGACGTCATCCCGCAGCTCTAGGAGTTTCTGCTCTTCATCTTCGAGCCGTTTCTCCCTCTCTTCAAGTGCCTCCCGGCGCTTGATGAGTGTAGTGTTAATGGCCTCAAGCCTTTCGTGGCGTTCATCGGCCGCACTGTTAGCTACTTTGGTCTGCTCATAGATCTCCCGGGATTGAGCATCGAGGGCGCGAATCATACTCTCCCTGTCATCCAATAATTTACCCCAGTATTCCAGGCGGACATTCTCCTGCTTGATCCACTCTTTGTCATCCGCTAGCCTCGACTGCGCCAGCTTGGTCTCGAAGTAGAGCCGGTTACGCCACCGCCTAAGGGTTTGGCGCTCCTTTTCAAGAGCCTTGCTGTCGTGGAAGAAGGCCAGTTGAACTTGACGCAGACTGGAACAGGCGTTGTCAATAGACAATGACAACGGGATAGGTTCCGGACCTGCTGGGGTCTCCTCCGCTGGTTCCAGTGGGTTTTCAGATACAAAAATTGGGTCCCATTCCACAAGAGGAAGGCCTCGCCGCCAGGTCTTCATTCACCCCCTCAGACAGGGGGCCAGCGACTTCACCAGGGCACTCCGGCTCAGCCGCGGGTACCTCCGACGTCGTCACTTCCGGAGCAGGGGTCGCTTCTGGCTCCGGCCTGGGCACCTCCTCCGATGGGGGCTCGAGCTCCGACGCCTCTGCAACAACCGGCTCGGGAGCCGGAAGATCTTCATCCTCAATCGGCCCTGCGGCCGGAGCTCCAACAACGACCGGCTTTGCGGTCGGTGCTTCTGAGGTAGCCGGCCCAACCGCCGGGACTTCCTCAACATCTGGCGCGCACGCCGGGACTTCACTCACCTCCGGCTCGACCGCCAGAGCTTCGAAAATTTCCGACTCTGGGGCCGGAATTACAGCTTCCTCCGGCTCAACGGCCGGAGCTTCCATCATCTCAGCACCAGGACCCAGAGCTTCAACCTTCGGGACAGGTGCCGCTGGCGCATCTTCTCTCCCGCGGTCCGGCGCTACCACGGGAGTCTCTCGGGATGAGTCGAGGTCCATGACCACGACAGCTGGCGCCGGAGCTGTCGCAGCTTCAGCCACCACTTGGGGCGGCACTGGGACAGGAGTAGAAGCTTCCGCCCTCATAGCTTCAGCTGCTGTGGCTGAGGGTGGAGCCTCACTCCTCTTCTTGGGAACGCTGCAGATGATGGACGAAGAAACTTAAAAAATAGTTACTACAATCAAACAACTATCCAAGGTAAAGATTAAAAATTACCTTGGGAGGCTTTCGCACCAGCTTGCGCGGAACCTTTTTCCTGGGCGTTCTGGGCTGGTCATAGCCGGCGTGGAAGCTCCGGAAGGCCCCCCGGAACTCGTTGCGGCCACGGGCGTTTCCCTAGTCGAGGCCCCCCTCGATCGGGAAGGACCTTCGGACCTAGAGGCCTCCACCGGCCCCGGTGCTGGAGTCGCATGCCCGGAGCTAGCACCCCGGGAGGACCCCGCTGCGGGTACAATCGCTGTGGTTGTAGAAGATCTCCCCATCCGGGGAGAAGGAGCCGATGCAGAGGTGGCGGGCCTGACGTACCTTCCGTCGGCATACTGCAGCTTCCTTTTCCGGCTCAAAGGTTCTTCCGCCGGCTCCTTGCCCATGCCGACGACCTCGGCCCTTGGCCTCGGGGTAGGGGCAGAGCCACCCTCGGAAGCTCCAGGGATCGCCACCCCAGTGGTTGATCTTCTCTCAACAACACCAAGGTCGTCAAGCGCACACATCTTCCGCCCGAGCTCCCTGCTGAACTCTACTTCCACGTTCAGAGGGAGAAAAGCTGATGGCGGAGTAAAGTCGTCACCCGCAACGTCGATGTCGTGCTGGAACTTCTTAAGGTGGAACTCCAAGGTTGTCCCCACCATGTTGGACTTCAGCCAGGTCTCGACCTGATCGTCGTCCATCATGCTGTTGAGGGCCCAAACGAGTTTTTCTCTCCTCTTCAGCGGTGCCCACCTGTTGACCAGGAAGTTACAAAACACCGCCTGAGGAGTCAACCCTCCCTCCACGCATTGGCGGATCCTGGTCAAAGCAGGGTTGAAGGCTTCCGCCAGCACCGGAGCTTCACTCCAGATTGTCATGTCGATGTTGGAGAGGCATTCGGGCAGCTCCAGCCTCTCGTGCTCCTCCACCCGGACGACTATCCAATCCTTCCAGTCATCCCATTTCCCAGAGGGAAACGACTGGAGGTACTTGAATGGGCACTTCTTGCGCTTCACGAAGTAGTAGAAGCCAAGGTACTCATTGCTCCTTCCGGTGGTATGGACGGTGAAGAAGGTTCGGAAGAGTTCAATGCAGGGGGGATGCCCACCCACATCTCACAGAAGTGGACGAAGATAGACACAAGAAGAATGGAGTGGGGGCCAAGGTGATACAGCTGCAGACCATAGAAGTCTAGCAACATCAAGAAAAAGGAGGAAAAAGGTGGGATCAACTCCACCATGGCGTACGAGGAGAAATACACCATTTCGCCGGCGTGCTCCTTCTCAAACGGGAGCTCTCCACCGGCGCGGACCGAGCGGTTGAAGAAGTCCAAGGACCATCCCATGAGGGCCCGGACCTTCTTCAGGTCGCCGTCGGTCTTCAAACGACTCTCGTAGAGACCCAACTCCATCGCGGCACGGCAAGGCAAGAGAAGAAAAGCGAAGCACAAGTTGGGAGTTTGAGCGCAAGATCAGATGAGAGGCGTAAAGAACCCCAAACGTGCGCGCTTTCCTTCTTAAGTAAGCCCTTGCGACGCTTGGATGGAAACCGCAAGGAAGTCGAAGATACCACTCAAAAATTCCACCCAACCGATGACAAGAGGGCCCGGGACTACCCTGACGATCAACTCGAGGTTCTTACCCAGGCGAACGGTTGCCATCATGAGGCGGGAAGCCCGAAGGCGGCGGCCTGACAAGGCGCGCGGAACCGATACGATTTTTGTATCGGGAACTGTCGACCTTCAATTGCGTGAGATCCGCACGCCAAAGATCTCACCTGCCGCACACGGGATACGCCACGCGACGAGGATTTAACTCCAAACCATCGCCAACGGCACATCTGAAGACCTTTGAAGACTCAGTTCAAAAGTCGAAGGATGGACCCACCTCCGGCGGAATGACTTCATCCAAGGGGTCTTCCTCGGAGGTGGGCCCAGGGGGCCACTGTCGGTACCCTGGGTACCATATACCCCTTGGGATTGCAAAGATCTCAAGGGAAAGTCACCCACTTGGTTTGAAGACCTTCGGAGGCCCACATGTCAGACATGTCTGGACCCGCTTCTCCAACATGGTTAGTCCCAGGGTCGTCACGTGTACTATCAAACCGGAGCTACCGCCCGCAAGGGGGGAAGCTCCGGGCTATGTACCAAAGTGACACCCCCAGACCTAACCCCAGACCGAGGGAAGCTCCGGTGCTGACACGTGTCGGCTAACACCAGAGCCATATGTTCTCCACTGTGTGCTCCGGTGCTGCCACGTGTCCAACCGTCGGATCTCCAGCCTCTAACCTTCGGAAGACTCCACAACAGCTCCAGATCTTCAAAGGGGAATCAAGGACTTCAAGACCCGATCAAGTGTCATTAATACTATATTAATGACACACGATCGGACGACCTTAATTACCAGTAACGATGCTGTCAAAGCCCATAACTCGATCATTAAGGGTAATTGAACATGTTGAATGTATATCAATATCAGTAACCGCCGGGGCCACATGTCGGGCCAGGCTAAACTGTAACGGCCTGCCCTTGTACTATAAAAGGACAGGCCGACGATACATAGGACACGTCTACACACGCGCTCTACAGACTCTCCCCGCTCTAGACATACATCCAATACAACACCAACACATCCCGTGGAGTAGGGTATTACGCTCAGGCGGCCCGAACCACGTAAATTCCTGTGTCTCCTGCGTCATTTACAATTCACCTTCTTGAATCTCCGCGCGCCCACACCGAACCTCAAACTCCTCTAACACTTTAGTAGTGTTGGGAGATCTGCCGGATCCAAACCACCGACAGTGTTCGACCTAAAACTTTCTCGAGAATAGTAAGCCGCAATGAAGTTATAGATAGGAAATGGATTTTACTATTTTTCTTGACTTCGTTGTGCAGGAAAAATAAATATTTCATGATGATGGTGAATGAAGCCGGAGCTGCCAAAGCTCCGACATCCTCTAGGCGGCTTGTGGTCGATGTTCAAACATTGACATCGAGCATCGCTGGAGCTACTCAGCTCTGGTAAAGCTAGGGGGCATGCCGTCAACGTGAAGATGGTGGAAAGACTCTAAAGTGGAGTCTGCTGTTGACACACCATGTGTTGACAGAGGTCACTGCCGGAGCTACCAAGCTCCAACACCCCCGAGGGCTAACCTTCGATGCTTTACGCGTTGATGGAGACTACTGCCGGAGCTACTAAGCTCCAGCGATGGTCAATGCCGGAGCCACTAAGCTCCAACAGCCTTAGGGGGCTACACTATCGAAGACTTCAGACCTACATTCTACAAGTTCGAAGCATGCAAGTCTTCAACTGTTACATCCTCTTGGTACATGTTCACAATCAAATTGTTTACATCTACCAGGGGGCCAAGTGAGACAAAGGTGTTGAAGACAAAAAATGAAATTCATAAAAAAATTTGGATTTCATTCATCTAGAGACAAGAGATTACAAAATTGGAGAAGAAGAGAGAATACAAGTGGGAGCTACAGAGAGATGGTCCTAGACCCTATGGAAGAACTGGGCGACCTTCTGGGCCACCTCCGACACGCTGGCTCAGGCGGCTTCACCCTCTCCTTCGATGGGGCCTTCAAGCACCGGTCCAGAGGGAATCGAGGGTCCCGGCTGGTGTAGCACGTCATCACGAACTCTGCGACGATCTTCGCCAGGGACTGTCCCTCAGTTTCTAGCTAGTCCGCAATGACATCTCCCATCTTGGTGAGCTTGTTGCCTGCTGAACTCAGCGCCTCCAACGCCTGGTCCAGCTCCAGCTCCTGATCATCCAGACGCACGGGACTGAAGCCCATTGACGTCAGCGCGTCGTTGGCCTTGCCCAGAAAGTCCCAAACTTGTTGGGACTCTACAACCCTTGCGCTACGCATCTCCTCCAAGGATCTTTTGGCCGCCGCAAGCTCCGAGCTCTCCCGAGCAAGACGCTCCACCTCTTTGGCATTCTGCTGAATCCTTTCAGCAACCTGCCTTTCAAGTTTGCTGAGCTCTCCCTCCCGAAGGTGGATCTCATTCCGGCGGTTGACCAGATCCTTCTCTCGGCCCCTCACTTTCTTCTCCCTGGCGGCGACAACATTCTCCTGCTTGTAGAGATCTTGCCCTCGCTCCCAGGCCTTCTTCTCCTCCTCCTCGCAATGCTCCTCCAATTTTTTGGTGTGTTCTTCGAGGCTCTTGTCAGCCAGAGCTGTCTTTTGGACAAGCTCTTCCTCCCTCTTCACGAGGTCATCCCTTAGCTCTAGGAATTTTTGCTCTTCATCTTCGAGCCTTCTCTCCCACGCTTCAAGAGCCTCCCGGCGCTTGACAAGACTATCGTGGAGGGCGGCGAACCTCTCCTGGCGGTCATCCGCTGCGCTATTAGCAGCTTTGGCCTGCTCGTAGATGGCCCGAGACTGGTTGTCAAGGGGTCGCGTCATTCTCTCCCTCTCATCCAATAGCTTACCCCAGTACTCCAGGCGGACCTTCTCCCTCTGCACCCACTCCTTGTCGTCAGCCAGCCTCGACTGCGCCAGCCTGGTCTCGAAATGGAGTCGGTTGCGCCACCTCCTAAGGGTTTGGCACTCCTCCTCGAGGGCCTTGCTGTCGTGGTAGAAAGCCAGTTGGACCTGGCGAAGAATGGAGCAGACGTTGTCAATAGACAACGATAGGGGGATCGGGGTCGGACCTGCCGGGGTCCTCTCCGCTGGCTCCAGCGGATCTTCAGTGACAAAAATTGGGTCCCACTCTACAAGAGCGGTCCCCTGAGCTTCCACGGCACTAGGGCCGTCCTCCGGATAGCCTCGACCGCCACCGAGGAAGGTCCTGCAACAGAAGTTCCGACCTTCGAAATTGACCCCGGAGGTCCCGTCACCAGGTCATCAACAACTGGCCCCTCAGGCGGGGGGCCAGCAGCTTCATCTTGGCACCCTGGTTCAGCAGCGGGCGGCTCCGGGACAACCACTTCCGGAACAGGTGTTGAAGGTTCAGTCGGAGTAGGAGTTACTTCTGGCTCCGGCGCAGGCGCCTCCTCTGCCGCTGGCCCAGGTGCAGACGCTTCGACCATCATGGGCTCAGGCGCTGGTGCCTCGACCACCATAGGCTCAGGCGTCAATACCTATGCAGTAACTGGCTCGGATGCCAGAACCTCTTCAACGACCGGTTCTACAGACGGAACTTCTGCAGCAACTGGCTCTACCGCCGGAGCTTCCTCAACAACCGGCTCTACCGTCGGAGCTTCCTCAACAACCGGCTAAAGTGTCGGAGCTTCATCAACACCCGGCTCCACTGCCGGGACCTCATCAACCACCGGCTCGACTGCCGGGGCTTCAACAACATTCGGCTCTAGGGCCGAAAACGCAGCTACCTCCGGCTCTGTGGCCGTAGCGTCCAACATCTCAACATCCAAGCCCGGAGCTTCAACCTCCGGGGCTGGCGCCGCTAGTACATATTCATTCCCATTGTCTGCGCTACCACAGGAGCTTCTGGGGATGAGTCGAGGTCCAAGACCACGACAGCCAGTGCCGGGGCTGCCGCAGCCTCAGCCACCTCTTGGGGCGGCGCTGGAATTAGAGTTGGAGCTTTAGCCTGCACAACATCAACTGCTGCTGCAGGGACCGGAGCTTCAGCCCTTTTCTTAGGCACGTTGTGGATGAAGGATGAAGAAACTCAAAATACAGACATAACAATAAAACAACTGGCTGAGGTAAATAATTAAAAATTACCATTTAGCACGAAACCTCTTTTTTGGACGCTCCAGACTGACCCCAGCCGCCACCGGCGTGGAAGTCCCGGAAGGTCCCCCGAAGCTTGCTGCTGCTACCGGCATTGCCTTGGTCGAGGCCCCCCTCGACTGGGAAGGACCTCCGGACCCAGAGCCCTCAGCCGGCCCTGGTGCTGGAGTCACACGGCCGGATCTAGCACCCCGGGAAGATGCCGCTGCTGGAGTAGATGCGGCCTTTGAAGACCTCCCCCTCCGAGGAGAAGGAGCCGCCATGGAAGAAGCAGGCCTGGCGGACCTTCCGTCGGCATGCTTCAACATCCTTTTACGGCTCGAGGGCTCGAACAACCCCTTGCCCTTGCCGTCGGCTTCGGTTCTTGGCTTTGGGGCGGGAACGGAGCCGCCTTCAGGAGCTCCATAGATCGGCAACCCAGTGGTCGAATGTCTCCCAACGACACCAAGGTCGTCAAGCACCGGCATCGTCCGCCGGAGCTCCCTGCTGAACTCTGCCTCCATGTTTAGAGGGAGGAAAGCTGCCGGCGGAGCCAAGTCGTCACCCTCGACGTCGATGCCGTGCTGGAACTTCTTGAGGTGGAACTCCAAAGTTGAACCCTCCATATTGGACTTCAAACCGGTCTCGATCCGATCGTCGTCCAGCATACTGTTGAGGGCCCAAGCAAGCTTCTCCCTCTTCTTCAGCAGAGCCCACCTGTTGGTCAGGAAGTTGCAAAACACCGCTTGAGGAGTCACCCCTCCTTCCACGCACAGGCGGATCCTGGTCAGAGCAGGGTTGAAGGCGTCCGACAACACCGGAGCTTCACTCCAAACTGCAGTGTCGAAGTTGGGGAGGCCTTCTGGCAGCTCCAGCTTCTCGTGCTCCTCCACTTTGATGACAATCCAATCCTTCTTCCAGTCGTCCCACTTCCCAGAAGGGAACGACCGCAAGTACTTGTACAGGCACTTCTTGCGCTTCACCAAATAGTAGAAGCCAAGGTACTCATCACTCCTTCCCGTAGTGAGGACAGTGAAGAAGGTGCGGAAGAGCTCAATGCAGGGGAGAATGCCCACCCACATCTCGCAGAAGTGGACAAAGATCCACACCAGGAGAATGGAGTGGGGGCCAAGGTGGTACAGCTTCAGACCATAGAAGTCTAGCAGCATCAGGAAGAAAGAGGAGAAAGGTGGGATCAATCCCACCATGGCATACGCGGAGAAGTACACCATGTCTCCGGCGTGTTCCTTCTTGGACGGAAGCTTGCCGGCACGGACCAAGTGGTTGAAGAAGTCAGGGGACCATCCCATGAGGGCCCAGAACTTCTTCAAATCACCATCAGTCTTGAGTCGGCTCTGGCGGAGACCCAACTCCATCGTGACACAACGAGGCAAGAGAGGAAAAGCAAGCGAAAGTTTGGAAGGTTTGAGCGCAAGTTCGAAGGAAAGGCGTAAAGAACCCCAAACGGTGCATGCTTTCCTTCTTAAGTAAGCCCCCGCAACGCTTGGATGGAAACCGCAGAGGAGCCGATGATACCAGTCAAAAACTTCACCCTGCCAATGACAAGGGGGCCCGGGGCCACCCCGACGATCAAGTCGAGGTCCTAACCCTAGGCAAACGGTTGTCATCATGAAAGGCGGGAAACTCGAAGCCAGCGACCTGACAGGGCGCGCGGAACCGATACAATTTTCGTATCGAGAATCGGCGACCTTCAATTGCGTGAGATCCGCACGCTGAGATCTCACCTGCCGCCTCCAGGATATGCCACGCGGCAGAGGTTTATCTGCGAACTATCGCCAACGTCACGTCCGAAGACCCTTGAAGACACAGCTCAAAAACTGTAGAATGGACCCACCTCTGGCAGAATGAATTCATCCAAAAGGTCTCTCCCAGAGGTGGCCCCAAGAAGCCACTGTCGGTACCCTACGTACCGGATACCCCTTGGGATTGCAAAGATCACAAGGAAACTCCATCTACCAGATTTGAAGACCTTTGAAGGCCCAACATGTCAGGTGTAACCGGATCTGCTTCCCCGACAGGGTTAGTCCCAGGGCCGCCACGTGTATCATAAGACCGGAGCTATCACCCACACATGAGAAAGCTCCGGACTAGATACCAGTACGGCATCCCCGGACCTAACCCCAAACAGAGGGAAGCTCCGGTACTGACACGTGTCCAGCAGCACCGGACCTACCCGTCCACGACAGTAAGCTCCGGAGCTACCACGTGGCTGAACCACCGGACCTTCAACTTCAACAATCAGGCTGGTGGACCCCCAACGGCTCTGGACCTTCAAGGAGCAATCAAAGACTTCAAGACCCGATTAAGTGTCATTAATGCCATATTAATGACACACGATCGGATGACCCTTAATACCGGTAACGACACTGTTAAGCCCCGTTACCGGGCTATTAAGGGTTATTAACCTCATTAATTGTGTATCAAGCATGTGTAACCACCGGGGCCACATGTCAGGCCAGGCTAACGGTGTAACGACCAGTCCTTGCACTATAAAAGGACTGGTCGACGATACACAAGGGACCTCTCCAGACCACTACTGGACTCCCTGACCTAGACGAGCTTCTTCTTCTGGAGCTTCTTCTAGACTCACACGCTTAATACAACACCAACACACCCCGTGGAGTAGGGTATTACGCTCAGGCGGCCCGAACCACGTAAATCTTTGTGTCCACTTGTCTTTCACCTTCTTGAATCTCTGCGCCCCCATTACTGAACTACAACTCCGTGATCTACCAATGGTAGTGTCAGGAGATCTGCCGGATCCAAACACCGACAGTCATGGTAGAGGTGATGCTAACCAGGAGGTTGATATCTAGCAAGTAAATCAGGTAAACCAATAGGTTGAAGGGGGGGGGGGGGAGGAACACTCTGTAGCTGTTGAAGTTCCTATTGCTCGGGGTGGTAATGTTGTGGGCCAGACAATGACGTTCGCTAGGTGGATGTCTATGCGATTGGACACCTTTGATGGTTCTGGAACACCTATTGATGCCGCTGATTGGCTACGTAAGATGGAGAAGGTCATGACTGCTTGTAGGATGACAGTGGAGCAGATGACCTTGTTCATTCCTCACCAGTTGACAGGTCAGGCTGATATTTGGTGGGTAGGAGTATGTGACGCTTGGACTCCTGCTTGTGGTGCTATCACTTGGGAGATATTCTTGGCACAGTTCAAGGCTAAATATTATCCAGATTCCTTCAGAGACAAGATAAATGATGAGCTCAACCATATCGAACAAGGAGACAAAACAATGGATGAGTGTGAGCGGGATTTCAGCAACATCGTTCGCTTTGTGCCAAGTGTTGCAAGCAATGAACATGAAAAATCTAGGAAGTTTTTTATGGGGCTTAATGCTCGGTTCGAAGAAGTGATGGGTAGAAACCCTCCCACTACATACATCACAGCAGTTGAGGAGGCTAGATGTATGGAGACTCGGTTTCAGCTTACAGCTCTACAAAAGAAACGTAATGGGAATGGGAGCAATACTGGAAATGATCATAAGAGGGTTCATCATGAGGGAGGAGAGTCTTTTCAGTATACCTCTTTCAAGAAGACTAAGACCAACAATTCCTCTCAACAATCTTTCAAAACCAAATAGTTAGGTGCTCAATCTTCCACAGGACAGCACACTTCGAGTGCTCCATTTATGCGTCTTGTTCCAGGGCAGGGTTTGATTTGTTACAAGTGTGGGAAGCCTCATCGTGCTTCAGAGTGTGGTTTTTCTGGAACCTGGCGTCTCTGTGGGAGAGAGGGACATATGGCTCTAGTTTGCATGAAAAATCTAACTTCTATTATCAAGGGGCAAAGGGCAAATTCTTCTTCACCAGGACCCATGTCTATGGTTAGCTCTAGGGGTTCAGTTCCGATAGTTAATGCTCCTCGTGGCATCGTTTAGATAATGACTGGTCCTTTAGCTCCACATTACCAGTTCCCTCAGCAGCCTTTTCCTCCATCAGGCTACTACTGGCCCGTGCCTCAGCTTTTTGCCCCACATGTTCCACTACAGTTGTCTGCTCCTCTTGCTCCTCCAGCTCAGTCTGCCCAGCATGTTGTAGGCGGGTCTTCTTCTGCTTCTACTGGAGTCTACACCATGCCAACACAATCCTCTTTGGGTCGCCCAGATGTGGTTTCAGGTACTGTCCATGTTGACTCGCATGACACTCATGTTTTATTTGATTCCGGTGCAAGCTTTTCTCTCATTTCACTTGATTTTATAAGAAAGACAAATATCTCCAGTCAAGAGATATCTCAGTCGGTTCATGTCAGTTCTCCCGGAGGCTTGGTTTCTAGTTCTGTTTTGTGTTTTGGTTGCACTATTTCTATAGGAGATGACAAATTCGTAGCTAATCTAATGGTTATTCCACTACCGATTTTTTATGTTATCCTGGGCATAGATTGACTATATCGTTATCGAGCCATTATATCTTGTTTTTGGAAGACTGTAACATTAGAGGCACCACCTGGGAAGATCATCACTTTTCAAGTAGATGCACCTCTTTGTTCTTTATCCCTCATGATAAGTATTTATCCGGGTCGTCTTCATGTAAAGACTGGTTTTCTGTGGAGCCTTATTGAGAAGCAAACAAGTCATTGGCAATTGAGTACATTCCTATTGTGCGAGAGTATTCTGATGTCTTCCCTGATGAGCTGCCGGGAATGCCACCTAAGCGAGAAGTGGAGTTTTGCATTGATCTTATACCTGGCACCTGTCCTGTATCTATTGCTCCCTACCGATTATCTCGTCCTTTCCAAGAGGAGTTGAGAAAGGAGTTGTATTACCTATTGGCTAAGGAGTTGATACGTCGTAGTGTTTCATCTTGGCGAGCTCCAATATTGTTCACTAAGAAGAAAGATGGAAGTTGGCGTATGTGTGTGGATTATCGTGGCTTAAATGCTGTGACGATTAAGAACAAAGATCCATTACCTCGCATTGATGTGTTATTTGATCAATTAATAGGAACCAGAGTCTTTTCCAAAATTGACCTTCAATCTGTTATAATCAAATTCCTGTTCGAGAGGAGGATATTGAGAAGACAGCTTCTTCCACCATGTATGGTCATTATGAGTTCAAAGTTATGTCTTTTAGACTCACTAATGCACCCACATACTTTATGAAGACGATGAATAATATGCTTCATGGATTGGAGAAGTTTGTAGTGGTATTTATTGATGATATACTCGTCTTCTCCAAGTCCGAAGCAGAACATGAGAAACATTTGAGAAGAGTTCTTGAGACACTAAGGAGTCATAAGTTCTATGCCAAATTGAAGAAGTGTGAATTTTGGCTCTCAGAAGTTCGCTTTCTAGGTCATGTAATTAATCAACATGGCATCTCGGTTGATCCAAGCAAAGTTTCTATAATAGTTGAATGGGAAAGACCAACCAATGTCAAAGAGGTTAGGAGTTTCTTGGGTATGCCTGGTTATTACTGTCGCTTTGTAAAGGATTTCTCTCGCATTGCTAAGCCTATGACACAACTTATTCAAAAGAATGTCAAGTTCTTGTGGACTCAAGAATGTGAGCATTGCTTTCAATTATTGAAGGAGAAGTTGGCCACTGCCCCTATCCTTGCTCTTCCTGAGCCAGGTAGACGTTTCACTTTTTATTCAGATGCCTCTCAGGTGGGATTTGGTTGTGTAATTATGCAAGAAGGAAAAGTGATTGCCTATGCCTCAAGACAGTTAAAGACGCATGAGCAGAATTATCCCACCCATGATCTAGAGCTTGCCGCTGTAGTTTTCGCGTTGAAAATCTGGAGACATTATTTATATGGGGAGTCATGTAACATTTTCACCGATCATAAGAGTTTGAAGTATATATTCACTCAAAAGGACTTAAATTTGAGACAACGAAGATGGTTGGAGTTGATCAAGGACTACGACCTGAATATCCAATACACACCTGATAAAGCAAATGTGGTGACTGATGCATTAAGTCGTAGAGCTACTCCTCCTACTATAAATTCCTTAATAGATGATTTTGAGCGGCTGGATATTTCCTATTGCTATGCTGGAGTTGCGGAGGTAGAGACTCAACGAATCATATCGTCAGGTATCCCAGAACGAGTCTTAGAGGCACAACGACAAGATCGCTTGTTGCTAGATGTTAAGCGATGAATTCAAGAAGGAAAGGTAGGAGATTTCACTTTGGACGCCGTTGGGGCCGTTCGGTTTCGTGGTCGCTTATGTGTGCCACAAAGATCTCAAGTTAAAGAAGATATTATTAAGTAGGCACATCGTGCTCGTTATACCGTACATCCAGGAGAGAATAAGATGTACCATGATGTGAAGAAAATATATTGGTGGAAGAGAATGAAGGTGGATGTAGAAAAGTATGTGGCTTTATGTGGGGTTTGCCAAAGAGTGAAGGTTGAGCATAAGAGTGTCGCTGGGAAATTACAGCCTCTCCAGGATCCCGTGTGGCCATGGGAGGATATCGCTATGGATTTTGTTGTTGGCTTACCACGTTCTCCAAGAGGACGAGATACTATTTGGATCATAGTTGATCGTCTTAGTAAGGTGGCTCATTTTATTCCTATTCGGTTAACTAGTTCAGCGAGTGATTTGGTGCCTATTTATATGAGAGAAGTAGTGCGACTGCCTGGTGTACCCCGCACCATTGTTTCAGACAGGGATGCTAAGTTTGTGTCTAAGCTGTTGGAGAGTTTACAATTAGCGTTGGGCACAACACTAAGGATGAGCACCACATTCCACCCTCAGACTGATGGACAATCAGAGCGTACGATTCAAACCTTGAAAGATATGCTCAGATCATGCATACTATCTTGGCAAGGAAGTTGGGAAGATCACTTATCTCTTGTGGAGTTCTCTTATAATAACAGCTATCACTCTAGCATTGGATGTGCATCATATGAGGCTCTTTATGGAAGAAAGTGTAGGTCGCCCCTTTGTTGGGACTCGGTTGGTAAGAAAACTGTTTTGGGTCCAGATTGGGTTCAACAATCGACTCAGCGAGTTGCTGAAATTCGAGAACACATGCTGGCAACACAAAGTAGGCAGAAGAGCTATGCCGACATTAGAAGACGGGACTTGGAGTTTCAAGAAGGTGATGAGGTTCTTCTTAGAGTGTCTCCTACCAAGGGTGTTATGAGATTTGGTACTAAGGGAAAGCTTAGTCCAATATATATTGGACCCTTTGTTATCAAAAAACGAATGGGGAAATTGGCATATCAATTAGAGTTGCCACATTCAATGAGAGGAGTTCACAATATATTCCATGTCTCAATGTTGAGAAAGTATCTTAGAGATCCAGAGCATCACATAGTCGTAGAGCCAGTGATAATTAAACAAGATCTATCGGTTGAATCTCGTTCTGTGAGGATTTTGGAATCATCTGAGAGGGTGCTTAGACGCAAATCATTTAAGTTTGTGAAGATTCTGTGGTCAAAACAAATTGAGCGTGAAGCCACTTGGGAGCTTGAATCTGAGATGCAAGCGAAATACTCTGAACTTTCCGAATCCGGTTAGCATTTATAGTTTCTTCAAATTATTAGTTTCATATCATTTCCCTATAATGATAATAAAGAATTCGAGGGCGAATTCTGTTGAAGGGGGGATGTAATATCTCGAATATTTAAGGAAAGAAACATTATCTCAGAAAAAAACGGTTGATCAAATTTTGACTTTTTGAATCTTTAGTTTGATGGACGATCGGACACAGTAAACACGTAGAGCTCGTCTAGACGATTTCGTTTCACTACACATTTGTTTGATTCGGAGTTTGGATGAATAGACGATGTGTATTTTAATTTGTACCGTCAGATGAGATTTCTATTAGGTTACGGAGTATAAAAGTTAAACCTTGAAGCACCTGGGGCGATCTTTTCCCCAACCACCGTCTCTTACCGATCTGATCCAGCGCCGCCGCCTTCGCTGGCTTTCCCGTGCCTCCCTCGTCCGGCTTGCCTCCGTCTGGTCTTTCCTATGGCTGGCCTCTATCGTGGATCCTCCTGTGTGTTTCCTACACTGACCTGCAATGTCTTGCCATAAGTCTTCTCTCCTCGTTTGTTTTTCCTTACTGTAGTGCTGCTGCTGCCACCGCTTGGTGCATCGGCTCCTGTTATTTGCACTAGGTTTTGGTGTGTCTCTGATTTTAGCTTGCTGCTGCTTCATGGAATTTTACCTGGCTGCTGTGTTGCGTTGATGTAAAGGAAGGAGACACAGAGGTGCTGCCGTCAGTGAAAAAAAAAAACGAAAACTGTTGGTACAGTCTTTGTTGGGCCACTGCCACTTGAAACTGCAGGTGGAGAGAAAAAAAATCAGTAGATTCATTTTTTTTTCTACAAATCTGGGCCAATTGCAGAAGAATTATACTATAAGACTACAACCAAAATTCTTAGGGACAGTTTTCAGTCAAACAGTTTTCTTTAGTAAGGTGAGATCTGTTCTTTTGTCGCTGAGTTGCTGCTACCCGGCCAGTGTGTGAGAGTTGGAAGCCAATGATTAGCGTGGCCGTAAATTACCAGCCGCAAGTTTCTGCAGCGCTGGATGTTAGAATTTAGCGCACTATTGTCTGCATGAGAATAACTATTAACATTCACTCGGCAATCGCCTGTACCAGCACTGTAAACGTGCTTGTAATGACTTTGCTTGCGGTTGTGTTGGCTTACTGCATGTGGATGCTTGTTGCCTGCTATTTGCGCGCCGTTTCCTTTACTGTCAAAACTGTTATCCTAATCCTATCTTGTCATTGTTGGGACCCCTGTTGCTATAGGAGTCCTCGTTAATAAAGTTGTTAGAAATATTTTCTTGATATTCTTAATGAATTTATTTACATCTATTAGTTTAGAGAAGAAATTTGAAGGTTATGAAGAACAAAACGTTATAGTGTGCCAAACACGTACTAAGTGTAGCTGATGTTCTATAGGTTTGGAGGGTTCTGGTAACGAGTGGACTACTTCCGAATCTCGCCGAGGTTAAGGCAAGTGCATGACGGACTTTATTCTAATATGTGTGAATTGCTTGTGGTTAAGCTTTTTGTGCCTTAATTTATTATTTGTGGTTTCAAGATTCAATTACTTCATCGCTCTATTTTATTCATGTTCAAGATTCAAGTTATTCATTTAATTGTCGTTCAAGTACCGGTTAAGTCCGAAGTTGTTCTTATATTCAAGTTCCTGTGAGTAAGTGTTGGCTCCACTTGCTCGGCTTTACCGGTAAATACTAAGGAGAATTCAAGTGTCATCCGTTTCAGACGGAAACTACTATTTCATTGTTCTTTGTTTCAAGTTCAAGTATTGCTATGTTTCATTCGGTTGATTCTAATGTTTTCAAGCTCTAATTGTGCTTGCTGAGTGTTTTTACTCACTCTTGTATTTATTTGGTTTTAGGTACCCGTTGATCAAGCATGCATTGTGAAGAGGGTAGCATCTGCACTTGAGCACGCAAACCATTTAATAAGCTTAGTTTATTGAAATTCTTAGTTCATTACATACTTTTGGGGTCGTTGAGACTGTGGTGTGGTTATTTGAGTCTTTAATTCTCTCGTGGTATGAATATGAGTTTAATAGTGTTGCTATATAATGTTATGCATATTATTGTGTTTTGTTGTCCGCGGATGATAGAGTTTTCAAAGGAGATTCTGCTGAAATTTTTAATATTTTTCTTACTTAGTGGTAATGTTTAAATGATTTTAGTAGCGTCCAGAGTGTTCATACCTAGGACGTTACAAGGGGGTGTAGTGTTAAATAGGCAGACGGGTGGTTGTTCGGATTCAGGTTGTGTGTATCGTCAGAAGCAGGATAAATCCTACATACATTAACGATAAACTTTTTCGCTTTAAACTACAGAGTTAAACATGGGTGAAGACCGCAGTTGGATGTATACTAGCTAGAAGAGCAGAACTGGTGGTCACTTGGATGAGTGGTACATAAAGTTAGATAAATTTTTGGATCGAGCATTCTTGTTGTCAATGGAAGATATGATGCTGTGCCATGTACAAATACCGGAACACCAAGTTTTTGAGAAGATTAGAGCTTTCATTTCACTTATGTCGATACAATTTTACTCCACATTATGAAGTGTGGACCTTCCACGGCGAGACTAAATCTCGAGTCATGGCAGAAGTGGATGAGGATGATGATATAACAGAGGTTGATAGGATGGATGATATACTAGAAGCTCTAGAAGCGGAGGATCCTCTCACAAATGAGGCAGAGGAGTTCTTCGAGGAGCTGAAGAAATCACAAGAGCGGTTGCATGAACACACGGTTGTGACTGTACTTGCTTTCTTGACCAATGGCAATTAAGTCCATCTACTTTTTTTCCATCAACTGCTACAATGATCTCATGAAACTGATTTGCGATATCCTTCCACAACCTCACAAACAGTGTTATCCTAGACGGTAAACGGTAAACAGTCGGTTGAGGTCTGTTTACCATTTAGCCTGTTTAAACGGTGTTTAAACGGATTAAACGGTGTGTATTGTAGCTATACTTTTGCAGTAAATAAAATATATTGTACTAACCTTTTTGAAGTACATTTTCACATTTCAGCAGCTAACATTATTGTTTCTGCAGCTGCACTTTTTCTGCAATTAAGATTCAGAGGTTGCACCTTTATCTTGCAATTCAGAATTTCAGATTCATTAGCTCTACATTTTCCTGCAATTCAGAGCAGAGAAGTAATTCAGATTCACAGATGTAACTCAAATGCAGAGATGTAATAGACTCATAGTAATTCTGCATGTTTATGTAATTCAGAGATGTAATAGTAATTCTGCATTATGTAACTATGAATGTATGATATACAATTCAGATTCACAGATGTGCAGGAACGAAAACATGACCTTCGTGCTCTGTCATATCACACGATCAATTCTCAAATAAATTATTGAATTAGTGAACAGCACTTGACCTCCTGACCACCTGCATATGTTCACAAATAATAGAACAGAAGAGCACCATACATTCCCAAATAAAAATGACAACTGAACATGCTATCAAATTGTCCAGGAAACTAGCAAGTAGCAACATACTATCAAATGAAAAATCAGTTTGGAAACTATGCAACTAGCAAGGAAATTGGACGTTCCTAAATAAACATAACTCTACATGGAACATATTGGAAGTTTCAAAATAGACAACAAAATACTGCAAAGACATAAATCTGAATCGTAGATCATCATTCATCCATGTCCTCTCCCTCTATCTCCTCCTCATAACCTGTGGTGATTACTTCATCTTGATCGGACTCAAACTCAATATCATCCTCATTTATATTTTCATCCTCACTTTCAGAGTAGGCATCATCTTCAACTTCTCTTGTTTGTGTCAACCTTGCACTCCTACGCAGTTTTGTGACCTCTTCTGCACCACATGTCTCGGCAATTAATCTCCATGTGAGGCCTGTAACAGGTTCAACATCGGATCCTTCTTCATCAGCACCTTCCATCATCCATCCTTGAGCAAAAGTTGCATGATTTGCAACTAGAGGGTCTGCTTTTTTGTTCTTCATGGCTTTATTTCTCCTCTTTGCATGAATGTGATTGAATCGAACAAATACAAGTTGTTCAACTCTTTCACATGTAAGCCTATTCCTTTTCTTTGTGTGGATCTACAAAAAAAATAAATTTATTAGAACGTTTTGCTTGTGCATATAAATGGATGATCTAATAGTTTATAGGACTTACTCCTTCAAAGCAACTCCAATTTCTTTCACAACCTGAAGCACTTGATGTCAAAGAGAGAATCTTAATAGCCATCTTTTGCAAGGTTGGAACTTGTGTGCCATAATTTGCCCACCATTTTGCTACACAACAACACAAGTATCAACTCTAGTTCACAATCACAAATACCACATGCATAGCTGAAAGTTACTAGGTGTTCATACCTGGATTGAAATCATAATCCTTACAACCAAACTTAGCAACATTTTTCCCAAAGTGACCAACTTGGTCCTTGAACTTGTGAAAGTCATCATTGAGCACTTGATTTTGTTTTTCATAATCTCCATAGTAGAAAGTCTCAACAGCAGCGATGAAACCATCCATAACCACCTCAACTTCAAAGATTGAGGAATCATTATAAGTGTAATATGGATTCAAGCAATATGCAGCCAAGTGTAGGGGGCAATCCAATCGATCCTTCATCTTCCCCTCAACAATTTCAATCACACTCTTGTACAAAGTACCTGTCTTGTCCACATTTTCTGTAGCTACCTTGATGTCTTCCTTAGCCTTCTTAATATCACCATAAAGAAAAGCCATTGATGGTTTAATATCCCCATCAACCATACGAAGTACTTTCACTAATGGTTCAAAAACCCTTAAGCAAAGGCTAACACCATTCCAAAAAGAAGGTTTCACCAATGTACCAGTTGCTTGTACCCCTTTTGTGCTCTTCTTGACATGACTTATTTTCTCCCATTCCTCACTTTGAGACATCATCTTTAGTTGATCTTTTTTCTCATACAAACTTTGCAATGTTAGAAAAGAAGAGGCAAATCTAGTAACCCCAGGTCTGATAATATCCCTCTTCTTAGTGAACTTTCTCATCAAAGCCAAAGTAGTATGGTGTGCATAGATAAATATGGTTAGTGCCCTTGCTTGGTCAAGTACACTCTTGAACTTCTTCATTTTCCCAATTCCCTCAAGCATCAAGTTAATGGTGTGAGTTGCACATGAACTACAAAATATGGTTGGCCTCTTGATATACAACATATCCTTAGCTGCCATGTTGTTTGAAGCATTGTCGGTGACCACTTGCACAACCTTTTCAGCCCCGACCTTCTCAATGCAGCTATCCACATATTGAAATATCAACTCGCCGGTGTGTGACTCAGATGAGACCTCCTTTGACTCAAGAAAAGTTGTTCCAATACACCAATTGACGCATAAATTCATTATGCTCCTCCTTTTTTGATTTGTCCATGCATCGGTCATAATAGAACAACCAGTTTTAGCCCACTCTTGTTCTTGACCCTTTAGCATGTTCTTTGTATCTTCCACCTCCTCATGCAACAATTTCTCACGTAGCTCATGTTGGTAAGGCTTCTTAGCACCTGGTCCAAAACGACCAGCGACTTCTAGCATTTGGTCAAATTCATCACAATTTATAGCATTGAAAGCAACCCCTAAAATTCAAGCAAATCAATATTAGAGGCATGAATGTAATATTTGACACATAGTAAGAAACAATGTAATAAGAATCAATGTAGTTCATTTACCTTGTACATACAACCATTTTGCAATATATCTTTTGAGTTTGTGCAATCTTTCTTTCATTATATGCTCACTAATTTTTGGTTGTTGCAACTTCTTTGATGAACCCAAAGAACTAGCATCAAGAGGCAAGGTGTACTTGTCCATAGGCCCCATTGTCCGTGGTTGAGAGCTTCCCAACTCATCAAGCCCCATTTCATCTTCTTTGTGTGATGGAATATCAATTGTGACATCATTTCTAACCTCTTCCTTTTCTTCTAGTCTAGCCTTCTTCGCTTTTTTAGAATCCTCAATAGCTTGTTTGCACTTCTTCTTATCTTCTTCCGTGGAATTAGGACATGCTGCGACTTGTCCTTTAATACCAGCAATATGCAACTTCAATCTGTAAATCCCTGCCCTCACAACTAAAGGGCATAATTTGCATTGAATGATATTGAGATTATTTGGATCAATTAGAACTCCATACTCCCACCCTATATCATTAGAATTTCTCTTAAGCATGTTGGTTTTGCTCGCAACAGAAGAACTAGGATTGGATGCAGCCGACGACATTCTACAAAAATAATAAAATAGATTCAACTAGCAGCCTAACAAAAATACTAATACTAATTGAACCAATGCTTAGAAATACCTTGCTGCAACAATAATAGATTCAGCTAGCAGCTTAGCATCAATTTAACCATTCAAGTTGTCCTAGATGGCCACAATAACCTGCAAATTGCAAATGAATGGATATTGGATCAATAGAGAGGTTGGGACTGCCGGACTGGACTGGGAGCGAGCAGGATGCGGACGGCAGGCAGGCAACCAGAGGCGAGCGCACAGGGGAGGAGGGAATCGGGCGAGCTTCCTGTCCGGGCGCTCGACGCACCGATGGCGCGACCTCAGGGACGAGAGGGGGGCGCGGGAAGGGAGAAGTCGGGGAGGGGGGGGGGGGGCGCGAGGGAGGGAGAGGTCGAGGGGGGGCGGCGTATTGTACCAGGGGGCGGTGGCCGGCGACTTTCCCGGTGGCGGCGGCCGGCGATTTCACCGGTGGCGGAGATGGTTCTTCCGCGGGAGGAATTCGCTCGTGATTTTTCTCGGGGACAGAGGAGAGAGGAAGACGGGTCGGCTAGGTTAACCGGAGCCGGGTGGGATTTAGATGGACGAGGCCTGTATTTCGTAAACGGGTCTAGAACTTGTTTAAACCCGTCTAAAACCGCACCGTTCAGCCCGTTTCGGCCGTTTAAACGGCCGTTGACCCGTTTAAACGGGTCAACCGTTTAATGGTGCGTTTAGGGGGTAAACTGCACAGTTACCTTCTGTTTAGCGTTTAAACGCGTTTAAACGACCCGTTTAGCCCGTTTAGGATAACACTGCTCACAAAACACCTAAGGATATGTATCACTCAAAGATCAAGATATCTGGTCTCGGTATGAACTATCAGAAAATTGATGTGTGCCCAGATAACTGCATGCTATTCTGGAAAGAGCGCACTAATGAGAAGATATGCTTGAAATGTGGTAAACTGAGGTATGTCAAAGTTGTTAATGACGATGACGATAATGTGATGACAGATGTCGCACATAAGCAACTTCGTTACTTGTCTGTGACACCTCGATTGAAGCGGTTGTTTTTATAAAAAAAACCGCAAGACACATGAGATGGCACAAAGAAGGAAAACGTGAGAACATATTATTCTTGACGCATCCGTCCGACAGTGATGCATGGAAGGTGTTGGATCGTTTTGATCCAAATTTTTCTCGTGATGTGAGTAATGTTCACATTGGTTTAGTGACAGACGGATTCTCACCGTTCAGTACAAACGCCACGCCAAACTCCTATTGGCCCATCTTTGTCATTCTGTACAACATTCCACTGGCTCTTTGTACAAAGAACGAGTTTATGTTTCTTGCCTCATTGTACCTGGACCTGATCATCTCGGGTCACGTCTCAACGTGATGTTAAAACCGCTGATCGAAGAATTGAAAGTCTTGTGGACAGGAGTCGAAGCGTACGACAGTTACAAGAAGGAAAAATTCTACCTTCGAGCTGCTTATTTGTGGTCTGTCCATGATTTGCCAGCATACGACATATTTTCTGGATGGAGCACTCACGGTCGTCTGACGTGTCCGATATGTGCTTAAGACACGGATTGCTTTCGACTAACTCATGGAGGCAAAATATCTTTGATTGTCACAGACGTTGGCTGCCTTCGAATCACATGTTTAGGCAACATATGCATGTTTTTAGAAAGAACACCGTTGTCACTAAAGGACCACCAAAATGTCTCAACGGGTCCAAAATTTCTGATAGGTTGGACAAACTAGTGCTAGATGAAGGTCGTCTTGGATATTTTGTAGGTTATGGATAGGAACACAATTGGACTCACATATGTGGACTTTGGGAGCTACCATATATGAACTCGTTGATTCTAATGCACAACATTGATGTCATGCATCAGGAGCGTAACATGAGCGAAAATATCATAAGCACTTGCATGGATATGCCTGGCAAAACGAAAGACAATTACAAAGCTAGACTAGATTTGGCAGACATTTGTCACCATCTAACTCTTGAAATCTCTGAAAGTGGTGGGATGCCACATGCTTCTTTCTGTCTTCGATCACAAGAAAAGAAAGAAGTCATGAAATAGATGAAAACTTTGAAATTCCCAGATGGTTATGCAGCTAGCTTGAAACGGGCCGCGAATATGAACACATGAAACCTCACTGGGTTGAAGAGTCATGATTATCACATTATAATGGAGAGACTCTTACCTGTTATGTTTTGAGGCTATCTAGATGATGCGGTGTGGAAGGTTTTAGCCGAGCTCAGCTATTTCTATAGACAGTTTTGTGCTAAAGAAATCAATATAGGGATGATAGATAAGTTAGAGATGAAGATACCCATACTTTTATGTAAGATGAAATTTTTTTCCATTCGGTTTTTTCAATCCAATGCAACATATGCTTATCCATCTTCCTCTCGAAGCTAAAGTTGGCAGTCCTGTGCAATACAGGTGGATGGGATGTATCACATTAAAGGAGTGCTACGATATCTAAAACCAATGGTTGGCAACAGAGCAAGGGTGGAAGGGTGCATCACTGAAGCATATGCTCTTAAGGAAGTAAGATACTTTTCAGGTGTCTACTTTGTAAAAGAAAACAATATCAATACTTCGGCGATGCGGTACAATGTGGACGAAGCACCCCCTTTAAGCGACCTCTCTATTTTTCAAACGAGAGGTACTACCGTTGGTAGCTACACGACGTACGTGCTATCTGAATGTGATAGGACTGTTGCTTTACTCTACATGTACGCAAATATAGAAGGCATGCAGGAATACCTCGAGTAAGCGTTTATCCTACATTTATGCTAATCGACATATTTTGCTACACATGTATTCTAAAAGATATTTTGTCACGTTCAGCGAGTTCCACAGACAATGTTGGCCACATATGCATCAACTTACGGCCAAACAAGTAGAAGGGATGCAAAAAGAAGGAATAAATGGAGGGTCGAGTTTCCTATTCTAGTTTAAAGATTATGTAATACTCTCTCGTCTTCTATATATTATAAGTTACTATCATAGTTTTTAAGGCAGTAAGGCGACCTAAAGCGATGGACCCCCTTTTTACCTTTTAAGCGATAAGGCATAAGGCGAGGCGACACCTTACTAATACGGAAAAATACTTAGAAGTATATAAAAATAGTAAAATAAAATAAAGAAATTCAGAATTATATGTACGTATAATGTCCTGGGCTTATTTCCCTCACCCATACTTCCTCTCTACTTGGATAACAACCGGCCCAGCCCAATAACCTACCAACACCAGCCCAAAACTACCAGCACCAGCTCATAACCTAACCCTAGCGTCCTGCCTCCAACCCCCATCGCCCAGCCGCACCCTCGCTTCAGCCGCCACCGCGGGCGTCCCGCCGCCGCCACGGCACCCCACCCTCGCGTCCCACCACCGTCGCGCCACCCCGCCCCCGCCCTTGCGTCATGCCGCCGCAGCAGCACGCTGCCCCCGCCCTCGCTCCCCGCCGCCGCGGCGGCACACCGCGCCGCCGCCCCCGATGCCCCTGCTCGACGGAGGTCCCGCCGCCTCTGCTCCTCGGGATCTGCTCGGTTACCATCTTCCTGTCGAGGTACGTTGCTCCGCCGTCTTCCCCTGCTCCTGCCGCCACTGCCCTCCCCCGCTCCCGCCGTCGCCTTACCCAGAATTCTAAGGCGACAGGACGCCTTATCCCGGCCGGGCGCTTTACCGCTTAAGCGTCGCTTAAGCGACGCTTAAGCGACACCTTAATAACTATGGTTACTATTATTAAAGAAGAGTTATTTTATCTTATGATCATTTATGACAGTGTCAGACTCACAATGTCTATGAAGATTTGCGACAACTATCTTATGGATTGATGAATGTTAGAAGCTATGGTCGATATGACGTAAATGGCTTTCGATTCCGTACAACTCATTTTGAAGCTCTTCGTCCTCTCGCGGTAGTAACAAATTCTGGTGTTGTGACTTGAGCAATTGACACTCAAGGGAATTTAACCGATTATTATGGGATCATCAACAAAATTCTTGAATTTACTTTTACAGGAAATAAGACCCTTCGAGTTGTCTTCTTTGACTAGTTTGATCGCACTCATGGAACTCGAGAAAACCAATTTGGAATGGCGGAAGTGAAACACATGGACCGACTATGAGGTTACGATACATTTGTTCTTGCTCATCAAGTAGAACAAGTGTATTATCTACCTTATCCATGCACAAAGCTCAGTGCCTTATAGTTGGTATATAAGGTGAATCCTCGTGAGCGGTTAAATACTCCTGGGGATGAAGGTTACCATGATAGTGAAGACGTTGAAGAAGTGTACCAAGAAGAAGAGTTGCCAGACACTTTTATCGTCGAGCTTGGAGCAAGACTCGATCAATTAGTTGGAGATGTTGAAGATTTTGAAGATGTAGAGCCAGATGACATGCGAAAATGGAAATTAGAACAGGCCACGATGGAAGATCGTTGGACTGGTTTAAGGAGTAGGGCACATGATAATGATGTTGACAAATTTTGAAAGTGGTTACAAATAATGTTTTCTTGAAGATAGTAACATGAATTTTGTATATCTTATTTGCATATTTACTTGTTCTCTATTAAAAAACAGGATGGCATCAAAGAAGGGTAAGAAGGTGCCGCCGACGAGGGGGTTCTACCCCTTTAGATCCGAGGATGCTTTCGCAGGTGCCTCGTCGACCGGGAGCAGACTCTCTCAGCTATTGGGACACGTTCTGACCAGCTCTAGAGCTTCGTCACAGCTAAATTTCACTCGTTTTTTACAAATTCTTCAAATTCAATTTCCAATTAAACTTACTTATGAATCATTTGAATGTTGTAGTCCTCACCGACTGACTCAGAGGCTACGGCGCCAGTTGACCATGGCTACCCTTCGATGAGCCAGCCCTCAGCCAGCCAACCCTCGGCTGGCGAGCCTCCTGTTCCTGATCCCCTTGACTCGGCTGGTGACGAGCCTTCTGAGTCACCTGACATGGCGCCCCAGCAGACGCGGAGGACGAGGAGGACTCACTTTGTCAGTCCTCCTGTTGTCCCTTCACAGAGGACTGTGATTCATCCGGTCGGAGACAGGTAATAAAAATTGTAGTATTCAATTCTAGTTTCTTTTGGTTACTTAAGTAATGAATCAATAAATATCTTGCAGGGTTTGGTTGAACTCGTCTTTCACCCGTGAGAGACACCACAAACCGGTGAACGGTGTCCTTGGGTCCTTAGTGCGTTTGCACTATCCCGAGGTCGACGACGGGGTGCCTGCCCTTTCGTGGGAGGACTACGCACACGTCCATCACCAGGAGCACGACAACCTTCAGGAGGTCTTATGGGCTGATTTATGGTAAGTATGTTGAAAAAAGTTTCTAAGTTTTAACTATTAAACTCTTTTAATGAACATCTGTTTAATATATTCTTTATCACATGCAAGGTATACTTTAGAGGATCCGAACGACCCTCGCATGGTTGAGGATGCGAGGAGAGTGTTTCACTACAATGCTGCTAAGACGCTTCGACAAGCTTTGTCGAACGCTCGTACTCAAATTATCAATGAGCACTTGAAGGCGAACCAGCATCATGTGCTACACTTCCGGCAAGAGAGCGAGAGGCACCTGACGGAGGAGGAGCACGCGCAGGTACGTGGGGTGTAGTAAATATTTTTTCTGATAATTTCCTCAACGGTACTTTTAACAATCTACAACTATGTGCAGAGCCACATGAGCTGGTTGCAGGGTCGACCCAATGCATTTCAAGCCCTTTGTTGGTACTGGACTAGCGATGTGTTTAAGGCTAAGTTCAAAAAGGCTCGAGAGTGCAAAGGGGTCGAGGGGAAGACTAGGCACGACCAAAATAACCACTTGCATTTAGCTAAATGCATGGTAAGTGTATGTAACTAATGTTTATATATTCATAATATACTGTTCGTACTAACACATATTGATAGGAGCGCGAGACGGGGGTGCCGCCGACCCCTACTGAGATCTGGAAGAGAGGTCACAGAGACCCTTCTCAGCTTGAGGGGTGCAGTCAGGCTGCAGCCGAGCAATTGGTAAGTTTAGAAATCATTCATATTAAATATAACTATACGGATTGTTGAACTTACACGGTTTTCTTGTTTTTCAGGCTAAGTACGGGGAGGAGGCTAGGAAGATACACGGCGAAGATTTCGATTGGAAACACGAACCAATCAATCCTCAAGCTGCGTATGTAAGCGGAGGCAGAAAAGCACATAGAAGGTGAGTTCATAAGTCATTTTATCATTTTCAATTGAAAGTATTGAAGATATTTCAATTTCATATTACTGACTCTCTTTTTTATAGGCTCGTCATATTCGACGGAGTTGTCGACTCGAGGGTGGCGAGACCTGCGAGAGGTAGCTCCACACAGGCTTCATCAGTGGGCACGTCAGGTTGCCGCATCTTGCAGAGAGACATCAAGATGCAGTCCCTCCGACAAACTGTAGAAGAGAACATCAGGCGACAGGAGGAGGAAAGGAGGGAGGCGGAACAACAAAGGATCGTTGCGGAACAACAAAGTATCGTGTTGGAGGCCACGATGTCTTCCAGGCAGCCTAGATGGCACAGATACGAGAGACAATGGAGGTAACGAAATAAAAATTGAAGTTCTCATTAATTCAGCATAAATGACTTACTAATAGGTAATATCTAATGTTTACAATGACAGGTCATCGCTCGGGCGCAAGGTTTAGGGTTCTAGCTACCACCACTTCCAGTCTTTCCAGGCGATCCTTCTTCCGCGGGTCAGGTAATTTTCTATGTCAACTTAACAATTCTAGTTTTACTTCAACTTTACAAAAATAAAGCAAGGAAATAAAGTGAGAGTGAGAGATAGTTAGATAGAGTGAGAGATAGAGTTAGACGAGGGAGGAAGCTAGAGAGAAAAGGATTGAGTTAGAAAAAAGAGGGAGATAGTTAGATAGAAGAAAAGGATTGAGATAGAAGAAAAAGGGAGATAGAAGAAAGAGTGAGAGATAGTTACATAGAGTGGGAGAGGAATGAAGAGAGTGAGATGTATATGGAGATAGAGGGAGAGGAAGATAGAGGGTGAGAGAGATGTAGATGGAGATAGAGGGAGGAAGATAGAGCGAAAAGGATAGTAGCGAGATAGAGTGAGAGAGAGAGATAGATTGAGATAGAGAGAGGGGAATGAAAAGAGAGAGGAAGATGTAGATGGAGATAGAGGAGAGAAAGATAGAGGAAGAGAGGGAGATATAGATGGAGATAGAGAGGGGAAGATAGTGGGAAAATAATAGCAATAGAGAGATAGAGTGAGAAAGAGAGAGAGAGATTGAGATAGAGAGGAATGAAAAGAAAGAGGGAGAGAGGGGGATCTAGATGGAGATAGAGGAAGAGGAAGGGAGGGAGAGAGATGTTGATGCATTTATATTGTAACTCTAAGTTTCATTAATTGCAGAGATCTGCGACGGCTGCTCCAACTCTGTCGTCGTCGTTACCGCCACCTAGAATGAGGCACGGCGACAACTTCCGCTTCGGAGGTGGCTTCGGAGGTTAGACGGGCAAGTGAGCCCTTGTTTGCTTTGTTGATTGTAAAATCCCACATTTTCCTTCATGTGAGGTTCAGTTGTAAGTTGGTTATCAACCCTAATAGAGACCAATTATAGCTAGGCTTATGAACTTGATCTCATCAAATATTTTCTTCTACTCATGCTTAAATTTTATTAACATGAGGAATGGACTTCACAAATAATCTTAGATAAATTCTTTTGACCTCTCTTCAAAGTTTGGAATTATTTGAATGGAGGATCCTAGGTCAAATTAATATGCAGTACCCAATATATATTCAAATTAATTACAAATCGAATATGCTACTGTATATTTGGCCCTGTCAAAATTATTCAATTCTGAGTCCATAAATTTTTCTATGGTTTTCTAATATTCCAAATAGACTTCCTGCAAAGTTTCATAAATTTTGAACTCTATTTGCTAATTTATTTGAGTCGCTTAGCAAATTTAGACCATATTAGGAATTTAAATTTTGAATTCTGTTCAACTTATTTGATCATCAAGATTTAAACACACCATAATGGTCAGCATGACTTGCTTGACTTATCCTCAAAGTTTCACAATTTTTGGAACTCAGTTGCTATTTAATTCAGTGACACCATTGAATTTCATCCAATTTCAAATTCAAATTTGAAATTCAAATGAACTTGCTCCAAATCAAAATCCAATTGCAGAATTAAACTCCAGATATTTATTTGAGCCTCCCCACAAAAATCTAGAATTTTTGGATCAAGTTTGGTAGGTGAATTGAAGTTGCAGAGAGGAGAAGTGGATAAGAGGAGGTGGGACCCACTGTCAGCCTAACCCACTCGAGTGCAACCCACGGGGTGCTCTGTATCCAACTCTTCCCGCCGATCAACGCCGGCAGCGCGCGACATCGTGACGTGGCATGCATCCATCGAGCTGCCTGCTTGCTTGCGCCGTGGCGCGCTCCCCTCATCTTGGCGAGCTCCAGTATTGTTCACTAAGAAGAAAGATGGAAGTTGGCGTATGTGTGTGGATTATCGTGGCTTAAATGCTGTGACGATTAAGAACAAAGATCCATTACCTCGCATTGATGTGTTATTTGATCAATTAATAGGAACCAGAGTCTTTTCCAAAATTGACCTTCAATCTGTTATAATCAAATTCCTGTTCGAGAGGAGGATATTGAGAAGACAGCTTCTTCCACCATGTATGGTCATTATGAGTTCAAAGTTATGTCTTTTAGACTCACTAATGCACCCACATACTTTATGAAGACGATGAATAATATGCTTCATGGATTGGAGAAGTTTGTAGTGGTATTTATTGATGATATACTCGTCTTCTCCAAGTCCGAAGCAGAACATGAGAAACATTTGAGAAGAGTTCTTGAGACACTAAGGAGTCATAAGTTCTATGCCAAATTGAAGAAGTGTGAATTTTGGCTCTCAGAAGTTCGCTTTCTAGGTCATGTAATTAATCAACATGGCATCTCGGTTGATCCAAGCAAAGTTTCTATAATAGTTGAATGGGAAAGACCAACCAATGTCAAAGAGGTTAGGAGTTTCTTGGGTATGGCTGGTTATTACTGTCGCTTTGTAAAGGATTTCTCTCGCATTGCTAAGCCTATGACACAACTTATTCAAAAGAATGTCAAGTTCTTGTGGACTCAAGAATGTGAGCATTGCTTTCAATTATTGAAGGAGAAGTTGGCCACTGCCCCTATCCTTGCTCTTCCTGAGCCAGGTAGACGTTTCACTTTTTATTCAGATGCCTCTCAGGTGGGATTTGGTTGTGTAATTATGCAAGAAGGAAAAGTGATTGCCTATGCCTCAAGACAGTTAAAGACGCATGAGCAGAATTATCCCACCCATGATCTAGAGCTTGCCGCTGTAGTTTTCGCGTTGAAAATCTGGAGACATTATTTATATGGGGATTCATGTAACATTTTCACCGATCATAAGAGTCTGAAGTATATATTCACTCAAAAGGACTTAAATTTGAGACAGCGAAGATGGTTGGAGTTGATCAAGGACTACGACCTGAATATCCAATACACACCTGATAAAGCAAATGTGGTGACTGATGCATTAAGTCGTAGAGCTACTCCTCCTACTATAAATTCCTTAATAGATGATTTTGAGCGGCTGGATATTTCCTATTGCTATGCTGGAGTTGCGGAGGTAGAGACTCAACGAATCATATCGTCAGGTATCCCAGAACGAGTCTTAGAGGCACAACGACAAGATCGCTTGTTGCTAGATGTTAAGCGATGAATTCAAGAAGGAAAGGTAGGAGATTTCACTTTGGACGCCGTTGGGGCCGTTCGGTTTCGTGGTCGCTTATGTGTGCCACAAAGATCTCAAGTTAAAGAAGATATTATTAAGTAGGCACATCGTGCTCGTTATACCGTACATCCAGGAGAGAATAAGATGTACCATGACGTGAAGAAAATATATTGGTGGAAGAGAATGAAGGTGGATGTAGAAAAGTATGTGGCTTTATGTGGGGTTTGCCAAAGAGTGAAGGTTGAGCATAAGAGTGTCGCTGGGAAATTACAGCCTCTCGAGGATCCTGTGTGGCCATGGGAGGATATCGCTATGGATTTTGTTGTTGGCTTACCACGTTCTCCAAGAGGACGAGATACTATTTGGATCATAGTTGATCGTCTTAGTAAGGTGGCTCATTTTATTCCTATTCGGTTAACTAGTTCAGCGAATGATTTGGTGCCTATTTATATGAGAGAAGTAGTGCGACTGCATGGTGTACCCCGCACCATTGTTTCAGACAGGGATGCTAAGTTTGTGTCTAAGATGTTGGAGAGTTTACAATTAGCGTTGGGCACAACACTAAGGATGAGCACCACATTCCACCCTCAAACTGATGGACAATCAGAGCGTACGATTCAAACCTTGAAAGATATGCTCAGATCATGCATACTATCTTGGCAAGGAAGTTGGGAAGATCACTTATCTCTTGTGGAGTTCTCTTATAATAACAACTATCACTCTAGCATTGGATGTGCACCATATGAGGCTCTTTATGGAAGAAAGTGTAGGTCGCCCCTTTATTGGGACTCGGTTGGTAAGAAAACTGTTTTGGGTTCAGATTGGGTTCAACAATCGACTCAGCGAGTTGCTGAAATTCGAGAACACATGCTGGCAACACAAAGTAGGCAGAAGAGCTATGCCGACATTAGAAGACGGGACTTGGAGTTTCAAGAAGGTGATGAGGTTCTTCTTAGAGTGTCTCCTACCAAGGGTGTTATGAGATTTGGTACTAAGGGAAAGCTTAGTCCAATATATATTGGACCCTTTGTTATCAAAAAACGAATGGGGAAATTGGCATATCAATTAGAGTTGCCACATTCAATGAGAGGAGTTCACAATATATTCCATGTCTCAATGTTGAGAAAGTACCTTAGAGATCCAGAGCATCACATAGTCGTAGAGCCAGTGATAATTAAACAAGATCTATCGGTTGAATCTCGTCCTGTGAGGATTTTGGAATCATCTGAGAGGGTGCTTAGACGCAAATCATTTAAGTTTGTGAAGATTCTGTGGTCAAAACAAATTGAGCGTGAAGCCACTTGGGAGCTTGAATCTGAGATGCAAGCGAAATACTCTGAACTTTTCGAATCCGGTTAGCATTTATAGTTTCTTCAAATTATTAGTTTCATATCATTTCCCTATAATGATAATAAAGAATTCGAGGGCGAATTCTGTTGAAGGGGGGGGGGGAATGTAATATCTCGAATATTTAAGGAAAGAAACATTATCTCAGAAAAAAACGGTTGATCAAATTTTGACTTTTTGAATCTTTAGTTTGATGGACAATCGGACACCGTAAACACGTAGAGCTCGTCTAGACGATTTCGTTTCACTACACATTTGTTTGATTCAGAGTTCGGATGAATAGACGATGTGTATTTTAATTTGTACCGTCAGATGAGATTTCTATTAGGTTACGGAGTATAAAAGTTAAACCTTGAAGCACCTGGGGCGATCTTTTCCCCAACCACCGTCTCTTACCGATCTGATCCAGCGCCGCCGCCTTCGCTGGCTTTCCCGTGCCTCCCTCGTCCGGCTTGCCTCCGTCTGGTCTTTCCTATGGCTGGCCTCTATCGTGGATCCTCCTGTGTGTTTCCTACACTGACCTGCAATGTCTTGCCATAAGTCTTCTCTCCTCGTTTGTTTTTCCTTACTGTAGTGCTGCTGCTGCCACCGCTTGGTGCATCGGCTCCTGTTATTTGCACTAGGTTTTGGTGTGTCTCTGATTTTAGCTTGCTGCTGCTTCATGGAATTTTACCTGGCTGCTGTGTTGCGTTGATGTAAAGGAAGGAGACACAGAGGTGCTGCCGTCAGTGAAAAAAAAAAACGAAAACTGTTGGTACAGTCTTTGTTGGGCCACTGCCACTTGAAACTGCAGGTGGAGAGAAAAAAAAATCAGTAGATTCATTTTTTTTTCTACAAATCTGGGCCAATTGCAGAAGAATTATACTATAAGACTACAACCAAAATTCTTAGGGACAGTTTTCAGTCAAACAGTTTTCTTTAGTAAGGTGAGATCTGTTCTTTTGTCGCTGAGTTGCTGCTACCCGGCCAGTGTGTGAGAGTTGGAAGCCAATGATTAGCGTGGCCGTAAATTACCAGCCGCAAGTTTCTGCAGCGCTGGATGTTAGAATTTAGCGCACTATTGTCTGCATGAGAATAACTATTAACATTCACTCGGCAATCGCCTGTACCAGCACTGTAAACGTGCTTGTAATGACTTTGCTTGCGGTTGTGTTGGCTTACTGCATGTGGATGCTTGTTGCCTGCTATTTGCGCGCCGTTTCCTTTACTGTCAAAACTGTTATCCTAATCCTATCTTGTCATTGTTGGGACCCCTGTTGCTATAGGAGTCCTCGTTAATAAAGTTGTTAGAAATATTTTCTTGATATTCTTAATGAATTTATTTACATCTATTAGTTTAGAGAAGAAATTTGAAGGTTATGAAGAACAAAACGTTATAGTGTGCCAAACACGTACTAAGTGTAGCTGATGTTCTATAGGTTTGGAGGGTTCTGGTAACGAGTGGACTACTTCCGGTTCCCGCCGAGGTTAAGGCAAGTGCATGACGGACTTTATTCTAATATGTGTGAATTGCTTGTGGTTAAGCTTTTTGTGCCTTAATTTATTATTTGTGGTTTCAAGATTCAATTACTTCATCGCTCTATTTTATTCATGTTCAAGATTCAAGTTATTCATTTAATTGTCGTTCAAGTACCGGTTAAGTCCGAAGTTGTTCTTATATTCAAGTTCCTGTGAGTAAGTGTTGGCTCCACTTGCTCGGCTTTACCGGTAAATACTAAGGAGAATTCAAGTGTCATCCGTTTCAGACGGAAACTACTATTTCATTGTTCTTTGTTTCAAGTTCAAGTATTGCTATGTTTCATTCGGTTGATTCTAATGTTTTCAAGCTCTAATTGTGCTTGCTGAGTGTTTTTACTCACTCTTGTATTTATTTGGTTTTAGGTACCCGTTGATCAAGCATGCATTGTGAAGAGGGTAGCATCTGCACTTGAGCACGCAAACCATTTAATAAGCTTAGTTTATTGAAATTCTTAGTTCATTACATACTTTTGGGGTCGTTGAGACTGTGGTGTGGTTATTTGAGTCTTTAATTCTCTCGTGGTATGAATATGAGTTTAATAGTGTTGCTATATAATGTTATGCATATTATTGTGTTTTGTTGTCCGCGGATGATAGAGTTTTCAAAGGAGATTCTGCTGAAATTTTTAATATTTTTCTTACTTAGTGGTAATGTTTAAATGATTTTAGTAGCGTCCAGAGTGTTCATACCTAGGACGTTACAAGGGGGTGTAGTGTTAAATAGGCAGACGGGTGGTTGTTCGGATTCAGGTTGTGTGTATCGTCAGAAGCAGGATAAATCCTACATACATTAACGATAAACTTTTTCGCTTTAAACTACAGAGTTAAACATGGGTGAAGACCGCAGTTGGATGTATACTAGCTAGAAGAGCAGAACTGGTGGTCACTTGGATGAGTGGTACATAAAGTTAGATAAATTTTTGGATCGAGCATTCTTGTTGTCAATGGAAGATATGATGCTGTGCCATGTACAAATACCGGAACACCAAGTTTTTGAGAAGATTAGAGCTTTCATTTCACTTATGTCGATACAATTTTACTCCACATTATGAAGTGTGGACCTTCCACGGCGAGACTAAATCTCGAGTCATGGCAGAAGTGGATGAGGATGATGATATAACAGAGGTTGATAGGATGGATGATATACTAGAAGCTCTAGAAGCGGAGGATCCTCTCACAAATGAGGCAGAGGAGTTCTTCGAGGAGCTGAAGAAATCACAAGAGCGGTTGCATGAACACACGGTTGTGACTGTACTTGCTTTCTTGACCAATGGCAATTAAGTCCATCTACTTTTTTTCCATCAACTGCTACAATGATCTCATGAAACTGATTTGCGATATCCTTCCACAACCTCACAAACAGTGTTATCCTAGACGGTAAACGGTAAACAATCGGTTGAGGTCTGTTTACCATTTAGCCTGTTTAAACGGTGTTTAAACGGTGTTTAAACGGATTAAACGGTGTGTATTGTAGCTATACTTTTGCAGTAAATAAAATATATTGTACTAACCTTTTTGAAGTACATTTTCACATTTCAGCAGCTAACATTATTGTTTCTGCAGCTGCACTTTTTCTGCAATTCAGATTCAGAGGTTGCACCTTTATCTTGCAATTCAGAATTTCAGATTCATTAGCTCTACATTTTCCTGCAATTCAGAGCAGAGAAGTAATTCAGATTCACAGATGTAACTCAAATTCAGAGATGTAATAGACTCATAGTAATTCTGCATGTTTATGTAATTCAGAGATGTAATAGTAATTCTGCATTATGTAACTATGAATGTATGATATACAATTCAGATTCACAGATGTGCAGGAACGAAAACATGACCTTCGTGCTCTGTCATATCACACGATCAATTCTCAAATAAATTATTGAATTAGTGAACAGCACCTGACCTCCTGACCACCTGCATATGTTCACAAATAATAGAACAGAAGAGCACCATACATTCCCAAATAAAAATGACAACTGGACATGCTATCAAATTGTCCAGGAAACTAGCAAGTAGCAACATACTATCAAATGAAAAATCAGTTTGGAAACTATGCAACTAGCAAGGAAATTGGACGTTCCTAAATAAACATAACTCTACATGGAACATATTGGAAGTTTCAAAATAGACAACAAAATACTGCAAAGACATAAATCTGAATCGTAGATCATCATTCATCCATGTCCTCTCCCTCTATCTCCTCCTCATAACCTGTGGTGATTACTTCATCTTGATCGGACTCAAACTCAATATCATCCTCATTTATATTTTCATCCTCACTTTCAGAGTAGGCATCATCTTCAACTTCTCTTGTTTGTGTCAACCTTGCACTCCTACGCAGTTTTGTGACCTCTTCTGCACCACATGTCTCGGCAATTAATCTCCGTGTGAGGCCTGTAACAGGTTCAACATCGGATCCTTCTTCATCAGCACCTTCCATCATCCATCCTTGAGCAAAAGTTGCATGATTTGCAACTAGAGGGTCTGCTTTTTTGTTCTTCATGGCTTTATTTCTCCTCTTTGCATGAATGTGATTGAATCGAACAAATACAAGTTGTTCAACTCTTTCACATGTAAGCCTATTCCTTTTCTTTGTGTGGATCTACAAAAAAAATAAATTTATTAGAACGTTTTGCTTGTGCATATAAATGGATGATCTAATAGTTTATAGGACTTACTCCTTCAAAGCAACTCCAATTTCTTTCACAACCTGAAGCACTTGATGTCAAAGAGAGAATCTTAATAGCCATCTTTTGCAAGGTTGGAACTTGTGTGCCATAATTTGCCCACCATTTTGCTACACAACAACACAAGTATCAACTCTAGTTCACAATCACAAATACCACATGCATAGCTGAAAGTTACTAGGTGTTCATACCTGGATTGAAATCATAATCCTTACAACCAAACTTAGCAACATTTTTCCCAAAGTGACCAACTTGGTCCTTGAACTTGTGAAAGTCATCATTGAGCACTTGATTTTGTTTTTCATAATCTCCATAGTAGAAAGTCTCAACAACAGCGATGAAACCATCCATAACCACCTCAACTTCAAAGATTGAGGAATCATTATAAGTGTAATATGGATTCAAGCAATATGCAGCCAAGTGTAGGGGGCAATCCAATCGATCCTTCATCTTCCCCTCAACAATTTCAATCACACTCTTGTACAAAGTACATGTCTTGTCCACATTTTCTGTAGCTACCTTGATGTCTTCCTTAGCCTTCTTAATATCACCATAAAGAAAAGCCATTGATGGTTTAATATCCCCATCAACCATACGAAGTACTTTCACTAATGGTTCAAAAATCCTTAAGCAAAGGCTAACACCATTCCAAAAAGAAGGTTTCACCAATGTACCAGTTGCTTGTACCCCTTTTGTGCTCTTCTTGACATGACTTATTTTCTCCCATTCCTCACTTTGAGACATCATCCTTAGTTGATCTTTTTTCTCATACAAACTTTGCAATGTTAGAAAAGAAGAGGCAAATCTAGTAACCCCAGGTCTGATAATATCCCTCTTCTTAGTGAACTTTCTCATCAAAGCCAAAGTAGTATGGTGTGCATAGATAAATATGGTTAGTGCCCTTGCTTGGTCAAGTACACTCTTGAACTTCTTCATTTTCCCAATTCCCTCAAGCATCAAATTAATGGTGTGAGTTGCACATGAACTCCAAAATATGGTTGGCCTCTTGATATACAACATATCCTTAGCTGCCATGTTGTTTGAAGCATTGTCGGTAACCACTTGCACAACCTTTTCAGCCCCGACCTTCTCAATGCAGCTATCCACATATTGAAATATCAACTCGCCGGTGTGTGACTCAGATGAGACCTCCTTTGACTCAAGAAAAGTTGTTCCAATACAACAATTGACGCATAAATTCATTATGCTCCTCCTTTTTTGATTTGTCCATGCATCGGTCATAATAGAACAACCAGTTTTAGCCCACTCTTGTTCTTGACCCTTTAGCATGTTCTTTGTATCTTCCACCTCCCCATGCAACAATTTCTCACGTAGCTCATGTTGGTAAGGCTTCTTAGCACCTGGACCAAAACGACCAGCGACTTCTAGCATTTGGTCAAATTCATCACAATTGATAGCATTGAAAGCAACCCCTAAAATTCAAGCAAATCAATATTAGAGGCATGAATGTAATATTTGACACATAGTAAGAAACAATGTAATAAGAATCAATGTAGTTCATTTACCTTGTACATACAACCATTTTGCAATATATCTTTTGAGTTTGTGCAATCTTTCTTTCATTATATGCTCACTAATTTTTGGTTGTTGCAACTTCTTTGATGAACCCAAAGAACTAGCATCAAGAGGCAAGGTGTACTTGTCCATAGGCCCCATTATCCGTGGTTGAGAGCTTCCCAACTCATCAAGCCCCATTCATCTTCTTTGTCTGATGGAATATCAATTGTGACATCATTTCTAACCTCTTCCTTTTCTTCTAGTCTAGCCTTCTTCGCTTTTTTAGAATCCTCAATAGCTTGTTTGCACTTCTTCTTATCTTCTTCCGTGGAATTAGGACATGCTGCGACTTGTCCTTTAATACCAGCAATATGCAACTTCAATCTGTAAATCCCTGCCCTCACAACTAAAGGGCATAATTTGCATTGAATGATATTGAGATTATTTGGATCAATTAGAACTCCATACTCCCACCCTATATCATTAGAATTTCTCTTAAGCATGTTGGTTTTGCTCGCAACAGAAGAACTAGGATTGGATGTAGCCGACGACATTCTACAAAAATAATAAAATAGATTCAACTAGCAGCCTAACAAAAATACTAATACTAATTGAACCAATGCTTAGAAATACCTTGCTGCAACAATAATAGATTCAGCTAGCAGCTTAGCATCAATTTAACCATTCAAGTTGTCCTAGATGGCCACAATAACCTGCAAATTGCAAATGAATGGATATTGGATCAACAGAGAGGTTGGGACTGCCGGACTGGACTGGGAGCGAGCAGGATGCGGACGGCAGGCAGGCAACCAGAGGCGAGCGCACAGGGGAGGAGGGAATCGGGCGCGCTTCCTGTCCGGGCGCTCGACGCACCGATGGCGCGGCCTCAGGGACGAGAGGGGGGCGCGGGAAGGGAGAAGTCGGGGAGGGGGGGGGGGGGGCGCGGGGGAGGGAGAGGTCGAGGGGGGGCGGCGTATTGTACCAGGGGGCGGTGGCCGGCGACTTTCCCGGTGGCGGCGGCCGGCGATTTCACCGGTGGCGGAGATGGTTCTTCCGCGGGAGGAATTCGCTCGTGGTTACTTGTCTGTGACACCTCGATTGAAGCGGTTGTTTCTATAAAAAAAACCGCAAGACACATGAGATGGCACAAAGAAGGAAAACGTGAGAACATATTATTCTTGACGCATCCGTCCGACAGTGATGCATGGAAGGTGCTGGATCGTTTTGATCCAAATTTTTCTCATGACGTGAGTAATGTTCACATTGGTTTAGTGATAGACGGATTCTCACCGTTCAGTACAAACGCCACGCCAAACTCCTATTGGCCCATCTTTGTCATTCTGTACAACTTTCCACTGGCTCTTTGTACAAAGAACGAGTTTATGTTTCTTAGCCTCATTGTACCTGGACCTGATCATCTCGGGTCACGTCTCAACGTGATGTTGAAACCGCTGATCGAAGAATTGAAAGTCTTGTGGACAGGAGTCGAAGCGTACGACAGTTACAAGAAGGAAAAATTCTACCTTCGAGCTGCTTATTTGTGGTCTGTCCATGATTTGCCAGCATACGACATATTTTCTGGATGGAGCACTCACGGTCGTCTGACGTGTCCGATATGTGCTTAAGACACGGATTGCTTTCGACTAACTCATGGAGGCAAAATATCTTTGATTGTCACAGACGTTGGCTGCCTTCGAATCACATGTTTAGGCAACATATGCATGTTTTTAGAAAGAACACCGTTGTCACTAAAGGACCACCAAAATGTCTCAACGGGTCCAAAATTTCTAATAGGTTGGACAAACTAGTGCTAGATGAAGGTCGTCTTGGATATTTTGTAGGTTATGGATAGGAACACAATTGGACTCACATATGTGGACTTTGGGAGCTACCATATATGAACTCGTTGATTCTAATGCACAACATTGATGTCATGCATCAGGAGCGTAACGTGAGCGAAAATATCATAAGCACATGCATGGATATGCCTGGCGAAACGAAAGACAATTACAAAGCTAGACTAGATTTGGCAGACATTTGTCACCATCTAACTCTTGAAATCTCTGAAAGTGGTGGGATGCCACATGCTTCTTTCTGTCTTCGATCACAAGAAAAGAAAGAAGTCATGAAATAGATGAAAACTTTGAAATTCCCAGATGGTTATGCAGCTAGCTTGAAACGGGCCGCGAATATGAACACATGAAACCTCACTGGGTTGAAGAGTCATGATTATCACATTATAATGGAGAGACTCTTACCTGTTATGTTTTGAGGCTATCTAGATGATGTGGTGTGGAAGGTTTTAGCCGAGCTCAGCTATTTCTATAGACAGTTTTGTGCTAAAGAAATCAATATAGGGATGATAGATAAGTTAGAGATGGAGATACCCATACTTTTATGTAAGATGAAATTTTTTTCCATTTGGTTTTTTCAATCCAATGCAACATATGCTTATCCATCTTCCTCTCGAAGCTAAAGTTGGCAGTCCTGTGCAATACAGGTGGATGGGATGTATCACATTAAAGGAGTGCTACGATATCTAAAACCAATGGTTGGCAACAGAGCAAGGGTGGAAGGGTGCATCACTGAAGCATATGCTCTTAAGGAAGTAAGATACTTTTCAGGTGTCTACTTTGTAAAAGAAAACAATATCAATACTTCGGCGATGCGGTACAATGTGGACGAAGCACCCCCTTTAAGCGACCTCTCTATTTTTCAAACGAGAGGTACTACCGTTGGTAGCTACACGACGTACGTGCTATCTGAATGTGATAGGACTGTTGCTTTACTCTACATGTACGCAAATATAGAAGGCATGCAGGAATACCTCGAGTAAGCGTTTATCCTACATTTATGCTAATCGACATATTTTGCTACACATGTATTCTAAAAGATATTTTGTCACGTTCAGCGAGTTCCACAGACAATGTTGGCCACATATGCATCAACTTACGGCCAAACAAGTAGAAGGGATGCAAAAAGAAGGAATAAATGGAGGGTCGAGTTTCCTATTCTAGTTTAAAGATTATGTAATACTCTCTCGTCTTCTATATATTATAAGTTACTATCATAGTTTTTAAGGCAGTAAGGCGACCTAAAGCGATGGACCCCCTTTTTACCTTTTAAGCGATAAGGCATAAGGCGAGGCGACACCTTACTAATACGGAAAAATACTTAGAAGTATATAAAAATAGTAAAATAAAATAAAGAAATTCAGAATTATATGTACGTATAATGTCCTGGGCTTATTTCCCTCACCCACACTTCCTCTCTACTTGGATAACAACCGGCCCAGCCCAATAACCTACCAACACCAGCCCAAAACTACCAGCACCAGCTCATAACCTAACCCTAGCGTCCTGCCTCCAACCCCCATCGCCCAGCCGCACCCTCGCTTCAGCCGCCACCGCGGGCGTCCCGCCGCCGCCACGGCACCCCACCCTCGCGTCCCACCACCGTCGCGCCACCCCGCCCCCGCCCTTGCGTCATGCCGCCGCAGCAGCACGCTGCCCCCGCCCTCGCTCCCCGCCGCCGCGGCGGCACACCGCGCCGCCGCCCCGGATGCCCCTGCTCGACGGAGGTCCCGCCGCCTCTGCTCCTCGGGATCTGCTCGGTTACCATCTTCCTGTCGAGGTACGTTGCTCCGCCGTCTTCCCCTGCTCCTGCCGCCACTGCCCTCCCCCGCTCCCGCCGTCGCCTTACCCAGAATTCTAAGGCGACAGGACGCCTTATCCCGGCCGGGCGCTTTACCGCTTAAGCGTCGCTTAAGCGACGCTTAAGCGACACCTTAATAACTATGGTTACTATTATTAAAGAAGAGTTATTTTATCTTATGATCATTTATGACAGTGTCAGACTCACAATGTCTATGAAGATTTGCGACAACTATCTTATGGATTGATGAATGTTAGAAGCTATGGTCGATATGACGTAAATGGCTTTCGATTCCGTACAACTCATTTTGAAGCTCTTCGTCCTCTCGCGGTAGTAACAAATTCTGGTGTTGTGACTTGAGCAACTGACACTCAAGGGAATTTAACCGATTATTATGGGATCATCAACAAAATTCTTGAATTTACTTTTACAGGAAATAAGACCCTTCGAGTTGTCTTCTTTGACTAGTTTGATCGCACTCATGGAACTCGAGAAAACCAATTTGGAATGGTGGAAGTGAAACACATGGACCGACTATGAGGTTACGATACATTTGTTCTTGCTCATCAAGTAGAACAAGTGTATTATCTACCTTATCCATGCACAAAGCTCAGTGCCTTATAGTTGGTATATAAGGTGAATCCTCGTGAGCGGTTAAATACTCCTGGGGATGAAGGTTACCATGATAGTGAAGACGTTGAAGAAGTGTACCAAGAAGAAGAGTTGCCAGACACTTTTATCGTCGAGCTTGGAGCAAGACTCGATCAATTAGTTGGAGATGTTGAAGATTTTGAAGATGTAGAGCCAGATGACATGCGAAAATGGAAATTAGAACAGGCCACGATGGAAGATCGTTGGACTGGTTTAAGGAGTAGGGCACATGATAATGATGTTGACAAATTTTGAAAGTGGTTACAAATAATGTTTTCTTGAAGATAGTAACATGAATTTTGTATATCTTATTTGCATATTTACTGGTTCTCTATTAAAAAACAGGATGGCATCAAAGAAGGGTAAGAAGGTGCCGCCGACGAGGGGGTTCTACCCCTTTAGATCCGAGGATGCTTTCGCAGGTGCCTCGTCGACCGGGAGCAGACTCTCTCAGCTATTGGGACACGTTCTGACCAGCTCTAGAGCTTCGTCACAGCTAAATTTCACTCGTTTTTTACAAATTCTTCAAATTCAATTTCCAATTAAACTTACTTATGAATCATTTGAATGTTGTAGTCCTCACCGACTGACTCAGAGGCTACGGCGCCAGTTGACCATGGCTACCCTTCGATGAGCCAGCCCTCAGCCAGCCAACCCTCGGCTGGCGAGCCTCCTGTTCCTGATCCCCTTGACTCGGCTGGTGACGAGCCTTCTGAGTCACCTGACATGGCGCCCCAGCAGACGCGGAGGACGAGGAGGACTCACTTTGTCAGTCCTCCTGTTGTCCCTTCACAGAGGACTGTGATTCATCCGGTCGGAGACAGGTAATAAAAATTGTAGTATTCAATTCTAGTTTCTTTTGGTTACTTAAGTAATGAATCAATAAATATCTTGCAGGGTTTGGTTGAACTCGTCTTTCACCCGTGAGAGACACCACAAACCGGTGAACGGTGTCCTTGGGTCCTTAGTGCGTTTGCACTATCCCGAGGTCGACGACGGGGTGCCTGCCCTTTCGTGGGAGGACTACGCACACGTCCATCACCAGGAGCACGACAACCTTCAGGAGGCCTTATGGGCTGATTTATGGTAAGTATGTTGAAAAAAGTTTCTAAGTTTTAACTATTAAACTCTTTTAATGAACATCTGTTTAATATATTCTTTATCACATGCAAGGTATACTTTAGAGGATCCGAACGACCCTCGCATGGTTGAGGATGCGAGGAGAGTGTTTCACTACAATGCTGCTAAGACGCTTCGACAAGCTTTGTCGAACGCTCGTACTCAAATTATCAATGAGCACTTGAAGGCGAACCAGCAGCATGTGCTACACTTCCGGCAAGAGAGCGAGAGGCACCTGACGGAGGAGGAGCACGCGCAGGTACGTGGGGTGTAGTAAATATTTTTTCTGATAATTTCCTCAATGGTACTTTTAACAATCTACAACTATGTGCAGGGCCACATGAGCTGGTTGCAGGGTCGGCCCAATGCATTTCGAGCCCTTTGTCAGTACTGGACTAGCGATGTGTTTAAGGCTAAGTTCGAAAAGGCTCGAGAGTGCAAAGGGGTCGAGGGGAAGACTAGGCACGACCAAAATAACCACTTGCATTTAGCTAAATGCATGGTAAGTGTATGTAACTAATGTTTATATATTCATAATATACTATTCGTACTAACACATATTGATAGGAGCGCGAGACGGGGGTGCCGCCGACCCCTACTGAGATCTGGAAGAGAGGTCACAGAGACCCTTCTCAGCTTGAGGGGTGCAGTCAGGCTGCAGCCGAGCAATTGGTAAGTTTAGAAATCATTCATATTAAATATAACTATACGGATTGTTGAACTTACACGATTTTCTTGTTTTCCAGGCTAAGTACGGGGAGGAGGCTAGGAAGATACACGGCGAAGATTTCGATTGGAAACACGAACCAATCAATCCTCAAGCCGCGTATGTAAGCGGAGGCAGAAAAGCACATAGAAGGTGAGTTCATAAGTAATTTTATCATTTTCAATTGAAAGTATTGAAGATATTTCAATTTCATATTACTGACTCTCTTTTTTATAGGCTCACCATATTCGACGGAGTTGTCGACTCGAGGGTGGCGAGACCTGCGAGAGGTAGCTCCACACAGGCTTCATCAGTGGGCACGTCAGGTTGCCGCATCTTGCAGAGAGACATCAAGATGCAGTCCCTCCGACAAACTGTAGAAGAGAACATCAGGCGACAGGAGGAGGAAAGGAGGGAGGCGGAACAACAAAGGATCGTTGCGGAACAACAAAGTATCGTGTTGGAGGCCACGATGTCTTCCAGGCAGCCTAGATGGCACAGATACGGCAGACAATGGAGGTAACGAAATAAAAATTGAAGTTCTCATTAATTCAACATAAATGACTTACTAATAGGTAATATCTAATGTTTACAATGACAGGTCATCGCTCGGGCGCAAGGTTTAGGGTTCTAGCTACCACCACTTCCAGTCTTTCCAGGCGATCCTTCTTTCGCGGCTCAGGTAATTTTCTATGTCAACTTAACAATTCTAGTTTTACTTCAACTTTACAAAAATAAAGCAAGGAAATAAAGTGAGAGTGAGAGATAGTTAGATAGAGTGAGAGATAGAGTTAGACGAGGGAGGAAGCTAGAGAGAAAAGGATTGAGTTAGAAAAAAGAGGGAGATAGTTAGATAGAAGAAAAGGATTGAGATAGAAGAAAAAGGGAGATAGAAGAAAGAGTGAGAGATAGTTACATAGAGTGGGAGAGGAATGAAGAGAGTGAGATGTATATGGAGATAGAGGGAGAGGAAGATAGAGGGTGAGAGAGATGTAGATGGAGATAGAGGGAGGAAGATAGAGCGAAAAGGATAGTAGCGAGATAGAGTGAGAGAGAGAGATAGATTGAGATAGAGAGAGGGGAATGAAAAGAGAGAGGAAGATGTAGATAGAGATAGAGGAGAGAAAGATAGAGGAAGAGAGGGAGATATAGATGGAGATAGAGAGGGGAAGATAGTGGGAAAATAATAGCAATAGAGAGATAGAGTGAGAAAGAGAGAGAGAGAGATTGAGATAGAGAGGAATGAAAAGAAAGAGGGAGAGAGGGGGATCTAGATGGAGATAGAGGAAGAGGAAGGGAGGGAGAGAGATGTTGATGCATTTATATTGTAACTCTAAGTTTCATTAATTGCAGAGATCTGCGACGGCTGCTCCAACTCTGTCGTCGTCGTTACCGCCACCTAGAATGAGGCACGACAACGACTTCCGCTTCGGAGGTGGCTTCGGAGGTTAGACAGGCAAGTGAGCCCTTGTTTGCTTTGTTGATTGTAAAATCCCACATTTTCCTTCATGTGAGGTTCAGTTGTAAGTTGGTTATCAACCCTAATAGAGACCAATTATAGCTAGGCTTATGAACTTGATCTCATCAAATATTTTCTTCTACTCATGCTTAAATTTTATTAACATGAGGAATGGACTTCACAAATAATCTTAGATAAATTCTTTTGACCTCTCTTCAAAGTTTGGAATTATTTGAATGGAGGATCCTAGGTCAAATTAATATGCAGTACCCAATATATATTCAAATTAATTACAAATCGAATATGCTACTGTATATTTGGCCCTGTCAAAATTATTCAATTCTGAGTCCATAAATTTTTCTATGGTTTTCTAATATTCCAAATAGACTTCCTGCAAAGTTTCATAAATTTTGAACTCTATTTGCTAATTTATTTGAGTCGCTTAGCAAATTTAGACCATATTAGGAATTTAAATTTTGAATTCTGTTCAACTTATTTGATCATCAAGATTTAAACACACCATCATGGTCAGCATGACTTGCTTGACTTATCCTCAAAGTTTCACAATTTTTGGAACTCAGTTGCTATTTAATTCAGTGACACCATTGAATTTCATCCAATTTCAAATTCAAATTTGAAATTCAAATGAACTTGCTCCAAATCAAAATCCAATTGCAGAATTAAACTCCAGATATTTATTTGAGCCTCCCCACAAAAATCTAGAATTTTTGGATCAAGTTTGGTAGGTGAATTGAAGTTGCAGAGAGGGGAAGTGGATAAGAGGAGGTGGGACCCACTGTCAGCCTAACCCACTCGATTGCAACCCACGGGGTGCTCTGTATCCAACTCTTCCCGCCGATCAACGCCGGCAGCGCGCGACATCGTGACGTGGCATGCATCCATCGAGCTGCCTGCTTGCTTGCGCCGTGGCGCGCTCCCCTCATCCCCCGTCCCTATAAATACCCCCCCTTTGGTCGTCGCCTTTGAGCTCCACCTCGGTTCACGCCATTTCCGCCGCCTCTGTTCGATCGAGGTTTTGCCGATGATTGAAGCCGTTTCTCCCCGAGCTGTAGGTAGATAAAAGGCTTGTCACAACCTCCTATACGTATTCTATTTGGTCATTGATCGTGACATATCTTTTGCTTGGGATATTTTAAAGTTTTCCGATCGCCGTCGAGGAAGCCACCGAGAACCTTCACTGTCTCACCGTCTAGCTCCAGTTCTAGGGCATATCCAGCCTTCATCCTTTAAGCAAAAAGGTTCGCAATCCTCTCTAGTTTATGCTCACAGAATCTAAGCCTATGACATGAAGTGTAGCTCGAGTTCTTGTTCGATAACCGAACAATTTCTCAATAGAACAGCAAGGCTTCGCACTTTAATTCGTTTCATTCTTACGATCATCCTTTGATCTGGTTAGCAGATAGCTTCTGTATGTCCTGACGAAGCTCCCTACCCAAAAACCCTGAAAGTTATCAATCGAGCACCTTAGATTTTGAGATTTCGTAGCCGCCGATTGAAAAACCGTACTTCGCCATCGAACTCAGCTTTGCCGGCGATGTCACCCCATTCTAACCCCCAAATAATTATCCTGGTGCTTCCAGGAACATTCCCGACCTTTTCCCAAGCCTATTACGCCATTTTTGAGCGTTTCCGACGAACGCTGAAACCCTTGCTCCGCCGTCACCGTCGCACCGCCGTCTCCGGCCATCACCGACTTGATTGGACACCACCATCGGCTTGCGTGGTCGATTTTATGATTGAGCGGTCAAGGCGAGGCCGAAAGGAGGTCGACACAACTAGGTCCGGCGAAGCGCCACTGCGGCTCCGGCGAGAGGCGCCGCCGCGTCGGGAGGTAGACGAAGGGTGCGGGTCCCACCTGTCAACGACGCCCTATCGCGTGGGATCAGCTGTAAACGCGGATCCGGTGTGGCTGCGCGGGTTAACCCCGTGGCTCCCAGTGTGGCTCAGTTCTGATTGGCCCGATTCATATGAAGTGGGACCGGCCCCTTTATTTGAAATTTCCAATAGGAAAATAAATCCAGATTCACTCCAAACTTGGAAAATCCATAAATTCCATTAGAATTATCCAAAAATTCCCAAATAAATTTTGTTAGAACCAGCAAGAAGAATACTGTCCAGTGGTGCACTTGGATTTGTACGAAAAGCCATAGAAAGTTCTCCATAATTCAGATAATCAAAATGCTTAAAGAATTCATTCCTACAGTTCTGTCGATTGGAAAATTCCCAATTTTGGTCAGAACACTTTTGTTAATACACTTGACCTCCAGTAAAAATTTCAAGTTCTTTGGACTTAAAATACTGGGTTGATCAATATTCCAAATCTCTATGTAGTTGTAAAATGAGAAAAATGGAAAAATCAATTTCCAGAAATTTCCCCCAAACTTGAAAAGTCTGTTTCTCCCTGAGCTTAGAAAATAGTGAAACAAATTTTCATAGAACCAGTGACACCCCCTCTACATGATACAACCCTTGGTAGCTATGATAGGTCTGCAAAATTTCAACCAAAATTTAAAGAAGGTTATTGCTTACATAATTTTTAAGAACAACAAACTTCCTTGATCATCTCCTGTTCTTTGCAAGAATCTTCTCTATAGTCACTAGTATCTACCATAAAAGTCCCAAAGCCAATTAAGATAATTATCTTATGTTCATCCTAGGATATTCACACCACCCCAAGCATATTAATTATTTTCAAAGTCATTCATACCTAGTATATGCATATCGTGTAGTAGCTGAAATCGAGGAGCAACCCGAAGCTTTGGAGGTCCAGCTGCCAGAAACTAACATAGGCTCAGACTCGCATTCAGGCAAGCCCCGGTTTGCATTTAAGTTCCTTACAGTGTTTTGCAGTTTTTATTTCACCTTACGTCTTCAGATGACTGTGCATTATGTTTAAGGTGTTTGACATCCACTTGCATGACCCACAAATCCTACTGAGTCTTGGGTAGGTCTACGGCCCGTTGAGTAGACACTGCTATGCTTATGCTCATAGGAATTCGGTAGAAGTCGAGTAGTTGGAATCTACTCACGAGATAGGGATTTTATCACACAGGAGGATCTGGAATCAGAAAATGATTTATGAATATGAAATTGAGACCGAGCAGTGGGTAGGATGCAGTGAGACATGGTCTCACGTGCGTAGCCCTGCTTGTGTCGCTTGAGGACCGTTTTGTGTGCGGCCCTGCTGGACAAGCTTGAATTGTACCGCGACATACTGGAGGAATGGGCTCCAGTAAACTAACGTAGCTTGATAATAGTTTGTCGAGGCATTCCGTTCCGTTTTATAGGCGTGGGTTGAGGGCAGCAAGGTGTAAATCAGTTGGTGGGCACGTCAGAGTACGCCCCACGCAATGACCTCCTGCTCGTGGCCGATCGACCGCTTCGACATTCGAGTGTTTAGTGAAAGGTGGCCATATACGACTAGTACTGAGATGTTATGTAGGTACTACTATAAGTACTCGCTAACATTTCCGAAAGTGCGTATGTGTCGTGTTGTTCCGGGTATGTCCTGATTGCAATCACCGTCCCTCGGGGTAATAGAGTACCACTTGTTCACTGCACTGTGATGTAGTAAATACTAAAGAAGTTAGGAGAATATGATATATGGGATTACAAATGGCTTGGACAACCTTGTTTGGTTTAGAGATAGTACAATTAAAAGTTTACAGTTTCCCCGTACTTTACCTGTAAAACCATTATGTGCTTTGTGCACGTCATATCATCGGCAAAACGTTTCTTGTTTGATTTTGGAGTCTATGATGTGCAGTGCCTGAAGAATGTCATGTTCTATTTAAAACATGACTATAAGGATCCACTTGTAGGCGAGTCCTTTATGCTTTACCTTACCTATGCTTAGTATTCACCCTTGCATATGTCTAGTGAGACGGGTTAGTCTTGCTGAGCCTCATGCTCACGTTTGCAGTTAACGAGTTTTTGCAGATTATACGACTGATGACGGGTTTGATGACGAGGCTGCACCCCCTCCAGGGTTTACAGCCGAGTGGGAACCCTGCACGCCGCCGTGAGTTGTGTGTTGCTAGTGCGAAGTATACAGGACATGGATGACTTTCCTTTTGCATAGCTAGTGCTGAGAGTGTAGCTATGATGTGTAGTTCTCTTTCCTTTTGTTGCTTTTCAATATAGACTTGGTATTGTAAATTATTCTCGTCCTTTTATTGTATACTGTTGGGTGTCGCATCACATGACACCACCCAATGAGATCCTTGGAGGTCAGGATTCCGGTCCCCACATTGATGGTGATGTGCGATGTATCGACGATGCTGTTTATGATTGTGATATATATTGATGCTGTTTGTGATTGTGATACATTATATTATTTGTTTTGTGAATCTGGCGATCGAGCCGGGTAACATTTTCTGTTTTTTAAAATAAAAAACCATATTTGCGACGACTTCTTATACAGTACCGTCGCAAATAAGGCTCCAGGCCATTGCAAACTAGCCTCTGTTATTTGCAACGGTCTGGCCGTCGCAAATTGGGCCTTTATTGTAACGGTCAGGCTATCACAAATGGCCACGTGGGCCCTGTCGGATGATCGCGTGGGACCCATCAGCTGTCCTTATTTGCGACGGTCCGACCGTCACAAATAGGGCCAAAATTGTGAGGGCCTGGCCGTCGCAAATAAACAAATGGGGCCTACCCGCCCCTGGCAATAACTTGCAACGGCTACTGCCAGCCTTTGCAAATAGCGTTATTTGCGACGGTGGCTGTCGCAAACAAGTTTAATTGCGACGAATAATTTGCAACGACCAGAAACCGTCGCAAATAAGAAAAGCCATCGCAAATAGCTTATTTGCGATGGCCCTGGCCGCCGCAAATCATCGGGATTCCTGTAGTGACTCCATATATTCAATGCCAAAAACTGTCTTCCATTTTGTTTGAAAAGAAATGGAATAGAAGGCATGGCTACAAAAAAAAGAGAAAAAAAAAGAGGATGAAGCCTGCTCTCTAAGGAATGAGCATGAGAAAAAAAAGGAAAAGTAGCCATGCTTTATCCCTACAATAAAAAAGTGCATAAAAAAGTCATCTAACACCACCACAAATATTCCACCACACTTGCACAATCTTGATCTAGAGGTATGATTTGTTTTCTCCTAAGGCTTGCTCTTTTGACTTAGCAACATATGTGATGCAAATATGCATACTCTTGTTCCCTACATGGATCGACAAAAATTGTTATTTAGATGTAGGACAAGAAAGGAATTGCCTTGGTGAGGAAACTTCCACTTACACAAAGGAGTGATTGAGAGCACCATTTGAGGAACTTATGCCCAATTTTGAAAGTCATTTGAAATTCTACAGGATTGCAGTGGAACTTAGACATTAGGAATAATGCATGCTTTGCAAGTTGTTCCATCTTTCAACCACACAAGGAGAGGAGAAGGCAAAAGCCCCATGATGACTAAGCTAAAGGGTCAGTACCATTGCCAATTTATTCAATAGAAGGTAGAATGTTAAATTGTGCATTTGGTACTATTGAAGCATAGGACATAGTAGCAACTTCTGATCAACAACCTAAGTCTTTAACTTTGCTTTAGGACGAGCAAAGGACAAGCTTGTGGGAGTTTGTTGACGATTGTTAAGTACCACTTTACCGTCAATATAACTCATAATCATGAAAGACTAAACATTTCTTACACGCATGTCCTTTAGAAATAATGTATTTCCACTTGTACTTCGAGAAAATGGTGCATGCAGGTATTTTATATCGAACTGAGGTGAATAAAAGGGAGGGATCCTCAAATATACCTCCACATCCAATTAGACACCAACATGTGGCAAAACACGGATCAAATGTCGCACCTACAGGGTATCTGAGGGCATCCAACGACGTAGCGCCCCGATGTGGTTAGAGGACCCATATGTCAGCCATGTGGAGAAAGCACACCTCGAGTTGTGCCTTTACCAGGTCAGCCAATCCAGGGGGTTGGCTGACCTGGTTTGGGATCAGCTGACCTATGTATCCCTCCTACAGTGCCCTGAAGTCGGTGGTGCTAATTCGCGCGCAAAAGATGGTGAGAACTGACCTCAACACTAGTATAAATAGGACCCCTCACTTCAACACACACCACTCATGCATTCTCTCATAGTATACACTAGTTGTCCTAGTCCTTAATGGAGGTTAGGTTGTAGAGAGGAGCCTCTAGTCCCAAGTCCAAATTGGGAAAGGTATGGCTCATGTATCTTTTTTTAGTTTTTGACATTATACATAATAATAATATTATTATTAGTCTCTCTTTATTCATACACTTTGGCAAAGTGTTCCTTGTTTGATTGTGGAGTCCATGTATGTGCTAGGTCTAGATGTCATTATGATCCGATCATAATATCCATATCATGTTATCTAAACTTCATACACTACCACTATAGTCTATTTAGGTAATAGCATGATTGTGTTGATATGAATAAGTTAGTGCTTGATCCCAACATTGGTTCAATGATGTTTAGGACAATTGTTGCCTTATGATGGTACTTGTACCCGAGCCCTTAATGTATTTACTTAACATGTGAGCGTGGTGCTTAGATAGTTAAGTAGCCTTGGATGTTTAGTAGACCCACGGGTTGTAGGGGTAGGTGACAGGTGGTGACAACCCTATCTGTCTATTGTACTCTCCCACGTTCGACTACACCATAGACTCTTAGCAGGAATCAACCTGATGTTGTCAGTGGTAAACCCGTGCCCGATTTGTTGGACTTCTAATCCCTAGTATTTACCATTAACATATTCATGTATACATATTAGGCTATGTATATGAGTAACTAGAGCAAAGTTGGAGCAACCCCTTCTCATAGCTTAACCCTCACTAGGACAACTTTATCCCTTAGAGTAGATTGCTTAGGTGTGTGTCACACTACCCCTATTATCATCTCATGTTTTGATAATTACTTAGTACTCTATATCTTAATCATGATAATAGTGTTTACGATACTTCATCGCCTTCCTTTGGGGTCAATACGATACCCTTCGGAATACTCTTGGGTGAAATGCTACGAGGGTATCTTCCGTGCGCTTGCGGATCTCATTTCCTATTGAAGACAATCTAAGGTATTAAGAAATACCAACAGCCCCCTCCAAGGAATCATGCTCGGAGTACAAGTGATACCTCTCAAGCACATCGACTTGCCTCTCACGTTTGGTAGAAAGATGAACTCCCGCACGAAAACCCTTACATTCGAAGTCGTCGATTTCGATGGCTCCTACCAAGTCATCATAGGACGACCGTGCTATGAGAAGTTCATGGCTGTCTGAAACTAAACCTTCCTGAAGCTGAACATCCCAAAACCAAGAGGGGTTATAAGTGTGGACTCCATGGTCCATCTACCTCCACTTTGTGAGCTACACGGTCGAAAAAGAGCCAGTATCGTTCAAACCAAGTACGTACTAAGGCCCGCCTTCAAACAGTAACTTCTGGGTAGATAGGTCCCGAAGACTCGAGGGACCTAGAGGAAAACCAGCAGAGGTCGGGAGAAGTCCTACACTAGTGTGGGGACCAGGGTCCACACCTTCCAAAAACCGCATTGGTGGTGCCGTGCGATGCGGCAGCCAACATCACACAAGAAAAACCTTAGAAAATAACCAACACAAATATTTTATTTCACAAGGTGATTCTCTTTTACACATAATATACAACGCAACGGTATTTTTTATACTCACACTCTCAACTAACTATGCACAAGAGAAGTCGTCCATGCCCGCGGACGCTTCTCACTAGCAACACGAAGCAGAGAGCAGCGACAAGGTTTCCGTGAGAGATACATCTCGACAAGCTCGAGGTCTCACGGACAACCACAACATAAGAATAAGATAATAATACCTGCAAAAACCACAATATAGCAACTGTGAGCATAAGGCGCAGCAAGACTTAACCATCTCACCTAAAGCATAGAACTCTACATGCTGGAAACTTTAAAGACTGGAAAGTTGAATTTGCAGAAATGGAATCACCGACAGTAAATCCTTAGTGGTCAGTTTTAAAGTAGCATACGCGATCCATGGGCATAGCATCATTGTGAATTCCACAATCAAACAAGAAACGCTTCATCCACGATGATACTTGCTCAAGGTTGCATAAGCCTTATCCAAGTTAAATGTTTGGAAATTGTAAATTTAATTATGCTATCTCTATAGCAGCCAAGATTTCAATACAAGGAATTATTCATTGCAGCATATTCATAATATTTCCATTTCTCTTTCTTACTACGTCAAGACTTAGTGTCCAAGTATGCTCAAATAACTGCGAGCGACGATGATTGCAAACAGTAGACACCCGGACTGCACGACACGTACGCTCATACTCGGAGTTGCAACGGCATCCTCCACAGATATCGCACGCAACCACCTTTCCCAAGACTAACCTAGATCAAAACAGTTTGATCGACCCGAACAGCAAGCTCCCTCAAGGTGCACCTCCGCTGTGAGATGTTCATGAGTGAGTTGCCTCCCACTGTACGAACAGCCGACAGCTTAAGCCAATTGAAAAGGTTCCAACATAGGATCCTCAAGGTACATCGGTTTCTTGGGTCCCATATAGCCAGTATGCACCCGGTAAAATTCAAACTTGTCCAACAGGGCCAGACACGAGATGGGCCTTAATCGACACAGGCAGGACTATGCAGCCAGGACCATGTCCTGCTGCATCCTATGCTCGTGCCCGGTCTCCAGTTTATTAAAGGGAATCATCACAATTAAACTCATAATTCCAATCCAGTGTAAACCAAGTGCTAGTCTCACAAGAAGGTTCCAACCTCTCGACTTCTACCGTTTCTTCCAACTAGACATTAAGCATAGCATATTGAAACGTGGGGTATTAATCTACCCAAACCACTCTCTGGATTATTCTGGTCATCCAAGTGGGTTTCATTGCACAAGATCTAATGCACAATACATCTCATCCATATAGTGTGTTTATATGAAAACTTTGCAAGATTTCTTAAATGCAAACCAGAGCTTACTATTCGGTTGGAATAAAAGTCAGCAACGATCAGTTAGTATTCTTCGTTGAGAAATCACGCCACACCAGAAACACTATAGAAATCATCAGCTCCGGGTTGTACTTCTTGTCAGCCACCTTCGTCGCGAACACTATCGAAATGATATGCAAATAAGAGATTGCAATTTATTAATATAACAATTGAAGTTGATTATAACTCAAGAAGGCTTAATATTAGTTAGGACTTGAAGTTCTGTTGCTAGACTAGACAGCAACAGAAAGGAAACAAGATGAACTTAGGCCATGGACATATAAAGTGAAATAGATATTGTGTTGTACATAGAGATGTGATCTCAATTTATACAGGTTCAATAGATGCTCTGAGCTTTAGAAAATTACAGGAAGTTCATATGATCATGGAGTAATAACCAGGTAAGTTTCAGATACAGTAATTGAATATATTTGTCTACAAAATTAATGAAGTGTATAGCCTTCTCAGAATTTTGGTTGTACTTCTGGAGGTCTATCATAACTAACAATAGTTGTACCAAACAGAGGGAGTCTCACTGGCTCTAGGAAAACTTGTTTCACAATTTTATAAGCTTCCTATAGGGAGAATTTGCTTTTACAAGTTTGGGAGAAATTCTGAAATGGTAACTGTACTTTTCCTAATTTTTCAATTACATAGAGATTTGGAACACTGATCAACCCAGTAAATGAAGTCCCATGAACTTGAAATTCTTACTGGAGGTCAAATGTATTATTAAGAGTGTCCTGACCAAAATTAGGAATTTTCCCATTTACAGAACATGAGTAATTAATTTCCAAAGAAGTTAGATCAAAGGAATTAATTATAAAAATTCCGGTAGTTTCATGTCCAACAAATTGCACTACTGCAGAGTTGTGATTGAGATGAGTCTACCAGAATTTACTTAGAATTATTTGAGCTATTATACTAGGAATAATGGATTTTTGAAGTTTGATTGAATTCTGGAATTATTTTCCATTGGGAAAGTTTAAATAAACCCATTGGTCCCACTGCTTTAAAATCAACCAATTGGGTTGAAGTAACACAGGGCTGCAGAATAAAAGGGCGTAGCCACACGCAATCCACGGGCCGCATCAGATCCGAGGCGCGTCGTTGTTTCACAGATAATCGGGGCCCAACAGGTCGTCATCTACCTGCAGCCGCGCGAGCGACCGCGGCGGCGCCTCGCCGGACTCCTCGCTGCTCGTCGATCTACAGCACGGTTACTCTCCAAACTCGCCGCCTAACCATATTTCGAGGTGCTGAGCACATCGGTGGGGTCAGCGCACGCCGGCGATGGCCGGAAAAACTTGCGCGATGGCGGCAGCGGTGATTAGGGTTTTGGCCAAGTCGCCGATCCCTACGGTTGGTGAAATCAGTCGGAAAAACTTCGGGAAGCTTCATGGAAGCATGGGGAACAAGATTCTGGCCATAATAAGGAGAGGAAGAGCTTGTGAGATGGTGGCGACGATGGACCGAGGATGGGAAAACCGGCGGTTGGGGAAAAATGGTATTCCGGCGTGAATACCCAATGAAACTCGATGGATCTTCTTCGAGGTGATTCGCTTGGTCATATAGAACAACATAGCTCAAATGCACAAGGAATAATCAACCGTATAAAAGGAATTTCGCGCGCAAAGTAAGTCTACTCATACCCGAAGCTCGTCGGAAGAAATAGAAATACGGGGGCTAGGAGGCATGTCTTGGTCTGAAACTTTACGAGCAGCTAGAACATGAGTAGGCAAACCTTTTTTCTTTTAGGACCGAGGCAAGATGACGGCTGTAGCGTCAGGTCAACAATGATCAGAAAAGCAGAAGCAGGGGAGCTTTTACGGAGGCCCGAAAATCGTGAAGCTCGTCGATGGGGAGGCTCAAACTGTGAAAGAAAATGATCAAGGAGCTGCGCCAAAGGTTGAGGAGTAACCCAATGTGAATAAACTGGAGCCATACCGATGATCCTTGCCGGATAACGAGGGAGAGGGGAAGAACTCGCCGGGATTGAAGTTCTTGCGCCAGGGAGCTCACCAGGGTGAAGTGATCGACTTGGAGACTGGGAAGATGATAGTAGGAGTCTGGGTGGGTTGTAGGCAGCTGGAGGCAGCAGCTTGCGTGCTGTCGTGCTTGATCATGCAGCGCTCGCGCTAGCGTGAGCAGCGAGCTTTGTTTTGTGGCTGCACGTGGGTAGAAGCTGACCAATGGGTCCCACCAGCCACCTCAATGTACAGTTCACTTGTAAATTCAATTTAAAATAGTAAATGAGCTCTAAAAATTATGAAACTTTGTGGATAAGTCAAGCAAGTCATGATGATCCAGATGGTGTGTTCAAATCTTATGTTAAAATAAATTTGAATAGAAATTCAAAATTTGAAGTTAAATATGGCTTGAATTTGCTATGCGTCTCAAATAAAATAGCAAATGAAGTTCAAAAATCTTGAAACTTTGCAGAGGGTGTATTTGGAATATTGGAAAACTATTGGTGAATTCAAATCATCATGTGAAGTTCATTTGAACATTAGTTAAGTTTATTTTTTTCGAATTCCCTCATTTGGAGTTTGAATAAATTTGTTTTTCTCATTTCCTTTTTAATTCTTTTCATCATTCAAAATTTTTAGTCCAAACTCAAGTTTGCATTATGGAAATTAGGGCTTTTACATCCCTTCCCCCTTAAAAGAATCTCATCCCGAGATTACAAATGAAAGAGACGGAAGTAAAAGATTATCGGAGATATGACGATAACATGTCCGGATACTTTGTGCGGAGATAATCTTCACTCTCCCATGTTGCTTTCTCAACGGTGTGGTAACTCCATAGAACTTTATAAAACCACATCGTTCGATTCCTTGTGACACGAGACTTTTCATCGATAATCCGGATTGGATGCTCGACGTAGGTGAGATCCGGTTTCAATTCTTCAATGCGGATGTCGGTAGATGGTTTGAGACATTTCCATAATTTGGATATGTGGAAAATGTCATGAACACTAGCTAGGGTTATTGGTAACTCCAATCTATACGCAACAGGACCACATCTTTCAGTGATAGCAAATGGACCGATGAATCGTGGAGCCAACTTTCCTTTTATTGCAAATCGATGAATTCCTTTCATCGGGGAGACACGGAGATACACGTGGTCTCCGATGTTAATTCTTAAAGGACGATGTCTTTTATCCGCATAACTCTTTTGCCAAGACTGAGCGATTTTGAGATTAGCTTGAATAACTTTTACTTGCTCTTCAACTTCATTTACTAGATCAATTCCACATACCACTCGTTCACCAGATTCGCACCAGTTGAGTGATGTGCGGCCCATCCGGCCGTAGAGAGCTTCATAGGGTGCCATTTTGATACTAGATTGATATCCGTTGTTATATGGGAATTCTGCCAATGGTAAATGATCATCCCAATTTTTACCATGGTGTATGGCACATGCTCTAAACATATCCACAAGTATCTGATTTACTCTCTCAATTTGTTCGTCAGTTTGACGGTGATATGCGGAACTACGAATTAACTTTGTTCTCAATGATGCATGCAGCTGCTCCCAGAAAAGAGCAACAAACAATGATCATCTATCCGATACAATGGTGCGCGGAACTCCATGTAAACACATAATTCTTGATATGTATAAATCTGCATATTTCTTCGCATTGTAAGCGGTATGCATTGGAATAAAGTGTGCTGACTTAGTTAACCGGTCAACGATCACCAAAATGGAATCGTGCTTGTAAAAGGTGAGAGGCAATCCGACAATGAAATCCATACTCATATCCTCCCATTTCCATGCCGGTATTTTTAGTGGTTGCAGCAGTCCGCTTTTCCTCATGTGGTCAGCTTTCACTCTCCGACATGTGTCACACTCGGACACATACTTTGCTATTTCTCTCTTCATATGTGTCCACCAAAATTTAGTACGAAGATCTTGGTACATTTTATTGCTTCCTGGGTGGATGGAATACTTGGACAAGTGAGAAAGGGGCAGCCCGGTGCATGTAGCTCCCACTTGCGCAGGGTCCGGCGAAGGGTCCGACCCATTTCGGTCTTTTGTATGCAGCCTTTCCCTGCATTTTTGCAAGAGGCTGTTTCCAGGACTTGAACCCGTGAATTCATGGTCACAAGGCGACAGCTTTACCACCGCGCCAAGGCTCCCCTTCGACAAGTGAGCCTCATACAAAATCTTTTTCTGTAGTTCCGTGTCCCGGGGTACCACTATTCGATTCTTGAACCATAAAGTTCCTTGTTCGTCTTCCCGGAAACATTTCATTTCTCCACTTTCAAGTCTCCTCTTTATATGAGACATTCCTTTATCTTTCTTCTGAGCCCCTACAATCTCCTCTCTGATTGTAGGTATGAGAGCAAGGTTATACAAAGCTCCATAAGGAATCACACGTAGACTTGGTTCATCTTCTTCCATAGGACCCATGGTCAAATTATGAACGTGAGACTTTCGACTAAGTGCGTCGGCAACCACATTGGCCTTGCCGAGATGATAATGAATCTCAATTTCATTGTCTTTGATTAACTCTAACCATCTCCGTCGTCTCATATTTAATTCCTTCTGAGTGAATATGTACTTCAAACTTTTATGATCTGTGTAGAGATGCACTAGATTTCCCATTAAGTAGTGCCTCTACATCTTTAGTGCAAAAACTACTGCTGCCAACTCTAAATCATGTGTCGGATAGTTGTGTTCATGATTTGGGAGTTTCCTTGATCCATATGCAATTACTCTTCCATCTTGCATAAGTACGCAGCCCAATCTGATGCCGGATGCATCACAATAAACATCAAAATATTTCGTCGTATCGGGTTGAGCCAAGATCGGGGCTGTTGTGAGATGCTTCACTAGAGTTTTGAAGGCTTCCTCACATGATTCACTCCATACATACTTGCTGCCCTTCTTTAATAAATCCGTCATAGGCTTTGCAATTTTTGATAAACTTGGAACAAATCTCCTATAATAGCCTGCTAAACCCAAGAAACTACGGATTTCATGTACGGAGGTGGGAGATTGCCATTTCAGCACTTGTACCACTCTACTCGGATCGACAACTATGCTTCCGCTGATATAATATTACCAAGGAATGGAACTTGATTAATCCAGAACTCACATTTACTGAATTTGGCATATAGCTTGTGATCATGCAGTCGTTGAAGCACGATCTTGAGATGTTCGGTATGTTCCTCTTCTAACTTGGAGTAGACCAAAATATCGTCGACGAACACCACGACAAACTTGTCTAACTCTGTCATGAATACTGAATTCATCAAGTACATGAAATGCGCTATTGCATTTGTGAGACCAAAAGACATAACAAAATACTCATGAAGTCCATATCTAGTTGAGAATGCCGTCTTCGGTACATCCTCCGGTCGTATCTTAATCTGATGATAACCAGACCAAAGATCCATTTTAGAGAATACCTTTGCAGCCACTAATTGATCGAAGGGCAGGTCAATACGTGGTAGTGGATACTTGTTCTTGATAGTCATGGCATTAAGCGGACAATAATCCACACATAGCCTCAATGTCTTGTCCTTCTTCATGATAAAGAGAGCCGAGCATCCCCAAGGTGAAGAGCTCAGACGAATGAAACCTTTACTCAATAAGTCATTCATATGCTCCTTTAATTCATCTAACTCCTTAGGTGCCATTCTATATGGTCGTCGAGAGATAGGTGTAGTTCCCGGTATTAATTCAATCTTGAATTCCACATCTCAGTCGGGCGTCATACCCGGCAGATCATCAGGGAATACATCCAAGAAATCACGGACCACTACAATGTCTTCCAACTTACTTGTTTCAGAATGATACATCGCTGCACTTTCTTGAACGGAGTTCTCCAGAATTAAGGTGTGGTGGTCGTGAGTTGAAGAGTTGAGCTCAACGGTGCGAGGACTGATGTTTAGAACAGCTTCATGGTTGCTGAACCATGACATTCCCAAGATTACATCAATCTTTTTACCTTCAAGGATGATAAGAGTAGTGGGATATATTCTACGAACCTGACATAATAGTGCTCGAGAGATAACATCACTTGCGGTAATATTACCTCCGGGTGAAGATATAAGATAGCGATGTTTTGTGGTAGTGGTTGGAAGCTGGTGCTTGAACACAAAGGATTGACTTATGAAATTATGTGTAGCACCAGAATCAAAGAGAATCAATATAGTTACATGGCTGAGAGTGAACATTCCCGCTAACACGGGTTCTCCTTCCGGTACACCCTCAATGGTAGTATAGTGGACACTGCCAAGCTTTGATTTCTTTTGCTGCTGATTGGGAAACTGACTTGAATGTTGAAATGATGACTGGCTGCAGCTTTGATTTCTCTCTGCACAATATCTAGTGAAGTGACCCATAAGACCACAAGTGAAGCACGGATATTTACTCGGTTCAGTGCTGACTTGTGGATGAAAACTAGATATATCTGGCTGCGGTGGAGATGGATAAGAATTTATGAGCTGCTGCTGCAGGGTTGATTCGAGACTTGATGTAAGCAGCCTGCGACCTTGATATGATGGTCGAACAAGTGGCTGCCATTCTTGACCGGATGGCGAATGATATACCAACCGATATTTCTGAGCAACAACAATAGTGTTGTTGTCATGCTGAATACTTCGCTTTCTCTTCTCCGCTTGAAGACAAAGATATTCCTTTTCTTGTAGGATAGCGGCATTGACTAATTCATTGTACTTGCCGTGATTGAACAACGCCAACCTAGGTCGAAGTTTGACTCTTAGCCCTCTGAAGAAGTGATCACATCTCAACTTATCTGTATTCACATAGTCGGGCATATTGTGCCAAACGGTTGAACTTCTTAAAATACTCATGGACACTCATGTCCCCTTGCTTGAGTTCAACGAATTCCTCATACTTGGTCTTTATAATCCCTGTCGGAATATCATGAGCATGGAAAGCCTCACGGAACTCATTCCATGCTATCCGATAACCTTCAAGGCGAGTTGCACTATATTCTGCCCACCAAGCTCCGGCAGCTCCATGGAGTTATTGAGCAGCGAACAATGTCTTCTGATAATCGTCACAGGGAAAGACACAAAATTTGGATTCCATTACACGAAGCTAATGATCTGATTCTAATGTTCAGTTCCTTCCGTGAAGATTGGCGGTTGCATTGCCAAGAAATCCAAATAACTGTTTCGAGGTGGAATAACATTCTGCGTTTAATGAACTAGGCCTTGCTGCACCAAAGATTGAAGTAACTTAGTATTCTCTTGGTGAGACTCGAACATTTTTGACATGACATCCACCAATACTGTTGATGGTGGCACCTGCGGTGGATTCGAATCATCACCGTCTCAACGTGAACTTCCGACCTTACTCGATGAGCGAGTACGAACCATACTGCACAAATGAATTTGGGATGGGTCCAAGTTCGATCTCAGCAATAAGTGAAGATAAGGAAAACATGAACATGTCAAGAACTTTGTGAAAGTATAACAATATTCATGTTCACACAAATTTTCAAACTTATGCTTCATTGATGAACTGTTCTGCCAGAAATGACCAGTCTGAAGAAATTTGAGAATTTCATCCAGTTAGAGGCAAAATACTGCTTCGAGGTGAACAACAAAGTTGTAGTTCACTTCCTGGAATTCCCAGAATGTATTTGTTTGCCTCAATATACGTTCTGGTTAATGAGATACGAATTTTCAAAGTTGACAATGTTCCCAGATTTTCTGAGAAATTTTGACAGGACCTCCTTTGTATATGGCTGTTTTGTCCACAGTTTTTCATATACAAAATATTTAAATTTGCCAAAACAGTAAATTACAACATTGTCACATATCTAATCCTGTTTCCAGAAATATATCATATACCCTCATTCGATGTTTCTACTGAGAGTTATGAGCAAATTGGTGAGAAGTACAGAAACTGTTCCAGTTTCTGTCCAGTTTTGACAGGTTTTGGAATTTTCAAATTTTAGCTATAATCCAGGGGAATTCTGCTCTGGTCATGAACAGAAATTATTTAGAAGACTCACATAAATTTCCAACCATGTATGGAACACCTTCATGGGATAATTCTACCAGAAGATATGACTTTTCAAACTGGAGCTCAGTTTCTGTCAGAATAACACAGGGAAGAACTGAGGTTGACAGTTTTGGTTCAAATGTCATATTTATGATTTCAAAATAGGAATCTTGTATGGATATTAACGTGACACTGGTGTTGCGAGCTACACCTTTGGCACGGATTTTAACCATCGATGTGCCGATGTAACCCGAAAGCAATGCCGGTACTACGTCCTCACCAAATAAAAATCCTAAGCCGGTATTCCGGCATACGTCTCAAGGGTGGCGCTAATGACATTCACTCGCAAACGTTTTTTACACGAGCTATGAATAACGCGGTTAGTGTACCTGCCAGAAATTACTGATCAATCATATAGTGCCATACGGCACAACCCGCACGGGCGATCAATTCACAATAATATATCTGAAGGTAAAAACATTCATCCCGTACCATTCCATACAGGCCGCCCCGAGCTAAGCCACGTCTCGAGGTACATGACCGGGTTTTCTGCTACCCGACGGGGTCCCACGTCTTTGCAAAGTGCTGCACCAGTTGGGGGCGCATCGGGTTATGTCCCACCCGACGGGGGCTCCTACTAATTTTGAAGCACACTGGGGTACCGCGTGTCATATGTTCTCAGAAACGTGGAAAATTTCAGAGACTCATATTGACATTTCCGTACCAAGCCATGGAAAAAAACACATGCTACCTCTCGCATGGTGAGCTTACCGCAATTGATCTGCTTGCGGTGGCGTACCTTACCTCTTGCCTGACGTCAGAGCGTCGTTACAAAACATAATAACATATATGTTAGCTTCGCCTTAGCTTTGCCACCTTAAGTAACTAATACTATAATAGACCTTATGTGGACATAATAACTAATACTCACTCGACGACTTCATAGTTTTCAAAATAGGTGCTTTTCAAGCGTGCTATTCCCAAACCTGGCTCTGATTCCAAGCTATGGGGACCGGGGTCCACACCTTCCAGAAATCGCATTGGGTGGTGCCGTGTGATGCGGCACCCAACAGCACACAAGAAAAACCTTAGAAAATAACCGACACAAATATTTTATTTCGCAAGTGATTCTCTTTTACACATACTATACAACGCAGCGGAATATTCTATACTCACACTCTCAACTAACTATGCACAAGAGAAGTCGTCCGTGCCCACGAACGCTTTTCACTAGCAACACGAAGCAGAGAGCTGCGGCATGGTTTCCGTGAGAGATACATCTCGACAAGCTCGAGGTCTCACGGACAACCACAACAATGCATAAGATAATAATACCTGCAAAAACCACAATGTAGCAACCGTGAGCACAAGGCTCAGCAAGACTTAACCATCTCACCTAAAGCATGGAACTCTACATGCTGGAAACTTTAAAGAATGGAAAGCTGAATTTGCAGAAATGGAATCACCGAAAGTAAATCCTTAGTGGTCAGTTTTAAAGTAGCATACGCGATCTATGGGCATAGTGAAAGCATCTAGGCCCCCATGAGGTATGGTTTCGGTGATTAATGACAACCATTAACAATCAATATATGAGATCAAATCAATTATGTGAAGAAAAGATTTGAAAGCTCTTATGTCAAAGTCATTCAACTTTAAATTGACAACATTCAATGCTTGAAGATCATCAGAAATGCCTTTGCAACAAATATCAAAGAGGTCAATCGAGCAAGATACGAAGTCACTTAGAAACAACTCGAAGCAAACAAAATCAACTCACCGGATCAACTGATGATACTTCAGAACAACACATCGGTCGAGTTGGTTCAGCTGAAGAAGAAGACCTCAGAACAAAGTACTCACCAGATCATCCGATGTGAATGGCTCAGTAACATCGGTCCATCAGTACAGTTTGCAATATCATTGGACCAGGTGTAGCACCGGATCATACGATGTACAGAGAAGCACACATCGGTCGATTACTCCAGTAAGCATCAAGTTTGAGTAAATTCTGGAGGAAGAGCCACCGGATCATCCGATGAGAAGACAGGATCAACATCGGTCTAACAACGGTCATATCTGACACAATGACGTCAGCTAAAGTAACTTGATCGATGATAACTAAAGGGGAGACATCAGATCATCCGGTGTTCACAGTAAAGTTCTGTCAGCCTACTTTTCCAACGGCTATTTCGGGGAGGCTAGCTATAAATACCCCCTAAATCGGTCATTTCGACAAGTGTTGAGCGCCAGACACTATCAACACATCCACAAGCATTCAAGACCAAGAGCAATCACTTCCACACCATTTCGATCATCTATTCACCAAGATTTAGGCTAGAACTAGCTAGAGAGAGAGCTTGTGTGCCTCCATTCTGGGTGAGTGGACTCTCTAGGATAGTGTGAGAGCCTCAAGGGAGTGCCCTTGGTGTTTGTAACTGTGAGAAGACTTCCGGAGCTTGCCAAGGCGTGTGTGGAAGCCCGGAAGGTCGAAGTTGTACAAGGCTTGAGCTCCACCTTGCCAAGGGAGGCGAACGGAGAGGAATAGTGAAGATCCCTCGTCTCGGTGACTTGGGTGTGGCAAAACCCTTGGTGGGTGCAACAATGTGGATGTAGGAAGATCTTGACGATCTTGCCGAACCACGGGATAAATCCTTGTCTCCTCGGGAGTTTGCATCCTTCTCCTTTGACTTACTTTTATGCATTTTATATTCCGCGAAGTTTCTATCTACTAGAATGCTTAGATAGTTTGCGTAGGGAATTGGGCTTTAGAAATTAAGTTTCATTGCTTAGAATTTTTCGGAGAAAGCCCAATTCACCCCCCCTCTTGGGCATTCGGTCCTTACAATTGGTATCATAGCAAGGTTGTTCATAGGTTCATTCTAGCTTCACCGCTAGAGAGCTAAAATGGCCAAGGTTGGGGGTTCGGTTCCTATCTTCGAGGGCAAGAACTTTGCCTATTGGAAAGCACGCATGCGCGCTTATCTAGAGGCTATTGCTCCCGAAGTTTGGGAAGCGACCCACGCGGGGTTTGGAGAACACAACTATGTTGGTGATCAAATTAAATGGGATGCTAAAGCTAGGAATGCAATCTATGAATGTATTAGTGAAGATGTGTTTTCTAGGATTGCTAGCAAGGAAAAGGCTTGTGAACTTTGGGCTTGCTTAATAGATTCATGAGGGTTCTTCTAGAGTCAAGGAACTTAAATATCACATGCTTAAAGCAAAATATGATGAATTTAAGATGCTACCTCATGAAAATGTGAATGAGATGTTCTCTCGCTTAAATGTGCTTATTGAAGAAATAAATGCTCTTGACATTGCTTCTCTTGGCAAGGGACTCATCAACCGCAAGATCGTCATGCTCCTTCCCAAGCCAAAGTACAACATCATCAACTCCATGCTCCAAAAAGAGTCACTTGCCCACATTGAAGTTTCGGAGCTCATTGGAGAAATACACGCTCATGAGATGAGTGTACTTGGGATGATGGAGCAATCATATTCAAAGACAATTGCTCTAAAGGCCTCCACCAAGAAAACAAGCCACAAGAATAAGAAGGTGGTTGAGCCTAGCTCAAGTGAAGAAGAACAAGCATCAAGTGAAGATGATGATGATGAGCTTGCGTTGATGATGAGAAAGTTCTCACGCTTGAACTCCAAAATCACTAAGAAGGGATACACATTTGATCCCAAGAAGAGAGCATTCCTACCAAGGAGAGATGATCACAAGACATGCTACAATTGTGGTGATCAAGGCCACATCTCCTATGATTGTCCAAGACCGGACAAACGAAGAGAGAACCACAAGAGCAAGCATCGCAAGCTTGAAGGAAGTGATGATGATGAAGAAGAAGCCAAACCAAAGCGAAGATACTTTGGGAAGAAGAAACATGACAAGGGCAAGAAGGCAAAGCTCTTCCCAAAGAAGAGAAATGGCCCACAAAAGGTGTTCATGTGTGAGGAAAATGAATGGGTCACCGACGAAGAAACAAGTGATGAAGAGAGTGAAGAGGAAGAAGAAAGCTTGGCCGGCCTCGCCATCGACAACAATGATGATGCACCTCTTCATCCACCGCCCATGTGCCTCATGGCAAAAGGTAACACCAAGGTATGTGATGACTCTAGCGATGATGAGCTTTCCCCCGATGATTTAACTTCTTTTATAAATGAATATCATGCTATAATTAAGAGGGAAAAGAGTAAGGTTAAAGTGCTTGAAGAAACTCGTGCTAAACTTGAGAGTGCTAACCTTGATTTGCTTGACAAGTATGAAAGCATACTCAAAGAGCATGACACGCTCAAATCCCATGTCAAGCAAATTGCGGAAGAAAAGGCTAAAATCAAGATAGATAATCATGAACTTAACTTAGCACACCAAACACTCTTGGAAGAGCACAACAAGTTGACACAAGAACATCAAATACTTAACCTTGCTCATGACATGCTTGATCAAGAGTTGAAAAATATGAAGAAGCAAACTCTTAATGATAACATATCTTTGCCTTTGAAAGCTAATGCTAGGGAGAAGGACTTGTTGGAAGAAATTGAGAGTCTCCGCACTAGTGTGGCTAGACTTTCAAAAGGAGAAGTCAAGCACAAGGAAATCCTCTTCCAACAAGCAAAGGCCTTCAACAAGAGAGGACTGGGATCCTTCCCGGTGCCTAACAAAGGAAAGGTGCCCTCATCGGAGCTAAGAACAAGCTTCATCAAGGAAGTTGGTTCTTATTGCCAACATTGTGAGGTCACCGGTCACCACACAAGGGAGTGTCCTCTTCCTAACCGACCTTCTCCAAAATTGCCTACTAACTATAAATCTACTTTCAATGATCATTATTATCTCTTGAGTAAAGTACATGGCAAGGTGAAGGCAAGGTTCATTGGCAAAGACATGAAGGGCATGAAGGGGAAGCTCCCCAAGCAACTTTGGGTCCCAAAAACACTTGTATCACACATACAAGGACCTAAGTTGGCTTGGGTGCCTAAAGTCAAAAATTGAATTCATGTGTGTAGGTGAACTACAAAGCCGGAGGAAAGCATTGGGTACTCGATAGTGGGTGCACTCAACATATGACCGGCAATGATGGTATGTTCACCACCATAGAAAACCCCGGCAATCATAACAAGTCACCTTTGGTGATAACTCTAAGGGAAAGGTAATTGGGTTAGGTAAAATTTCTATTTCAAATGATTTATCCATTTCTAATGTTTTGTACGTTAAGTCACTTAGCTTTAATTTACTTTCTATTGCACAACTATGTGATCTTGGACTAACGTGCACATTTAGCAAAAATGATGTTGTTGTGAGTAGTGAAACTAGCCAAGACATAGTCTTCAAAGGATTTCGGCATGGACATCTCTACCTAGTGGACTTCGCCAACAAGAATGCTAGCTTGACCACTTGTCTTTTCACTAAGACAAGCTTGGGTTGGCTATGGCACCGACGCATAGCGCACATAGGGATGAGCAAACTCAAGAAGTCATTCAAGCTTGGGATGGTGACCGGCGTGAAGGATGTCACATTTGAGAAGAACAAGCTTTGTAGCGCTTGTCAAGCCGGGAAGCAAGTTGCTTCACACCATCCAATGAAGACAATGGTGTCAACCTCCAAGCCACTTGAACTACTCCACATGGACCTCTTCGGACCGTCCACATATCAAAGCCTTGGCGGTAACCTCTATTGTCTCGTTATTGTTGATGATTATTCTCGCTATGCTTGGACTCTATTTTTAGGTGACAAGAGTGAAACTCCGGAAGTGTTCAAGACCTTCGCCAACCGCGCTCAAAGGGAATTTCAACTTCCCATCATCAAGGTCCGGAGTGACAACGGCACCGAATTCAAGAACTACAACATTGGGGAGTGGTGTGACCGTGGAGTAAAACATGAGTTCTCGGCCACATACACCCCTCAACAAAATGGTGTCGTTGAAAGGAAGAACAAGACGCTCATCACTCTTGCACGAGCAATGCTTGATGACTATGGCACGTCGAAGAAGTTTTGGGCCGAAGCAACCAACACGGCGTGCCATGCCGCAAATAGGGTCTACCTCCATCGACTACTTCAAAAGACCCCGTACGAGCTTCTCATTGGGAGAAAGCCCAACATCTCCTACTTTCGAGTCTTTGGATGCAAGTGCTACATCTACCGCAAGAAAAGGCTCGGTAAGTTTGAAAGAAGATGTGATGTTGGTATATTTCTTGGCTATGCATCAAACTCAAAAGCATATCGAGTATTCAACCAAACCTCCGGTTTAGTTGAGGAAAGTTGTGATGTTGAGTTTGATGAGACTAATGGCTCCCAAGAGGAGAGTTTTGGTCATGATGAAATAGATGATGAGCCTCTACGAGAAGCCATGAAGAACATGACCATTGGAGACATCAAGCCCGAAGTTGAGGAGAGCCATGATCAAGGGGGAGCTTCAAGTTCCAACAACAACACCTCTATGGCGCCTCAAGTTGACGAAGAAGAGAAGGATGATCCATTGCCGACTCAAGACTCACAAGCACAACAACATCAAGAGGAAGAAGAAGTCCATGATCAAGTCCAACCACAAGAGGAGCAACACGCATCACCTTCTCCAAGTGCTTCACAACCACTTATGAGGCATGGACGCATCTCCAAGGCGCATCCAATGGAACAAATCATTGGAAGTCCGTCAAGGGGTATAAGTACACGTTCTCGCCACTTTGCTTCATTTTGTGAGCACTACTCATTTGTTTCGTGTGTAGAACCCACTCACATTGAGGAAGCACTCCAAGATCCAAATTGGGTGATGGCCATGCAAGAAGAACTCAACAACTTCATCCGCAATGAAGTTTGGGTGTTGGAGGAGCGACCCAAGGACAAGAACGTCATCGGAACAAAGTGGGTGTACCGCAACAAACAAGACGAGAACAGCGTTGTGGTCCGCAACAAGGCAAGACTTGTGGCCAAAGGGTTCTCGCAAGTTGAAGGACTAGATTTTGGGGAGACATTTGCCCCGGTCGCCCAGCTAGAAGCCATCCGTATACTCCTTGCCTTTGCATCACATCATAGTATTAGACTTTATCAAATGGATGTGAAAAGTGCCTTTCTTAATGGTTACATTAACGAGCTTGTTTATGTTGAACAACCTCCCAGGTTTGAAGATCCGAGGAATCCTAATCATGTGTATAGGTTGCACAAGGCGCTCTACAGGCTCAAGCAAGCACCTAGGGCGTGGTACGAATGACTACGGGATTACCTCATCATGCAAGGATTCAAGATCGGGAGGGTGGACACTACACTCTTCACCAAGGACATCAACGGAGATTTGTTCATTTGTCAAATTTATGTTGATGATATTATTTTTGGTTCAACTAACGAAGCTCTTAGCCATGAGTTTGGCAAAATGATGTCTAGGGAATTCGAGATGTCAATGATTGGAGAGCTCAACTTCTTCCTTGGATTTCAAATCAAGCAACTTCAAGAGGGGACCTTCGTCTATCAATAGAAGTACACCAAGGACCTCTTGAAGAAATTTGAGATGGGAGATTGTAGCTCAAGAAGCACTCCAATGGCAACCAATTGTCATCTCGACACGGATAAGGACGGTAAACCTATTGATCAATCTAACTACCATTCTATGATTGGTTCATTACTTTACCTTACCGCATCTAGGCCCGATATCATGTTTAGTGTATGCTTGTGTGCTCGCTTTCAAGCGGCACCTAAAGAATCGCATAGGAAGGCGGTCTTTAGGATAATTAGGTATCTTAAGCATACCCCTAGTGTGGGCTTGTGGTACCCTAAAGGTGCAAAATTCCATCTTGTGGGATACTCGGATTCGGACTTTGCCGGATGCCGCGTGGATCGCAAGAGTACCTCCGGTGGGTGCCACTTGCTTGGGCGTTCCCTAGTTTCTTGGTCAAGCAAGAAGCAAAATTTCGTCGCCTTGTCCACGGCGGAAGCGGAATACATCGCGGCCGGTGCATGTTGTGCCCAAATTCTTTATATGAAGCAAACCCTTTTGGACTTTAGTATTAAACTTGGTTGTGTGCCTCTCCTTTGTGACAATGAAAGTGTGGTTAAGATAGCTAAAACCCCGCTCAACACTCTCACACTAATCACATTGATATTCACCATCATTTCTTAAGGGACCATGAAGCTAAGGGAGACATCTCTTTGAGAGGTGTTAGGTCCGAAGAACAATTGGCAGATATCTTCACTAAACCACTTGATGAGAAAACTTTTTCTAGGCTAAGAAGTGAATTAAATGTGCTAGATGCATCAAACGTCATGTAAGTTGCCATGATCATGTAAGAATGCATGTCATATAGGTCTTGCCTAACTCTCAAAGGATAGGGGTGAGCAAGGGTTAGCTTGGGATGAAGGTTCTTTTGGGTTTTCCCAAGGCTTGGAGAGTAGCTCTCCCCGAAGAAGCCTTTGAAAGGTTCAAATTTGGCAAGATAGATTTACTTTATGTCTTGCATGATGCCTGCCATATAGACTTGCACTCATATTTAAATTTCTTGCACTATAAAATGTTTGGCATTGCATACGGTAGATTGTCACAAAGGGGAACCCACCTCATGAGAAAGAGACTTGTTTGAAATGCAATATCTCAACTCATATAAGGTGGAAAGAACAAAATGTTAGGTGCGTTAATGCCTAGAGGAACATGCTTCAAAGAGATAGAAGTCTTCATACTCTAGCTCACAAAGCATGGACCTTACATTTTTTTGGATAATTTTCCTCCTATTTTTCTCGATGTTCCATTTGCTTTAAGGCCTAGCCAAGTTATTGGCATATTAGTATTTTTGAGGGGTGAGGGGTTGCCCAAAAAGTCCTAAGACATGTGTTTCTCTTTGCTTGTTTGTTTGGTCAAAGGACATATATGAGATGTTTTTGTTCTGTTCTCATCAGACTATACGATGCCTAGGTCAGTCCCTCTTTGGATCAATTGGTGTTCAATATCCAAGGGCCAGTTCAGTCAGTATCTCAATTCAACCGACGAGTTCATTCTGAAAAACATCGGTCGATCCGGTGTTCACTCTTCTGAAACTGTGCCACATTCCACCGATGATGCTTCCTCCCACGTCGGACCATCCGGTGTCAACATTCCATTTTTGAACACCCTTACTGTACCATTCGACCGATGCTCCCGTCCGTCCACATCGGTTCATCCGGTGTCAACGGCACTTTTCTGAAAAACCTTACTGTGGCTTTCGACCGATGTATCTATCGGTCAGCATCGGTCCATCCGGTGTTAAAAAGTCGGCTAGGGTTTGGGACCCACTATTTAAACAGCCGTTCGCCGTTCTCCTTTTCTCTCTCCCGACCCCGACGCCGCCACCGCCGATTCTCTCGCCCTTGCGCCACCGCCGCCGCCGCCCTCCGGCCGCCGCCGCCCTCCGACCGCCGCCGCCCGTCGCCGCCTCCAAGCACCGCTGCAGCCGCCGCCTCACCTCCGCCGCAGCCGCCACCGCCTCACCTCCGCCACAGCCACCACCGCTGCTCCACCAAGCGCCGCCGCCGCTCTCCCTCGCCACCACAGCGACGCCGCCGCCTCCTCTCGTGCACCACCAGCCGCCCCACGCGCACACCTCGCCGTCGTGGTGCCTCCACGGTCACCACCCCGTCGCTAGGGTTTCCCGGCCCGTTGATCTCCGTGTCGTTCCGTGCACGTGACTTCGTCAACCTCACTCTTGATCATCGCAATGGCTCGTGACAAGAAAAACAAGGGCAAGGCCATCGCGGAGCCGGCCGCGAAGAAGCAAAAATTTTCGAAGGAGGAGAAGAAGGCATTGATGGCCGCTCGCGCCGCCGAGGAGCGTGAGCGTGGCCGAGGAGGATCACTGAGGATCCGTGAGGCTCTTCCGAGGCAGCCTCCTATGATCGATGACTCCGAGGCCGAAGAAGAGCCGGTAGAGCCTCTCGTCCGCCGGCGCTCAGCCCGGACCCGTGGGGGTCATCCCGTGGCAGCTCCACGTCCGAGATCGATGGCTGCCGATCGTCGTGAGGACAGGGAGGCCCAGTGAGCTATCTACGAGATGGACACCACTGTCCATGTCGCTGAAGGAGTCCGATTGACCGACTACCGGAAGATGAAGGCCAAGCAGCTTCGCAGACTCAGGTGGAGTGTGCTGCTTGAGGAGTGGTACCCGCAACCCTGGGAAGCCCTGGTGGACAGTCGGTTCTGGACCGTGATGCAGGCTTCTCTCTACGAGACTTACAGACGCCAAGGCCACAAGTTGTTCCAGCACAACTTCCTGGACTGGGATCAGCTCGCTCTAGCTGCCGAGATAGAGATTCGACCTTATTTCGAGAGGTACAGAGGTCTGGTGCAGCTAGTGTCCTATGAGAGGAGTGCCTTCGTGGAGGATTGGGTCCGTGTGTTCTACGCCACCCTCTACGTCTCCGAGGGCAGAAGATCGATTGCCTTCATGTTCATGGGACAGCACTATCACCTGACGAGGCAGACACTGGCACAACTGCTGGGAGTGGACTTGCACGACACCTGCGTGCATGAGAGGGTCTACAGTCTGGCAGATCCACCAAGGAGGCCGCTCACTGGAGGAGTGGCACTAGCTCTGGAGGAGATCCGTTCCCTGTTTGGTCCTACCTTCTTTCCTGACCAGCCGAGAGTACCGGCCTTGTTGACTCCAGCTGCGCGCACAGTGCACCTCGCCTTGCGCCGCACGCTCCTGCCGAGGTCTGGTTACTTGGAGGGGTTCACCAGCTTACAGCAGACTCTCCTGTTCTACATCATGAACGGGATGGATTTCGACATAGTGGACATCCTCATATGTGAGATGGAGGATGTGATCACAGACGGAGTGGGCATGATGAGGCAGCTCGTATATGGACACTGGATCAGCTACCTGCTCACCATGATGGTCCCTGAGGAGTCCGCCGTGCATGACCTCCTCTCTGACGAGAGCGTCACACGGTTTAGCCACTACCGTGCTCCAGCTCCTGGAGACCGCCGCCTTGGCCGTCCAGTCGAGAGTCAGGTCAGGGCTCGTCTTTCTGAGGAGGACTGGTCGGACTTGGAGAAGGAGGATGAGAGGCTAGCTGAAGCAGAGGCACAGGGTGAGGACCTGCAACACATATGGTCCGAGAGCGACACCGACGACAGTGTCGAGGAGTACTTCCCTCCTCCTCCCTCACCCAGGCAGCACGACGCGGAGGCTGGAGGCTCTACAGTGCCACCACCTACTCCACATCCCGTCACTGAGGCACAGGTCACTCAGCCGTCAGAGCTGACTTCGCTTCTCCAGCAGATGGTTGAGCAGCAGCGTCTGGACAGGCTGGCAGCTGAGCAGGCCTGAGCAGAGCAGGCTGCCCGTCTCCTTGATCTCCAGCAGCAGCAGCAGAAGATGCAGCGTCAGATCGCCCGTGCGAGGCGAGAGGACACTGACCGGCTGACGGGGCTGATCGACCAGATGCACCAGCGCACCCTCGACCAGTAGCAGCAGACGCAGCAGGCGATGATGGGCATCCTGGGGTTTACTAATGAATTTGTGAATGCAAGGTCCCCATAATCACTCAATAAAATGAAATCAATATGTCACTGGAGACCCCTAACAATCAATATATGAGATCAAATCAATTATGTGAAGACAAGAAGTGAAAGCTCTTATGTCAAAGTCATTCAACTTTAAATTGACAACATTCAATGCTTGAAGATCATCAGAAATGCCTTTGCAACAAATATCAAAGAGGTCAATCGAGCAAGATACAAAGTCACTTAGAAACAACTCGAAGCAAACAAAATCAACTCACCGGATCAACCGATGATACCTCAGAACAACACATCGGTCGAGTTGGTTCAGCTGAAGAAGAAGACCTCAGAACAAAGTACTCACCGGATCATCCGATGTGAATGGCTCAGTAACATCAGTCCATCAGTACAGTTTGCAATATCATTGGACCAAGTGTAGCACCGGATCATCCGATGTACAGAGAAGCACACATCGGTCGATTACTCTAGTAAGCATCAAGTTTGAGTAAATTCTAGAGGAAGAGCCACTGGATCATCCGATGAGAAGACAGGATCAACATCAGTCTAACAACGGTCATATCTGACACAATGACGTCAGCTAAAGTAACTTGACCGATGATAACTAAAGGGGAGACATCGGATCATCCGGTGTTCACAGTAAAGTTCTGTCAGCCTACTTTTCCAATGGCTATTTCGGGGAGGCTGGCTATAAATACCCCCTAAACCGGTCATTTCGACAAGTCTTGAGCGCTAGACACTATCAACACATCCACAAGCATTCAAGACCAAGAGCAATCACTTCCACACCATTTCGATCATCTATACACCAGGATTTAGGCTAGAACTAGCTAGAGAGAGAGAGAGAGAGCTTGTGTGCCTCCATTCTGGGTGAGTGGACTCTCTAGGATAGTGTGAGAGCCTCAAGGGAGTGCCCTTGGTGTTTTAACTGTGAGAAGACTTCCGGAGCTTGCCAAGGCGTGTGTGGAAGCCCGGAAGGTCGAAGTTGTACAAGGCTTGAGCTCCACCTTGCCAAGAGAGGCGAACGGAGAGGAATAGTGAAGATCCCTCGTCTCGGTGACTTGGGTGTGGCAAAACCCCTTGGTGGGTGGCGCAACGTGGATGTAGGAAGATCTTGACGATCTTGCCAAACCACGAGATAAATCCTTGTCTCCTCGGGAGTTTGCATCTTCTCCTTTCCCTTACTTTTATGCATTTTATATTCCGCGAAGTTTCTATCTACTAGAATGCTTAGATAGTTTGCGTAGGGAATTGGGCTTTAGAAATTAAGTTTCATTGCTTAGAATTTTTCGAAGAAAGCCCAATTCACCCCCCCTCTTGGGCATTCGGTCCTTACACATAGCATCATTGTGAATTCCACAATCAAACAAGAAACGCTTCATCCACGATGATACTTGCTCAAGGTTGCATAAGCCTTATCCAATTTAAATGTTTGGAAATTGTAAATTTAATTATGTTATCTCTATAGAAGCCAAGATTTCAATACAAGTAATTATTCATAGCAGCATATTCATAATCTTTCCATTTCTCTTTCTTACTACGTCAAGACTCAATGTCCAAGTATGCTCAAATAACCGCGAGCGGCGGTGATTGCAACCAGTAGACACCCAGACTACACGACACGTACGCCCATACTCGAAGTTGCAACGACACCCTCCACTTATGTTGCACGCAACCACCTTTCCCAAAACTAACCCATATCAAAACAGTTCGATCGACCCGAACAGCGAGCTCCCTCAAAGTGCACCTCCGCTGTGAGATGTTCATGAGCGAGTTGCCTCCCACTGTACTAACAGTCAACAGCTTAAGCTGATCGAGAAGGTTCCAACATAGGATCCTCAAGGTACATCGGTTTCCTGGGTCCCATATAGCCAGTATGCACCCGGTACAGTTCAAACTTGTCTAACAAGGCCACGCATGAGACGGGCCTTAATAAACTTAGGCAGGACTACGCAGCCAGGACCATGTCCAGCTGCATCCTATGCTCATGCCCGGTCTCCAATTTATTAAAGGGAATCATCACAATTAAACTCATAATTCCAATCCATTGTAAACCAAGTGCTAGTCTCGCAAGAAGGTTCCAACCTCTCGACTTCTACAGTTTCTTCCAACTAGATATTAAGCATAGCATATCACAACATGGGGTATTACTATACCCAAACCACTCTCTGGATTATTCTGGTCATGCAAGTGGGTTTCATTGCACAAGACCTAATGTACAATACATCTCATTCATATAGTGTGTTTAAATGAAAACTTTGCAAGATTTCTTAAATGCAAACCGGGGCTTGCTTTTCAGTTGGAATAAAAGTCAGCGACAATCAGTTAGTATTCTCCATTGAGAAATCACACCACACCAGAATCACTATTGAAATCCTCAGCTCCGGGTTGTGCTTCTTGTCGGCCACCTTCGTCACGAACACTATCAAAATGATATGCAAATAAGAGATTGCAATTTATTAATATAACAATTGAAGTTGATTATAACTCAAGAAGGATTAATATTAGTTAGGACTTGAAGTTCTGTTGCTAGACTGGAAAGCAACAGAAAGGAAACAAGATGAACTTAGGCATGGACATATGAAGTGAAATAGATATTGTGTTGTACATAGAGATGTGATCTGAATTTATACAGGTTCAACAGATGCTCTGAGCCTGAGAAAATTACAGGGAGTTCATATGATCATGGAGTAATAACTAGGTAAGTTTCAGATACAGGAATTGAATATATTGGTCTACAAAATTTCTTAAGTGTTTAGCCTTCTAAGAATTTTGTTTGTAATTCTGGAGGCCTATCATGGCTACCAGTGGTTGTACCTAACATAGGGTCTCACTGGTTCTAGGAAAATTTGTTTCACAATTTTCTAAGCTTCCTATAGGGAGAATTTGATTTTACAAGTTTGGGAGAAATTCTGAAATGGTTACTGTACTTTTCCTAATTTTTCAATGACATAGAGATTTGGAACAATTATAAACCTAGTAAATAAAGTCCCATGAAATTGAAATTTTTACTGGAGGTCAAGTGTATTATTAAGAGTGTCCTGACTAAAATTGGGAATTTTCCCAATTACAGAACATGAGTAATTAATTCCCCAAGCAGTTAGCTCAAAGGAATTAATTATAAAAATTGTTGTAGTTTCATGTCCAACAAATTGAACTAATGCAAAGTTGAGATTGAGATGAGTCTACCATAATTTATTTGGAATTATTTGAGCAATTCTACTAGGAATAATGGATTTTTGAAGTTTGATTGAATTCTGGAATTATTTTCCAATGGGAAAGTATAAATAAACCCGCTGGGCCCACTGGTTTAAAATCACCCAATCGGGTTGAAGCAACACGGGGCCACAGAATTAAAGGGTGTAGCCACACGCGACCCATGGGCCGCACCAGATCTGGGGCGCGTCGTTGTTTCACTGACGATCGGGGCCCACCCGGTCGTCGTCTACCTCCAGCCGCGTGAGAGACCGCGACGGCACCTCACCGGACTCCTCGCCGCCCGTCAATCTACGGCACGGTTAATCTCCAAACTCGCTGCCTAACCATATTTCGAGGTGCTGAGCATGTCGGTGGGGTCAGCGCACGCCGGCGATGGCCGGAAAAACATGCGCGACGGCGGCTGCGGCGATTAGGGTTTCGGCCATGTCGGCCAAGCCCTACGGTGGGTGAAACCGATCGGGAAAACATTGGGAAGCTTCATGTAAGCATGGGGAACAAGACTCTGGCCATAAGAAGGACAGGAAGAGCTTGGGAGATGGTGATGATGATGGACTGAGGAGGGGAAAACCGGCGGTTGGGGGAAAATGGTATTCCGGCATGAATACCCGATGAAACTTGATGTATCTTCTTCGAGATGATTCGCTTGGACATATAGAACAACATAGCTCAAGTGCACAAGGAATAATCAACCATATAAAAGGAATTTCTCACGCGAAGTAAGTCTACTCATACCCGAAGCTCATCAGAAGAAATAGAAATACGGGGGCTAGGAGGCATGCCATTATCTGAAACTTTACGAGGAGCTAAGACATGAGTAGGCGAACCTTTTTGCTTTTAGGACTGAGGTGAGACGACGGCTGTAGCATCAGGTCGACAATGATTAGAGAAGCGGGAAGCAGGGGAGCTTTTCCGGCGGCCCGAAAATCGTCAAGCTCGTTGATGGGGAGGCTCAAACTTTGAAAGAGAATGATCAAGGAGCTGTGCCAAAGGTTGAGGAGTAACCCAATGCGAAGAAACTGGAGCCATACCGATGATCCTTGCCGGATTCTGAGGGGGAGGGGAAGAACTCGCCAGGATTGTAGTTCTTGCGCCAGGGAGCTCACCAGGGTGAAGTGATCGACATGGAGACTTGGAAGATGATAAGGAGGAGTCTGGGGTAGGTTGTAGGCAGCTGGAGGCGGCAGCTCGCGCGCTTTCGCGCTGGAGCATGCAACGGTCGCGCTGGCGCGAGCAGCGAGCTCTGTTTTGCGGCTGCACGTGTGTAGAAGCTGACCAGTGGGTCCCACCAGCAACCTCAATGTACAGCTCACTTGTAAATTCAATTTAAAATAGTAAATGAGATCTAAAAATTGTGACACTTCGTGAATAAGTCAAGCAAGCATGATGATCCAGATGGTGTGTTCAAATACTATGTTAAAATAAATTTGAATTTAAATATGGCTTGAATTTGCTATGCGTCTCAAATAAAATAGCAAATGAAGTTCAAAAATCTTGAAACTTTGCAGAGAGTGTATTTGGAATATTGGAAAACTATTGGCGAACTCAAATCTTCATGTTAACTTCATTTGAACATTAGTTAAGTTTTTTTTTTAATTCCCTCATTTGCAGTTTGAATAAACTTGTTTTTCTTATTTCCTTTTTAATTCTTTTCATCATTCAAAGTTTTTAGTCCAAACTGAAGTTTGCATTATGGAAATTAGGGCTTTTACAACTAGCACGCACAGTGCCCTCCAGAAGGGCACGATGAGCTCCCCGACTTGGCCGACACTAACACCGACCGAGCCTCCCTCCCAAGGGATGTCTACCAGTCCCTAGTACGAGAACCCAACCGAATAAACCCAGGCCAGCACTGAGTCAACTGAAATATAGGAAGGAACACTCGATAGCTCTTCAGGAGGTCTGCGTCGAGCCCTTCGAGCCATCAAACCAACAACACCAACATCGTCAAAGCCTCCCGAGCCATCAGGCCCACCACGCCGGACCCACCATCCGAATGACATAGGTGACAACTATCAGGTCCCAGGATAAAAGCTAAGTGTCCCCTGCTCTTTCGAATAGCTTGTTTTGACACAATGGTAGAAAGCAACACTCCCACTCATGCCCGGGCAGGCCCAGGGCTCTAACTTCGACACTGGGAGCCGCATGGGAGGTAGCCGCCTGGCACCGCGCCAAACGGAACCAAATGACGACTACTCCAGAGTGCCCAGAACAAAGATAAGTTGTCTTTCCTCTCTCGGTAGTCTAAATTTTTGTGGAGTTTGCTGCTAAAAGCGCGAACCCGAACGAACCCCTCACCCGGAGTATTGAGGTTGTGGTACCTAGCTCGCCCGAGTCCCGACCTCATAAGTTGGGTGAACGATTCCTCCTGGGCTTGAGCCTAGGAGAGACAGGCATTTGGTGGCATTTAAGATGGATAGTGGGCGCCATAACTTCCGTAGAAAGGATAACACGTGATGTGACCCTTTGGCAAGATAAACCTGTCATCCATCCCACCTGTCATAAAGTAATGAGTACATCGCAAAGTGCAATGCAGCCTTGGCGATAAGGATGAAGTTAAGACGATGTGGCTTCCGCATCTCGAGCAGCCCGGGCGACTCAACATAAGTGAACACTGTACAACTGGATCCCACTATGAGGAAAGTCAGTTAGATAGGACCGTCTCGACCCTAAATGAAAGGAGCCCCAAAGCCACCTTCGAGAGGGGCGCATTCATGTTTTACTAGATTTACATACGCATTTACATACACATTTTACTTAAGCACTTACATACGCGTTCCGCTTGCATGTTACATTTCCTAGAGAACTTTTCAGCAAGGGTTGCTTGCAATCTGTTCTCTACACCTTTTGAGCTAACAAAGATTTGGGATTGACTCAGGTTGGACGAAGGGCCCTTTTTGTCCGAACCTTGCGGCTAGCCATACGAAGACGAACGTGTTTCAATACAATTTACTAGTCGGTATATGTAAAACTGACAATCTTTCATTTAAATTTTGTTTCATCTACCATCCACCCCTGTTTGGTAGCTAATCATGTGCTTGTTGATCTTACAATATTCACCTTGTCATGAGACATCACTTGTGGTCCTAACATGATGTAGGACCCACCAAGTTTGCCTCAACCCCTCTCATCCTAACTCGCAACCTTGTGTATTGACTGTTATGTAGTCAATACTTGAGGGACCCTTCAAATCTGCCCCATCTCCCTCGTTCTGCCCATCGCTACACATCATTACTATGATGTCTTAATGACATGCATGTCCTGCCAAATTTGTCTCGCCCCCTCTTGTCATTACACGCCACCTAGGTCCTAACCTTCAATGATGCAGGAACCTTGAAGTTCCACACATTATCCTCCCGTCCTAGCTCTTAGTCTCTAATTTGACCGCAATACAATTATTACTGTGAGACTGGGTCCCGTCGTTCCAGAAATCACATTGGATGGTGTTGTGCGACACGACACCCAACAAAACACATGAAAAGAAACTGAAAATAACCAACACAAATCTTTATTTCACAAGATGATTCTCTTTTACAACATAATATACAACGCAACAAAATTGTACATACTCACACTCTCAACCTAGCTATGCAAAAGAGAAGTGGTCCATTCCTGCAGAAGCTTCTCACTAGCAACACAATGACGATATTGCAGCGGCAAAGGCTCCAGTGAGATATACATCTCGAAGAGTTCGAGGTCTCACGACAACAACATAAGAAAAATTAATACCTGCAAAGACATGAGTAAAGCAGCAATGAGCAAGAAGCTCATCAAGACTTAACCGTCTCACCTAATACATAAAACTCTACATGCTAGAAATTCTAGAGACAAAAAGCTGAAATTTGCAGAAATGAGCTCGCCAAATGTAAATCTTTAGTTGTCAGTTTTAGAGTAGCATTTGAGATCCCTGGGCATGTAACATCATGAACTCCACAATCAACCAAGAAACGCTTCATCCACAATGTTACATGCATAAGGTTGTATATGCTTCATACAAGTTAAATGTTTGGAAATCATAAATTTAGTTGTGATATCTCTAATTCAGCCAAGATTGCAGTACAAGAAATGATTCATAGTAGCGTATCCATAATCTTCCAACTACTCTCTATTTCTACGTCAGGACTCATAAGTGAACAAGCGGTACTCAATCCACAACCATGAGGGACGGTGATTCAAATCAATAACACTCGGACTGCACGATACATAAACCCGCAAGGTAGACATGTCGGTGATCTTCATCTATGTCATATGTGGCCACCTTTCTCAAGGTTCACCCATATCTAATCGGTTCGATCGACCCAAACAACGAGCTCCATCGAGGTGCACCTTCGCTGTGAGATGTTCATGAACAAGTTTACTCCCACTATACTAACTGTCGAAAACTTAAGCCAATTGAAAAAATTCCAACATAGGATCCTCAAGGTACATCTATTTCCCGCATCCCATATAGCCAGTATGCCTTTCGGTACAATTCAAACTTGCTCAACAAGGTCAAGCACAAGGCATGCCTTAATCAACACAGACGGGGTTACCAATCCACCCTCCAACATATGCCTCATCATTACCGACCCAGACACGATGTGGTCACAAGCGATGCCTCACCCTTCGAGCTGAGAGCAACCTTGTGCGCCCCAACCCACACAAGTCCCCGCCCATATCTTATATTAAAGACTGAACATTTTGGTAACATCTCACAAGTAGATTTCTCTCACTCGACTTCCTCTCGCAAGTAGAATTCCCCTACTTGACTTGTGGTCGATAAAATGTGACCATCTTGCGTGTATATTTGAACTACTCAACTTCTACCAACCTTCCAGCTAAACATTAAGCATAGCAATATAATACAATGAAGTCTTATTCTACCCATCCACTCCAAGGATTACTTGGTCATGCATGTAAAGCTTTCATCCATCATAGACCAATTGCACATATCAAATCTATTCAATGAAGTGTATAAAGCAAAACATTATAAAAGCATTTAAAAGCAAACCAGGGCTTGCCTTTGGTTGCGACTAGGTAAATGTCAACAAGTCAGTGATTGATCTTTTGGATGAAGCTTCTTGTCGTTTTTCTCCTTCACAGATCCTCACTGCTGCTCTGCAATAAGCTCGTTGGAGCAAGTCCATATTGATTTCCTTCTCCTCCATATCGGGCTCCTCATCGATCTTCGTCATCATGTTCGCTATCGATATGAAGATGCACAATTAAAGATTATATCTTAGCAAATAATAAGTGAAGCTGCGCAAACTCAAGAATGAGTAAACCTAGTTAGGAATGAGAGTCCTGCTACATTGGTGTACAGGAACATGGACAAACAAAAGTGTAAACATAGAAGAATTGGTAGATGAAGTGAAATGGGCATTGTTTTGAACTAGGGAAGTCATGATCCACTTATATGAGTTCATCAGTTCCAGTGGTGCTATTAATTTGACAGTGGCTTCCTAATATCATGGAGGACTAACCAGAAAAATTTTAGCTGAAGCAATGGAAGATTATGGTCTACAAAATTCCTTAAGGGTTTAAGTTTCTCTGAATTTTCATAGTCAGGCTAGGTTTTCTGGATAGTGTTGCTCGTAAGGAGTCAAAAAAAATTGGTTTGACATTTTTCTAAGCATCCTATAGCCAGATATTGATTTTACAATTTTCTACAATTTTTCTGAAAATTGTTTTGTTGCTTTTACAAATTTTCATAGACAGAGGAATGAAACACCCTTTGACCCATATAAACAGGTCAAATGATTCTGAAATTTTTATTGGAGATAACAGATATTCAAAGGAAGGTTTGGGCCAAATTTGAGAATTTTCTATGAACGGAATCACCTGGAATAAATTTCCAAAGATTTAAATGAGTGAATTATTGAGGAAAATCTAGGGACTTTCATACCAAATAATTTGCACCACTGCGTGGTACTTGACCTGAAGAATCCAGAAAAATTTATTTCACAATTTTTGTAAATTTCTACAGGGAGTAGTGATTTTCCAAAGTTTACCAATTTTTTGGAATTGTTTTTCTGATGTAAAATCCACTTAACCGTTGACTGGGGGCCACTATTTAAATTGGACCAGTGGGCTAGAAACAACACTGAGGCGCACACAATTCAACTGCATTCACAACTGATCCATGCCACAGACTGATCCGGGAGAAAAAGTTCAAACGGCTGACAGGTGGGCTCGGCCCGGGTTGTCTTCAACCTCGGGCAGGTGGCGCACGACTGCCGGAGGGTGGCGACGCTGTCCTTGGCGATGGGCTCCTGAGAACCTCAGAGTTCGGCTCTTGCCGCCTGGGCCTAATCCAGCATGTAGGGCACGTTGGTGCTCTCGGGGAAGGGCATGGATGGCTGGAGGTGAGCCTGCAACGACGGTGACGGTTAAATCAACTCCGCCGAGCATAAACACCACAATGGATGAAGAAAAAACTTGATTTGTTCGTGGAGTAGCAGGGTAGCATGGAGAACAAGAATATGGACTAACATCTCGCGGAAATCGGCTTGAAATATGATTTCACCCTTGACCTAGGTCCAAATATGTGGCGGTTAGGAAAACTAGCCATTCGATGCATATGATCGATCATTTCCTTCGGCTTTCTTCGTGGCGACTCGCAAGGACGTCTGGAACATTTCCTATAATGGGGTTGAAAAGTAGAGTAGGGTGCAACATGAATTGCTAAGAACATATGTTACAGTTCTATGAACCATCGGGGAGGAACTCTGCAATATCGTGTGAACACGGGCTAACTCGAGGAGGGAGATTGAGTGATGTCAAGAAGATGGGTATGTGCACCATTCGGCGTGATGCTTGAGGTGACAGTGCGTCGTGGAGAGGCGGTGGCGGCTCCACCGAAGAGAAAGAAGAAAATTCTGCTGTGAGCAACTAGGGGAAGGCGATGGACAGCATGGCACCAAGTTGAGGCGATGAGGCAGCCTTGGCGATGCTTGTGCCACCCTGAGCTGCAAAGCAGAGGAAAGAGCTGGTCAATGTGGAGTTGGGGTGGTGGAAAAATAGAAGAACTCCTCTTCTGTTCGTGATGGTCGTTGCAGCAACCAAGCTTGGTGCGTGTCAGGGAGGTCAAGTCCACGCCGGTGCACACTTCTGCTGCCCAAAGTTGGCTCGAGGGCACTTGCCGCAGCAAAGCAACGAGGAACAGGAAGGCGGCCGGCAAAAACAGCAAGCAGAGCGTGGGCGGTAGCTTTTGCGTGAAGCAGAGAGGGAGAGAGTGCGAGAGCAACACACAGGCGAGGATAAGGGTGGTATGTTGCACTTGGGGCAGCCTGGATTTAGGAGCAAGGATGTGGCACATGCAGCCTCATTGGTGGCACTCTGGGAGCAACCGAGTAAACAGAGCACGCCTGCTCTGTTTGTGCAGAGGATGACCAGTGGGCCCCACATCACACTCCCCCTTATCCTCCTCATCTAAATTTAAGTACCCCCAGCAAATCTACTCCAAATCTAGTGAGATTTTGACAAGGCACTAATTTGAATATGAGAAGAATTATGGTGCACTAAAATTTTTGTTCTTGCCATGCTGAATTTGAAACTTCAAATTTGAATTTGAATTCATCTTTAGGCTTTGGTTTTTATACTTCCTTCCTATTTTCTCCAAACACCAGCAAGGCCTCTAATTAATCATATTAATTACTTGCTGGTTTCCATTCCTTCATTTTGCTGATTTAAACATGAGGTTTAATGAGTTTAAATTTTGAGCTTCAAGCATTTGAATTATTTGAATTCACATTCCCTCCAATGGCTTGTTTGAATAAAATCATAAATAAGCAAAATTAATGAGATTTGGCAATGATGCTAATTGAATTATAGGGAATATATTGGAGAACTCATGTTAGTCATTCAACCTATTTTGAATATGAATTTTGATTAAATTTTTGAACCTCCTTTTTAGGTTTGCTTTTAATCAAACTCATTTTTACAACATTTTCTATTTTGATTTTTCTTTATCATTTACTTCCTCTTATCCAGGACAACACACTCGAGTTTTAGGGCTTTTACATTTACATGCAGAATCCATGATATCTGCATAATCTTCATTCTGTCATGATGCATCACATTCGGTCCGTAACACAATGCAGGAACCTCCAAGTGCATCTTGACCCCCTCTCACTATGACTTACAACCTTGTGTATTGGCTGTAGTTCAGTGACAACACGAGGAACCCTTTCAATCCTCCCCATCTCGCTCTTGTCCTATCCACTTCCTAGCATCATGACTACGATGACCGAACAACATGGAGGTCCCATTTTTCATGACATGCCACCTTAGGTCCTATCTTGTGACAATGCAGGACCTGCCAAATCCATCACATTCTCCTCCACTTGTAGCACCATGTTCTGACAGAATGTAGTAAAAACACACATTACCCCTTGACATTCACTTCATCTTCATATTGCCATATTGCATCGCTTTTTGTCCTTGTTGACTCTTGCTAAGTTACACTAATAAAACATCCCTAGCATTGATGCCAGAAATACTATATCAATGTACCCTAGGGTCAATAAAATGGTTAACCCGCAAGTGCACGGATAATACCATTGTAGCATTTCACTCGGAAGTATTCGGGGTATTGCATCTTTTTTATCCTGAAGGAAGGTGGTGGAGTAAAGCTGCCACTATTCTTATGATCAAGATATTGAATAGTAAGTAACTATCATGATAGGGGTAAGTTGATAATATAAGTTAGTGTGACACACATAAGCATCTACTCTACTAAGGTAACTTATGCCTAGTGGGAGTTAGTCTAGAGAGGAAATTGTTCCTAATGTGCTTTTCATCTACAAGTGCATATTTTACTTGTGTACATGTGAGCATATTAATAATGAGTCCTAGGATTATCCAACATATAGGGCATGGGCTTACACCTGGTATGCCATGTGACTTCTGCTAAGAGTTTGTGGCATAGCCGAACGTGGGAAATTACAAAGGACGGAAAGCGCTGTCACCACCTGTCACCTACCCTTACAATCCATAGGTCTACGAGAGCTCCAACACTACTTAAGTATCCAAGAACCAAGTTTGCATATGAAGTAGATACCTTGGAAGCTATATTACAAATATCAATCTAAGGCAATTCCTAACCTAAAGATCGTTGAACCAATGTTGGATATAAACACTAAAGAATCCAAACTAATATGTTCATACCTTACACAAGTAGACTATAGTGGAGGCCTATGATGTTTATGATAACATAATGACAACAGTAGTAATTATCATAATAAAAAATGGGCAAGCAAAACTTCTTAAGAGTTTGTGACATGATAGTTATCATAATGATAAAATAATGACACATATATGGAATCCACAATCAAGTAAGAAATGCTTCACCTGGTCTGCACGGTGATTCCTGCTAAGAGTTTGTGACATGGCCGAATGTGGAGATTACGATGGACGGACAAACCTTTCACCACATATCACCTACCCCAACGATCGGTGGGTCTACGAGATATTCAATGCTACTTAAGTATCCAAGCTCCACGTTTGCATACTAAGAAGATACCTTAGAAACTGTGGTGCAAATATCAATCTAATGCAATTCTTCATAAAGATTGTTGAACTAATGCAGGATCTAAACACTAAAGAATTCAAACTAATATGTTCATACCTTACACAAATAAACAATAGTGTAGGCGTATGATGTTTATGATAACATAATGATGACATTATTACATTATCACGATAAGAACTAGTCCTACTACATATATGGAATTCATAATCAAACAAGAAATGCTTTATTCAAACATATAAATATGAAAAGACTAACATTATTGATAAGAACAAAGTCACAAATAAAGTGCAAGATACATGAGCCATACTTTTTCCAAAATAGAGTTGGGAACTAGAGAGACTCCTCCCTCAGGACACTTCACCACTAGGACTTGGAAGAATTTCTATACAAAAGTGTAACACCCTAGCCACTACGGGTCTGACAGTCGTTACTTCTGGCAGCTCTCTAGGATCATAGACTAGCCCCATAGATCAACACTAGTCTTTCTTGCACATTTTGTCCTCACTCGTGCATACCCAGGAAGACTTCCCACTCAGTCACCCATCTGTAAATTGCTCTGAGCCAAGCATGCTTAACTTTGGAGTTCTTTGGAGGTGGGCTTCCGGATAAGAAGGTATATCTTGGTGATATGAGTATTCTATCAATCCAATTAAGCCTTGAGCCAGGATGTCACAATCCACCCCCCTTAAAAGACTGACGTCCTCGTCGGTCAACTCCCAAGCCAGGAACGTCCCCTGTTGGCCACATCCATACATTCAGTACTGGCATATGTACCATACCGTGTCCCAACTAGAGGACACACGCGTCATGCCTATGTACCCACGTCCCTGACTCGTACGCTACATTGAAACCGCGAGGGTCGGCTCTGATACAATTTTTTAACACCCCAACCACTACAGGCCTAGCGGTCGTTACTTCTGGCAATTTTGTCCTCACTCGTGCGCAGCTAGGAAGACTTCCCAGTCGGTCACTCATCCGTAAATTGCTCGGAGCCAAGCACACTTAACTTTGGAGTTCTTTGGAGGTGGGCTTCTGAAAAAGAAGGTATACCTTGGAGGTATGAGTATTTTATCAATCCTATTAAGCCTTGAGCTAGGATGTCACAGAGAGAGTGATTGCTTCTAAGTGTGTTTGTGAGAGTGAGGAACCTCCTTCCTATTTATACACACAATAAGTCAATTCCACATGCTAATCTCCTAGGCGTTCACTTACTTCTGCCACAAGGAAGCCACTAGAGGTCGACATGTGGAAGCACGTGCAAAATGAGACTAATATCAGTTCAGTAGAACCAGGGGGTTCGGCTGAATTGGGGATGTCCCCACTCGGCTCCAACTTGCCCCAAGTGGCTGATGGGCCCTTATTGACCTTTTAGATGAATCCCAGTGAAAACATGTGTGTACCTGCCTGCAAGTGGGCCATTGGATCCATTTGGTGCCAGTTTTGGCAGCGTCTGATTGCTTAGAATATGTTTCTTCACCATGTTGACATTCATGTACCTCATTTTTGTAAAATCACCTGCATGTACAAATTATCTAAGAACATGTGGAACTTTGTTTTGCAAGTGTAATGTGTGTAAGAAATGTTGCATCCTTCATGAATATGAGTTATATTGACAGTCGAAAATACTACTTGACAACCATCTACAGCTTCCTCAAGCTTATACTTTGCTCATCCCGAGGCAAAGATCAGAGTTGCTACCATGTTCTAATCTCAACCAGTACCAAGTGCACAACAAAAATATTCTATATAGAAATGAATAAATTGAGCATTGGTACTCACCCTTTACCATAGTCCTTATGGGGTTTTGGCTTCTCCTCTTTTTTGGGTGGTTGAGAGATAGAACATATCAAAATGGCACACACCACTTATTCCACTTTTATTTTCGAGGTATTCAAAATATTTTGCAAAGAAAACTCAAGTTCCTCTAGTGATGTTCTCTCAGTCACTCAATGTGTATGAATTCTACTCACCAAGGCAATGCATACTATTGTTCCTACTTCTACATATGGCTTATGTGGAGCTTGGTAGGAAAAGTAGGCATACTTGCAACACATATTTTGCTAAGTAAAGAAATATGAGCCTTAGGAGAAAACTAGTCATACAATCAGATCAAGATGTGCATGTGTGTGTATATGGTGAATGAGAGTGGAACTTTGAGGATACTCCTTTTTGTGGACTTCTCACTTTTTGACAGAGGAGGTATGACTATTTCGTTTCTCTCCTTTTTTCATGCTCCTCTTTTTATAGAGCATCTTTTTTTCTCATGCTCTTCTTTTGAGAGAGCCTGTCCTTTTTTCATAGTCATGACTTCTTCTCTTTCAAGGAATTTTGGAGAAAGTCATAACAATAGTTGCATGGAGTATTTTTGGTGGAGTGGGTGGATGAAAAATGGTGCTAACTTCCAGTCTAGAAGTTTTGCATGTGCAAATGATATCTTGATCATGAAAGTATGAAAATAATGTCACATTGGTCTCTTCCGGTTGACTAGGTTCAATGTTAAAACTACTAGCATATGCAATTGGTTTGTCAAAGGAAATTCATCATATTGATTTGCTAGGAATTTATCATCATTTAGGAACTTAACATTTTTATCATTTTGAAAAAACAATTTTCCAGAATTGAAGTTTCACTTTATGATGCGGGTGTCCCACTATACATACAATCCAACCAATGAACGAAGTGCAAGATACTTCATGTATTACCAACCATGGACCATTGACAAGAAGTCGTGCCAAAAATTTACAACCACAGGTGACGTCACTCCTAGCCGAATTCGATAATAATATAAGTGAGAATTTTATGCTACCTAAAAGTTCTATTTTGGTGATGATTAGGTACACATGACAAGAATCAGAGAAAACCAAGGCGGTTTGCACCATCTGAACGAGTTCTCGGGTGAAGTTTACAATACAGAAATTCCAACTTCACAAGGAATTATATACCAACCTGGTACGTCCCCTGGTGCATATGACACATGGTGTGAAAGCAAATCAAGTCTAGTTTCAAAAGCAACAAACGGTGCATTATTTGGATTTCCCAATCCAGAGTAATGACTGTTTTACTGCAAGGAGCTCAAGAGCTGAAAGGCTGCACGAGGCACCTCGAGAATGCATTTTGTGGAAGCTCTTTAACTCATCCAAACTCATAATCTTAGTGGTAATATTACACATGGTGTGAAATCATATGAAGTCTAGTTTCCAACGTAACAAATGGTGTGTCATTTGGACTTCCCAATCAAGAGTAATGATTGTTTTACTGCAAGTATGTCAAGAGCTGAAAGACTGCGCGAGGCACTTCGGGAATGCATTTCATGGAAGCTCTTTAACTCGTCTAAACCCATCAAATTAGGGTCCTTTCACACCTAAACTAGGAGGGTTGTTCCTAGTATAAATATGTAGCATTTCTTTGGGTTAGGAAGACTTGAGCATTGAGAAATTACCCCTTTGTTTAGCTGTGTGCTAACAATTTCAGAGAGTGATCTCTATCCATTTGCTCTTGTCATTTCCTCGCAGGATTACAAAAGTGGCTGCTTCATCGGCTCCCTACTGGTGCAACTGGTCCATTGATTTCAGATTGTGTTGGTTGGTTCTTTGAGAGTGTGGTTGGGCAAATCCTCGATTCAGGTTGCCGGTTAAAGACGGTAGTTGGTTTCGAGTTTTATTCGTCAGGTTGCACTAGTTATCTTCGCTTCTTTTAAGCTAGTTATCTATCTTGGCTTCTTTTGAAGCTAGTTGTCGTGTTTGTGATCCTACATCGTGAAGATCGGGACCCCAATCCGTATCATTTAGTATTAGAGCCTTCGTTGACACGGTAGGATCCTTTACCTCTAGCTACATATATTCGTATTATCTTACCCACTAAATGCCAAAATTATATTTGCTATAGCCCTTTGTATCAATCGAATTTTCTAGTGAGTTTTGTTAAGTTTCAGTCCATAAGAGTCCTTGTTTAGCTGCTGATCGTATCATCGTTCTTGTGTACATGTTCTTGTTCAAAAAAGAAAAGAGAGCAGAAAAAGTATAAAAAAGGTTCAAAAAAAAGAAAGAATCCTCTAAAGTTGAGGAGCTCTTGCAACAAGTTGTGCAATCAGTCGGATATGTTTGCATGTGTGATCATCTAATTACATCTTTAACATATTGTGATAAGCACTAGGCAACGACCTTTTGATTGGATTGCTACTTAACTTTAAAAAAAGTAGAATTATGATTGTTTTTCCTTGTGCATCACTCCCTACCAAGATCCACCAATAATCCACCTCTTAACTGAACAGACCGGTCTTGTATTTGCTTAACCATCATTTCTCTTTTGCCATCACACACAATACTTTTGTAGTCTGCAGCGAAGTCATAAGAGCTTTGGTCTGTAAGAGAGGTGAGGTTGTGAGAAAATTACCCAAAATTTCCTACTTCACATATCCTCGTTATTCTTGCTTCACTAATATTACAGGAGAATGGTTTGAGAATCCGAAGTAGATGATTGTGTCACCATGGCACAGTTCAATGAACTAAAGCAAAGCATGGAGGAAAAGCAAGACCAACTGTCACAAGACATTCAAGCACTTATGGCTCAGCTAAGAAATCTTAACAACATTCCTGAAGATGCAAGATATCAAGAAGAAATAAATGAAGAAGCTGCTGCTCAACTTGCAAGGCAACAACGACAACTACAAAGACAAGTTGCTGCTCATGTTAGAAGACATGTGGTGCAAAGTCGTGGGAATGGAGGCAATGGTGCTGGTCGTGGGAGAGGAAGAGATTATGAAGATAGAAGAAGTGAACACACTAATTTTGATAATGGGTATGAAAGAGATGATTTTGAACGGCCCCAGGATGAAGTCCACTGGCGTCGAGGTCGTCATGCACATAACCGAGAAAATGAGAAGAGGTTTGGCAAGCTTAAATTTACAATGCCTAAATTTGATGGTGGATCGGATCCTGAAGCTTATCTCCCATAGGAATTACAGGTTGATAAGATTTTTCATTTGCGTAATTATTCTGCAGAAAAGAAGATGGCAATGGCAGAACTTGAACAAGGTTAATGATAGAGAAGCTGTTGGACAAGGTGCTGTTAGATCATGGGCTGAAATGAAGAGGAAAATGAGGGATAGATTTGTCCCCAAGCATTATCATCGAGAAATTTTTGAAAGGCTGCAGAATTAGAAGCAAGGAAATCTTTCTGTAAATGAGTACTACAAAGAGATGGAGAAGGCAATGATAAGGGCCAATGTATAATGAAGATGAAGAGTAATCAATAGCACGTTTCATATCCGGTTTACACCACAATATTCAGCGCATTGTAGAGTTTCAGCCCTACCGCATTCTTATTGATTTAGTGCATCAAGCAAACAAAGCTGAAAGACAATTGCAGCAAGACATTAAAATTACTACAGGTACACCATTTAGTGCAAAGGGAACATCAAGTGCAAGCAAATATACACCAAGGAGTAATGTTGGCAGAGACTCTATCCACAACTCAAGTGGAGCCTCAAATTTGATTGCTCATGACACTTCGAATGGTAAATATTCTGCTGCTAGAAGTGAATAGAACAAACCCGAAAATTAAGCAGATACCTCTATAGGATTTACTGCCAAGAGTAGTGGAATCCAATGCTTTAAGTGTGGAGGACGTGGACACGTTGTAAGAGAGTGGACCAAGGAGAATATGAATTTTCTAGTGAGGAAGAAAGACAAGTTTATGATTAAGGAAAAAATTTGAGGATGCTGAGGAAAAAGCTCATACCTATTGTGAATTTGAAGAAAGTGCTGCACTTGTTGTGACTCAAATTTTGAGTGTGCAAGTGAAGGAAGCTAAGAATGGACAACAGCACAATTTTTTCCAAACAAGAGCCAAGGTTGAAGGAAAGGTTTGCAAAGTGATTACAGATGGTGGGAGCTGCCATAACCTTGCAAGTAAATAAATGGTTGAAAAGCTTGGGCTAACATTGCTGCTTTATCAACATCCCTATCATGTGCAATGGCTAAATGACTCAGGAGATATCAAGATTGGGCATAGAGTAAATGTTCCTTTCAAAATTGATAAATATATTGATTCTATAGAGTGTGATGTTGTTCCCATGACAGTGTGTCACCTGCTGTTAGGGAGACCGTGGCAATATGATCGTTCAAGTATACATTGTGGTCGCTCAAATCAATACACAATCAAGTGGAAAGTAAAGGAATTGAGACTGAAGCCAATGACACCGCAACAAATCCATGCTAAATATTTGCAAAAGAGTTCAGAAGTGAAGGTTCTGAATGAAAAAAGAAAAAGGGGAAAAGAAAATGAGTGACCTACACAAAGCCATGAGTGAGAGCCACAAGCAAAATGTGAGAGACAAAAGCAAGGATCAGGGACATAACCAGTCATGATAGCCACCAAATCTGAAATGAGAGCTGTGAGGAATGACCCAAACCAAGTCTTCATTGTACTTGTGTACAAAGACACCTTGCTTTTCGCTAATGACTTGACCTCTGTTCCTAGTGTTGTTGCTCATATTTTGCAGGAATACCGTGATGTTTTTCCGGGGGAAACACCAGCTGGACTTACTCCATCGTGAGTCATCAAGCATCAAATTGATCTTATTCAGGAGCTGCACTTCCTAACGGACCAGCATACCGCACCAACTCTGAAGAAACCAAAGGAATACAAAGGCAAGTACAAGCACTTTTAGATAAAAGATATGTGCGTGAAAGTTTAAGTCCTTGTGCTGTTCCTGTGATTTTGGTGCCAAACAAAGATGGATCTTAGAGGATGTGTGTAGGTTGTAGAGCGATTGATAGCATCACTGTTCACTATCATCATCCTATTCCTAGATTAGATTATATGCTTGATGAATGGAGCGGTTCAATGTTTTTTACTAAAATTGATTTGTGAAGTGGTTACCATCAAATAAGAATGAAAGTTCGCGATGAATGGAAAACTGCTTTCAAAACAAAGTTGGATTGTATGAATGGTTATTTATGACTTTCGGTTTGACTAATGCTCCTAGTACTTCCACGGGATTGATGAACCACATGATGAGATCATTTATTGGAAAATTTGTTGCTGTTTACTTTGATGATATTATGATTTTCAGCAAGACAATGGAAGAACATCTTGATCACATTCAGCAAGTTTTGGATATTCTTAGAAAGAAAAAACTGTATGCTAACATTGAGAAGTGCACATTTTGTGTAGACCAAGTTGTTTTTCTTGGTTTTGTTATTTCAGGAACAAGGAATTCAGGTTAATAAATCAAATGTAAAAGCAATCAAGGAGTGACCAATTCCAGAGAATGTAAGTCAAATAAGAAGCTTTCATGAGCTTGCTGGTTTTTGTCGGAGATTTGTCAAGAATTTCAGCACCATATCTGCTCCACTCAATGAGTTGATGAAGAAAGGAGTTGTGTTCAAGTGGGGTGAACCACAAGAAAAAGCTTTTCAAGAAATAATGAAACATTTAACTGAAGCCTCCTTGCTTGCATTGTCATACCTCACCAAAACCTTTGAGGTTGAATGTGATGCAAGTGGGCTTGGAATTGGAGGAGTGCTCATGCAAGAAGGAAGACCTATTGCATATTTTAGTGAAAAGCTTGGAGGAGCACAACTGAATCATTTCGTGTATGACAAAGAGTTATATGCCTTGGTAAGAGTACTCGAGACATGGTGACATTATTTAGGGCCAAAGGAGTTTGTTAGTCACTCAGATCATGAAGCTTTGAAGTATTTAAAAGGTCAAGCTAAACTAAACAGTCACCATCTAAAACAGGTTGAATTTATTGAAACTTTTCCTTATGTTATTAAGCACAAGAAAGGTAAGGATAATCTTGTTGCTGATGCTTTATATCGAAAACATATTCTATTGAATCAACTTGAAGTAAAGGTGCATGAACCTGATAGTATAAGAGAGTTATATCCTACAGATCATGATTTTTCAGAACCATATGCAAAGTGTATTGAAGGAAAAGGTTGGGAAAAATATAATGTACATGATGGATTTTTGTTTAGAACTAAGAAATTGTGCATTCCTAATTCCTCTGCTGGAATGTTGTTATTGCAGGAAGCACTGGTGGATTGATGGGTCATTTTGGAAGAGACAAGACTTATGAGATGTTTTCCAATCACTTCTATTGGCCAAAGATGATAAGAGACGTGGAGAGATGAGTTCAAAGATGCGTCATATGCCACAAAGCTAAGTCAAATTAAAACCTTATGGTTTATACACAACTTTGCCTATTGCTAGCCACCCTTGGGAAGACATTAGCATTGACTTTGTTTTAGTATTACCTCGAACAAAAAGAGGGAGGGATTCATTTTTTGTTGTTGTGGATCAATTCTGGAACATGACACATTTTATACCATGTTATAAGAGCGATGATGCTTCACACAAAGCCTCTTTTTTAAGGGAAGTTGTGAGATTACATGGGATGCCTAACACGATTGTTCAAACCGTGATACAAAATTTTTGAGCTACTTCTGGAAGACATTGTGGGCAAAATTTGGAACGAAGCTGCTGTTTTCGACGACATGCCACCCACAAACAGATTGGCAAACTAAGGTGGTGAGTAGAACACTTTCAACATTGTTGTGATCCCTTATGAAGAAAAAAATTAAGGGAGTGGGAAGAATGTTTACCTCAATTCGAGTTTGCATATAACAAGGTAGTACACTCTACCATTAATAAGAGTCCTTTTGAAGTAGTATATGGATTCAAACCTCTTGCTCCAGTTGACTTGTTGCCCTTACTTTTGCAGGAACAAACTAACATGGATGCTTCCAAGCATGCATAATATGTTAAGAAAATAGGTGAGAAGACAAAACAAAAGCTATAGACGAAGGTATATTATTTTGCTACGAAATCCAACAAACATCACAAGAAGATGCCATTTTATCCCGGTGAAATGGTTTGGGTTCATCTACGCAAGGAGCGTTTTCCTATAAGGCGAAAGTCCAAGTTAATGCCAAGAGCAGACCATTTGTGAGATCTAGGTGCTGAATACATTGGTAATTAGAATTAAAGTGAAGGTTTAGATTCAAAGTTTTGAGCTTACACCAATACACCACGATACACCCCGATAGACACTGTCCAAACTTGTCTCAGTACATTTTGGGAGTAACATTACCTTCAATAGTTTTGGACTGTCTGAACTTTTCAATGTGTTTTTGGGAATAATGTTACCCTTGATTGTTTCAGAATGTACGAACTTTTCCTCACATGACTCGCTCTTGTTTCTCACTTCGGATTGTCCGAACTTTCAGTCACGCGAGCTGCACGTGAGTCGACACAGTTGATCTTTACAAATGTGTTTTCAGGAGTAACATTTACTCTTTACTTTGTTAGGACTCTCTGAACTTTCCGACACGTGATGTGCATGTGAGTTTTGGATTGGAATGTTCGATCTTTTGCCTTTATATTGCAGCGCCGTTTTTAGTCGATTCGATAACTTTATTTGCTGAAATAATTGAGTGGCGGATTTGTTTTTAACTTGCAATGTTTCAAACTTGCTTTTTGGCCTGTGAAAAGATTTTCTTAGTACTTTTAGACTAAGTTTTTGATGCGTTTTGGCTGATCATGGTGTATTATTTTCTTGCTATGTTTGCAACATGCTTAGGTGAGGTGCTCACATAAAGTGTTGTGGTTATCGGACTAATGTGAGTCAAGTCGAGGACTTGTGCTCAGAAGATTTGGTTGTTTGTTCATGTGCAGGTATTGCTTGAGGTCAAGACATCACTAGTGATGGGTAGGGGTGGGCATTCGGTCTACCCAACATTTCAGTTCAGTTATTTCGGTCTTTTTCAAAATTCGGTTTCTTAGAATTACTACCCGGATTGTTGTAGCAATATTAGGTACCCGAAAAATTTGGGTACCAATATTTCAGTTCGGTCTTCGGTCCTACCCGATATATCCAGATTATACATTATATCCATGTCATGTTTGCACAAATTCAATATGATTCAAGAATTTAATCCCATGAGATAATTTATTAGAAATTGACAAATGACAAATCACAAATAAACATTTAAATCTAACGACTTCACACATCACAACATGAAAATAAAATATCAAAATTTGAATTGTTCATAGTTTACCACGCATAATTTAACTTATTATTTGATGGACCGAGTATTCGGTTATTTCGGTTACCCGAGGGTGGTACCCGAAACCAAAATTTATTTTTCAGTTATTTATATTCCCTACCTGAAAATTACCCGATACCCCATATTTTGGTCTTTTCGGTTCCGGTCTCGGTTTTTTTGTTTTCAGTTTTTCGGTCTCGGTTTTTTTGCCTGCCCTAGTGATGGGATCCATTGAACTAGTGTAGGATCGAAGATCACGTGAAAATCTACCAGAGGGGGGTGAATGGTAGATTTAAAACTTTTTCCGTGGAAGCAACAAAAACCCCTCGACAGAAAATCAATCTGTTAAGAAACCTTATGTGCAACTGATCTAAACGTGTTCAAACATGATAAAAGTGGTAGTTATTATAGAGAATTAAGTCACGAATACATGACAACAAGAATCACAAAAACCATCAAGGAAAACTCAAGTTATGATCAAATAATCGAACAAAGGTCAATCTGTTCTACTCGAGTAAAAACAGATCTGCAATACTGCAAAGAAACTCGTGTAGATCATAAACCACAAATACAATGATCGTGATATTTTCACATATTATAAATAATCAAATTGTGAATACAAACCAAATGAATCACGTCTGGATCTGTAAAACTTGAGTTATGATAGAAACACCGAAACAACATAGTGTTGTGCAGAAACTCGACGAGAAAAACTTGTCTGAAAAATTCGGACGAACAAGGTACAAAAGCTCCTCTAAATTATGAATTTTATTGATCAAAACACAAGAGGAACAGCCCAAAGTCGTCTCACCATGAGCTCTGACCTCCCTTGCTTATATAACCAGCCCTAAGGCCAACCCAATCCAAACTAGGACTCTAATCCTACTCAGTTTCAACCGAAACTTTCCATAACTGTTCAAGACTCTTCCATACGCAGATAGAGACAATCTTAAGACTTCCAAACACCTTAGGAACGTCCTAAACATTCCTAAAACAAGTCAACTTCGCGACCCATACAAAATCTTACCAAAACAAACTCAAAACTTTTGATAAACGAACCATAACCACCTCAGCCGTGGCCTGAGGCATAATCCAGCCGGTTGGACCCTTCCGGCAAATTCTTTACATCCACTTCTCTTCATCACGCCTTGGAAACATGTTTCCACGTCCATGCACTCCTTTCACATGTGCAAACACTTTCCAACAATGTCCACGATACCTTCATATGCATTGTGCTTGACCCAAACATGGTGTGTGACCTCTCGATCATCTCAACCATAATTTCTCCCGAACTTGGTTGTTGAACCTCATCTTCTCCCTAAGACTAGGTTAATGGATACTGTCACCAGCCATGTCTTGACCTCAAGCAACACCTGCACAGGAACAAACAACCAAATATTATGAGCACAAGTCCTCGAATCGACTCGTTAGTTCGAAAACCACAACACCTTACGTGAGCACCTCACATAAGCATGTTGCAAACATAGCAAGATAATACCAGCCTTAACCACAAAAACAAATAAAAAACATAGTCCAAAAGTACTAAGTAAATCTTCCCATAAGTGTAAAGCAAGTTTGAAACATTGCAAATGAAAAACATAGCATTCACACGATTATTTCAGCACATAGAAAGATTGTGTAGAACAAAACAGCTGCTATGCAATGTATAAGAAAAGTTCATACATTCCGGAATGCAATACACGTGTAGCCAAAATTCGTACAATGCAAAGTGTGTTTCTCAAGTATATTCAAAACTTTGCATGTAAACCTACACATTTAACATAATTGCCAATGTATTCAGCACATAGGTCTCACACAATGCTATGCCTAACCCAAAGCTCCCTTCGAAAGCTCTGGAAGGTCTATCAATGAAATGAGACCCTCCATCATTTATGACCATTCTGGGAGTTCCAAACCCATTTGGACAGATAATCTACGACCACCATAATATACTTGCAAATCATAGGACTTTGGAAAAGGTCCCATGAAGTCGATCCCCCACACATGAAACAATTATACTTGGAGATTGTATGTGAGGTGCATCGCATTGTGAGCAGTGATTCTTTCCTGCTTTTGGCATTCCGGCATCTTCGAACGAATTCCTTTGTATCGTCATACATTGAGGGCCAAGAGAATCCACTTTGCCAAATCTTTGCCTAAGTACGATATAAACTTTAATGCCCGCCATATGGGGTCGCATGGAGTCTTTCGATGATTATGGTGCCTCCAACTGTTGGGGTCCACCTTCTAAGTAACCCATCAGAACATACCCTATAAGGGTATGGATCATCCCACAGGTGATGTCGACTCTCAAAAATTAGCTTTTTCTTATCCTGCCCTGGTGGTATGTACCCCGTAACCATGAAGTTTATGATGTTCGCATACTACGGGTTAGAAGTCACCTTGAGCAACATATCGTCACATAGGAAATCATTTATGGGTATGTCTGGTGTATTTGTTATTTCCATACTTGAGAGGTGATCAAAGACATAATTCTCTACTCTCTTTTTATCCCTTATCTCCAGATCAAACTCTTGGAGTAGGAGAATCCATCATATTAGCCTAGGTTTGTTAGACTACGACTTTTGCTCCAACCAAATATGATCTAAACTTATCGATGGCAAAGACCACTGCTAGGAACTCCTTTTCAGATGTGGCATAGTTAAGCTGAGCTCCTGTTATAGTGTTGCTAGCGTAGGCTATTGCATGATACTTCTTATCCTTGGTTTGGCCAATGACCACTCCAACGGCATAATCACTAGCATCACACATGATTTCTAATGGTAGCATCCAATCAGGGGGTTGAATGATTGGAGCTGTGATGAGTGCTTTTTAAGGATGTCAAAATATTGGTGACACTCATCATCGAAATCAGAGGGTACATCATTAGCTAATAAGATAGTGAGGTGTCTGGCGATTTTGGAAAAATCCTTGATAAATCGTCGGTAGAACCCCGCACGACCTAAACAAGTACAAATACCCTTAATGTTGGTGGGAGGTGGAAGCTTTTTCATAACTTCAGTTTTGGCTTTGTCCACCTAAATCCCCCTTTCGGACACCAAGTGTCCTAAGATGATGCCTTCACGGACCATAAAATGACACGTTTCCCAATTTGGCACGAGGTCCTTCTCTTGGCATCTTTGTAAGACCCTGTCTAGGTTCTCAAGAGAATGATCAAAAGTTTTTCCATAGATGGAAAATTCGTCCATGAAAACTTCCATGATTTCATTGATCATGTATGAGAGAATAGACATCATGCACCCTTAGAATGAAGCATGTGCATTACACAACCCAAACAACATTTGCCAATAGGCGTATGTTCCGTAAGGGCATGTGAAGGTGGTCTTACTTTGATCATCAGGATGGATGGGAATTTGATGGTAACCAGAATACCCATCAAGGAAACAAAAGAAGGAATGTTTCTCTAGCCGCTCATGCATTTCATCAATGAAAGGCAGCAGGAAATGATTCTTTATTGTTTCCCTATTGAGTTTTGTGTAGTCAATACACATCCTCCACCCTATGACAGTTCATTGAGGAATGAGTTCAATCCTCTCATTTCGAACAATCGTCATTCCTCCTTTCTTGGGCACTACTTGGACAGGGCTAACCCACTTACTGTGAGGAACAAGATAAATTATCCCAGCGTGCAAGAGTTTCAAGACATCCTTATTGACAACCTCCCACATAGCATTGTTCAACCTCCTTTGAGATTCCCTAGATGGTGTGATTATGGGTCGGTTGGAATGCGATGGGTGCGAAGAGAAGAGCTGATTCCCTTAAGGTCTCAAGCCTAGGACATATCTATGCTTTTCTATGACGGTCATGAGTTTGGTAGTTTCGTCTTGCGAAAGCTTGTCATTTATGATGATAGGAGCTTCCGCATCACCGTGTAAGAAAGCATAGCGTAGGCCTAAAGGTAGGGTTTTCAACTCAATCGGGGGCTTTTGTGTTGGCTATTCTTTGGGCAAATAAAGTGTCCCCTGCAATTCATCCTCTTCTTGGATGAATTGTTCTTCTTCTTCATTTTCAGAAGAGTCTAAGAATTGAATGTCCATGGCTTTCTCGATTTGCTCACTGTCGGGGGGAGGTTTTGCTAATGTGTTCTTGGATTGTAGAATGAGAATGGAAAACTTCCTCCCTTCGAGCTTAATATCTAAGCTGCCTTTTGAGGGTGCATCTATGAGTAATTTCTCAATGGGTAACCCTATCATTACATCGAAGTCTTGGAATTCGAAGACATGAAAATCAAGGCAGAATTCGATGTTCTCGTGTCTTATAGGCATGTTTTGTAAAATCACATATCCTTCCTTGATGTTTCCATAGGAGTCTCTAAAGGATTTTCTTGTTGGAGCCCAGGGTAGATCACTCAAAATGGCTAAAGCACAATTCTCCGAAATGATATTGGCTCCAACTGTGGGATTACAAAAGATGTTCACCATTACCCCTCGAATAAGACATCAAACGGTTGATGGGGGTGAGTTTACCTGAATTATTTCTGGTGAAAGATCAACCTGTGCCATTCATTCCCTACTCATGATTGATGTCAACTCTTTGATCGTTTCCTGAAGGAATTTTCCTTTGGGCGGATCAAGGAGTGAGGGATGTAATGATGGTTTCCTTCCATAACGATACTTTGAGGTATTCCCAAAATCACCAAAAAAGATCTTCCTCAAAGCATAATGAAAACTCCGAAGGTCAAATTTCTTCGTCTTTCGGTGTCTTTGGTTCGGGTGAGGATTTTATAGTCACATGTTAAGATGAACATGGTATGGGTTCCGTGGTGACTATGGGGCAATCCTCATGTCTCAACTCGGCTTCCTCTTGATGAGGTTCATTAAGACCGGCGATGAAGGATGTACTATCTAGAATGTGTTCTATAATTTCACTTCCTTTAATCAGTGTCATATGGAGGAAAGATCCTCCAGCCGTTATGTCGAGGTATAGGGCAGATCGTGGATCTATTTTCGTTGCTCGCTTTTGGGAGCATCTCCACGATGCATTGGGTACCAAACTGATTCGAAGCTCAGCTTATCATCCTCAGACCGATGGACAAACCAAACGTGTAAACCAAGTGCTTAAGGATATGCTTCATGCTTGTGCCATCCACCATGGTAGGAATTGGGATGATCATCTACCATTGGCTGAATTTTTGTACAACAACGGTTACCAGGCTAGCATCCAGATGGCGCCATATGAAGCTCTTTATGGCCGGAAGTGTCGCACAGCCTTGAACTGGTGCGAATCTGGTGAACGAGTGGTATATGGCATCGAATTGATAAATGAAGCCAAAGAGCAAGTACATCTTATTCAATCCAATCTCAAAGCCGCTCAGTCTCGTTAGAAGAGCTATGTGGAAAAACGACGTCGACCTCTTCACTTCGAGGTTGGGGATCAAGTTTATCTCCGAGTATCCCCGATGAAAAGAATTCATCGATTCGGAGTAAGAGGGAAGCTAGATCCACGTTTTATTGGGCCGTTCACAATAATCAAAAGATGCGGACCTGTGGCATATCAATTGGAGTTACCGCCATCGCTGGCAGTGGTCCACAATGTGTTTCACATTTCTCAATTGTGGAAATGTCTCAAAGCCCCAGCGAATATACGTATTGAGGATTTGGAAACTCTCCAACCAGATCTTACGTATTCCGAACATCCAATCCATATCATTGATGAGAAAACTCGCACCACAAGAAGGCGCACTTTGCGTTTCTACAAAGTCTTGTGGAGCAACCACATTGCTGAAGAAGCCACGTGGAAAAGCGAGGAATATCTTAAAACGAACTATCCGGACTTGTTAGCGGCACTTGTTCAGTAGATCATTATCTTTGTCCTTCCTTTGTAATCTCGGGACGAGATTCTTTTAAGGGGGGAGGAATGTAAAATCCCATTTTTTCCCTTTATTGTGAAGTTCAACTACAAATGGTTTATCAAACATAATGGGGGTCAACATAATTGTGCACATAAACTTGACCTCATTAAAAAGGCCCTGCCAAAAAGATTCAAATCCAAGGCTCCAAATTTTTCCTTGGACTCTTAAATATCTAACTAGCTTCTCAGAAAATTTTCAATATTTTTGAAGTACATCTTCCATTTGTTTGGACACGTACAAAGGATTCTTTTCTCGTCGACATCAAATTTAGCTTTACACTAAACTTTGCCCAAATCAATTCCTAATTTTTCCTAAGACCTTTTATGGTTTAGGGAACTTGGTTTCAAAGTTTGGAGATTTTTGGACCTCGGATACTATTTAATTCAAATTTATACCCATATTTGAATTCAAACTTGAATTTGCATTTGATGCAAACTATGTCCAAATTGAAATCTGATTGCAGAATTGAATTCCCCAAATTTTTCTTAGCCTACCTGTTAATTTTGGGAATTTTTGGACAATGTTTTAGCTGGAATTTAGAGGAGGGGATAAAGGAGAGAGGTGGGGCCCACAGGTCAGACAGTGAAACCGATTCACCACCCCTGTTTTCTCTTCCCGGGCGACACCGCGACGCTGCATGCCGCCAGCGCGCCGTCGGCCGTCGGTCGCCTCCAGCTACCCCCCAGCGTCCTTATCTACCGCAATGGAGGCTATAAAACCACACCCCGTCGGCCGAAGTCCCTCACCCGTTCACTTTTCACCGCGCCGCTCCATTTCGTCGCCTTCGCAATCACCCCGTGCCGCTCGACACCGCGCGCCTGTTGCCGGCCAGCCGAAGGCCTCTCGCGCCAAGCTCTCAACGGCAAGGTTGTTCCACACTCTCTCGTCTACCCTCTGGTTCACTTCTGTCGACCGTTTGTTGAGGTTTTAGCCGGTATTTCAAAGCGACACCGAAGCTCGCCGTCGTGTTCACCACACGCCGTCTTTGCTCCACGGTGCTAGGCCTCTACATGCAGTTTCGCGCTTAGACTCCTATAGCAAACTGGTGCGCCGAGACACGCTCTACACATCGGTGAAAGCCGCTCCTTGTTTACGCGAGTATCGAGCAAGTTAGCTGAGTTTTACTTTCGGCCGAAACTTATGAACTCGCTCGGTTATTCTTTCAATTCGAGTTCCACACTTGATCACTTTCCACAATTGCTAGAAAATAGTTTCTACACTTCTTTGCGCACCCTCTCGAACTGGAATCACCAAAAATAATCAACCGTAGCTCGAGAATTATGAGTTTTCCCCTCCGCCGTTAAGAAGTTGCTTTGGTCACCGTCGATGATGGTTTTGCCGACCGTTGCACGACCATCTCACCTTCCCAACACCTTCCTAGTGGTTCCAGGAGTCTTTCCACAGCATTTTTAGAAGAGTTTAGCCACGGAGCGAAGGTTCTGACATGGCCAGAACCCTAGCTGTCGCCGCCGCCGATGCACCACTGTTTCTGATCGTCGGCAAGCCTCCCCGACCCTACCATCGTGCTCAGCGCATGAAATTGAGGTTGGGTGCCAAAATTTAGATGCTGCGGTGGCCAGGAATGCAGATCCGACGAGGCTCGCCGGAGAACACCGCCGCGGGAGCCCCGCGCGCCGCCCGCATCAGGAGGAGGAAGACGACGTGGCGGGCCCCGCGTGTCAGCGCCTTTTAACCCGTCGGATCAGGTGTGGTCCCAGGATCTGTTGTGGCTACGCGCTATATACCTGTGGTCCCCGTGTGGTTTAAATGCCATTGGTCCATTTTAAAATAGTGGGACCCACGGTTTAATTCAAATTAGAAATTAATTCCAGATTTGGCTCCAACTCAGAAAATCCATAACTTTCTGTAGAATGCTCCAAAAATATTCAAACAAATTTTGTTTGAAACCCTTGAGCTCTAGTTTCTATCAGTACCAATTAGGTTCTGTGAAACTCATAGATAAATTCTGTATAAAACAATCTACCCAAATGCAAATGCAATTTTTCCAGATGAACTTGCTGCTGGAAAAATCCCCAAAATTCACATAAAATGCATTGTCCTATTCTGGAATACCAGAAAAAGTTTGAGATCCATTGCACCTGTTCAACCCTCTGTATACTTCAATTACCTTTTTCAGTTATTGAATTTTTATAGATGTTCAGTTGCTTTATTATGTCCCAAATTTACCTAATAGTTCCTGTAAAAATCTTGGATTTAATTGACCTAATATATTAGTCTAATTCAGTTACAAACTGACTATTTATTTAAAAGCTAAAAATTCAAATATAAATAATTCCAGAAATTTTTTTCAACTTAGAAATTCAATAACTCCTTCACCAAAGCTTGGAAAATTATGAAACAAATTTTGCTAGAACCAGGACAACTTCCTCTATCATGATTATCAACTGGCAGCTATGTTCAAGCTAAAGTTGCTTCTTTAAAATTCTTGGAAGTTTAATACTTGCCATAATTTTAGAGACAACAATATACTTTGATCATCTCCTGTTCTTTGCAAGAGCTTTGATCATATTCCCTAGTATCTACCATCAAAGTTCCAAAGCCAATTAAGGTCCCTATCATATAATGATCACCATGGATTAAATTATGGTCTTAGTAATAATTATTTTTCAAAGTCATTTATATACATGTTATATGCATATTGTATAGTGACAGAAGTCGAGGAAGAACCAGAAGCCTTGGAAGAGTACCTTCCAGAGATTAACCCTGACTCTGACCCGCAACTAGGCAAGCCCCGATTTGCATTTAAGTTGTTTATAAAATTTTACTTTATCACTATGATGATTAGCATATGAAATGTGCATTACGTTTAGGATGATTGATACTCCACTTGCATGACCAAAAATCCCAGGGATTGGTTGGAACGAGTTACAGTTTGACCTGTAGTAACTGCTTTGCTAATGTATAGAAAATCCGGTAGAAGTCGAGTAGTTGGAATCTACTCGCGAGAAATGTAGGACATATCTCACAGGATTGGTTAATGGCTTAATATAATAAAACTGAGACCGGGTAGGGGATGGATAGGAAGCGGCGAGAATTGAGTCTCGGTCGCATAGCCCTGCCTGTGTCGATTAAGGCCCGTCTGTATGCGGCCCCTTTGGACAAGCTTGAATTGTACCGGCGACATAATGGACATATGGAATCTAGTAAACTGATGTAACTCGATAACTGGGGTGTCGAGGCCCATTAACTCACCATCGATAGGGGTGGGTTGAGGACAGTAAGGTGTAAATCGGTCGACGGACACATGAGGTGTTCCGTGCAGAGACCTTCTGTTTGCGGAGGTGAGACGGGCTCAGCGTTCGGGTTTCTTGTGAAAGGTGGCCATATACGCTTAGTACTGAAGTGTTATGTAGGTACAGGTGTACTCGCTGACACTTCAAACGACGTATGTTTCGTGTTGTCCGGGTGTGTCCTGATTGCAATCACCGTCCCTCGCAGTAATAGAGTACCACTTGTTCACTGCGCCATGACGTAGTAAATACTGAAGAAGTAAGAGAAATAAATTGTACTGAATTACAATTGTTTTGCAACCTTGTATGATTTAGAGATAGTCACATTAAAGTTTACAATTTCCCCATACTTTAGCTGTAATAGCATTATGTGCTCTGGGCATGTCATATCATCGGCAAAGCGTTTCTTGTTTGATTGTGGAACCCATGATGTGCCGTGCTTGGAGAATGTCATTTGCTACTTAAAATTTGATTATAAGGATCCAATTTGTCGGTACCCTGGGTACCGTGTACCCCTTGAGATTGCAAAGATCTCAAGGGAATGTCATCTACTTGATTTGAAGACCTTCGGAGGCCCACATGTCACACATAAACGGACCCGCTTCCCCAACATGGTTAGTCCAGGGGTCGCCACGTGTACCATCAAACCAGAGCTACCGCCCACAAGGGGGAAGCTCCGGGCTATGTACCATAACGGCACCCCCAGACCTAACCCCAAACCGAGGGAAGCTCCAGAACTGACACGTGTCTGGTGGCACCGAACCTATCTGTTCCCCACAGTATGCTCTGGAGCTGCCACATGTCCAACCATCGGATCTTCAGCCTCAAACCTCCGGAAGACTTCACAACGGCTCCAGATCTTGAAAGGGGAATCAAGGACTTCAACACCCGATTAAGTGTCATTAATAGTATGTTAATGACACACGATCGGACGACCTTAATTACCAGTAACAGTGCTGTCAAAGCCCGTAACCCGGTCATTAAGGAATATTAAGCGTATCAAATGTGTATCAATATTAGTAACCGCCGGGGACACATGTCGGGCCAGACCAACTTGTAACGGCCTGCCCTTGTACTATAAAAGGACAGGCCGACAATACATAGGACACGCTCACTCGACGCACTGACTCTACACTCTTAACTCACGTTGAGCTCATACATCCAATACAACACCAACACACCCCGTGGAGTAGGGTATTACGCTCAGGCGGCCCGAACCACATAAATCTTCGTGTCTCCTGTGTCATTTTACACTTCACCTTCTTGAATCTCTGCGCGCCCACACCGAACTTCAAACTCCGCAAACACCTTAGTAGTGTCGGGAGATCTGCCGGATCAAAACCACCGACAGTTGGCGCGCCAGGTAGGGGCGCCTGAGATTTCAAGAATGGTGAACTCAGCTGCTGGATCATCCAACGGTCATCCCGCTGTTCAAGCTATTGGGGGCAATCCCTCCAATATGCAGCCACCAGCAGGAACCTCAGTTCCAGCAGGAGTCACACTACCACCACCGCCGCCTCCACCAGCAAATCAAGCTGGGCAGCGCGATGGTGCAACGGTGTCAATCACTGCGTCGGCAAATCATGACAACCCGGAACACGCGCTCCATGCAACACATGCTCTTCTTCAGCGCCCACCACCTCCGGAAGCATCCCGAGATGCAATGGAGCAGTGGAGGGTCGATGTGGAACACTTGGTTGCAGCAGCAGCCGACCGCATCAGCAACCAGGGTCCTCCTCCTTCAGGACAGGCCCCGTCGCAGCTACGGAGCTTGTCTAGCAGACTTGGTCCGCACGTTTCCAACAACAGGAGATGTGCTGCGTCGCAGCAAGTGACTTCGTTGCCCTCCGGGGCACGGCGCACTCACACGGTGTCAAGGCTTTGAACTCATGACCTCCGGGCGGAGCTTGATCGCCGATACCGTCAACAAGACAAGAAGCGTGCTCGTGAAAGACAAGAAGCTCAGGACATTCCTGCTCCTGAAGGAGTAGGAGGAGGCTGTTCAGCCCTGGCCATGCATCTGCGTATGGTCAGGTGGCCACAAAAATTCCGGCCTCACCTGCCGGAGAAGTTTGACGGGACCGTTAATCCGGTTGAACTTCTTCAGATCTACTCCACTGCTATCGTGGCAACTGGAGGAAATTAGGCCGTGATGGCCAATTATTTCCCAATGGCTTTAACTGGGACCGCCCAGTCCTGGTTTGTGAGCCTTCCACCCAACTCCATCAACAGTTGGGAGGAGTTGTGCCGGCAGTTCACTGCCGACTTCGGGAGTTCATACACCCGACAAGGCACTGAACTGGACCTTTTTGCAGTCGTGCAGAAAGGGGGAGAATCCCTGCGATCATTCATCCAGAGATTCTCTCAGGTACGAAACACTATCCCTTCTATCTATAGCGCTTCTGTCATTGTGGCATTTAGACAAGGTGTACGAGATAAGAAGATGTTGGAGAAACTGGCGATCAAGGAGATCACCAGTGTCACGAAACTCTTCAGCTTGGCTGACAAATGTGCCGGAGCTGCGGAGGGCCATGAAATGGACTCCAAACTACCTCCGTAGGATCAAAAAAATCCTCCAAAGGCGAAGCCACTACCTCCGGGAGTGGCAAGAAGAAGAAATAACCAACGGCAAGAAGAAGCCATCGGCCGGCGCATCTAATGCTGCAGCTCCTGTACCTCCGGGTGGCCGGAGGCCACGCCCTGGGAAGCGACCTCGACCATCCTCTGAAGACGGTGGCAAACCCAAGGTGTGGTGTCCAATTCATAAGACGGACAGCCACAGTTTGGAAGACTGCCGTGAGGTCCAAAACCTTACCGAGCGCTACAACAAGCGCTGGGAAGAAGCTCCTTTCCGACAGAGGGAAGGAAATCAAAAAGTTGACGAAGCTCCGGCTGAAGAGGAGTTAGGTATTCAAAATCCCAAAAAGGTCCTGAAGGCCTTCTACACCTCCGTCGACGACGATTCTGATGTCTCTAACAACGAGCGTCGGAAGACCATGAACACATTTTTGGTGGATCATGGGACATCACCTCCCATCGCGTCCTCAAGACAATGCGCCAGGACATGCCCGCTGTAGCTCCTACAGCCAGGGCGGAGCCTCATCGGAAGTGGATGGACACGGCCATCACTTTTGATCATTGTGCATTTAGACAGGGTGTACGGGATAAGAAGATGTTGGAGAAACTGGCGATCAAGGAGATCACCAGTGTCACGAAACTCTTCAGCTTGGCTGACAAATGTGCCAGAGCTGCGGAGGGCCGTGAAATGCACTCCAAAACACCTCCGGAGGATCACAAAAAATCCTCCAAAGGTGAAGCCACTACCTCCGGGAGTGGCAAGAATAAGAAAAAGACCAACGTCAAGAAGAAGCCGTCGGCTGGCACATAAAATGCTGCAGCTGCTGCAGCTCTAGGTGGCCGGGGGCCACGCCCCGAGAAGCGACCTCGACCGTCCTCTGAAGACGGTGGCAAACCCAAGGTGTGGTGTCCAATTCATAAGACGGACATCCACAGTTTGGAAGACTGCCGGGAGGTCCAAAACCTTACCGAGCGCTACAACAAGCGCTGGTAAGAAGCTCCTTTCCGACAAAGGGAAGGAAAACAAAAAGTTGACGAAGCTCTAGCTGAAGAGGAGTTAGGTTTTCAGGATCCCAAAAAGGCCTTGAAGGCCGTCTTGTAAGACCTATGTGTGCTGAATACATTGGCTTGTAGTGAATACACTTGGCTTTGATGATAAAAGTGTTGAATATCACCAAAACACCTTTTTATCAAGGTCCGACTCTAGCTCCGAGCTACAGCAAGGTCCGATGGTAGGTCCCGCTTGGTTTGGGTAGCTCCGATTTCGTCCGATACTAGGTCCGACTTCTTGGCAAGGTCCGACTAGCTTTGGTTAGCTCCGGTGAGCTTTATCTTTAGCTCCGGCATGACTTTGTTAGCTCCGGCATGTCTTTGATAGCTCCGGCATATATTTGATAGCTCCGGCATGCTTTTGCTAAGCTCCGACTTTCTTTTTCTAGCTCTGGTTTTGGGTTGACTAGTTCCGACTAGTTTTGGTAAGCTCCGGCCTAGGATCTACTAGTTTTGGTAAGCTCCGGGTCGAGCTCCGGCTTGCTGTGGGATGGTCCAGAACTTGACCGCAGTGCTTCTGCTTTTCATTTGCAATGTTTCATACTTGCTTTACATCTATGGAAAGATTGCTTCATATTCATTTGCTAAGTTTTTGGTGCGTTTTGTTTGAATACGGTTGATATCGTTTCTACTGTGGTTTTGTAACACGCTTATGTGAGGTGCTCACATAAGGTGTTGTGTTTGGAAACAACTTGAGTCAAGTCGAGGACTTGGGCTCGTATGGATTGTTTGTTTGTTCATGTGCAGGTGTTGCTTGAGTTCAAGTCATGGCTGGTGACAGGATCCATTGGACTAGTCTCAGGAGGAGATGAGGTTCCAACAACCATGTTCGGGAGGAACTGTGGTTGAGCGGGTCAGGAGGTCGCGCAGGATGATTGAATCAAGGGCAGTGCATATGAAGGTCAAAGGAAGGTGTTCGCACGTATGCATGAGGTGCATGACATGGCAATATGCTTCTAGAGACAGATTATGAAAGGAAGATCTGATCGGAAGGATCGGATCGTATCGGTTGAAGACTTTGGCTGCGGCGGAGTCGGTTATGGCTCGGTATAGAAAGTATCGAGTTGGTTATGTTAGGATTTCGTGTGTGTCACGAATTTGAGTTGTTTAGGAATGTGGGATACGTTCCTAATGTGTTTGGAAGTCTTAAGATTGCTTCTATCTGCGTATAGAAGAGTCCTAAGCAGTTATGGAAAGTTCCGATTGTGATCGGATTAGGATTGGAGTCCTAGTTGAGATTGGGATGGCCTAAGGGCTGGTTATATAAGCAAGGGAGCCCAAAGCTCGTGGTGCACGACTTTGGGGTTGTTCCTCTTGTGTTCTATTGAATAAAATTCGTAGTTTGAAGGAACTTTTGTGCCTTGTTCGTCCGACTTGTTCCAGACAAGTTTTACTCGTCGAGTTTCTGGACAGCACTACCTTTCGTCGGTGGTTTGATCATAACTAGAGTTTTACTGATCCAATTGACGTGATTCTTCTTGGGTTGTCTTCACAACTTGATTATCTATCATATATTAAAATTTCACGGTCATTGGATTTATGGTCTATGATCTACACGAGTTTCTTTGCAGCATTCCAGAACTGTTTTTCTCGGGTAGGGCAGATTGACCTTTGTTTGATCTTTTGATCATAACTTGAGATTTCCTTGACGGATTTGAGTGATTCTTGTTGTTTTGTCTTCGTGACTTGATTCTCTGATATCTATCACTTTTGTCATGGTGAAACACGTTTATATTAGTCTCACACACGATTTCTTCAACAGATCGTTTTTCTGCCGAGAGGGTTTGGGGTTTAATTGTTTCTGCTGCGTAAGATTTTTAAATCTACCATTCACCCCCCCTCTGGTAGCTTTTCACGTGCTCTTCGATCCTAAAATTGGTATCAGAGCCACGGTGCTCTAATCTTTGGGATTTGCACGTGTTTTTGACTAATCATCATGGAGAAGTACTCCGCCAAACCTTGCGTGTTTACTGGTATTGACTTTCAGGTTTGGAAGGCACGCATGGAGGCTTTAATCTAGGCACAAGGCTTTGCAATATGGGAGAATGTGTATAAGCCTTATGAAGTGCCACCAAATGATCAAGTCACGGCCACAAACCTACGGGACGTCGAAAACAACAATAAAGCCCGAAACTTGATCATCCAAGGACTCACTCAAAGCTACTTTGATCGTGTCGCGCACCTCCGATCAGCATACGATGTTTGGAGAGCTCTCTGTGATTACCATGAAGGCTCCAACACAATCAAGGAGGTAAAACAAGATATGTTCAAAAAGGAATATATGCGTTTTGAGATGCAACCAGGTGAGTCTATCGATGACCTTTTTGCTCGTTTCAATAAAATTCTCAGCAATTTACGTAGTGCCAATGTAAATTTTTCTGATGCTGAGAATGCTAGGCAACTTCTTAGTGCGTTAGACATGTCAATTTGGGAGATGAAAGTCACATCTATTCGTGAATCTACTATCATGAGTTCTCTTACATTAGATGTACTCTATTCTAAACTAAAAACTCATGAAATTGACATCCTAGCACGTAAGAACCCAAATAAGTCTATTGCATTTATTTCACAACGTGATATGTCTAGCTCCGGCCAATCATCATCCTGCAGTACTCTTGCTTTGTTGTCCTCACTAACCCTGGAGCAGATCGAAGAATTTCCAGAAGAGGAGTTGGCACTCATCTCTACTAGATTCTCAAAAGCATTGCAAAATGTGAGAACTAGAAGGAGAGGAAGCTCCGGACCTCAACGCTGTTTTGAATGTGGTTAAATAGGACACTTTCATATAGAATGCCCTAACCTTTCAGGTCCGACCACCCGGGAAGAAAAACAAAGCAAGGTCCGGACCCCCTCTGGAAATTCCAACAAGAAGAAGAAAGGTACCATAGGACGCAAGATGATCAACAGCTTCATCACCGCGCTTCAAGAGCTCAGTTCAAGTGACATTGACTTTGAAAGTGATGAAGAGAATGATGACCTGGCCAACATATGCTTCATGGCGGGCAAAGCAAGATCAAGATCAAGTCAGGAGGAAGCAGAACACAACAGTGACGATGATGTGGTATGTTCAACCTGTAATGAAATGTGTGATGCTATTTCTCGTGCCACTGTTATTGTCAAGAAAAAAGACAAAAAGCTTAGGGACAATGCTGCTAAAATTGAGTCACTAGAATCTGAAATTAATCGTTTGAAATCCTTAATTCCTAGTGATGATTCTTGTTCCTCATGTGACTTAATATATGAACAATTGTCCTCCCTAAGAGGTGCACATTCCTCTACTCTAGACAGACTTGATGAAGAAATTGAAAAGAACAAAAAGCTTGCTGCACTTAGTGATAAAAACTTAAAAGATGCTTCTTGTTCTACAGATGATTTGCATTGTTCTGCATGTGAAAATCTTGATAAGAAACTAAAAGATGCAATGAATGAAATTTCCATTCTGAACAATGCTTCACGATCTCGTGAAGTTAAAAATTGTTCCAATTGCAAACTAAAAGGAAAAACTTCATGTCCAAACTGCCTAGACTTGTCTAAGAAACTTGATGACATGAATAGGACACTAGGTCAGTTTTGTAATGGGAATAAGAATCTAAACTTGCTGCTGAATTCTTCCAAGTCTTGCAAAGATAAAACTGGTTTAGGTTTTGATTCTCATGCTCATGCTAAGGCACATCCACCTAAAATTGTAAAGTCATTAGGAACTGGTTTGATTCAAACAGTTCCTAAACAAAAAGGAGTGGTTTTCAAATCTGCAGGAGTGTTGTCTCACTCAGTTTCAAATAAAAATATTGCTTGCTCATCTAGACATGAACACAAAGTTAAATTTCATTGTACCTTCTTTGGTAAAGATGGTCATGTCATAGATTTTTGTTATAGACTAGCTAAACAACAAATAAAGGAAAGAAAAATTGCTAGATCTTATAACTTTCATGCAATTAGAAAAACACAACCTGCTTTAGTGAGTCAGAAATTTGAAAAGGTAGCTTCCGGACCTTCTGGTAAGAAATCCGCAAAAGCAGCTCCGATAGTTCCGATAGCTCCGAGAGCTCCCGGACCTTCTGTTGTTTCCTTCGGAACCTCAGCTTTTATTTCCGAAGCTTCAGCCTTGTCTTTTGGAACTGATGCTTTTACCTCCGGAGCTACTGGTTTTTGTGCTAAAAGAGTTAAGAATAGAAAACCTCAAACTTTGACTCATAAACCTGCTGTTTTGTCTCAGCTTTCACGTGTTTTTCCTACTGCACGTCATGTGACTCAGTATTGGATACCTAAATGCCTTTTGACTAACTCCAGTATTGAGTCATCGACGTATTGTGCTTCTATGTAGGTTACACGTTTGAGGAAGGAGAATGTTTGGATTGTGGATTCAGGTTGCTCACGCCACATGACCGGTAACAAAGATTGGTTCTCCTCCCTCTGTTTTGTGTCACGTGTAGAGAATGTTACTTTTGCCGATAATTCTTCAACTCCTATAATTGCTAAGGGTTCGGTTAGAGTAAATGATCAGTACACTTTGAAGGATGTGGCACTTGTAAAAAATTTGAAATACAACTTGCTTTCTGTTTCACAATTGCTAGATGAAAATCTAGAAATTATTTTCAATAAAAACTGCTGCAAAGTTGTAGGTTCAAATAGTGATCTTATTTTTAACATGTCTCGGTTTGGAAGAGTTTTTAAAGCTGATTTTGATATGTCTTCCTCTAAGCATAGGTGTCTAGTTGCTAATGATTCAAAGGACTTATATTTTTGGCATCGTAGACTTGGTCACGTAGGCTTTGATCACCTAACGCGTGTTAGTGCTCTTGATCGCATACGTGGGCTGCCTAAGCTTAAAGGGGACAAAGAAATTGTATGCTCTTCTTGTAGACATGCTAAGATGGTTGCAGGTTCACATACTCCTCTCACAATGATCATGACAACTGAACCATGTCAACTTTTGCATCTTGACACCGTAGGACCTTCACGTGTCTAATCCTCCGGAGGTAAATGGTATGTTCTTGTTATTGTTGATGATTATTCTAGATACTCTTGGTTTTACTTTATGGCATCTAAGAATGAAGTTTTTAGTCACTTTAGAACTTTATTTCTTAGATTATCAATTGATCACCCAGGATCATTAAAAGCAATTAGAAGTGATAATGGAACTGAATTTAAAAATCAATCTTTTGATCACTTTTGTGCTGAAAATAGAATAGATCATCAATTTTATTCACCATATATACCTCAACAAAACGGTGTTGTAGAAAGAAAGAACAGAACCTTAGTTGAGATGGCTAGGACTATGCTTGATGAATATCAAACTCCTAGGAAATTTTGGGCTGATGCGTTAGCAACCGCTTGTTATGTCTCAAATCGTGTTTTCTTGCGTGCTAAGCTAGGTAAAACACCATATGAGCTTCGGTTTGGACATAGGCCTAGTGTTACACACTTTCGGGTCTTTGGTTGTAAATGCTTTGTTAAGAAACATGGTAATCTTGATAAATTTGAACCTAGATCCATGGATGGCATGTTTCTTGGTTATCCATCTCATACTAGAGGCTACCGTGTGCTTTTACTTGACACTAACAAAATTGTGGAGACTTGTGAAGTGTCTTTTGATGAAGCTAGCCCAGGTACTAGCTCCGGTGTTGCAGGACCAGATCCGTATCCTCAGGGGGAGGGTATTTTCGAAGATGAAGAAGAGCCGGTGATACTGCCTGGTAGTTCCAAAGTTGACACGTGTCCAGCTCTGGACATTGAACAAGCTCCGGCTATCACCTATGCTGGTCCTGATCGTCCACAAGTCACAAGCTCATCAATCTACGATGAACCGAATGAAGAAGAAGCTTGTGAGATATCTGTTCCCCTACGTTTTTACAAAGATCATCCCCCACAACAGATGATTGGAAGCTTGCACGAACGAGTCACACGGTCCAGGTTTTGCGATCCAAACTCTCATGCTCATTCTGCTTTTGTTGCTTCTTTTGAACCCAAAGATATATCACACGCACTCACTAATGAATCTTGGATTATTGCCATGCAAGAAGAGTTAGAAAATTTTGAAAGAAATAATGTTTGAAAACTTGTACCTCCACCTCAAGGTCACACTTTAATTGGAACTAAATGGGTATATAAAAATAAACAAAGTGAGGATGGGGTTGTGTTAGGAATAAGGCTAGGTTGGTTGCTCAAGGTTTCACTCAAGTTGAAGGTCTAGATTTTGATGAAACTTTTGCTCCTGTCGCTAGATTAGAAGCCATAAGAATTTTGTTAGCTTTTGCAGCATCTAAAGGTTTTAAGCTATATCAAATGGATGTTAAAAGTGCTTTTCTTAATGGCTACATAGATGAGGAGGTTTATGTCAAACAACCACCGGGTTTTGAAAATCCAGATTTTCCTAATCATGTTTACAAACTGTCCAAAGCCTTATACGGTCTCAAACAAGCCCCTAGAGCATGGTATGATAGGTTAAAAACATTCTTACTTGACAAGGGGTTTACCATGGGCAAGGTTGATAAAACTCTTTTTGTGCTTAAACATGGAAATGACTCATTATTCGTTCAAGTGTATGTGGATGATATTATCTTTGGTTGTGCTTCTCATGATCTTGTGTCCAAGTTTTCAGCTATGATGAGTTCAGAATTTGAGATGAGTATGATGGGTGAACTCACTTACTTTTTGGGGCTGCAAATCAAGCAAACCAAGGAGGGTACTTTTGTGCATCAAACGAAGTATACCAAAGACCTCCTAAGGCTCTTCAACATGGACAAAAGCAAGTCTCTTCGGACACCAATGGGAACAGCAACAACACTTGAACTTGATGAAGATGGTGAATCCGTGGATCAAAAAGAATATAGAAGCATGATCAGATCACTTTTGTACCTCACGGCATCAAGACCGGACATACAATTCAGCGTATGTCTTTGTGCACGGTATCAAGCTTCCCCACGTGCTTCACATCGTCAAGCCGTCAAAAGGATTCTAAGGTACTTACATGGAACTCAAGAATTTGGCATTTTTCTTCCTTCTTCCTCAACCGTTACTTTGAAAGCTTTTTCGGATGCTGATTTTGGGGGTTGTAGGATTGATAGGAAAAGTACTTCCGGTGCTTGTCATTTTCTTGGTAATTCTCTTGTTGCTTGGTCCTCTAGAAAACAAAATTCAGTTGCACAATCCACAGCCAAATCTGAATATGTAGCTACTGCTAGTGCTTGCTCACAAATTCTTTGGATTGTTCAAACACTTAAGGACTATGGGGTTGATCTAGATAGTGTTCCACTGTTTTGTGATAACACTAGTGCCATTTGCATTGCTAAAAACCCCGTGCAACATTCTAGAACTAAGCACATTGACATTAGGTATCACTTTCTCCGAGATAATGTTGAAAAAGGAAACGTTGTGCTTCACTATGTAGATACCGAACAACAATTGGCTGACATTTTTACAAAACCTTTGGATTTCACTCGTTTTTGTTACATTCGTAGTGAAATAGGGGTTATGCATCCTCATGGCTTAAATTGAGGGGGAATTTTTGAAACTTGGGAAGTCTATGTGTGAATCTGAAATTAAAATAATATGAGCATAGTATTTCATACATATATGACTTTGTGATTCCTTTTACATGCTGAAAGTTCTTACTACATTACTCGTGTTATACATTTTGTAGTTTTTGCCATGTCTAGTAATTGGAATAATTACTTATACTAAATCTGGTCATGGTCAAACCTTCTTGCTGTTTTGAACTTGTTGCATGCTCACAAATGCTTTTAATCATAAAGAATTAATCAAGTAATCAACTCACATGTTGAGTTTTTATGAACAAATATAAATTGAGAAAAGATCAAGAGAATATGCATGCATCACACTTCTTCTTTTGAGATGGCTTGTCATTGCACTTAGATATGAACTTGGAAGAAGTTGTGTATGACTAAAACCATGTCCTTAAGCTTCTGATTGTCAAATGACATAGGCTTGGCTTGGTTGATTAGAATAAGGCAGATGCGCATATAATCTCTTGCAAATATCATATAAACTAAATTTATGCTTTGAAAAATAATAAAATGCAGAAACAAGTGTCATGCTTTCAGGTTTTGAAATAGTTAAGTTTGTGAGATCATGACTTGCTTAAATTGAAAATTACATATGATCTCTAGCATGGCTTACACTACTTTATGTATCTCATTGATGTGATAATGTAAAGTACTTGATAGTATGACTTGGATGAGCTTTGTTTATACGTATATGTTATAATATGCTCATAACAACTAAAGAGGGAGAGATAATTTGTTTATATCTCATGACTTGCTGAATACATTGTCAAAGGGGGAGAGATAAGCATGAAAAGAAAGAGAAAATGTGCATAAGGAGAGATAATAAAGGGGGAGAGATAATATGGGATAATTTTTTCTTCTCATTTACTTTTGATTTACAAAGGGGGAGAAATTGTCTTCAAAACTTTTATGTGAATAAGCCAATGTTCGGGTTTTAAATGGTGTTGCCAATGCATTCATCAAGGGGGAGATTGTAAGACCTATGTGTGCTGAATACATTGGCTTGTAGTGAATACACTTGGATTTGATGATAAAAGTGTTGAATATCACCAAAACACCTTTTTATCAAGGTCCGACTCTAGCTCCGAGCTACAGCAAGGTCCGACGGTAGGTCCGGCTTGGTTTGGGTAGCTCCGATTTCGTCCGATGCTAGGTTCGACTTCTTGGCAAGGTCCGACTAGCTTTGGTTAGCTCCGGTGAGCTTTATCTTTAGCTCCGGCATGACTTTGTTAGCTCTGGCATGTCTTTGATAGCTCCGGCATATATTTGATAGCTCCGGCATGCTTTTGCTAAGCTTCGACTTACTTTTTCTAGCTCCGGTTTTGGGTTGACTAGTTCCGACTAGTTTTTGTAAGCTCCGGCCTAGGATCTACTAGTTTTGGTAAGCTCCGGGTCGAGCTCCGGCTTGCTGTGGGATGGTCCGGATCTTGACCGCAGTGCTTCTGCTTTTCATTTGCAATGTTTCATACTTGCTTTACATCTATGGAAAGATTGATTAGTATTCATTTGCTAAGTTTTTGGTGCGTTTTGGTTGAATACGGTTGATATCGTTTCTACTGTGGTTTTGTAACATGCTTATGTGAGGTGCTCACATAAGGTGTTGTGTTTGGAACTAACTTGAGTCAAGTCGAGGACTTGGGCTCGTATGGATTGTTTGTTTGTTCATGTGCAGGTGTTGCTTGAGTTCAAGTCATGGCTGGTGACAGGATCCATTGGACTAGTCTCAGGAGGAGATGAGGTTCCAACAACCAAGTTCGGGAGGAACTGTGGTTGAGCGGGTCAGGAGGTCGCGCAGGATGATTGAATCAAGGGCAGTGCATATGAAGGTCAAAGGAAGGTGTTCGCACGTATGCATGAGGTGCATGACGTGGCAATATGCTTCTAGAGACGGATTATGAAAGGAAGATCTGATCGGAAGGATCGGATCGTATCGGTTGAAGACTTTGGCTGCGGCGGAGTCGGTTATGGCTCGGTATGGAAAGTATCAAGTTGGTTATGTTAGGATTTCGTGTGTGTCACGAATTTGAGTTGTTTAGGAATGTGGGATGCGTTCCTAAGATGTTTGGAAGTCTTAAGATTGCTTCTATCTGCGTATAGAAGAGTCCTAAGCAGTTATGAAAAGTTCCGATTGTGATCGGATTAGGATTGGAGTCCTAGTTGAGATTGGGATGACCTAAGGGCTGGTTATATAAGCAAGGGAGCCCAAAGCTTGTGGTTCACGACCTTGGGGCTGTTCCTCTTGTGTTCTATTGAATAAAATTCGTAGTTTGAAGGAACTTTTGTGCCTTGTTCGTCCGACTTGTTCCAGACAAGTTTTACTCGTCGAGTTTCTGGACAGCACTACCTTTCGTCGGTGGTTTTATCATACCTCGAGTTTTACTGATCCAATTGACGTGATTCTTCTTGGGTTGTCTTCACAACTTGATTATCTATCATATATTAAAATTTAACGGTCATTGGATTTATGGTCTATGATCTACACGAGTTTATTTGCAGCATTCCAGAACTGTTTTTCTCGGGTAGGGCAGATTGACCTTTGTTTGATCTTTTGATCATAACTTGAGATTTCCTCGACGGATTTGAGTGATTCTTTTTGTGTTTTCTTCGTGATTTGATTCTCTCTGATATCTATCACTTTTGTCATGGTGAAACACGTTTAGATTAGTCTCACACATGATTTCTTCAATAAATCTTTTTTCTGCCGAGAGGGTTTGGGGTTTAATTGTTTCCGCTGCGTAAGATTTTTAAATCTACCATTCACCCCCTCTGGTAGCTTTTCATGTGCTCTTCGATCCTACACGTCTACACCTCCGTCAACGACGATTCTGACGTCTCTGACAACGAGCGTCGGAAGACCATGAACACCATTTTTGGTGGATCATAAGACATCACCTCCCGTCGCGTCCTAAAGACAATGCGCCGGGACATGGCCGCTGTAGCTCCTACAGCCAGGGCGGAGCCTCATCGGAAGTGGATGGACACGGCCATCACTTTGGATGCTTCGGACTGCCCTCAAAGCATGGTTGGAGCAGGCCAGTTACCTTTGATGGTATCTCCCACCATCAATAACATCCAGCTCCACCATGTTATGGTAGACGGAGGTTCAGGGCTGAACCTCATAAGCTTCGAAGCTTTTACCAAGCTTCAGCTCGGACCTTCGGATCTCCATCCCTCCCGACCTTTCTCTGGAGTAGGTCCGGGAGCCATTACCCCACTCGGTGCTATCACTCTCCCCATTACCTTCGGGACCCGGGAGAAGTATCGCACTGAGAAGTTGGTCTTTGACGTTGCTCAGATCAACTTACCTTTCAACGCCATCTTGGGCAGGCCTGCCTTGTACAAATTCATGGCAGCTGCTCATTATGGCTACTTGGTGTTAAAGATGCCAACACCAGTAGGCGTTCTCCGGATCCGTGGAGATCGTACTGCTGGAGTAACTGCCCTAGAAGAACTTCATGCACTTACTACGGCACAAGAGGAGGACTCCAGGCAGGAACAAGCTCCAAAACCCCCGAGCATTCGTCAGCGAGGCTCGACTTCTGCACCTCGTGTGCAGCCAAGCTGCGACACCGACATTCCCATCAAAGTCGTCCAAATCGGTTCCGATGCTGCTCAGACCACCCGTATATTGGGAGGATTGAATGACAAATAGGAACTCACCTCATCGCTTTCCTCCGGGCTAATGTCGATGTGTTTGCCTGGCAACCGTCACAAATGCCTGGGATCCCCAAGGAAGTGATTGAGCAAAATCTGAAGATCTACCCTGACGCCCGGCCAGTACACCAGAAGCCTCGGAAGCAATCTGTGGAGCGACAGAACTTCATTCGACAAGAAGTGAAGAAGTGCTCGAAGCTGGATTCATCTGAGAAGTCTCCATCCAAAATGGCTGGCAAACCTAGTCGTTGTGCCCAAGGCCGACGGGAAGCTTCGGATGTGTATCGACTACACAACACTAAATAAGGCATGTCCAAAAGATCCATTCCCACTACCTAGAATAGATCAGATACTGGATTCCACCTCCGGGTGTGAATTACTGTGTTTCCTAGACGCATATTCTGGGTATCATCAAATCAGAATGTCTAGGGAAGATGAAGAGCATACCTCTTTTATCACAGTAGATGGATTGTACTATTATACAACCATGCCATTTGGTCTCAAGAATGCAGCTTCAACCTTTGTACGAGTTATGTACAAAACTTTTGAAGAACTCATTAGAGACATAGTGGAAGTGTACGTCGATGACATCGTGGTCAAGGTCAAGAACAAGGAGTCACTCCTTGACACCTTACAGGCTGTCTTCGACAACTTGCGGGTCACGCGCACAAAGCTTAACCCAGACAAGTGTGTCTTCGGGGTTAGCTCCGGAAAACTTCTTGGTTTCCTGGTAAGTCACCGGGGCATAGAAGCTAATCCGGCGAGGATCAAAGCCATTGAAGACATGCGACCACCAACCCGCATCAAGGATGTCCAAAAGCTGACTGGATGTCTAGCAGCCCTTAGCCGGTTAATTTCAAGACTGGCAGAACGGGCACTTCCCTTCTTCAAGTTATTGAGGAAGTCCGAACCATTCTAATGGTCTGAAGAAGCAAAAAAAGGCGTTCCAGGAGCTAAAACAGTTCCTCACCACCCTACCAACTCTGGTAGCTCCGAACCCTGGTGAGCCTTTGCTACTTTACATTTCAGCAACTGACGAAGTCGTCAGTATGGTCCTGGATGCGGAGAGACCAGAACTATCCTATGCTCAGGAATCCAGACCCCTCCGGGAGGGTCCGGAGGTTCCTGAAAGCGAGTCTGGGTCCCAACTCCCAGACTTGAGTCCACAAGAAGTTACTTCAGAAGACTCAGACCCCTCTGGGAGGGCCCAGGTCGCTTCTGAAGAAGCTCCGGGTCCCTCCAGCCAGGACCCGAAGGTCCCCAAAGAAGGTCTGGATCCCTCAGGGAGGATCCGAGTCAATGAAGAGGAAGCTCCGGGCCCCTCCGGGAGGGTCCAGACCATCCAGCGCCCAGTGTACTTCATCAGTGAAGTACTTCATGACGCCAAGACTCGATACCTAGAGGTGCATAAGCTGCTCTATGCAGTTCTCATTGCCTCCAGGAAACTTCGCCATTACTTCCAAGCTCACAAGATTTCAGTGGTGACTTCTTACCCACTTCGAGCAATCTTGCATAATCCCAATTCAACTGGGAATATTGCAAAATGGGCAGCCGAATTGGCCGAATTCGACCTCGAATTCATTTCAAGGCAAGCAATCAAGAGTCAAGCATTGGCGGATTTCATGGCGGAATGGAATCCCTCTCCATCAAACCCTGGGGGCCCCAGTAAGCAGAAGCCGGAACTCAAGGCTCCGGTCTTCATCGAGCCTCACTGGACCCTCTACTTCGATGGCTCCTTGCAAAAGCAGGGGGCCGGAGATGGGATCCTTCTCCTCGCACCAACCGGGGAGAAGGTAAAATACATGGTGCACCTTGACTTCAAGGCGACCAACAACATGGAGGAATACGAAGCACTCATCTACGGACTAAAGGTGGCACTGTCATACGGTGTCAAGCAGTTGCTGGTCAAGGGAGATTCACAGATCATCATTAAACAAGTGAAGGGTGAATGCTCCTGCAACAATCTCCAGCTAGCCGCTTACCTACTTGAATTCCAGAGGCTTCTGAAGGACTTTGAAGTCCTAGACCTCCACCATGTTCAGCATGCCCACAACGGTGAAGCCGACGAACTCTCGACGAAAGCATCAACCATAGCTCCAGCTCCAGATGGAACTTTTGTTCGGAGGTTGTCAAAACCCACAGCCCAGCCTGCCGAACTGAGCGAAGGGGGCGAGATCAGCATCTCGAAGCAGACGGTCCTGGTGGCCCTGTTACCATGGCAGCCATCAAGGGTCGTAGGTGCTGTCGGAAGCTCCGAGCAACCCAGCACGCAAGACTCAAATGCTCAAGTTAGCTTTGATGCATGGATCTCGGAGATCCGGAGCTACTTGAAAGACAACATCCTTCCTGACGATGATGTATCCGCTGACCGGATAGTCAGATTGGCTAAAAGATACACGTTGGTAGAAGGGGATCTCTACCGGCGCGGTGCCAACGGCATCCTAACGCAGTGCCTCGCAAGGGAAGATGGCTGCGAGCTCCTCGCAGAAATCCATGGAGGCGAGTGTGGGAACCACGCGTCTTCCCGCACGCTTGTCGGTAAAGCCTTCCGGCATGGCTTCTACTGGCCTACAACACTCCAGGATGCAAATGAGCTGGTGAAGAAATGCGAAGCATGCCAATTTCATGCAAAGCAAATTCACACACCGGCTCAGCCTCTACAAATGATACCTCCTACATGGCCCTTCGCCGTGTGGGGGATGGACATCTTGGGACCTTTCCCAAGAGCCATCGGAGGTTACAAGTTCCTGTATGTCGCCATTGACAAGTTCACCAAGTGGCCGAAAGCAACTCCAGTTGTGACAATAAACAAGCAATCTGCTATCAACTTTTTGCAGTCCATCGTATGCAGATTTGGAGTCCCAAAAAAATCATTACTGATAATGGGACCCAATTCACAAGCTCTGCATTTCAAGGGTATTGCGAAGACCTCGACATTCAAGTTTGCTACGCCTCCATAGCTCACCCGGCAAGCAATGGCCAGGCCGAGAGAGCAAATGCTGAAATCCTGAAAGGACTCAAAACGCGCACCTATGAGTGCTTGAAAAAACATGGAGCCAACTGGATTGAAGAGCTTCCGCCCACTCTATGAGCCAAAAGGACAACTCCAAACCGGTCAACTGGAGAGACACCCTTCTTCCTGGTGTACGGAGCTGAAGAAATCCTTCCTCCGGAAATCACCTTGGGGTCACTCCGGGTTCGGACCTTCGACGAAGCCACGCAGGACCAGCTCCAGCGTGAAGACCTAGACCTCCTTGAGGAGGGAAGGTGCCAAGCAGCTGTTCGGAATGCCCGATACCGCCAACCCCTTAGGCGCTATCATCAGCAGCATGTACACAACCGACAGCTCGAGGAAGGCGATCTGGTGCTACGGAGAATACAATCCAGAGAAGGGTTAAACAAACTCTCCCCCAACTGGGAAGAACCCTTCCGAGTGATTAAAGTATCCCGTCCCGGAAGCGTTCGCTTGGCTACCGAGGATGGGACACCTCTCCTAAATCCTTGGAACATTGAGCACCTCCGTAAGTTCTACACTTAATATCACAGAGGTGAGTCTGTAGTATCTTGAGGTGTATGTTATAGAGTCATTGTACAGAGTCGGGTAGTTCCTCCGGGAGAACAGCCGGACCTTTACCGGAAGGTCCGCAAAGTTCATGCAACGCTTGTCACAGTCTCAGGACTAAAAGTGTGGCTAGCTACCCTGGGTCAAACGAGAAATGAAACACGCTTAGCCTAGTTCCGTACCCTAAGAGTGTACTTGTTTCCCCTGTACCCCGGACCTATAATGAAAGACATCATCATGTGAAACAGACTCCACGTGCATTTACTTTGTACAGGCTCAACATTTTTTATTTTTCTCTTTCTTGTCTATAACAAGGATGTGCAATTCTTAAGAAATTTTAGTTCGACCGGTTCATATACGATTCGAGCTGTATTGTCGATTCTTTTGGATTCAAATATTGTTCATGGCCCACTCGCCTGAATGCCGCCAAGCCAATCTAGGGCCGGAGTGTGCTGTCGACTTAGCCTGGTCAAGCACCCTAAGTACGCCACTCTACCTACACCCCGGTAGGACGAAGTAAGGCGGGTCCAAGTACAATTGGATCCGAAAGAAAGAAGGCAATGCATTCGGTTGTATTCAGAATTGTGTTTGACCTAAAATTTTCTTGGGAATCGTAAGCCGCAATGAAGTTATAGGCAAGGAGCGAATTTTAGTATTTTTCTTGGCTTCAGTGTGCAGGAAAAATAAAGAATACACGTTGATGGAGAAAAGCCGGAGCTGACGAAGCTCCAACTCCCCATAGGTGGCTTGTAATCGATGTTAAACATTGAAAACGAGCATCACCGGAGCAACCAAGCTCCGGTAAAACTAGGGGGGCCAGCCGTCGACGCAGAATAAAAGATGGTGAGAAGACCCCACAAGCGGAGTCTGCTGCCGACAAACTAAGCGTTGGCAAAGGTCACTGCCGGAGCTTCAAAGTTCTGACACCCCGGAGGGCTAACTATCGATGCTCTACGCGTTGATAGGGACTATTCCCGGAGCTACTAAGCTCCGATGGTAGTCAATGCCGGAGCCTCTAAGCTCCGACAACCTCAGGGGGCCTTCACTATCAAAGACTTTGGACCTACAATCTACAAGTTTGAAGCAAACGAGTCTTCAACAAAACACAATATCCTCTTGGTACATGTTCACAATCAAATTGTGTACATCTACCAGGGGGCCAAGTGAAGACAAAAGTGTTGAAGACAAAAAATGAAATTCACAAAAATTTGGATTTCATTCATCTGGAGACAAGTGATTACAAAATTGGGGAAGAAAAAGAGATAATACAAGTGGGAGCTACAGAGATGGTCCTAGAACCTATGGAAGAACTGGGCGACCTTCTGAGCAACCTCTTACACGTTGGCTCGGGTGGCTTCACCTTCTCCTTCGACGGGACCTTCAAGCACCGGGTCCAGAGGGAATTGGGATCCCGGCTGGTGTAGCGCGTCAGCACATATTCTGCGATGTTCTTCGCCAGGGACTGCCCCTCAACCTCCAACTGGTCCGTGATGACGTCACCCACCTTGGAGAGTTTGCTACCCGCCAAGCTCAACGCCTGCAACGCCAGGTCCGGCTCCGGCTCCGGATCATCCGGACGCACGGGACTGAAGCCCATCGGTGTCAGCGCGTCGTTGGCTTTGCTCAGGAACTCCCAAACCTATAGGGAGTCCGCAACCCTCAAGCCCTTCAGTTCCTCCAAGGATCTTTTGGCCGCCGCAAGTTCAGAATTCTCGCGAGCAGGGCGCTCAACCTCTTTGGCATTTTGCTGAATCTTTTCAGCAACCTGCTTCTCGAGTTTTCCGAGATCCTCCTCCCGGAGGTAGATCTTGTTTCGGCGGTCTACCAGGTCCTTCTCCCTGCCCTCACTTTATTCTCCCTGGCAGCGATGGCACACTCTTGCTGGTAGAGTTCCTGCCCTCGCACCGAGACCTTCTCCTCCTCCTCCTCAGTGCAATGCTCTTCCAATTTATTGGCGTGTTCCTCGAGGCCCTTGTCAGCCAGAGCCACCTTTTCGGCAAGCTCCTCCTCCCTCTTCAAGACATCATCCCGCAGCTCTAGGAGTTTTTGCTCTTCATTCTCGAGCCTTTTCTCCCTCTCCTCAAGTTCCTCCCGGCGCTTGATGAGAGTAGTGTTAATGGCTTCAAGCCTTTCTTGGCGATCATCAGCCGCACTATTAGCTGCCTTGGTCTGCTCATAAATGGCCTGGGATTGAGCGTCGAGGGCACGAGTCAAGCTCTCCCTACCACCCAACAATTTGCCCCAGTATTCCAGGCGGACTTTCTCCAGCTTGATCCACTCGTCGTCTGCTAGCCTCGACTGCGCCAGCTTGGTCTCGAAGTAGAGCCGATTATGCCACCGCCTAAGGGTTTGGCGCTCCTCTTCAAGATCCTTGCTGTCGTGGTAGAACGCCAGCTAAACTTGACGCAGACTGGAGCAAGCGTTGTCAATGGACAACGACAGGGGAATAGGGTCCGAACCTGCTGGGTCTCCTCCGCTGGTTCCAGCGGATTCTCGCTTACAAAAATTGGGTCCCACTCCACAAGAGTGGTCCCCTGAGCCTCCACGGCATTAGGGCCGTCCTTCGGGATAGCCTCAGTCACCACTGAGGAGGGTCCCGCAGAAGAAGTTCCGACCTCCGGAAGTGGTTCCGAAGGCCCTGCCCCCAGGTCTTCATTTGCCCCCTCAAGCAGGGGGCCAGCGACTTCATCTGGGCACCCTGGCCCAACAGTAGGCACCTCCGCAGTCATCACTTCAGGCTCCGGCCTGGGCTCCTCCTCCGCTGGTGGCTCGGGTGTTAGCACCTCGACCACCATGGGATCGAGTGCTGATGCCTCCGCAACAACCGACCCTGAGGCCAGAGCTTCAACCTCAATCAGCTCAGGCGCCGGAAGGTCTTCAACCGCAACTGGCTCTGCAGCCGGAGCTTCAATGGCAACCGGCTGTGAGGCCGGAGCTTCGGAGGTAGCCGGCCCAACCTTCGGGACTTCAATAACCTCCGGCTCAACCACCGGGGCTTCGGCAATTTCCGGTTCTGGGGCCGGAATCACTGCTTCCTCCGCTCAACAGCCGGAGCTTCCATCATCTCAGCATCAAAACCCGGGGCTTCAACCTCCGAGGCAGGTGCCGCTGGCGCATATTCTCTCCCATGGTCCGGCGCTACCACGGGAGTCTCGGGGGATGAGTTGAGGTCCATGACCACGACAGCTGGCGCCGGAGCTGCCGCAGCTTCAGCCGCCACTTGGGGCGGCATCGGGACGGGAGCAGAAGCCTCCTCCCTCACAGCTTCAGCTGCTGTGGCTGAGGGTGGAGCCTCATTCCTCTTCTTGGGAACACTGCTGATGATGGATGAAGAAACTTAAAAAACAGTTACTACAACAAAACAACTATTTGAGGTAAAGATTAAAAATTACCTCTGGAGACCTCCGCACCAGCTTGTGCGGAACCTCTTTCCTGGGCGTTCTGGGTTAACCATAGCCGCCGCTGGCGTGGAAGCTACGGAAGGCTCCCCGGAACTCGTTGCAGCCACGGGCATTTCCTTAGTCGAGGCCCCCTCGACCGAGAAGGACCTCCGAACCCAGAGGCCTCAACTGGCCTGGTGCTGGAGTCGCATGCCCGGAGATAGCACCCCGAGAAGACACCGCTGCAGGTACAGTAACCGTAGTTGTAGAAGACCTCCCCCTCCGGGGAGAAGGAGCTGATGCAGAGGATGCAGGCCTGACGGACCTTCCGTCGGCATGCTTCAGCTTCCTCTTCCGGCTCAAGGGTTCGTCCGCCGGCTCCTTGCCCTTGCTGACGACTTCGATCCTTGGCTTCGGGGCAGGGTCGAAACCACCTTCGGAAGCCCCAGGGATCACCACCATAGAGGTCGATCTTCTCTCGACGACACCAAAGTCGTCAATCACCGGCATCGTCCGCCGGAGCTCCCTGCTGAACTCTACTTCCACGTTCAGAGGGAGGAAAGCTGGTGGCGGGGTCAAGTCATCACCCGCAACGTCGATGCCGTGCTAGAAATTCTTGAGATGAAACTCCAAGGTCGCCCCCTCCATGTTGGACTTCAATCCGGTCACGATCCGGTCGTCGTCCATCACACTGTTGAGGGCCCAAGCGAGTTTTTCTCTCCTCTTCAGCGGTGCCCACCTGTTGACCAGGAAATTGCAAAATACCGCCTGAGGAGTTAATCCTCCCTCCACATACTGGCAGATCTTGGTCAGAGCAGGGTTGAAGGCATCCGACAACACCGGAGCTTCACTCCAGACTGCAGTGTCGATGTTGGGGAGGCCTTCAGGCAGCTCCTGCTTCTCGTGCTCCTCCACCCGGATGACTATCCAATCCTTCTTCCAATCATCCCACTTTCGAGAGGGAGACGACCGGAGGTACTTGAATGGGCACTTCTTGCGCTTCACGAAGTAGTAGAAGCCAAGGTACTCATTACTCCTACCGGTGGTATGGACGGTGAAGAAGGTCTGGAAAAGCTCAATGCATGGGGGGATGACCACCCACATTTCACAGAAGTGGACGAAGACAGACACTAAAAGAATGGAGTGGGGGCCAAGGTGGTACAACTGCAGACCATAGAAGTCTAGCAGCTTCAAGAAAAAGGAGGAAAAAGGTGGGATCAACCCCACCATGGCGTACGAAGAGAAGTACACCATCTCGCCGACATGCTCCTTCTCAAACAGGAGCTCTCCCCCAGCACGGACCAGGCGGTTGAAGAAGTCCGGGGATCACCCCATGAGGGCCCGGACCTTCTTCAGATCACCTTCGGTCTTCAAACGGCTCTGGCGGAGACCCAACTCCATCGCAGTATAGCGAGGCAAGAGAGGAAAAGCAAGCACAAGTTGGGAGTTTGAGCGCAAGATCAGATGAGAGGCGTAAAAGAACCCCAGACGGTGCGCGCTTTCCTTCTTAAGTAAGCCCTCACAACGCTTGGATGGAAACCGTAGGGAAGTCGAAGATACTACTCAAAAATTTCACCCTGCCGATGACAAGAGGGCCCGGGACCACCCTGACGATCAAGTCGAGGTTCTTACCCAGATGAACAGTTGTCATCATGGAAGGCGAGAAGCCCGAAGGCGGCGGCCTGACAAGGCGCGCGGAACCGATACGATTTTCGTATCGGGAACCGACGACCTTCAATTGCGTGAGATCCGCACGCCAAAGATCTCATTTGCCACACCCGGGATATGCCACGCGGCGAGGATTTAACTCCAAAACTATCGCCAACGGCACATCTGAAGACCTTTGAAGACTCAGTTTAGAAGTCGAAGGATGGACCCACCTCCGGCGGAATGACTTCGCCCAAGGGATCTTCCCCAGAGGTGGGCCCAGGGGGCCACTGTCGGTACCCTGGGTACCGTATACCCCTTGAGATTGCAAAGATCTCAAGGGAATGCCATCTACTTGATTTGAAGACCTTCGGAGGCCCACATGTCAGACATAAACGGACCTGCTTCTCCAACATGGTTAGTCCCAGGGTCGCCACGTGTACCATCAAACCGGAGCTACCGCCCACAAGGGGGAAGCTTCAGGCTATGTACCATAACGGCACCCCCGGACCTAACCACAGACCGAGGGAAGCTCCGGAACTGACACATGTCTGGTGGCACCGGACCTATCTATTCTCCACAGTACGCTCCGGAGCTGCCACGTGTCCAAACGTCAGATCTTCAGCCTCAAACCTCCGGAAGACTTCACAATGGCTCCGGATCTTCAAAGGGGAATCAAGGACTTCAAGACCCGATTAAGTGTCATTAATACTATGTTAATGACACACGATCGAATGACCTTAATTACCAGTAACGGTGCTGTCAAAGCCTGTAACCCGGTCATTAAGGGTAATTAAGCGTATCAAATGTGTATCAATATTAGTAACCGCCGGGGCCACATGTCGGGCCAGACCAACTTGTAACAGCCTGCCCTTGTACTATAAAAGGACAGGCTGACGATACATAGGACACACTCACTCGACACGCTCACTCTACACTCTCAACTCACTTTGTGCTCATACATCCAATACAACACCAACACACCCCGTGGAGTAGGGTATTACGCTCAGGCGGCCCGAACCACGTAAATCTTCGTGTCTCCTGTGTCATTTTACACTTCACCTTCTTGAATCTCCGCGCACCCACACCGAACTTCAAACTCCGCAAACACCTTAGTAGTGTCAGGAGATCTGCCGGATCAAAACCACCGACACAATTATAGGCGAGTCGTTTTTGCTTCACCTTACCTATGTTTAGTGTCCCCCTTGTATATGTCTAGTGAGACGGGTTAGTCTTGCTGAGCCTTATGCTCACATTTGCAGTTAATGAGTTTTTGCAGGTTATACAATTGATGAAGGGTTTGATGATGTGGCTGCACCCCCTCCAGGGTGTACCGCCGAGTGGGAACCCTGCACGCCGTTGTGACTTGCGTGTTGCTAGTGCGAAGCATCCAGGGTATGGATGACTTTGATTTTGCCTTGCTAGTGCTGAGAGCGTAGCTATGATATATATATATATATATATATATATATATATATATATATATATATATATATATATATTTCTTTCCTTCTGCTAGTATTGTAAAACTTCTGCTGTAAGATAAATAAAAGACTTCGTCTTGTGTTTTATTCTCGTTCTGTTCTTGTATACTGTTGGGTGTCGCATCGCACAACACCACCCAATGAGATCCTCGGATGTCGGGATTCCGGTCCCCACAGAAATGGTATCAGAGCATCATTGGGAACAGTGTACTTGAAAAGAACATATTTTCAATAAAAAAAAAGGATCTGAGTGTGGAATTGGCTATATGCCCTTATAAGGAGTATTATTAGTATAAGATATAAAGGTGGTAAACTAACTATGTGTTATTATATTCTGTAACGACGCCCCGACGTCAGGTAAGAGGTAAGGTACGCCACCAAGAGCGGATCAATCTCGGTAAGATCAGCATACGAGGAGTGGTATGTGAAATTTTCGTGGCTTGGCACGGGAAGTTAATAGGAGTCTCTGAAGCTTTCAATGTTTCTGAGAACCCATGACACGCCGTACCCCAGCGTGCTTCAAAGTTAGTGGGAGCCCCCGTCGGGTGGTGTATAACCCGATAGTATGCCTCTCTAGAACCATTCATGTTCTATGGGAGCATGCGAAACACGTATGCCCGAGCGTGTATAAGCCGGATCGTACGGGAGTCTTTGCTGTACAGACGTATTTACAGCCATGTACCTCGAGACATGACCTCACTCGAGGGCGACTCACACCAGAGTCGTATGCAATTACTTTCATATGTATTATTATGACTGCCTGTCATGTTTCCCCGTACCACCCTTGAGGTGTGAAAGTGTGAAAGGGGATTGTTTGTCTTTTGCAGCATTAACTACGGTAGAAGACTGTGTAGAAGCCGTTTGCGAGAGAACGATATAGGAACCGCCTATAGACGTAACCGGATATACCAGATAGAATTTTCTTTGGTGAGATACGTAGTACCGTCAGTATCAAACATGATACTAGACCATCCCCAACGACATAATCGATGCATAATGTTTTGGAAAGTCCAAGTATCAGATGCTGGTAGGTTTGGACTCCGTAAAAAGGAACTCCGACTCGATAAGGTAGATAGAATCAAGATTCATGATTTCTGGCAGAAGTTGGCTTAACTTCGCCGGGTTGTAATCTTGGTTGTCTGATAGATATCCAAAGGGTATTATATATAGATGGAAAGTTCGTGAAGACCTCTACAACTTTTCTGTTGACCATCAGGAAAGAAAAGTTTGATATTCCGTTGAAATTTGGAGTATACAAAAACTACTCCAGATGATCCAACCATTGTACCAGTTCTAGAAATATTGCCCTAACTCACTGTAGAAACATCTTTTGACTTATTATGACACATTTCTGAAAAGGGAAGAGGCAGATCTACAGGTTTGATGTTTTGAGTTTTTCCAAATTCGAATTTGAGTCAAATAAAATTTGGAAGTCAAAACAGTGGACTGCAGGACTGCTGGTGCAAACCAGTCAGTTCAACTGTTTGGTTTGGATAGTTATAACTTTTAATTCAGAATAGTGACATAGTCACATATATACATTTATGGAAATATTAGGAAGTCCTCTATCAAATTTATTTGGCATTCATGATCTAAATCTAGGTATAGCGGTGTCTAATTCCATTTGTCGCAAACTTGTTCTGGTAGTCCAGAACTTGGAACAGTTTGCACCTATTTGTGAATTCGCGCGCAATACCTGTATAACAAACTTTTCAGGGGGTAAATCTTTTACTTCTGGATTGTTAACTTGATGTTATACAATGTTTCTTTTGTCATTAACTCAAAATATTGTCATGATATCCCTGTATAAATTGTGGACATCACTACATATACAGGGGAGGTTCTGTCAAAATTTCCAGAAAATATGGGTCAACTTAAAACCTGTATAGATTCTATTCCCTAGCTCACATGTAGCTGTATGAGTACAATCTGGAAATCTTGGAAAGTATACTACAACTTTGGTATTCAACTCCACCTTTTATTCTGACGTTTCCTGTATGAAACTGTGGGATTTATACAGGGAGGTCAGCTGGAACAGACTGCGATTACAGCCCCAGTTTTAAATTTTCTTAAAACTGTGGAGAGTTGGGAACCTTCTCATTGTTCCAATATTCTTTTTATAGATGACGGAAGTGAGGATGCTGCTACCGGATGGATGGGTATTTTCCGCTTGCGCTAACCATCTGGGTTTCCCAAGTATGCTACGGGAAGTGCTCCAGCAGTTTGGCTTCATCGAGATGCAATGCTACTGGGGTAGAGAAACGATCGACAGATGTGTTCGGTCGTGCACCATCTTGGTAGACATCCCGGCTAGTCCACGTCAATATGGATGGGATCCTTTCTTGGTTACCATCAAGGGAGCTCAGTTAGAGGACACTTGGGCAATCGCTGCAGGCAAAGCACTTATGAAGCTTTGTGAGCTTCATCAGGATGCTATGGCAGGGACTCAATTTGCCCTTATTCCAGTCCGTGGTATGGCCGGATTTGAGTGGCAACGTCGTATGATTGCTGCCTATACACCGCATGGCGACACAACCTCAACGACACTTGGGACATATGCGGCTGCTTCCAATATGGTAGTTGCTAGGCAAGGCCCCATTATTCTGGAACAAGTCGAAGCCTTGCGGGAAGCAACAGAGCGGGGTGATACCCTTGATTATATCAACGAGGGTCTACGTTCGCTCATAGCCCCCGCAAATCACCGGCTAGATAAGTGTGAGAGTCAGTTGCATTATGCTTGCATTAGGCTACGGAAAGCTCATGCCGCACAACGACAGACTCGCACTGAACTGCAGCAAGCTCGTGGTGAGCTGCAAGCAAGTCAGTTGGAAGTGCAACAACAGCAAGAGCAGCTGTTAGTAGTCACTGAAGAGCGGGACACCGCCATTGAGACAGCTCAAAATTGGGAGTATGAGGCAGGAGAACTGCAGGATAATGTAATTGAGGCCGAGGCACAATTACAAACAGTGGTGTATCCACTGGCCCATAACATACCACTAATTATGGGTGAACAATTGCCTTCAGAGGACGAAGAAGAAGAAGATCCCGAGGAACTTGAATACGTCGAGTAGGACGTATTGAAGTGGGATGTGGCAGCACTTCTGCCGACACGGGGCAACATATAGTTTAATAGTTGCTCGTGTTTTTCTTTTGTGACCATGTTTGTGTCATATTAAGAGTAGTGGTGTTTATGTCTACAATGACAAGATATGTATGACATCTCATGGGGACCAAGTATAGTAGAGATGTATTTCCATAGTGGGAGTCCATCATTTTGGAGTTTACTACTGTAAACTTGGTCAGAGATAGTATATCTTGTATAAAGCTTATACTTTATCAATATATGTTGGTGTTGTATATTATCTATCGTGATCTACCGCATTACTATTTATATGGAAGGATGAACTTGAGGCAATGAGACTTATGGTGTAAATCGTTGTATTGCAGCATGGTGTGTACACGTATAGCTTCGGAAGTGGGAGGCTCAAGTGGAGGGCAGGGGGATGACACACCACCCCCGGGGCAGAATACGCCCCAGACGCAGCCACCTCCACCACCTCCACCTACACTTCCCCGAAGTCTCGCAGAGGTTCTCGCAGAAGTACTCGGCTCGTGCGACGAGCAAACCGAGTTTTTGCGGACCCTTGTACAAGACTCGTCCCGTCAAGGGGGGCGACATGCTGATGGGCCACGTCAGTCATATCCGAGTTCCTACTCAGATTTTGCATCATCACATCCGCCGGTCTTCAGAGAGGCCAACGAACCTTTGGAGGCAGATAACTGGCTCCGCACCATTGAAGGGAAGTTTGGTTTACTCGAGATAACCGACAAAAGGCTCTATTTGCAACTCAACAACGACAGGGTTATGCTGGTGCGTGGTGGGCAAACTACCTCGCCGCACGCCCCGCATGCTATGTCGTTAGCTGGGTAGAATTCTGGGAGGTGTTCCGCGCCTACCATATCCATCCCAGGATTATGAGGAGGAAGCTTTAAGAGTTCTTGGAGCTGAAGCAGGGAGAAGGAGCGCTTACGAGTACTCCAAGACCTTCAACCACTTGGCCCAGTATGCACAGGAATAAGTGAACACGGAAGACAGGAAGCGAGAGTGCTTCTACTGGGGGTTAAACCCCAAGATGAAGGACAAGCTTGTCTTGTTCAATCGCGGCAGCTTCAACGACATTGTCAACACCGCGATCATGCAAGAGGATGCTACTCGAGAGCTGTCCTCAGACGAGAAAAAGAGGAGTGCTCCGCAGGGCAGCAGGGGTGGTGCTTCTCAAAAGTACCGAATGGTGTATCGATCACCATCCGGCCATAGGTGGCAACCGCCATCACGACCACCAATGTTCAGTGGTCGCCAGTTCGGATACTCCAGTTTTCGACCGCAACAACAGCAGGGGATGATCCCACGTGCACTTCCACCTCCACTAAGTGCACCGGGATTCCGTCCTCCCATTCGTACCGGCCAAACCCCGTACACGTGTTTCACGTGTGGACGCACGGGGCATTTTGCCAAGGACTGCCCGTAGAGTAGGTAGAGCGGAGGATAGTCATCATACCAAGGCGCCAACCAACCCCGCAACTAGACCAAGAAGCTAGTACCCAAACTCGGCAACGTCCACCACCTCGCCATTGAGGACGTTCCGGAAGGCGCACCCGTACTCAAGGGTACGTTCTCTATCTTTGAGCATCCCATAGTCATACTCTTTGACTCTGGAGCTTCACACAATGTCATTAGCAAGTCTTTTGTCATTAAAAATCAATTGCCTATTATCTCCACAAAAACTTCGTATGTGATTAGTACTCCGGCAGGGAAAACAATAACAAATGAGTTGGTTCCTGGGATACCACTTAACCTAGATGGAACCATATATCTTACTTCACTTCTTCTATTAGAGAATCAGAAGTTAGATGTCATCTTGGGAATGGCATGGTTACAATACCATGGTGCTATTCTAGATCTCATTCCTCGAAAAATATATCTAAATTCTCCACTTCATCCTTCTCAAGTCCTCAATCTTCAGAGAGCCATTCTAGTGAATTCATCTACTCACAATACCGAGGTTATGGAACTTAAGGATATTCCGGTAGTATGTGAATACCCGGACGTGTTTCCCGAAGATCTTCCTGGTATGCCCCCAGAAGGAGATATAGAGTTCAAGATTGAACTTGTACTGGAAACAGTGCCAATCTCAAGACCACCCTACAAGATGGCACCCAAGGACCTTGCAGAACTTAAGCCGTAGTTAACAGAACTTGAGGACAAGGGTTTCATTTGTCCAAGTTCATCACCATGGGGTTGTTCTGCATTGTTCGTAGAGAAGAAAGATAAGACCTTGATACTGTGTGTGGACTATCGTCCACTCAATGCTGTCACTATCAAGAACAAGTATCCACTACCACGCATTGATATTCTTTTTGATCAACTAGTGGGTGCTAAAGTATTTTCGAAGATGGATCTTCGTTCTGGTCATCATCATATTAGAATCTGACCAGAAGACATACCAAAGACAACATTCTCGACGAGGTATGGATTGTATGAATACCTTGTTATGTCTTTCAGACTGACCAATGCACCGACTCATTTCATGTATCTCATGAACTCGGTGTTCATGCCGAAATTGGACAAGTTTGTCGTGGTCTTTATTGACGACATCCTTGTGTATTCAAAATCCGAAGAAGAACATGCTAAACACTTGTGTATCGTGCTTCAACGATTACAGGACCACCATCTATATGCTAAGTTCAACAAGTTTGAATTCTGGATCAGCCAAGTGCCATTTTTAGGGCACATCATATCAGCAGAAGGGATTGCAGTTGATCCGAGCAAGATAAAGCAAGTACTCAAATGGGAGTCTCCAAAATCTGTACATGAAGTTTGAAGTTTCCTAGGTTTGGCTGGGTATTACCGGAGGTTCATTCCCAGTTTCTCCAAGATAGCTAAACCAATGACGGAACTTCTGAAGAAGGGGACAAAGTATGTGTGGACTGAGGCATGTGAGGGAGGTTTTCAGGCATTGGTAAAACACCTCACAACGGCACCAGTAATGGCTCAACCGGACACAACCCAATCTTTTGACATGTATTGTGATGCATCAAGAATTGGTTTGGGTTGTGTGTTGATGTAGGACAGACGAGTGATCGCTTATGGGTCACGGCAGCTTCGGAATCATTAGCAGCACTATCTGACTCATGATCTAGAACTCGCTGCTGTGGTACTAGCATTGAAGATATGGAGACATTATCTACTAGGTAATCTAGTACATCTTTACACCGATCACAAGAGTTTGAAGTACATCTTCACCCAGAAGGACCTAAATATGCGACAGCGTAGATTGTTGGAATTAATCAAGGATTATGAGATTGAAATCCACTACCATCCCGGTAAGGCGAATGTAGTCGCAGACGCTCTGAGCTGCAAGTCCCATGTCAACAATCTTTCCATTACCTCAATGGGAGAAGAAGAACCGAGTCTCTACTTGGTTCCATATGGGGCACTTTACAACCTAGCTCTCATTCCCACTATCAGGGAGGATATTATGGCAGCTCAGAAGGAGGACAAAGGGATGTCGCACATTCGACAAAGAATGGAGAAGAGGGAGATGAAATGTTTCCGATGTGACGATGAAGGTACCCTCTGGTTTGAAAACCACATAGTGGTACCCCGAAACATGGAACTTCGGAACAAGATACTAGATGAAGCTCATTTATCCAAGTATTCCATTCATTCGGGAAGTAACAAAATGTACCAAGACTTGAAAAAGAAGTTCTGGTGGACTCGAATGAAGAGAGAAGTAGCAAAATACGTATCCGAATGTGTTAAGTGTCGACGAGTTAAGGCCGACCATATGAAGGCAGCTGGACAGCTTGAACCTTTAAGCATACCGACTTGAAATTGTAGGATATCAGCATGGATTTCATTGTTGGGTTGCCTCCCACTCTCCATAGGCACGACTCAATTTGGGTGATCGTTGACCGATTGACCAAATCAGCTCATTTCATACCGGTCAGTGTCAAGTATGATGTAAAGCGGTATGCATAACTTTATATCTCCAGAATATTGTGTCTACATGGAGTACCCCGTACTATCATTTCAGATCGTGGATCCATTTTTGTTGCTCGCTTTTGGGAGCATATCCACGATGCATTGGGTACCAAACTGATTCGAAGCTCGTCTTATCATCCTCAGACCGATGGACAAACTGAACGTGTAAACCAAGTGCTTGAGGATATGCTTCGTGCTTGTGCCATCCACCATGGTAGGAATTGGGATGATCATTTACATTGTCTGAATTTTCGTACAACAAAGGTTACCAGGCTAGCATCCAGATGGCGCCGTATGAAGCTCTTTATGGCCAGAAGTGTCGCACACCCTTGAACTAGTGCGAATCTGGTGAACGAGTGGTATATGGCATCGACTTGATAAATGAAGCCGAAGAGCAAGTACGTCTTATTCAAGCCAATCTCAAAGCCGCTCAGTCTCATCAGAAGAGCTATGCGGACAAATGACGTCGACCTCTTCACTTCGAGGTTGGGGATCAAGTTTATCTCCGAGTATCCCCGATGAAAAGAATTCATCAATTTAGAGTAAGAGGGAAGCTAGCTCCACGTTTTATTGTGCCGTTCGCAATAATCAAAAGATGCGGACCTGCGGCATATGAATTGGAGTTACCACCATTGCTGGCAGGGGTCCACAATGTGTTTCACATTTCTCAATTGCGGAAATGTCTCAAAGCCCCAACGAATATACCTATTGAGGTTTTGGAAACTCTCCAACCAGATCTTACGTATTCCGAACATCCAATCCAGATCATTGATGAGAAAACTCGCACCACAAGAAGGCGCACTTTGCGTTTCTACAAAGTCTTGTGGAGCAACCACAGTGCTGCCACGTGGGAAAGCGATGAATATCTTAAAACGAACTATCCGGACTTGTTAGCGGCACATGTTCAGTAGATCTTTATCTTTTGTCCTTCCTTTGTAATCTCGGGACGATATTCTTTTAAGGGGGGAGGAATGTAAAATCCCATTTTTTCCCTTTATTGTGAAGTTCAACTACAAATGGTTTATCAAACATAACGGGGGTCAACATAATTGTGCACATAAACTTGACCTCACTAAAAAGGCCCTGCCAAAAAGATTCAAATCCAAGGCTCCAAATTTTTCCTTGGACTCTTAAATATCTAACTAGCTTCACAGAAAATTTTCAAGATTTTTGAAGTACATCTTCCATTTGTTTGAACATGTACAAAGGATTCTTTTCGCGTCGACATCAAATTTAGCTTTACACTAAACTTTGCCCAAATCAATCCCTAATTTTTCCTAAGACCTTTTATGGTTTAGGGAACTTGGTTTCAAAGTTTGGAGATTTTTGGACCTCAGATACTATTTAATTCAATAAGTTTATACCCATATTTGAATTCAAATTTGAATTTGCATTTGATGCAAACTATGTCCAAATTGAAATCTGATTGCAGAATTGAATTCCCCATATTTTTCTTAGCCTACCTGTAAATTTTGGGAATTTTTGGACAATGTTTTAGCTGGAATTTAGAGGAGGGGATAAGGGAGTGAGGTGGGGCCCACATGTCAGACAGTGAAACCGATTCACCGCCCCTGTTTTCTCTCCCTGGGCGACACCGCGACGCTGCATGCCGCCAGCGCGCAGTCAGCCGTTGGTCGCCTCCAGCTACCCCCCCCCCCCCCCCGCGTCCTTATCTACCGCGGTGGAGGCTATAAAACCACCCCCCGTCGGCCAAAGTCCCTCACCCGTTCACTTTTCACCGCGCCGCTCCGTTTCGTTGCTGCCGCAATCACCCCGTGCCGCTCGACGCCGTGCGCCCGTTGCTAGCCAGCCGAAGGCCTCTTGCGCCAAGCTCTCAATGGCAAGGTTGTTCCACACTCTCTCGTCTACCCCCTGGTTCACTTCTGTCAACCGTTCGTTGAGGTTTTAGCCGGTATTTCAAAGCGACACCGAAGCTCGCCATCGTGTTCACCACACGCCGTCTCTGCTCCATGGTGCTAGGCCGCTACACGAAGTTTCGCGCTTCGACTCCTATAGCAATCTGGTGCGTCGAGACACGCTCTACACATCGTTGAAAGCCGCTCCATGTTTACGCGAGTATCGAGCAAGTTAGCTGAGTTTTACTTTCGGCCGAAACTTATGAACTCGCTCGGTTATTCTTTCAGTTCGAGTTCCACACTTGATCACTCTCCACAATTGCTAGAATAGTTTCTACACTTCTTTGCGCACCCTCTCGAACTGGAATCACCAAAAATAATCAACCGTAGCTCGAGAATTATGAGTTTTCCCCTCCGCCGTTAAGAAGTTCCTTCGGTCACCGTCGATGATTGTTTTGACAACCGTTGCACGAACATCTCACCTTCCCAACACCTTCCTAGTGGTTCCAGCAGTCTTTCCCCAGCATTTTTGGAAGAGTTTAGCCACGGAGCGAAGGTTCCGACATGGCCGGAACCCTAGCTGTCGCCGCCGCCGATGCGCCACTGTTTCCGATCGTCAACAAGCCTCCCTGACCCTACCATCGTGCTCAACACGTGAAATTAAGGTTGGGCGCCAAAATTTAGATGCTGCGGTGGCCGGGAACGCAGATCCGGTGAGGCTCGCTGGAGAACACCGCCGCGGGAGCCCCGTGCGCCGCCCGCGTCGGGAGGAGGAAGACGACGCGGTGGGCCCCGCGTGTTAGCACCTTTTAACCCATTGGATCAGGTGTGGCCCCGGGATCTGTTGTGGCTACGCGCTATATCTCTGTGGTCCCCGTGTGGTTTAAATGCCATTGGTCCATTTTAAAATAGTGGGACCCACGGTTTAATTCAAATTAGAAATTAATTCCAGATTAGGCTCCAACTTTGAAAATACATAAATTTCTGTAGAATGCTCCAAAAATATTCAAACAAATTTTTTTGAAAGCACTTGAGCTCTAGTTTCTATCAGTACCAATTAGGTTCTGTGAAACTCATAGATAAATTCTGTATAAAACAATATTCCCAAATGCATATGCAATTTTTCCAGATGAACATGCCACTGGAAAAATACCCAAAATTCACATAAAATGCAATGTCCTATTCTGGACTACCATAAAAAGTTTGAGAGGCATTGCACCTGTTTAACCCTCTGTATAGTCCTATTACCTTTTTCAGTTATTGAATTTTTACAGATGTTCAGTTGCTTTATTATGTCCCAAATTTTGACTGAACCTTCCTTCTATCATATTCTAGTTCCTGTAAAATCTTGGATTTAATTGACCTAATATCATAGTCCTAATTCAGTTACAAACTGACTATTTATTTAAAAGCTAAAAATTCAAATATAAATATTTCCAGAAATTCTTGCCAACTTAGAAATTCAATAACTCCTTCACCAAAGCTTGGAAAATTATGAAACAAATTTTGCTAGAACCAGGACAACTTCCTCTATCATGATTATCAACTGGCAGCTATGTTCAAGCTACAGTTTCTTCTTTAAAATTCTTGGAAGTTTAATACTTGCCATAATTTTAGAGACAACAATATACTTTGATCATCTCATGTTCTTTGCAAGAGCTTTGATCATATTCCCTAGTATCTACCATCAAAGTTCCAAAGCCAATTAAGGTCCCTATCATATAATGATCACCATGGATTAAATTATGGTCTTAGTAATAATTATTTTTCAAAGTCATTTATATACATGTTATATGCATATCGTATAGTGACAGAAGTCGAGGAAGAACCAGAAGCCTTGGAAGAGTACCTTCCAGAGATTAACCCCGACTCTGACCTGCAACTAGGCAAGCCCCGGTTTGCATTTAAGTTGTTTATAAAATTTAACTTTATCACTATGATGATTAGCATATGAAATGTGCATTACGTTTAGGATGATTGATCCTCCACTTGCATGACCAAAAATCCCAGGGATTGGTTGGAATGAGTTACAGTTTGACCTGTAGTAACTGCTTTGCTAATGTATAGGAAATCCGGTAGAAAGGACATATATCACAGGATTGGTTAATGGCTTAATATAATAAAACTGAGACCGGGCAGGGGATGGATAGGAAGCGGCGAAAATTGAGTCTCGGTCGCATAGCCCTGCCTGTGTCGATTAAGGCCCGTCTGTACGCGGCCCCTTCGGACAAGCTTGAATTGTACCGACAACATAATGGACATATGAAATCTAGTAAACTGATGTAACTTGATAACTGGGGTGTCGAGTCCCATTAACTCACCATCGATAGGGGTGGGTTGAGGACAGTAAGGTGTAAATCAGTCGAGGGACACATGAGGTGTTCCGTGCAGAAACCTTCTGTTTGCGGAGGTGAGACGGGCTCGGCGTTCGGGTTTCTTGTGAAAGGTGGCCATATACGCCTAGTACTGAAGTGTTATGTAGGTACAGGTGTACTCACTGACACTTCCGAACGACGTATGTGTCGTGTTGTTCGGGTGTGTCCTGATTGCAATCACCGTCCCTCGCGGTAATAGAGTACCACTTGTTCACTGCGCCGTGACATAGTAAATACTAAAGAAGTAAGAGAAATAAATTGTACTGAATTATAATTGTTTTGCAACCTTGTATGATTTAGAGATAGTCACATTAAAGTTTACAGTTTCCCCATACTTTAGCTGTAATAGCATTATGTGCTTTGGGCATGTCATATCATCGGCAAAGCGTTTCTTGTTTGATTGTGGAACCCATGATGTGCCGTGCTTGGAGAATGTCATTTTCTACTTAAAACTTGATTATAAGGATCCAATTATAGGCGAGTCGTTTTTGCTTCACTTTAGCTATGTTTAGTGTCCCCCTTGCATATGTCTAGTGAGACGGGTTAGTCTTGCTGAGCCTTATGCTCACGTTTGCAGTTAACGAGTTTTTGCAGGTTATACAATTGATGAAGGGTTTGATGATGAGGCTTCAACCCCTCTAGGGTGTACAGCCGAGTGGGAACTCTGCACGCCGCCGTGACTTGCGTGTTGCTAGTGCGAAGCATCCAGGGCATGGATGACTTTCCTTTTGCATAGATAGTGCTGAGAGCGTAGCTATTATATATATATATATATATATATATATATATATATATATATATATATATATATATATATATATATATCTTTCCTTCTGCTAGTATTGTAAAACTTCTGCTATAAGATAAATAAAAGACTTCGTCTTGTGTTTTATTCTCGTTTTGTTCTTGTATATTGTTGGGTGTCGCATCGCACGACACCACCCAATGAGATCCTCGGATGTCGGGATTCCGGTCCCCACAATCTTGAACTTAAAGCCAGGGTGGAGTTCATAGCTAGTTGAGCAAATGGGATCCACCAATGGTGGAGGCTCATAGAATTCACCCTTAGGAGCAGATAGAGAAAGAATGGTGGGTTGCTCCATATTTTAGATGGTAGAAAGATAAGGAATAAAGATCAAAATAGATACGAGGGTGAACAAGGTTCGAAGATCAACAAGAACCGCTCCCCGACAATAGCCTAAAAATGCTTGTTGATGGCTTGTACGTCACAGATGAAAATCCGCAAGCGCATGGAGAAACCGCTGTAGCACTTCCCCTTAAGGAGTATTCCCAAAGTTATCCAATCCAAGGAACGTGTGTTCTAATATTTTAGATACTTCACCCAAGGACACAAGCTTTGTGGTAGGCAAGGGATAGAGTGGATTTCCTAATAGAAGGGGTTCTAATTCAAGCAAGTCAATCAATAGCAGCTTGTATTGGGCACAGGCTTACCCTGGTCTGCTAGGTGACTTCCGCCAAGAGCCTAGGTCGTAGTCAAACAAGGAGGATTACAACAGACGGATAGGGCTGTCACCACCTACCGTCTACCTCTACAACCAGTGGACTATGAGATAATCAAAGGTAATGTCAAGCCTAGACACCACGCCTACGTTATCAATTACTTCCCTAACCTCTCTGGCAAAGACTAGGGACTCTAAATGAATAGAGCGATGAACGAACAAGCAACTAAGGGAATAACTTGCTCGAATCAAATAAATGATCTCAAATGGAAACCATGTACCTTACTTGATATGGAAAGAACTATCAAAGTACAATGGTGGAAAGGGTTCGGCAAGCCTGAATCATATCTTTAAATGGAAGAAGCCCAACAAGCCAGAGCCTCCTCCTCCTTTTCTTTCTCACTCTCTCCCTATTTTGTAAGCACTTAAGCAGCGCTACGCCTTTGGAGTGGAGTACTAGGCTCAAGCTTTTGGTCTGTGGAGCGAGGGAGCCCCCTACCATCTATTTATATGCTCCAAAGGTCGGTTTGGTGCCAGAAAAAGCGAGGGAATCAGTCTCCATCGTGATCTCCAAGTCGTGAGGATCCAACACGTGGCGGTTGACTACGTTTACGCGTTAACCACTTCAGCCGAACCCTGACCTTGGCCAAAACCTCCAACGGCTCCAATCGCGTCGAAACTTCTCCGTGACACTGTTATGTTGGCCCTCATCATGGGTATGGGTGATTCCGGTGATTTTTAGTTGGTTTTCTCCTCCGAATAGGCCCATGAATCCTCGTGCTTGCGCCTCATTGGTTGGAAGGTGTGTTTCTCGGATTGGCAATTATGGACCATCAACAACCTTCTTATTTTTCTTTTGATTCAACGCGTAGTTGATCTTGATCAAAGACTTTCTTAGGCATGACGATGTTGCTTTCCCAAGGTTGCACAGTCTTGGTTGAAGTGTAGGGTTCCAATAAGTGACTGTGGGACACCTTGTATAATGAATGCTTTCAAGTGTCTTGTCATTGGCCAATAGATTCTTTGGTATGTTGTCATTGATCTTTGCTTGGCCAAAGACAAGATACTTTGATGTAGGCTCCTTGACATTGAATCCGTTGATGTTCTGAAACTCCTGATGCCCCCTTGATCGCAAGGGTGGGGTTGATTCCACCCTTGAAATCCTTTTGGACGGTAACCATTGGAGTTGGCTCTCGGGACAATGCATCCTCATGAGTCTTAGAGAAATGATTTCCCAAGTGTACTGTGTTGCCATGAACTTTCACACATCATGCGAGTATCCACGGTTTGGACCATCCCAAAAACTTATATGTTGGCTTGATCTTCTTGATGCTTCATAAAGAGGTCTTTTGTAGTTAGCATGTCCACCTTATCAATGATGTGCATGCGGTACCAACAGAACTAGAGTCATGCATGGATCCACCATTGATTGATGACCAACTTCTCAATCAAATCTTCATCTTCCTTATGATCAATGACAAGAATGCTCTTGTAGCTTGCACATAAATATGTTCACATGCTGATGGAATCAACCCGTTACAGGAATGTTGGACAATGAGCAGTTCATTTATCAAATGGTGAAGGAAAATGAAGATATACTCTTGAAGTCACCCCCAAGGTTTAGGGATAGATGTCTTTACCCTCTGCCAAAGCTAGAAACTTTCTCGCAGAAGGCATTAGCATTGCCTAGCAGAAAGAGTATGTTGAGCAATGCCATGAAATACTTTTGCAGCTAAGCACTTGCATCCTCGTTGACTTTCCCAAGGAATGGGCTAGTAAAACCTACCATGTTTCACACAAAAGGAGAAAACAAAGTAAGAGTAAACATGTTGAATAACTATTAGTATCTATAGGCTTAATCATAAGTGATAACTATCCTTACTTTTTTCACCTTCCCCGGCAACGGCACCAAAAATGATTGTTAACTCTTGTCACTACAGGAAACATGAAAATAAACGACGGTCAAAATAATTGACAATGGCACCATCGTCTTTTAATTAATTGATGACGGCTAGATCTAACCGTCGTCAATTAGGCCATAATTGATGACGGTAACCCTAGTACGGAGCATGGGCAATCATCAATTAGGCCCGTCGTCAACATGGGCCGAATACCGAGCCAACGTTAGTGGTAGTAGACAACAGTTTTAACAGTTCGTCGTCTTGTAGGGCTTATCGACGACGATTAATCTATACCGTCGTCAATTGGAGTTCATTTCCAGCCCCCCCCCCCCCCCCCCCCGCGCTTATTACTCCTCATTTGGGTCGCGGGTTACTCATTTTGCTCTGGCGCTGCCACCGCGCCGTCGCCCAGCCACCACCGCCACGTCGTGACCCCACCGCCACGCCGCGCCACCGAGGGTTGCCTTCGCCGTCGCCGTGCATCGGCTCAAGTAAGACACCCACCAGAGGCGGCCGCGAGCCCCCTCCCCGCCCTCCCACCCCCTCCCATGGCCGACCCCCCCCCCCCCACCCTCCCTCCCATGGCCGAGCGCCCCCAGCGTCCCTCCCATGGCCGAGCGCCCCGCACCATCGCTACCCCTCCCAGGGCCGAGCGCCCTCCGTCCCCTCCCTCCCATTGCCAAGCGCCCCCCACCCTCTCTCCATGGCCGGTGACCAACCCCCCCCCCCCCCTCTCCCTCCCATGCATGGCAGAGCCCCCCCCCCCCCCCCCCCCCCACCCCCACCTTCCCTCCCTCCATGGCAAATGAATTGTAATTGAATGCAATTGAATCGTGATTGAAATGCTACTGAATTTTGAAAGCTATTGAATTTTGAAATGCAATTGAACTGTTGATTGTGCTATACAATTGCAAATTATGTTAATTACATGTTTATTGAATTATTGATTATGGAATTAGATCTTAGTTGTTAATTGTTAATATAATTACATGTCAATACTTACATGCAATTGCCTTCTTTAATGATTTTTTATATTATATTGTTTATTATGTTGTTTAGTAAGGATAATTGGTTATTAGTTAGTTTATTATGTTGTTCATTACTTGGTACTTATTTATATTTAATGTTTTTGAGTGATTCTTAATATATGTAAATAAACGGGTTTCTGGCCTGCCTGGCCCGGCACGGCCTGACCCGACACGACACGACACGTATTAAATGCATTCATGCTGTATAGATAGTTGTAGTCGTAACGTATGCATCGAGACAGCACGGAAGCGAATGGCGATGAGGAGGACGTCAGTCACCCATGCTTACATAGTCTCGTTGAACTATTCTAACTTCGAGACGACAAGGAAGCAAACCGCGCATGTAACCCTAGGCCGTCACCAATAAAGTCTCGAAGCCATAATTGGCAACGGTAACTTTCGTTCGTCCATAGGCCGTCGTCACTTTTGACCTAATACCTGCGCCGCCGAGCTTGCATGGACGTTGGATTCGGACGTCGAAGTGCATCTAAGGCTAACTTCCTCCCTCTCTCTCTCTCTCTCTCTATCTTTTTCTTTTCTTGTCAATTACTTAAAAATGAAAATGAGTAACACAACCTATAGAAATGCATCACCCGTTTCGGGTCGACACGTATCACATGCGATAGGCATGTGAGATGTGCAAGTTCAGAATTGTCCCTTTTTGGAAAGCCTGGGAGTGACCTAGGGCATGCTTATGACGAGCTAGGTATGAGGTCTAGATCCGGATGTGATTTCGACAGCGTAGCCCTGATGTTACCTACTTCACCATTTTTGGGCGTGCGGTTGGAGAATGACGGGGTTAAGCTGCTAAAATTTCGTTCGGTTTTGGGGCTCGTGTCTCTGTGAGACCTATGTGCTGAATACATTCGCAATTATGTTAAACGTATTGGTTTACATGCAAAGTTTTGAATATACTTGAGAAACACACTTTGCACTATCCGAATTTTTGCTGCACGTGTTTTGCATTCCGGAATGTCCGAACTTTTCTTATACACTGCATAGCGGCTGTTTTGTTCTGTACGATCTTTCTATGTGCTGAAATAATCATGTGGCTGCTATGTTTTTTATTTGCAATGTTTCAACCTTGCTTTACACTTACGGGAAGATTTTCTTAGTACTTTTGGACTATGTTTTTGATGTATTTTGGTGGTAAGGCTGGTATTATCTTGCTATCTTTGCAACACTCTTATGTGAGGTGCTCACGTAAGGTGTTGTGGTTCTCGAACTAACGAGAGTCAATTCAAGGACTTGTGCTCAGAAGAACTGGTTGTTTGGTCATGTGCAGTTGTTGCTTGAGGCCAATACATGGCTAGTGACAGGATCTATTGAACTAGTCTTAGGGAGAAGATGAATTGTGGTTGCATTGATCGAGAGGTCACACAGCATGTTTGGCTCAATAACGATGCATATGTAGGTATCGTGGATGTTGTGTTTGCACGTGTGCAAGGGGTTCCTGGACGTGGCAACATGTTTCCAAGGCATGATGAAGAGAATTGGACATAAAGAATTGGTTGGAAAGGTCGAACCAGCTGGATTATGCCCCAGGCTGCAGCTGAGGTGGTTATGATTCGTTTTTGGAAAGTTTAGAGTTTGTTTTGGTTAGATTTCATGTGGGTCACGAAGTTGAGTTCCTTTACGAATGTTTAGGACATTACTAAGGTGTTTGGAAGTCTTAAGATTGCTTCTATCTGTGCGAGGAAGAGTCTTGAGCAGTTATGGAATGTTTCGGTTGAAACTGAGTAGGATCAGAGTCCTAGTTTGGTTTGGATTGACCTTAGGGCTGGTTATAAAAGCAAGGGAGGCTAGAGCTCATGGTGAGATGACTTTGGACTGTTCCCCTTATATTTTTATCAATAAAATTCATAGTTTAGAGGAGCTTTTCTGCATTTTCGTCCGACTTGTTTCACACAAGTTTTTCGTCGAGTTTCTGAACAACACTATGTTACTTCAGTTTTTTTATCATAACTCGAGTTTTACAGATCCAATTGACTTGATTCTTTTTGGTGTGTCTTCAAAACTTTTTTATCTTTCATCTGTGAAAATTTGACGGTCATTGGATTTTTGGTATCTGATCTACACAAGTTTCTTTGTAGTGTGCAGATCTGGTTTTTTCTCGGGCAGAAGATTGACCTTTCTTTGATCTTTCAATTATAACATGAGTTTTTATCGACGGTTTTTCATGATTCTTGTTGTAACATATTCGTGACTTGATTTTTCACAATTTATACTCGTTTTTTCACAGTTGATCATGTATAGATCAATCGCACACATTGTTTCTTTAATAAATCGTTTTTGTGTGGAGGGGTTTTCGTTCCTTCCGCTGAAAAACTTATAATCTACATTTCACCCCCTCTGGTAGTTTTCACGTGCTCTTCGGTCCTACAGTTTCATCAGAAGCACATTGCCTTGGTCACTCTTGGGTGGGGTTGGGACCTATCTGCCTTGTTTTAGGGATATGATAGAACATCGAAAATGAACTAATAATGATTTTTCTTCTTTGATGGTATACCCTGAAACATGGCTAAAGACCGCAATTGGATGTATATTGTTTGGAAAAAGGATGGGAGTTACTTAGAGGATTGGTTCACCAAGATGGATGCTTTTATACAATTAGCTTTTTCATTTTCAAACAACAGTAAGGTGCGGTGCCCATGTATCAAACGTCAGAATGCAAAGTGTTTCGATAATGTGACATTGACGTTTCACTTCTGTCAAAATGGTTTCATGTGACTTTATGAGGTGTGGAGCTTTCACGAAGAGACACCTTATGAAGCCATAGAAGATCGAGATGAGGCTAACAACACGGGGATTGATAGGATGGATGAGATGTTTGAAGCCATAAATCCTGAATTGATAGAGGATCCTCCTACAACGGACGTTGAAACATTCTTCACGCTTTTCAAAGCTTCAGAAGAGCTATTGCATGAACACGACGAAGAGACGATCCTCACATTCATGACTAGATTTATTGCAATTAAGTCTAAGTATTTCTTCTCCTATAACTACTACAACGATCTCATCAAATTGATCAGCGATATCCTTCCACAGCCCCATAAAGTGCCTAAAGATAAGTATCAGTCTAAGAAAATAATCTCTAGTCTTGGTATAAGATATGAGAATATTGATATGTGCTCAGACAACTCCATGCTTTTCTGGAAAGGGCATGCCAACAAGAACAAGTGCTTAAAATGTGATAAAGTGAGATTTGTCAAAGTTGTTAATGATGATGCTACAATAGTAATGACAAAAGTCACACAGCTTCGCTAGTTGCCTATCACACCTAGGTTGAACTGCTCATTTCTCTCAAAAAAAAACAGCAAGACACATGAGGTTGCACAAAGAAGGTGTACGTGAGAAACAACAGAATGATGGTGCACCCGTCCGATGGTGAGGAATGGAAGACACTTGACTGCTTCGATCCAGATTTTGCCAATGATGCGAGAAATATTCACATCAGTTTGGTGACAAATGGCTTCTCACAGTTCAGTACAAACACCACACCATACTCTTGTTGGTCTGTGTTCGCTATTTTGTACCACTTAGCACCATCTTTTTGTATTAAGTATGACTTCATGTTCCTTTACCTTATTGTACCTGGATTGGATCATCTTGGTTCACGACTGCACGTGATGTTGAAGTTATGGAAGGATTCGAAGCGTACAACTATTACAAAAAACAGAAATTCAACCTTCAAGTTGCATACTTGTTATTTGTTCATGACTTCCCAACTTACAAGCATGGTTTCTGGATGGAGTACTCATGGTCATTTGACATGTCCGATATGTGCTTCGGACACGGAATGTTTTCATTGAAGTCATGGTGGCAAGATACGCTACTTTGATTGCCAGAGACGTTGGTTTCCTACCACATATTTAGCAACAGAGAAATGCCTTGAAAAAGGACACTGTTGTCAAAAAAGGACCACCGCAACATCTCAACGGTTTGGAGATAGCTGGACGGTTGAACAACCGAGTGCGATATGAAGGTAGTCCTAGATATTTTGCAGGTTACGGCGAGGATCACAATTGGACGCATATATGTGCACTATGAGAGCTACCGTATGTGGAGTCCTTAATCCTAATGAATAACATTTATGTCATGGACCAGGAACGTAACATGGGCAAATGCATCATAAGCACATGCTAGGAAATGACGGGCAGTACAAAAGAAAATATAAAGGCTTGGAAGGATTTGGCAGAGATTTATAACCGTCCAACTCTTGAGCTCTCCCAAGCTATTGATGAACCACGTGCTTCTTTCTGTCTTCGACCAAAGGAAAGGAAAGAAGTCTTGAAGTGGTTGAAAAGGTTGAAATTCTCAGTAGGTTATGATGCTAGCCTAAGACGAGCCGTGAATGTTAAGATTGGAAATCTCATAGGGTTGAAGAGTCATGATTATCACATAATCATAGAAAGACTTTTGCCGGTTATGTTTCGGGGCTATCTGGACGATGCGGTGTGGAAGGTGTTAGCCGAGCTTAGCTACTTTTATAAACAGCTTTGTCCTAAAGAAATTACAAGGGATATGATAGAGAAGTTGGAAAGGGAGATACCCGTGCTTTTATGTAAGACGGAACCATTTTTCCTCAAAGGTTCTTCAATCTAATGGAACATCTCCTAATACATCTTCCATATGAAGCTAAAGTGGGTGGATCTGTGCAATATAGGTGGATGTATTACATTGAAAGAGCACCCAGATGTCTTAAACCAATGGTTTGCAATAGGCATGGGTTGAAGGATGCATCACCGAAGCATTTACGCTTTAGGAGATAGGATATTTTTGAAGTGTCTATTTTGCAGAAGAACACAATGTTAATGCTTCCACACTGCGGTGCAATATGGATGAAGCACCCACTTGTAATGACCACTAAATTTTTGAAACGAGAGGCACCACTGGTGGTAGTGGCACAAGCTACGATGCTTCAACAGAAGATAAAACGGTTGCTTTGCTATACATGTACGCTAATATAGACGGGATGGACAAATATTTTTAGTAAGTGTTTGTTCAACATCTATACTAATTAGCATGCTATGTTATACATATATGCTAATCATTTTGTTTCTTCCTTATTTACTGAGTTTGATCAACAAAACAGGAATTCTAAGCAGCAACCTACGAGCAGGCAAATACAATCAATGCGGCATTATGGAGTAAATGGATGGCATAACTTTCAATTTTGGTTTCGAGATCATGTAACATTTTCTTGTCTTGTTTCTCTTAGTAATTACATGCATATCATAAAAGAGTCTTCTAACTTCATATGTTGGACAATGCAAAAAACAAGCCAGTGTCCATGAAGATTTGCGACAACTGTCCTACGGATCCATTAAAGTTAAAAGTACGGTAGGTATGACGTCTGTTCCGACTTTGTTCAACACAATTTGAACCTCTCTATCCTCTCAGGGTAACATCTAACACCAGAGTTGTGACGATGGCAGTTGACGTCGAAGGACGTGAAATTAATTTTTATGGAATCATTAAAAATCCTTGAACATAGTTTGCCGGCAATTCAATTATATATTTTGAGACTTATATATGTACTAATTGTGAATCATCTATAAGGCCGTGATACAATTTGTCGTACTCTGGTAAGGAATATCACCAGCAGGTGAACGGTGTCCTGGGACATCTAGACAGTTTGCAGTACCAGATGTAAAGAATGGAGTCGCTGCTACGTCTTGTGAAGATTAAGATACGGCCCAGGACGTTGCCCACGGCAACCACTAGGAGGTTGTGTGGCGCGACTTCACTGTAAGTTTGAAGAATATTTGTGTAATACAAATCAATTATAGTTTAAGTACATTTACTATTATATTTCTTCTTTCAGACACAGTACCGTTTGGAGGATGAGGTACAGTAGTTGGATCACGCTCGTTCCGTCTTCCATAGGAACGCCAAAAAGCTCATGATGCAGTCAATATCGAAGCCCGCATTCAATCTATGAAGGCGTACTTCAAGTTTCATCTGGACGAGGATGAGCCGAGGCAGTATTGGGACATGGCCAACAAGTACGTGACAGAGGCGCAGTACCAGAGGTAAAGTGTTTATTTTATTTTACTTAATTATCCTATTCTACTAACAGTTTTCTCATCTGATAACAAATGTGTGCAGGTTGGGGCTTGACAGCCATCTGGGCATGTACCGTGCCCTTTGCGCCCTTAGAGCGAGCCAGGGCTTCCAGGGCGTGTCTATGACCTACCGAGAGAGTCGAGGGACGGACAGAAAACATCGGTTCAGTGTGGACGGCTACCTACATCTCGCTAAATGGATGGTAAGTGTGACTTGAATTCTATTTAAGTAATTTTACAATCTTCATTATGCTAACACGTATTGATAGGAGCGCGAGAGCGGTCAATAGCCGACACCTATGCAGGTGTGGAAGAGGGGTCACATGGGAAGTGACCCGTTGCAGCCTGACCAACTGTCTTCTCAGGTGGCATCGGGGGCATTGGTGAGTTATTTCATTAACTTAATTGAATTATCTTTGAAAGTCGCCTAGAGGGGGTGGGGGGGGGGGGGGGGTGAATAGGCAATAAGACCTGAAATGACATAATCAAACGAGATTAAACTCCTGAGGCCAGACTTGTCTGGACAGGGTCGGACTAGTCCGCTCAACACAGGGTGAAAGCCTAAAAACTTTGTTTCAACAAGTTATTTGCGGAATTTAAGTTACACCAAGATGTAAACAATGTATAGTAACTTTGTACAACTAGAATTAGAATATTTCAACACTTAGATCACAAGATTTTAACAAAGATCAAAAGTGAAAGGCAATATGAACAATATGAACGCTAATAGCAATACTAGTGATCACAAAAAGTAAAAGACAAGTGAGACAAGATTTATCGCGTGGTTCAGCTCCACGAAGAAGCCTACATCCACGTTGAGAAGTCCACACAAGGGCGGGGTCTCACTTGACCCTTCTCTCACCAGCCACCACGATGGTCAGCTTGGTTTCCACTATATCAATGGGTAATCACCAAGTTTGATGGGGCTGCTAACAAGTTGAGGCTCCCACAAATCAATACAATGAGGAGTACACGAAGCTCAACTCACACAAGCCACAAAACACAATCACAATGTGCAAAGAGATCAAACCGAGAGCCCAAGCGCGATGATCTTCATTCACTCTCCTCCCCAAACCCTAATCTCTTCAAGATTTGGTCTTAGAGGGCTAGTAGGACAAGTAGAAGGCTTTGGAAGGCTCTTGGTCACTTGTGGCGGCACTAGGGTTCAAGTCCTTTTCAAATGAGGCTGGGGGTCCCATTTTTATACGGGTCCCGAGCCCCTTCCGCTGACCTTATTAGAAGGGCGGACTAGTCTGGCCACTGGCCTCGGACTAGTCTGGCCCAATGGGACCACTGACCTCTGGTCAGGTCCCAACAGCTGCCACACTGCACGACGATCATCACGCTACCCGCCAAATTTCCAAATTCAAACGGTCACTAAACAACGGACTAGTCCGGTCCAAAATGGACTAGTCCGAAGTAGGACAGAGGGGTTTAGTCCTTCTCAAAATAGACTCATCTGGGTAGGCCCGGGCTAGTCTGGCCCTTTAGAGTTTCTCTCGGCTTATCTCACTAAGTCTCAAACGGACTAGTCTGTACCCCTACAGACAAGTCCGAACATTTCCAGAGAGCTTTGGTCCGTCCAAAAACGGACAAGTCCGGTCTTCTGAGACTTAGCTCCAAAATCACTAAGAATCACTACAGAGACGTTTGGTCCATCCAAAAATGGACTGGTCTGCCTGGCTGGACTAGTCCGGCCTTGAGGCCTGGACTAGTCTGGTCTCCTAGGGTTTCTTCTCATTTTTGGCTTCTCACTTAGGTGTTTCTCTCAATCACCACTTTGAGCCCCTTAGAATAATCTCAATGCACATGAGACATCCACCCTCTCACATGACACGGCTCATATAAGCTCAACTTCATAAAAACCCTAATTTCTTATCTTGAGCTTTGACGCCCATTCTATCCTTTTCTTTTTTGAAGGGTTTCATCTCATTTCAATCATTGTACCTGTGCTTAAGATCAACTTAGCTCATTAGACTCTTAATTGTCATCATCAATCATCCAAAACCCACGGGGATGCCTAGATGCACTTTCCATCTCCCCCTTTTTGGTGATTGATGACAACACTTACTTCGACAAAAAGGATAATAATTTGTTTTCATGACATGTATTTGTATGAGTGACTCCCCCTCAATGTATGCAACATGAGTAAGAGTAATTGAGAGAGGTCTCGTACATATACATATTATGGTGGGGTGCGTAAGTGATGTGCTTATAAATTGTGATAAAGCAACAAATATGCAAGATAAGCATGTAACTCAAGCATAACATCACAATTGATATGAATTAAGTCTTACAACAATTGAAGTGAGAGTTTTAAACATAAAATATATAAGTCCATCTTGGATCAATCTATCACTCATACAACTAAGTAGAGCTCTCAATCTCTCCCCCATCATAACTAAGTAGAGCTCTCCCTCTCTCTAAGTGACGCATCCACCAATCTCTCCCCCTTTGGTATCGAGACACCGAAAAGGAAAAGAAGGAAAGAATAGTCCTTAGGTCTACTCGTCATCATCATCAGCATCATCGTCGGCGTCTCTGCCTTGGTGCCCGCTATCGCTCTCCGTGGCCTCCGGATCAATATGAGCATCATCATCGGAGGGGCCGCGGTAGAAGTATCATCTTCATCAAATTGAGCGAGCTCCTCGGCGGTGAACTACGAGAATGAAGTGAGCTCACCATCACTCTCCTCGGCGGGAGACTTAGGGATGTCCAGCTTGTCGCATGTCGCCTTGAGATACTTCTCGTTGCTATGCTCCATGCGACGTTGCCGAATTTCCGTCTTCCGACAAGAGGAGAAAGGAGCTTTGAAGCACTTGAAAAATCCACTCCCGCATTGTGATGAAGGCGGAGGTGGCGGAGGAGATGGCATAAAGCGAGAGGAAGAAGCGGGAGGACCCGCATTCTTCCTCCTAGGGGCAGCAGGCTCCGGAGGAGGGAGTTGAGGTCGAAGCCTTCGGTGAGTGATGTCTTTCTTGAAGTTGAGTCCGGAGACCTTCTCGATCATGTACATGATGTAAGGAGCATATCCACATGATTGGTTTGGAGTATGGGAGATGTTGAAGATGTCATCGAAGATGTAGTCAACCACGTTGAAGCGGACATCTCCATCAATGAGTACCATCAAGTGCCTCAGATTTCCTTGAATTATCCCCGCATCTCCATCCTTGGGGGCAATGTCTTCTGGAGCACCCTGTTGAGGACACTGTAGAAGGGCTTGATGTTCCTTATCTGCCTGGCCTCAAAGGGTACATGTCTAGGATACATGTACTCCAAGGTATCACAATCAACTGGCCTTAAGTTGGAGATAATGATCTCATTGTCCAGTTGATCCTCTAAGTCAAGGAGCTGAGCAAACTCCTAGTAGGTGGTGGAGTAATGCTCTCCATGGGCCATCCAAGTGATCCTCCTGTCCCCATCAGTGTGGAAGTAGATAGTGGAATAGAATTGAGAAATAACTTCCACATTCCAGTCATATTGAAAGACCATGAATTTCTTCAGACCATGGCGCTCTACGGCCTCAATCACAGCATTGAAGGCCATGTGATCCTTCTGAGCCATGTAGTCCCAGTCGATCCACTAAGCATCAGTGACCGGGATTTGCTTGGACATGTAGACAGTCTGGTAATAATCACAGTGGAAGTTACAGTAGAAGAGAGGATCCACTGTGCTCCTGTTCTGCTGATAGACATTGATCTTCTGTAGCTTTCTTGCTTTCTCAACCCCTTTGCCTTTGAAAATGTTGGCATCAAAGACAGCTGCACGGTTTGGGTTCCGTGCAGGAGATGACATCTTTAAGGGGCCAATGGGTTGAGAGGCACCCTTCTTGTCCTTGCTTGCTGCCTTCTTGGCCACTATGACTCTTTTCTTGGGTGCAGCATCCGTTGGGGCCTTTCCCTTGTCCTTGAAGGTCCTCGCCTCCTGGATTCTAGCTTGCTCCCCACATTCACAAGACTCTTTTTGTTTGGGGCTGCCTCGGTTGCAGCAGAGTTGTGATCTTCTCGTTGAGTTTTCTTTGCTCTCCTTGCCTCTGATTGGGACTCAAGATAAGCCATGACATTCTGGTCCTCCTCGCGCTTTTGGCTGTAGCAAGCTTGCCTTCTCGCTTCGGCCTTGGAGTCGGAGAGGGGAACGTAGTCGGAGTGCGACATGATTGCTGATAAGATAAGCAAGGGAATGTGTATGAGTCAAAGGAAGTTAAGGCGTAGTGGTAGAATTCAAAAAATAAACCTAGGTTAGGGTCTTCACTGTGTAACCCGAACTTGTCCGCCCAGGGGCCGAACTAGTCCGTAGCAAATCAGACTTGTCCGCCCTTCTGCCGGACTAGTCCGGTTCACACAGCAAGAACCCTAATATAGAGAAATTTTGCAAAAACTATGAATCCTACCACAAAATGGAGGTACATGATCACAATTATGTGCACAACAACATTTGTGAAGAAGTTTCTATCAATAGACCCAAAAGAATTTAATTTCAAGGGTTTTGGGGTTAGGTCAAGAATACCTCTTCAAATCTATAAATCGATGAAATGTGGATGAAGAATCGGCCTCCAATGCTTGAGGAATAGTTCCCTAGCACTTTAGGGCTTCAATCCACAGATTGGAGTCAAGATTTGTTGGTGGAAATCGAAAATCGCCGTTTGGGGGCGGTTTTCATGCATTTTTGGAGAGAGAGGGTTTGAGTAGAAGTGGATAAGTTGGGGCTCCCTGGGGAGGTTAAGTCCCCAAGGGCCGGACTAGTACGGTCAAGGACCCGGACTTGTCAGGCCAACGGACTGGGTCCGGACAACTCTGAGCAATCGGACTAGTCCGATCACCGGGTGGACTAGTCCGGTCCTCAGACTGAAAACTCCTATATATTCAGTTTTTGGTGCAGATTTGATCCATTTGGACTAGATTTCACAGAAGATCTTTGTAAACATGATCAGTAAGTAGTCAACAATCAAACTATGATCATGGTTCACAAGGATTCAATAATTTCAAAATAATTTGCAGAAAATTGAGGAGGTTGAGTTTTTTGCAAGCTTGTGTGAATTTTAAATATGACAATCAGATGTGCAAGATTCAAGCCACATTTCAAGAATCCAATATATTAAGCTCACTCCTTAGTTCACAAAATCTTTTCTCATCTAAGGGTTTGTTAAATATATCGGCCAATTTTTTATTGGTTCTCACATGTGAAATTGCAATGTCTCCTTTGATGGAGTGATCTTTCAAGAAATGGTGTCGAATATCGATGTGTTTGGTCCTTGAGTGTTCAACTGGATGATGGGCTATTTTGATGGCACTCTCATTTTCACATAGGAGGGGAATATGGTGCAAGTTTATGCCATAGTCCCTAAGAGTTTATCCCATCCAAAGAAGTTGTGCACAACAACTCCCGGCGGCAACATACTCCGCTTCAGCTGTGGAAAGAGCAATGGAGTTTTTTTTCTTTGAGGACAAAGACACTAGAGATCTACCATGGAATTGGCAAGTTCCCGATGTACTCTTCCTATCAACTTTGCACCCCGCATAGTCCGCATCAGAATATCCAATGAGGTTAAACTTCAAGCCTTTGGGGTACCAACGTCCTAGGCTTGGTGTGTGAACCAAATATCTAAGAATTCTCTTTACGGCGGTCAAATGACACACCTTAGAGCAGCTTGAAATCTAGCACACATACACACACTAAGCATGATATCGGGCCTATATGCACATAAGTAAAGCAATGAGCCTATCATGGAATGATATACCTTTTGGTCCACACTTGGACCATCTTCATTGAGATTGAGATGCCCATTGGTTGCCATACGAGTCTTGACGGGTTTGGCCTTGTCCATGTCAAACTTCTTGAGTACATCTTGTGTGTACTTGTTTTGACTAATGAACGTGCCTTCCTTCAGTTGCTTCACTTGAAAACCTAGGAAGAACTTCAACTCCCCCATCATGGACATCTCAAATCTTTCTGTCATTATCTTAGAAAACTCATCACAAAAAGCTTTGTTAGTAGAACCAAATATAATGTCATCGACATATATTTGGCAAACAAACAAATCATCATTGAAGTGCTTAGTGAATAAAGTGTAATCCACCTTCCCAATTTTGAAACCATTTTGAGTTAGAAAATCTCTAAGGCACTTGTACCAAGCTCTAGGAGCTTGTTTGAGTCCATAGAGAGCCTTACACAATTTGTACACATGGTATGGGAATTCTTCATCTTCAAATCCGGGGGGTTGCACCACATACACCTCTTCCTTGATTGGACCATTGAGGAATGCGCTCTTGACGTCCATTTGATATAGCTCATGGTGAGTAGCAAAGGCAAGTAATATACGAATTGATTCAAGCCTAGCTACGGGAGCAAAGGTTTATTTGAAATCCAAACCTTCAATTTGTGAGTACCCTTTGGCCACATGTCGTGCCTTGTTCCTTGTAACCACCCCGTGCTCATCTTGTTTGTTGCGGAACACGCATTTGGTGCCTACAACATTTGCATTAGGCCTCTTCACAAACTCTCGTACTTGATTTCTTTCAAAGTTGTTGAGCTCTTATTGCATGGCCATCACCCAATCCGGATCTCGTAGTGCTTCTTCAACCTTGTGGGGCTCCAAGGAAGAAACAAATGAGTAATATTCACAAAATTTTGCAACATGAGATCGAGTAGTTACCCCCTTGGAGATGTCTCCAAGTATATTGTCAGCGGGATGGTCCCGTTAGACTCTTTGATGCACTCTTGGGTGAGGCGCTTGAGGTCTTGAGTCATCATCTTGGTCTTCCTCATCCTCATTATCTCCCCCTTGATTGATGCCTAGATTTTCATCTTCTTGGAGTGCATCTTGGGGAACTTGATCTTGATCATTTGAGGAGGAGCTTGCTTGATGTGAAGGATGATCACTTGAGTGTTGTGGTTGTTCTTGTGGTCGAATATCTCCAAGCGCCATCCTTCCTATCACCACTTGTGGAGCTTCCTCTTGATATAACACATGACGATCAACTTGCTCCACTTGGGAGCCATTAGTCTCATAAAACACTACGTCACGTGCTACTTCAATAATTCCAGAGGATTTGTTAAAGACACGATAGGCGTAAGTGTTTGAGTCATAACCAAGCAAGAAACTTTCATCAGACCTAGAAGCGAACTTCGAAGTCCTAGGCTTCTTGTTAAGAATGTAGCATTTGCTCCCAAAAAACACGAAAGTAGGAAATGTTTGCCTTGTTACAGGTTAGGAGCTCATAAGACGTCTTCTTAAGTATGCGGTGAAGATACAACCAGTTTATGGCATGGCAAGCGGTGTTGACCGCTTTCGCCCAAAAACTGTCTGTCGTCTTGTACTCATCAAGCATGGTTCTTAACATCTAAATTATGGTCCTATTCTTCCTCTCGGCCACCCCATTTTGTTGAGGGGAGTAGGGGGCCGAGAACTCATGCTTGATGCCTTCATCATCCAAAAATTCTTCAACTTGAGTGTTCTTGAATTCGGTGCCGTTGTCACTCCTTATGGTCTTGATACTTAAGCAGAACTCATTTTGATCTCTCTTCATGTACCTCTTGAGGACACCTTCAGTCTCACTCTTATCATGCAAAAAGAATATCCAAGTGAAATGTGAAAAATCATCAACAATAACAAGACCATATTTGTTACCGCCAATACTTATGTAGGCAATTGGACTGAAGATCCACGTGTAGAAGCTCCAATGGTCTTGATGTTGTCATAATAGTCTTGGTGGAATGTGGTGCTCCAACTTGTTTTTCGGCTTGGCATGAGCTACATGGTCTATTCTTTTCAAACACAACATTCTTCAAACCATGGATGTGCTCGCCCTTAAGTAGTTTTTGCAAATTCCTCATCCCAACATGGGCTAGCCTTCTATGCCACAGCCATCCCATGTTAGTTTTTACAATTAAGCATGTATCAAGTTGGGTTTTATCCGCAGAGAAATCCACAAGATAGAGCTTTCCCTTGAGTACACCCTTAAAGGCAATGGAGCCATTGCTTCTCCTTGTAACGGTCACACCCTCATTAGTGAATAAACAATTATAACCTTTGTCACATAGTTGTGATATGGATAAGAGATTATAATCAAGTGAATCAACATGTAAAAAATTTGAAAGAGTGTGATTAGGAGATACAGAAATTTTACCGGTGCCAAGGATTTTTCCTTGGCTATTGTCCCCAAAATAGATTCCTTCACTTGGATCTTCATTTGGCTCATACTCCACAAACATCTTCCTCTCTCCGATCATGTGATTAGTACACCCGCTATCAAGAACCTATTTGGTTCCACTGGAGGAGTATGCCTACAAGAAAGATTTAAGCCTTGGCTTTAGGTACTCAAGCGGTGTTGGGTCCTTTGATGCTAGTCAAGAGGCACTTGGGCACCCACACACAAGGTTTGGGACTCTTATGGCATGGCCCAACATACCTAGCATAGGCCTTTCCAGACTTGTTCCCCAATAAAATATATGATGCATCAAAGTCATGAAACAATGGATGAGGTTCTTTCTTAGGCATTTTGGGTGAAGTAGCAATGTTCTTCCCTTTATTGTTGTATGAGCCTCCTTTGAAAAAAAACAATCAAGTTTTTTCCATTTTTAGGAGTTTTGGCATTTCGCCTCATCTCCCTAGAATAACCAAGACCATCCTTGACAAGGGGATGTCTTGTGTTGGTATATGCACTACGTGCATATGCCACCTTCTCCTTGTCAAAGATGGCACCCTTTGGTGCTTGATTGGTTTGTGCCAACATAAGCTCATCTTTAAGCTTTATGATCAAGTTTGAGCATTTACAAGGTTGAGATGCTTCGGATTTAACATTTGTGGAAGATGAGCTTGTAGAGGAAAAAGGTGCATTTACCTTGAGAGACTTCACTTGTGTATCAAGGATCTTGTTAGCTTGTGTCAAACTAACAAGTTCATCCTTGAGCACAATTGTAGTGTTCTCAAGGTTTGAGCAAGTTTCCTTGCTCAAGGCGAGTTTACGCTCAAGTGTCTTGCTTCTTTCTCTTTCAAGCTCCAAGAGCTCCTCAACCTCTTGACAACTCTCCTTTTGTTGGATGAGCATGTCCTCTTGACGGTTCATGATCTCTTTCTTCTCAAATATTTCCTCCGTCAACAATATCAATCTTTTGAAAGTACTTTTACTCATGTCCTTAAGCATATGTTCATTTTCACTACTACTATCAAAATCATCATGAGAATAAATTGAAGAAGAGGATTTGGATTTAACATTCTTTCTTCCTTCCTTGGCCATGAGACACGTTGGCCATGAAGTATCCAAGTTTGGGAAGAGCTTGTTATCTGTAGTTATCTTCTTCATAGCAATGGTTGCTATCTTCTCTTCTTCATCGAAGGAGGATTCCTCATTTGAATCCCACTTCTTTCCAAGGTGGGCATGTACGAATTTCTTCTTCTTCTTTAAGTACTTCTTCTCCTTGGACTTTCCCTCCTTCTTCTTCTTGTTTTCTTGATGTGGACAATTCACAATGAAGTGCCCATACTCCCAACAATTGTAGCAAGCCCTCATTGATCTTGTGTTGGGCTTGTCTTTGCTCTTTCTTTCATTTTGGTAGCTCCCCCTCCTTCTTCTAAACATCCTCTTAAAGTTGTTGATAAAGAGAGCCTCTTCCTCATCGGTATTGGGAATATATTCATCACTCTCTTCATTTTATTGTGATCTTGAGGATGTTGCCTTGAATGCGACATCCCTTTTCTTGGAGGAGGAAAGTTTTTTTAGATCATCGTAGAACATTGCTTCTTGTTCCATCATCTCATGGTTGATAATTCTTGCAAGAACTTCTTCGGGAGTCATCTTATGAAACCTCGGACTTTCACGAATTAGTGAGCCAAGAGTGACATTTCAAGGCATGAATGCTCAAATCATCCTCGTTACCACCTCATGGTCGGTCCATCAGGTGCTTCCCTAAGATCGACTCTTGTTAATGAGAGTATTGAGGCGGTCGTACATGTCTTGGGGGGACTCAACATCCATGATGGTAAACCTCCCAAGCTCTCCTTCGATCATCTCGATCTTTGCCTCCCTGATGACGTGGTTGCCTTCATGCGCCATTTTGAGGGTATCCCATATCTCCTTGGCAACCTCTAACCCTTCGATGCGGTTGAACTCATCTCGAGTCAATGAGGAGGTAATCACTCCAACGGCTTGAGCATTGCGATGGAGAAAAACGGCTTGTTCCGGAGTGATGTCTTCCTCATTCTTCGGGAGATGAACACCTATCATAACAATTTGCCACAAGCTAGGGTTTAAGGATAGGAGGTGCATCTTCATATTATGTTTCCACATAGAGTAATCATTTCTGTCACACTGAGGAGGTTTGCTAATGGGAATAGACAAATAATGATTGCTCGCGGTAAGTTGCTCATAATTGTAAGGATACCGGGAGTAGTCTTATGAACTAATCCCATTATCGACATTGGTCGGAGCAATTGGCTTGATCTCCTTCTTGGGCACATAGAGCTTCTCAGGAAGCCGTGCCTTGAGCATCCGAACTTCTTCGTCGTCATTTGGATCATGTTGAAGAACATCGACGTTCTTTGTCTTGGTGTCGTCAACGACCACTAGAACCTCGTTATCACCCCTTCCAGCCATTTCTTCTTTGAGATGTTAGACTCTTGTGGAGAAACCTGCTCTGATACCAATTGAAAGTCGCCTAGAGGGAGGGTGAATAGGCAATAAGAATTGAAATGACTTAATCCAACAAGATTAAACTCCTGAGGTCGGACTTGTCTGGACAGGGCCGGACTAGTCCGCTCAGCACGGGGTGAAAGCCTAAAAACTTGGTTTCGACAAGTTATTTTTGGAATTTAAGTTCAACTAAGATGTAAACAATGTATATTAACTTGGTACAACTAAGATCGGAAGATTTAAGCACTTAGATCACAAGATTTTAACAAAGATCAAAAGTGACAGGCCATATGAACAATATGAACCCTAATAGCAATACTAGTGATCACAAAAAGTAAAAGACAAGTGAGACAAGATTTATCCTGTGGTTCGGCTCCAGGAAGAATCCTACATCCACGTTGAGAAGTCCACATGAGGATCGGGTCTCACTTGACCCTTCTCTCACCAAGCCACCACGATGCCCGGCTTGGTTTCCACTATATAAATGGGTAATCACCAAGTTTGATAGGGCTGCTCATATGTTGAGGATCCCACAAAACACAATCACAATGTGCAAAGAGATCAAACCGAGAGCCCATGCCAGATGATCTTCCTTCACTCTCGTCCCCAAACCCTAATCTCTTCAAGATTTGGTCTTAGAGGGCTAGTAGGACGAGTAGAAGGCTTTGGAAGGCTTTTGGTCACTTGTGGCGGCGCTAGTGTTCAAGTCATTTTCAAATGAGGCCGGGGGTCCCCTTTTTATAGGGGTCCCGAGCCCCTTCTACTGACCTCAGCAGAAGTGTGGACTAGTCCGGCCACTGGCTCCGGACTAGTCTGGCCCAATGGGACCACTGAACTCTAGTCAAGTCCCGACAACTGCCACACTACGCGATGATCGTCAAACTACCTACCAAATTTCCGAATTCAAACAACCACTAAACAAAGGACTAGTCCGTTCCAAAACGGACTAGTCCGAAGTAGGACATAAGGGTTTAGTCCCTCCCAAAACAGACTCATCTGGTAAGGCCCGGACTACTCCAGCTTCAAGCGGCAGACTAGTCCGGCCCTCTAGGGTTTCTCTCGACTCACTAAGTCTCAAACGGACTAGTCCGTACCCCTACGGACAAGTCCGAACCTTTCCAGAGAGCTTTGGTCCGTCCAAAAACGGACAAGTCCGATCTTCTAGGACTTATCTCCAAAATCACTGAGAATCACTCCACAGACGTTTGGTCCGGCCTTGTGTGCCTTGCCAGCCTAGTCCGGCCTCCTAGGGTTTCTTCTCATTTTTGGCTTCTTACTTAGGTGTTTCTCTCAATCACCACTGTGATCCCCTTAGAATGATCTCAATGCACATGATACATCCACTCTGTCACATGACATGGCTCATATAAGCTCAACTACATGGAAACCCTAATTTCTACTCTTGAGCCTTTGACGCCCGTTATATCCTTTTCCTTTTTGAAGGATTTCATCTCATTTCAATCATTGTACCTATGCTTAAGATCAACTTAGCTCATTAGACTCTTAATTGTCGTCATCAATCATCCAAAACCCACGAAGATGCCTAGATGCACTTTCACTCTTTAACAGTTTTGATGATGTTGTTTTTGTGTATTTCCAGGCATGGTACAGGCAAGAGACACGGAGGCTTCAAGACGAAGTGTACAAATGGCAGAGCGTGCGAATCATCCCAGAAGCCGCGTAAGCATGCGGTGGTGGGAAACCTCACGATTGGTGAGTTTTTTTATTTTTAATTAACTGTCACAAACTTTGAGAAACGAAAATTTAATAATCTTACTTCTTTGTGTAGGTTAGCCATCTTTGATGGAGTGGTCGGCTCGAGGGAGGCGCGGCCTTCCTCGAGAACATTTTCATCACAGTTGGCTTGGTCCAGCAGACGTAGCAGCCAAGACCTGGAGCTCCAGAGTGTCAAGAAGGAGCTCCAAAGGATGCAGGAAGGGTTGCGACAAACAAAAGAGTGGCAAGCAGTGGCCCTCATGGCTAGCGACGAGTGTTATAACTTGTACATGCTACAGTTGCAAGCTTCCATGCAGGTACGTTTTGACCGTTGTATTTAACATTTCTAATATCTAAATAACTTGTATATGATAATGCTTTGATATGTATTTGCAGGCTATGAACTCGGGATAGCAGGCGGTCTTTCCCCAATTTCATACGCCACTGATGGACCTGCCACAGGTATCGACGACTGGAGCACAGGTACAAAATTACTCAAAATAGATGAAACTAGTTTAACATGCTCAAATTTAGTAAAACTTGATCAAACTTACTCAAACATAATCAAAACTAGTTAGACTTGGTCAAACATGGTGAAATATGATGAAATTTACTTAAACTTTAACACCCTCATTTTTATGCATAATGCATTGCATACATTCTCATACATGTTTAATATAAAGCAACCCTAAAAGGAAGAATATTAAAATAAATTCAGGTCTAAACAGGAATTTAATCATGTTAGGGAGCGAACTTGTACAGCCCCAGACTCGGACTAGTCTGGTATTCCCTTTCTGTTTCAGAAATTCAGTTTCTTCAGGTCTACAAACTTGTCTGACACAATGCACGGACTAGTCCGATCTAGTTTCTCATGTTTCTCCAAACTTTTCTGATTCCAAGCAGACTAGTCCAATATTGTCCAATTTTTAGTCCGAAAGACTTTTGCTTCGCAACCCCGGACTTGTCCGACCAGTGAACCGGACTTGTCCAGAATGGTTTCTCATCCAAAACGGACATGTCCGACCATACCTACCGGACATGTCCGAAAAATTCTCTGTTACCAAACCGACTTATCCGGTCCCTATTGTGGACTAGTATGACCTTCATAGTTCAACTTGGATTCTATTATTTTTTTCATGATTGGTTATTGGGTAATTGACTTAAGTGGGCCCAAGAGCTTCGTGCCCAACCCCAGAGGAGCCCAAGTGGACCCCACCTTGGCCCCTACACGCCCCCTACCGAAATCCACTTGGAATTCATCCGGAAACCCTACCTCTCCACCCCTATATAATCAACCCAATACCCTCACCTCTCCAGCCTTTGAGAAAAACTCTCGCAGTCATTCCTTGATCGTGTGCCACAGTCAAGAAGGAGCCCAGGAGCAAGGAGAATGAGGATAAGAGGGAGAAGGCTCAATCAAGATCGATCTTCGTCAAGTTTTCAACAATTGACATTCTTCATAATGAAACATTCACCAACTCATCTTCATCAATCCCTAGCCGTCAAGAATCAAGTGTTGTACCCAATTCTTGATCCTCAAATCTATAGATACATGGTACACCCTCTACATTCAAGTTTCCACGAGAATTTAACCCTAAAAACTGGCTGCCAAGAAAACCCTATTTTCTGCAGTTCTGGACAAGGCGGACTAGTCGGGCCGCTATACCGGACTTGTCCGGTGTCTGAATATGTTAAATGCGGAATTGAATCCAAATTAACTCAAATCAATTCCAAACTTATTCAAACTTGTTAGAAACCATTGTAACTAGTTAGTAAATATTAATAGCAACTCATTCACATGTTTCACCTCACAATTGCACAAATCATGCATATCATGCCATATTGAGTACTATATGAGCATTATTCGATTGTAATGTTTGTTTTGCATGTTGTTCACGTGGAATGGAAGGTCTCGCTGTAGAGAGTGCTTTCGAGGACCAGCAGAACCAACACTTCAAAGCCTTCGATCCAAACCAAGATTAAGAGCAAGGCAAGTGTCCTTGATCATTTTGATCTGGGTTTTTAAATGTTTTGTTTGAAAAAACCACATGCTTGCATCAAGTGATGGGAAAACCCAATTGTACGAGTTTACTAGTTTTGTATGACAACCCTTGTCACGTGAACATAAAATAGAGAGTCGGGAAGGGTATTTTACACTTTTGCCTCACTATACTCAGTTGGGTCTGGGAAACAATCATATTGCTTAATTATGAACTATTGGACACACGAATGGTGAGAACTGATATTAATGACCTCTTAGCAACATGGTGCCTAGGGATCTAAGCAAGCCAGTTATGTGGAATGGGTTGGACTGTTTCGGTGGTTTTGCTTGCTTTAGATCTAAGGATCGGTTTGTAGAGCGACCATCCAAGATTTACTGTGCCACCACAGGGCCTAGTATGGGTGCGGCTTAGCTGACTAATTAGTGTTTTGCCAGTACTATTTGGACCATTAAGAAGGCTCGGGGAAGGGGTAGTCGGATGGGTTTGTAGTGATGGTGGGACTACCCTGGGATCCAAATGGCTCAAGAGGGGCCCTTTGTTGGAGGGGCTCAGTTGGAGACATGACCACCGGTGAAACCTCAGTGGGGTCTAAATAGGCTAGTAATCACTTTGTAAAGGCTATTTTGTGATCTCTTGGCCACACACCTAAGGAAGTGTGAGACGGCATAATTGAGATTCCATAGTCATCAAAAGGTGATGAAATCACGAACTTGTGGGTAAAGTGGTACAACCTCTGCAGAGTATGTTTAAAACTATCATGATAGCCGTGCTCCCGGACATGAGCATCCTGGACGCTCACATGATTAGAGTTATGGACCTTTAACTTAGATTTAATGGTTGGAATTGAATTGGGAGTTGGCATTGGTTGATTAATTGGATTTGGTATATGAAATTGATGAAAATAAGACAGATGAGCAGTTATGAGTTGATTATGGATTATTATTGCCGGTATTGGTTATTTAAGTCAAAATTAATGATATTTGGGTTATTTTGGGAAGGACCTCACTTAATGATCTCATAATTGCTTTTTTAACTATTTTGAATGTACTTTTATGCAATTAGCAATTGTTTATTTTCATTCCTTGTTTAAGCTACATGTCGTACTTTCTACACTTCCTGAGTATGACATGTGCCCACCCACGTGGAGTAAGCGCGCGTGTTACCGTCAAGCTTGCCTATAGAGTTTGGAGTATTAGTGTTTAGTTTTTTCTGCTGCAGTTGTTTAGAGCTTGTGATCGAGACTATTGGGTTTGTAATAAGGTACTATTATTAGTGTTATTATTCGAAACATGGTTATATCTGTTTATCGTTTATTTATCATGCTTGGTTCATTTTTGGAACCGGGTGTCACAAAATGGTATCAGAGTTGTGTTTGACTGTAGGACGCAAGCCTAGGTAGAATGGACACCACAAAGCACATATGCCTTCTTTCCTATTCAAAATTAGCCTGTTTTGCACTATTTTGCTTTCCACCAGCTATATAAAGAGGGGAAAAAACTATGATTTCGTTGCCGCTGCAATTTTTGCTACTTTTCCATATTTTTGAGCAAATGCACATCTTCTCATCTTGATTTATGGCTGCTGTAATTTCAGAACTGATATTTGTGTTTTTCTCTATTTTTCTCATGTTTTCTTGTAGATGGCTCACACCAAAATGACAGCCCGCTAGAGAGCTTGGTTGCCACCTCTTGGAAGCAAGCTTAGGCCTCACAAGGAGCCGCAAATGGAACCAGTGCAAGAGGAGGAAGATGTGAGTCTGCCTGCAAGGGAAGTTGAGCATGAACACTCCAACGCGACAGAGGAAGACCCTGAGATGGTGAAATCCTATGATGATGAGGGGGAGGAAGGTGAAGCCCATGAAGAGAATGAAGATGAAGCCCAAGATGAGGAGGAACCGCAGGAAGAGGATGAACCCAATGCACAAGAGGAAGCACCTGAAGCTCAAAAGAATGCATCGCAGCCTAGTGAAGCTAGGAAGGAGGACAAATGCCTTGTTTACCGTGATGCCTAAGAATTCCGTTCCGATGGCACTGATGGAGGATTTGCAGCCAAGCAATTGAAGGAGTTCCTTGATCTATGCAAAATGCATACGTAGTATTATGTTAAGAGGATTCCTCGCCATGGACGTGACAAATGGAGGGCTCAAGTCACTGTTCTTGCCAAAGATGAAGCGGTCACCCGACACTTTGCATCCACATGGAGAAGCACCAGGGAGCAAGCTATTGATGATGTTGCTTGGGATACACTTACTAGATTGTGCCACATCTACTGAGAGCAGGTTGGAGGTACCTGCTTTGCGCTGCACCCGCAACGCAAGATGGGAACAAGGGAAGTCTTAAGACCGCAAGATGGAGCTCAAATCCGTTCTCGTGCCATTGACAGATCTTAGGAAGTATTGGTGAACTTGGCAAATCGCTATGCTGATGCCATAGAAGAGATCTGTCACCTCTGTAAGAAACTATTCATCATGGAGAAGCAAGAGGAAGTTCGTACCACCGTGGAGGTCAACGGTGTAGCAGCCTCCCCAGTGCCTACATGGACGGCCATCTCACACTGGTGTGCACCCATGTATGCCACGCCACCACCGTCACCTTCGCCGCCTCACGGCCAAGATAGCCACGGTTCACACAATTATGTCTATGTCTCCTATCTAGAAGTTAGAAAAGTGTTTAGATCATTTGGGTCATGCTTAGTGTTGTGTGCTGAATTTTCTTGGTGTGTGCTTGTACTTGTTTGCTTGGTGCGAGTTGTGGGATGTCTAACATTTTGTCCACATCTGCACGTAGTAGAGAGTTGTGGGATGCTTGTCCACATCCTCTAATAGGGTTACATATACCTTGATGCATATATATTAAGTTGCTTATTTCAAATTCTAAATTCTTCCATCTCTACTATTCTTTCACCAACAGATGCTGAGGACTAGCAACCAAAGGAATGCCAATGGTGAGGAGGAGAACAATGAAGCACCCTAGAACATCCAGAGACCTGCACAGGGGGCTATCAGCCTTGAGAAGCTGTTGGCTATGCTGAACCAGCTCATGCAGACCATGGTACAGACTATGGGACAGCTACAAGCTGGCAGTAACAATAAGCCCCACATGCCACCACCACCACCACCCCCGCACCCCACAACCGTTTGGGGGAGTTCATGAGGACTAGGCCGCCTACCTTTGCTCAAGCCACAGATCCTATGGAAGCTGATGATTAGCTGAAGTATGTTGAGAAGAAACTTGCTATAGTATGATTAGCTGAAGGTTAGTTTTACCTCACGCTAGTTCATTGGAGTTGCTGCTGACTGGTGGGAATCCCTATGCAATGCCAATGAAAATCAAGAGAGAATCACTTGTGCTGAATTCAAGAAGAAGTTTCGTTCTCTCTATGTACCTGAGGGAGTCATGATACCGAGAAGACAAGAATTTGAAAACCTCGGGCAAGGAAGGATGAGTGTGAGTGAATACCTCAATAAATTCACTCAAGTGTCTCAATATGCTCTAGAAGATATCAACACTGATAGTAGGAAGCAGTACCTGTTTATGAGGGGTCTCAACAACGAAATTCAAGTTTAGTTGATCAATGCTGACTATGGAAACATTCAAAAGCTGGTTGACAAGGCCATTATGGTTGAGAACAAGATCCGTGAGACGGAGCTAGATCACAATAGGAAGATGCCATATTTTGGGCAGCCGCAAGGAAGCAACTTCCGTTGTTGCTATGCACCGCCTGCTGCACCTTATTACATCCCGTCTGCTGCTGCATACAACCCTGCTTATCCACCGCGACCGCGACAGCCAATGCAGCAACGCCAATCCATGAAAGGACCTCGCTTACCTATGTAGCCTGTGCCACGCCCAAATATACCTGCCTATGCTCATAATCAGCCTCACCCTATATCTGCTGGCGCGACTAGTGGAATGTCTTGCTATACTTGTGAATCAATGCCCAAGTTCAGGATAGGGTCAGATGAACAATGTTCCAAGGCAGAATCCAAGGCCCAATGGAGGAGTACCTCAAGGCAACCAAGGACCACAAAATTTTGCTCGTGGCAAAGTGAACCATGTATCTGCAGAAGAGACTCAGCAAGCTGAAGATGTTGTGATTGGTATGTTCCTCGCAAACTCCAACCCCACTACTATGTTATTCGATTTTGGAGCATCCCATTCATTCATCTCATCAAAGTATGTTGCAAAGCATAGCAGGCCCATTTCATACCTGAAGTATACACTGTTGGTTAAATCTCTTGGAGGAGACATGAGGACGAATATAGAATGTCCAAAAGTAAGTATTTCCATAAGGGGGTAAATTTCCTCGCCAACCTTATTGTGATGAATTCACAAGGATTGGACATCATACTTGAAATGAATTCGATAAGGAAGCATAATGGAGTGATTTAGTGTGCCACTCGGACAGTGAAGTTGACAGATGAGGAAGGAGTCGGTATAGAATTCAAGGTAGTTCAGCCGACAACTGAGAAGGCAATGGTAAATCGTGCTGAAGGGGTAACTTTTGAGGAAAGTCCAATTGTTCACGAGTACCGAGATGTGTTTCCTGAAGAATTGACAGGTATGCCACCCGATCACGACGTCGAGTTTGCCATTGACTTATGACCTGGAACTGCACCTATAGCAAAGAGGCCATATAGGATTCCTCGTAGGGAATTAGCAGGGTTCAAGAAGCAGATCCAAGAGCAGTTAGAGAAGGGTTTTATATGCCCAAGCTCGTAGCCATGGGGAGCCCCAATGCATTTCGTAGATAAGAAAGATAGATCCCAAAGAATGTGTGTGGATTACCGGTCTCTCAACGAGGTGACGATCAAGAGTAAGTACACATTGTATCGCATAGAGGATTTGTTCGACCAGATGAAGGGAGCCAGAATATTCTCTAAGATTGATCTTTGGTTAGGATATTTCATAATGAATATTAGACCATTAGAAATACCCAAAACAAATTTCAGGACACGGTATGGATCCTATGGGTATATGGTCATGTCATTTGGATTGACTAATGCACCCGCGTACTTCATGTATCTCATGAATAAGGTCTTCATGGAGTATTTGGATAAGTTCGTAGTAGTGTTCACTAATGAGATCATGATCTACTCAAAGAGTGAAGAAGAGCACGAAGAGCATCTAAGGTTGATTTTGCAGAAATTGCGAGAACACCAGTTGTATGACAAGTTTAACAAGTGCTATTTCTGGTTGAGGGAGATATCATTCCTAGGCCATGTCATATCTAGAGGAGTGGCAGTCGACCCAAGAAAGGTTAGAAATGTGCTAAAGTGGGAACCACCACAGAATGTGAAGGAATCAAGGAGTTTTCTTGGAATGGCTGGATACTATCGTCGGTTCCTCATGGACTTTTCCAACATAGCGAATCCCATGACTGAGTTGTCAATGAAGGAGAAGCCTTTCAAGTGGACTCAAGCTTGCCAGGACAGCTTTATGGATCTAAAGAGGAGGTTAACAACAGCACCTGTGTTGGTATTGCCAGATGTGAGCAAGAGTTTTGATATCTACTGTGACACTTCAAGGCAATGACTTGGTTGTGTATTGATGCAAGAAGGTTGCGTAGTAGCTTATGCATCCAGGCAATTGAAGAAACATGAGCAGAATTATCCTACGCATGATCTCAATCTTGCAACCGTAGTGCATGCGTTGAAGATTTGGATACATTATGTTCTTGGTCATAGATGTGAGATTTACACAGATCACAAGAGTCTCAAGTACTTATTCACGCAAACAGACCTGAATTTGAGACAACGACAATGGTTGGAACTCATTAAGGATTACGATGTGGCTGATGCTTTGAGCCAAAAGGGATCAGGCCACCAACTCACCATTAGGGAGTTGCCATACGAGCTATGAAAGGAGTTTGAACGGCTGAATCTTGGATTCGTAAATGAGATGGGAGCATTGGAAGTGAATCCGACCCTGGAGAAAGAAATAAGAGAAGGCCAGACAAAGGATAAATAGGTCTAGGAAATCAAGGAAAGAACTCGAGAAGGGAGAGAATTCAGATTTCATGAGGGTGACCAAGGTACTCTATGGCTTGGAGAACGGATTGTTGTTCCTAATGAGAAGCGTCCTCAACAGTTGCTATTAAAGGAGGCACATGATTTTCTTTAATCCATCCATCCTTGTTGTACAAAGATGTATAAGGATCTGAAGACACACTATTGGTTGGGTGGTATGAAGAGAGACATAGCTGAATATGTTGCATTATGTGATGTATGCCAACGAGTCAAAGCTGAACATTAAAGGTCAGCTGGATTATTGCAGCCGTTAAAGATTCTAGAATGGAGAGGGAAGAGGTTGGTATGGATTTCATAGTTAGATTACCTCGCACTTCAGCAAGTTATGATTCAATATGGGTTATTGTGGATCGATTGACAAAATCAGCATTTCATTCCTGTCAAGACTACCTATAATTGAGCAATGTTGGCAGAATTATACATGGGAAGGATAGTGTGTTTAGACGGAGTGCCCAAGAAAATAGTGTCCGATAGAGGTTCTCAATTCACCTCAAGGTTCTGGCAGAAGCTGAACGAATAAATGGGAACTCAATTGAATTTCAGTTCTGCCTATCACTCTCAAACGGATGGACAGACCGAGAGAACAAATCAGATATTGGAGGATATGCTAAGAGATTGTGCGTTAAAGTATTGAGGAAGTTGGGACAAGAGCTTGACGTATGCTGAATTTTCCTACAAAAACCATTATCAGGCGAGTTTGAAGATGTTGCCATATGAAGCATTGTATGGGAGAAGCTGTAGAACACCTTTGTTTTGGAATGAGACAGGGGAAACTCAAGTGTTTGGACTTGACATAATCTAGGATGCCGAAAAGCAAGTCCAGACAATCTGCAAAAATTTGAGAGCTGCTCAGTCATGAAAAAAGGGTTACACAGATAGACGAATAAGCCAGTCTTTTGAGGTGGGAGACTTCGTATACCTCAAAGTGTCATCTATGCGAGGTCACAAGCGGTTTAACGTCAAAGGCAAGTTGGCACCTCGCTATATTGGACCATTCAAGATTTTTGACAAATGGGGAGAAGTAGCATATAAAATGGAGATGACATCGTATCTTTCCGGTGTCCATGACGTGTTTCATGTTTCTCAGCTCAAGAAGTGCTTGACGGTTTTGAAAGAGTAGGTACCAATGGAAGAGTTGGAGCTTGAGGAATACTTAACCTATGGCGAGTAACCTATCAAAATTCTGGAAACCAGGGAGAGAGTCACAAGGAACTAGGTGATTACATGGTGAAAGTGCAATGGAAGCATCATATAGAATCAGAAGCAACTTGGGAGCGAGAAGATGATCTCAAGAAGGAATTTCCCTATCTTTTTCATTCCATGTTGAATCTCGAGGGCAAGATTCATTTTAAGGGGGGTAGGTTTGTAACACCCTCATTATCATGTATATTCAATTGCATACATTCGAATACATGTTTAAAATAAAGCAACCCAAAAATGAACAAGATTAAAATGAATTCAGGTCTAAACATCAATTTAATCCTGTCAAGGAGCGGACTTGTCCAACTCCAAACCCGGACTAGTCTGGTATTACCTTTCTGTTTCAGAAATTCGGTTTTTTCAATACTATAGACTTGTCTCGCAAATGCACGGACTAGTCGGATCGAGTTTCTGATGTTTCTCAGGACTTGTCCGATTCCAACCAGACTTGTCCGATCTTGTCCAATTTTCAGTCCGGAAGACTTTTGCTTCGCAACCCCGGACTTGTCCGACTAGTGAACCGGACTTGTCCAAAATTGTTTCTGACCCAAAACGGACTTGCATGGCCATAACTACCGGAACTGTTCGAAAACTTCTCTGTTGCTAGACGGACTTGTCCGGTCCCTATTGCGGACTAGTTCGGCCTGCAGAGTTCAACTCAGATTCTATTATTTTTCCACAATTGGTTATTGGGTTTTTGACTTAATTGGGCCCATGAACTTTGTGCCCAACCTCAGAGGATCCCAAGTGAACCCCACCTCATCCCCTACACGCCCCCACCGAAATCCACCTGGAATCACCCCAAAACCCTACCTCTCCACCCCTATATAAACAACCCAATACCCTCACCTCTCCAACCTTTGTGAAAAACCCTCGCTGCAATTCCTTGATCATGTGCCACCATCAAGAAGGAGCCTAGGAGCAAGGAGAAGGAGGAGAAGAGGGAGAAGGCTCAATTGAGATTGACCTTCTTCAACTTTTTGACAATTGACGTTCTTCATCATCGAAGCCTCATCAACTCATCTTCATCAAGCCCTAGCCATCAAGAATCAAGTGTTGCACCCAATTCTTGATCCTTGGATCTCTAGATACGCGGTACACCCTCTACATTCAAGTTTATACTAGAATTTAACTCTAAAACCCCGCTGTCCAGAAAACCCTATTTTCTGTAGTTCTGGACAGGGCAGACTAGTCCGACCCCTATACCGGACTTGTCTGGTGTATGAGTCTGTTAAATGCTGAATTGAATCAAAATTGACTCAAATCAATTCCAAACTTGTTCAAACTTGTTAGAAACCATTGTAACTAGTTAGTAAACATTAATATCAACTCATTTACAGGTTTCACCTCACAATTGCACAAATCATGCATATCATGGCATATTGAGTACTATATGAGCATTATTTGATTGTAATGTCTGTTTTGCATGCTGTTCGCGTGGAATAGAAGGTCTCGCTGTAGAGAATGCATTCGAGGAACCGCGGAACCAGAACTTTGAAGCCTTCCATCTAAACCAAGATCAATAGCAAGGCAAGTGTCCTTAATCATTTTGATCCAGTTTTTTAAATGTTCTTGAAAAACTGCATGCTTGCGTCAAGTGATGGGAAAACCGAATTGTAGGAGTTTGCTAGTTTTGTATGACCACCCTTGTTGCTTGAACATAAAGTAGAGAGTCGGGAAGGGTATTTTACATTTTTGTCTCGCTATACTCAATTGGGTTTGGGAAACAATCATATTACTTAATTATGAACTATTGGACACATGAATGATGAGAATTGATATTAATGACTTCTTAGCAACATGGTGCCTAAGGATCTGAGCAAGCTGTTTATGTGGAATGGGTTGGACATTTTTGGTGGTTTTGCTTACTTTAGATCTAAGGACCGGTTCGTGGAGCGATCATCCAGGATTTACAGTGGCACCACAGGACCAAGTATGGGTGCGGCTTAGCTGACTAATTAGTGTTTTGCCAGTACTATTTGGACCATTAAGAATGCTCGGGGAAGGGGTAGTCGGATGGGTTTTTAGTGATGGTGGGACTACCTTGGGATCCGAGTGGCTCAAGAGGGGGCCCATGGTTGGATGGGCTCAGTTGGAGACATCACCAACTGTAAACCTCACTGGGTCTAAATAGGCTAGTAATCACTTTGTAAAGGATATTTTGTGATCTCTTGGCCACACACCTAAGGATGTGTGAGACGGAATAATTGAGATTCCATAGTCATCGAAAGGTGATGAAATCACGATCTTGCAGGTAAAGTGGTACAACCTCTGCAGAGTGTGTTAAAAACTATCATGATAGCAGTGCTCCCAGACATGAGCAACCAGGACCATCACATGATTAAAGTTATGGACCTTTAACTTGGATTTAATGGTTGGATGGGAGTTGGTATTGGTTAATTAATTGAGTTTGGTATATGAAATTGATGAAAATGAGACAAATGAGTAGTTATGAGTTGATTATGGATTATTATTGCTGGTATTGGTTATTTAAGTCGAAACTAATGATATTTGTGTTACATTGGGAAGGACCTCACTTAATGATGTTATAGTTGCATTTTTAAATGTTTTGAATGTACTTGTATGAAAATACACATTGTTTATTATTGTTCCTTGTTCAAGCTACATGTCATACTTTCCCACACTTGTTGAGTACGACATGTGCTCACCCTTGCTATTCCCCCAAAAAATTAAGACGCAGGCGACAATGCAGAGTACAAGGAGGTTTTTGAGGAGAACTAGGCGCGCGTGTTACCGTCAAGCTTGCCTGTGGAGTTTGGAGTCTTAGTGTTTAGTGTTTTCTGCTACACTTGCTTAGAGCTTGTATTCAGGACTATTGGGTTTGTAATAAGGTAATATTATTAGTGTTATTATTCGAGACATGGTTACATCTATTTATCATTTCTTAATCACTTGTGTATGTGTGTTAAACATCCTGGGCACACATATGCATCACGCTTGGTTTCGGAACTGGGTGTCACATAAACATATCCAAAACTAGTTGAACTTGCTCCAAATTAGTAAAACATGATGAAACTTATTTAAAAATAGCTAAAACTAGTTGAACTTGCTCAAACTTGCTAAAACATAGCCAAAACATGTAGATCTTGCTCGAAGTTAGTAAAATATGACCAAACTTACTGAAACATAGCCAAATGTAGATTGTAATATGAAAACTTAGTCAATTATGCATTTTGAAAATTTATAACTTGTCTAACTACATTTGGACATCACAGAGATCAGCGACGGAGGCTCAAACTCCATCGCCGCAACTTCTGGTGCTTGGACGATGGCTCGAGGACGACTTTGCGACCTCCGGAGGCAGTGGACGCGGTAGTGTTTAGCGTGCATGTGTACATGTGTGTAATGTTTTGTAAATTAGTGTTTTGCTATGCCTATGATGCTATATATATTATTTTGTGTCAGCAGGCCATCCAACGAGGGCTGGCCTCGAAGCAAGGACAACATTTTCTATATTTTTTCAAAATTACCTTCCTTATTGGCGACGTTTTCTAGTAATTTTTCGTTGCTAATGAGCCATATTTATTAGCAATGACCAGAGTAACTGTCGCAAATAAGCCATATTAATTGGCTATGGTCGGCCCACCATCGCCAATAAGCCTCATTTATTGGTGACCGGCCAGCTGTAGTGTTGCGAATAAGCCTCACTTGCAGCCCCGTGGCACAGTGAGGTAATTGGCAATGGGCTACTGTGGCCGTCGCCAATTATCTTATAGACGACGGTTACCATCGCCAATTATCTTATAGATGACAAACAATCAGAGATGGCTGGAAGTTGTTGTCTATAAGAAAATACTGTCGCCTATAACTTATAAACGATCGTACTTATAAACGATGGTTTTCAGCCGTCGTTTATGAGCAGGATTCCTATAGTGTGTTAAGCTACACTGATAAACATCCCTATCATTGATGTTTGTCGATGTGTTTGAACGACACTTCCCCCGATGCTACTAAATTGTAGCCCGCGGAGGTTCTTGTATCGGTTTGGGCGCGCAGAGATGTTAGACAAGAAGGTGACACAGAAGATTTACGTGGTTCGAGCCGCCTGAGCGTAATACCCTACTCCACGGGATGTGTGTTGTTGTATTAGGGATTTGATCGTGCTTGTGTGCGTATGAGCTTGGTTGTTTTGTATTGTGTAGCACATCCCTTTTATAGACCAAGGGATGGCTGTTGCATGGGTTGCCTGGCCCGACATGTAGCCCCAACGGTTATTCTTGCCTAGTACACAATTAAGTGTGTTTAAGCACGCTAATAATGTGATAACGCCCCTTAATGGTGGCCTTACCAGTGTTAAGGGTCTTCAGATCGTGCGCCATTAATAGTGCATTAATGGCACATCATTAGGCCTTGTAATTGTAGCAATAAGAGTCCTTTAAATTCTTATGCCATTGGAGATCCGTCTGTATTCTCGTTGGTGGTGTGGGTCTCGAGGCTTGACACGTTGCGGCTCTAGAGCTTTCCCTTGCGGGGAGGTAGGTCCGAAGCTGCTATACACGTGGAGGCACCGGAGCTCCCGTATGTAGGGGGTTTGGCTCCGGTCTTGTGTTACACATGGCAGTTTCAGAGCTCCCATTTGTAGGAGGCAGGTCCAGTGCCATTTGACACGTGGGTCCTACAGAGGTCTTCAACTTTGACAATTGGAACTCTCTTGCACTTCTTGCAGCATCATGGGATACCCGGTATGCAGGGTACCGACAATGGCCCCCGGTCCCACCTGTGGGAGAAACCCTTTGGCTTAAGTTATTCTACTGGAGGTGGGGCCATCCTCGATTCCCACGCTGCAACTTCAAATGTCTTCTGATGTACTATTGGGGCGATGGTTTGGTGTTAAACCGTCGCCGCGTGGCTTGTTCTAAATGCGGCAGATGAGATATTTGAGTGCAGTAATAACCTTGACTTCTTCGTCGGGGTGGCCCCAGGCCCATTGGTCATTAACCGGGTAGATTCTTTGTAATGTGGACTTGCTCTCGTTGCAGTTTCCATCCAAGCATTGAGGAGGCTTACTTAAGAAGGAAAGTCCACACGGTTTGAGGACTCTTTATGCTTTCGTTCAAACTCGCGCTCAGAGCCTCCCAAACTTTGCCTAGCTTTCTCCTCTTTCGCTCCACTTTGCCGTGATAGAGCTAGGCCTTCCCAAAAGCCGCATCTAGAGCAAGGACAATATAATGAAGGTCCGGACCTTCATTGGATGGTCCAGCGACTCCTTCAACCACTTGGTCCGTGTCGGCAAGCTCCCCTTCAAGAAGGAGCGCCACGACACGATGGTGTACTTTTTAGTGTACGCCATGGTGGGACTGATTCCACCTTTTTCAAGTTTCATCCTGATGCTACTGGACTTTTACGGCCTCCAACTGCATCACCTCGACCCACACTCCCTCCTACTGGTGGCGACTTTCATCCACTTCTGCGAGATATTGGTGGGCGTGCCTTCCTGTGTCGAACTGTTCCGGACCTTCTTCACGGCCCATACCACCGGAAAGGGGACAGAGTTGGTTGGCTTGTATTACTTCATGAACCACAAGAATTGTCCCTTCAAGTACCTGAAGTCGCTCCTCTCTGGTAAATGGGATGACTGGAAGAAGGATTGGACCATCACTGCAGTGGAGGAGCAAGACAGCTTGGAGCTGTCCCAAGGACTCCCCAACATTGACACTGATGCCTGTAATGTAGTTCCGAAGCTGTCGGATGCATTTAAGCCTGTCCTGGCCAGAATCCAAGAATGCGTGGAGGGTGGAGTGACCCCCAGATGGTTTTCGAAAATTTCATGGTAAACAGGTGGGATCCGCTAAGGAGGAGGGAGATTCTCGCCTGGGCTTTCAACAATGTGATGGATGACGACCAGATTGAAACCGGTTTGAAATCCAACTTGGATGACGAAGCTTTGAAGCTCCATCTCAAAAAATTTCAGCACGGGTCCGCCGGCTGCTTTCCTACCTCTAAACATGATTCTAGAGATTAGCAGGGAGCTCCGGAGGAAGATGCCAGTGCTAGACGACCTCGATGACGTGGAGAAGTGTAGGGTCTCCAAGGTTGTAATACTCAGAGCTTCCGACGAGGTGGTCACCCCTACCCCGAGCTGAAAAGTTGATGACGTCGGCAAGGGCAAGGGCAAGGGCAAGGGCAAGGGCAAGGAGCCAGCCGAATCTTGCAGCCAGAAGAGGAAGCTGAGGCACGCTGATGGGAGCTCCGTTAGGTCTGCTCCATCTATAACTGCCCCTTCTCCACAGCTAGGGACATCTTCTACAGCGACACCTCCTCCGGTGCAAGCATCCTCAAGAGGCGCGAATTCTGTACAGATGACTCCGGTCCCAGCACCGGCTACGGGCTCTAGGTCCGGTGGTCCTTCCCAACCAAGGAAGACCTCGGCCGGGGCAACACCAACAACGACGGTGGCTTCCGGGCGACCTTCCGGAGCTCCCTCCGTGCCAACCACAGCAAGTTTCGTCTCTGAGCCTCTAGCAAAGAAGTTCCGTGCAGATTGGAGCAGTAGTTTCCCAAGGTAAGCTTTGCTTTTTCACCTTGATTTGCCATTCTTATTTTGTCATGTTTTGAATCTTCCAATTTTTCGACCGCAGGGCATCAAAGTTGGCGTCTAAAGCTCCGTCGTCTGTTGCAACGACTGAAACAGTGCTGACGGAAGCTCCAGCTTCAACCCCCGTGCCTCCTCAAGTGGTGGCTGAAGTCGCAGCAGCTCCGGCGCCAGCTATCGTGGATCTAGATCCAGAGTCATCGCCAGAGTCTCCTGTGGTAGCACCGGACCACAGGGGAGACATACATGAAGTTGCTCCAATAGCGGCGGCACCTGCGACTGAAGCTCCGACACAAGATGCGGAGATGGTGGAATCCATGGCATCGGGGCCGAAGGTAATTGAGGCTTCGGTCGCTGTGCCAGAAGTTGCTGCTAAGTCGGTAGATGAACCGGTGGTGCCAGAAGCCTCGGCTCTTGAGCCGGAAGTCGTTGATGCCCCGACAACCGAGTCGTTGGTACTTGAAGTTCCGGCCCTTGAGTTAGAAGTTGTTGAAGCTCCGGCTGCCGAGCCGGAGATAGTTGATGTAGTGGCACCTGAGCCGGTGGTAGAACTGGCTTCGGGTGAAGCTGCAATGACCGCCCCGGATGTAACTGCTCCGGAGGTGCCGATGCCCGAGGTAGAACACTGATGAGTAGGTTTAGGCCCGATCTTCCGAAAGGTATGTCGATTGGGGTGGAGAACTCGACGTTGATGATCCGCGGCACTCGAGCGGTTCGAGTACCCCTGCAATCACTACACCACAGCTCCATTGGTTATCAACCGTGCTGCACACTCTTGACCTCGACAAGAAGGCTAATCCCTGCAAGTGCAACTGAGAACACGAGCAAGAACGTCGAAGACACGATCTGAAATCGCGAAGTTGGGGTCTCACAAACCGTAGAACGGCGATATTATTGATCTATGCAAAACCCACCAAATATGACTGGAGGCTGCAGTATTTATAGGCTAGGGTTCGACCAAAACACGATTAGACACGTCCCTAATTGACTCTTACGGGATACAAGGTCCAAAGACCCGATTCGGTGGTGCAGCACCGGACAAAAATATTGACTCGACTTGTTTCGACGATTCCTAATGACTCCTGAGGAATTTTGATTTGGGACCAGAACCAATGGAAAGTTTATCTTCTCATCTTTCCATGCATATGTAGAACGTCGAAAGCGGAGTCCGTATGCCTCCTCGGCGTCCGTTTTAAGGTGGACCGCTCCTGGACTCCGAGTTGAACTCGAGTCCGAGTTGTAAACTGTTTCCATCAACTTGTGGACGTCTCAGCTGGTTCTCCAGGCCGCCAAGGCCTTTTTCCTCCACTGGTTGATCTTCTCCATTATTCCTAATAACAATTAAATCATCACATATTAATCTATTATCAAACTCAGATGCACAAGAAGTTAGGAACGAATTCACCTGCCGATTTATTAACGGTGCTCGTGCTCTTGTGATTGGTCCTTGTAGTTCAATGTGTGTCTCCACTGTTGTGATGTCCTCATCATCCTCCCCTCTTGAATTGGAGTCGTCCTCGACTCAAGTTCATCTTCTTCTCCCAAGTACGGTCGCAAATCTGAAATGTTAAATGTAGGACTAACCCCAAATTTGGTAGGCATTCAAGCTTATATGCATTATCATTAATCTTTTCAACGATCTTAAAAGGACCAGCAGCTCGTGGCATAAGTTTAGATTTTCTCAAGTCGGGAAATCACTCCTTTCTCAAATGTAACCACACCAAATCACCCAGTTCAAGTTTTACTTCTTTTCTACCTTTACTACCTTCAATCCTATACTTCTCATTCATCATTTCAATATTTTTCTTTGTAGTTTCATGCATCTTAAGAATGAATTTAGATCGTTGTATAGCATCCAAATTTATAGTTTCAGAAGGAGGCTAAGGTAGTAAATCAATAGGAGCACGGAGATTGAAACCATACACTACCTGGAATGGACTTACCTATGTCATGGAGTGAACGGATCTGTTGTAAGAAAATTCTATATGTGGTAAACACTCCTCCCGCAACTTCAAATTTGTTTTCAAGACAGCCCGCAACATAGTGGATAAAGTACAATTAACTACCTCAGTTTGTCCATCCTTTTGTGGGTGACATGTAGTTGAAAACAGCAACATGGTTCCCAATTATACCACGAAGTTCTCCAAAAATGACTTAAAAAATTAGCATCACGATCAGAAACAATGGTATTTGGCACATTATGTAAACGAACAATTTCTGTCATAAATAAATCAACAATGTTTGAGGCATTATCATTTTTATGACAAGGTATAAAGTGTGACATTTTGGAAAAATGATCAACAACTACAAAAATATTATCCCTCCCCCTCTTAGTCCTAGGCAATCCCAAAACAAAGTCCATAGAAATATGCTCCCAAGGTACACTAGGAACAAGAAGAGGCATATAAAGAACATGTGGGTTAAGGCGGGACTTAGCTTTGTTGCAAGTAGTGCATCATGACACATAGCGCTCGACATCACGCCTCATCTTTGGCCAAAAGAAGTGTGTGGACAGCACGTCTTCAGTTTTCTTCACGCCAGAATGTCCCATCAAACCACCTCCATGTGCTTTCTGTAAAAGTAATTGACGAACGGAGCCAGCTGGAACGCATAGCTTGTTAGCACGATAGAGGAGACCCTCTCGCAGCACATATTTATTCCAAGTTCTTCCTTCTCTACAATTTTCAAAAGCATCTTTGAAGTCCAAATTAGTAGGATATAATGCTTTTATTGTTTCCAAACCAAAGATTTTATGATCAAGTTGGGACAGCATGGTATAACGCCTAGATAATGCATTGGCAATGATATTTTCCTTCCCTTTCTTATGTTTAATGATGTATGGAAACGACTCTATGAACTCAATCCATTTAGCATGTCGTTTATTCATATTGGTTTGACACTTAAGATACTTCAATGATTTATCATCGGAATGTATGACAATCTCCTTAGACCAAAGATAATGTTGCCAAGTTTGTAACACACGCACTAAGGCATACAGTTCCTTATCATAAGTAGAATAATTCAGAGAAGGACCATGAAGTTTTTCACTAAAGAAAGCAACGGGTTTACCTCCTTGTATGAGAACGCCTCCAATACCAATGCCTCTTGCATCGCATTCTAGCTCAAAGGTCTTGTCAAAATCAGGAAGTTGTAGCAATGGTGCTTGTGTAAGCTTCGATTTGAGAGCATCAAAAGTGTGTTGCTGCTGTTCGCCCCATCAAAATGGCACTCCCTTCTTCGTTAGCTCATGTAGAGGTGCTGCAATGGTGCTGAAATCCCGCACAAAGCGCCGATAAAAACCTGCAAGACCAAGAAAACTACAAACCTGTGTGACGGTTGTTGGGGCTGGGCAGCTGGTGATTGCTTCAATTTTTGCCTCATCCATCTCAATTCCCAGCAAGGAAACGACATAGCCAAGAAACCAGACCCGATTGGTGCAAAAGACGCACTTTTCGAGGTTACCAAACAAACGTGCATCTCTCAAAACAGTAAAAACAGCACGTAAATGATCAAGATGTTCATCATATGACTTGCTGTAAATGAGGATATCATCAAAGTGAACCACCACAAATTGTCCAACGCAAGCACGTAAAATCTCGTTCATTAATCGCATAAAGGTGCTGGGTGCATTAGTTAAACAAAAAGGCATGACTAACCACTCATAAAGTCCAAACTTGGTTTTAAATGCAGTTTTCCATTCATCTCCTAGTGCCATTCTAATTTGGTGGTAACCACTACGCAAGTCAATTTTTGTGAAGATGATAGCACCACTCAATTCATCAAGCATGTCATCTAATCGAGGAATAGGATGACGATATCGAATGGTGATGTTATTAACCGCTCGACAATCAACACACATGTGCCAACTACCATCTTTCATAGGAACCAAAAGAACAGGAACGGAACAAGGGTTAAGGCTTTCATGAATGTACCCGCGGTCCAAAAGATCTTGGACTTGTCGCTGAATTTCCTTAGTTTCTTGTGGATTCACCCTGTATGCTGCACGATTTGGCAAACTTGCTCCTAGAGTCAAATCGATCTTGTGTTCAATGCCTCTCATCGGTGGTAAACCAGGGGGTATCTCAGAGGGAAACACATCCTCAAACTCCTGCAAAAGGTTAGCAACAGCAGGGGGCAATGCAATAGACAATTCATGAAGTGAAAACATGGCTTCTTTGCAACTAAAGCATAGCACATCCCCTTAGCATCAAATAAATCAGCAAGGTCAGATTTAGTTGCGAGCAACGATGGTGATTTTAACTTAATAACTTGTTGTTTTTTAGATACTAATTTTGTTGCTTTGCCATCACGAATTTTACTCTTCTCAAAATGCACAATTTCATCAGGAGTCATGGGAACCAAAGTGATTTTCTTTCCATTATGCATGAGAGTATATTTATTGGTTCTACCATGATGAATAGCATGTGTATCAAATTCCCAAGGACGACCCAATAAAAGAGAACAAGCATCCATAGGAACAACATCAAAATCAGCAAAATCATGGTATGAACCAATTGAAAAATGTATTCTCGCTGTTTGTGTTACCCGAACCTTACCGCTGTTGTTGAACCATTGAATGTGGTACGGATGAGGGTGTTCCCTTGTTGTCAAACCAAGTTTCTTGATGACGTCCGTGTTCACCAAGTTATTGCAGCTACCTCCATCAATTATAGTGTGTACACAGCAGTCCTTGACGACGAGAAACATGTGGAAGAGGTTGTGTCATTGTAGCTTGTCGTCGGTCTCCACTTTGGAGCTCAAGGCACGCTGCATAATGATGCTCCTATAGTTCTCTGTCGCCGCTGTACCAAGTACCTCTTCTTCGGTGAGTTTGTCATTTGGATCTGTAAAGTCAGTAGCAAGAGAATATTCATCTTCAACATCCAAAGTACTATCATACCCGCCTTCGTCGCGTGCTATGTATGCTCGTTTGCTCGGGCAATCTCTCATCATATGACCATGTCCCTGGCAGCGGTGACACTTAATGTCGGAAGTACGACCCGTAGAAGGAGTGGATGACGAAGGCTTGAATGATGTCGCCTTGCTGCCTTCCGGCACGCGAGAAGGTGGCACTGCTACAATAAGCCTCATCACAGGCGGCTCCAAACCTATTATCACAGACGGCTTTTAAAACCGCCTGAAACGAAGAGTCTGTGATAATCCGCAATTTCACAGGCGGAGAAGTGAAACCGCCTGTGAAGACACATTATCATAGGCGGTTCTTCACTTAGGCTAGCCGCCTGTGAAGACAGATTATCATAGGCGGTTCTTTACTTAGGCTAGCCGTCTGTGAAAATACTTTATCACAGACGGGTCGTGCAGCATATATAACCGCCTGTGATAAACGTCTTATCACAGACGGTTATTGAAGCATAACTAACCGCCTATGATAATAAGTCTTCACAGGCGGGTATTGAAGCATAACTAACCAACCGTCAATGATAATGTGTCTTCACAGGCGGGTTTTGAAGCTTAACTAACCGTCTATGATAATGTATTTTCACAGACGGATTTTGAAGCATAAGTAACCGTCTATGATAATGTGTCTTCACAGACGGGTATTGAAGCATAACTAACCGTCAATGATAATGTTTCTTCACAGACGGTTATTGAAGCATAACTAACCGTCAACGATAATAGTGTTATCACAGACGGAGTTTACCTATATCAGCCGTCTGTGAAGACCCTTTAACGCAGCCGGTTTCTACCATAACAGTCACCGCCTGTGAAAATTTGGTTATCACAGATGTTTCTTTACTTGTATCTAGCCGCCTGTGATAATTGTTTTTCACAACCATGCCTAGCCGTTGGTTAATAACCGCCTGTGATAAGGTATAACCTATGCAGTACTACTGCTGTTATTTCTAATTTCCAGGTCAATTCAATATAATCACAGAACAAAAAACAACAATATCATCACAGAACAAAAGTCAACAATATTATCATCACAGAAGTCAATTTCACTAAAACAATATATATATGTACGAGTTACAGAGACAATTCATCTCAAAGTTTACAAGTTTTCACTAAAAACAGCTTAAATTGGCATAGTCGCAAAGTTCTGGCACATCAGCTGCTGCACCATTCTTATCAAAAAACTTCCCTTTCTTCTGCAAAATTTCGCGACGTATGAACTGACAGAGTTCAGAAGCAATCCTGTCGGCTCCTCCATCAGGAACACTTCTACAAACCGGCCATTCTTCGTTCAGATTCTTCTTATGCTGCAATATAACACATAACAAGGTTTAGAATGTGTTGGTTTGAACAATCTCAAAGTATAGATCAAAGTGAGAGTATACAGGAATTTAGTTGGTATTTTTGGAGCAGTTGTACTATGAGCAATTGAATTTTGAAGTTGGAATCAAAATATGAAAATAATGTTTCTGGTAATATTGAACAGCAGAGAATATAAGCATTAAACTATGCTAGTTACAATGAAAATGAAACACAAAAGTAAGAAAATAAGTTATCGACATTAAGGATAACTTACATCCTCACGATTGACTCTATATACGGCGGCGGTCCGAAGATGCTCGCATACATAATACCCGCATAAGACACTCCCAGCAGGCTGCTTCGGAGAAGCATAATACGTTTTAATGTCCAATGCATTCGTATTACGAGGTCTCTGACCGCCAAGCTCCGCGTAAAACTGCCAAGCGCTGTAATACAAGAAATGTCATATAAAACTTGTCAACACATTCTAAATGTGCGTAAATTAAGATTATTGAATAAACGTACTTTTTCAAAATGGAAAGGAAATCTTTGTAACGATCTGGTGGGTAATCGGCCGAGTCCAAGACTGTTGCCATTCCCTGCGTTGGCTTGATGAAGATCATTATGTAGTGATTACTGCAAACATACAAACACACGTGTTAACAATTACCAATAATTGCTATTTCAATGTCATGTGTCGAACTTACTCGAAGTGGTATGGAGCCTTTACGAGGTCCTTGCCGTCTCTGACAAAGTTAAACATCGCATGTCCTATGTAAGCTTCAACTTCTGTCTTTCTATCCTTCTTAAGTTTTGCAATTGCTCTTTCAAAATCTTTTTTTTCATGTGTTTGTACTGGCTTGATTCTCGATTCGCCTGGACGTCGAATAGCGACTTTGCAATCCTAGTAGGGTCAAGGATACCTGTCTTGCGCGCCAACTTTTCATTATCCATGTATTGCATCCTATTGAAGAAGTCCAGAATTGTTATAATCTCATGAAATGCGTATGCATGTAGTAAGAAAAGCAAATACAAAATATTAGAGCACTTACAAGCACCAGACGAGCAGCAGGTTGATATCGAGCATGCCCCGATGGAAAAGGGAAAGCAGCTCTTCAAATAAAATGACTCATTTATCTACTCCAGTGCTCCAGAACGCTTCTTTTGGAATACAAAATGTGACGCACTCAAGACCAAATTTTGTGCTGGCAGTGATGTACCACTCATGCATTCTTCTGAGCGCGACGGGTTGTTTGCTAAGTTGTACGGATGTCATGAACGGCTTCCCATTCTCAAATTTAGGAGGAACATCCTCAAGCTTGTATATTGGAACTCCTGGTTTAACTAAAGCCGTCCGCCGATTATACATGACACCGTCTTCTTCCCACTCCTCGATATCTTCTAATGCTGGCTCATGAGAAGAACGAGATGCACTCGATTTTCTAATATTTTCCTTCATAGCTTCCAAATACTTTGACACTTCTGATGAAGGTTTCTTATTTTCGTATGAGCTAACTTTGATAGGCACTGATGATCGAGGAGTAGTCGTTGGAAGTTGGACACTGGCTTGTTGTTGAACCTGTTATTCAACTGATTGCTCTTTACTCCCAGCAGCTGGCTCTAGTACTACTTCAAGCTGTTGCTCAACTAGTTGCTCTTTACTAGCAACAGCTTGCTCTAGTACTGCTTGAAGTTGTTGTCCAACTTGTTGCTCTTGGATATCATCCTTGCTCAGACATAGGGGGAGTGGATCTTCCCGGACTGGGAGTGGATCTTCATGCACTTTCGCCTTAGAAGATGGGGTTGCAGTATTTGGAGATGCGACGGGGCTAGAAATTGGCTCATCGTCCAACGCGATATCGCGTCGGTGCCAAAGGATTAATTGGTTGACAGCCTGCCCCAGAGTCGCGATCCCCTCAGGTGTGACGTGGTCTATTTCATAATCTTCATAATCATTATCAATGATCTGAAGAACTTGCACCACAGAATAATACAACGGAAGTGGATTCCCGTTGAAGTCACGATCAGGCTTTGCCATAGCAGTGGCAACCTGTTTGGTTTTGTTCCCTGCTCTGCCTATCGGGACAAGAAGACGACAAGATTTGTCGTTAGCAATATCATCGACAGGGAACTTATGGGTTGACCCTGAGCCTCGCACGGAACCAACGCTGCTAGGGTAGGCAGTTGGAGATACTAATTGCTCCTTTTGCACCGGAACCATCATTGTACTCGGTGCCACTAATTGTCCTGATTGTCTAAGTTGTTCCATTATTTCTTGCATATTTTCTTTGACCTTTTGAGCAATCGTTTCATCAAGTGTTTTCTTAAACTTCTCACGTCTTCTATATGTGTCTTCATCTTTAGGGAAACCATCTAGCCAAGACATTTGAGAAGAGACCGCTCGAACCCGTCCGCTGTGTTCAGGGTTTCCTAAGATAGCGGTAAGTTGGTCATTCTCCCTCTTCGGCTTGAAGAGACCCTTCTGTTGCTTTTCAGTTACTTCTTTCATTTTATCCTCTACTTCATTCAGAGAGTCGGGCTTTTCAAGTTTGCCCTCGCTGGTCAAACCTGACCGAGCAAAGACCCAGCGTTGAGTTCGCTCATCGCACCCTTCTAATGGGTGAGGAATGCCCTTACTGATAATTTCGTCTAATATCTTATTCCATTTCTGGACTTTGGGGCCATATCCGGTAGACCCCAAGCGATGATGGTATTTGTTCTTCTTTGCAAGCTCTGACCTAGTTGCACTTAGAGCTTTAGCATCAGGTGTGCTCTTTTGACGAACAAACTCTTGCCACTGAGCTTGTGTGATTTTTCCCATCTTCCTCGGGCTAGGGAACTTATTGGCCTTAACATAAGCATTCATTTCACTCTTCCAGCATCGAAACTTTTTGCCGCAAGAGACCATTGTTGCTTTCTTTACAGCTTCTTCTGTGCCTTTCGGGAACTTGAATTGTTTCTTTATCTTTTCCCACAACTCATTCTTGGTCTGCTCGGGTAATTTCCTCCAATTCTCGGTTGTGATCGGCACAACCTCCCTAACAAGAAAACCGCATGCATTACGGTACTTGGTAACTGAATCCAGTGGTTCTTGGGGAAGCCACCTGGACCGACCCTTGTTATGTACATGATGCGGTCCAATGCGCCCTTATTGGGACCTCGTTGCCCTCGTTTCCGCTTGAGTGAAGCTGAGGATTCATCCATTGGAGAACCTTCTGCGGTTTTAGGAGCCGATGTCACCTCATTGTCTTCGAGATTAATCTAGGTAGAAAAAAATTATAAGACTTCGTATACTTGACAACCAACATTAACTTGAACTGTTGAAGTTAAGATTCGTGATCCATACCTCGTCGGCAGGATCATATTCCGGGTCTAGATCCACTGAAGTATTTTTAACTTTTATATTCGGAAAAGTATCCGAAGGACTGTGATAGGAGCCTGAACTGCTGGAGTCAGTAAACTCCATATTGTCTTCTTTGTTGTTACTATGAGGACCAGTCTTCTTAGGGCTCTCCATGCTAGATCTAATAAGACAAAAAATCTAATAAATGGCATATTAACTCTACATGAAGTGTTGCATGAAGAAAAAGATGGAAGCATTCTAGGATTTGATAAGGTATTCTAGGGTTTAAGGCGACTGACCAAAAGGTTCATATACATTGCGAGGGTGACAAGCATGTTAAAGTTGCTCACCAATGGCAATTTTATCTTTTTATTCTAAATAGGCTAGCTTCGTTCAGAGTGGCGACTACGTTCTTGAGGTTTACTAGGCGGCGCCTTGCTCCGGACCTATAACTGATCAAGTAAGGGACAAAAAGCAAATCCCCGCACAGCTCCTACTTAGCTTAGAGGGCATTATCGTCCCCGCTCTCAAGTTTCCTCTTATTCCCTGTCACTGATTCTTCTACCTACTGAATGAAAAATAACATGCTGATGCGTACTTGTGCAGATGCAGTGCCTAGAAGAGACTGATAGCAGCAGCAACAACTAGCAAGCTCACTTTACACCGACAACCCAAGGCATAACTTAGTCAAAATTAGTCAAGTATAGCTATATCTAATGTAACTTAGCTAAAATTAGCCAAATTTGCTCAACTTAACCAAATATAGCTAAATCTTGCCCAGCATAGTCAAACATGCTTGATTATGCTTCAGTTAGCTAAATTTGGTCATATTTAAAACAAATTTTCTGAATTTTGGCTCAATTAAGTAAATTTAGCCAAAACACATTTTTGAAGTTATATAGGTCTTCATATGCTCAGACTCCATCGCCACACCTAGTGGTACCTAGATATGGGCGTGAGGATGCTCCTGGCATCACAAATGAGTTGGCCAGCAACTTGTTTGGCTTCAGAGCTAAATATAGCATAACTTTGGTAGCTCAGATTAGGTACAATTGCTCAAATGAAGCTGATGGAGCACAAGTGCAGACATATTTGGTAGCACAGATTATCTACAATTGCTCAAATGAAACTTAGAGAAATAAAAGCAAACTTAGCCAAACTTAGTCTAGCATAGCTAACTCTAAGCAAAAGTAGCCAAATATAGCTAAATATAGCATAACTTAGTCAAAATTAGTCAAGTATAACTATATCTAATGTAACTTAGCCAAAATTAGCCAAATTTGGTCAACTTAACCAAATATAGCTAAATCTTGCCCCTAATAGAGAATTATGTGGCATATGCAAGGCCGATGACAGAAATAGGGAATATACTGCTGTTACTAGAGTCTAGAATCATTTTTACCACTAATGTGTCAGAACAGTTTCAGACACACAGAACCAACTACCAATTTATCGTGATATAACCATCCACGACGAAGGGAGTAACTCCTATTCATTCGAACTTGACAGTTTTATCTCTGCAAACTACCAGAAGATGAAATGCTACTGATTTCACAGTTTCAGACACACAAAACCAACTACCAATTTATCGTGATATAACCATCCACATAAATCTTGCCCCACCGAACCCTAACCAAAGATGCCACCGAACTTGACAGTTTTTTGAATTCCACCGAACCCTAACCAAGGTGCCTACCATTTTCTAATTCCCGAACCCTAACCAAGGATATGCAAGGCGGCAGCGAGGGCGGGGAGGGAGGCGGCACGGCGAAGGAGGATGGAAGGTCGAAGGGTTTAGGGTTTACCTTGAAGCTCGGAGGCGACGGTAATGGCTTCGCTCGGCGTACCTGGAAGTGAGGAGGGCGAAGCTCGGCGGCGACGGCGGAGCTCGGTGGCGACGGCGAAGCTCGGCGATGGCGAAGCTCGGCGGCGTACCTGGAAGTGACGAGGGCGAACACTTGGCGGCAAACGAAATTTTGGCAGCCTAACGGCGTCTAAGTGTTTCGCCCGGGTTAGGTTTTTCCAATGCTGCCGAGGGGTATATATAGACTTTCATTTTCTCAGGCAGATTTTAAGTACCGACCGCCTAAGAAGATTGTTACCTCAGTCGGATTTTACTTACCAACCGCCTGAGAAGATACAATTATCTCAGGCGGTTGGTTAGTAACACCCGCCTGAGATAAACATGGGCCTGTGAAGATATTTACTTCTTCTTAATTAATATGTGTTCATTATAATTTGATGAACGCCTACATAAAGACCCCTCACCAACCGTGCGCGACCTTTCTTTTCCTCGAGGCGCGACCTTTCTTTTCACCAACTGCTCCATCTTCCACTCCGCTCACAAGCGCATCGCTCACTTTGAATCCTCTTGTTTTCTTCGTCTTCCTCCGCTCTGACGACCCAACACCACTATGGCCGACCTTCCGCCGCCAAGCCCTCCGAGGGAGCCACCTTGCAAGAAACTATGTTGCAGCTCCCCCGAGAAGATCAACACCGAGCAGCGCCTCCTCATGGCGCGAGAGGCGTACAACAATACGTCTCGCGCCATGAGTGCCTTGTGGCTGGGTACCCTTCCAGAGTATACTGGAATGAGTACCATGGGCCACTACCTCTACGCCCTCACGGGGGTGGCTGATCGTCTCGACATTCTGTTCGTGACGATGGCCCAGGTTCTTGGCCCCGAGGGCCGTAGAACGCTGGTGGAGGCGACGGCTAGCAACCTCGGGGTTGCACCGCCGGTGCAGCCGGTGCAGCCGGTGCAGCCGGTGCAGCCGGCCCTGTCTCCTGTTGTACCGGTGCCGGAGTCGCCGCCGGAGGACGAGGAGGAGGAGAAGGAAGAGGAGTAGGAGTATGATTTAATTAGTTTTTCTTTTTGTTGTTTTTAGTTGCTTCTGTTTTGTAAATATTGTTAATGAATGAAATCTATCTTTGTTCATCTATGTGATTGAATATTACTTGTGTATCTTGTGTGTTCTTGTGTAAATATTGTGCATCTTGTGTGTTCTTCAACTGTGTGAATGAATGAATGTGTAGTGTGTTCATCGTTAATTAGAATTTCACGTCTGAGAAGAAGGTTATCTCAGGCGGTTGTTAAGCAATACCCGCCTGAGATAAATATATTTTCAGGCGGTTGGTAAGTACCAACCGTCAGTGAAGATATTTACTTCTTCTTAATTAATATTCTTGATTAAATGTGGTCCTTTAAAAGGCAAAAATCCACTTTTCTTGTAATATTATTGATAAGTAAAGGTTACCATTAAATTTCACTTCATAAATCCTTTGAAATTGGTCAGAACATAAAAAACATACAACAAATGCTATTTTTCATTTTTCTATCTTGATGAATATAATGCTTTTTTCATTTATTTTTTCAGTGGACATTTTTACTCATCATACCAACCTCTACGAATTTTTTCATATTTTTTTTAGTTTTTTTGAATCAATGTGTGTTCATAATTTGATGAATGCCTCATATGTATATGAGCATTTAGTTAGAATGGTGGACAATTTGAAGTTTGACATGTTGGAATGCTTTTAAAAAAATTAAAAAAATTCATACATGTATAAATTATACAAATATGTTCATACCAACAATATTGAGTGAAGGAACTTTTTTTATGAGATACACAAATGTGAATAATATGTGAGTAGAAATTAATTTGATATTTACCAAAACATTACAATGTCAGCTATACAAGTTTTAAAAATATCTGGTTCAGGTGGTAGATGTTAATTTTATACAATTGTAGAAGAAAGAATCATCGAATTTGGACACAATTTGCAGAATCTAAACATGTTTGAGTATTTATATTGGAATCTAAATAAAAAAGAAGCAAGGGATAAGGAAACTAAAGAACAATATCGGTCATTATCTCAGGCGGTTGTTAAGCAATACCCGCCTGAGATAAATATATTTTCAGGCGGTTGGTAAGTACCAACCGCCTGTGAAAATATTTACTTCTTCTTAATTAATATTCTTAATTAAATGTGGTCCTTTAAAAGGCAAAAATCCACTTTTCTTGTAATATTATTGATAAGTAAAGGTTACCATTAAATTTCACTTCATAAATCCTTTGAAATTGGTCAGAACATAAAAAACATAAAACAATTGCTATTTTTCATTTTTCTATCTTGATGAATGTAATGCTTTTTTCATTTATTTTTTCAGTGGACATTTTTACTCATCATACCAACCTCTACGAATTTTTTCATATTTTTTTAAGTTTTTTTGAATCAATGTGTGTTCATAATTTGATGAATGCCTCATATGTATATGAGCATTTAGTTAGAATGGTGGACAATTTGAAGTTTGACATGTTGGAATGCTTTTAAAAAAATTAAAAAAATTCATACATGTATAAATTATACAAATATGTTCATACCAACAATATTGAGTGAAGGAACTTTTTTTATGAGATACACAAATGTGAATAATATGTGAGTAGAAATTAATTTGATATTTACCAAAACATTACAATGTCAGCTATACAAGTTTTAAAAATATTTGGTTCAGGTGGTAGATGTTAATTTTATACAAATGTAGAAAAAAGAATCATCGAATTTGGACACAATTTGCAGAATCTAAACATGTTTGAGTATTTATATTGGAATCTAAATAAAAAAGAAGCAAGGGATAAGGAAACTGAAGAACAGTATCGGGCATTATCTCAGGCGGTTGTTAAGCAATACCCGACTGAGATAAATATGTTTTCAGGCAGTTGGTAAGTACCAACCGCCTGTGAAAATATTTACTTCTTCTTAATTAATATTCTTAATTAAATGTGGTCCTTTAAAAGGCAAAAATCCACTTTTCTTGTAATATTATTGATAAGTAAAGGTTACCATTAAATTTCACTTCATAAATCCTTTGAAATTGGTCAGAACATAAAAAACATACAACAAATGCTATTTTTCATTTTTCTATCTTGATGAATATAATGCTTTTTTCATTTATTTTTTCAGTGGACATTTTTACTCATCATACCAACCTCTACGAATTTTTTCATATTTTTTTAAGTTTTTTTGAATCAATGTGTGTTCATAATTTGATGAATGCCTCATATGTATATGAGCATTTAGTTAGAATGGTGGACAATTTGAAGTTTGACATGTTGGAATGCTTTTAAAAAAATTAAAAAAATTCACACATGTATAAATTATACAAATATGTTCATACCAACAATATTGAGTGAAGGAACTTTTTTTATGAGATACACAAATGTGAATAATATGTGAGTAGAAATTAATTTGATATTTACCAAAACATTACAATGTCAGCTATACAAGTTTTAAAAATATTTGGTTCAGGTGGAGATGTTAATTTTATACAAATGTAGAAGAAAGAATCATCGAATTTGGACACAATTTGCAGAATCTAAACATGTTTGAGTATTTATATTGGAATCTAAATAAAAAAGAAGCAAGGGATAAGGAAACTGAAGAATAGTATCGGGTATTATCTCAGACGGTTGTTAAGTATTAACCGACTGAGATAAATATCTTCTTTGACGGTTATTAAATACCAACCATCTGTGAAGATATTTACTTCTTAACTAATATAACCCATAGAGTACAACACGTTATGGGAGAACAGGTCATACTCGCGCTCAATCCTACAGTTCTCAGTACAGAAGACGGTCTCGGACCACCCTCGCCTGCCGCAGCGGGCAGGCCCCTGGTTCCCCCCTGTTGGGCAGCGGCAAATGCCATCGTCAATGTCGGGCAGCGCCACCGGCGGCGGTCCGGGAGGAGGCCTACGCAGTAACCTCCAGCTCACGAAAACGTCGAGCCTCTGCATGGCTTGATTCCGACACCGGCAACACTCCTTGTTGGTCCTCTTCATCGCGATGGACCCGACCGCGTTGTCGCCGATATGGGCCTCGCCTTCGACCTGCCGGATATACCCGAGGGCGTCGCGGTCCCCGTGGTCGGCGTCGTAGCGGAGCATGGCGAGGACGTAGGCCGCCACCTTGCGGCCGTTCGCGGCCGCCCGGGCAAGGAACTGGGTGCCCCGCTGCGCCTGCGCACGGCCGTAGTTGAAGACGAGGTCGAACCCGGTGACGTAGCACGCATGAGGGTTGCCCATGTTGGCCAGGCGCTCCATGAGGGCATCGTAGCTCCCGTTCCCGTGCCGTTGGAACCACTCCCAGCTGCTCTCCCGCTCCAGCGCCACGCGCCTGCCCACGGTGGGATCACGGCATGCCGCGTGCATGGCCTTGCAGGTGGCGCGCAGACTGGAGAGGTCGTCCATGGGCTGGGTGGAGGTTGCGGCGACCCACCCCGCGATCAGGACCGCAATATCGTGCGGCAAGGGGAACTCCATGGGCTTATCTCAGGCGGTTGGTAAGTAACACCCGTCCCCGAGATAAATATATTCTCAGACGGTTGGTAAGAACCAACCGCCTGAGAAGATGTTAATTAACTAACGCGCCGCACGAGGTCTGCGGAGAAGTTGAGAAGCCGTGGTGCACGGACGCGTGCGACGGAAGGATCTCTGAAGATCGTCTTCCACAGTGGTTTAATTGTGCGCTGCACGAGGTCTGCAAAGAGTTCAATGCACAATGAACAAAATATTTTGTTCAGTTGGTAGATGTTAATTTTATACAAATGTAGAAGAAAGAATCATCGAATTTGAACACAATTTGCAGAATGTAAACATGTTTGAGTATTTATATTGGAATCTAAATAAAAAAGAAGCATGGGATAAGGAAACTGAAGAACAGTATCGGGCATTATCGCAGGCGGTAGTTAAGTAATAACCACCTGAGATAAACATTTTTGAAACTACAAGATGTTAATTAACGACCTGAGAAGATGTTAAGTAACAACAAATGCTATTTTTCTCAGGCGGTTTGTAAGTAATACCCGCCTGAGATAAACATTTTTGAAACTACAATATGTTAATTAACGGCCTGAGAAGTGTTAATTAACTGACGCGCCGCACGAGGTCTGCGGAGAAGTTGAGAAGCCGTGGTGCACGGACGCGTGCGACGGAAGGATCTCTGAAGATCGTCTTCCATAGTGGTTTAATTGTGCGCTGCACGAGGTCTGCAAAGAGTTCAATGCGCAATGAACAAAATATTTTGTTCAGTTGGTAGATGTTAATTTTATACAAATGTAGAAGAAAGAATCATCGAATTTGAACACAATTTGCAGAATGTAAACATGTTTGAGTATTTATATTGGAATCTAAATAAAAAAGAAGCAAGGGATAAGGAAACTGAAGAACAGTATCGGGCATTATCGCAGGCGGTTGTTAAGTAATAACCGCCTGAGATAAACATTTTTGAAAAAATGCTATTTTTCTCAGGCGGTTTGTAAGTAATACCCGTCTGAGATAAACATTTTTGAAACTACAATATGTTAATTAACGGCCTAAGAAGTGTTAATTAACTGACGCGCCGCACGAGGTCTGCGGAGAAGTGGAGAAGCCGTGGTGCAGGGACGCGTGCGACGGAAGGATCTCTGAAGATTGTCTTCCACAATGGTTTAATTGTGCGCCGCACGAGGTCTGCAAAGAGTTCAATTCGCGAGAAACGAACCGCTCCCTCGTCTACTCCGCACAGACCATATATAAGGCGCGTCGTCGGTTATGTACAAGCACAGAACTTTTCCACTCCTTTCTTCTTCTTCCATCGTTCCACCTCTCCTAGCCCGGCGCCGACTAACCACCACAACCATGGCCAACCTTCCGCCACCTAGCACGCCGAGGCAGCCACCCTGCAAGCGGATACGCTGCAGCTCCCCCGAGAGGGTGAATGACGACCAGAGCGTTCCACCGCCGGTGCAGCCGGAGCCACCGGTGCAGCCGGAGCAATCGGCTCAGCCGGAGCAATCGGCTCAGCCGGAGCAGCCGACCCTCTCTCCTGCTGCATCATCACCGGAGGAGGAGGAGGAGGAGGAGGAGGAGGACGACTTCGACGACGACGACGATGATGACAATGATGACGACGAGTCGTCCTCCGACGACGGCGATGACGAGTCGTCCTCTGATGACGGCAATGACGACGACGGCGACCACCACCATGGTGACGACTACGACGACGACGACGAGTCGGAGGAGGACCGCTTGGCTTGGTTTGAGAAGCTGGCGGAGAGGATGGAGGAGGCGGGGCCGTAGTGTAGTTTTAGGATTTCAATCAAGTGTTCTTGTACATTTTTCTTGTGTTTTGTACATATTTCAATCAAGTGTCAATGAATACTGGTGGATAATTTGAAGTTTGACATGTTGTACATGTATAAATTATACAAATATGTTCGTACCAACAATTTTGAGTGAAAGATCTTTTTTTTATGAGATAAATGTGAATAATATGTGAGTAGAAATTAATTTGATATTTACCAAAACATTACAACGTCAGCTATACAAGTTTTAAAAATATTTTGTTCAGTTGACATTATCTCAGTCGGTTGTTAAGTAATACCCGTCTGGGATAAAAATCTTCTTAGGCGGTTATTAAGTAACAACAGTTTGTGAAGATATTTACTTCTTAATTAATAAACATCTTCTCAGGCGGTTGGTAAGTAAAACCTGCCTGCGATAAAGTTAAAACCCGCCTGTGAAACACCGACGTCTATATAAGGACCTCTCACCGCAGTCAAAACGCAACCTTGGAGAATTTATATCGACGCCGCAAGGCTGTTGAATTTCCCCTGTGCCGCGCCGCCCCTCCGCCGCCCAGCCCATACTGCCGCGTCGTCGCTCAACCCCGCACCGCCACTTCTCCACCCAGCCGGCCCACCGTCCTGACGCCTCCCCACCGTGCTGACGCCTCTGCAAGGTAAATGTAGTTTCCTTACTTTTTCTTTGTATATTTTCATTAGCTGATAAGCTGTTAGTTTTGTGTGTTCTGGTATATGGATTCTGTCCTTTTGCATGTGTAAGGACTGTATGGATTGTGTTTTGGTATATTGATGTATGGACTATATGGATTGTTTCCTTTTTTTGTACCTATTATGTGACATGAATATGATGTTTAATTAACATATGCTATTGTAATATATATAAGATGCATCTGGGCCTATTTCCCGATATAACGGACCGGATCCCACCCAGACCTAGCCCATGCTGCTGGGCCTATTTCCCCCTTTGACTCTGTCCGCCTCAAGACGTCGCCCGTCTCCTACATTAGTCGCCCTAATCATACTTGTTATGTCTCTGTAAATTCATTTTATAGAAGACCTTTAGAGAATATTTGTGGCCAAATTTTGTAAATCTGACAAGAAGCATGGACCGTCGAGCGTGGATGTATAACATGCCAAGACCAGATCCTATGTACATTCGTAATGTTGCAAATTTTATTGAAGCATCCAAGAGACATGCGAAGTTGCAAAAGATAGATGACATATTATGTCCATGTATCGACTGCGAAAATAAGATTTCTTGGACAGATACTATAGTAATACAATCTCATTTGGTGAAAAGAGGTTTCAAAAATAACTACACAATATGGACATAGCATGGTGAGTTAGATACACATGATGTGGATAAAGATGATGAGAGAGGCTCAGATGATGATAATGTTCATATCGATGATGGTAGTGACAATTAAGCTGGTGATGATGATGATGAGTTCGATTGTGAGGAGATGTTGCGTCACATTGAACCACATGTACTGACTTCTATGGGAGCAAGCAAAGGATTAAGTAAAATGGAGACATTACAGAATGCAGCGACAGAGCTTTTATATGATGAATCAAACGGTTGTGATAAAGAGTTTACTACATTGCGTGCAGTCTTAGAACTACTAAAGTTGAAAGCTACGCACGGATGGTCCGATTGTAGTTTCTCTGATCTTTTGAATCTTCTGGCAGAAATTCTTCCAAATCCAAATAAACTGCCTAGAAGCACTTATAAAGCGAAGAAACTTCTTTGCCCGATGGCACTAGGTGTGACAAAAATACACGCTTGTGTGAACCATTGTATTCTGTATCGCAAAGAGCATGAGCTCGCAACTAGATGCCCCATTTGTGGTGTCAGTAGATACAAGAAGGACTACAATCACCAGTATGTTACCAACATGAAAAAGACTCAGAAGAATAAGAAGTTTATTATTGGTCCTGAAGGTGACGATGACGATACTTCTGGCGATGCAGACGAGAAGAATAAGAGAAAAATTCCTGCATTGGTGATGTGGTACCTTCTGGTAATTGATCGCTTGAAGCGTTTGTTCTCAAACCCTAGGGAGGCTGAACTTATGCGTTGGCATTCCGAGCAACGCAAGAAGAATGAAAAACATATACGACACCCTGGTGATGCAACGCAGTGGAAAAATTTTGATATTCAATATCCAAAATTTGCGAAGGAAATCAGAAATGTGAGGTTTGCCTTGGGTACAGATGGAATGAATCCGTTTGGTGAAAAAAGGAGCATACACAGCACATGGCCCGTGGTCTTAACTATGTACAACCTACCGACATGGTTGTGTCACAAAAGGAAATATATCTTATTATCTGTTCTTATCCAAGGTCCGAAACAACCCGACATCGAAATTGATGTGTTCTTGGAACCTTTAATGGAAGATATGGCGAAATTGTGGAATGAAGGCGTACGTACATGGGATGAGTACAAGCGGGAGTATTTCACGCTAAGATTAATGGTATTCGTTACCGTGCATGATTACCCCGGACTGTTTACATTATCGGGACAAATGAAAGGGAAGAAAGGTTGCGTTAGGTGCGTGGATAGAACTGGATTTCTATACCCCACTTCATCTAGAAAGACGGTGTACATGAGACATCGACGGTTCTTGACAGATACACACAAGTATAGGAAGATGAAAGAACAATTTGATAACAAAATCGAAAAAGATACTGCACCGAAACCTTACAGTGGAAAACTTGTGTTTGAAATGGTCAAGAACATTCATATTGCTTTCGGTAAGGGAAAAAAAGAGTAAAGGAATTAAGAGAAAGAAAAGTACATCTTCGGATGATACAACTGACATGGCTTTCAAGAAACAATCAATTTTTTTCAAGTATCTTCCGTATTGGAAGAATCTGGAATTTTGCCATAGTATTGATTTGATGCACGTTACAAAGAATGTATTTGACAGGATCATTGGGACCTTGCTGGACATGCCGAGGAAAACAAAGGATGGATTAAATTCACGTATGGACCTAGTAAATCTTGTTTTGAGACCAGAGCTTCATCCAGTAGAAAAGGCAAACGGGAAGCATTACCTTCCCCCAGCCAGCTACAACTTGATGCTAGAAGAGAAAAAAGCAATTTGCGAATGCTTGCATGGGATCAAAGTGCCCACAAGTTTCTCATCCAATATCCGCAAACTAGTATTGATGAAAGACTTGTCTTTATTCGGTTATAATTCTCACGACTGTCACTTGATGATGACAGTTTTCCTTGCCATTGCAATAAGAGTAATCAAACTTGAGCATATAAAAGTTGTCATCACACGTTTGTGTTACTTCTTCAATGCAGTATCGCAAAAGGTGATAGCACGTGAAGATTTAGACTATCTGAAAACATACATCGTCGAGACAATGTGCAAGCTTGAGATGTGTTTCCCACCATCCTTTTTTGATATGCAAGTACACCTAATCATACATCTTGTTGATCAGATAAAAGCATTGGGGCCACTATATTTACATCATATGTTTTCGTTGGAGAGATATTTAGGAGTATTAAAAGGTTATGTGCGGAACCATGCTCACCCAGAGGGTTCAAATATGGAAGGATACACCACTGAAGAAGTGATTGAGGGTTGCGCTGATTACATCAAAGATGGAAAATCGATAGGTGTGCCTATACCGGTACATGAGGGTAGACTACGTGGGAGAGGCAAAGTGGGTAAGAAAACTTTTATTGTTCAAGATTACAAGAATGTACACCGTGCACATTTTGGTGTACTACAACAGCTCGCAATAGCTGAGCCGTACATCGAGGAACACCAAATTGAGCTTCGTGATAAAAACCAAGACCGCAAAGAGGACTGGATCATGAAAGAGCACAGAAGATGTTTCACTGAATGGTTAATGGACAAAAATATATCATACGGAAACACTATAGAAGAGGCAACAATGAAGAAGTTAGCTTGTGGCCCATCTGCTTTGGTAACATCATGGCAAGCATATGACATCAATGGTTACACATTTTACACTAAAGAAAAAGACGGTAAGAGTGTTGCACAAAATAGTGGTGTTCGTATTGAGGCTTATGATTCACAAGGGCATAAGACCACATACTTCGGGTTCATAGAGGAAATATGGGAACTCGATTATGGCGAAAGAATGGTAATGCCCGTATTTAAGTGCCAATGGGTCAAACATCCTGATGGTTTGAAAGTGGACAATTACGGGCTGACACTGGTAGACTTGAATAAAGTGGGTTACAAAGATGACCTATGGGTTCTCGCCGATAATGTTGCACAAGTTTTTTATGTTCAAGATCCAGAAACTGAGAAGTTGCACGTAGTTGTTTCTGGAAAGCAAAATATTGTTGGGGTTGACAATGTGGGAGATAATGAAGAGGAATATAATCAGTATGAAGAGATGTACCTTTTCACCGAACCAGAAAACATCAAGCGTGTAGAGAGAAGCATTAAAAAGTATTTGAAACCCTATATGCGAGAAGATATAAATGCTGGAAAAAATGTATATAGCAATGCGAGATGATATATATTGTATATATTTATATCTTCTGAAATCAACTTAGAACAATGTTGGTATATGGATTGTGTCCTTTTGCATTTGTGTACACATATGCATTTGGACTCAATGATTTGGAAGTTTGGAAGTTTGGTCTTTCAGATAATGATGTCTCGGGCGTGTAGCCGATTGAAGGAGGAGCGCTTGGCGTGGCGCAAGAACCATCCCCATGTATGTACATATGGCACACCAGTCACATGGTTGTATATACATATGTATCTGTAATGGACTGATGAACTTAACTGTAGTTTGTTTTTCCGTCTTGTTTGTTTTTGGTATTTTCAATTTCTCCGCGTAGGGTTTCTCTGCGAAGCCTGAATCGGGAGATTTATTGAAGTGGCGGTGCATCGTACCCGGTAAAGAAGGGGTAAGTCATGAAGAACAAGCACAATATGAGTTTAACCATCGTCCTCCTATTAATAAATTTCTTTTGCAGACTGAATGGGAAGATGGTTACTACCCCCTGACAATCTCCTTCTCTGAGGACTATCCCTTGGTGCCTCCAAGATGCACCTTTCCAATTGGGTTCTTCCACCCAAATGTCCATCATTCGGGAGCACTCTGCATCGGGATTCTTGATCAATAGACTGTAAGATAGACCTATTTTGTTCATGTAATTATTACATATAACAGACGGTTGAACTTATTTGAACTGGTTTCTTATATTGCTTAAATTATATTTCGTAGTGGTGGTGCATTGCTTTTACGATCAAAACTATACTACTTGAAGTTCAGCGTTTGCTGCATCAGCCAAATGTGCCTGATGTTGAAAATGATTGCTATAATCTACTTATCAAGGTTAGATGACACTTTGACTTAGTGACCAATGTAGGTTATTCATTCCTCCTTCGACATTTGTTAATTTAAATAATGTCAATATTTTTAGGATCCAGCTGAATATAAGAGACGTGTTCGGGAGAAAGCAGGACGGTACAATTTAGATTGATCGATGGGAGCTTCATCGTCGATCTACAATGAATGTAGCATGATTTTTGTTCAGTGTGTAAAGAAATTATCTTTGAACAATTGTAAAGCCTCTAATGGTGTATTATCACAATTAAGCCAGCCTCACTGTTGATCGAGCATTTCCTACAATGCATTACTGTACTAGTATCCGCTCATCTGTGTTTTTTCCTGATACAATTTTCCCTACATGATCTTCTCAGACCGTTGTTAACCAAGAACCGTCTATGAAGTTCATTGCATTACAGGCGGTTATTAATTAAGAACCGTCAACGAAGATCATGTATTTACTCAGACGGTTGTTTTTTAAAATCCGTCTATGAAGTTCGTTGCATTACAGGCGGTTATTAATTAAGAACCATCAACGAAGATCATGTATTTACCCAGACGGTTGTTTTTTAAAATCCGTCTGTGAAGTTCATTACATTACAGGCGGTTTTTAATTAAGAACCGCCTATAAAGATCATGTATTTACCCAGACGGTTGTTTCTTAAAATCCGCCTGTGAAGTTCATTGCATTACAAACGGTTCTTAATTAAGAACCGCCTGTGAAGATCATGTATTTACCCAGACGGTTGTTCTTTAAAATCCGTCTGTGTTGTTTTGTCATCACAGGCGGTTATTATATCATTCGTCATCACAGTCGCATATTTTTAAGGACTGCCTGTGTTTGAAATTTTGAGGCGCCGGTAAAAATGCTTTTTGTAGTAGTGTGGAGCAGCAGGTATCGTTCGTTGGCCGCCATTGGGTGGTGTAGTCGCTGCACGAGGGGTCAAAGATGGTGCTGTTTTGGATGATGTAGTCACTGCACGCGGCGTGAAGTTGCTCCTCGTGTGTTGTTGCTGTTGTTGTTGGCCCTGCAATTCTTTTTCTACCAACATTGCAAGCTGAAACAATCTTTTAACAGTATCATATTCCTTGTAATCAACAATGTCCTGAATTTCACGCCTCAACCCCCCCCCCCCATAAAAATGAGCTATTTTATCATCCATGTCCTCTACTACCCCACAACGCAGCATACCCTTTTGTAACTCTTGATAATACTCCTCTACGGACATGTTACTTTGGTCTAAACGCTGCAATTTTTGCGAAGGTCCCACTAAAAAGATGGAGGAACAAATCGAAGACGCATAGCTTCCCTTAATCTATCCCATGTTGGAGGATCAATTCTAGTTTTAACAAGTTCATTCCACCATATGATAGGAAAGTCCTTAAACTCACTAGTGGCTTGACGAACTCTATTTTGTTCAGGAACAAGATGGGAATTAAATTTTTGCTCTGCTGTCATCTCCCAATCAAGATAAGCCTCAGCATCATAAGCACCAGAAAAAGAGGGTATAGTAAATTTCACTTTAGCAAAAAGATCATCAGGAGGATGATTATAATTGTTATGATTATTATCTCCCATACCTTGACGATAAAGTGGCAGTCTTGGCTGATTATTGTGATCTTCCAGTTCATCATAAGCATTGTCTTCTTGTCTTCTAGCGAGAGGCAACCGAGACTAAAAAGTATTCATCCGAAGAGCAAGGTCATCAAGTTGGCGAGTCAAGTTCGCCAATGACTCCTCCGTTGCTGCGTTGTATTTGGCGAACATATCTATCATGGTCTTCATCATATCACGTAACTCAACACGTTGAACACATCAGTGTCTTCTCCTGCAATTGTTAGTAGGAAAAAAAAGACAACAAAAAAATATATTATCCCTATCAACTACAGTGACAATGTGAAAGGTGGAAGAAAACAATCTCTCTCGCTCAAGCGTCTTACCACGCTCTTAAAAGTGTTCTTACCGACACAACAGTTGGTGTGGACGGTGAGATGAACCAATGAAGCGTGGGGTGATTGCAAAGGTACCTGTTATGCTCAAGAGAAAGGTGGAGCTTAGATGGCACAATATGGTGGCTAATAAGCAGAAAATCGTTAATAGCTAAACAAAGTTGAATAGGTATTCAATGTAGGAAACTGTTGCTGATCAACCAAGTGCCCTAGGGCCTAGCACAACATAAGGAAGTATCAAGGCAAAAGAAAGACAGAATGATATAGCCAACAAAACAGCACCAAGTGGTATAGGCCAATTGCTTTAATATACGTGCTCTTCACTATTTTTTTCTTTTTTGTAATATTTTTTTGATATTTTTTCTTTACTCAGGAGCACAAATTTAGGAAGCACACAAATTTGCAGCTCAATTGGATGTAATATGCGGCCTATAGAAAATCAAGAAGATTCTTTAAAATTCGTGCTGAAACTTTGGAGGCCGGATAGCCTATCTTCCGAGGGGATTTTGGGCAATCTAATTTCGCCGAACGCGGCTACGCAGCCAAAAATCAGATGTGAAATTTTGCGTAGATGAATTTGAAAAAAATTTGCCCAATTTCGAGTTTGTATGCAGAAGTTATGACTGTTTTAAGGTAGGCTGTCCGAGTTACGTTTTTTGATGTTGATTCCAACTCGGTTTGAGAATGGAACTCGCAATCGAATATGAAAATGATCGGGAATTTGCACAGCAACTAATGGGGTGGTGTGTGATGATTCAAGGATGAGTGGCACAAAGGTTTGTCACCTAATCTAGGGCTGGCGATGCGAGAGTTCACACAAGGAGCCTAGCGAGGGCAAACCGATAAACGTGGTGGATCGGTTTGCTATTTAGGGATTGTAGAATAGGTGTCGAACAGCAAGAAAACAAGGACAAAGCACGATAACTAGGACCCAAAACACAAAGCTAAACCAGCAACAAGACTGGACCACATGAATGCAAACTCAACAATGCAAACTGAAAAACAAAACTTCAGGCACTATAGTCTGGGAAGCGGTAAAAACAATCTAATTTTTTTGTGGCTTTTCTGTGGACTCTAGGTACGAAACAAAATCGATCTAATGGAAGGAAAACAAAGATACCTCATGGGCAATCTGGAAATCTGATACCAATTGATGAGTAGGTTTAGGCCCGATCTTCCGAAAGGTATGTCGATTGGGGTGGAGAACTCGATGTTGATGATCTGCGGCACTCGAGCGGTTCGAATACCCCTGCAATCACTACACCATGGCTCCGTTGGTTATCAACCGTGCTGCACACGCTTGACCTCGCTAAGAAGGCTAATCCCTGCAAGTGCAACCAAGAACACGAGCAAGAACGTCGAAGACACGATCTTAAATCGCGAAGTTCGGGTCTCACAAATCGTAGAACGGCGATATTATTGATCTAAGCAAAACCCACTGAATATGACCGGAGGCTGCAGTATTTATAGGCTAGGGTTCGACCAAAACACAATTAGACGCGTCCCTAATGGACTCTTACGAGATACAAGGCCCAAAGACCCAACTCGGTGGCACATCACCGGACAGAAATCTGGACTCGACTTGTTTTGACGATTCCCAATGACTCTAGATGAATTTTGAGGTGGGACCAAAATCAATGGAAATTTTATATTCTCCTCTCTCTGTTCATATGTAGAACGTCGAAAACGGAGTCTGTATGCCTCCTCGGCGTTCGTTTTAAGGTGGACTGCTCCTGGACTCCGAGTTGAACTCGAGTCCAAGTTGTAAACTGTTTCCATCAACTTGTGGACGTCCTAGCTGGTTCTCCAGGCTGCCAAGGCCTCTTTCCTCCACTGTTTGATCTTCTCCATTATACCTAATAACAATTAAATCATCACATAGCAATCTATTCTAAAACTTACATGCAAAAGAAGTTAGGAACGAATTCACCTGCTGATTTGTTAACCGTGCTCGTGCTCTCGTGATTGGTCCTTGCAGTTCAATGTGCGTCTCCGCTGTTATGATGTCCTCATCAAATACCATGAAGAGGCTGAGGTAGGCTCTTCACTTGTGGAGCCAGCAATTGAAGTTCCCGCGTCAGGACCTTTGGTGTCGGCCCCAGAGGTAGAAGTTCCCCCAGTGTGTTCTTCCTCAGCTACTGTCGTAGAGCTCTCGGAGGGTGGCCCCGATGCCGTAGAAGCTCAGGGAAGCACATTTGTAGCGTGGGACCCTATTTTTGTTCTTGAAGACCCCTTCGATCCAGCGGAGGTGACCCTGGCAGGTACGGAGCCTATTCCTATGCCGTTGTCTATTGACAATGCCTGCTCAAGCCTCCAACAAGTCCAGCTCGCATTCGACCACGATAGCAAGGTCATTAGAGAAGAGCGTCACACCTTGAGGCACTGGCGCAACAGACTTCACTTTGAGACCAAGCTGCCGCAGACAAGGCTTGCGGGGCAAAAGGAGTGGGTCGAGAAGGAAAAGGCACATCTGAAATATTGGGGCAAATTGCTGGAGGAGAAGGAAGCTGCCATCAGGGCTCTCAATGCTAATTCTCAGGAAATCCTAGAGCATGCCAAGGAAAGGTGTGATGCTGCTGACGAGCGTCACAACAACCTCAATGAATTAAATAAGGTTCTCCTTAAGCGTCGAGCAGACCTTGATGCAAGAGAAGAGAAGCTCCTAGAACAGCCGGAGGATGTTTTGAAAAGAGAGGAGGAGCTCGGTCAGAAGCTAACTCTAGCTGAGCAAAATTTGGCAGATCGCTCTAGGAAGTTTGATAAGTGGAGTATAAAGGAGGAGGAAAAGTACTAGAAACTGGGTAGGAGCTCTCGAAAAGAGAAGATGATGTCGCCACAAGAGAAGGGAAAGTAAGAGGCAGGGAGAAGGACCTAGCGGAATGGAAGAACCACATCCACCTCCAGAAGACGGAGCTAGCCGACTGCGGAAAGCAACTAGCTGAGAATATGCAGCAACATGCCAAAGCGGTTGAGCGCCTCGCTCGAGAATGTTTGGAGCTTGCGGCCGCCCAGAGGTCACTGGAGGAGCTGCGGAGCTCAAGGGCAACTGAATCCCAGCTGGTATGGGATTTCTTGTGACATGTGAGCAGAGCCCTTGTGCCTCTCGGCTTCCGTCCAGTACGTCCAGAGAACCCAACACAAGAGTTGGACCAGACGCTGGTGGCGCTTGGCTCTGCTGGCAGCAAACTCAACGTGATGGGTGATGTCATCGCTGATTAGCTGGAGACAAAGGGAAAATCTCTGGCCAAGAACGTCGCTGAGTATGTCTTGGCATGTTACAAAAGTCGACACCCCCAATTTTCTCTTGATCCTGTCTTCGAAGGACTCATTGGCGAAGAGAAGGATGCCGCCAAGGCTAGCGTCCAAGAAGCTACTGAGAAGGTTGCCTCGTTTTTTCGCATGACTTAGATATTCCAGTAGTTAAGACCTTTTCCTTTTGTCTTTTGTTATAACCCTCAATTTGTAATCCTGTACTTTGAATGAATGAAATCCACTGTTTCTAAAATGAATTCCATTTTGTTGTCCTTGTCATCAATACATTGTCCTTTATCTTGTTTGCCCCCCTGGTAGATGTACACAATTTGAATGCGAACATGTACCAAAAGGATTTGATGATCTGTTGATGACTTGGACACTTCAAACTTATAGCTTTTAGCTCTGAAGTTTATTTCTGACTTCTTCAGGGGGCTTTTGTAGCACCGACGGCGGGCCCCCTAGGGTTGTCAGAGCTTGATAGGTCTGACAGCACCCACTGTCAACATGTAGGACGTCGACAGCATGCCCCTTATGTGGTTATGCCACCTCCACTTGAATTATACTTTATGTCAATGTCCGTCCCTCATGGAAGTTGCCGAAGCTTGTTAGCTCTGGTGTGAAAGTGCATATAGGAATCTCTTGTGGGTTTTGGTTGATTTATGACAAGCAAATGAGATACTAACCACTTTGTTGAGATGAGCACATGTTCTAATGAGAAAATGACCAAAGTGCCAAAAAGAAAGGAGAATGAGGAGCAATGCGGAAAAGAGATCAAGAAACAAGTGTAGTAGATCATTGTGTATGGAGTGTGTTAAGGAAACACACCCCAAGAGCTCAAGCACAAATAATCTCACACATTGCACAAATTTATACAGGACCAGACTAGTCCGACTGACTCCAGACTAGTCTGATATTTTTCTGCACAAGATTGGACAAGTCCTCACAATGCGGACTTGTCCTCACAGTCCTGTTTTTCACTGACCGGACTAGTCCGATATTACCACGGACTAGTCTGATATCTCTCTAACTAGAATCGGACTAGACCTCCCCAATGCAGACTAGTCCCCAAACACTTCACATGTTGCCCAAAATCGGACAAGTCTGATCACACACCGGACTAGTCCGATATCTTTCCGGTGTCAATCGGACAAGTCCAATGTTAGCACGGACTAGTCCAAAAACCCTCTGATCTAAATCGGACAAGTCCTCCAAGTGCGGACTTGTCCCCCAAATTCACTTAGGGTTTCACATATCCGGACAAGTCCGATATTTATCGGACTAGTCCGAAGATTTCTAGAACCGAAATCGGACTAGTCCGACTTCACTTCGGACAAGTCCGATATTTCAGGACACCTAGGGTTTGCTACACGCAGCACATCGACTAGTCCGGTGTCCACCACGGGCTAGTCCGATCTTTCTAAACCCTAACGGTAACTTATGGAAACCCCATATAATAGGTGTACACGACCCATCTTGAATATCACTCGAACCCCTGCACCATCACACCTTCCAAGAGCCTAGAAAACACCTCTCTCCACGAAATCGAACACAAGAAAGATCAATCCCTTGAGGATACACTTTGGATCATTGGAGAGACACGGTTCATCACTTATTGAGCTCTTTCTTTGATTCCCTAACACACTCCTGTGGTTTTCATTGTGATCTTAAGAGTGTGTTCTTGGTGGTGTTCATCTTGTAATCGGGGGAGCCCTCAATGTGTGAGAAGGCCCCTTGAATTTGGTTATTTGCCCTTTGTGATTAGTGAAGAGGATTGGACTCCGTGATGATCCGACGAGGGTAGGGTTATAGAAGACCTGATCCTTTTGTGGACTCCTCAACGTGGATGTAGGTTGCCTCTGTGGGAACCGAACCACGGGATAAAGAGCTTGTGTTCTTTCTTCGTGCCCATTGTTCTTACACATCATATCAATCTAGGGTTCAATCAACCTTGTTCACTTTACGTTGAAACATTGAATATAAGATTAACTTGTGGTACATCCTAGTTCATAGTAGTGTGACACTTCAATTACAAGTATATTCCCGCTGCATACATCCTAGGATCAAGATAATCAATCAAATTTGATCAATCTAGTCGGTACACACTAGACTAGTTCTCACTCGACCGGACTAGTCCGATATCTCGAGATTTGATCTGGTTGTTAAGTGTTATAGGTTCCGACAGAAAAACAAAAAGGCCCATTCACCCCCCCTCTAGGCCACATTCAATTGGTACCAGAGCAGGACTCTTCAAAAAGGAGACTAATTGCTCGAAGAGATCATGTCGAACATGAAGGGCGTACACAAGAGCATCAACCAAGAGAAGGTTGAAGAAGAGAAGAACCAAAAATTGGAGAGGCTCCTCGAGGCCATTCTAGACTTCGAGGATGATGATGAGGAGACACTGGAACTAAAGGCGCTCCTAAAGAAGAAAACCCTCTCCAAGGGAAAAGTAAAGCTCGAAGATGAGAAGAAGAAGAAGAAGAAGAAGAAGAAGAAGAAGAAGAAGAAGAAGAAGAAGAAGAAGAAGAAGAAGAAGAAGAAGAAGAAGAAGAAGAAGAAGAAGAAGAAGAAGAAGAAGAAGAAGAAGAAGAAGGGGAGTAGTCACACCGACTACTCCCGATATCCTTTCAACAACGATCAGCTTAATTCTAGCAATAATCACTACTTATCTATTCCACTTGGAAAAGCCCCGCACTCTTATGGCAATGACTACTCAATGTGGAGGCAAAACATGAAAATGCACTTGATTTCTCTCAATCCAAGTTTGTGGCATATTGTATATACAGGAATAGATATCTCCGACGATGATGAGGAGCTCACACCCAGCCAAGAGCAAGAAATCCATCAAAATTCCCAAGTTGCTGCAGTCATCACCTCATCACTCAGTCGGGACGAGTTCACAGAGGTTGATGGACTCGAGATTGCAAAGGAGATATGGGATACGTTGCAAACCGCACATGAAGGCGATCGTCATGTGCAAGAAGTGAAGATCGAGATGATTGAAGGCGAGCTAGGAGGATTCGCCATTGAAGAAGATGAGTCGCCACAAGACATGTACAACCGACTAAAGACGCTCATCGACAAGCTGCGAGCATACGGAAGCAAGAAGTGGAACGACCACAAGGTGGTGAAGCTCATTCTTAGAGCATTCATGCCTCGCAATGTCACCTTGTGCTCGATGATACGAGAAAGCCCCGGGTACAAGAAGATGACCCCGGATGAGCTACTTGGGAAAATCATCAACTTTGAGATGATGGAAAAGCAAGCCAAGCATGTTAAGGAGATTGCCGATCTCACCTCGGCAAAGAAGAAAGGGGTCGCTTTGAAGTTCACTCTCAAGCCCTTGTCTAAAGAAGCTCGGGAAGCTCAATTAGAAGAAGACGGTGACGATGAGAGCAGCGACTTGAATGAAGATGACATTATACTATTCATAAAGAAATTCAAAAGAATGATTAAGAGAAGACATGGGGCTAAATCAAGTGAAGGGGAGTACAAGGAAAAATCAAGACCGAAGTTAAGGTGGGCATGCTATAACTGTGGTGAGTATAGCCACTTTATAGTTGATTGCCCATATGAAGAGAACAAGAAGAAGACCAAGGAAACAAAGCCTCAACCCAAGAAATTCTTCAAGAAGAAAAAGCAAGATTAACAAGCGCATCTAGGGAAAGGGTGGGACTCAAATGATGAGTCCTCATCCGAAGAAGAAGAGGATATGGCTAGCATAGCCATCGAGAAGACATCCAAGAAGTCCACTCTCTTCCCCGCTCTCGGCGCATGGAAGGGGAACAGCACTTGCCTCATGGCAAGGGAAGGTAAACACAAGGTAACAATCAAACCCTCTTCCTTCAATTCCTATTCTAGTGATAGTGAAATTGCTAGCGATAATGAAGATATGCTCATTTGCTTAGATAAGAAAACAGCCGCGAAAATGAAATTTCTACTTGATCAACTTGTTGAGAAGGAGAAGCTGATAAACCGTCAAGAAGACATGATTATCTCCCAAAAAGGAGGAATATGTTGAACTTGACAAGCTTCTAGAACATGAAAATGAGCGAAGCAAGTCACAAGAGCTTGAGTTAGCTTCAAGTAAGGAAGCTTGCTTGGAGTTAAGCGACTCAATTGCTACAATCAAGGACGAACTTGCTAACCTAATCAAGATTAACAAGATCCTTGAACTACAAGTTGAGTCACTCAAGCAAAGTGACCCATCATCCTCTTCAAGCTCACCTTCTCAACCACTTAAAACTGAAGCTATCATTACTTGTTCATGTGGTAAAGTTGACACCATCTTGAAAGACAAGTCAACCTCTACCAAGGATAAGCATCCTGCCCAAAGTGGCATATTTGACAAGGAGAAGGTCAAAAATGCACGTAGTGCATACTTGACCACAAGACCTCCTAACGTCAAATATGGCATTGGATATTCCTATGGTGAAAAGCAAAATGCTAGAAGCCATAAGAATAACAAGGAAAGCATTACCTTTGTAAAGGGAAGACCCTCTCAAACTGGAAAATCAAAAGATAACACATCCAACACACATGATCACTGGACTAGTCCGGTCGTGACACGGACAAGTCCAATCTCCCGGACTAGTCCTGTATATAAACAACAACAATTGCTTTTTAGAACCTTTGATGCATCTAATGTTTTAATGAGAAGTAATTCTGGTAAGATTTATGCTCATTATGTTGGGCCACGCCATGGGAACACCATGTCTCATGTGTGGGTGCCTAAATCCCTTGTGACTAACCTAAAAGGACCCAAGCAAGCTTGGGTACCTAAAACCAAGGCATGATTTGTTTTTTTAGGCCTATTCCTCCAGTGGATCTAAATGGTTGCTAGACAGTGGCTGCACCAACCACATGACCGGAGAAAGAAGGATGTTCGTTGAGTATGAAGAAAATGAGGATCCAAGCGAGGGCATCTATTTTGGAGACAATAGTCAAGGAGAGGTGCTCGGTACCGGTAAAATTGCCATATCATCTCAACATACTCATTCTCATGTGTTACATGTTGATTCCTTAGATTATAACCTGCTATCCATATCTCAATTATGCGACAAAGGTTATAATTGCTTGTTCACTAATGAGGGTGTGACCGTCTCTAGAAGGAGTGACGATTCCATTGCTTTCAAGGGTATGTTGAAGGGAAAGCTTTACCTTGTTGACTTCAACAAGGATAAAGCCGAACATGACACATGCTTGATTGCAAAGACCAACATGGGTTGGATGTGGCATAGACGGCTAGCGCATGTTAGTATGAGGAATCTTCAAAAACTCCTCAAGGGCGATCACATCCGAGGTTTGAAGGATGTTGTTTTTGATAAAGATAGGCCTTGTAGCGCGTGCCAAGCCGGGAAGCAAGTTGGAGCACCTCATCCCGCTAAGAACGTCATGACTACAACAAGACCGCTCGATCTACTCCACATGGACTTATTCGGTCCAATTGCTTACATAAGCATCGACGGTAACAAATATGGTTTAGTAGTTGTTGATGATTTTTCTCGCTTCACATGGGTTTTCTTTTTACATGATAAGATAGAAACACAAGGAACACTCAAGAAGTTCTTCAAGAGAGCCCAAAATGAGTTTTCATTAACAATCAAGAACATTCGAAGCGATAACGGCATGGAGTTCAAGAACACACAAGTTGAGGAATACCTAGATGAAGAAGGCATAAAGCATGAGTTTTCAGCACCGTACCCCCCTCAGCAAAATGGAGTTGCCGAAAGGAAGAACCGAACCCTCATAGAGATGGCGAGAACAATGCTCGATGAGTACAAGACTTCAGATCAATTTTGGGCAAAAGCGGTTAACACCGCTTGCCACGCCATAAATCGACTTTATCTTCATCGACTACTCAAGAAGAAATCCTATGAGCTACTCATCGGTAACAAGCCTAATATTTCATACTTTCGAGTTTTCGGTTCCAAATGCTATATTTTGAACAAGAAGCCTAGGACTTCAAAGTTCGCTTCAAAGTTCAATGAAGGTTTCTTGCTTGGTTATGATTCGAACTCTTACGCCTATCGTGTCTTCAATAAGACCTCCAAACTTGTTGAAGTAGCACGTGAAGTAGTGTTCGATGAAACTAATGGCTCCCAAAAGGACCAAGTTGATCCATGTGTGCTAGATAGAGAAGAAGCTCCCTGCCAGGCACTGAGAAGAATGGCGTTGGGAAAAGTTCGACCACAAGAACCACCTCTACATATGCATGAGGAAGATGAACCACAAGAGGAGGTCAATGATAAAGGGGGAGCCTCCATACAAGATCAATCTCAAGAAAACGAAAATAATCATCAAGTCAATGAGGGCAACCATCTAGGGGGAGAAGAAGATGATCATGAAGATTCAAGACTTCAAGTGCCACACCCAAGAGTACACCAATGCGCCCAAAGGGATCACACAATCGACAACATCATCGGTGACATCCAAAAGGGAGTAACTACTAGATCTTGCATAGCTAATTTTTGTGAGCATTATTCATTTGTATCCTTTTTGGAACCACGCAGGGTTGAGGATGCATTGAAGGATCCGAATTGGGTAGTGGCCATGCAAGAAGAACTCAACAACTTCAAATGGAACGAGGTGTGGGAACTAGTCGAAAGACCCAAGTCCAATGTCATCGGCACCAAATGGGTCTTCCACAACAAACAAGACGAACACGGTGTGGTGACAAGGAACAAGGCACGACTTGTGGCCAAAGGGTATTCACAAGTCAAAGGTTTGGATTTTGATGAAACCTTTGCTCCTGTAGCTAGACTTGAGTCTATTAGAATATTACTTGCATATGCTACTCACCATGATTTCAAGATCTATCAAATGGATGTGAAAAGCGCCTTCCTCAACAGACCAATCAAGGAGGAGTTGTATGTGGAGCAACCCCCCGGGTTTGAATATGAAGAGTTCCCCGACCACGTATTTAAACTGCGTAAGGCTCTCTACGTCCTCAGACAAGCTCCTAGAGCTTGGTATGAGTGTCTTAGAGATTTCTTAATTGAAAATGGTTTTAAAATCCATAAAGCAAATTATACATTGTTTACAAAGAACTTAGACAATGATCTCTTTATTTGTCAGATTTATGTTGATGATACTATCTTTGGTTCAACTAACAAATCTTTTTGTGAAGAATTTAGTAAGATTATCACCGATAGGTTTGAGATGTCTATGATGGGAGAGCTAAAGTACTTCTTGGGATTCCAAGTGAGGAAACAAAAGGAAGGGACGTTCATGAGCCAAACTAAGTACACTCAAGACATACTCAAGAAGTTTGGAATGGACAAGGCGAAGCCTATAAAGACTCCCATGGCAATGAATGGCCACTTGGATTTCAATGAAGATGGACCAAACATCGATCAAAAGGTATATCGCTCCATGATTGGATCTCTACTCTACTTATGTGCATCTAGGCCAGAAATTATGTTGACTGTATGCTTGTGTGTAAGGTTTCAAGCCAACCCAAAAAAGTGTCATTTGACAGCCGTTAAGAGAATCTTGCGGTATTTAGTTCATACACCCAACCTAGGCCTTTGGTACCCCAAAGGTTCCAAATTCAATCTCATTGGTTACTCCAATGCAGATTATGCCAGATGCAAAGTAGATAGAAAAAGTACCTCCGGTACATGCCAATTCCTAGGAAGATCTCTAGTTTCTTGGTCGTCCAAGAAACAAAACTCCATTGCCTTATCCACGGCTGAAGCGGAGTATGTTGCAGCCGGGAGTTGTTGTGCACAACTCCTTTAGATGCGACAAACTCTAAGGGATTACGGTTAAAATATGAACCGTATTCCACTCCTTTGTGATAATGAGAGTGCCATTAAAATTTCCCATAGTCCCGTTGAGCACTCTAGCACCAAACACATAGACATCCGACATCACTTTTTGAGAGACCATTCAATGAAGCGAGATATAGCCATTTCACATGTCACTACCGAAAAGCAACTAGCCGATATATTCACCAAGCCACTTGATGAAAAACGCTTTTGCGAGCTCCGAAATGAACTAAATATCCTTGATGCTCGGAATGTTGCTTGAAATCTTGTATACTTGGATGCTATCTTCAAAATACATTGTTTGTGTTGTGAAAATCATCTCTCTCAATTTTTCCGAAAAACTATGTCAATTACTAGATCTTGGTAAATTATGATCATTGCTTGATTGTTGTATGCTTACTGATCATATTCATCAAGATTATTTAATTTGCTCTGCCTCCCTATTTTCTTAATAAGTATCTTCGAATATATCCGAATGGGCTAAGAATTTCTTCTTTGGTGACCACGGACTAGTCCGTGGTTGCCTGGACTAGTCCGCCCTTGCACACTAGTCCGCAGTGTGACAGTTAGGCCGGACTAGTCCGGCAGACCACGGACTAGTCTGTTATAGGCTCTGGAAAAGTTCGGACTAGTACGATCACTTTCGCACAAGTTCGATTTTTCGTGTCCATAACCCTAGCCCCCGCCAAACCCTATCTTCCTCACCCCCACACTTGCCTCAAGCTTTCTCACTCCACGATCGAGCTCCCCAAGGCGATTTCCATCATCCTCCATCAAAAGTCCTCAGATTTTCGTGGAAAACGACCTCCATTGCTCAGGGATTGAATACCACAGACTTGTCCGCTCCTTCAACCCCTACATCTCCACGAATCAAGCAATTTTGGTAAAATGTCATCCCAAACCCTAGAAATTGCTATTTCCTTTAATGTTGATCAACTAGCTTAGTTCCTATCACCATATACATGCTTCCTTGATGTATTACATTGATGCTAAGCTATTTGTGCATTAGGAATCACCATTTGTTTCATAGTTAGGGTTTTAGAGGTTGAATACCGGACTAGTCCGGTCCATGCACGGACAAGTCCGGCAACCAGACTAGTCCGTGCTTGTACACTGGAGTACTCCAATTTTTCTGAACTCAACCCTAACTTCGTAATTCCTCGATGCAATTCCTTGTCATCTATCCTCATCAATACCTTGTGAAATCCATTCTTGGGACAATGTCGAGCACCAACGAAGAAATCTTTGATTTCGAGGCAGAGATGGACCACGAAGCCGTGCTTCAGACCTCGACGAGCCTAAGCAAGAAGCACCAAGAGCGCCCATCCGAGCCGACTACTTCTCCTCCCCAGGCTCGGCAGAAAGTGCTCGCAAAGAAGCCTGCCTCCAAGGCTTCTGGAGGAGGAGGCCCTAGCTCAGCAAGTTCCCGCCAAGCAAAAGGCAAGGGCAAAGGGATTGCAATGGGCCCGATTGGCCCTCTAAAAATGTCAGCTCCAAGGGAAGGGGCCCGAGATCTCGCGTAGGAGAGATTTAATGGAAAGGGCAGCAACACAACTGCGAAGTTCAGGAATTTTGATTGTGTAGGATCGAAGAGCACGTGAAAAGCTACCAGAGGTGGGGGGTGAATGGTAGATTTTAAAATCTTACGCAGCGGAAAAAATTAAACCCCAAACCCTTTCGGCAGAAAAACGATATGTTAAAGAAATCATGTGTGAGACTAATCTAAACGTGTTTCACAGTGACAAAAGTGATAGATATCAGAGAGAATCAAGTCATGAAGACAACACAAAAAGAATCACTCAAATCCGTCCAGAAAAACTCAAGTTATGATCGAAAGATCAAACAATGGTCAACCTGCCCTACCCGAGAAAAAACAGTTCTGGAATGCTGCAAAGAAACTCGTGTAGGTCATAGACCACAAATCCAATGACCGTGAAATTTTCACAGATGATAGACAATTAAGTTGTGAAGACAACCCAAAAATAATCAAGTCAATTGGATCTGTAAAACTCGAGTTATGATAAAACAACCAACGAAAGGTAGTGCTGTCCAGAAACTCGACGAGTAAAACTTGTCTGGAACAAGTCGGACGAACAAGGCACAAAAGCTCTTTCAAACTACAAATTTTATTCAATAGAACACAATAGGAACAGCCCCAAAGTCGTGTACCACGAGCTCTGGGCTCCCTTGCTTATATAACCAGCCCTTAGGCCAACCCAATATCAACTAGGACTCCAATCCTACTCAGATCACGAATCGTAACTTTCCATAACTGCTCAAGATTCTTCTATACGCAGATAGAAGCAATCTTAAGACTTCCAAACACCTTAGGAACGTATCCCACATTCCTAAACAACTCAAATTCGTGACCCATACGAAATCCTATCATAACCAACTCAAATATTTCCATATTTGAGTCAAACCCGACTTAGCCGCAGCCTAAGTCCATAACTAGTCTGTTGGACCTTTCCGACCAATTCTTTACGTCCACATATCTTCATCACGTCTCGGAACCATGTAGCCACGTCCATGCACTCCTTGCACACATGCAAACATCTTCCAATGACGTCCAAGTCCTCGACCTCCTGATCAGCTCATATGCATTGTTCTTGATTCAATCATGCTGCGCAACCTCCTGATCAGCTCAACCACAATTCCTCCTGAATTTGGTTGTTGGAGCCTCATCTCCTCCCTGAGACTAGTCCAATGGATCCCGTCACCAGACATGTCTTGAACTCAAGCAACACCTGCACATGAATAAACAACCAATCCATACGAGTCCAAGTCCTCGACTTGACTCAAGTTAGTTCCGAACACAACACCCTACGTGAGAACCTCACATAAGCATGTTGCAAAAACACAGTAACACAATATCATCCATATCAACCAAAACGCACCAAAAACTTAGCAAATGAATACTAAGAAATATTTCCAACAATGTAAAGCAAGTACGAAACATTGCAAATGAAAAGCAGAAGCACTGCGGTCAAGTTCCGGACCTTGCCAGAGCAACCCGGACGTTGAGCTGGAGCTAACAAAAGCTAATAGAACCTAGCGCCGGAGCTTACCAAAACTAGTAAAACCAAGCTCCCGCCAGAGCTTACAAAACTAGCAGGACCTAGCGCCGGAGCTAACTAGAACTAGTCAGAACTAGTAATCCCAAAAGCCGGAGCTAGAAAAAGTACGTCCGAGCTTAGCAAAAGCATGTCGGAGCTATCAAATATATGCCGGAGCTATCAAAGTCATGCTGGAGCTAAAGATAAAGCTCACCGGAGCTTACCAAAGCTGGTCGGACCTTACCAAGAAGTCGGACCTAGCATCGAACGTAACCGGAGCTACCCAAACGAAGCCAGACCTACCGTCGGACCTTGTTGTAGCTCAGAGCTAGAGTTGGACCTTGATAAAAAGGTGTTTTGGTGATATTAAAAACTTTTATCATCAAAGCCAAGTGTATTCACTACAAGCCAATGTATTCAGCACACATAGGTCTTACAGATTGTTACAGCCGTCCCAAGCAAGCTGCTGATGGGAGGTTTTGGAGTAACTTCCATGCAGACATTTACAAGTCTGTCTATCTTCCAATGAAGACCCCCGTGGTGCGTACCCAATGGATCGATTGGGCACATTTTGAGAAGAAGGTCTGCTCACCTCTTGTTGAGGTGGTCGAGGCAGTCGGGAGGCATGGATTGAAGGACCTCTTTGCTTCCAGAAACAACTGGAATGATGAAGTCATCGCGTAGTTTTTATGCTACTTGCCACTTTGCCAGCAATGGGGAAGAGCGGGTAACTTGGATGACTCATGGATCCAAGTACACCGTCACTTATGAAGAGTTTGCAAGATTGCTACATCTTGAGACCTCCAGTAATGAAAATTTGATTATCCACAACTTTGGTGTCATTGAGAAGGATAGTATGAAGTTTCTCTATGAACCCAACTCGAAGTTCAATCCTCCTTCCACCAAGAATATGAAGCCTCTCTTAGTGGTGCTGAACAGGGTCCTAAGTAAGACCATTGACCCAGAGGATGGGGATGCAGGAAGTGTGCAGGGATACCTCAGGACCTTGATGAAGGTCATTAGCAAAGACAGGGAGTTTGGTGTCTTTGACTATATTTGGAACGACATGGTAAACATCTCCTGCACGCCGAACAGGTCCTGTGGCTATGCACCTTACCTCATGTTCATGATTGAGAAGGTCACATGCATAGAGATCATCAAGGATGTCGAGCACCTCCCCTTGAGGCCCCAGAAGCCTCAACAGCCAAGTGTTCAAGCTGCTACCTCTCTAGCTTCCAGTGCAGAGGCTCTAGTGAGAGCTACTGGAGATGCTAGGGCTGCTCCCGCCACTAGGGCCCCTCCTCAAAAGGGGTCCCCAAGTGGCATCTTGAAGTACCCGTCAGCCATCTTTGCCTGTTGCAAAAAGGCCAAAGTTTCACCCACAAGCTAAACAAGAGGAGAAAGGCCGATATGAGATATGTAAAAGAGAACGTGTAGCAAATTTGCCAAAAGCTGGAGATCGAGCCCATTGGATCTCCAATCATCTCTGATGATTCCGATTCTGATTTCACCGAGCTTGGGCCCTTGACTCCATCTGAGATCACTTATTTTGGAATTGGGGACTCGAGCGGTTCCGTTCCTCCTCCCCCTTATCATCAGCCAGAGAATGAAGATGAAGACAATGAGAGGACCGACAACGAGGCTTGAAGACCTTTGGTCCCTCCTCCCCTTCTTTTTGGTTTCTTGATGCCAAAGGGGGAGAGATTGAGGGGGAGTCTTAGGAGTCTTAGGCTTTAGCTGTAGGATGCAAGGAGAGCTACTTTTTTTGTGTCTTTTGTCTATTTGTGGGTTGTAAGACTTTTAATATGCTCTTTTGGTACTGTTGGTCCTGTGATGCAATGTTTTGAACTACTTATGAAGATATTGATGAAATCTGTGATTTTGCTCTGAAAATGACATATATGCTTGTTGTTAACATGTAGATGTCAATTATGTCATTCTCATCATGATTATTGTTTCTATACACTTAGTTCTACATCCCACCATAAAGAGTGCACATATGGATCATGTTTTCATTGCTTAACGTGTTTCAAACTCATATGTGCACACTTTATGAAAATCTCAACTTTTTATCATATTTTGTGAAATCTCAACTGGTTGTCATCAATCACCAAAAAGAGGGAGATTGAAAGTGCATCTAGGAATCCGTTGTGGGTTTCGGTTGATTTATGACAAGCAAATGAGATCCTAACCACTTTGTTGAGATGAGCACGGGTTCTAATGAGAAAATGAGCGAAGTGCCAAAAAGAAAGGAGAATGAGGAGCAATGCGGAAAAGAGCTCAAGAAACAAGTGTAGTAGATCATTGTGTATGGAGTGTGTTAAGGAAACACACCCCAAGAGCTCAAGCACAAATAATCTCACACACTGCAAAAATTTATACAGGACCGGACTAGTCCGACTGACTCCAGACTAGTCCGATACCTTTCTGCACAAGATCGGACAAGTCCTCACAGTGCAGACTTGTACTCATAGTCCAGTTTTTCCCTGACCGGACTAGTCCAATATTACCACAGACTAGTCCGATATCTCTCTGACTAAAATCGGACTAGTCATCCCCGGTGCGGACTAGTACACAAACACTTCACAAGTTGCACAAAATCGGACAAGACAAATCACACACCGGACTAGTCAGATATCTTTCTGATGTCAATCGGACAAGTCCGATGTTAGCACGAACTAGTCCGAAAACCCTCTGACCTAAATCGGACAAGTCCTCCAAGTGCGTACTTGTCCCCCAAATTCACTTAGGGTTTCACTTATCCGGACAAGTCCGATATTTATCGGACTAGTCCGAAGATTTCCAGAACCGAAATCGGACTAGTCCAGCTTCACTTCGGACAAGTCTGATATTTAGGGACACCCAGGGTTTGCTACACGCAGCACACCAGACTAGTCCGGTGTCCACCACAGACTAGTCCGATCTTTCTAAACCCTAACGGTAACTTTTAGAAACCCCATATAAATAGGTGTACATGGCCCATCTTGAATATCACTCGAACCCCTGCGCCGTCACACCTTCCAAGAGCCTAGAAAACACCTCTCTCCATGAAATCAAACACAAGAAAGATCAATACCTTGATGATACACTTTGGATCATTGGAGAGGCACGATTCATCACTTATTGAGCTCTTTGTTTGATTCCCTAACACACTCCTGTGGTTTTCATTGTGATCTTAAGAGTGTGTTCTTGGTGGTGTTCATCTTGTAATCTTGGGGAGCCCTCAACGGGTGAGAAGGCCCCTTGAATTTGGTTATTTGCCCTTTGTGACTAGTGAAGAGGATTGGCCTCCGTGGCGATCAGATGAGGGTAAGGTTGGAGAACACCCGGTCCTTTTGTGGACTCTTCAACGTGGATGTAGGTTGCCTCTGTGGGAACCGAACCACAGGATAAAGATCTTGTGTTCTTTCTTTGTGCCCATTGTTCTTACACTTCATATCAATCTATGGTTCAATCAATCTTATTCACTTTACGTTGAAACATTGACTATAAGATTAACTTGTGGTACATCGTAGTTCATAGTAGTGTGACACTTCAATTACAAGTATATTTCCGCTGCATATATCCTAGGATCAAGATAATCAATCAAATTTGATCAATCTAGTCGGTATACACCGGACTAGTCCGCACTCGACTGGACTAGTCCGATATCTCGAGATTTGATCTGGTTTGTTAAGTGTTGCAGGTTCCGACAGAAAAACAAAAAGGCCTATTCACCTCCCCTCTAGGCCACATTCATGGTGGAAGCCACTTTCAACGTCCGAAAACATTGGCGGCGGGCCCCCTTGGAGGTTGTCGGAGCTTAATAACTCCGACATCGTCCACCATCACTGGTTTTTTTTGTTTTTCCTACACATTAAACACAAGAAGAATAGTAAAACTCGTCCTCTTATCTATATTTCGTTTGTGACTTATTGTACTTATTTGAGTTTTAGATTCCAAGAAATTCGATATGATAACAAGCATATTGATGTAATCTCTGCAGATCCGCATTATTTTTTAGTACTCACCCTACTTTGGCTTGCCGAATGTAGGTAGAGTGGCGTACTTAGGGTGCAGGACCAGGCTAAGTCGGTAGAACACTCCAGACCTATGTTGGCTTGGCGTTCAGGCAAGTAGACTATGCAGCAATGTTAAGATCCAAAGATACCAACAATATAACTTGTACATCTGAATAACATTGACTAAAACTACAAAAAGAATTGCACAACTTCATTATAGACAAGAAGGATAAAAATAATAATTTAAAAGACTGAGCCTTGTACAAAAATAAATGCATGTGGAGTCTGTTTCCACACGATAGTGTCTTTCATTATAGGTCTGGATTACAGGGGAGACAAGGACACACTTAGGGTATATGCCTGGGGCAGGCAGCTACACTTTTAGTGTCATGACTGTGTCAAGTGTTTCTTGAACTTCCCGGACCCCCCCCCCCCCCCCCCCCCCGAAGGGGTCCGAATGTTTTCCTGAAGGACCTACCCGTCTTTGTATATTGACTCTATAACATACATTGTGTGTAATTACAGACTCACCTCCATGATTCTAAGCATAAAACTTACACATGTGCTCGATGTTCCAAGGATTAGGAACCAGAGTCCCATCCTCAGTTGCCAAGGGAACGCATCCGGGACGGGATACACTGATCACTCGGAAGGGACCTTTCCAGCTAGGGTAATGTGTGTTCATCCCTTCGCGAGTTAGTATTTTCCGCAGCACCAGATCGCCCTTTTTGAGCTATTGGTTATGCACATGCCTTTGATGATAGCGCATGAGCGCTTGGTGATATCGTGGATTCCGAACAGCTGCTTGGCACCTTCCCTCATCGACGAGGTCAAGGTCTTCATGCCGGAGCTGATCCTGCACGGCTTCATCGAAGGTCCGCACCTGGAGCAACCCCATGGTGATCTCCGGGGGAAGGACTGCTTCAACTCCGTACACCAAGAAGAAGGGTGTCTCTCTTGTTGACCGGTTAGGTGTAGTCCTGCTTGTCTACAGTGCGGACGGAAGCTCTTCAATCCAGTTGGCTCCATGCTTTTTCAGGCACTCGTATGTGCGCGTCTTGAGTCCTTTTAAGATTTCCGCATTTGCTCTCTCGGCTTGACCATTGCTTGCTGGGTGAGCTACTGATGCGTAGCTAACTTGAATGCTGAGGTCTTTGCAATATTATTGGAATGCAGCACTTGTAAATTGGGTTCCATTGTCAGTTATGACTTTGTTCGAAACTCCAAATCTGCATATTATGGACTTCAAGAACTTGATTGCTAATTTCTTGTTAATAGTCATGACTGTAGTAGCTTTCGACCACTTGGTGAACTTGTCAATGGTGACACAGAGGAACCTATAACCTCCAACAGGATTTCGGAAAGATCCTAAAATGTCCATGCCCCACACAACGAATGGCCTTGTAGGAGGAATCATTTGCAGTGACTGAGGTGGTGTGTGAATTTTTTTTTGCGTGGAACTGACACACTTCACACTTTTTCACCAACTCCACTGCATCCTAGAGTGCTGCAGGCCAGTAGAAGCCGTGCCAAAAGGCTTTGCCAACCAACGGGCGGGAAGACGCATGGTTCCCACACTTGCCTCCATGGATTTCCGCGAGGAGCTCACGGCCTTCTTCCATTGCAATGCACCGCATTAGGACGCCGTTGGCACCGCGCTGGTAGAGATCTCCTTCTACCAGCATGTATCTTTTAGCCAATCTGATGATTCAGTTAGCGGATACACTGTCTTCAGGAAGGATGTTGTCTTTCAAGTAGCTCCAGATCTCCGAGATCCATGCATCGGAGCTAACTTTAGCTTCTGAGTCTTGCGTACTGGGTTGATCGGAGCTTCCGACAACACCTACAACCCTTGGTGGACGCCATGGTAATAGGGTCACCGGGACCGCCAGCTTTGAGGTGCTAGTCTCGCCCCCTTCACTCAGTTCGGCAGACTGAGCTGTTGGTATTGACAACCTTCAGACGAAGGTTCTGTCGGGGCCCGGAGCTCCAGTTGAAGCCTTCGTCGAGAGTTCGTCGGATTCAGCGTTATGGAGATTCTAAACATGGTGGAGATCCATGACTTGAAGTCTTTTTGAAGCCTATGGACTTCAAGGAGATAAGCGGCTAGCTGGGGTTTATTGCAGCAACATTCACTTTTGACTTGTTTTATGATGAGTTGCAAATCACCCTTCACCAACAGCTGTTTGACAGCATAGGATAGTGCCACCTTGAGCCCGTAGATGAGAGCTTCAAACTCTGTCATGTTGTTGGTCGCCTTAAGTCAAGGTGAACCATGTATTTGACCTTCTCCCCGGTCGGAGCGAGGAGGCGGATTCTAGCTCCAGCCCCCTGATTCTGCATGGAGCCATCGAAGTAGAGAGTCCAGTGGGGCTCGGTGAAGATCGGGGCCTTGGGTTCTGACTTATGCTCACTGGGGCCCCCTGGATTTGATGGAGAGGGGGTCCACTCCACCATGAAGTTAGCCAAAGCCTAACTTTTGATTGCTTGTGGCGGAACAAATTGAAGATCGAACTCAGCCAGCTCCGCTGCCCACTTTACAATGTTCCTAGTAGAATTAGGGTTATGCAATATAGCACACAATGGATAAGAAGTTACGACTGATATCTTATGGGCTTGGAAATAATGGTGAAGCTTCCTTGAGGCAATAAGAACTGCGTAAAGCAGCTTATGCACCTCAATGTATCTGGTCTTGGCATCATGGAGTACTTCACTGATGAATTACACTAGGTGCTGGACAGTCCGGACCCTCTCCGTGGGCCCGTAGCTTCTTCTCCATCTACCTGGACCCTCCCGGATGGATCTAGACCTTCTTGTTGAGCTTCCCGGACCCTCCCGGAGGGGTCTGGAACTTCTTGTTCAACTGGGACCCTCTTTAAGAGGTCCGAATCTTTTTGAAAAGCCGTGAGATCTCTCTCACATGAGAGAGGTTGATCTTCTAGCACTCCGCCTCGATGATCCGTGCCGGGGGGCTAGGACCCAGACTCGACTTCAGGTAGCTCCAAACCCTCCTGGAGGGGTCTTGGCTCCTGACCTGGATGTAGCTCCAGTATTTCCGCGACCAGGACCATGCTTACAACTTCTGTAGTTGCAGAAATGTAAAGCAGTTGAGGCTCACTAGGGTTCGGATCTACCAAGACTGGTACGGTGGTGAGGAGCTTCTTGAGCTCTTGGAATGCCTCTTGGAATGCCTTTTCTTCTTTTTCGGACCAATGGAAGGTTCCAATTTTCCTCAATAGCTTGAAGAATTGATGTGTCCGCTCTGCCAGCCTTGAGATGAACCGACTGAGCATAGCTAGACATCCAGTTAGCTTCTGGACGTCCTTGATGCGGGTCAGAGGCCGCATGTTTTTTTATAGCCTTGATCTTCACCAGGTTTGCCTCAATTCCTTGGTGAGTCACCAAGAAACAAAGGATTTTCCCAGAGCTAACCTTGAAGACGCACTTGTCTAGGTCCAACTTGGTGCGTGTGATGCACAGCTTGTCAAAGACAGCTTGCAAGTTGTCAAGGAGTGACTCCTTGTTCTTGATCTTCACAACGATGTCATCGACGTACACCTCCACCGAGTCTCTAAGTAGCTCTCCAAATGTTTTGAACATAGCTCGCACAAAGGTTGAAGCAACGTTTTTTAGACCAAAGGGCATGGCGGTATAACAATACAATCCATATACTGTTATTAAGGCAGTATGCTCTTCATCTTCCCTAGACATTTGTATTTGATGATATCCAGAGTATGCATCTAGGAAATACAATAGCTCACACCCGGAGGTGGAGTCCACTATTTGATCTAACCTAGGTAGTGGAAATGGATCTTTTGGGCATGCCTTATTTAGTGTGGTATAGTCAATACACATCTGAAGCTTCCCGATGGACTTGGGTACAACGACTGGGTTTGCCATCCACGTGTCGGATGAAGTTTTGCCGCTCAACTGATTGTTTTTGAGGCTTCTAGTGTACAGGTCATGCATCGGGATAAATCTTCAGATTGTGCTCAATCACCTCCCTAGGGATCCCAACCATTTGTGACGGTTGCCAGGAAAACACGTCAACATTAGCTCGGAGGAAAGTGATGAGTGCGAGTTCCTATTTGTGGTTCAAACCTCCCGATATGCGGGTGGTCTGGGTAGCATCAGAACCAATTTGGATGACTTTGACGGGAAAATTGGTGTCGCCGCTTGGTTGCACACATGGTGCAAAAGTTGAGCCCTGATGATGAGTGCCCAGGGGTTGAGCAATGAGCTCTTTACCGGAGGTTCCTTCTCGCGTCGTGGCAAGCGCCTGGAGTTCCTCTAATGTGGTCCCTCCTATAGTGCGGTCTTCGCGGCCCCGGAGGACGCCTGAAGATGTCGGCATCTTCAACACCAGATAGCCATAGTGAGCTGCGGCCGTGAACCTGTACAAGGCAGGCCGGGCTAGGATGGCGTTGAAGGGCAGACTGATGTGAGCGACATCAAAGATTGACTTCTAAGTCCTGTATTTCTCCTGAGTCCCAAATGTCACCGGGAGAGTGATTGATCCGAGGGGGCTGATGGCCCCTGGACCTACCCAAGAGAAAGGTCTTGAGGGGCAAAGGTCCGAGAGTTGTAGTTGGATCTTCATGAAAGCTTCAAAGCTCAAGAGATTGAGCGTTGCGCCTCCGGCTACTAGAACGTGGTAGAGTTGAATGTTGTTGATGGTCGGAGATACCATCAGCGGGAGTTGGCCAGCTCCAACCATGTTTATGGGGCAGCCTGTTGCATCAAAAGTGATGGGCGTATCCATCCACTTCCGATGTGGTTCTGCTCTGGCAGCAGGAGCAACAACAGTCGTTTCCCGCCGCATTGTCTTGAGGATGCGGCGAGAGGTCATGTCCCAGGACCCTCCGTAGATGGTGTTGAGGGTCTTCCGATGCTCATTGTCAGAGACGTCAGAGTCATCATCAATTTTGTTGTACACAACCTTTAGGACCTTCTTGGGATCCTGAAAGCCTAGCTCTGTCTCAAACGGAGCTTCATCAACTTTTTTCTTTCCTTCCCGCTGATGGAAAGGAGCTTCTTCTCGGTGCTTGTTGTAGCGCTCGACAAGGTTTTGGACCTCTCATCAGTCCTCCATACTGTGGTTGTCCGTCTTGTGAATTGGACACCACATCTTTAAACTACCGTCATCTTTTGACGAAGGTCGAGGTCATTTTTCGGGGCGTGGCCCCCGGCCACCTGGAGCTGCAGCAGCCGCAGTAGTAGGTGCGCTGGCCGATGGCTTCTTCTTGTCGTTGGACTTCTTCTTCTTTTTGACACCTCTGGAGGTAGTGGCTTCAGCTTTGGTGGACTTATTGTTAGCCTCCGGAGCTGGCTTTGAGTTCATTTCCTGGCCCTCTGCGGTCCGGGCACACTTGTCAGCCAGGCTGAAGAACTCCGTGATGCTGGTGACTTATTTCGTCGCTAGCTTCTTTAGCATTTTCTTGTCTCGGACGCCCTGTCTGAATGCGACAACAACAGAAGCATTCGAGATGGAGGGGATGGTATTGCGTACCTGAGAAAACCGCTGGATAAAGAATTATAGTGATTCCTCCGTTGTTTGCTTCACAGCAAACAGGTCCAGTTCAGTGCCTGGTCGGGTGTAAGAGCTCCCGAAGTTGGCAGTAAACTGTTGGCATAGCTCCGCCCAACTCCTGATGGAATCGGGCGGAGGACTCATGAACAAGGAGCTAGCGGTCCCAGTTAGAGGCACAGGGAAGTAGTTGGCCATCACGGTCGCATTGCCTCCTGCTGCAAGTATAGGAGTGGAGTAGATTTGATAGAATTCGGCGGGGTTGACAATCCCGTCGAATTTCAGCGGCAAATGAGGCTGGAACTTCTATGGCCATCAAACCATGCGTAGGTGCATGGCCAAGGCAGAAGAACCGCGTCCTACTCCCACTGGAGCAGCTCCCTCCGCTCCGGCAGCTCCTACGACCGGCGACTCCAGCTCCGACGACTGCGACGGTGACCAGTTCGTCATCGCGCCCAGCTCTCAGGGTCTGTAGGCTCTCTGACCCCTTTTTGGTGTCTTGATGCAAAAGGGGGAGAAGAGGTAGAGGAGTCAGGGGGAGTGGTAGTAGTAGTCTCAGGGGGAGTGTGAGTTTTGCTCTTTGTATTCTAGTGTGTTTATCCTTTGTATCCGTGCTTGAGTACTCTTATGTAATTTTAATTAAGCACTCTTCCGCTTGTTACATTTGCTTATGTTATTAATCGATTGAGCTTTTTGCGCCATTAATTCCATTTGATTTCTACAAGCTTAATGTGTCCTATCTTGTATTCATTGCATATCTACTTGAGTATTGTACCATCAAATTCATTATTATTGCGCTTTAAATTATTGTGTTGTCATCAATCACCAAAAAGGGGGAGATTGAAAGCATCTAGGCCCCATGAGGTATAGTTTCGGTGATTAATGACAACCATTCGATATTACTAATGAATTTGTGAATGCAAGGTCCCAATAACACTCAATCAAATGAAATCAATATTACATTGGAGACCCATATAAAATCAACCAATGAGATCAAATTGAATCATACGAAGACAAGAAGTGAAAGCTCTAACTTGATACTTGAAGACTATCAAAACAACACTTCAATCAAGTGTCAAAGAGGTCACAAGTTCAATTTCCAAAAGAACAACTCAAAACAACTCGAAGTCAACAGATTGAACACACCGGATCATCCGATGTTTGTTGAGTTGACTGCATCGGTCGAGTTGTGTCAACAGAAGAAGAAGACCTCAGACAAATGCACTCACCGGATCATCCGATGTGAGTGGCTCAGTGACATCGGTCCATCATCACAGTTTGCAATACCATTGGACCAAGTGAAGCACCGGATCATCCGATGTGCAGAACTACATACATCGGTCGATCACTCCAGTAAGCTTCAAGATCAAGCAAAATTCTGGAGAAAGAGCCACCAGATCATCCGACGAGAAGACAGGTCAACATCGGTCTAACAACGGTCATATCTGACACAGTGACATCAACTAATTTGGCTTTGACCAATGTTAACTGAAGGGGAGACATCGGATCATCTGGTGTTCGCAGAGAAGTGATGTCAGCCTACTTTTCCAACGGTTATTTCGTGGAAGCTGGCTATTTATACCCCTTCAACCTGTCATATCGATAAGACTTGAAGCCCAGACATACTCTACACATCCTAGAGCATTCAAGACATAGAGCTACAACTTTCACATCATTGTTCATCATTTGTACACCAAGAGATAGGCTAGAACTAGCTAGAGATAGTGCTTGTGTGCCTCCATTCTAGGTGATTGGAGTCTCTAGTGTAGTGAGAGCCATAAGGGAGTGTCCCTTGGTGTGTGTGACTTCCGGAGCTTGCCAAGAGGATTGTGGAAGCCCGGAGGATTCAAAGTGTACAAGGCTTGAGCTCCACCTTGCCAAGGTTGGTGAACGGAGAAGAATAGTGAAGACCCCCTTGTCTCGGTGACTTGGGAGTGGCAAAACCCTTCAGTGGGTGCCACAACGTGGATGTAGGAAGATCCTTGTGATCTTGCCGAACCACGGGATAAACTCCGTGTCCCTTGAGCGTTTGCATCCCTCTCCCTTTAACATTTATGCAATCTTCATTCCGCAACTTTAATTTACATTGATTGCATAGATTAATCGCATAGGGAATTGGGCTTTAAGTTGTTAGATTTTAATTACCTTAAAATTTGAAAGAAAGCCCAATTCACCCCCCCTCTTGGGCGTTTTGATCCTTACAATAGGTGGAACTCCTTTGCACTTCTTGCGGTACATAGGGTACCCGGTACGCAGGGTACCGACAATGTAGGAAATACGTTATCAATGTACCTAGGGTAAATACAATATTAAATCCACGAGCACATGGATTATACCATTCTAGCATTTCACCCAGTAGTATTCAAGGATAAGTTGATGATATAAGGTAGTGTGAGACATAGAAGAATCTACTCTACTCAGATAACCAATTCTAGTTGGAGTTAGTCAAGAGATGAAACTGTTTCTAATGTGCTTTTCATTACAGGAGTATAGCCTACTAGTGTACATGTGAGCATATTAGTCATGAGTCATAGGGTTTAGTGATCCAACTTATTGGGCACGTGTTACACCTAGTCTGCAAGGTGATTCCTGCTAAGAGTCAGCTACAAGGTCGAACGTGGTGATTACGATGGACGGACAGATCTTTCACCACTTGTCCTCTACAATTAGTGGGTCGAAGAGATATCCAACGCTACTTAAGTATCCAAGCACCACGTTTCCATACTAAGTAGATACCTTAGAAACTGTGGTACAAATATCAATCTAAGGCAATTATAAACATAAAGGTTGTTGAACCAATGTGGCATCTAAACAATAAATAATTCAAACTAATATGTTCATACCTTACACAAATAGACTATAGTGGAGGCATATGATGTTTATGTTAACATAATGATGACATTAATACATTATAAAATAACAAGAAATCCTACTGCATATATGGAATCCATAATCAAACAAGAAAAGCTTCCTTCAAACACATGAATATGAAAAGACTAATATTATTGATAAGAACAAAGTCAAAAATTAAGAAAAAGATACATGAGCCATAACTTTTCAAAAATGAACTTAGGAACTAGAGAGGATCCCCCGTAAGACTACTTCACCACTAGGACTTGGCAAAATTTCTATACAAGAGAGTGATTACTTCTAAGTGTGTGTGAGAGTAAGGTACCTCCACCCTATTTATACACTCACTAAGGTGTTTTGATGAGCTAATCTCCCAGACATTCACTTACTCCTACAACAAGGAAGTCACCAGAGGTCGACACGTGAAAGCACGTGCAAAATGGGGCCAAGACCAGTTCGGGTGAACTAGGGGTTCGACCGAACTGGAGATGGCCCCACTCAGCTCCCACATGTCCCATGTGGCTGATATGTGGGCTCTCGTTGACCTTCTAGAATCCCGATGAAAATGTGCATGTACCCGCCTGCAAGTGGCCCATTGGATTGATTGGGATGCAACATGGTAGCATCAGATTGGTTAGAAGTCTGTTTCTTCATTGCCTGGACATGCATGTACCTCATTTCCGTGTAAAATCACCTGTATGTACAAATTCTCAAAGAACATGTGGAACTATGTACAGGAATCCCGGTGTATTACGTCGTCCAGAACCGACGAAATTAAGGATTAAACCGACGTAAATTACTTAATTACGTTGGTTTAACCTTAATTACGTCGGTTCTTGGCCGACGAAGTAGTTTGGACGTGATTAAGGTAACTTATGTCGGGTGCCGATGTAAGTTACTTAATTACGTCGGTTTTCGGCAACCGACGTAAGTTATTTACCGGGGTGGGCCGCGGGCTGGGCCAGAATACTTACGTTGGCCACAGTAGGCCGACGTAAGTTAAGTGGTTTAACTTACGTCGGTTGCACCAAACCGACATAAGTTAAGTGGTTTAACTTACGTCGGTCAAGACATACCAACGTAAGTTAAACTGGGCGAACTTACGTCGGCATGGCTATAGTCGACGTACGTTAAGTTTTCCAAATTTTTTTTCAAAAACAGAAACTGACCACCTCGCTCGATGGCGAGAACACAGAACATATACAGATAATATCCAGAACAGATACACAACAATACAGTTATAAAACATTATCCAAAACCTCGAAGACATCACAATTGGCAAATTAAGTTCTACCGGGCTACACACTAGCCCCTCCACTGCCTCCGGGATCTTCTCGGCGCGTTCCCGAAACCTGCAGAAGAAGCAACCAACCAATTATGATTTAAGAAACCAACCATTTCTCGCAGCATCATACTAACATATTCTGATTTAAGAAACCAACCAATTTGACTTCTGAGAAACTTCATTTAACTGATGCTCTTTATAAATGGCCGTGCAAAACTGCATTAAGTTTTCAGGACTTTGGCTACAACTTCAGTTTCAACCAACGCTAAATTTGATGTTAGAAGCCCCAAGCGTGTACAGGTGAGGTCCTAATGTTTTTGGCTAATTATTTATCTATGACTGAAAGCATTTTCTCATGACTATGATAAATTTGCATGTGATGATCTAATTACTTCTATGGTTTCATCAAAATAATGTGGACAGAGAAATTGTACTATAACTAAAAACAAATTGTCATCAAGGATTATATACAAACTTAATTCCTAAATTTGAACAGAAACATAGGAATATATATACATGTCTGGAAAGCTTAAGGAGTCCTCTAACAAGTTTCTATTCGATACTAAGGCTAAAACTCACAATAATAGGGTGTACAGAAAATAAAAAGAGAGATAGAGATATATTACCTGCTCTAGTGTCTGCTGCGGCAGAAGCGTAGGAATCTTGATATTTTGACCTGTAGGATCGAATAGCACGTGAAAATCTACCAGAGAGGGGGGGGGTGAATGGTAGATTAAAAAATCTTACGCAGCGGAAACAATTAAATCCCAACCCCTTTGGCAGACAAATGATATGTTTAAGAAATCGTGTGTGAGACTCATATAAACGTGTTTCACTGGGACAAAAGTGATATATATCAGAGAGAATCAAGTCACGAAGAAAACACAAGAAGAATCACTCAAATCCGTCGAGAGAAACTCAAGTTATGATCGAAAGATCAAACAAATGTCAATCTGTCCTACCCGAGAATAACAGTTCTGGAACGATGCAAAGAAACTCATGTAGATCAGAAACCAGAAATCAAATGACCATGAATTTTTGAAAGATGATAGATAATAAATTTTGGAAGACAACCCAGAAAGAATCACGTCAATTGGATCTGTAAAACGCGAGTTATGATAAAACCACCGACGAAAGGTAGTGCTGTCCAGAAACTCGACGAGTAAAACTTGTCTGGAACAGGTCGGACGAACAAGGCATAAAAGTTTCCTCAAACTATGAATTTTATTCAATAGAACACGAGAGGAACAGCCCCAAAGTCATGCACCACGAGCTCTGTCCTTCCTTGCTTATATAACCAGCCCTTAGGCCAACCCAATCTCAACTAGGACTCTAATCCTAGTCTGATCTCGAATCGGAACCTTCCATAACTGCTTATGACTCTTCCATATGCAGATAGAAGCAATCTTAAGACATCCAATTACCTTAGGAACGTATCCCACATTCCTACAACAACTCAAATTCGTGACCCACACAAAATCCTATCATAACCAACTCGATACTTTCCATACCGAGCCATAACAGACTCCACCGCAGCCAAAGTCATCAACCGATACGATCTGATCCTTCGAACCAGATCTTCTCATCCATAAACCATCTTCAGAACCATGTTGCCACGTCATGCACCACATGCATACGTGCAAACACCTTCCTTCGATGTCCAGTAACCTTAATATGCACTGCCCTTGATTCAATCATCCTGCGCGACCTCCTGACCCGCTCAACCACAATTCCTCCTAAATTTGGTTGTTGGAACTTCATCTCCTCCTTGAGACTAGTCCAATGGATCCTGTCACCAGCCATGACTTGAACTCAAGAAACACCTGCACATGAATAAACAACCAATCCGTATGAGCCCAAGTCCGTGACTTGACTCAAGTCAGTTCCGAATACAACACCTTACGTGAGCACCTCATGTAAGCATGTTGCAAAGCATAGCAAAACGATATCAGCCATATAGACCAAAACACACCAAAAACATAGCAAATGAATACTAAGCAATCTTTCCAAACAATGTAAAGCAAGTTCGAAACATTTCACAATAAAAACAGGAACATTGCGATCAAGCTCCGAACCTTGCCAAAGCTAACCGAAGCTTGAGCTGGAGCATACCAAAGCTAGTACAACCTAGCACCGGAGCTTACCAAAGCTAGTACAACCTAGCACCGGAGCTTACCAAAACTAGTCGAGCCTAGCGCTGGAGCTAACCAAAACTAGTCGGAACTAGTCATCCCAAAAGTCGGAGCTAGAAAAACATGTTGGAGCTAACCAGCATAAGTCGGACCTAGCAAAACATATCGGATCATAACAAAGACATGCCGGAGCTATCAAAGACATGCCGGAGCTAAAGACAAAACTCACCGAGCTACCCAAAAACATGTCGAACCTAGACAAAGAAAGTAGGACCCATTGTCAGACCTTGCAGAAGCTCAGAGCTAGAGTCGGACCTTGCTAAAAATATGTTATGGCAGCATTCAAAACTTTTGTTGTCAAAGCCAATGTATTCAGCACACATAGGTCTCACAATCTCCCCCTTGATGAATGCATTGGCAACACAATTTAAAATCTGAACATTGGCATGAAATGTTTTGAGAACAATTTTCCCCCTTTTTGAAAATCAAATGAGAAAATAAATTTCTCGCCCTATACATATTTCTCCCCCATGCATAATTCACCATATTATCTCTCCCCCTTTGACAATGTATTCAGCAAGGTTGAAAAGAGAAATTTTAATTGTTACGAGCATGTTATAACATATACATATAAAACAAAGCTCATCCAAGTCATACTATCAAGTAACATACACTATCACATCAATGAGATACATAAAGTAGTGTAAGCCATGCTAGAGATCAAATGTAATTTTCAATTTAAGCAAGTCATGATCTCACAAACTTAACTATTTCAATACCTGAAAGCATGACACTTGTTGCTGTATTTTATTATTTTTCAAGGCACAAATTTAGATCATATGATATTTGCAAGAGATTATATGTGCATCTGCCTTATTCTAACCAAACCAAGCCAAGCCTATGTTATTTGACAATCAGAAGCTTAAGGACATGGTTTTAGTCATACACAACTTCTTCGAAGTTCATATCTAAGTGCAATGATAAGCCATCTCAAAAAAAGAAGTGCGATGCATGCATATTCTCTTGATCTTTTCTCAATTTATATTTGTTCATAAAAACTCAACATGTGAGTTGATTACTTGATTAATTCTTTATGATTAACAACACTTATGAACATACAACAAGTTCAAAACAGCAAGAAATTTTGATCATGACCCAATTTAGTCCAAGTAATTATTCCAATTACTAGTCATGGCAAAAACTACAAAATGTATAACATGAGTAATGTAGTAAGAACTTTCAGCATGTAAAAGGAATCACAAGTCATATATGTATGAAATACTATGCTCATATTGTTTTAGTTCAGATTCACACATAGACTTCCCAAGTTTTAAAACTCCCTCTCAATTTAAGCCATGAGGATGCATAACCCCTATTTCACTACGAATGTAACAAAAACGAGTGAAATCCAATGGTTTTGTAAAAATGTCAGCCAATTGTTGTTCGGTATCTACATGGTGAAGCACAATGTTTCTTTTTTCAACATTATCACAGAGAAAGTGATACGTAATATCAATGTTCTTAGTTCTATAATGTTTCACAAGTTATTTATCAATGCAAATGGCACTAGTGTTATCACAAAACGGTGGAACACTATCTAGATCAACCTCATAGTCCTTAAGTGTTTGAACAATCCAAAGAATTTGTGAACAAGCGCTAGCAGCTGCTACATATTCAGATTCGGCGGTGGATTGTGCAACTGAATTCTGTTTTCTAGAGGACCAAGCAACAAGTGAATTACCGAGAAAATGACAAGCACCAGAAGTACTTTTCCTATCAATCCTACAACCTCCAAAATCAGCATCGGAAAAAGCTTTCAAAGTAACGGTTGAGTAAGAATGAAGAAAAATGCCAAATTCTTGAGTTCCATGTAAGTACCTGAGAATCCTTTTGACGGCTTGACGATGTGAAGCACGTGGGGAAGCTTGAAACCGTGCACAAAGACATACGCTGAATTGTATGTCCGGTCTTGATGCTGTGAGGTACAAAAGTGATCCGATCATGCTTCTATATTCTTTTTGATCCACGGGTTCACCATCTTCATCAAGTTAAAGTGTTGTTGTTGTTCCCATTGGTGTCCGAAAAGGCTTGTTTTTTTCCATGTTGAAGCGCCTTAGGAGGTCTTTTGTATACTTTGTTTGATGCACAAAGGTACCCTCCTTGGTTTGGTTGATTTGCAGCCCCAAAAAGTACGTGAGTTCTCCCATCATACTCATCTCAAATTCTGAACTCATCATAGCTGAAAACTTGGACACAAGATCATTAGAAGCACAAACAAAGATAATATTATCCACATACACTTGAACAAATAATGAGTCATTGCCATGCTTAAGCACAAAATGAGTTTTATCAAACTTGCCCATGGTAAACCCCTTTTCAAGAAAGAATGTTTTTAACCTATCATACCATGCTCTAGGGGCTTGTTTGAGACCGTACAAGACTTTGGACAGTTTGTAAACATGATTAAGAAAATCTGAATTTTCAAAACCCAATGATTGTTTTACATAAACCTCCTCATCTATGTAGCCATTAAGAAAAGCATTTTTAAACCCATTTGATATAGCTTAAAACCTTTAGATGCAGCAAAAGCTAACACAGTTCTTATGACTTCTAATCTAGCAACAGGAGCAAAAGTTTCATCAAAATCTGGACCTTCAACTTGAGTGAAACCTTGAGCAACCAACCTAGCCTTATTCCTAACCACAACCCCATCCTCACTTTGTTTATTTTTAAACACCCATTTAGTTCCAATTAAAGTGTGACCTTGAGGTGGAGGTACAAGTTTCCAAACATTATTTCTTTCAAAATTTTCTAACTCTTCTTGCATGGAAATAATCCAAGATTCATTAGTGAGTGTGTGTGATATATATTTGGGTTCAAAAGAAGCAACAAAAGCAGAATGAGCATGAGAGTTTGGATCGCAAAACCTGGACCGTGTGACTCGCTCATGCAAGCTTCCAGTAATCTAATGTGGGGGATGATCTTTGTTAATCCATGAGGGAACAAATGTATCACAAGCTTTTTATTCATTAAGTTCATCGCAGTTTGATGAGCTTGTGGATTTTGGACGATCAAGACCAGCATAGGTGATAGTCGGAGCTTGTTCAATGTTCGGAGCTAGACACGTGTAAGCTTTGGAACTATCAGGCAGTATCACCAGCTCTTGTTCTTCTTTGAAAATACCCTCCCCTTGAGGATATGGATCTGGTTGTGCAGCACCAAAGCTAGTACCTGGGCTAGCTTCATCAAAAGAAACATCATAAGTCTCCACAATTTTGTTAGTTCCAAGTAAAAGCACACGATATCCTCTAATGTGAGATGGGTATCCAAGAAACATGCCATCAATGGATCTAGGTTCAAATTTATCAAGATAACCAAGTTTCTTCACAAAGCATTTGCAACCAAAGACCCGAAAGTGCGTAACACTAGGCCTATGTCCAAACCGGAGCTCATATGGTGTTTTACCTAGCTTATCTCGCAATGAAACACGACTTGAGACATAACAAGCGGTTCAATCGCATCAGCCCAAAATTTGCTACGAGTTTGATATTCATCAAGCATAGTCCTAGCCATCTCAACTAAGGTTCTGTTCTTTCTTTCTACAACACCGTTTTGTTGAGGTACATATGGTGAAGAAAATTGATGATCTATTCCATTTTCAGCACAAAAGTGATCAAAAGATTGATTTTTAAATTCAGTTCTGTTATCACTTCTAATTGCTTTTAAAGATCCTGGGTGATCAATTGATAATCTAAGAAATAAAGTTCTAAAGTGACTAAAAGCTTCATTCTTAGATGCCATAAAGTAAACCCAAGATTATCTATAATAATCATCAACAATAACAAGAACATAGCATTTACCACCGAAGGATTGAACACATGAAGGTCCTACAACATCAAGGTGCAAGTTGACCCGGTTCCGTTGTCATGATCATTGTGAGAGGAGTATGTGAACCTGCAACCATCTTAGCATGTCTACAAGAAGAGCACACAATTTCTTTGTCCCCTTTAAGCTTAGGCAGCCCACGTATGCGATCAAGAGCACTAACACGCATTAGGTGATCAAAGCCTACGTGACCAAGTCTACGATGCCAAAAATATAAGTCCTTTGAATCATTAGCAACTAGACACCTATGCTTAGAGGAAGACATATCAAAATCAGCTTTAAAAACTCTTCCAAACTGAGACATGTTAAAAATAAGCTCACTATTTGAACCTACAATTTTGCAGCAGCTTTTATTGAAAATAATTTCCAAATTTTCATCTAGCAATTGTGAAACAGAAAGCAAGTTGTGTTTCAAATTTTTGAAAAGTGCCACATCCTTCAAAGAGTAGTGATCATTTACTCTAACCGAACCCCTAGCAATTACAGGAGTTGAAGAATTATCGGCAAAAATAACATTCTCTACACGTGACACAAAAGAGAGGTAGGAGAACCATTCTTTGTTACCGGTCATGTGGCATGAGCAACCTGAATCCACAATCCAAATATTCTCCTTCCTCAAGCATGTAACCTACATAGAAGAACAATATGTCAATGACTCAATACTGGGGTTAGTCAAAAGGCATTTAGGTATCCAGTACAGAGTCACACGACGTGCAGCAGGAAATACACGCGAAAGCTGAGATAAAACAACAGGTTTATGAGTCAAAGTTTCAGGTTTTTTATTCTTAACTACTGACCTATAAGCTGTTACTTGTGTAGCACAAAATTAGTAGCTCCGGAGGCAAAAACAGAAGGTCCGGAGATAAACTTTGAATGTTTTTGACTCATAACAGCAGGTTGCATGTTCCAGGCATTCCGTTTAATATGTGCAGCAAATTTTGCATGAAAGTTATGAGATCTAGCAATAATTCTTTCTCTTTTCTGTTGTTTAGCTAGTCTATAACAAAAATTTATGACATGACCATCTCCACCACAGTAGGTACAATGAAATTTAACTTTGTGTTCATGTCTAGATGAGCAAACAACGTTTTTATTTAAAACCGAATGAGACAACACCCCTGCAGATTTGAAAACCACTTTTTTTGTTTAGGAACTGTTTGAATCAAACCACTTCCTAATGACTTTACAATTTTAGGTGGATGTGCCTTAGCATGAGCATGAGAATCAAAACCTAATCCATTTTTATCCTTGCAAGACTTGGAAGAATTCAGTAGCAAGTTTAGGTTCTTATTCCCATTACAAAACCGATCTAATGCCCTATGAATGTTATCAAGTTTATCGGACAAATCAAGGCAATTTTCACATGAAGCTTTTCCTTTTAATTTGCAATTGGAACAATATTTAACTTCATGAGAACGTAAAGCATTGTTCAATATTGAAATTTCATTCATAGCATCTTTTAGTTTCTTTTCAAGATTATCACAACTAGAACAATGAAAATCAATTGTTGAACAAGAAGCATCTTTGAAGTTTCAAATGTCAGGTGTAGCAAGCGTTTTGTTCTTTTCAATTTCAAGTTGAAGTCTATCTAGAGTCGAGGAGTGTGCAGTTCTTAGTGTGGACAATTGTTCATAGATTAAATCACATGAGGGACAAGAATCATTACTACGAATCAAGGTTTTCAAACGGTTGATTTTAGATTCTAATGATTCAATTTCAGTAGCATTATTCTTGAGCTTTTTGTCCTTTTTCTTAAAATGATAGTTGCACGAGAACATACCTCATCGTCGTCACTGTTTTGTTCTGCATCCTCCTGACTTGATCTTGAACTTGTTTTTCCCGCCATGAAGCATAAGTTGGCCAGATCATCATCATCTGCATCACTTTCAAAGTCTACATCGCTTGAACCGAGCTCTTGAAGTGCAGTGATGAAGCTGTTAATCATCTTGCGTCCTATGGTACCCTTCTTTTTCTTGTTGGGGTTTCCAGAGGTGGTCTTGACCTTGTTCTGTTTTTCTTCACAGGTAGTAGGACCTGAAAGGTTAGGGCATTCTGTACAAAAGTGTCTTGTCTTACCACATTCAAAACAGCGTTGAGGTCCGGAGCTTCTTCTCATTCTAGTTCTCACATTTTGCAATGCCTTTGATAACCTAGTAGAGATTAGTGCTAACTCCTCTTCTGGAAATTCCTCGATCTGCTCCAGGGTTAGTGAGGACAGCAAAGCAAGAGTATTGCAAGATGATGATTGGTTGGAGCTAGGCATATCACGTTGTGAGACAAATGCGATAGACTTATTTGGGTTCTTACGTGATAAGATGTCAATTTCATGAGTTTTGAGTTTAGAGTAAAGCACATCTAATGTAAGAGAACTCATGACAGTTGGTTCGCGAATAGATGTAACTTTCATCTCCCAGATTGACATGTCTAATGCACTAAGAAGTTGCCTAGCATTTTCAGCATCAGAAAAGTTAACATTGACACTACGCAGATTGCTGAGAATTTTATTGAAGGGAGCGAAAAGGTCATCGATAGACTCATCGGGTTGCATATCGAAATGCATATATTCCTTTTTGAGCGTATCTTGTCTCACCTCCTTGATCGTGTTGGATCCTTCGTGATAGTCACAAAGCGCTCTCCACACATCATATGACGATCGAAGGTGTGCAACGCGGTCGGAGTCGCTTTGAGTGAGTCCTTGGATGATCAAGTTCCGGGCTTTGTTGTTGTTGTCGACGTCCCGTAGGTTCGTAGCCGTAACTTGATCGTTTGACGGCACATCATAAGGCTTTTACATCTTTTCCCATATGTCGAAGCCTTGGGTGTGGATGAAAGCCTCCATGCGTGCCTTCCAAACCTGAAAATCAATACCAGCAAACATACAAGGTTTGGCGGAGTATTTCTCCATGATGATTACTCAAAACATGTGCAAATAACAAAGATTAGAGCACCGTGGCTCTGATACAAATTGTAGGATCGAAGAGTACGTGAAAAGCTACCATAGGGGGGTGAATGGTAGATTAAAAAATCTTACGCAGCAGAAACGATTAAATCCCAACCCCTTCGGCGGAAAAAACGATCTGTTAAAGAAATCATGTGTGAGACTAATCTAAACATGTTTCACGGAACCAAAAGTGATATATATCAGAAAGAATCAAGTAACGAAGAAAACACAAGAAGAATCACTCAAATCCGTCGAGAGAAACTCAAGTTATGATCGAAAGATCGAACAAATGTCAATCTGTCCTACCCGAGAAAAACAGTTCTAGAATGATGCAAAGAAACTCGTGTAGATTAGAAACCAAAAATCCAATGACCTTGAATTTTTAAAGATGATATATAATAAAGTTTTGAAGACAACTAAAAAAGAATCACGTCAATTGGATCTGTAAAACTCGAGTTATGATAAAACCACCGACGAAAGGTAGTGCTGTCCAGAAACTCGACGAGTAAAACATGTCTGGAACAAGTGGGATGAACAAGGCACAAAAGTTCCTTCAAACTACGAATTTTATTCAATAGAACACAAGAGGAACAGCCCCAAAGCCGTGCACCACGAGCTCTGGCCTTCCTTGCTTATATAACCAGCCCTTTGGCCAACCCAATCTCAACTAGGACTCTAATCCTACTCCGATCTCGAATCGGAACCTTCCATAACTGCTTAGGACTCTTCTATACGCAGACAGAAGCAATCTTAAGACTTCCAAACACCTTAGGAACATATCCCACAGTCCTAAAACAACTCAAATTCGTGACCCACATGAAATCCTATCATAACCAACTCGATACTTTCCATACCGAGCCATAATCGACTCCGCCGCAGCCAAAGTCATCAACCGATACGATCCGATCCTTCCAACCAGATCTTCCCATCCATAAACCATATTCGGAACCATGTTGCCATGTCATGCACCGCATACATATGTGCAAACACCTTCCTTCGACGTCCAGTAACCTTCATATGCACTGTTCTTGATTCAATCATCCTGCGCGATCTCCTGACCCGCTCAACCACAATTCCTCCTGAATTTGGTTGTTGAAACCTCATCTCCTACCTGAGACTAGTCCAATGGATCCTGTCACCAGCCATGAATTGAACTCAAGCAACACCTACAGATGAATAAACAACCAATCTGTACGAGCCCAAGTCCGCGACTTGACTCAAGTCAGTTCCGAACACAACACCTTACGTGAGCACCTTACAAAAGAATGTTGCAAAGCATAGCAAAACAATATCAGCCATATCAACCAAAACACACCAAAAACTTAGAAAATGAATACTAAGAAATCTTTCCAAACAATGTAAAGCAAGTTCGAAACATTTCACAATAAAAACAGGAACATTGCGATCAAGCTCTGAACCTTGCCAAAGCTAACCGGAGCTTGAGCTGGAGCTTACCAAAGCTAGTACAACCTAGCACCGGAGCATACCAAAGCTAGTACAACCTAGAGCCGGAGCTTACGAAAGCTAGTCGGACCTAGCGCCGGAGCTAACCAAAACTAGTCAGAACTAGACATCCCAAAAGTCGGAGCTAGAAAAACATGTCAGAGCTAACCAACATAAGTCGGACCTAGCAAAACATATCGGAGCTTAACAAAGACATGTCGGAGCTATCAATGACATGCCGAAGCTAAACACAATACTCACCGGAGCTACCCAAAAACATGTTGAACCTAGACAAAGAAAGTCGGACCTATTGTCGGACCTTGCAGAATCTTGGAGCTAGAGTCAGACCTTGCTAAAAAGATGTTATGGCAGCATTCAAAACTTTTATTGTCAAAGCCAATGTATTAAGCACACATAGGTCTCACATGACCGCTGTGTCAAGCAAGAGCTTGCCATTGCAAAATATAAGAAGATATATGTTATTGAAATGCTATGAAATTTAACTACGATACTTTAAATTACATACCGCCTCCGCTACTTGCATCTGGGCCATCATTAAGACCGTCCTCCACTGCTCCTCTCTCGACCTCTCCAGCTCTGTCTGGGTCTGCGTCAGTGTTTCCTTCAAAGCGAGGAGCTCCAGCAGGATCTGCGAGAGACGACCACTTGGGGTCCCAACGGACGAGGCCTGCGATGATGAAGCGCCTCTCAAAGGTCGTGTTGACCTCGAGTCGACAACTCCATCAAAAATGGCAAACCTGCAAAAGAATGAAAACACTAAGTATAAGAAGATAAATTGAAAAAGAAATGAAACACATGAAGAACTCACCGTCCATGGGCCTTCCCGCCTCCACTCGCGTACGGGGCTTGGCGGTCGGTCGGCGCGCTTTCCCAATCGTAACCCGCACCATGTATCTTCGCGACCTCCTGCGCGTATTTTGCCTACAAGACCAAGAAATCTTGTAAGCATGTCAATAATAGTATTAGTTATAATGAAATTGATAAATTTTGAAAACTCACCAGTTGATGAGCTGCGAACTGACTACACTGCCCTGGCTGAGAAGGGTCACTTCCCTTGTGACCTCTCTTGCAAACCTAGGTCGGGGTTGGCTCATGACCCATCTCTTGCTCTTGTATAGCTGTGTTAGTGAGGTACCTTTGTGGACTTATTGATGAAAGCGTCGCTAGCCCAGTTCCGACAGAGAGATAAGTACGCCTCGGTGTTACCATGTAACGAGGAAATAGTAACCTGCACATATTTCATTTTTCATCAATGCAGTTAACATACATAGATATTATAAATATTTAACAATATTAAAAAATTACCTCCGCGTACTTCTCCTCTGTCAAATACGCGTCGGAGTCCTTCCTAAATGGACCCCTTTGCTACTCCTGCTCCAGCTCCCAGAGGTGCCGCTTGTAGTACGCGCTGACGGCTTGAATCCGGGCATTCGACAATGCCGCTGTCGTGAGCCTCTGAGCGTTGTAACGGAACATGCGTCTCGCGTGGTCCTCCATGCCCAGTTCCTCTACTTGGTACCTCAGCTTTAATCAAACAAACATTTAAGTGATATGAATTAACAATTCAAACGAGATGAAAAAATAAAACAGTTAAACTTACCATAAAATCGTGCCACACGGCTCCTTGAGCCGTGCCGTGGACCGGGTGAGAGACACGAGGGTAGTCATCCCACGACAGGGCAGGGAAACCGTCAATGACACCGCGGTAGTGCAACTTCACGATAGCACCCAGGATACCGTTAACATCCTTAGGTGTTTCTCGTCCCCCATGAACGAGAAGTCATACCAACGTCTACAAAATATATTAAATCATTAAGTAAAGGAAAACAACATATAATATTTAATATACTATATACAGTTTTTACATGTCACCGACAGGAGAGATCGTGGTACGCTGAGAAGTAACTAGAGGAGGAGCTGCAAAGTGGGTCCTCCTCGTCCGTCGCCTCTGATGCGACGCCGCTGCGTCCTGTGACCCTTAAGGCTCTGCAGAACCACCGGAGTCCAAAGGAAGGCTACCGGTAGCCGGCTGCAGAGGAAGGCTAGCGCTAGCCGGCTCTGAAGGGAAGCTAGCGCTAGAGGGCTCCTGTAGCGGCCCCGCCTCTGACTCGGGCTCCTGTAGCGGCCCCCTAGCCTCTGACTCGGACTCATAAGACTCTGAGTCAGACTGCACAAAAGAAAAAGAGAAAAATATTGACAATAAATAATTATTAACAACTGCAATTTATAAAAAAACTTTATTGTAAATTAAAATTTACCTCCGTCCGCTGAAAGCACACGACAGCTGAGGGTGGAGCGTGCACCAGAAAGAGGGAATGTCGGCTCGATGGTAACGAGGTCCCATAGCAAGGGTCTCATGGCGGTTCAAACCCTCTCACTGCTTCTCCTTTCCCTTCCCCTTCCCCTTTGACGACATCCTGTTGCAATGAATAAATGATTAATATGCAAAGATAATATACAAAATTAATGTTAAGTTAGGGAATAAAATGTTACTTCAAAATTCATCAACATCACGGTCATGCACCCTACTCCTTAAACCGGCCCATCGATCGTGTTTTTTCGCATATTGTTTCCATTTGCGCAAATCAGCAGGTTCGACTAAGTCATCGATATCTTCAGATTCCGATTTTGATTATGTTTCCGCTTCCGTGCCAGTCTCGATATCTTGAGCGTCTCCAACTAAGTCATCGAGTCCTACACCGGGCTCGACTGAAAAACAGTCTGGCAACTCTTCCTCTTCGTAGACCACATCAACCTCAACTTCCTCATGGTAATTATCATCTTCTGGAACGTATAACCACTCACAAGGATTCACCTTATGTACCACCCACCAAGCTTTGAATTTATTGCATGGATAAGGTTGAGAGTACACTTGCTCTACTTGGTGTGCAAGAACTAATGAATCGAATCCTTTCAACCGTTCCTTGAGTTTTACTTCAACCATGCCAAATTCATTTACTCGAATTCCAAGAATGGGATAAAACCATTCGCAATCAAAGAATACTGCTCGAATTGTCTTGTTTCCGACAAAAGTGAATTCAAGGATTCTTTTAATAATTCCGTAGTACTGTGTTTCATTTTCTTGCAAATCGATTGCCCTCATCACAACTCTGGTATTACATGTTGCCGCGAGAGGACGAAGATATTCAAGTGGAGTTGTACGTAATTGAAAGTCGTTGACGTCATATCGACCATAGCTTGTAACATTAACCACTCCACAAGATAGTTGTCGCAAATCTTCATGGACATTGGCATCTTTTTTGCACTGTCCAAGATATGAAGTTATTAGAAAACGTAAGCATTCTTTAGTTATAAGAAAACGTTGTTACCATTGATAAGTTAACGAGAAAACGTTACATGATCTCGAAATCAGGAAAGAAAAATATATCCCCCGTTTATTCCTTCCCGTCGAATATGTTCTATTTGCTTGCTCGTGGGTTGATGTCTATGTCTCCAATTTTGCTTATCGAACATACTACACAAAATGAGAACATTTTAGAATACATGTGTTGGAAAATATGGTGAAAAGAAAAAGTGTAGGAGAAACACTCACTTGAAATATTCATTCATTTCTTCCATATTAGCGTACATGTAGATGAAAGTAGCACGCCTTTCTTTTTCGCTAACGTCATAGGAAGTGTAACTACCAACAGTAGTGCCTCCTGTTGCAAAAATGGAGAGATCACTACAAGGAGGTTGCTCATCCATATTGTACTGCATTACCGAAGTATTAACATTGTGTTCCTCTACAATGTAAACACTTGAGAAGTGTCCTACTTCCTTAAGAGTAAAAGCATCGGCAATGCAACCTTCAACCCTTGCCCTGTTACCAACCATTGGTTTCAGATATATGAGTGCTCTTCCAATATGATACATCCACCTATATTGCACGGGACCGCCCACTTTCGCTTCAATTGGAAGATGAATTAAGAGATGTTGCATTGGATTAAAAAATCTTGGAGGAAATTTTTTTCCATCTTACACAAAAGTACCGGAATCTCCTTCTCCAACTGAGTCATCATCTCTGGCATGATTTCTTTAGCACAGAGTTGCCTATAGAAGTGGCTAAGCTCTGCTAACACCTTTCACACCGCATCGTCAATGTAGCCTCGAAACATAACAGGCAGGAGTCTTTCCATGATTATGTGATAATCATGACTCTTCAACCCAATGAGCTTTCCTGTTTTCACATTCACGGCTTGTCCCCGACTAGCTGCATAACCATCTGGGAATTTCAACCTTTGCAACCATTCGAGAACTTCTTTCTTTTCTTTTGGTCAAAGACGGAAAGGAGCGTGAGGTTTACCACCATTTTCGGAGAGCTCAAGAGTTTGACGGTTACAAAGCTCATCTAGATCCTTTCTTGCCTTTAAATTATCTTTTGATTTGCCTGTCATGTCCATGCATGTGCTTATGATACTTTCGGCCATGTTACGCTCTTGATGCATGACATCAATGTTATGCCTTAGAATCAACGACTTCATATACGGTATCCCCAAAGTCCACATATGTGAGTCCAATTGTGTTTTTCTCCGAAACCTTCAAAATATCCAGGACGACCTTCATCTGGCACCAATTTGTCCAACATATTAGATATTTCTGAGCCATTAAGACGTTTCTGTGGTCTTTTAGGGACAACGGTGTTCTTTCTAAAGACATTCCTCTATTGTCTAAACAAGTGATTCGGAGGAAGCCAATGTCTATGACAATCGAAGTAAGATATCTTGCCTCCATGGGTAAGTCGAAAGCAATCGGTATCCGAGGCACATATCGGACACATCGACCGACCATGAGTGCTCCATCCAGAAAACTTGTCGTATGTCAGAAAATTATGGACGGACCATAAATAAGTAGCTCGAAGCTTGAATTTCTGCTTCTTGTTACAATCGTACGCTTCGACTCCTGTCCACAACATTTTAAACTCTTCTATCAACGGTTTCAACATCACGTTGAGATGTGACCCAGGATGATCTGACCCAGGTACAATGAGGCTAAGAAACATGAACTCATTCTTCATGCAAAAAGTCGGTGGAAGATTGTACGGAATGACAAAGACGGGCCAACAGAAGTATGGTGCGGCGTTTGTGCTGAACTACGTGAACCCATCTGTTGCCAACCCGATGCGAACATTTCTTGCTTCACGACCGAATTCTGGGTTGAACCGGTCCAGCGCCTTCCAAGCCTCACCATCGGAGGGGTGTGTCATGACTCCATTGTTCTGACGCTCACCTTCTTTGTGCCATCTCATGTGTCTGGCCGTTTTTTTGAAAGGAACAGCCGCTTCAACCTCGGTGTCATGGGTAAGTAACGAAACTGCTTACGTGCGACTTCCGTCGTCCTAGTATCACCATCGTTATTAACAACTTCAACAAACCTCGGTTGACCACATTTCAAACATTTGTTCTCATTGGCATGCTCTCTCCAGAAAAGCATGCAGTTGTCCGGACACACATCAATCTTCTCGTACTTCATACCAAGACCAGAAAGTATTTTCTTTGACTTATACATATCTTTAGGCACTTTGTTGGGATGTGGAAGGGCATTGTTGAACAAATTGATGAGCTCGTTGTAACAGTTATTAGGAAAGAAGAACTTAGACTTAATTGCCATAAGTCTAGTCACAAAATTGAGGATTGTCATTTTATTGTGTCCATGCAGCAGCTCTTCTGAATCTTTGAGATGTTTAAAGAACTTTTTAACCTATGCTGTTTAAGGATCCTCTGTAAGCTCTGGTCGTATAGCTTCTAGCATCTCATCCATCATATCAACCTCCGTGGAATCATCATTGTCCGCTTCCACTTCTTGTACAGCTTGAGAAGCTGTCTCACCATGGAGGTTCCACAACTCATAATGTGACATGTAACCGTTTCGACACAAGTGCATCTTAAGTTCCACTTTGTCCAAAAATGTTTTGTTTTGGCATTTCGTACATTGGCACCGTGCCTTCTTACTATTTGACAACGAAAAAGCTCGTCCCACAAAAGCTTCTGTCTTGGCGTATCACTCATCTGAGTGACCAACAGTTCTGCTCTTCCAACAGTATACATCCAACTAAGGTCTTAGCCCATGTTTGTCTCCGCCATTTAAAGCCGGACAAAATTACCGTTAGTTTCTCGTTAATTTATAAACAATAGAGAAAATAATGAGAGAGACAGTGAACTGGGTCTGTTGGGGTCAGCCATACACACGCACAGTGATTTAGTCGCATACTTTAAGTTCACACTAAATGGGCCATGACTATAGAAGGCCAAATGGGCCATGCCAAACGGGCTGGACCGAAGCACGATAAAAAAGCACGACACAAGCACGGCCCAACACGGAAAAATTGGGACCGGGCCGGCCCGAAGCTTGAAACGGGCCGTGCTCTGGCTTGAATCCAAGACCGTCGGGCTAGCCCGGCACGGCCCGGTTAAGGGCGGCCCGGTCGACCCGTCAATGTGGCCCGATGAGCCTAACTGTTTCGGCCCGGCCCGACCACGACCCGTTTAGCCCACTTAGCATATAAAATTGGTAACCTGAAATTCCAAACCCTACAACACCTCCCACTCCTCCCGTTCGGTCGCCGCCCCCGCACCCAACACCCCATTTGACACTTCGAGCACCACATCTCGAATCCTGCCCATCCCCAGCCCTTCTCTCTCCTCCTTGGCTGTCGAGTCCCCCGGACCCCGCTCGGACGCCCTCGACTCCCTCGCCTCGTATTGAGTCACCGGCCACCGCCCGCCATCTGCGATGCCCAGCCCGATTCTTCCCTGAATCTATGAGGATGCGAGGCGAGCCCGACGAGCGACGACTCCTAGAATCCATTCTAGAGGAGGCAAGGACTCTGGTAGGCCTACGGTGAGCCGACAAAACTGATGGCGAAGAAGCTGCGAAGGAGGCGGCGAGGCGCGAGGAGGTGACCACGGCTCGGCCAAGCTTCGGGCCGGCACGACACGCTTGGCCCGTGAACGGGCCCAACACAGCCCGATAGGGGAAAATGGGATCCGTCGTGCTTGGCCTTGGCTTATGGCCCGAACCCGTAGCGCCCTGACGGCCGTGGACCCCCGTGTCCGCCCTCTCCACGGCAGTCGAGCTCAGCGCATAATGAAACCAATAAAGCATAATCTACACTACACCAATAAAGCATAATCTAGACTAAGCAAATTAAGCATAATTAAGAAACTTAACCACTTAAGCATAATTAAATAAACATAATCCAAAGTAAGAAAATTAACTAATTAAGCATAATTAAATAAACAATTAAGCAATTTAAGCATAATTTAAACAATTCAATTCAATTCAATTTCAAATTTGAACAATTCAATTCAATTCAAATTTGAACAATGCAATTCAATTCAATTCGATTCCAATTCAATTCAATTCAAATTTGAACAATGTAATTCTAATTAGGGGGTCGGGAAGGGAGGAGGGGCTCGGGGAGGGGAGGGGGGTGGGGCACCTCTGCAGGGAGGATGAGGGGGGTGGTGGGGAGGGAAGGGGTAGGGGGCCGGGGAGGGGAGGGGGGGCTCGCGGAGGGGAGGGGGCGGCACTCGGGGAGGGCGCGGGGAGGGCCTGGCCGGCGGCGGTCAGGGATGGAAGCAGCGCTCGGGGAGGGGGCGGGTCGTGAGGGGCGGGCTGACGATCGGGGAGGGGAGGGGAGGGGAGGGGAGAGGAGGGGAGGAGGGGAGGGGAGGAGTCGTACCTGGCGGCGGCAGTGGCGGACGGAGGCGGGCACGTCGGCGGCGTCGGACGGCGGCGGGCGCGGCGGCAGCGGCGTGCGCGGCGACGGCTGAGGCGGTGGTGTCAGGCAAGGCCGCGAGGCAGCGGGGAAAATAGAGAAGTGGCGCACATGTAAGGGAAAGAGAGGCCAATGCTGGTAGGTTAAATTCCGTAACATACGTTGGCTAATTAATATAATTTCGTCGGCCTGAGTTACTTACGTCGGCCACAATCGCGGCCGACATAAGTTATGCTTAACTTATATTTGCCTATTATCTTACGTCGGCTTGGGATCTTCACCAACGTAAGTTTATGTTTTTTCCTGTCAGTCTATTAACTTACGTCGGCCGCCGATGAAAGTTAGCTAACTTACGTCGGTTTCTTCTGGCCGATGTAAGTTATTCTACTTGCGTCGGCTGGCCGACGTAAGTTAATACGGTCGATGTAAGTACTCGCGTTTCCTATAGGGAGCTACAACAGCCATTTCCCGCTGCATTGTCTTGAGGACGCGGCAAGAGGTGATGTCCCAGGACCCTCCGTAGATGGTGTTGAGGGTCTTCCGATGCTCATTGTCAGAGACGTCGGAGTCATGATCGATTGTGTTGTACACAGCCTTTAGGACCTTCTTAGGATCCTGGAAGCCTAGCTCCGTCGCAACCGGAGCTTCATCAACTTTTTGCTTCCCACTGATGGAAATAAGCTTCTTCTCGGCGCTTGTTGTAGTGCTCGACAAGGTTTTGGACCTCTCGGTATTCCTCCAGACTGTGTTTGTTCGTCTTGTGAATTGGAAACCACATCTTTGAACTATCGCCATCTTCTGACGAAGGTCGAGGTCGTTTTTCAGGGCGTGGCCCACGGCCACCCGGAGCTGCAGTAGCCGCAATAGTAGATGCGCCGGTCGATGACAGCTTCTTTCCATTGGACTTCTTCTTCTTTTTGCCACCTCTAGAGGTAGTGGCTTCAGCTTTGGAGGACTTATTGTTAGCCTTCGGAGCTGGCTTTGAGTGCATTTTCTGGCCCTCTGCGGCCCGAGCACACTTGTCAGCGAGGCTGAACAACTCTGTGACGCTGGTGACTTCTTTTGTCGTCAGCTTCACTAGCATTTTCTTGTCTCAGACGCCCTGTCTGAATGCGACAATAAGAGAAGCATTCGAGAACGAGGGTATGGTTTTGCGTACCTGAGAAAATCGCTGGATAAAAGATCGTAGCGATTCCTCCGTTGTTTGCTTCGCAGCAAACAGGTCCAGTTCAGTGCCTGGTCGAGTGTAAGAGCTCCCGAAGTTGGCAGTAAACTGTTGACATAGCGACACCCAACTGCTGATGGAATCGGGCGGAGGACTCATGAACCAGGAGCTGGCGGTCCCAGCTAGAGCCTCAAGGAAGTAGTTGGCCATCACGGCCTCATTGCCTCCTGCTGCAAGTATAGGAATGGAGTAGATTTGAAGGAATTTGGTGGAGTTGACAGTCCCATCGAATTCCGTCGGCAAATGAGGCTGGAACTTTTGTGGCCAGTAGACCATGCATAGGTGCATGGCCAAGGAAGAACAACATCCTCCTACTCCCACTAGAGCCGGGTTGTCCTGAGCCTCTCGCCTCTCGCGAGCACGCTCAATATGGACGCGGCCATCCTGCTGTCGATAACGGCGATCATGCTCTGACCGCAAGTCATGTGTTGAAAGCCTCGACATGGTGTGGGTGCGACGCGCCCCGGAAGGCAGCGACGTCACTTGTTGAGATACAACACGCCTCCAGTGCTGTGATGTGTGAGGACCAAGTCTCCCAGACAAGGTCCTACGTTGAGTCGGGGTCTGCCCCGATTGGGGAGGACCTTGGTCGCTATTGGCATCAGCTGCGGCTGCAACTAGATGTTGTACATTAGCACACCACTATTCCATCACACCCTGAGGTGCTCCGGGGGCTGGTGGGCACTCCAGCAGAGTACACGCAACAATCAGTGTGTTCTTAGAGTTATTGTTTGCCAATACTGTGACCAACTCGAGTACCCCATCCTACTGTCTAGCATTGTTTGCCGGAGCAGATGGTGGTGGTGGTGGTGTGATGCCCACCGAGACAATGGCGCCTGCTGGTTATTGCATGTTGGAAGGATTCCCTCCAACAAGTTGCACAGCGTTATTGCCGTTGGATGACCCTGCGGCGAAGTTCACCATCTTATGATCTCGATCACCCCTGCCTGGCACGCCAAATGTCAAAGTGTATGAATGATACTTCCCCAGTGCTACTAAATTCTAGCCTGCGGAGGTTCTTGTATCAGTTTAGGCACGCGGTGATCTTAGACAAGAAGGTGACACATATGATTTACGTGGTTCGGGCCGCCTGAGTGTAATACCCTACTCCACGGGATGTGTGTTGTTGTATTAGCGATTTGATCGTGCTTGTGTGCGTATGAGCTTGGTTTTTTTGTACCGTGCAACGCATCCCTTTTATAGACCAAGGGATGGCTGTTACATGGGTTGCCTTGCCCGACATGTGGCCCCGGCGGTTATTCTTGCCTAATACACAATTAAGTGTGTTTAAGCACCCTAATAATGTGATAACGCCCCTAAATGGTGGCGTTACCAGTATTAAGGGTCTTCTGATCGTGCACCATTAATAGTGCATTAATGGCACATAATTAGGCCTTGTAATTGTAGCAATAGAAGTCCTTTGAATGCTTATGTTGTTGGAGATCCGTCTGTATTCCCGTTGGTGGCGTAGGTCTGGAGGCTTGACACATGGCGGCTCTGAAGCTTTCCCTTGCAGGGAGGTAGGTCCGAAGCTGCTATAAATGTGGAGGCACCGGAACTCCCCTATGTAGGGGGTTTGGCTCCGGTCTTGTGTTACACGTAGCAGTGTCAGAGATCTCCAATGTAGGAGGTGGGACCAGTGTCGTTTGACACGTGGGGCCTATGGAGGTCTTCAACTTTTAAAGGTGGAACTCCCTTGCACTTCTTGCGGTATCATGGGGTACCCAGTACGCAGGGTACCGACAACATCGGAAATACGTTATCAATGTATCTAGGGTAAATACAATATTAAATGCGCGAGCGCATGGATAATACCGTTCTAGCATTTCACCCAGTAGTATTCAAGGATAAGTTGATGATATAAGGTAGTGTGAGACATAGAAGAATCTACTCTACTCAGATAACCAATTCTAGTTGGAGTTAGTCAAGATATAATTTGTTGCTAATGTCTTTTCATTACAGGAGTATAGCCTACTAGTGTACATGTGAGCATATTAGTCATGAGTCATAGGGTTTAGTGATCCAACTTATTGGGCACGGGTTACACCTAGTCTGCAAGGTGATTCCTGCTAAGAGTCTGTGACATGGTCGAACGTGGTGATTACGATGAACTTGTCCTCTACAATTAGTGGATCGAAGAGATATCCAATGCTACTTAAGTATCCAAGCACCACGTCTGCATACTAAGTAGATACCATAGAAATTGCAGTACAAATATCAATCTAAGGCAATTATTAACTTAAAGGTTGTTGAACCAATGTTGGATCTAAAAACTAAATAATTCAAACTAACATGTACATACCTTACACAAAAAGACTATAGTGTAGGAATATGATGTTTATGATAACATAATGATGACATTAATACATTATCAAAAAAACAAGAAGTCCTACTGCATATACGGAATCCATAATCAAACAAGAAAAGCTTCCTTCAAACACATGATTATGAAAAGACTAATATTATTGATAAGAACAAAGTCACAAATAATGAAAAAGATACACGAGCCATACATTTTCAAAAATGAACTTAGGAACTAGAGAGGCTCCCACGTAAGACTACTTCACCACTAGGACTTGGCATAATTTCTATACAAGAGAGTGATTACTTCTAAGTGTGTGTGAGAGTAAGGTACCTCCACCCTATTTATACACTCACTAAGTAGTTTTGATGCGCTAATCTCCCAGACATTCACTTACTCCTACAACAAGGAAGTCACCAGAGGTCGACACGTGAAAGCACGTGCAAAATGGGGCCAAGACCAGTCCAGGTGAACCACGGGTTCAACCGAACTGGAGATGGCCCCACTCAGCTCCCACATGTCCCATGTTGCTGATATGTGGGCTCTCGTTGACCTTCTAGAATCGCGATGAAAATGTGCATGTACCCGCCTGCAAGTGGCCCATTGGATGGATTGGGATGCCACATGGTAGCATTAGATTGGTTAGAAGTCTGTTTCTTCATCGCCTGGACATGCATGTACCTAATTTTTGTGTAAAATCACCAGTATGTACAAACTCACAAAGAACATGTGGAACTATGTTATTTGTATGTGTGATGCATGTAACAAATATTGCATCCTCCACAAATATGAGTTATATTGATGGTCAAAAAAAGTACTTAACGACCGTCAACAGTCCTACCCATGATGTTTGTTCATCCTCGCCTCCCTCTCATCCTGACTCACAACATTGTGTATTGACTGCTATAAATCCATCCCATCTCACTCTTGTCCTGCCCACCGCCTCACGTTGTGACTAGGATGACATGAAAATTAATCGCATATCCCTTTTGTCATGACATGCTACCTTAAGTCCTAGCATCTGATGATGCATGACCCACCAAATATGTCATGTTCTCCTCTTGTCCTGACTTCTAGCCTCATGTTCTAACTGCAATGCAGTGACAACATGCAGAACGCATGAAATATGTCTCATCTCCTTGTCATGATGCTCTGCTTTCGGTCCTAACCATAATGCAACACTGGCCAAGTTCACCTTTCCCCCTTTCATCCTGACTTGCAACTTTGTGTGTTGGCCACAATGTAGTAACAACATGTGCGATCCTTCAGATCCGCCCCATCTCCCATTATGACTATGACGCTCTTAAATCTTGCATGTTGTGTCAAATCCATGTCGTCTCCCTCTTTTCATTAATCATGACTCCCTGCCTTAGGTCCCAACATGTGATGTTGGAGGACTTGCCAAATCCACAACATTCTCCTCCTATCTTTGTTCGTAGCCTCACATTCTGACCGCAATATTGTGATGACATGCTGTTGGCATTTTGAGTACAGACTTGTAATCATTTTTCTACACTTTCATATTCGAATGGCTAGCTACAAAGACATATGATTTATACTAGTTTAGGTTAGAGACCTACGTCTAGCTCGAGTCATCCTAGAGCATTGTTAGCCCTAAAGCCGTAGAGAAAAAGGCTACAAGAGAGCCTTCCTCGTGTGATCTATAAAATTTATAATGCGTAAGTAAATGCGTATATAAATCTAGTATGTTGTGAACTTGCCCCTCTTGAGGTGGCCTTGGGGTCCCTTTTACAGAGTTTCGAAGGGGGCCTACCTCACCAACTCCTCATTATGGGGCCCATTGTACAGTGTTTGTGTGTCAAGCTGCACGGGCTGCTCGGGCTATGAAAGTCTTCATTGTCTTAACTTATGCCTAATTGCATCGCACATGCGATGTCCTTATTCCTCTGCGATGGATGAGACGGAATGGGGAGAATGTCGGGTTGTCCTACAAAGGTTCACATCACGTGTTATCCCCTCTGTAGAAGTAATGTCGCCCACCGTCCATTTTAATGCCCCCAACTAACCAACTCTCCCAAGCTGGGGCCTGGGAGGAATCGTTTGCCTGACCTCGGAGGTCAAGACTCGAGCGGGCTAGGTACTCCGAACCTGATAGGTTGAGGCATTGGCGGCGGGCCCCTCCTCACACTAGAGGTTGGATACAGTCTTATCATCTTATAGTGGTCGCATACAATCGTCGGGTCTTGTACTTCAGGTACGCGGGGTACAGAACCCTGTAAGTAGCCCTTGAGCCTTCGGTCGAGCTTCCGTTAGGTTTGTCGGAGGCTGATTTCAACTCTGTGTTGCAGGCCCTTAAAATAAGAGTTCAATGACATGTGTTAGTATCACTTCGTCATACATGCCTGACCACTGGTTGTCCAAGTTAATTTTGGCAGGGCGTAGAGCCCAGTAATTGTTAGCTTGGATCACATGGAAGACCTCGATCCTCTCGCATGGTTGGGTTAGTTTGTTTGCAAATTTATTTTGCACCCCGCTGACAAGCCATCTGTAGCTCAGAGGGGTGAGCAGACCCAGAAGTTCCCTAGCATAGGGTCCATGTCCCACGCTCGGTGAGTTATCTAACTGGTAGATCCGAGTGAACTTGGTCGAGCCAATACATTTGGGTCGATCAGAATGGGCCATCCTGATTCGTTATAGACGGACCTTGTTGGGGCACGATGCCCTCAATGCACGAACTCATGCTGAGGATATCTTCGGGAGATTCAGAAGGTCGATAACCAAGTTTGCAACTCTGTGCTCGGGGTGCCTCCCGGGCAAGTCTTGGAGCAGAACAAGCACGTTGTCCGGATGGCGGTTGTTGACATTTCTTACATACATAATAAATTTTGCAAGCACACAAAAACTATCGGTGTAGCGTTTCCCACTAATAGAGTATTCCAAGTCTGCCATTTATTTTATCCCAACGGAAGGCTAGGTGGAAGTATAGCAATCATCAAATGAAAAGGGTAGATTGGTCAAGGTAGGGTTCTAGTGAGGATGGATAATAGATAAGTGGAGGTAGTGTGACACACACAAGAGTATTCAATTATGAGGTAAATAAATGGGTCTAAGTGAGATTAGCCTAAGAGTTAGGGAGTTGCTCCTACAATTCCCCTAATACACATATACATAGCATAGGTTAGATACTAATAAGCATGTCAATGGTGAATTCTAATGCTAAGTTATTCAACACATCGGGCACGGGCTTACCCCTAGCAATACTAGGGCGGCTCCCGCCAAGATCTGGTGGCATATCCGAATGTGGAGGATTACAAAGGACGGATAGAGCTATCACAACCTACTGCCTACCTCTTCGATCCATGGTTCTACGAGACATCCAATGCTACATAACAATCCTAGCACCATGGTAGCATATTAAGTAAATACCTTCAGAGCCTAGGCACAAGCCATCTTAAGGCAATGACTAACCTAAACATCATTGAACCAATGTTGAGACATAGCATAAGTTATTCATATTAACATGATCATATCATAACTAATGAGACTATAGTGGAGGTTTGTAGTGTTTATGATGATAGAATAAAATTTTTATGGCATAATCATAAAGACTACACCTACCACATACATGGACACCACAATCAAACAAGAAACGCTTCATCCAAGCATATGTACAAAGGAAGACCAAAGATAAAATATTTATTATGCATAAAGTCACAATTAAAAAAAGGAATAAATGAGCCATACCTTTGCCAATTTGGATTTGGGAAAAGAGACTCCTTCTACTCCTTTCCTAATTTGGACTAGGGGCTAGAGGCTCTCCTCTCTATAGCCTAAACTCCTCTAAGACTATGGAGGATAGTGGATACAATAGAATGAAGCTCAAGTGATGTGTGTTGAAGTGAGAGGTAGGGGGTCCTATTTATAGCTAGAGAAGAGTCGGTTCCCGTGCACCAAAAGTGTGCGAATCAGTCTTCATCATTATCAGGGCACCACAGGGAGTCGACACGTGGAAGTTGACCGCGTTTGGCGCTAGGAAGGGTTCGGCCAAACCAATAGTGCGGCCGAACTGGTTTTCTGACCAATTCCAGTGTGTTTTCTCCAGGTCACTTCTAGGTGGGTCCCATTAACTATATGGGTGATACACTGTTGGATCTCCTTGGATACGTCTATTCGTGGGCTATTTGATCCATGTGATGCCACATGTCGGTACTTGATTGGCTGGGATGATACTTTTTAGGATTGCTCCCCCTCTTTCACCTCATTTCCTGCATAAAAAACCTGCATGCACCATTCTTCCTAGGACAAGTGGAAATAGGTTAAGTACAAAGGTGATATTTACAAGAAATGACTTTTGCTTCACATAATTGAGTTATATTGATGGATGAAATTGGGATATAATAGCTGTCAACAAACTCCTCCAAGATTATCCTTTGCTCGTCCAAAGCAAAGTCAAGACTTTAGGTTGATGAACAGGAGTTGCTAAAGTGTTCTACCTTTCAAAAGTACGAAGTGCACAACAAAATACTCTACCTAGTGTTGCAACAATCGCTATGGTACTTTACCCTTATTAAGTCATTATGGGGCTTTTGCCTTCTCCTATTCATGTGTAGTTGAAAGACAAAACAGTAAATGGAGCAAGCATAGCCTACATATCAAGTTTTACTCAAATTCTAGAGAGTTTCAATTTAGATTCTAAGTACCTCAATTTGATTCTCTCGATCACTTCTTTTTGTATAGTAGAAATATATCCCCACCAAGACATTTTACCTATACTAATCCTACCACTATGTGAGTCTTATATGTGGAGCTTGGTAGGGAATGTAGTAAGCATATTTGCAACACATAATACTGCTAAGTCAAAAGAGTAAGCCTTAGGAGAAATCAATTCAAAACTTTTTAATTCAAGACTTGTGCATGTGTGATGGAATGAAAGTGGAAGTGGATGTTGAAATTACTCCTTTTTGATGTAGATTATCTTTATTGCAAGGATGAAACATGGCTACTTCTTTTCCTCGTGCTTTTGATGTAAGCATGCGTTTTTTTCTTCTAATGCTTATGATGTAAGCATGCATTTTCTTTTTTTCTTGTAGCCATGTCTTCTACTCCTTTTTATGCAATAAACTTGAAGAGAGTACTAAGCATGAAAGGTATGGAGTTTTTTTGTAGAATGATGGTATGAGTGAATTTTACTAACTTCTAGTGTAGAAGTTTTAGCATGTGCAAGTGAAGTCTTGAATTCAAAAAGAAATGAATGAATTCTCACATAGGACTATACTAGTTTGACTAGGCTCAGTGTGAAGGAAAATAGCATATGCATAAGATTTATCAATGTAAAATATTATATGACTTTGGTAGGTATTTCCAGTCAAATGAGTGTAACATAAATCATTGTAGAATTTTCTCCGAAACTCTAAGCACTTTTAGACAAGGAATAGCTGCCCTATCACCATATCAAATCTCACAACAACCTAGAATTAGATTAAGCTTTTGCTACCCACACTTTCTACATCAAGACAAAGTTAATTTAACCCAATGAAAGAAATATTTGGAGAGTAGCAAGTTGTAAACTAGGGACTTGGGAAAAATAAAACAGAGCAACTATTCATCATTTCATCTATGTGAATCTAAATAATTCTTACCGCACATCTTTATTTTATTGAAAGCAAATCTATATTATTTATTTTTAAGATTTTTTATATGCAAGGCGAATGGTGGATGAATGGAAAATAAATATGCAATGAATGTGATACAAGTTACCTCAAGTGGCGGTCCTCCCCAAGATTGTTCTTCAATCACCTTCGTGTTAAGTGTTGAACCCTTGATGGCGGAGGTATGCCATGAGATCAGCTTGTTGTTGTAGCGTGGAGTTGAAGTTGGTGAACTGAGTGTCCATGTGTTCTTGTCAGTCTTGGGTACCTTGGACATGCTTTTGGAGTGTGTTGTAGATGTCTCCCATCATCACTTCAAGGTCTCCCATACGTCTAGTGAGATTTGTCATTCATTGGCTATAGTCATGATGATTTGCAGACAAAAATGAACGACGTCCTCTCATGGACGTTGGAGGCAAGCCGTTAGAGATTGAAGTGGATAGGGATGGCACCCATGCTGTACTAGGCCGTCCATGCCAAGACGGTCCCAGCCTCGTACAGTTCAGGCTAAGTCCATACGGGAGCATCACTTGTTGGGTTCTCTTCATTCTCGGTACTCATGGACTGGGCATGTTGTCGGAGGCATGGCCGTGGCCGCCCCCCTTTTCAGATTCTAGTTACCCTACTAGAGACATTACTTCTTCGAGCTTCCTCCATGGGAAGAAGTTCAATGGTTAGTCTCCAACATTTGTACAAATGAAAGTCCGGGTTAGGTAACCTAATTTCATTGACAAAGAGGGGATAGAAAAATATCAAAGAGCCAGTATGATCATGCTTAAGAGTATGTCATTGCAATAAATTTCATTAATAAATTCTCGTACAAATTCAATGTACTCAAATTAAGTATATTCTAATGCTCCTACCCTAGTAGAAATGTGGGTAATCAATGAAGTGCATTCAATTGGCCTTGTCCTTGAAATACTATCTAACCATTGTATTATCATGACAATAACTGGAGCAACTTTTATCTTCCTAATAATGGCAAATAAAACTTTCAGTTCATCATCATGGACTACTCTAATATCTCCTCTACGGAACATAGTCATAGCCACCCATCTATGCATGAGATGAACAATAGGATTTTGCAAGTGGCTATTACCAGGAGCACTACATGTGACCTCACTATTCAATTCATGCAAAAAACATTGCTTGTTAAATTTCAGCAAAGTGTCTCAATCTAGCAAACAACATTTATAGAAGCCCAGGATTTCACTTAATCCTTTCCATAGGATGTTGTACTCTTTTTGAAATAATCTAAAAGTAATACCATCAAGTACTATTTTGAGGGTGCAAAGGAATTGTATAGCGAGAAGGCGTGAACCTTTCTACTCTATGTGAGCAAAATTCCCCGTCCTAATGCACGCCCAACGGAAAATAATTCAGAATTGATACCTATTTAGGAGATCAAATCTAGACAATAAGCTTTAGTGTGATAAAACTCACAATCTTGGAGGAGCTTGCGTGCTTGATCTTCAACTTCACTTTGTATGTCGAGGTCATTGTTGTGGAGAAGTTGATGCGGGTTTCTCCTCTCATCCATGGGAGTGCCTTCACACACACTCCTCCTCCGTGAACTTGGTGTAAGAATGGAGGAGAGGTGTGCACTTGAATTTCCACCATGGCTTCTTCTTGCATCCACCTTCCTCTTCCCAAACAACCTTTTCATTCCTTTCATGGCCACAAAAAGCAAGAACACAACAAGGCAAAAACTTAAAAAAGAGGTGATGTAGTGAAAACAAAACCCACAATGAATTTTCTCCTTGAAGAACTTGAGAGAAAATTGCAGATGCAATGGAAAGCAAATCTTTTTGGGTTGGATTTGATCAAGAGTGCTTCAATGAAGAGCAAGAAAAACAATGTGAGCAAAAGAGTGACTTGGGGAGGTGTAAAATGAGGTGAAGTGTGAAGAGAGTGCTCCTCACGTCCACCATTTATAGTGTACACTCCCTAATGGTCATAAGAGAAGCAGATATAGCCTTTGGATAACAGGGAGCCACTTTGGACCTTTCCCCACTTCGGTCGAATAAGGGGGTTCGACTGCACTTCACAGTGAGCCCCCTTGTCCCTCTTTTGGCAGGTTCTTTCCAACGGCTATAAAATAAGCTCGTTGGTCAATTACCACATTTGAAGCTCAGAAAAATTGTTTTCCGAATAAAACTCTTTTACAAATGCATCTTTTTCTTTTTTATGAAAAAGAAAGAAAGAAAAATGATGGTTGAGAATGTAAGATTCTCAACTTGCTAAGAAAAATCAAATATGTAGTGGGAAAAACTAAATGAAAAGAAAAATCAAACAAAAGATAACTACCAATTATCCTATGGGCTAGGTGTCACCAAGGCCGATGAGATGGACTTTTCCTCGGTCTTCATTTCTTGGCATCCTGGCCCGGTGGAATGGGCTTGGACAGCTTGTCTTGGTTCTTCCGCCACTTCTTCTTTGGAGGTATGGTGGACATGGGCCATTGGGAAGGCCCGAGCTTCTCCGTCTTCTTGAGGTGTTAGCGTGGACGATAAGATGGGTTCTCCGCAAAGATTAATTGTCTCATGAATGCAATGAGCGTATCCAACTTTGGAGGTGTCACTTTGACCTATGAAATGTGTTTAACATTCAGCTCATACTTGATCCAGATCATGGAGCATTGCTCCGACTTTGGGTGAAAGGTAAACTTATCCTCCTTTCCATTGACATGGAAGTGGATTTCTCCAGCTCTCACATCTATGCGAGGAATCGCGGTTGTAAGGAACGAGCGCCCAAGAATGAGGGTGTATCCTTCTCGACGTCCATGTCGAGCACCACGAAATCCATGGGTATGAAGCAATTCCGGATTTTCACTGGAATGTCTTCAGCAATACCCGCTGGACAATGGACTGAAGAGTCAGCTAGTTGGAGCTGCATTGGCGTTAGAGTCACCTTTGTGAAGTTCAGCTTATCAGAGACTACCTTGGGCATAACACTCACACTTGCTCCAAGGTCGCAAAGTGCCTTGTCAAAGTAGTGAGCCCCAATTGAGAAGGATATGAAGGCATATCCAGGGGCCTTCAGCTTGTTGCCTTCCCGTAGAGAAATCATGTTGACATTTTTGAAAGGAGGCTCAGGCTGCCCTGGCATCTTGTTATTTTCCAATGGCGGAATAGTAGTTGCCAGTTGAGCCAACTGAGTTTCCAACATCTTCTTGAAGCTCAACTGGTTCTTAAAGGCTGAGGATAGTCCTTCAATCTTGGCATTATTGCTTTCTAGGGTCTTCTCATTAGCCAATAGATTCTTGGAGAAGGCATCATTGATCTTCAATTGGATAATGGCAAGCTCTCTCAAACTGGGTTGATTGCCATTGTTATTGTTGTACCCTCCTTGAAAGAAAGGGCGTGGTTGGCCCCACCCTTGACCTCCTGGACAATAGCCATTGTTGTTGTTGAAGTTCCAATTGTTGGCTACATATAGGTCATCCTCATGAGTTTTTGGGCAGTTATTGCCCATGTGACACGTGTCGCGACATATTCACACGTGATGTGAGAGTCTAAGGCACAAGCATTGCAGTGGTTTCACCACTGGCTTGTCCATGAATCTTCTTCATGAGGAGGTCTAATTTGGCAGCGATGATGTCCACCTCTTTCAAGGTGTGCATGCCTTGTTGATGAGTTTGGAGACACTCATTGCTCCAACCCATATTATACATCATCTTCTCAATCAAATCCACAGATTTGGGCACCGCCTATGAGAAGAAGGCTCTTCTACAAATAGCATCCACATGGTCGCGGGCAGAAGGGATCAGTTCATTGTAGAAATTTTGGATAATAAGTCAGTCGTCCACCCCATGGTGGGGACACGCCAGGATGTACTCCTGCAGCCTTGTCCATTGATGAGGACATCACAACAGTGGAGACGCACATTGAAATGCAAGGACCAATCACAAGAGCACAAGCACTATTAATAAATCAGCAGGTGAATTCGTTTCTAACTTCTTTTGCATGTGAGTTTAAGAATAGATTGCTATGTGATGATTTAATTGTTATTAGGAATAATGGATAAGATCAACAAGTGAAGGAAAGAGGCCTTGGGAGCATGGAGAACCAGCTGGGACGTCCACAAGTTGATGGAAACAGTTTACAACTCGGACTCAAGTTCAACTCGGAGACCAGGAGCTGTCCACCTTAAAAAGGACGCCCAGAAGGCATACAGACTCCGTTTTTGACGTTCTACATATGCACGGAAAGAGGAGAAGATAAAACTTCCAATGGTTCTGGTCCCACCTCAAAATTCCTCAGGAGTCATTGGCAATCGTCGAAACAAGTCGAGTCTAGATATCTGTCTGGTGCTGCGCTACTGAATCGGGCCTTTGGGCCTTGTATCCCATAAGAGTCAATTAGGGACGCGTATAATAGTGTTTTGGTCGAACCCCAGCCTATAAATACTGCAGCCACTGGTCATATTCGGTGGGTTTTGCTTAGATCAATAATATCGCCGTTCTACGATTTGTGAGACCCAACTTCGCGATTTCAGATTGTGTCTTCGACGTTCTTGCTTGTGTTCTCGGTTGCACTTGCAGGGATTAGCCTTCTTGGCGAGGTCAAGCGTGTGCAGCACGGTTGATAAACAACGGATTCATGGTGTAGTGATTGCAGGGGTACCCGAACCACTCGGGTGCCGCGGATCATCAACGCCGAGTTCTCCACTCCAATCGACATACCTTTCGAAAGATCGGGCCTAAACCTACTCATCAATTGGTATCAGATTTCTAGGTTGCCCGTGAGGTATATTTATTTTCCTTCCAATAGATTAATTTTGTTTCGTTCCTAGAGTCCACAGAAAAGCCACAAAAAAAGATCATTTTTACCGCTTCCCAGACTATAGTGCCTGCAGTTTCGTTTTTCAGTTTGCATTGTTGAGTTTGCCTTCGTGTGGTCGAGTCTTGTTGCTGGTTTAGCTTTGTGTTTTGGGTCCTAGTTATCGTATTTCGTCTTTGTTTTCTTTCTGTTCGGCACCTATTCCACAATCCCTAAATAACAAACAGATCCACCATGTTCATTGGTTTGCCATAGCTAGCCGCCTTGCGTGAACTCCCGCATCGCCAACCCTAGATTACGTGACAAACCTTTGTGCCACTCATCCTTGAATCATCACACACCACCTCATTAGCTGTTGTACAAATTCCCGATCGTATTCATATCCAATTGAGAGTTCTGTTCTCAAACCGAGTTGGAATCAAAATCCAAAAAAACGTAACTCGGACAACCTATCTTAAAACGGCCATAACTTTCGCATACGAACTCGAAATCGGGCAATTTTTTTTAAAATTCATCTACGCAAAATTTTGCATCCAATTTTCTGCCTCGTAGCCACGTTCGACGAAATTAGATTGCCCAAATTCCACTCAGATGATAGGCTATCCGGCGTCCGAAGTTTCAACATGAATTTTAAAGAATCTTTTTGATTTTCTATAGACCGCATATTACATCCAATTGAGCTGCAAATTTATGTGCTTCATATCTTCGTGCTCCTGAGTAAATAAAAAATATCAAAAAAATATTACAAAAAATAAAAAACATTGTGAAGAGCACGCATATTAAAGCAATTGGCCTATACTACTTGTGCTGTGATTGTTGGTTATATCATTCTGTCTTCCTTTTGCCTTGCTACTTCCCTGTGTTGTGCTAGGCCCTAGAGCACTTGGTTGACCAGCAACAGTTTCTGCATTGAATACTTATTCAACTTTGTTTACCTGTTAACGATTTCCTACTTATTAGCCACCATATTGTGCCATCCAAGCTCCACCTTTCTCTTGAGCATAACAGGTACCTTTGCAGTCTCGCCATGCTTCATTGGTTTATCTCACCGTCCACACCACCTGCTGTGTCGGTAAGAACACTTGTAAGAGCGTGGTAAGACGCTTGAGCGAGAGAGATTGTTTTCTTCCACCTTTAACATTGTCACTGGAGTTGATAGGGATAACATATTTTTTTGTCTTTTGTTTTCTACTAACAATGGCAGGAGAAGACAATGATGACGAATGTGTTCAACATGCTGAGTTACGTGATATGATGAAGACCATGACAGATATGTTCACCAAATACAACGCAGCAACGGAGGAGTCATTGGCGAACTTTACTCGCCAACTTGATTACATTGCTCTTCGGATGAATACTTCTGAGGCTCGGTTGCCTCTCGCTAGAAGACAAGAAGACAATGCTCATGATGAACTGGAAGATAACAATAATCAGCCAAGACTACCACTTTATCGTCGAGGTATGGGAGGTAATAATCATAACAATTATAATTGTCCTCCTGATGATCCTTTTGCTAAAGTGAAATTTACTATACCCTCTTTTTCTGGTGCTTATGATGCTGAGGCTTATCTTGATTGGGAGATGACAGTAGAGCAGAAATTTAATTCCCATCTTGTTCCTGAACAACATAGAGTTCGTCAAGCCACTAGTGAGTTTAAGGACTTTGCTATCATATGGTGGAATGAACCTGTTAAAACTAGAACTGATCCTCCAACATGGGATAGATTAAAGGAAGCTATGCGTGTTCGATTTGTTCCTCCATCTTTTCAGGGGGACCTTCGCAAAAAATTACAGCGCTTAGACCACGGTAACATGTTCATAGAGGAGTATTATCAAGAGTTACAAAAGGGTATGCTATGTTCTGGAGTAGTAGAGGACACGAATGATAAAATAGCTCGTTTTTATGGGGGGTTGAGGCGTGAAATTCAGGACATTGTTGATTACAAGGAATCTGATACAGTTAACAGATTGTTTCAGCTTGCTATGTTGGCAGAAAAAGAATTGCAGGGCTGACAACAACAGCAACAACGCACGAGGAGCAACTTCACGCCGCGTGCAGCAACTACACCATCCTTAATAGCACCATCTTCGACCAACCATGCAGCAACTACACCATCCAATGGCGGCCAATGAACTATACCTGCTACTCCACCTTCTTACGTGCCGGAAGGCAGCAAGGCGACATCATTCAAGCCTTCGTCGTCCACTCCTTCTACGGGTCGTACTTCCGACATTAAGTGTCACCGCTGCCAGGGACTTGGTCATATGATGAGAGATTGCCCGAGCAAACGAGCATACATAGCACGCAACAATGGCAGGTATGATAGTACTTCGGATGTTGAAGATGAACATTCTCTTGCTACTGACTTTACAGATCCAAATGACAAACACAACGAAGAAGAGGTACTTGGTATAGTGGCGACGGAGAACCATAGGAGCATCATTGTCCAGCGTGCCTTGAGCTCCAAAGTGGAGACCGACAACAAGCTACAACGACACAACCTCTTCCACATGTTTCTCGTCGTCAAGGACTGTCGTGTACACACTATAATTGATGGAGGTAGCTGCAATAACTTGGTGAACAAGGACGTCAAGAAACTCGGTTTGACAACAAGAGCACACCCTCATCCGTACCACATTCAATGGTTCAACAACAGCGGTAAGGTTCGGGTAACACAAACAGCGAGAATACACTTCAATAAGTTCCTACCATGATTTTGCTGATTTTGATGTTGTTCCTATGGATGCTTGTTCTCTTTTATTGGGTCGTCCTTGGGAATTTGATACTGATGCTATTCATCATGGTAGAACCAATAAATATACTCTCATGCATAAGGGAAATAAAATCACTTTGCTCCCCATGACTCCTGCTGAAATTGTGCATTTTCAGAAGAGTAAAATTCATGATGGCAAAGCAACAAAATTAGAATATGAAAAACAGCAAGTTATTAAGTTAAAATCACCATCGTTGTTCGCAACTAAATCTGAACTTGCTGATTATTCGATGCTAAGGAGATGTGCTATGCTTTAGTTTGCAAAGAAGCCATGTTTTCACTTCATGAATTGTCTATTGCATTGCCCCCTGCTATTGCTAACCTTTTGCAGGAGTTTGAGGATGTGTTTCCCTCTGAGATACCCCCTGGTTTACAACCGATGAGAGGCATTGAACACAAGATCGATTTGATTCCAGGAGCAAGTTTGCCAAATCGTGCAGCATACAGGGTGAATCCATAGGAAACTAATGAAATTCAGCGACAAGTCCAAGATCTTTTGGACTGCGGGTACATTCGTGAAAGCCTTAGCCCTTGTTCCGTTCCTGTTCTTTTGGTTCCTAAGAAAGATGGTAGTTAGCGCATGTGTTGATTGTCGAGCGATTAATAACATCACAATTCGATATCGTTATCCTATTCCTCGCTTAGATGACATGCTTGATGAATTGAGTGGTGCTATTATCTTCACAAAAATTGACTCGTGTAGTGGTTACCACCAAATTAGAATGACACTAGGAGATGAATGGAAAAATGCATTTAAAACCAAGTTTGGACTTTATGAGTTGTTAGTCATGCCTTTTGGTTTAAGTAATGTACCCAACACCTTTATAAGATTAATGAACGAGGTCTTACGTGCTTTCATTGGACAATTTGTGGTGGTTTACTTCGATGATATCCTCATTTACAGCAAGTCATATGATGAACATCTTGATCATTTACGTGTTGTTTTTACTGTTTCGAGAGATGCACGTTTGTTTGGTAACCTCGAAAAGTGTGTCTTTTGCACCAATCGAGTCTTGTTTCTTGGCTATGTCGTCTTCTCGCATGGAATTGAGATGGATGAGGCAGAAATTTAAGCAAACACCAGCTGGCCAGCCCCAACAACCGTCACACAGGTTTGTAGTTTTCTCGGTCTTGCAGGTTTTTATCGGTGCTTTGTGCGGGATTTCAGCACCATTGCAACACCTCTACATGAGCTAACGAAGAAGGGAGTGCCATTTTGATGGGGCGAATAGCAGCAAAAAGCTTTTGATACTCTCAAATCGAAGCATACACAAGCACCATTGCTACAACTTCCTGATTTTGACAAGACCTTTGAGTTGGAATGCGATCCAAGCGGCATTGGTATTGGAGGAGTTCTCATACAAGGAGGTAAACCCCTTGCTTTTTTTAGTGAAAAACTTCATGGTCCTTCTCTGAATTATTCTACTTATGATAAGGAATTGCATGCCTTAGTGCGTGTATTACAAACTTGGTAACATTATCTTTGGTCTAAGGAGTTTGTCATACATTCTGATCATGAATCATTGAAGTATCTTAAGTGTCAAACCAATCTGAATAAACGACATGCTCAATGGATTGAGTTCATAGAGTTGTTTCCATACATCATTAATCATAAGAAAGGGAAGGAAAATATCATTGCCGATGCATTATCTAGGCGTTATACCATGCTGTCCCAACTTGATCATAAAATCTTTGCTTTGGAAACAATAAAAGCATTATATCCTACTGATTTTGACTTCAAAGATGCTTTTGAAAATTGCAGAGAAGGAAGAACTTGGAATAAATATGTGCTGTGAGAGGGTCTCCTCTATCGTGCTAACAAGCTATGAGTTACAGCTAGCTCCGTTCGTCTATTACTTTTGCAGGAAGCACATGGAGGAGGTTTGATGGGACATTTTGGAGTGAAGAAAACTGAAGTCGTGCTGTCCACACACTTCTTTTGGCCAAAGATGAGGCGTGATGTTTAGCGCTACGTGTCACGATGCACTACTTGCAACAAAGCTAGGTCTCGCCTTAACCCACATGGTCTTTATATGTCTCTTCCTGTTCCTAGTGTACCTTGGGAAGATATTTCTATGGACTTTGTTTTGGGATTGCCCAGGACTAAGAGGGGGAGGGATAGTATTTTTGTATTTGTTGATCGTGTTTCCAAAATGGCACACTTTATACCTTGTCATAAGAATGATAATGCCTCACACATTGCTGATTTATTTATGACGGAAATTGTTTGTTTACATGGTGTGCCAAATACCATTGTTTCTGATCATGATGCAAAATTTTTAAGTCATTTTTGGAGAACTTTGTGGTATAAATTGGGATCTAAGTTGTTGTTTTCAACTACATGTCACCCACAAATAGATGGACAGGCTGAGGTAGTTAATCGTACTTTATCCACTATGTTGCGGGCTGTCTTGAAAACAAATTTGAAGTTGTGGGAGGAGTGTTTACCACATATAGAATTTGCTTACAACAGATCCGTTCACTCCACGACAAAGGTAAGTCTATTCCAGGTAGTGTATGGTTTCAATCCGCGTGCTCCTATTGATTTACTACCTTTGCCTCCTTCTAAAACTATAAATTTGGATGTTACACAACGATCTGAATTCATTCTTAAGATGCATGAAACTACAAGAAAAATATTGAAATGATGAATGAGAAGTATAGGATTGCAGGTAGTAAAGGTACAAAAGAAGTAAAACTTGAACCGGGTGATTTGGTGTGGTTACATTTGAGAAAAGAGTGATTTCCCTACTTGAGAAAGTCTAAACTTATGCCACGAGCTGCTGGTCCTTTTAAGATTGTTGAAAACATTAATGATAATGCATATAAGCTTGAATTGCCTCCCGATTTCGGGGTTAGTCCTACATTTAACATTTCAGATTTGTGATTGTACTTGGAAGAAGATGAACTTGAGTCGAGGACAACTCCAATTCAAGAGGGGGAGGATGATGAGGACATCACAACAGTGGAGACACACATTGATATGCAAGGACCAATCACAAGAGCACGAGCACGGTTAATAAATCAGCAGGTGAATTCGTTCCTAACTTCTTTTGCATGTGAGTTTGAGAATAGACTGCTATGTGATTATTTAATTGTGATTAGGAATAATGGAGAAGATCAACAAGTGAAGGAAAAAGGCCTTGGGAGCATGGAGAACCAGCTGGGACGTCAACAAGTTGATGGAAACAGTTTACAACTCGGACTCGAGTTCAACTCGGAGTCCAGGAGCAGTCCACCTTAAAACGGATGCCCAGGAGGCATACTGACTCCGTTTTCAACACTCTACATATGTACGGAAAGAAGAGAAGATTAACTTTCCAATGGTTCTTGTCCCACATCAAAATTCCACCGGATTCATTGGGAATCGTCAAAACAAATCGAGTCCAGATATCTGTCCGGTGCTGCGCCACCGAATCGGGCCTTTGGGACTTGTATCCCGTAAGAGTCCATTAGGGATGCGTCTAATCGTGTTTTGGTTGAACCCTAGCCTATAAATACTGCAGCCGCCGGTCATATTTGGTGAGGTTTGCTTAGATCAATAATCTTGCCATTCTACGGTTTGTGAGACCCCAACTTTGCGATTTCAGATCGTGTCTTCGACGTTCTTGCTCGTGTTCTTGGTTGCACTTGCAGAGATTAGCCTTCTTGGCAAGGTCAAGCGTGTGCAGCACGGTTGATAACCAACGGAGCCGTGGTGTAGTAATTGCAGGGGTACTCGAACCACTCGAGTGCCGCGGATCATCAACGTCGAGTTCTCCACTCCGATCGACATACCTTTCGGAAGATCGGGCCTAAACCTACTCATCACCCATGCCTCAGAATAGACTCCTTAGCATCTTGCTAGAAGCTGGAAATTCATCAACTAGGGCATTTGTTTAGCCCAATGAAAAGAACTTGGCCATGAATATCGTAGAACACTTCTCTTAAGTGTCTACAACACTTCGGTTCACATAGAACCACTGCTTCACTCTCCTAAGAAGGGAGAACGGAAACAGCCTAAGACAGACAATATTAGGAGAGACGTCCTTGATCTTGAATGTGTTGCAGATCTGAAGGACTTGTTGCAGGTGAGCACTTTCATCCTTATTAGGCTTCCCACAAAATTGGTTGGCTTGCACCGTAGTTATTAGGCCTATCTTAATTTCAAGTTCACGTCACTCGTGTTAACGTGGGCCCAACAGGTACATTGTTAGTAGAGGGAGCCAAAAACTCTCGAAGGGTCTTCTAGGCCATGTGTGTTTTGGTTGTTGGTGCAGAAGAGTTGGTTTGCTTTGATGCACAAAGCTTCTGAGGATTAACGACATGAGGTTGATCCTTTAGAAGGGATTCAGGATCTTCAATGAAGTATTCCAGCAGGTGGAAACCAGATAAAGACTACCTTGTTTTCACATTAAAATGAATGCAAAAACGAACAAGGATCATCCTACGAAAAACCTACCCAGGGTCCTATCCTATTCACTCAATGATGCAATACATCATCTGCCTTCCCCGGCAATAGCACCAGAAATGCTTGTTGACGTTTCTTACGTACATAATAAATTCTGCAAGCCCATGAAAACTATCGGTGTAGCATTTTCCCTTAAAAGAGTATTCCAAGGGTGTCAATTATTTTATCCCAAAGGAAGCCTAGGTGGAAGTATAGAAATCATCAAATGAAAATGGTAGATTGGTCAAGGTATGGTTCTAGTGAGGATGGATAATAGATAAGTGGAGGTAGTGTGACACACACAAGAGCATTATATTCAAAGGGGAATAGGGTCTAAGGGAGATTGCACTAAGAGTTACGAAGTTGCTCCTACAATGCCTCTAATACACATATACATAGCAAGGTTAGATACTAATGAGCATGTCAATGGTGAAATCTTATGCTAAGTTATTCAACACATCGGGCACAGGCTTACCCCTAGCAATACTAGGGCGACTCCCGCCGAGAGCATGTGGCATAGCCGATCGTGGAGAATTACAAAGAACAGATAGGGTTGTCACCACCTACTGCCTACCTCTTGAATCTGTGGGTCTACGAGACATCCAGCTACTTAACTATCCGAGCACCATGCATGCATATTAAGTAAATACGTTAAGAGCCTAGGCACTAGCCATCTCAAGGCAATGACTAACCTAAACATTGTTGAACCAATGTTGAGACATAGCATAAGTTATTCATATTAACACGATCATATCACAACTAATTAGATTATAGTGGAGGTTTGTAGTGTTTTTGATGATAGAATGAGATTGTTATGGCATAATCATAAAAGCCTACTCCTACCACATACATGGACTCCACAATCAAACAAGAAACACTTTATCCAAGCATATGTACCAAAGAAGACTAAAGATAACATCTTTAGTATGCATAAAGTCACAAATACAAAAAGGAATACATGAGCCATTTCCCAATTTGGAATTGGGAAGGGAGACTCCTTCTACTCCTTTCCTAATTTGGACTAGGGAATAGAGGCTCTCCTCTCTACAGCCAAAACTTCTCTAAGACTATGGAATATAGTGGATACAATAGAATGAAGCTCAAGTGGTGTGTGTTGAAGTGAGGGGTAGGGGGTCCTATTTCTAGCTAGAGAAGAGTCGGTTCTCGCCACCAAAAGCACACGAATTAGTCTTCAATGTTATTAGGGCACCACAGGCAGTCTACACATGGAAGTTGATTGCTTTTGGCGCCAGGAAGGGTTTGGCCGAACCAACAGTGCGGGTAAACTGGTCTTCTGACCAATTCCAGTGCGTTTTATCCATGTCACTTCCAAGTGGGTCTCATTGACTAATATGGGTGATACACCATTGGATCTCCTCGAATACATCTGTTTGTGGGCCATTCGATCCATGTCATGCCACTTGTCTGTGCTTGATTGGCTGGGATGGTACTTTTTAGGATTCCCCCCCCCCCTCTTTCACCTCATTTCCTGCGTAAGAAACTTGCATACACTATTTTTCGAGGGACAAGTGGAAATAGGTTAAATAGAATGGTGGTGTGCAAGAAATTACTTTTCATTCACATAATTGAGTTATATTGGCGGATGAAATTGGGATATAACATCCGTGAACAGCGGTTTACTCAGGCCTTCAATGTTGATCTCGGCTAGCCGCTCGGTACTACGGAGGCTGGTACTGTGGCTGGCAGGGTTGTCCTAGCGACTCGGCTGTAGGACACTAAGCAAGAGTTTGTAACAGTCCAGGGGAGCTGGACAGACTCCGTAGAGCTAGGAAGTTCGTCTGCCATTTCATGGGGAGTCGTCCGAACCCTCCTCTAGGCGCCCAACTAGAGGGAGTCCCAAGCCAGGTTGCTTCTTACTTACGATCTACTGCTGCTGCTAGGGCTAAGATGGGTGCTCGAGCAGTCCAGCCAGTCGTCGTCTCCCATTACGACAACATTGACCTTCACACCACTAGAGAGGGCTTGCGTCCAACCAGTCGGATGTTGAGATCGATGCCATAGAACATAGGGTCGAGCCTGCTCATCGATGGTGACTGGGATGGTTTCCGCTGACACTGTTCTTCAGTTGGCGGAGCAGCAGCAAGGGTCGACATATGCATTTTTGTTATTGATGTAACAGAGCGGGCCTTTGTGGTTTTTTGTCTCTATTTAACGATTAACAAGGTTTTTTGTCGTACATTTTATACTTCTTACGGTTACTAGGATCTGCTTGAGTCGTGGCCTTTTCATGCCAACACTACGACGTTCGTAGCACTTCTCACGCTCTATAGCAAGTTGCGGGTTTGTGAGGATTTGTAGGAAATTTATTTAATTCAAACATTTTCCTTCTAGGTTCCGGCGCTTGTTGGATAACCCCCGAGAAGTGGAGGGCGGTTGGCATGGTCCATCCGCCATGTGGTGCTTGAGCTGTCATGTCCTGCCCAAGTCCTAATGGTAAGGTCAGGGCCCGGGCAACCGACTGGGCTACAAATCCGAAATAGCATGTTTTCATTATAGAGTACGTAATTTTTAAAGCAGAGTTGAAAAGGCACTTAGCTTTGAGCCCTTGTCTCTGAAGTTCCACAATGCATGTAGAGCTCTTGTTTTATGGGTAAAAACGCCTGAGGTGTTCGATGTTCCAGGCATTGGAGAGGGTGTTGCCCTCAGAGTCCTTCAGTCTATAAGCCCCGTGTCGTGTTGGTATTTCATATGAAAACAAATATTCTGCAAGCGAACAGAAATAAAATTTTAGCACTTCCCCTTAATGAGTATTCCTAAGGATATGGAATCCAAGGAATGCATGTGAGATCTCCTAACTTGTTCTGCCAAGGACACACAGTTTATTTGGTAGGTAAGGATTTAAGAGAAATTCAATGGTTTGAATCTAATCCACAGTAGACTACGGTAGATGATTGCTTTGAGCACATGTTTATGCCTGGCAAAAACAAGACGATTCCCGCTAGAGCATATGGCATAGCCGAACGTGGAGGATTACTAAGGACAAATAGGGCTGCCAGAAACTACTGCTTACATCTTTAATTTGTGGGTCTATGAGATATCTGCTGATGAATTGTAACCTAAGCACCATGCTTAAGATCTAATTAAGAACTCTAACTGTTTCAAATGCAAAGCTACGACTAGAGCCTCTAGTGAATTAAACCAATGAACCCACAAGCAACTATGAATGAAAACTACTATGAAATAAAAATTAAACGTATATTGAATTCAGGAAAGTCTTACTCAATTCTGGAAGAACTTCCGTAGAGGCACAAGTGTGGAAGAGGGACTTGACAAGCCCAAGCCTCCTCCTCCACCTAGCTTCTCCTCACTCTCCTTCTACTTGGGTGGCCACTTGGGCAGCACTAACCCTTTTGAGTGGAATTCTAAACTAAAACTTGTGGGGCGTGAATTGAGGGAGTGAGGGAGGCTATTTATACATAAGTTCACCCAGTTTGATGACACAATTAGCAAGCGAATCAGTCATTACCGCAATCAGGGAGCCATAGGAGAGTGCCACACGTCGCTTTGCCGAGTTTGGTGCTAGGAAAGGGTTGGTCAAACTAGGGTCTTGGATGACTTTGTCCTGGCGCACCTCGGCCCGTGCTTCCTCCTAGTCACTAAATAGTGGGTCCTGACCTCATCCCCACATGATTTATTGTTGGATTCCCTCAGATACGCCTGGAAATGGGTCCATGGTTCCATGTGATGCCATGTGTCATCGTCTGATTGGTCAAAAGGTAACTTTTAGGATTGCTCCTTGCATTTTTTCGTATTTTGGAGCTTAATTCACTTGCATGCAAATAGACACTAACACTTTTGGAAATGGTTAGTATTAACCCCTACCACTATGCTGTGTACTCATTTTTATAATTTTTATGCAGCGAATTGACCATTTAAGGACCATCAACAACCCCCCCCCCCCCCCCCACACACACACACATAGCCCTGTGCTCGTCATCGAGTGAAGGCAAGAAGAACTAAGTTCTATGATAAGTTTTGCTATGAGTCTGAAATAAGTATACAAAGTATTTTAACTCATACATTTGTTCATGAACCTTTTGTGTTGTGGCTACCACATCATCTTGGGTGATTGAGAGGTGGAACGATTGAATGCATTTCACCCAGATTACCTCCTGTTGAAACTATATCGGATATTGCCTTTTTTTCCTCTCAATAGGTGTTTCTCAATTCATTCAAAGTGTTTGAAATCCTCACCTTGACATAAATTTGCCACTTTTGTCCCTATATTTAAATGTAGCTTTTTGTGGTGCTTGGTAGGGATAAAGAGTACCTCACTTGCAATCCATATATTACTAAGTCAAAAACTAGATCCTTATGAGAAGACCACACAATAAAAATCAACGACTAAGGAAATATTTTTGCACTTTATGGTGGATAATGGATGAAAAAGAATGATGATAACTTCCATTTGATCACTCTCTTTTTGTGGAAGGATGAAGCATGGCTACTTATTGGCTCTTTTTATATATTCTCTTATTTTGGAGAGCCCTTATAGCCATGCCTTCTACTCCTTTCTATGCATCTTTTATTGAGAGAGGATTTTGCAAAAATTTCCATGGAGTATCTTTTGATGGTGGATGGATGAAAATTAAGGAAATATGGTGGAGTGCATAAGAGCTTCCTAATCAAAGATTTGATGCAAGTCACTCAATAGGGTCAAGAGTTTGAGAAAGTTCAATTAAAATGCAAAGTGACATATGCATGTGGTTTTCAATAATTGTATCATATGGCCTTGGTGGGTATTTAAATTCCAATGAGAGAGGAAGGTAAAACCTTAAGACTTCAAAAATTAAACAAAAATTCAAAATCAATTTCAAGCAATGGTGGATTTATCCATAGTTTTATTTATTCACCATATACAACCAATAAAATACGTATGACATTTTGTTCCTAAATTAATCATGCGGGTTTTGGAAACATGGTAATGAAATGAAAATACAAAGTATACTAATCTGAACTTAAGCAGAATGCAATTGTCCATTTTGACTTGAGTTGATTTTAGGGAACTTTTGCGTGAATGCATCAAAAAGTTCAACTCAATTTGCAGTGAATCGTACTGAAAAGGGGAAAGGACATCCAAACTGATGCGGTAGAGCGAAACGGAGCTGAGAGGGGCCACCACAAGGGCGGCCGAACCAGGGGCTCGACCGAGCCCTATTGACTCCTTTGGTGCCCTGTTTAATTGTGTTGTCTCATTTGTTCGGTTTCGACGTGTTCTTGGGTGAAATGTGTAATCTATGCATCGTGAAATTGCGAAGGTACTCCTTCCCCACACTTATTTCCTAAAAAATTTATTGGACACGAAAATAGACTAAAGGGGGGACTTAACCAGTGTTAGATCAACCGATAACTTCACTTTATTGAATAAAATTTGGGGGTGCTTACAATATTGAATTACAAATCTTGGAATAAAAATGAAATTAATTAAACTAAGGGGTAAGCACCCAAGGCCTTGTAGATGTCAAACATCCCTATGGCTTCGCATAAGCGCCTAAGTTTGACACTTATGCCACGGCGGACACCGTCAGACTCCTCTCTAAGGGCCTCAATGTCATATTTGAGCTTTGCCCTCTTGATGCATCCTTCGGCCACCATGCGCGCTAACATTTTGTTCTCCAAACGGAGATTTGCTAGCTCTTTAGCTACCTACGCTGGATCGACCCGAGGAGATTTCTCATCACTGCTTCCGAATTGGCCCGGAGGTCTTTTACAGCAGTTGGTGAGTGGTGACGTTGCACCTTGGAGGGAGACGAACCTGTCAATTCCTCCATGGCCATCTTTTGCATAATATGTCGGTGTTCCCCTGCCACGGATTATCAAACAGTCATTCATCGGCTCCGGCGAGGTGCGAGTTAGCGACTCGTATTGGTGGTTCACTACGTCACCCTTCTTTGTCTTGAGCGTGCTTGTGTACTTCTCGCCAGGCTGAAGCGTGAGACAGACTTCGTCAGTTCCATGGAAAAGACGAGTCGCAATTGGCTTGAGCGCCACCATCAATGGATGTCGCGTAGGCATCTACGACTTCATCGGCATTCTACGAGGAGAGAGTGAGTGAGCCACACTGCGACGAGTGGGGATACGCCCACGGGGCATCCCAAGTGGTGGGATCGCGGCAAGTGGTGCCACATCCAATGCCATGACAGATTCAATGGCCAATTTTGCACTGTCATTGGCTGGTGTAGGATCCCCACTAAGGTTGGAGGATGCATGGGGAACGATGTCCTTGTCGGCCATGGTAGATCGGGCTTGGTGGAAGGTGAAAGAGGGTGATTGTGTTCTAGAATGGTGCAAGTCTACCCATCTATTAGTGGCTTTTTAATATTGTTGAAGCGGGGATTCAATCGGTAGCACCGATAGTTCTATTGGGATAACACCGAGATAATGACCTGCGAAAACTGAACCGAGATAGCGCCAAAACAGAGTCGGCCAAACTAAGATTCGACCGATGTGGGTTTGGCCCCGTTTCGGCTACTATTTTGCGGGACAACTCTATGGGCCATATGGATCACTTTTATAATGGGAACACTTGTTGGACTTTGAGGAATTACATGGAATTCTGAAGAACATCGTGAAAATCAATTAAATTTATCACGTCGACTTCCTTTTCCAAATCCTCATGGGAGTCTAAGAAGATTTTTAGACGGTGCCCATTTACCTTAAATAAATGGATTTCATCATCTTGGAATGTGATGGTTCCACGAGATAAGTTTTCTAGTACGGTAAATGGTCCTTCCTATTTACTTCATAATTCCCATGTCCGAATAATCTTACCCTGGAGTTAAAGAGAACAACTTTATCGCCAAGCTTAAACCCTTTGGCATAATACTTTTATTGTGCCATCTTTTGGTTCTTTCCATATAAATTTTGGCACTATGATACACCTAATCCCTCCACTCCTCAAGTTCGGAAATTTGCCTAAAACGGTGATATCCAATCTCAATGATATTCATGTTCCGCCTTTTGATGGCCCAATGAGATCTATGTTCCAACTCTAAAGGAAGATGGAAGTCTTCCCAGACAAGTTGGAACTGAGATATGTCAATGGGTGTCTTGTAGACAGTATGGTATGCCCAGAATGCATTGGGTAGTTTATGATTCTAACACATTCCCATTTCCAAGACGGTCTTTTGCAAAATGTTTTTGATCTACTTATTGGATGTTTTTACTTGACCACGTGTTTGTGGGTGGCATGAAGTGCCAATGTTATGTTGGACCCCAAGCTCCCTTAGAATGTTCCGGAAGGTCTTATCAATAATTTGAGATCCTCCATCACTTATAACCATTTGGGGAGTGCCAAAGCGTGAGAAAATAATCTCATGAAACATTTTCCTAGCTTGCTTGGAGTTGGCATTTTTATAAGGCAATGCCTCAACCCATTTTCATACATAATCAATGGCCACTAGAATATACTCGCAATCATAGGACTTTGAAAATGGTCTCAAGAAGTCAATACCCCACACATCAAATAATTGCAATAGAATGACAATAGAATCTACTTTGCCAAAGCTTTGCCTACGGTAAACACCGTAATAGCCTCCACAGTTGCCCGCATGACATTTCTCTATGATTTTGGTTCGTTCGATTGTGGGGACGCACCTTATAAGAAGGTGTAGGATTGAAGAGCATGTGAAAAGCTACCATAGGGGGGTGAATAGTAGATTAAAACTTTTTCAGCGGAAGCAACGAAAACCCCTCGGTAGAAAATAAATCTAATAGAGAAATCGTGTGTGCGGGTGTTTACAACATGTTCAAAACGACACAAATCAGTGTATATTGTAGAGAATCAGTTCATTTAGACACGACAACAAGAATCACGGGAAAACATCATGTAAAACTCAAGTTATGATCTGTTCTAACAGAGAGCAAACAGATCTGCTACGCTGCAAAGAAACTCATTTGACTCAAAAACTATAAATCCAATTCTGTTGAATTTTCACATATGATACATTATTGAGTTATGAAGACAACACAAAAAGAATCATGTCAATTGGATCTGTAAAACTCGAGTTACAATCAAAACAGTGAAGAAAGATCTGGCAGCGCAGAAACTCGACGAGAAGGACTTCACGAAAACAAGTCGAACGAACAAGGCACAAAAGCTCCTCTAAAACTACGATCTTTATTAAATGGAACACAAGAGGAACAGCTCAAAGTCTTAGACTTTGAGCCTTTGCTCCCTTGCTTATATAGACAGCCCTAAGGCCAATCCAATCCAAACTAGGACTCCTACTCCTACTTGGATTCAAACTCTAACTTTCCATAACTGCTCAAGACTCTTCTATACGCAGATAGAAGCAATCTTAAGACTTCCAAACACCTTAGGAACGTCCTAAACATTCCTAAAACAACTCAACTTTGTGACTCACATGAAACCTAACAAAAAAAATGCGAAACTTTCCATAAATGAACCATAACCACCTCAGGCGCAGCCTGAGGCATAATCTAGCCGGTTGGGCCTTTCCGGACACATCTTCACGTCCATATCTCTTCATCACACATCGTAACAATGTTGTCGCGTCCATTAAACACTTTCACATGAGCATACACTTTCCAAAAGGTCCACGATACCTTCATTTGCATTGTTCTTGACCCAAACATGCTTCATGACCTCCCGATCAACTCAACCACAATTTCTCGCAAACTTGGTTGTTGAATCTCATCTTCTCCCTAAGACTAGTTTAAGGATCTCCATGTCTTGACCTCAAGAACCACCTGCACATGAACAAACAACCATTCTTTCCGAGCACAAGTTCGCGACCTGACTCACATTAGTTTGAAAACCACAACACCTTACGTGATCACATCACGTAAGCATGTTGCAAACCATAGCAAAATAATACTAGCCAAAACCACCAAAACACATCAAAAACATAGTAAGAGAATACTAAGTAGCCTCTCGGTAAGACAAAAGCAAGTTCGAAACATTGCAAGTTAAAATAGAGAAAAATAGAGCAACCGAACTCAATATGAAAACTCTGTGCAGTACTTGTTACTCCCGATATGAATAGTGAATGTTCAGACAATCCAAAACCATAAAAGGTAACGTTACTCCCCTAAAACACATTTGAAATGTTCAGACAATCGAAAACTATCGAAGGTAACGTAACTCCCAAAAACACATTGAAAAGTTCAGACAGTCCAGACTTATCGATAGTAGAGATGTTACTCCCAATATGTAATGAGATAAGTTCGGACAGTTGTTCACCGTCCTTAAGTGCCATATTTAGAATGTCAAATTTTACCTCATAATGTGCACAAAAGAGAAGCACAACATAGTGGTAGGGTTAAAAACTAACCAATTCCACGAGTGTTGGTATTTATTTGTATGCAGGTGAATTATACCAAAAAATACCAAGACATGTAGGGAGTAATCCATTAAATAGGATGTTGACGAATCAGGCAATGCCACGTGTCATCATATGGATCAAATGGCCCACAAACAGTAGTATTCGAGGCCATCCAACAGTGTAGCACTGCTGACATTTCTTACGTCACAGATAAAAATCCGCAAGCGCACGGAAACTATCGTGTAGTAACTCGAGAGTATTCCCAAGGGTATCGTGTTTATCCCAATGGAAGGCATTGTTGTAAAGTAGACACTACTCTTATGATCAAGCTATGGGATACTAATCAATTATGAACACAGTGGTAAGTTGGTAATATGGGTAGTGTGACACACACCTAAGAAATCTATTCTAAAGGGTAGATGGGTCCTAATGGAGGTTAAACTAAGAGTTGGGGAGTTACTCCTACAATGCTTCTAATATACATATACATAGCCTAGGTAAGATACTAATGAGCATGTCAATGGTGAAAACTTATGCTAAGTTGTTCAACACATAGGGTACGGGTTTACCCATAGCAATACTAGGGTCACTCCCGCCAAGAGCTAGTCCCATAGCCGAACGTGGAGGATTACAAAGGACAGAAAGAGCTTTCACCACCTACTGCATATATCTTTAATCCGTGGGTCTACAAGACATCGAATGTTACTTAAGTATCCTGGCACTATGCTAGAATATTAAGTAAATACCTTAGGAGCCATGACAGAAGCCCTCCTAAGGCAATGACTAATCTAAACATCGTTAAACCAATGTTGAAACATAGCATAAGTCATTCATATTAACATGATCATATCAAAGCTAATTAGACTATAATGGGGGTTTATATTGTTTATGATGATAGTATAATGACATTAGGATATGATCATAAAGACTATACCTACCACATACATGGAATCCACAATCAAACAAGAAACACTTCATCCAAGTATAGGAATAAAAGAAGACTAAAGATAATATCTTTATTATGCATAAAGTCACAAATATAAGAAAAGATACATGAGCCATACCTTTCCAAATTTGGAATTGGGACTAGGGGATCCTCTCTACAACCTAACCTCCACCAAGGAACTAGGAGAACTAGTGTATACAATAGAATGACCCTCAAGTGGTGTGTGTGTGAAGGGAGGGTAGGGGGTCCTATTTATAGGTGGAGAAGAGTCAGTTCCCACCACCAAATATGTGCGAATCAGTCATAATCATCTTCAGGAAGCCGGGAGGAGCAACATGTGTTGATTGACCAAGTTTGGTGCCAGGACCAGGTCGACCGGCCTGGTCAGGGCTCTGTTGGGGATGTGTTTTCTCCAAGTCCCTGACAAGTTGGTCCCCTTACTGATATAGGTGATACACTGTTGGATGGCCTTGGATACTTCTGTTTGTGGGCCATTTGATCCATGTGGTGCCACATGTCGGTGCTTGATTGGCTAGGATGATATTTTATAGGATTGCTCCCCCTCTTTTGCCTCAATTCTGTATAAAATACCTGCATGCACCAATTTCTCCAAGCACAAGTAGAGCTAGGTCATTTCTAACTATAATGTGTGTAAGAAATATTCATTCCTTCACATAATTGAGTTATATTGATGGTTGAAATTGGTATATAACAACTGTCAACAAACTCCCCCAAGCTTACCTTTGCTCGGTCCGAAGGAAGGATAAAGACTTAAGTTGTTGATCAGGAGTTGCTACAATGTCTTATTTTGCAAAAGTACAAAGTGCACAACAAAATATTCTACCTTGCATTGAATAAATTGGCTATGGTACCTCACCCTTTTTCTTAGTCTTTATGGGGCTTATGCCTCATCCTTTTCTTGCGTGGTTCAAAGACAAAACAACAAAATGAGCATGCATCACCTAATGTATGAGTTCCACTCAAATTTCCAGAGAATTTCAAATTTAAGTTCCTCAAATGATGCACTCAATCACTCCTATGTTGGAAGTGGTATTTGTTTCCTGACCAAGGCAATGCCTTTCTTGTCCTACATTTAAATAAGGCTTGTATGTGAAGCTTGTTAGGGATCAAGAGTAGGCATATTCGCAACACATATATTGCTAAGTCAAAAGAGTAAGCCTTAGGAGAAAAGAAATCATACTTTTGATCATGATTTGTGCAAGTGTTATGGAATATTTGTGGAGTGGATTTTGATTTTGAGGTGACTCCTATTTGTGTAGACTCTCTTAATTGCAGGGATAAAACATGATTACTTTTTTCTCATGCTTATGATGTAAGCATGCCCTTTTTTCTCATGTTTATGATGTAAGCATGCATTTTTTTCTTGTAGTCATATCTTCTACTCCATTTTAATGCAATAAATGTGAAGAGAGTACTAAGCATGAAAGGCATGGAGTTTCTCTTTTTTATTGTTGAATGATGATATGAAGGAATTTTGCTATCTTCTAGTGTAGAGTTTAGCATGTGCCCGTGTAATCTTGATCTTAAAAGTATGAAAATATTCTCACATAGGTCTATACTAGTTTGACCAAGCTCAATGTGAAGGAAAATAGCATATGCATAAGGTTTATATAATTCAAATCATCATATGTCTATGTTAGGACTTTCTATCAAATGAGGAACTCCCATTTTGAATTTTCTCAGTGAAATCAAGTATTACTTTCAACTAGGATATTAGCGGCTCTTATCACTATATCATATCCCACAACAACTTAAAATTGGACTTAGCTTTTGCTACCCACAGTTTCCATGTTTTAGGTAAGAATATTCTAGGCCAATAAACCCAATACTTGGATAATACTAAGTTGTATGCAAGGGACTAGAGAAAATAATACAAAGCAACTATTCATCATTTCAACATATGCAAAGTAAAAATATTCTTACCGCACATATTTTATTAACCTAACCTATACTACACTATTATTTATTATATTTTTTAAATGCAAATGTGGTGGAAAGAAAGAAATAAAATAAAGGAATGCAAATGGGGTGTGATACAAGTTACCTCTCCCAAGCTTGATCTTGGTCAAGGTCCGTGATAGGGGTTGAAACCCTAATGACGGATGTAGGCCATGAGGTCGGTATATCCTTGTTGCAACGTGGCTTTGACAATGGAGGGTTGAGTGTTGATGTCTAGTTGCTTTCCAATGGTTGCTTGAGTGTGGTGGAGGAGGGTGTCGTCGATGTCGCTCATCCTCATCTCAAGGTTTCCATAGGTTGGTTGTACCTTGTTATACCTTGGCTAAGGTAATGATAACCTTTGGATACAAAGTAATGGCGTGCACTCAACATGGTTGAGTGTGTTCCATCATTCTTTGACTAAGGTGTATCATACCTTCTTGCCATAAAGGAATAGCTTGTACCTCTCATGCATTTGGTGTGGTCCGTCATTCCTTGACTAAGATAATGATAACCTTTAGACACAAAGGAGTGAAATTTACCCAACATCTACTCAGTATGATCAGTTATTCCTTGGTTAAGGTACAACATACCTATAACCACAAAGGGATGATGTGCACTCAATACGGGTTGAGTGTGATCCGTTGTTCCTTGGCTAAGGTATACCTTCTAGCCACACAAAAACAACTTGCACCAAATATACATTGGATGTGATCTTGTCATATCTTGGTTAAGGTACATTATACTTTTTAGCCATAAAGGAATAACTTATTTCCAATGATGGTGGCAATTCCCTTGAGCTTGAATTAGTGCTTAGAATAGTGGAGAGCATAATTCTCTCACATATTCATAGCAACCCATTGGTTGCTCATGGATGGTTTCCATGTCAAATCTCCGGCCTCATATAGTTATGGTTGACCTTTGGGCTTAAATTCTGATAGGTAACAATCAGCCTGATTTACTCCTTGGCCAAGAGATGTTCAAATGGAATCCTCTTAGGGTTTCTAACAATTAGATCTTTTGAATGCCTACAAAGTAATATTACTCCTGCAAACTTCCCCTCTATGATAGAGAGGGATGGTTAGCTCCCGATACTTGTACAAATGAATTTTCACATTAGGTAGCCAAATTTTCATTTGTATGTACGGGGAAGATAAAAATCAAAGATGCATTGGATCCAAATTCAAGTCTATCCATGAACAATGGATTATTCATTTATAAGAGTGGGACTTTATGGATAAATTAATTTGCACATTTTCTAAAGCTCCTACTCATAACAATGCAAGTGATATAAATACACTGTATAGAATCCTTCATCTTGTAAATTTTCTAACTATCATAGTTTTTTACACAAGTGCAAATGTTATCATTTGGATCATGGCAAACAAGATTCTCAATTTTATCCTCCTGAACATTTTTTATTTCTTGCCTAGGAATTTGAAATTTAGTAATCCATGCATGAATGAGTTTCAAATCAAAATTATGGACATCACTATTCTGAGGTTGCTACATACCAATTCAACCATTAAGTAATTTCATAAGCATTACCTAGGCAGAAAAGGTCTAAGTCAATCAATGCTTATGAAATTCTAGGTACTTGTTTAAATTTATTCCTAATTAAGGTGACATTAATTTTTAAAGAATCAAAAAGAGCAATGCCAACACTTACTCTCATGAGGATTCGTAAGATTTGATTGATGAGAAGTTGTAAACCTTCCTTACTAATGTATGCAAATATTCATTCAATCCTAATGTAATTCCAACGACGAAAATTTTTAAACTTGTACCTTAATTGAAGAGCAATCCTGGTTGAAGGTCGTTGTGTGAGAAACGTGTACCTTCATGTTCAATGTCTCCTGCCAAGTTGAGGTCAGAGTTAAATGAGCATCATCTTGTTCCTCCATTAGGCCACTATCTTGAGCATTCCTCCACCATGAACTCAACATGATATTGATGGAGGGATATACGCTTGATGAGGCCTTCCTACCTCCTTACAAATTTTGTTCTGGATGCACTAAAGTCAAGAACAAACAAAAAAAGTCGAAAACAGGTCATGTTAGCTCGAAAGCATGTTGTACCTTTTGTCAAATTGTTTTGCCCAACTCGAAACAACATTCAAATGCAATGAATATTATGGGAAATATTTTTTGGTTTGAATTAGGAAGATGAATTCAAGTGGTTACGCTCAAGGTTCATATCAAGATAATTTGTTTCCTAATTCAAAATTTTAGTTTTATGACAGTTGGAAATTTTATTTTGCAACACGTTAGTGTGACAATTCAAGCATGCTAAATGCAAATAGAAAGATTGATGGGAAATTCAAATATGCAATTGGGAAATAAAATATGAGATAACTACCAATTAACCTATTGGCAAGGACTCATCAAATTTTGAAAGTACGATGAGTGGGACTTACCTCTGTCCTGTTTAGTGCGATGATTTGTTGTCCAACCCGGAGTTGAAGATGTGGACAACTTCTCTTGATTGACATGACAAATCTCCTTTGGCATGTTAGTTGGACATGTGGATCACATGATGGACCTAGCCTCTCCATCATCTTGATGAAGACTTGTTGATGTAGTGGTGGCTTCTCCCTCTTGAAGATATTCTTTCGGGAGCATGGTGAGGCTTGTCCTTCTTTTGGGGTGCCACTTTAACCTTCTTGATGTTTCTTTGAGTTAACCCATAGTTTGTTTATAGATCAAAGACTTCCTTGGGCATGATGACATGTGGACTTCATAATCAATCAAGAAACGCTATATCCACAATGTCACCTGCCTTAGGTTGCACGGGCTTGGTCGAAGGGTAGGGATCCCAACACGTTATTGTAGGATATCTTGGATCTTGAATGTTCTTTAAGTTTCTTGCCCTTGGCCAAGAGCTTTATGTAAATGTTTTCTTGATTTCTTTCTTGGTCATGGACAAGATACTTCAAGGTAGGCTAGTTTAGCTTAAATCCCTTGAAATTCTCTTAGCCTCCTTGATTACAAGAGTGATGTTAATTCCACCCTTGACCTCCTTGTTGGTGATAGCCATTGGAATTGTGTTTGAAGGGAGGAATCCTCATGGGTCTTAGGGAAATAATTCCGCAAGTAACCCAAGTTGACATGGATTTTCACAAATCATGAGAACATCCATGGCTTGGATCATCCAAACACTTGTCCATTGGCTTGATCTTCATGTTACTTAATAGGAGCTGCAGTTCCATAACTAGCATGTTGACCTTGTTAAGTGGTGTGCATGCCAAAGGAACTAGAGCACTCTTCAATCCACCCTTTTAGTGGAGACCATATTATCATCCATGATGAATGAGAATAGGACTCCTTCAGCTCCAACATGAATGTTGTCATGGATTGTTGGTGCCAACCCATGCCATGAGTGTTGGATTAAGAGCCAACTATCCACCCCATGATGGAGGCAAACCAAGAGGAACTCTTAGAGCTTCGCCCGATCTTGGGGATGGATGACTTTGGCTCCTACTGGAAGTTGAAATTCTTCTGCGAAAGGAAATGGTGTTGCCTAGCAGACATTTGTTGAGGTACGCCATGAGTTATCTTGCAGTTGAGCACTTGCATCCTCGTTGTCCATCCTATAAAATAGGTTATCCAACACTACCCTGTTTTCGGACAAAGGAGAAAACAAACAAGGGTAATCCTGTCTAATAACTATTAGTACCTATAGCTTAATCAGAAGTGATAGCTATCCTTCACTTCCTTTGCCTTCCCCTACAACAGCGCCAGAAATGCTTGTTGACGTTTCTTACGTCACAGATAAAAATGTGCAACCGCACGAAAACTGTCGTGTAGGATTTCACACTAGAGTATTCCAAAGGGTAAAAATCTTTGAACCTTGTTCACCCTCATATCTATCTTTTATCTTACCTTTACTTTTCATTCCACCATCACATATATGGAACAGCCCACCATTCTTTCATAGTCTACCCCAAAGGGCAAGTTGTGTGAGCCACCACCTTCAACGGAACCCATCTGTTCTACTAGCTATGAACTTCACCCTGGCATTATAGCCATGGTTTGGGAACAATCCTTCTTAGGAACGTATTGTGAAAACTCTTACCACCATCTAAGAGAGTTCGAATAACTGTGTTCATGCCTTCTAATCAAGGGCATTACACAAGAAACTCTCAAATGGAAGTTGTTTCATTTTTCCTCAAGGAAAAAGCCAAACAATGGTATGACCACAATGTTGGGAAGACAAAAAAAAATTGGAATGAATTATGAGATAGATTTTGCCTTCCTTTCTTTCCAATTGCTCGAATTGTTTTCTTACAAAAGGAAGTACTATGTTTCCAGCAGATGGAGAAGGAATCCATAGGTTCAACTTGGGGTAGATTTTCTCTTTTGATAAATTCCGGCCCAGATGTGTCCATTCCTGATCCGTTGCTTTTTCAACACTTCTACATGGGATTGAATAAAGAGTGTACCCTACATCTTGAAATTACGACTGGAGGATCTTTCCTCCATAATATGCCAGAAGAAGACAATGATCTTCTAGATCGAATTCTAGAAAATTATTCCTTCATTATGGGTCTTCATGAGCCTCCTCAAGAGGAAGTCATTTCAAGAATCGAGGATAAACCCGTGGACAAGGATGAACCCATTTCCTTCTTAGTGAAAACCTTGCCGGAGGAGTCGTCTCCCGAACCAGAAACTACGAAGAAAGAAGAAATTCAACCTTCGGAGTTTCCCTTTTACCTTGAGGAAGAAATATTTGAAGATTTTGAAAATATCTCGAAGTACTATTGCCATAGGAAACCATCATTGCCATTTACTCCACCTGACCCACCTGATGGAGTGTTCGTCCAACAAACGGTCAAGGAGTTAACCTCTATTCTAAGCACGGAATGGACTGCAAAAGTTGAGCAATCACCCGAAATCCTTTGGATGACCTCACCTTTGGCAACCATTCAATGTTTCATTCGAGGGACAACAATGAGGGTCTTATACAACCCCACAGTTGGAGCAAATATCATTTCCGATTCCTGTGCTCTCACCATTCTGGGCAATGTGCCATTAGCACCAACATGTAAATCCTTCTAAGATTCTTCTGGAAATATCCTTGAACGATGTGGGGTTTTGCAACAGGTGTCTGTAAGACACAAAGATATTGAGGATATCCTAGACTTCCATGTGTTCGAAATCCATGATTTCGATATTATGATTGGGATTCCCATTGAGAAATTTCTCATGGAAATTCCTTTGGAAGGTAACCTCAATGTCAAACATAGAGGGAGAAAATTCTATATTCCTATCCTGCGTTCTAAGAACACATCCGCATAATCTCCCATTGAAGATGAACCAATAGAGGAGGTTAGGACTCTTCAATTCTTAGCACCCTCTAAAATTGAATGAGAAGAAGATTTCAACCAAGAGGAGGATGAATTTCAGGAGCCAATTGAATTTCCAAAAGAAGAGTTCTTCTTAAAAACTCTTGTTTAGTTAAAAATTCTACCTCCAGGCCTACGTTATGCCTTTATAAATGGCAATTCGGAAGACCCGGTTATCATAAGTGATAAGTTTAAGATGATGAGACACTCAAATTCATAGCCATGCTAGAAAAGTATAGAGTTGTTTTTGACTATTCACTGGAGGATCTCAACCATGGCATTCTTGTTGACCCTGAGAGTGTCCCCTCAAGGGAACCTTAATGCACTACAAGGATTTCGGCTTATCGCAACAAAAAAATTCATCGCAATAGGTCGTTTTTCATCGCAATAGGTCACTGTTGCAACAAAAAAGAACATGGCGATAATTTTTATGAATCGTTGGCATAAGTCCTGTGGTGATAGGTTATTGAGACAACTTGAAATCTGTGGCAAATAGTATGGTATTGCAACAATTTTACATCGGTTGCAAATAGTATGTTATTCCAACAATTTCACGTATTGCGACGATTTAACATATTGCAACGAATAGTACGGTATTGCAACGATTCCACATTCGTGGCAAATAGTATGTTACTGCAGCGATTTCACATTTATGGCAAATAGTATGGTATTGCAATGATTTAACGTATTTCCATGAATAGTATGGTATTGCAACGATTACACATTTGTGGCAATAGTATGTTATTGCAACGATTTCACATTCGTGGCAAATAGTACGCTATTGCAACAATTGAACATTTTGCAACGATTTAACGTATTGCAACGAATAGCAGGGTATTGCAATGTTTTCATGGCAATATTATGTTATTGCAATGATTTCACAGCCATTGCAAATAGTATAGTATTGCAACGATTTGACGTATTGCAACGATTTATAGTATTGCAACGATTTCACATTCGTGGCAATAGTATGGTATTGTAACCATTTCACAGCCGTGACAAATAGTACGACATTGCAATGATTTAACGTATTGCGATGATCTAACATATTGCAATGAATATCACGGTTTTGCACCGATTTCACATTCGTGGCAATAATATGACACTGTAATGATTTCACATTCATGGCAAATAGTATGGTACTGCAATGATTACATATCCATGGCAAATAGTATGGTATTGCAACCACTCGGGCATCGTATATGTTCTTCATCGGTCGACTAAACTCTTATAGGTGGCATGCAAAGTCGAGCGCCACCCCTGGTAACTCTCACCAGCAATTTTCAAAACTTTTCTTTCGCTCTTTCGTGTGTCCTCCATGTCCCAGAAATTATGTACATTGTATATATAACACAATGCCATAGACGTAGAAGATGGAGATTAAAAAAAAAATTACTTGTGTGGGGTGTGACGATACTAACCAGATTGTCTCGTACTATTTCTCTCTTGTTAGTATCGCCAACCTCTGCCAACTTCCTTGCACCGATGAGGGCTTTTTTGTTAACATAACTACATCATCGACTAAGTGTCGCTGATTAACACCAACCGCAGCACCCAACCTAGTGGAGAACTGAATTGGTAGCTTCACATTCTGTGTTCTGCTAACTTGGGATGCATAGCGTGTGTTGGCAACCTTAAGTCTTTTAGCCACACCTCTTCCAAACTTCCTTCCTTCTATTACAGTGATACAAATAGTAAAAGAGTAAAGCAAATTACCATCTGACCAAGTTTAGTATCATGTACAAATAGTATGAAAAGAAGAAAAGTCTGATGTTTGTACCATATTAAGTATGAGTGCGGAAAATACGAGCGTGGGACGACCGCGTCCCAGCAGCATTTTGCTCTGTATTACTCCCTCCTAGTTTATATTAATTATCGTATCAAACAACCAAATGAATTAAAAATGAAATAGTTAGGACTGTCTGAAGGACAATTATTTTATTGGGAGGGAGTACATTGTTGACTTGTTTGTTGCTGTTCATACCCTAAAATGATCCATCAGGTACACATGTCAATGGTACTACTGCACTCGTAGTACTGCAAAGGATTTTCAGTCAGCAGCGAAGCAGGCAAGACTGAGGCGGCGGGCATGCAACTGGCCACGCTACACTGCACAAAGATAGGGTTCGCCGGTTAGGTCTGACTGACATCAGTCAGAGCGCGTCTCGAAGAGAATTAGTTCCTGGGCAAGTAATGAATGCCAGCGGTAGCAGATTGCAGATGCAAAACAGATAAGACAGGCAGCTTGCTAGATTGAAATCCTCTGCAGTACTGCACCTGTAGTAGCTGCCACTGACATGTAGGCCCATGAGACATCGAGTCCACTTGTCTGTGGCAGCTACTATAGGTGCAGTATTGCATAGTCCTAGCTTGCGATGCTTAACAAAGCGAGGGTTCAGTCTGGCCGAGATCACCCGGAGCAACTCTCAGGGAGGATTGGTGGCAGGGCGAGTAATGGCCAGGGATTCGCGGATGGCGGGGTCATCATGGCACGTGAAGGGTGGTACTTGGTGATGGGCGAGGGAGACGCGTCGGGGAGGACCTTTAAGTGACCAGCAGCAAGGCGTGGGTGCCGGTGCCGACCGGAGTGGCCGACAGTGAGAGAGCACAGCATGGAGGCATTAGAAAATCACGCCATCACACAGGCTTATGAACTGTTAACTATAAAGACTAGGAAAGTAGAATCGCAAGGCATGCTAAAACAATTTGTAGATCCTAGTATATACTCCCTCCATCCCAACTCATCTCTATTCTTAGGATTCAAACATCTTCTCGGCAAAGAATGCAAATGACCATGATACCCATCATCAATACATTTAAAGGACAGAACGTAGTCTCTCAAAATGCTCCAAATTCAATGCCAAAGTAGTAAAAAACTAACACGCTTTGCAAAAACAAATGGCACGAGAGAGAGGCAAGTAGTAATGTGATGTGATATGGGTGGTTGGAAGCTAGAGATAGAGTTGGAGTGGGACATTTTTTAAGCTCCAAATGTAAAGTTACGCTGGGACGGAAGGAGTATTTCTGGTTTGTATATCTATACCTATTGTTGGTTCATGCATCGTAGTACTAGAGAGTGAAGAATCTCGGGGTTCCTGAACATCATGTGCTGCAATATTCTCTGCATACTATGCAAAAAAATTAATGTTTTCTAAAAAAGTAATTTTGATAGTAAACACATTTATAGTTATACAAGGTGCTTGTTGGCCACCATGAATGCTTGTAGACGACATCACGGTTTGCTTCTTGTTCCTAAAGTAAAGAGCATAAGTATATTGTAAGTAGTCATTCTAAATATAGAGCATAAGTATATTGTAAGTAGTCATTATAAATAACAGTGATAACATCAGATTACATGACCGACGTAGATTTTGGATCGGACGGTGTGGTTTCTATAAACTGACAGTGTTTGTTTGGACCGGAGAAATTAGAAATGAAGGAATAGGAAAAAAAATGTACGATGCGAGAAAACCACAAGAAAGAAAAGAGTGTAAAAATTATGGGAGCTGGAAATCTTAGGAATACAAATTTGTAAAACAGGAATGAGAGTACAACATTTGGAGTTGTTGATTAGATAACCCGTGCGTCATTTACTTCTAAATCCAGAAATTATATACTACCTCCGGTTTTTAATATTTGTCGTTCCTAGTCAGGAATGGAGCTAGAAATACACTACCGTAATAAGCAGTCGGAGCGATAATTATTTCGGGGCATGTGTAGTATATGCTATATATATATATAACTAAATTCGTGAAACATAAGAGCACATTACTTCTTTGTTAATTTATTTAGTCTTTGTATATCAACATGGATCATGTAGAACTTAACTAACCCGAAATTGCATGGATCGTCTAGAAGCTAGCCAGATAGTTAAATAAAAAAGACGACATTGATCGTGTAGAGCTTACCTAGCACAAAACTGGAGTTCGGGATGTCGCATGGAGGTGTCGGCGACGAAGAGGTTTGGTAGAGCCCATCCAACATGGTCGCCCAGTGTTGTACCCACAAGTCACCACCACCAAGAGCTTTTATGTGTCACTGCGAGATCCATGGGGAAAAATTTAAAAATCGTGGGAAATGAAAACACGAAAATTTCTTAGGAATACAAGTTTGGAACACAGGACATCTAGTACACCACATTTGGAGTACTGCTAGATCACTAGAAGGGCGGGGCAGCGGTGTGTCGGGAACGAAGGCTAGTGTTCCATTTATATCATCGTGGCTGAAATAGGGTTACAATAGGTGGGACTGAAATTGGAGGCACATGCATTAAAAATTGAATCGTCAAAATCTCAATTGTGGCGCACGAAGAAGAACGAAAAAAATTTCGCGAGTGTGGAGAATTTGGCGCTAGCCGTGCCCTTGTGCACACATACAATCGTGATTAATTACATGTCATGTCTCGTCGATTCCTGCACATGGTGCGCATAGCTAGAGGGGTAGACATCTTCGGACAACTTGCTCGCTTCTTAATTACAGTGTGGCCTAACCGCTTGCTCGCCATGCGACCGCTAGCTCCCCTTCATCTTTGTTGCCATGCATGGAGATAAAAAATCTAAAAGCAATCATGTGCTTGCTAGTGGGACATCCCAAAAATTACGAACAAAAATATGAATTGCCAAATGTATGTGTGCTAATGCAAACGACATGCAAATACAGAACACCCAAGTCTACTTAAGGACAATGGCAAATCCATGCTATATTAAAAGGTAAACAATCAACATTCTTTAACATTGATCACAATGAAATGATAACATATAGTATATACTACTACCAAGAATACATTTTTACATGCCCCACATTTTTTTGCCAATGATTGAGCTATAGAAAAAATAATATCATCAATTATGGAATTTTACCAGATTAGTGTTACCTAAGGTTGCCTGAATTTTTACCGGATTTTAGTCTTCAGACACATGCAATATAAACAGTCCCTAGTTACAAACAAACAGGAGATATTTTTCGATACTGCATAGACACATTGTTCATGAACATAAAAACATTTTTCATTAACATAAAAACAACACATATATTACAAACAAGAAATAAAAAAACAAAACAAGAAAGAGAAAAACTACTCCTAATCCTACTCTACCCGGAGGAGGTCTCCTCAACCTCCACTGCCGCCTCTTCCTTCTCCGGCACCTGAATCCGAAGCTACCGAGCTACAACCCTCCACCCTAGCCACCTCCGCGATCGTCTCGTGGGGGGCGCCGAGACGAGCGGCTACAATGCTTAATCCGAAGCAGTAGTGCCTGGCGTTGCAGAGTCATGCTGGTGTGGACGTTAAGGGTCCCAAGAACCAGACGTCGACATGAGCAACTGCATGAAATCGCGTCCTTGAAGAGATCATCGAAATCCATATAATTCGATGCGTGACAGGGATGTCAAACTCTGTGCCTCCACGCGTGAGAGGCAATAACTAAAATTTAATTGTAGACATGCACCGATGAGAACATCAGGTGCCCAATTCAGAGATCGAACCCCAAACTGATAAGTGACCACCCATCCTTAATGTTGATCCATGAGTATGTTCTCCATGAACTTTTAGTTTGAAGACAACAGTAATCTTAGTCTTGGTGAAGTTTGATTGCCAGATTAATCACGGTCTAAGATTATGTAAAATCGGTCACCATGGATCTTCTATTTGGAAAGATGATGATAACAATTGCAGTATGTAAATCGCCGACTACAAATGAAAAAAAATGAGTGAAAGAACACAAAAGGGGAGAAATGCAGCCTCAACCACGCTGTCAATGGACTCCCAACCAAGAATCGTCGATTGTTGCAACACAACGAATTTTTGGCTAGACATTGAATGCAATTATCTCTCCCCTTTATCAGAAAGGAGTTGTTTTTAGATACTGCATAGGACACATTATTCATGAACAGAAAAGGCGTTTTTCATTAACATAAAAACAACACATATATTACAAACAAGAACTATGAAAGCACATAGAAAACAAGAAAAAGAACGAGTTCATTCCGTACAACCTACCACCTGCTCTTTGTACGAAGAACGAGTTCATGTTTCTCAGCCTCATTCTACCTGGACCTGATCATCCCGGGTCACATCTCAACGTGATGTTAAAACCGCTGATCGAAGAATTGAAAGTCTTGTGGACAGGAGTCGAAGCGTACGACAGTTACAAGAAGCAGAAATTCAACCTTCGAGCTGCTTATTTGTGGTTCGTCCATGATTTGCTGGCATACGGCATGTTTTCTGGATGGAGCACTCACGGTCGTCTGACTTGTCCGATATGTGCTTCAGACACGGATTGCTTTCGACTAAGTCATGGAGGCAAAATATCTTACTTCGATTGTCACAGACGTTGCCTGCCCTCGAGTCATATATTTAGGCAGCAGAGACATGTCTTTCGAAAGAACACTGTTGTCACTAAAGGACTACCGAAGCGTCTCAACGGGTCAGAAATTTCTGATATGTTGGACAAACTGGTGCCTGATGAAGGTCGTCCTGGATATTTCGTAGGTTATGGAGAGGAACACAATTGGACTCACATATGTGGACTTTGGGAGCTACCGTACGTGAAGTCGTTGATTCTAATGCACAACATTGATGTCATGCATCAGGAGCGTAACATGAGCGAAAGTATCATAAGCACTTGCATGGATATACCTGGCAAAACGAAAGACAATTATAAAGCTAGACTAGATTTGGCAGACATTTGTCACCTTCTAACTATTGAAATCTCTGAAAGTGGTCGAAGGCCACGTGCTTCTTTCTGTCTTCGATCGAAAGAAAAGAAAGAAGTTATGAAATGGATGAAAACTTTGAAATTCCCAGATGGTTACGTAGCTAGCCTGAAACGAGCCCTAAATGTTAACACAAGAAACCTCACTGGGTTGAAGAGTCATGATTATCACATTATAATGGAAAGACTCCTGCATGTTATGTTCCAAGGCTATCTAGATGATGCGGTGTGGAAGGTTTTAGCCGAGCTCAGCTATTTTTATATACAGCTTTGTGCTAAAGAAATCAAGATTGGGATGATGGATAAGTTAGACAAGGAGATACCCATACTTTTATGTAAGATGGAAATTTTTTTTCCACCGGGTTTCTTTAATCCAAAGCAACATCTGCATATCCATTTTCCATCCGAAGCTAAAGTTGGCAGTCCTGTGCAATATAGGTTGATATATCACATTGAAAGAGCGCTACGATATCTGAAACCAATGGTTGGCAACAGGGCAAGGGTGGAAGGGTGCATTGCTGAAGCATATGCTCTTAAGGAAGTAGGATACTTTTCAAGTGTCTACTTTGCGGAAGAAAACAATATCAATACTTCGGCGATGTGGTACAATGTGGATGAAATACCCCCTCTAAGCGACCTTTCCATTTTTTAAATGAGAGGCGCCACTGTTGGTAGCTACACGACCTACGTGCTATCCGAACATGAAAGGACTGTTGCTTTACTCTACATGTACACAAATATAGAAGGCATGCAGGAATACTTCGAGTAAGTGTTTCTCCTACATTTATGGTAATCGACATATTTTGCTACACATGTACTCTAAAAGATGTTTTTTCATGTTCAGCGAGTTCCACAGACAATATTGGCCACATAGGCATCAACCTACGGCCAAACAAGTAGAAGTAATGTGAAAGGAAGGAATAAATGGGGGGCAGAGTTTCCTATCCTGGTTTCAGGAATATGTAATATTCTTTCGTCTTCTATGTATTATAAATTACTATTATTAAAGAAGTATTATTTTAACTCACGATCATTTATGACAGTGTCGGACTCACAATGTCCATGAAGATTTGCGGCAGCTATCATATGGATTGGTGAATGTTACAAGATATGGTCGATATGACGTAAATGGCTTCCGATTCCATACAACTCATTTTGAAGCTCATCGTCCTCTCACGGCAACATCAAATTCCGGTGTTGTGACGAGAGTAATGGACACTCAAGGGAATTTAACCGATTATTATGGGATCATTAACAAAATCCTTGAATTTACTTTTACCGGAAATAAGACCCTTCGAGTAGTCTTCTTTGACTGTGACTGGTTTGATCGCACTCATGGAACTCGAGAAAACCAATTTGGAATGGTCGAAGTGAAACATAAGGACCGACTATGAGGTTACGATACATTTGTTCTTGAACATAAGTTGAACAAGTGTATTATCTACATTATCCATGCACGAAGCTCAGTGCTTGGTGGGTGGTATATAAGGTGAATCCTCGTGAGCAGCTATATACTTCTGGGGATGATGGTTACCATGATAGCGAAGACGTTGAAGAAGTGTACCAGGAAGAAGAGTTGCGAGACACTTTTATCGTCGAGCTTGGTGCAGGACTCGATCAATTAGTTGGAGATGTTGAAGATGTTGAAGATGTAGAGGCAGATGATACGCGAAAACAAAAATTAGAACAGACCATGATGGAAGATCGTTGGGCTGGTTTAAGGAGTAGGGCACATGCACATGACAATGATGTTGATGAATTTTGAAAGTGACTACAAGTAATGTTTTCTTGAAGATAGTAACATGAATTTTGTATATTTTATTTGCATATTTACTGATTATCTAATTACAACAGGATGGCGTCAAAGAAGGGTAAGAAGGTGCCGCCGACGAGGGGGTTCTGCCCCTCTAGACCTGAGGACGCTTTCGTTGGTGCCTCGTCGACTGGCAGCAGACGCTCTCAGCTGCTGGGGCACGTTCAGACCAGCTCTAGAGCTTCGTCACAGGTAAATGTCACTCATTTCTGACAAATTATTTAAATTCAATTTCACATTAAACTTACTTATGAATCATTTGAATGTTGTAGTCCTCACCGGCTGACTTAGAGGCTGCGGCGCCAGTTGACCTTGGCTACCCTTTGGTGAGCCAGCCCTCAGTCAGCCAGCCCTCGGTGAGCCAGCCCTCGTCCAGCCAGCCCCCAGCTGGCGATGCTTCTGTTCCTGAGGCCTTTGACTCGACTGGTGAGGAGCCGTCTGTGTCACCTAACGTGGCGCCCCAGCAGACGCGGAGGACGAGGAGGACTCACTTTGTCAGTCCTCCTGCAGTCCCTTCACAGAAGATCGTGATTCGTCCAGTCGGAGACAGGTAATAAAAATTATAGTGTTCAATTTTAGTTTCTTTTAGTTAATTAAGTAATCAATCAATAAATATTTTGTAGGGTTTGGATGACACATCTTTCATCGGTGAGAGACACCAAAGACCGATGAACGGTGTCCTCGGGTCCTTAGTGCGTTTGCACTTTCCCGGGGTCATCGACGGGGTGCCTAATCTTTCGTGGGAGGACTACGCACGCGTCCATCACCAGGAGCACGGCAACCATCAGGAGGCCGTATGGGCCGATTTTATGGTAAGTATGTTAAAAAAGTTTCTATGTTTTAACTCTTAAACTCTTTTAGTGAACATCTCTTCAATATATTCTTTATCGCAGGCAAGATGTACTTTAGAGAACCCAAACGACCATCACCAGTTTGAGGATGTGAGGTGAGTGTTTCACTACAACGCTGCCAAGGCGCTTCGACAAGCTTTGTCGAATGCCCGTGTTCAAATTATTAATGAGCACTTGAAGGCGAACCAGCAGCCCGTGCTACACTTCCGGCAAGTGAGCGAGATGCACCTGACGGAGGAGGAGTACGCGCAGGAACGTGGAGTGTAGTAAGTATTTTTTTCTGGTAATTTCCTCGATGGTATTTTTAACGACTTCCAACTATGTGCAGGGCCACGTGAGCTGGTTGCAGGGTCGGACCGATGCCTTTTGGACCCTTTGTCGCTACTGGGCTAGCGATGAGTTTAAAGCTATGTCCGAGAAGGCTCGAGACTGCAGAGGGGTCGAGGGGAAGAGCAGGCACGGGCAAGATAACCACTTGCATTTAGCTAAACGCATGGTAAGTGTGTGTAACTTATGTTTATATATTCATAATATATTGTTTGTACTAACACGTATTGACAGGAGCGCGAGACGGGGGTGCCGCCAACCCCTGCTGAGATCTGGAAGAGAGGTCACAGGGACCCTTCTCAGCCGACGCGGTGCAGTCAGGCTGTAGCCGAGTGATTGGTAAGTTTATAAATCATTCATATTAAATATAACTATATAGATTGTTGAACTTACACCCTTTTCTTGTTTTGTAGGCTAAGTACGGGGAGGAGGCTAGGAAGATACACGGCGAGGATTTCGATTGGGAACGTCAACCAATCGATCCTCAAGCCGCGTATGCAACTGGTGGTGGAAAAGCACACGGAAGGTGAGTTTACAAATCATTTTATCATTTTCAATTCAAAGTATTTAAGATATTTCAATTTCATATTACTGACTCTCTTTTTTATAGGCTCGCCATATTCGACGGAGTTGTCGACTCGAGGGCGAGGAGACCTGTGAGAGGCAGCTCTACGCAGGCTTCTTCAGTGGGCACAACTAGTCGTCGTGCCTCGCAGAGAGACATTGAGATGCAGTCCCTCTTCAGGCGACAGGAGGAGTCGGAACGCCAAAGGATCGCGATGGAGGCCACGATCCAAACCCAGGCAGCAGCGTTGGCGCAGATGCGGGAAGCAATGGAGGTAACCAAATAAAAACTAAAGTTCTCATTAATTCAGCTTAAATGACTTACTAATAGATAACATTTAATTTTTGCAATGACAGTCCATGGCTCGGGCGCAAGGTCTGGGGATCCAGCTACCGATACTACCACCGGTCCTTCCAGGCGATCCTTCTTCAGCGGGTCAGGTAATTTTCTATGTAATCCTTCTTCTCCAGCGTAATAAGATTGAGATAGATGAAAGAAAGATAGTTAGATAGAAGAAAATGATTGAGATAAAAGAAAGAGAGAGATAGAAGAGAGAGTGAAAGATAGTTAGATAGAGTAGGAGGGGAATGAAGAGAGAGAGGAAGATGTAGATGGAGATAGAAGGAGGGGAAGATAGAGGGAGGGAGATGTAGATGGAGATAGAGGGAGGAAGATAGAGGGAAAAGGATAGCAATAGAGAGATAGAGGGAGAGAGAAAGATAGAGGGAGAGAGAAAGAGAGAAATGAAAAGTGAGAGGAAGAGAGGGGGATCTAGATGAAGATAGAGGGAGAGGAAGGGAGGGAGAGAGATGTTTATGCATCTATATTCTAACTCTATGTTTCATTAATTGCAGGGATCCGCGACGGCTGCACAAATGCCGTCGCTACCGCCACCTGGAATGAGGCGCGATGACGACTTCGACTTCGGAGGTGGCTCCGCCGGTGGCTACGGAGGTCAGATGGGCGAGTGAGCCCTTGTTTGCTTTGTTGATGACGATGTGAGATGTATTGGCACTTATTAGATTGTGATTGTGATGATGTTTGTGTGTTATATAGTGTGTGATATATTGTTTCTATTCTGTGATTCTGGCCATCGAGTCGGTTAGTATTTTTTGTTTAAAAAAATAAAAAACCTTATTTGCGACGGCTTTTTATACAGTACCGTCGCAAATAAGGTACCAGGCCATCGCAATTAAGCCACTTCTATTTGCGATGGCCCGGTTGTCGCAAATAAGCTTTAATTGCGACGGCCTGGCCGTCGCAAATTTAGGAGTGGGTCCCGCCGGAAGACACGTGGGCCCTGCTGGCTTACATGATTTGCGATGGCCAGGCCGTCGCAAATAGGGGCACTTATTTGTGACGGCCAGGCTGTCGCAAATAATATTTAATTACGACAGCGGAGCCTTTGCAAATACGGTTGCGGGGCCCACCAGCCCCTGGCAGTAACTTGCGACGTTCGTTGCTAGCCGTCGCAAATAAGGTTATCTGCGACGATGGCCATCACAAATAACCTTATTTGCAAAGACTTATTTGCGACGGCCAGAAACCGTCACAGATAAGCAAAGCTTTCGCAAATAGCTTATTTACGACGGCTTTTTGCTTATTTGCGACGGCCCTGGCCGTCGCAAATCGTCGGGATTCCTGTAGTGATGCTACTGCAGACGGAAAGTTTCCAAAGACCTAGATGGTCACACGAGCGAGATGTATCGGAAAATACATCCCACGCTAATTTGTCGAGCTTTTTTGCACGCTCGATGGCAGTCAACATGTGCTTGGTGGCCTCCTTCAGGTGCCAATCGAGTTCTTCAACACGGTCTTGGAGGAGGCAGATAGTATCCTGAACCCAAACGGGATGAAGACATGCAGGCGCCGTGGGCGGAGAAGGGGACAAAGGAGGTACGGGTGCTGCCTCCAGTTCCACTGGCATTGGTGGCGACGGAAATGGAGAAGGAGGTTCGGAGGATGTCGATGGCCTGGAGCACTTCAGTGCAAGGCTACCCATTTGTGCGGCAATAGAGGTGCGGAGAAAGAGCAAGAGGTGGTTGACAGTGGTGCGGTGGAGAAGCAAGAGGAGAAGTACGGAGGCTACGATCGATGAAGTGGTGCGGCGGAGACACAAGAGGACGGTGTGCCTTTATAGCGGGTCGTTGTCTAAGCACGAGAGTGGAGATGATCGGGCGCTTCGAAAACTATGCTTTTGGACTGCTGGGTGGGTCGGAGTTACTCCAAACCCTTGTTTGCCTCCTCTAGGTTATCGCAACGGCTCGACACCTCCCATCTTGGCTTCACAGGCTATTTTTTAATTTGACACGCAAAGGGTCGAGGGTATCAATGGCCCACCTTCCATACTTTGTAGGTCCCTCCCATGTTGTTTCAGTTTTTCAGTTCCAGTTTTTATGTTTGACACGCAAAAAGCCCAGGGTATGCAATGTTCCAGTTTTTCAGTTTGTCACACAAAAGACCTCGATCATGTTTCATGACATTATGTGTTTTCTCTTTTTGTTGAAAGATCGTCATATATAGTTGAAAGATCATCACAAAATACAAGAAAAAAGTACAAGCACACACAAGAAAAGAAAACAACAAAATAAAACTTAAATCCTCCTCCTCCTCCTTAGAGACAACACATCACTAAACTTAGAGCACATTCACTTGGTAACTAAACCATTCATTTGTCCAAAAAATAATCAAATATCTCCTTATGAGTTGTCATTCCTGAGGAACACGATGAGCACACCAGACATTCATTCATTAACACAATATATATATATATATATATATATATATATATATATATATATATATCACAAACTCTCCATCATGTTTGATCATGCATGTTTGATGACGTTAGGTGTTTTCTCCTTTTTGTTAAAAGATCGTCATATATATATATATATATATATATATATATATATATATATATATATATATATATATATATATATATATATATATATATATAGTTTGAGGCTCGTTGATCATATGTTTGGGGCGTAGCATGCATGGACAACTAACATGCATGTGAGAGAGACATCAACGATCATGTATGATGATGTTGTGTGTGTTTTCTCTCTTTTTAATGAAAGAACGTCATGTTTGAGGCTCGTTGATCATGTTTGGGGCGTAGCAAGCATGGACAAGTAGCATGCACTTGAAAGATCTCACAATCATGTTTGATGACGACATTACGTGTTTTCTCTTTTTGTTGAAAGATTGTCATATATATAGTTTGAGGCCCGTTGATCATGTTTCGGGCGTAGCATATGCCTGACAGCTAACATGCATGTCAAAATAATGGTGGACCTAAGATTTAACCGAAGGGTATGCGCCTTGAAAAATATATACAACTTGTTAATAATTTAATAAAAAATATAAAGTTTATAATTCGATATGCAAGTAGTAAATAACGTCATAAATTTTATAATTTTTCATGATTCATATTGTGCAATCAATTTTTATCAGCGTGTTAATTGTCCAAATGTTATTCAAATTTTCCATCACAGCATTAGGTAGAACGATTTGTCATTTTTTGGTTCTATAAGAGAATACAATAACTGTTAGATATATAAAATAAATCCTTGTTGTGTTGAATACGTATTGATTAGAGGAATTCATTTGCGATAGCTACATGAAGCAAGGATTAAATTTGTTGGCTAGCTTGTTTAAGGGAACACATGAGTATATTCAAATAAGGTACATTAATAGAGAACGAATAATATTAAGTTCTTGAGTTTAGAAAATATTTAGTTCAAGGGAAAATTAGTGCCTCGCTCCTGTATTGAAATATTTGTCACTAATTAGTTCAAAAATGAACTATCCGGTGACAAATATTTCAAACCAAGAGAGAGTATTAATTAAATAGTAAATACTATAGAAACTAAATAAAGTTCTTGATGAGCGAATAAAATCAAGAGTCTAGGCAAAGGCGTTATGCGTTCTATTCTTTATTGTTGTAGTTCCGTTCGTTCTTATCCTTGGCTCATCATCTCTCTTTTCTAGTGTGTGCTCCATCAAGAGCACTTGTTTTCTCAAGCTAAGTCTGGATAATCACTTCGTCTTCAAGATGCACTCATGAGTTGGATCTACCGTGTCATGCTCATACTCAAGCCACGACGTCAAGGGGTGTTTGCCATTTCCAAGCACGGAGTTCATGGCAGGTGAGGCTTAGCGCTCTTTTCATCGTGGCAGTTTTTTCGGCCGAGGGTCACGGAGCTGTAGGCAACTCTCAGTATCGCTTATTATTGTTGTGTTGTCTGTGTTAGTGCTAATCCTGACTTGCTGCGCTAATGAATACCTAATGAGTTCAGGTTGTGTTCGTGAGTGCGTGCACAAGAGTGGTCGTGTGCTGATTATTAGTTGCCGCATCAGAACAGCTTGTTTGGCTCATGGACAAGGAAAATACTTTGTACGTAGTACAAAGTAAGTTGGTCGGCGTTGCTATTCGTACGCGAAGATGCGGCTAGGTAGCTGCTCTTGCACGTGTATGCTAGTTACGTCAGTGTTTGCTCGGGTCATGTGGTTGTCCATGATGCACCCTAAACCTGGTGTTGAGGACGTGTATGTGCGTACACTAGTGACATGTAACAAAGTGGTCAGTCAATTGCATTTGGTTTGATGTCAAAGTTGGATTGGATAGGATCATCCATTTCTTTATGTATTGGATTATCCAAATTAACGTTTGGTTGGATGGACTGAACGATCCAATTTTTTATTTGGTAGGTTGAAGGTGATAATTTCATAATATTAATTATTTATATACTAATTATCATATAACTAGGAAATATTAATATTATTATCATAATTGTAATTATTAATCAATAATAAACAAGTCAATTATCACTAATTATATTACTAAGAAGCATAATTAGATAAGGTGGATGGACTCATCCAACCAAATTCCCTGGACCATCTCATCCAGCATCTGTGAGGAATATTCCCCGAACCTAGATCACATTGTCCGTCTTACTGTGAGTCAAATAACACACGTGGCTGGAACATCCAATCCAAGTCAATCTAATCCAAGACAAGCAACCAAACACAAATCTTTTTGGCCGTGTTGTGCTCGTGCGGATGATGGATCGTGCACACCGGGCGCCGAGTCATTCGAATCGCTGAGCAAATTTTGGACGTGGAGTTTGTGTGCTCCAAGCCTATAAAACGTGTTGTACTCTTTTGTTGAAATGATAGTACGAATAATATAAAAGCAGTGTTCGTCCAAGGCCTTGTTACCGTCAAGCAAGAGTGTTTTTTGTTTCCTCTATTACAGTTCGCTCACTCGTTCATCATTAGTTCTAACAGTCTGTCGGCTTTTTCCATGCATGGGTCGCTTCATACTTTGTTTATACTTTGAAACAACATTCATCGATTGTTCGATTGTTCCGTTGTGCCTGTGCGCGCTGCAAGATTTAGGGCATTGGCGTACGTGGCAATCATCATGGCAGGGTGGCATAGTCGCGGGAACCGTGTAGTGAGCCCTAGGTTGTATGGCTGTAAGATTTGGAGCGTGAACGTACGTAGCAACCATCTCGGCAGGGTCGCACAGAGACGGGTGTCCAGCCCTACCACAGAGAATTCAATTCCCGCGCCAAGGGGTTAGACCATCCCAGTGGTTTAAAGCTTATTGGGCTGTAAATATAGAGTAGATTACTGGAACTATAGAGTAAGTATCCAGAGTGAAAAGCTGGAAGTATAGAGGATATACTGGAAGTATAGAGGGGTAGAGTAAGTTTTAGAGAAAACCACTGCAGATGGTCTTAAAGCCAGGCCCGGCTCTAGTACTAGGCGGTGATGAGGACATCACAACTGCAGAGACGCACATTGAACTGCAAGGTTCAATCACAAGAGCACGAGCACGGTTAATAAAACAGCAGGTGAACTCGCTCCTAACTTCCTTTGCATGTGAGTTTGAGAATAGATTGCTATGTCATGATTTTTTTTGTTATTAGGAACAATAGAGGAGATCAAAAAATGAAGGATAGAGGCCTTGGGAGCATGGATAACCAGATGGGACGTCCACAAGTTGATGGAAGCAATTTACAACTCGGACTTGAGTTCAACTCGGAGTCCAAGAGCAGTCCACCTTAAAACGGATGCCCAGGATGCATACAGACTCCGTTTTTGATGTTCCACAAATGCATGGAAAGAGGAGAATATAAAATTTCCAATAGCTCTGGTCCCACCTCAAAATTCCTCCGGAGTCATTAGGAATCGTTGAAACAAGTAGAGTCCAGATTTCTGTCCAGTGCTGCGCCACCGAATCGGGCCTTTGAGCCTTGTATCCCATATGAGTCCATTAGGGACATGTCTAAGCGTGTTTTGGCTGAACCGTAGCCTTTAAATACTGCAGCTGCTGTTCATATTCGGTGGGTTTTGCTTAGATCAATAATATCGCCATTCTATGGTTTGTGAGACCCCAACTTTGTGATTTCAGATTGTGTCTTCGACGTTCTTGCTTGTGTTCTCGGTTGCACATGCAGGGATTAGCCTTCTTGGCAAGGTCAAGCGTTTGCAGCACGGTTGATAACCAACGGAGATTTTGTGTAGTGATTATAGGGGTACATGAACTGCTTGAGTGCTGCGGATCATGAACATCGAGGTCTCCACCCCAATCGACTTACCTTTCAAAAGATCGGGCCTAAATTCTCTATTAATTTGTATCAGATTTCCAGGTTGCCCGTGAGGTATCTTTGGTTTCTTTCCATTAGATGGGTTTTGTTTCTTACCTAGAGTCCAAAGAAAAGCCACAAAAAAATTAAATTGTTTTTACCACTTCCTAGACTATAGTGCCTGCAGTTTCGTTTTTCAGTTTGCATTCGTGTGGTCGAGTCTTGTTGCTGGTTTAGCTTTGTGTTTTGAGTTCTAGTTATCGTGTTTCGTCCTTATTTTCTTGATTTTTGATACCTATTCCACAATGCCTAAACAACAAACTGATCCACCACGTTCACCGGTTTGCCCTAGCTAGCCGCCTTGCGTGAACTTCCGCAGCGCCAGCCCAATATTAGGTGAAAAACCTTTGTGCCACACATCCTTGAATCATCACACAACACCACATTAGTTGCTGTGCAAATTCCCGATCGTTTTCATATCCGATTGCAAGTTTTGTTCTCAAACCGAGCTGGAATCAACATCCAAAACCGTAACTCGGACAACCGACTTTAAAACGGCCATAACTTTCGCATACGAACTCGAAATCGGGCGACTTTTTCTCAAATTGATCTACGCAAAATTTTACATCCGATTTTCCGCCGCTTTTCCGCGTTCAGGGAAAATTGGATTGCCCGAATTCCCCTCGGAAGAATGGCTATCCGGCCTCCGAAGCTACAACACGAATTTTAAAGAATCTTCTTGATTTTCTATAGGCCGCATATTACATTCAGTTGAGCTGCAGATTTGTGTGCTTCATATTTTTGTGCTCTTGAGTAAATAAAAATATCAAAAAATATTACAAAAAAGAAAAAATAGTGAAGAGCACGCATATTAAAGCAATTGGCCAATGCTACTGGTGTTGTGATTGTTGCTCATATCATTATGTCTCCCTTTTGCCATGCTACTTCCTTGTGTTGTGCTAGGCCCTAGAGCACTTGGTTGACTAGAAACTGTTTCCTACATTGAATACTTATTCAACTTTGTTTACCTGTTAATGATTTTCTGCTTATTAGCCACCATATTGTGCCATCCAAGCTCCACCTTTCTCTTGAGAATAACAGGTACCTTTGCGATCACCACACGCTCCATTGGTTCATCTCACCATCCACACAACCTTCTGTGTCGGTAAGAACACTTGTAAGAGCATGGTAAGACGCTTGAGCGAGAGAGATTGTTTTCTTCCACCTTTCACATTGTCACTGTAGTTGATAGTGATAATATATTTTTGTTGTCTTTTGTTTCCTACTAACAATGGCAGGAGTAGACAATGATGACGAATGTGTTCAACATGCTGAGTTACGTGATATGATGAAGACCATGACAAATATGTTCACCAAATACAACGCATCAACGGAGGAGTCATTGGAGAACTTGACTCGCCAACTTGATGACCTTGCTCTTCGGATGAATACTTTTGAGGCTCAGTTGCCTCTCACTTGAGGACATTAAGACAATGTTTATGATGATATGGAAGATCACAACAATTAGCCAAGACTACCACTTTATCGTTGAGGTATGGGAGGTAATAATCGTCATAACAATTATAATCGTCCTCCTGATGATCCTTTTGATAAAGTGAAATTTACTATACCCTCTTTTTCTGGTGCTTATGATGCTGAGGCTTATCTTGATTGGGAGATGATAGTAGAGCAAAAATTTAATGCCCATCTTGTTCCTGAACAACATAGAGTTCGTCAAGCCACTAGTGAGTTTCAGGACTTTGTTATCATATGGTGGAATGAACTTGTTAAAACTAGAACTGATCCTCCAACATGGGATAGATTAATGGAAGCTATGCGTGTTCAATTTGTTCCTCCATCTTTTCAGTGGACCTTCACAAAAAATTGCAGCGCTAAGACCAAGGTAACATGTCCGTAGAGGAGTATTATCAAGAGTTACAAAGGGGTATGTTGCGTTGTGGGGTAGTAGAGGACATGGATGATAAAATAGCTCGTTTTATGGGGGGTTAGGCGTGAAATTCAGGACATTGTTGATTACAAGAAATATGATACTGTTAACAGATTGTTTCAGCTTGCTATGTTGGCAGAGAAAGAATTGCAGGGCCGACAACAACAGCAACAACGCACGAGGAGCAACTTCAAGCCGCGTTCGACACCTACACCATCCAAAATAGCACCATCTTTGACCCCCCGTGCAGCGACTACACCATCCTATGGCTGCCAACAAACTACACCTGCTGCTCCACCTTCTCGTGTGCCGGAGGGCAGCAAGGCGACATCATTCAAGCCTTCATCGTCCACTCCTTCTTTGAGTCAAACTTCCGACATTAAGTGTCACCGCTGCCAGGGACGTGGTCATATGATGAGAGATTGCCCGAGCAAATGAGCATATATAGCACGCGACGATGGCGGGTATGATAGTACTTCGGATGTTGAAGATGAATATTCTCTTGCTACTGACTTTACAGATCCAAATGACGAACACCGAAGAAGAGGTACTTGGTATAGTGGCGACGACGAACTATAGGAGCATCATTGTGCAGTGTGCCTTGATCTCCAAAGTGGAGACCAACGACAAGCTACAACGACACACCTTCTTCCACATGTTTGTCGTCATCAAGGATTGCCGTGTACACACTATAATTGATGGAGGTTGCTGCAGTAACTTGGTGAACACAGACGTCGTCAAGAAACTTGGTTTGACAACAAGAACCCACCCTCATCCATACCACATTCAATGGTTCAACAATAGCGATAAGGTTTGGGTAACACAAACAGCGAGAATACATTGTTCAATTGGTTCTTACGATGATTTTGCTGATTTTGATGTCGTGCCTATGGATGCTTGTTCTCTTTTATTGGGTCGTCCCTGGGAATTTGATAAAGATGCTATTCATCATGGTAGAACTATAAATATACTCTCATGCATAAAGGAAAGAAAATCACTTTGCTTCCCATGACTCCTGCTGAAATTGTGCATTTTGAGAAGAGTAAAATTCGTGATGGCAAAGCAACAAAACTAGAATATGAAAAACAGCAAGTCGTTAAGTTAAAATCACCATCGTTGCTCGCAACTAAATCTGACCTTACTGATTTATTCAATGCTAAGGGGATGTGCTATGCTTTAGTATGCAAAGAGGCCATGTTTTCACTTCATGAATTTTCTATTGCATTGCCCCTGCTATTGCTAACCTTTTGCAGGAGTTTGAGGATGTGTTTCCCTCCGAGATACCCCCTGGTTTACCACCCATGAGAGGCATTGAACAGAAGATCGATTTGATTCCAGGAGCAAGTTTGCCAAATCGAAAAGCATACAAGGCGAATCAAGAGGAAACTAAGGAAATTCAGCGACAAGTCCAAGATCTTTTGGACCACGGGTACATTCGTGAAAGCCTTAGCCCTTGTTCCATTCTTGTTCTTTTGGTTCCTAAGAAAGATGGTAGTTGGTGCATGTGTGTTGATTCTCGAGCGATTAATAACATCACCATTTGATATTGTTATCCTATTCCTCACTTAGATGACATGCTCGATGAACTTAGTGGTGCTATCATCTTCACAAAAATTAACATGCGTAGTGGTTACCACCAAATTAGAATGGCGCTAGGAGATGAGTGGAAAACTGCATTTAAAACTAAGTTTGGACTTTATGAGTGGTTAGTCATGCCTTTTGGGTTAACTAATGCACCCAACACCTTTATGCGATTAATGAACGAGGTTTGAAGTGCTTTCATTGGACAATTTTTGGTGGTTTACTTCGATGATATCCTCATTTACATTAAGTCATATGATGAACATCTTGATCATTTACGTGTTGTTTTTACTGTTTTGAGAGGTCCACGTTTGTTTGGTAACCTCAAAAAGTGCGACTTTTGTACCAATCGAGTCTCGTTTCTTGGTTATGTCTTTTTCTCACATGGAGTTGGGATGGATGAGGCAAAAATTGAAGCGATCACTAGCTGGCCTGCCCCAACAACCGTCACGCAGGTTCGTAGTTTTCTTGGTCTTGTAGGTTTTTATCAGTGTTTTGTGCGGGATTTCAGCATCATTGCAGCATCTCTACATGAGATAACGAAGAATGGAGTTCCGTTCCGATGGGACGAACAGCAGCAACAAGCACCATTGCTACAACTTCTAGATTTTGACAAGACCTTTGAGCTAGAATGTGATGCAAGCGGCATTGGTATTAGAGGCGTTCTCATACAAGGAGGTAAACCCGTTGCTTTCTTTAGTCAAAAACTTCATGGTCCTTCTCTAAATTATTCTACTTATAATAAGGAATTGTGTGCCTTAGTGCGAGTATTACAAACTTGACAACATTATCTTCGGTCTAAGGAGTTTGTCATACATTTTGATCATGAATCATTGAAGTATCTTAAGTGTCAAACCAATCTTAATAAACGATGTGCTAAATGGATTGAGTTCATAGTGTCGTTTCCATACATCATTAAGCATAAGAAATGAAAGGAAAATGTCATTGCTGATGCATTATCTAGTCGTTATACCATGTTGTCCAAACTTGATCATAAAATCTTTGGTTTGGAAACAATAAAAGCATTATATCCTACTGATTTGGACTTCAAAGATGCTTTTGAAAATTGTATAGAAGGAAGAACTTGGAATAAATATGTACTGCGAGAGGGTCTCCTCTATCGTGCTAACAAGCTATGGATTCCAGCTAACTCCATTCGTCTACTACTTTTGCAGGAATGACATGGAGGAGGTTTGATGGGAAATTTTGGAGTGAAGAAAACTGAAGACGTGCTGTCCACACACTTATTTTTGCCGAAGATGATGCGTGATGTCGAGCGCCACGTGTCACGATGCAGACCTTGCAATAAAGCTAAGTCTCGCCTTAACCCGCATGGTCTTTATATGCCTCTTCCTGTTCCTAGTGTACCTTGGTAGGATATTTCTATGGACTTTGTTTTGGGATTGCCTAGGACTAAGAGGGGGAGCAATAGTATTTTTGTAGTTGTTGATCGTTTCTCCAAAATGGAACACTTTATAACTTGTCATAAAAATGATAATGCCTCACACATTGCTGATTTATTTATGACGGAAATCGTTCGTTTACATGGTGTGCCAAATACCATTGTTTCTGATCGTGTTGCAAAAATTTTAAGTCATTTTTAAAGAATTTTGTGGTAGAAATTGGGAACCAAGTTGCTAATTTCAACTACATGTCACCCACAAACGGATGGACAAACCGAGGTAGTTAATCATACTTTGTCCACTATGTTGCCGGCTGTCTTGAAAACAAATTTGAAGTTGTGGGAGGAGTGTTTACCACATATTGAATTTGCTTACAACAGATCCGTTCACTCCACGACAAAGGTAAGTCCATTCCATGTAGTGTAGGGCTTTAATCCTTGTGCTCCTATTGATTTACTACCGTTGCCTCCTTCTGAAACTATAAATTTGGATGCTACACAATGATCTGAATTCATTCTTAAGATGCATGAAACTACAAATAAAAATATTGAAAAGATGAATGAGAAGTATAGGATTGCAGGTTGTAAAGGTAGAAAAGAAGTAAAACTTGAACCGGGTGACTTGGTGTGGTTACATTTGAGAAAAGAGCAATTCCCTGACTTGAGAAAATCTAAACTTATGCCACGAGCTGCTGGTACTCTTAAGATTGTTGAAAATATTAATGATAATGCATATAAGCTTGAGTTGCTTCCCGATTTCGGGGTTAGTCCCACATTTAACATTTCAGATTTGCGACCGTACTTGGGAGAAGAAAATGAACTTGAGTCGAGGACAACTCCAGTTCAAGAGGGGGAGTATGATGAGGACATCACAACAGCGGAGATGCACATTGAACTGTAAGGACCAATCACAAGAGCACGAGCACGATTAATAAGTCAGCAAGTGAACTCACTCCTAACTTCCTCTGCCTGTGAGTTCAAGAATAGATTGCTCTGTCATAATTTTATTGTTATTAGGAACAATGGAGGAGATCAATAAGTGAAGGAAAGAGGGCTTGGGAGCGTGGAGAACCAGCTGGGACGTCCACAAGTTGATGGAAGCAGTTTACGACTCGGACTTGAGTTCAACTCGCAGTCCAGGAGCAGTCCAACTTAAATCGGACGCCTAGGATGCATAAGGATTCCGTTTTCGACGTTCCACATATGCAAGGAAAGAGCAGAAGATAAATTTTCCAATGGATCTGGTCTCACCTCAAAATTCCTTTGGATTCATTGGCAATCGTCGAAACAAGTCGAGTCCAGATTTTTGTCCGGTGCTGCGCCACTAAATCGGGCTTTTGGGCCTTGTATCCCGTATGAGTCCATTAGGGCGTGTCTATGTGTATTTTGGCCGAACCCTAGCCTTTAAATACTGCAGCCGCCGGTCATATTCGGTAGGTTTTGCTTAGATCAATAACATCGCCGTTCTACGGTTTGTGAGTTCCTAACTTCGTGATTTCAGATCGTGTCTTCGATGTTCTTGCTTGTGTTCTCGGTTGCACTTGCAGGGATTAGCCTTCTTGGCGAGATCAATCATGTGCAACACAGTTGATAACCAATGGAGCAGTGGTGTATTGATTGCAGGGGTACTTGAACTGCTTGAGTTTTGCGGATCATCAACGTTGAGTTCTCCACCCCAATCGACTTACCTTTCGGAAGATTGGGCCTAAATTCTCTATCAGGCGGGAGGGTCGACAGCCTAGGGCCAGGCCGGGGAGGGGCCCACAATGTCAGCTGTTAAAGAGAAATGAAATAAAATTAATTAGTATTTGCATCGTCCGTATGCGATGTACAGTTACAAGGTCTAGCTTTTTATTTTCGTAATTTTTGAAATATAATACTACATCCTAATGTGTTTAATATTTATTAGATATGCGGCAGTTGAAATATAATAATATGACGCTCCAGTTCAACCGGCATTGGCGGCGATGGAAATGGAGAAGGAGATTCAGAGGACGTCGATGGCCAGGAGCGCTCCGGTTGTGCGGCGACGAAGGTGCGGAGAAATAGCGAGAACTGGTCGACGGTGGTGCGGTGGAGAATCAAGAGGAGAAGTTTGGAGGCCAATATTGATGAAGAGGTGCGGCGGAGAAGAAGAGGACATTTTTCCTTCATAGAGGGTAATCGTCTAAGCGCTTGAGTGCAGATGATCGGACGCATAAAAAATTGTGCTTTTGGATCGACGGTCGGAGTTACTCCAAACCGCGGTTTGCCTCCTCTCAGTTATCGCAACGGCTCGACATGTCCCATCGGCCAGTTTTTTAATTTGACACGCAAAGGGCCCAGTGTATACAATGGCCCACCTGGCATACCTTATAGGTCTGTCCCGTGGTGTTCATAACATTTCGTGCGAACAATTTCAACGAGGTGCGGAAGACTGACATGAATGCGTGTGGCAATCGACCAAGAGTCCATATCGAACTGATGATAATTGTCGTGATCATATATGATGGTGGACATGAAGATGATGCATGTGAAAGAGACTCACGACCAAGAACGTTTGATCACGTGTTAAGGATTTTTTCGCACCCTTGTTGAGGATCATGTTAATTTGATGACGTTGAGGATCGGATGTGGTGTACATGTTTTTACAAGTGTGTTCATTTGTTTGTAACATCAGAACACATAGAGGCTAGTGCCTACAGCTGTCGTTTCTTCAAAATACAATTAGAATGCATGCATGTTAGAAAATATAATACATACATAGCAGCATGCGATCGATTAATTTGATGAACCACATACGTAGTGAGAGTTGTGTGCTTACTAGATGGTAGTACAAACTCTATCCTCGTACCCTCGAGGGCTGTCAAACATAGTTTCTTGTCCCTATTGATGACATGATAATATTTTTCGTCAGTGTGGTAGATACCGTGTAGGATGAGAGTATACACATGCATGGTAGAGAATATGATAAATATAGAAATATATACCAATAGATGGTAGGAAATATTCTATTCCTGGAATACATGTTTTGGGCATAGCATGCATATGGACATCTAACATCCATGTGAAAAACCTCGATCATGTTTGATGATGTTACGTGTTTTCTGTTTTTGTTGAGAGATCGTCATGTTTGAGGCTCATTGATCATGTTTGGAGTGTAGCATGAATGGACAACTAACATGCATGTGAAAGACCTCGATGCATGTGAAATAACATGCATGTTTTTAAATGCCCCCGCCTCGGCCCGCGCTGCTGATCCAACTGACGATGGCGGCACGGAGGCAAGAGGCAAGCGGCAAGACAACGGGACGCTGAGGCGACGGCAAGGCGAAGGCCGTACCGATGGCACATTGCGTCGACCTTTTGGATCGCAGTTTGCAGCCTCATGTTGCGGTCTGCGACGCGGTGCAACTTCTCTGTTGTGCAAACCTCGCTCTACCTCTAGTTTGAATTTTGGAAACAGGTGTGGATATATAACTGATACAGTTACGATATGAGTGGAGAGTTTCTAAATTTGATGGGCTCGGACCCCGAGTAAAGATAGTAATGAAGTTTTCTGAATCTGATATACTCTTTCTATTTTGATTCATTAGAAAGCTCTGAGCCAGTGCTCGGCCATTAACATAAGCAAGGAATAAAAGGTTCAAAGTCAGAGTCATACAGAAACAGATTGATGCACAAGTTGAGCACCAAAAAAGAAAACGAAAGACACCATAATCAGAACCAAAGAAAAATAGGCATCCAAGACCCCTCAATAGATCAAGGCGGGGGCTCCCGCAAAAGTACAAGTACGGGTCATCTCCTTTATCTCAAAAAAAAAAAGTTGTTGTTCAGTCTTTTCCTTCCCATTAAAAAAGCTCTTTCCATTTTTGAATTCCTATAGTTAACCACAAGTTGCATTGTCTCAGCTAAACACCACGTACAACAACTTCTCTCAGGGGCGCACCCACTGGGTATGCCGGGTGGGCCACGGGATACCCTGGTCAAACCACCTGAGAGTAGCTAGTGTGAATGCATGCTGGAGAGATTGTCAGAATCGAGAACTAGCCAATGAAGATGGAAGTCAGCAGTCACACGGTTCATGTATCAAAATGCGCGCCATCTGTTTTATTCTTCCTTTTTTTCTTATATTATTTTTCCACCAATCTTCTAGCCCTCCTTGATTTGGAGTTGTACGGTTGGATCAGGATACATGGCCGGCGTGAGGTGAGAGTCGTGTGTGCAACACCAAGCGGAATGTTGTGCAAAGATGTTGCTCCCCTTGTTAAGGATCATGTTAATTTGATGACATTGAGGATCAGATGTGGTGTACGTGTTTTCACAAGTGTGTTCATTTGTTCCTAAAATCAGAACACATAGCGGCTAGCGCCTACGGCTGTCGTTTCTTTAAAAGGACGAGTACAACATGTTGGAAATTATAATGTACAAGGCATGTGAATAATTTGATGTACCGCAAAGTGAGTTGTGCCTAGATGGTACATTCTATCCTTAAACCCTCGAGGGAACATCCTTCAAGTCAAACATGCATGACGAGAGTGAGGACAACACTCAGTGGATGGCGCTCGGTAAGGGTGAGGACGACGTTGGGCGTCGATGCCGGCGGTGAGGAAGGCGCTCAGTGTTGACTGCGATGGCTATGTCGAGGACGGCGAGGGTGGGGGTTTGGGAGCGGGGGGTAGGGCTTGGCGGCAAAATTAAAATGTTAGGGTTGGGTGTGGCCGACGCATTTATAATCGCCTAAGAAGATACATATCTATAATGAATTTCTACATCACCAATGTATAACACATCCATAAAAGTGATAAATAGTATTTTTGCTAAATTTCCACTACTTTTTTAATTCTGTGATGACCTGGACATCACTGTGGCGTAATGTGCTGCAGAGAGATGGGTTATCCATTTTAGATCTCTGCCATTATAACTTCACCACCAATGGTATGAGTTGGCAGCTAGCCTGAATGAGCACAGGTTAACTAACCAGGTTGATCAGGTGATTTGGAAATGGACTAAAACAGGTTCCATCACTGTCAATTCGGTTTATAAATAATTGTCTGTTGGACACTCATATGCAAGTTTTACTAGGATATGGAAAGCCATGATTCCTCCCAAGATTAAAACATTCCTCAGGCTCATGGAGCACTGATCCATTCTAACTAAAGACTTGATGAAAAGGAAGAATTGGGGAGGATCTGTTACATGCTACTTTTCTAATGAGGATGAGTCGATAAACCATTTGATGTTCAAATCCAAAGTGATGAAAGTTATATGGGGCATCGTTGCTACCCATTTTCACTCCTCCAGTAGGCCAACTAAGGGTCTGTTTGGATTGATTCCCACGCCTACCTTTCCAAAGTTTGGTGTTGCCAAATTTTGGTGAAGGATTTGGCCACCCAAAGTTTGGCCAATGTTGGTAAGAAAAGTGAACTAGTGCAAAACATGGTTGTATTGGCTTACCAAAATTTGGTTTCAATCCAAACAAACACTATTTTTATGGTCACCTACCAAATTTGGTAAGGCATTCATGGGCGACAATCCAAACAGCACTTTAATGTCCTCGTCCTGGGAGCAATTGTCTGGGCTACACGGAAAGCACGAAACAAAGCGTGTTTTGATAAAAAAAACCATTAAAAAATCCAGTGGAGATTATAGGTCATGACTATTCTTTGTTATCCTTTTGGGTAGGTATGTATGGCGAAGACATGCAGGAGACGATTCGTTGAGGGGAGCACACTATGCTTCGGACAACGATCAGGTTCCAAAAGGAACAGAGGGTTCCTGTTGATGTTAGCAGCACCTAGAGCGAGCTGTGATCCAGGGGGGTGCTGCGGACCAGAAGTGATGCATTGGAGAGAAGTGAAAAAGCGCTCCAAAAAATGATCGTGGATGGAGTCGATGCTATTTTGCTATGATGCTTCTCGAACCTGTGGTCTGTGATGTTTAGCTTTGTTAATCTGGGCTAAAGTTTATACTACAAAAACTATTCTGGCGTCTTTTGTGATTTACTACGTACTTTGCTTAGCTTGATGTAGTAGGTTGTGACTGTTTGATCGCTCATTATGTTGGATCCGTGTTGGGTTTCAACATAGAGAGTGGGCACATAGGGTGAGGGGAAAGGATCTCCCTGGTGCTGTCAGATGAACTAGGTGTAAGTCACCTTAAGGATTTCCAGCTCTGTAGACTTGGAAGTGGAAATATATTCCATTTAAAAAAATAAAAGAGATAAATGGTCCACTAGTTTATCGTTAGAACAGCAACATTAGAACTATTTTTGTGCCAAGGAACAACAAAATAAAGTTCATTACCAAAAGACAATATATTACAAACAAGAAAAAACAAAAAACACAATCTAGAAACCAGAAAAGAAAAACAACACAACTAAAAACAAGAAAAAAACTAATACTTCTCCTCCTCCTCCTCATCCTCCCCGTCCTCTTCCTCCTCCTCCTCCTCCTCCTCCTCCTCCTCATCCTCCTTGGGCTCCTGGTAGGGCAGGAGCGCCTCCCGCGGTAGAGACAGCAATCCCGGTTTCCTGGACATCGCCACCACCAGGTTGTCGTGGCCGGCGACGCCGAGCTCGACCACCAACGTGTCCCTGAGGACGTTGAGGCGACCGACCAAGTGTGTCATGTCAAAGACGTTGTGGCCTGTGGTCCCCACTCCAATATGATCTGGAATGGGACCAAGCATAAGGCGGCGCATGGAGCACGATGTATTATCAAATACATCGCGCACAATCTTTTGGAGAGCCCACTCCATGTCCAGGAGGGAGTTCGATCGGGGATGCCTCCCCTTGGCATCCTTCGGCGGTCTTGGTGGCGGCGTTTTCTTGCCAGCCATGGTGTTCTTGGCGCGGTTTTGGGAACAGAGGAAGAGTGGTTGTGCAGAGAAGACGATGGCGTACCCGGGTGATGTTATAGCATTGTAGCAGCCTGGCGGTTCGTCTCTCGACGTGCGCAGTAGTGGTGATGGGACGCGGAGCATGTGCATGCTCTGTGCGCATTTAAGGTGCCTCAGTAACTGGCGCGCACGTAAGCTTAGTCCGCCCAGTCGCATCAGCCGCCTGTACGAATGGCTACTGCTTCAAGAACCCAACTCAACTCTATTTCTAGTTTTGGTCAAACTTAACTTTGACCAATGATTTATATGGATTTTATTAACATCAATAACATGTAAATTGTATATTATGGAAATATTTTTGATTGGTGAATCTAAAAGTACAATTCTTGTATTGTTAAAACTGATCAAAATTACATAAATCATTAGTCAAAGATAGATTTCACCAAACCTAAAAATAGAGTTGACATGGGATGGAGGTAGCTTATGTGGCATGCCAATGTAGATGTCCAACTTAGACTAAGGATGAACGTGAAACGCTTGTGTGAAGTTGAGTGACTAAATTGACACAGTACAAAGTTCAAGGACAAAACTAAGTTTTGATTGAAATTTTGAGGATGAAGTTGAGTATTGTACCAATTCTATACGAGCCAAGCTTGAGCTTGCGAGCTTGATGAGCTCAAGATCGAGTAAGCTCATTTATTGTTGTCATCTATGATATGTACGTATGACTAACTAAACTATGTAATTCAATTAAAAATGGTTTATGAAACACAATTTTTATATATGATAGCAACAAATATTGTGTAACATCGTCCACCTTCCTACTCAATTAGTTGTGAATCCAAAATTTAGTAGATTATGTCGTATATACATGGATTCTGGGCTCGACTTGAGATCGACTCGGTGTTTTATTAAACTCAAGCTTAGAAAGACAAGCTCGCATGAGTTCGAATCGTTGACAGCCCAAGGTGCAATTAAAGTTTTGGGGCTATCGTGTAATGAATGATTTTCATCTGTTGGATCTACATCTTACGGTTATTACATCTTTTCATTTAACCCCTTCCACCACGCCGATCGACAAAGCGGTAATCGGAATCACTGAAGAAATCTTCCAGCTCATCAGGGAAGTAGTCAGCATGGATGACCTGGAAGATGTGGCAGCGGCGGCTGACGCAGAGCTGCAAAATGTCAACGAGGTTCTTGTCAGCAGAGTTGCTGGGGTGCCACTCGATGTTGAGTCGGCCTCGCCGGAGGACGTCACGGTGGTGGTGATGACGTCGTCCTCGAATGACATGTTGTACACTAAGTCCCCGCCATTGGGTCGTCGATCTTCTTGTCGTGCGTACAGTTGCCATCTGCGGTGGCGTGGCACAACTTCTCTCTTGTGAAAACCTTCATCTACACCTCTAGTTTGGATTTTGGAAATGGGTGTGGATATATAACTGATGCAGTCTGTAGGATCGAAGAGCACGTGAAAATCTACCGGTGGGGATGGTAGATTTAAACTTTTTTAGCGGAAGCAACAAAAAACCCCTTGGTAGAAAATCAATCTGTTAGGAAATCATGTGTGCGACTAATCTAAACGTGATCAATTGTGGAAAAACCAGTATAGATTGTGGAGAATCAAGTCACGAAGACACGACAACAAGAATCACGAAAAACCATCGAGAAAAACTCATGTTACGATCGAAAGATTGAAAGAAGGTCAATTTGTTCTACCTAAGAAAAACCAGATCTACAAAATAGTGAAAAAACTCGTATAGATCCAAAACCACAAATCCAATGACTGACATTTTCACAAGTGATATATAATCAAGTTGTGAAGACAACCCAAAAAGAATCACATCAATTGGATTGTTAAAACTCGAGTTATGATAAAACCACCGAAGCAAGGTAGTGTTGTGTAGAAACTCGACGAGAAAGACTTGATGAGAACAAGTCTGACAAACAAGGCACAAAATTTCCTTTAAACTACAATCTTTATTCAATAGAACAATAGAGGAAAATCCCAAAATCTGTGCACCACGAGCCCTGACTTCCCTTGCTTATATAACAAGCCATGCGGCCAACCCAAACCAAACTAGGACTCTAATCCTACTCTGTTTCAACTGACACTTTCCATAATTGCTCAAGACTCTTCTATACGCAGATAGAAGAATTCTTAAGACTTCCAAACACCTTAGAGATGTATCCCACATTCCTAAAACAACCCAATTTCATGACCCACATGAAATCCTATCATAACCAACTCAAATCTTTCCATATTTGAGTCAAACCCGACTCAGCCGCAACCTGAGTCCATAACCTAGTCGGTTGGATCTTTCTGACAAATTTTTTTACATCCACATCTCTTCATCACGCCTCGGAACCATGTAGCCACGTCGATGCACTCCTTGTACACGTGAAAACATCTTCCAATGACATCCACAATACCTTCATATGCATTGTTCTTGATTCAAACATGTTGCACAACCTCCCGATCAACTCAACCACAATTCCTCCTGAACATGGTTGTTGAACCTCATCTTCTCCCTAAGACTAGTTCAATGGATCCCGTCACCAGCCATGTCTTGAACTCATGCAACACCTGCACATGAATAAACGACAAATACTTACGAGCACAAGTCCTCGACTTGACTCTTGTTATTTCCTAAACCACAACACCTTACGTGAGCACCTCACATAAGCATGTTGCAAACCTTGGAAAAAATATCAAGCATAACCACCAAAACACAACAAAAACATAGTAAAAGAATACTAAGCAAACTTTCCATAGATGTAAAGCAAGTTCGAATCAATTCAAAGTAAAAGCAGAACCATTGCAATCTAGCTACGGAGGACCTTGCCAAAACTAACCGGACCTTGAGCCAGAGCTTACCAAAGCTAGCAGGACCTAGCAACGAGGCTTACCAAAGCTAGTCGGACCTAGCGCCGAAGCTTAGTAAAGCTTAGTTAGACCTTGCCAAAGCAAGTCGGACCAAGACAAAGAAGTTGGACCTAGCCAAAGCAAGTCAGACCTTACGTCGGACCTTACCGGAGCAACCCAAAACAAGTCGGACCTATTGTCAGACCTTGCTGGAGCTCGGACCTAGAGTCGGACCTTGTTGAGACATGTGTTTTGGCAGTATTCAAAACATTTATCGTCATAGCTAATGTATTCAGCACACAAAGGTCTGACAATCTCCCCCTTGATGAATGCATTGTCAACACCACTTAAAATCAGAACATTAGCTTATTCACATGAAAAGTTTTGAAAACAATTTTCTCCCCAAAAATATTTCTCCCCCTTTGTATATAAGAAATAAAATGAGAACAAAAATAAAAAAATTCTCCCCCTGAGAAGAATCGTGCCAAAACACTTGTGAAATGTGTGATCAATTTCTCCCCCTTTGACAATGTATTCTGTAGGGTACAAAATAGAAATTTCAATTTGTTATGAGGATATTACAACATATTCATATAAAACAAAAGCTCATCCAAGTCATACTATCAAGTAACTTACACGATCACATCAATGAAATACATAAAGTATTGTAAGCCATGCTAGAGATCAAATGTAATTTTCAATTTAAGCAAGTCATGATCTCACAAACTTAACTATTTCATATCCTGAAAGCATGACACTTGTTGTTGCATTTTGTTATTTTTCAAAACATGGATTCAGATCATATGACATTTGCAAGAGATTATATGCCGCGTCTGCCTTATTCTAACCAACCAAGCCAATCCTATGTCATTTGACAATCAGAAGCTTAAGAACATGGTTTTAATCATACACAACTTCTTCCAAGTTCATATCTAACTGCAATGATAAGCCATCTCAAAAGAAGAAGTGTGATGCATGCATATTCTCTTGATCATTTCTCAGTTTTATTTGATAATTAAAAATTGACATGTGAGTTGATTACTTGATTAATTATTCATTATTAAAAGCACTTGTGAGCATGCAACAAGTTCAAAACAGCAAGAAAGTTCGTTCATGATCAGATTTAGTGTAAGTAATTATTCCAGTTACTAGTTATGGCAAAAACTACAAAGCTTATAACTTGAGTAATGTAGTAAGAACATTCAGCATGTAAAAGGAATCATAAAGTCATATATGTATGAAATACTATGCTCATATTATTTTAAATTCTTATTCACACATAGACTTTTCTAAGTTTCAAAACTCCCCCTCAATTTAAACCATGAGGATGCATAACCCCTATTTCACTACGAATGAAACAAAAACAAGTGAAATCCAAAGGTTTTGTAAAAAATGTCAGCCAATTGTTGTTCAATATCTACATGATGAATCAAAATGTTTCCTTTTTCAACATTGTCATGGAGAAAGTGATACCTAATGTCAGTGTGCTTTGTTATTAAATGTTGCATGGGGTTTTTAGCAATGCAAATGGCACTAGTGTTATCACAAAATAGCGAAACACTTTCTAAATCGACCCCGTAGTCCCTAAGAGTTTGAACAATCCAAAGAATTCATGAGAAAGCTACATATTCAGATTCGGATGTGGATTGTGCATCTTAACTTTGTTTTCTAGAGGACCAAGCGACAAGTGAATTACCAAGAAAATGACAAGCACCCGAAGTACTTTTCCTATCAATCAAGCCCCAAAATCAGCATCCGAAAAAGCTTCCAAAGTAACGATTGATGAAGAAGGAAGAAAAATGCCAAATTGTTGAGTTCCATCTAAGTACCTAAGTATCCTTTTGACGGCTTGACGATGTGAAGCACGCGGGGAAGCTTGAAATCGTGCACAAAGACATACGCTGAATTGTATGTCAAGTCTTGATGTCGTGAGGTACAAAAGTGATCAAATCATGCTTTTATATTCTTTTTGATCGATCGGGTCACCATCTTCATCAAGTTCAAGTGTTGTTGCTGCACCCATTGGTGTCTGAACAGGCTTGCTTTTGTCCATGTTGAAGCGCTTAAGAAGGTCTCTTGTATACTTCGTTTGATGCACAAAGGTTTCCACCTTGGTTTGCTTGATTTGCAACCCCAAAAAGTATGTGAGTTCTCCCGTCATACACATCTCAAATTCTGAATTCATCATAGCTGAAAACATGGACACAAGATCATGAGAAGCATAACCAAAGATAATATTACCCACATACACTTGGACAAATAATGAGTCATTGCCATGCTTAAGCACAAAAAGAGTTTTATCAACCTTGTCTATGGTAAACCCCTTTTCAAGTAAGAATGTTTTTAACCTATCATACCATGCTCTAGGGGCTTGTTTCAGACCGTACAATGCTTTGGACAGTTTGTAAAAATGATTAGGAAAATATGGATTTTCAAAACCCGATGGTCGCTTGACATAAACCTCCTCATCTATGTATCCATTAAGAAAAGCACTTTTAACATCTATTTGATATAACTTGAAACCTTTAGATGCAGCAAAAGCTAACAAAATTCTTATGGCTTCTAATCTAGCAATAGGAGCAAAAGTTTTATCAAAATCTAGACCTTCAACTTGTGTGAAACCTTGAGCAACTAACCAAGCATTATTCCTAACCACAACCACATCCTCACCTTGTTTATTTTTAAACACCCGTTTAGTTCCAATTAAAGTGTGACCTTGAGGTGGAGGTACAAGTTTCCAAACATTATTTCTTTCAAAATTTTATAACTCTTCTTGCATTGCAATAATCCAAGATTCATTAGTGAGTTTGTGTGATATATCTTTGGGTTCAAAAGAAGAAACAAAAGCAGAATGAGCATGAGAGTTTGGATTGCAAAACCTGGACCGTGTGACTCGTTCATTTAAGCTTCCAAAAATTGTTGTGGAGGATGACTTTTGAGTACCCGGAGGGGAGTGGACACTTCACAAGCTTTTTCATCTTCATGTTCATCACAAATCTATGAGCTTGTGACTTGAGGATGATCTGGACCAACAATGGTGGTCCTTGGTGCTAGTTGTGAATCAAAATCAGGAGCTGGAACAATGTCATTAGCTGCTTAATTTTCGGCTAGAAGCACCTCTTCTTCCTCAGCTTCAATGAAAATACTCCACCCCTGCGGATATGGATCCGGACCTGCAATATTTGAGCAAGTACCTGGGCTAGCTTCATCAAAATAAACCTCACAAGTCTCCACAATTTTGTTAGTGTCAAGTAAAAGCACACGGTAGCCTCTAGTATGAAATGGATAACCAAGAAACATGACATCAACAGATCTAGCTTCAAATTTATCAAGATTACCATGTTTCTTAACAAAGCATTTGCAACAAAGACTCTAAAGTGTGTGACGCTAGGCCTATGTCCAAACCGAAGCACATATGGTGTTTTTCCTAGCCTAGCACTCAAGAAAACAGGATTTGGAACATAACAAGCGGTTGCAATTGCATCTACCCAAAACTTTCTAGGTGTTTGATATTCATCGAGCATAGTCCTAGCCATCTCAACTAAGGTTTTGTTCTTTCTCTCTACAACACCATTTTTTGAGGTACATACGGTGAAGAAAACTGATGATCTATTCCTTTTCAGCACAAAAAGCATCAAAGGTTTGATTTTTAAATTCAGTTCCATTATCACTTCTAATTGCTCCTAAAGCTCATGGGTGATCAATTGATAATCTAATAAATAAAGTTCTAAAGTGACTAAAAGCTTCATTCTTAGATGCCATAAAATAAACCCAAGTGTATCTAGAATAGTCATCAACAATAACAAGAACATACCATTTACCTCTGAAGGATTAAACACGTGAAGGTCCTACGGTGTCAAGATGCAAAAGTTGACCCGGTTCAGTTGTCATAGTCATTGTGAGAGGAGCATGTGAACCTGCAACCATCTTAGTATGTCTACATGAACAGCACACAATTTCTTTCTGCCTCTTAAGCTCAGGCAGCCCACGTATGTGATCAAGAGCACTAACCTGTGTGAGATGATGAAAGCCTACGTGACCAAGTCTACGATGCCAAAAATATAACTCTTTTGAATCATTAGCAACTAGACACCTATGCTTAGAAGAAGACATATCAAAATCAGCTTTAAAAACTCTTCCAAACCGAGACATGTCAAAAATAAGCTCACTATTTGAACCTACAACTTTGCAGCAATTTTTATTGAAAATGATTTCCAGATTTTCAACTAGCAATTGTGAAACAGAAAGCAAGTTGCATTTCAAATTTTGTACAAGTGCCACATCCTTCAAAGTGTAGTGATCATTTACTCTAACCGAACCCTTAGCAATTATAGGAGTTGAAGAATTATCGGCAAAAGTAACATTCTCTACACGTGACACAAAAGAGAGAAAGGAGAACCATTCTTTATTACTGGTCATGTGGCGTGACCATCCTGAAATTACAATCCAAATGTTCTGCTTCCTCAAGCGTGTAACCTACATAGAAGGACAATATGTCGATGACTCAATATTTTAGGAATCCAATACTGAGTCACACGACGTCCAGCTGGAATAACATGCGAAAGCTGAGATAAAACAGCAGGATTATGAGCCAAATCTTGAGGATTTTTGTACCCAACTACTGACCTACGAGGTGTCACATTTGTAGCACGAAAAACGGTAGATTTGGGATAAAACTTTGCATGTTTTCGACTCATTACAGTAGGTTGCATGTTCCTATCATTCGGTTTAGCATGTGCAGAAAATTTTGCATGAAAGTTATCAGATCTTGTAATCATTCTTTCCTTTTTCTGTTGATTAGCTAGTCTATAACATGATCATCTCTACCACAGTAGGTACAATGAAATTTAACTTTGTGTTCATGTCTAGATGAGTAGGCAACATTTTTATTTGAAACTGAATGAGACAAGACTCATGCAGATTTGAAAACCACTTCTTTTTGTTTAGAAACTGTTTGAATCAAACCACTTCCTAATGACTTTACAGTTTTAGTTGTACGTGACTTAGCATGATTATGAGAATCAAAACCTAAACCAGTTTTATCATTGTAGGATTTAGATGAATTCAACAACAAATTTAGATTTTTGTTCCTAATACAAAACTGCCCTAGTGTCCTATTCATGTCATCACGTTTCTTAAGAATTCTGGGCAATTTACACATGAGGATTTTCAAGATCATGTAAAGCATTGTCCAAAAGAGAAATTTCACCCATAGCATCCTGTAGTTTCTTATCAAAATCATCATAAGTAGAACAATACAAATCAATTGTAGAACAACTAGCATCTTTCATGTTTTTATCATTAAGTTCAGTAAGCTCTTTGTTCTTTTCAATTTCTAACTCAAGTTTATCAAGTGTGGAGGTGTGTGCACTTCTTAGAGAGGACAATTGTTCATATATTAAATCACATGAGGAATAAGAATCATCACTAGGAATCAAGGATTTCAAATGATTATTTTTATATTCTAGTCACTCAATTTTAATAGCATTGTCCCTAAGATTTTTGTCCTTTTCTTAACTATAACAGAGGCCCGAGAAATAGCATCACACATTTCTTCACAAGTAGTACATACCTCTTCGTTGTCATTGTTGTGTTCTGCCTCCTCCATACTTGATCTAGATTTGCCCGCCATGAAGCACAAGTTTGCCAAATCATCTTCATCTTCGTCACTTCCGATGTCCACGTCGCTTGAGCGAAGTTCCTAAAGTGTGAAGATAAAACTGTTCACCAGTTGGCGACCTATAAAACCCTTCTTCTTCTTTTTATCGTTAGCAGAGGAGTGCCTTGTACTCGTTTGTTTTTCTTCCCAGGAAGTAAGACCTGAAAGGTTAGGACAATCCGAATGAAAATGACTTGTCTTAACACATTCGAAACATAGCTGAGGTCCGGAGCTTCCTCTCCTTCTAGTTCTCACATTTTGCAATGCTTTTGAGAATCGAGTAGAGATGAGTGCAAGTTCTTCCTCTGGAAACTCTTCAATCTGTTCAAGGGTTAGAGAGGATAACAAATCAAGTGCTCCAAACGATGAGGATTGGCTGGAGCTAGGCATGTCATGTTGAGAAACAAATGCAAGGGACTTGTCGGGCTCTTACGTGAGATTATATCAATTTCATGAGTTTTCAATTTAAAATATAGAACATCTAAAGTAAATGTACTCATGACAGTAGATTCATGAATATATGTGACTTTCATCTTCCAAATTGACGTGTCTAATGCACTTAGTAATTGCCTAGCATTTTCAGCATCTGAAAAATTAACATTGACGCTACGGAAGTTGCTGAGAATTTTGTTAAAATGAGCAAAGAGATCGTCGATGGACTCACCTGGTTGCATCTCAATACGCATGTAACTCCTTTTTGAACATGTCTTGCCTTACCTCCTTGATTGTGTTGGATCCTTTGTGGTAGTCGCAAAATGCTTTCCACACATCATATGCAGACTGGAGGTGAGCAACACGGTCGAAGTTGCTTTTGAGTTAATCCTTGTATGATCAAGTTGTGAGCCTTGTTGTTGTTGTCCACATCTCTAATATTTGTAGCCATGACATGATTGTTTGATGGCACGTCGTAAGTCTTATATGTTTTTTCCCACATTGCAAAGCCTTGTAACTAGATAAAAGCTTCCATTCGTGCCTCCCAAACCTTAAAATCAATACCACTAAACACACAAGGTTTTGCAGAGTATTTGTCCATGATAATTAGTCAAAACATGTAAAAATCACAAATATTAGCACCGTGGCTCTGATACTAATTGTAGGATCGAAGATCATGTGAAAAGCTACAAGAGGGGGGTGAATGATAGATTTAATCTTTTTCACTGGAAGTAACAAAAAACCGCTCGGTAGAAAATCAATCTATTAAGAAATTGTGTGTGCGACTAATCTAAACATGATCAATCGTGACAAAACAAGTTAGACTATGGAGAATCAAGTCACAAAGACACGACAACAAGAATCACGAAAAAACATCGAGAAAAACTCAAGTTACGATTGAAAGATTGAACGAAGGTCAATATGTTCTACCCGAGAAAAACCAAATCTGCAACACTGCAAAAAACTAGTGTAGATCCAAAACAACAAATACAATGAACGTGAAATTTTCACAGATGATAGATAATAAAGTTGTGAAGAGAACCCAAAAAGAACAACGTCAATTGGATCTATAAAATCTGAGTAATGATAAACCGCTGAAACAAGGTAGTGTTGTGCAGAAACTCGACGAGAAAGACTTGACAAGAACAAGTTGGACGAATAAGGCACAAAAGTTCCTTTAAACTACGATATTTATTCAATAGAACACAAGAGGAACAGCCCAAAATCCTTGCACCACGAGCTCTGGCCTCCCTTGCTTATATAACCAGCCATGAGGCCAACCTAAACCAAACTAGGACTCTAATCCTACTCTGTTTCAACCGAAACTTTCCATGACTGCTCAAGACTCTTCTATACGCAGATAGAAGCAATCATAAGACTTCAAATATCTTAGGAACGTATCCCACATTCCTAAAACAACCAAACTTTGTGACCCACATGAAATCCTATCATAACCAACTAAAATCTTTCCATATTTGAGTCAAACCCGACTCAGCCGCAGCATGAGTCCGTAACCTAGTCGGTTTGACCTTTCCGACCAATTTTTTACGTCCACATCTCTTCATCACGCCTCGGAACCATGTAGACATGTCCATGCACTCCTTGCACAGGTGCTAACATCTTCCAGCAACGTCCACAATACCTTCATATGCATTGTTCTTGATTCAAACATGTTGCGCAACCTCCCGGTCAACTCAACCACAATCCCTCCTGAACTTGATTATTGAACCTCATCTTCTCCTTAAGACTAGTTCAATGGATCCCCTCACCAGCCATGTCTTGAACCCAAGCAACACCTGCACATGAATATATAACCAATACTTCCGAGCACAAGTCCTCGACTTTACTCTCGTTAGTTCTAAAACCACAACGCCTCACGTGATCACTTCACATATGCTTGTTGCAAACCTTAGAAAAAAAAGTATCAACCATAACCACCAAAACACACAAAAACCTTAGTAGAAGAATACTAATCAAACTTTCCATAAATGTAAAGCAAGTTCGAATCAATTCAAAGTAAAAGCAGAACCATTGCAATCTAGCTTCGGACCTTGCCAAAACTAACCGGATCTTTAGCTGGAGCTTATCGAAGCTAGCAAGACCTAGCATCGAAGCTTACCAAAGCTAGTCTGACCTAGCTTCGGAGCTTATTAATGCTTAGTCCGAGCTTTCCAAAGCATGTCGTACCTGGACAAAGAAGTCGGACCTAACCAAAGCAAGTCGGACCTTACGTCGGACCGTGCCGGAGCTACCCAAAACAAGTCGGACCTATTGTCGGACCTTGCTAGATCTCAGACCTAGAGTCGGACCTTGTTGAGACAGGTGTTTTGGTAGTATTCAAAACATTTATCATCATAGCCAATGTATTCAGCACACATAATTCTCACATAGTTACGATATGATTGGAGGAGCTTCAGAATTTGACTGGCCAGAACCCTGGGTAAATAAAGTAATGAAGTTTTCGAATCTGATATAGTATTTCTATTTTTTTAATTCTTATCATTATGACCACAGGTTGTATTGTCTCAACAAAACACCACGTACGACAACAACAACTTTTCTCAAGGGCACACTCCACTACAAGGATTCCGACCTGTTGCAACGATTGTACTGCAACGAATACTAAATCGTCGCAGTAAGCTTGGCTTTTTGCCACGATTTACTAGTTCGTGGCACTAGGATCTATCGCCACGGAACAAAATAGTTGCATTAGGATCTGTTGCCACGATTCACTAGTTCGTGGCATCAGGATGCTAATGCCACAAAATATTGGTTCGTGGCGTTACGGCTTTATTGCCACGAAAAATAGTCGTTGCATTAGGATTTGCTGCCATGAATTACTGGTTTGTGGCGTTACAGATTTATTGCCACGAAACACAGTCGTTGCATTAGGATCTTTTGCCACGAAATACTGGTTTGTGGTGTTATAGCTTTATTGCCATGGAACAAAGTCGTTGCATTAGGATTTGTTGCCACGAATTACTGGTTAGTGGAGTTACAGCTTTATTGCCACGGAACACAGTCATTGCATTGGGATCTATTGCCACGAATCAGCAAACAGTTGCATTTGGACCGTAATGCAACGAAACAGAATCGTTGCATTAGGATGTGTTGCCACGAAATGCTGGTTCGCGGCATTACAACTTTATTGCCACGGAACACAATCGTTGCATTAGGATCTGTTGCCATGAATTACTGGTTCGCGGTGTTACAACTTTATTGCCACGTAACACAGTCATTGCATTAGGATATGTTGCCATGAAATACTGGTTCGTGGCGTTACAACTTTATTGCCACGGAACACAGTCGTTGCATTAGGATCTGTTGCCATGAGTCAGCAAACAGTTGCATTTGGACCGTAATGCAACGAAACAGAATCGTTGCATTAAGATGTGTTGCCACGAAATACTGGTTCATGGCGTTACAGCTTTATTGTCTCGGAACACAATCGTTGCATTAGGATCTGTTGCCACGAATTACTGGTTCGTGGCGTTATAGCTTTATTGCCATGGAACACAGTCGTTGCATTAAAATCTGTTGCCACAAAATACTGGTTCATGGCTTTACAGCTTTATTGCCACGGAACACAGACGTTGCATTAGGATCTGTTGCCACGAATCAGCAAACAGTTGCATTTGGACCGTAATGCAACGAAGCAGAATCGTTGCATTAGGATGTGTTGCCACGAAATACTGGTTCCTGGCGTTACAACTTTATTGCCACGGAACACAGTCATTGCATTAGGATCTGTTGTCACGAATTACTGGTTATTGGCGTTACATTTTTATTGCCATGGAACATAGTCATTGCATTAGGATCTGTTGCCACGAATCAGCAAACAGTTGCATTTTGACCGTAATGCAACAAAACAGAATTGTTGCATTAGGATGTGTTTCCACAATACTCTAGTTCGTGGCGTTACAGCTTTATTGCCACGGAACTCAATCGTTGCATTAGGATTTGTTGCCACAAATTACTGGTTCGTGGCGTTGCAGCTTTATTGCCACGGAACACAGTCGTTGCATTAGGATCTGTTGCCACAAATTACTGGTTCGTGGCATTACAGCTTTATTGCCACGGAACACAGTCGTTGCATTAGGATCTGTTGCCACGAAATACTAGTTCGTGGCGTTACAACTTTATTGCCACAGAACACAGTCGTTGTATTAGGATCTGTTGCCATGAATTACTGGTTCGTGGCGTTACAACTTTATTGCCACTGAACACCGTCGTTGCGTTAGGATCTATTGCCACGAATCATCAAACAGTTGCATTTGGACCGTAATGCAACGAGAAAGAATCGTTGCATTAGGATGTGTTGCCGCGAAATACTGGTTCGTGGCGTTACAACTTTATTGCCACGGAACACAGTCGTTGCATTAGGATCTGTTGCCACGAATCAGCAAACAATTTTCGCGTTCTCCTCGACGCAGTGTTGATCAATGATGTTCATTACTTTTGCCTCCTAACGACTCAGTGCTGGACTAACGACGCTTATGATCCGTAACATACTCAACGATGTAAAACATCAGGCATTAACGCATCAACAAATATGAGGGGGAGAATACCAACGCGCACATTTAAATGTATGTTGCGGATCATCAGCGTCCTCAGTCCAGAAGCAGGGTAGAAGCGGCGCCGTGGCCGCCGCGAACTCGAGAACGGATAAGGAGAAGGCTCATTGCCAACGGATCGAGGGGACGGAAGCTACACGACTGCTATGGGCGAGGATCCTTCCCCTCGATGCGTTGTCGAGGATCGTAGAAAATTTATTTCCGCCCGCCTAGACCCAGAGCCGGGCCTGCCTTTAAGACCATCCACAGTGGTTCACGGTAAAGCGGTGATAGGACACGGAGCGGTTCCAATTGAATTCAAAGATGCGCATGCGCTGCGCGCATCTAAGGCGCTTCGGTGACTGGCGCGCACGTAAGCTCGATGCGCTCAGTCACATCAGCCGCCTGTACAAATGGCTACGGCTTGAACGAAGGACGAAACCTTATGCGGCAAACAGTCAACATATAATACTTTCTCCGCCCCAACTCAACTCCATTTCTGTTTTGGTCGAACTAATTACCTTTGACAAATGATTTATATGGAATTTATTAACTTCAATAACATGTAGTACTAGATTGTATATTATGGAAGTATTTTTCATGGTGAATCTAAAAGTACAATCCTTGTATTGTTAAAACAAATCAAAATTGCGTAAATCTGGAAGATAGATTTGACGAAACCTAAGACTTCACTTTGAAAAAGTTTTATATTGTATATCCCATATATATGCTACTACTACGTAAATTAGGGGTGGGCAAATAAACTGGGACCAAAAAACCGGAACCGATAAAACCGAGACCGGAACTGAAAAGACCGAAATATCGGGTATCTGGTACTTTTCGGGTAGCAAATATAAATAACTAAAAAATAAATGTCGGGTTCGAACGATTGAATTCATTGTGGAGCTACATGTCACGTACTTAATTATACTAAAAATCATCATCTTTGCTGTCGTCCCCCCACAATGGAGCTACATGACCATGATTGGTATATGTATCGTCGTCGTCGTCGTCTTCATTTTCTGATGCAACTCCATCTACCTCAAACCGATCACCTGACGTTGTCATTATAAGAGTGGAAGCATCACCGCTGGCTCCCTCAATGTCATTCCTAGCCCATGCGATCGTATCCTCATTTTTGATATCATCAATAAGCAGATCATCATGAAATGTCTCAGCCTCCATCGTCTCAGTCACATGATTTTCACTGTCTCCAGGGGGCATGGCAAAAAGGTTTCGTGGCTTCGTTTTAACAGCTGTAGCCCATTTAGGATGCTTCACACTTCGAACATAAAAAACATGTTCTTCTTGGGTGGCTAGAATGCGAAACAGAGTCGTGTCAACATCTATCATTCCGTATTGATCCTTTTTGTAGCCTCTGCTTTGGTTCTGACTGCTTCCAAAAGGCCGATCAAACCATTCACACTGAAATAACAGAACCTCTTGATTTTTTTTAAAAATCAACAACAATGATTTTCTTGATTACTCCAAACCAATCATGATCAGTGCCCCGAACAACAATACCACTGTTTTGGGTCCGTAAATCTTTTTCCACATTGCAGTTCGAAAGAAGAAGCCATTGATGAATAACCGACTAAAAAAACGTGCCGACAATCAGGTCCTCCAGATAATGCATACAGATAATCAGTTGCTTTGCCTTCTTTGTGTAATGTCGTAATATGTACACATTATTATAACAGGGGTTATCGACGACAAACCAATTTCAGAACACATATTTGTTCAATATTTCATCAAAGTGCAAACTTGCATGTACTTACTCATTTCTGAAACCAATCAACAAACTCATCTCTATGGCTTTTATCAACATCACGAGAATGATTCTTTTTCAGCTCTTCAATATGCTCACTGAAAAGGGTACACAATTAAATTAGCCATCTACAATAATCCATATATATAGTATACAACATCTGAGTTATACGTTATTACTTGATCCATGGAGTGGCCTCTTCAATGTTAGTAATAAGATAATGCCTTATGTTATGTAGTTCCACCATAGTAAGTTGGTCCCATTTATACCCTTTTTTAGAATTATCAACTTCTGTAAATATGTTAGAATTATCAACAGAAGGTTCATTTGTAGCTGCAGCTTCATGACATTCTGGCCTATTATGCTTGGTGCTGATGTTATCCAAAAACTGACTACAAAAAGTCATACACTATTCGGCAATATATCCCTCAGCTATAGAACCCTCCGGGTGAGCTTTGTTACGTACATACCTCTTCAATGTACCAAGGTACATCTCAATTGGATACATCCATTTGTAAGAAACAGGTCCACCCAACCGTGCTTCTTTGGCAAGATGGGTTGGAAGATGTACCATGATATCAAAGAAAGCGGGAGGAAACAAAATCTCAAGCTTACAAATTGTTTCAGGAATTTGTTTGCTCATCTTGTCCAAATCTGGTTCCGCCAATTCTTTAGAACAAATTCCAGAAAAGAATGTGCTAAACTCAATTAAAGGTGCAACAACCTTTTCAGGCAATATGTTACGTATTGCAATAGGAAGGAGCTTCTGAAATATAATATGGCAGTCATGAGTTTATAGACCCGATACCATACATGCTTTTATGTCCACACATCTGTTGATGTTTGAGGCATAACCATCGGGCACCTTCACATTCCCCAAAAACTTGCACAAGGTGTATTCTCATCTTTGCCCAAAGTATATAATGCTGGTGGGAATGTGTACTTGCTCTTTATGAACTTCGGATGTTGATCTGGCCGTATACCCATATCCTTCATATCAAGACGAGCTTGTAGACTATCTTTTGTTTTACCATCCATAGCAAGCAATATCACCAATATGCTATCACAAATGTTTTTCTCCATGTGCATGACATACAAGTTATGCCTTATTAGCACTGTCTTCCAATACGGGAGGTCAAAAAATATACTATTCTTCTTCCAATTATGCCCTCTATTTTCCTCGGTGTGCTTTCTCTAATTATTCGTTGGTCCAAAACTCACTTGATCAAAACACTCGTATTGTTGGAGTACTTCGTCACCAGAGAGTGATGTTGGAGCCTCTCTATTCTTTGCCTTGTTGTTGAAAGAACCTTTGTTTCGACGCCATCTGTGATCCTGAGGTAGGAAACGACGATGACCCATGTAATAATGCTTTTGTCCATATTTCAACCAGAAGGCGTCAGTGTTTATATGGCAGTATGGACATGCTAGTTTCCCTTTTGTGCTCCATCCACATAGCATTGCATATGCTGGAAAATCATTTATTGTCCACAATAAAGAAGCTCGCATGACAAATGTCTCTTTCTTTAAACTATCATATGTTTCAACACCATCAGACCATAATTTCAGTAGCTCATCAATCAAAGGCTGCAGATACATTTCAATGTTGTTTCCAGGTGACTTTGGCCCAGGAATTATCATTGACATCACCCAATAAGACTGCTTCATACACAACCAAGGTGGTAGATTATAAGGGATTAGAATACAGGCCATGTACTGTAAGAAACATTCATTACTCCAAAAGGATTGAAACCATCAGATGCTAGCCCAAGTCTTATGCTGCGAGGATCAGATGAGAAATTTTGGTGAATGCTATCAAAATGCTTCCATGCTTTCGAATCGGCGGGATGGCGTAATATTCCATTATTAGTACAACCTTCTTTGTGCCAGTGCATGTTTGACGCCGTTGATTCTCCCATATAAAACCTTTGTAGACGGGGAATAAGAGGGAAGTAACATAGAACCTTGCGTACTACAAGCTTCTTGGATTTTCCACAAGGTAAAGCCTGTCTTGCATCCCCAGCAGTACTATTTTTCCATCTTAATTCACCACATTTTGGGCAACTATTCAACAGAGAATAGTCCTTCTGGAATAACACACAGTCATTCACACATGCATCAATCTTTTGGTAGTCCAGCCCGAGGTCACGAACAACCTTCTGAAGTTTATCAAATGTATTAGGAATACAGTGGCCCTTTGGAAGCGCAAATGAGAATCGTTCAAGAAACATCTCACAAGCTACTTTGCTCATACCAGTTAAACACTTTATCTGGTAGAACCTGACAATGTAGGATAATTGGGTCAGCTGCGAACAACCTGGATACAACTCCTTTTTGGCATCAGTTAATAAGTCATAGAATTTCTTTGCATCCCCAGTTGGCTCCTGTTGGTTTATAGCATTTTCTTGATCATCAACATCTGCTGAAGTACCACCATGATCAGTGCCTCTAAGTAGACTGGACAACATATTTTGCGTAGCACCATCATCAGAAATTATCTCTTCATTATTTGTTGATTCCTCAGCAATATTTTCCTGAACTCGTATTTCTCCAAGGTGTATCCATCATGTATAATCCAATAACATCCCATTTCTGAGCAGGTGTAAATGAACTCCCTTGCGTGTCTTGTGGCAAATATTATGACATCTCGTGCAAGGACAAGGCATAGTTCCTCCTTCACGAGTGCCATGAAATGCAAAATTTAAAAATGACTTCATTCCATCCTGCCACTCTCTCGTATGCATGTCTTTTCCCATCCATGTCTTATCTTCTGACATCGCTTCCTACAATTCAGTCAGCCATCAGCCTATCCGTAAGAGGATAGATGTACAAGAACACATTTCATGAGCAATTGTACCTAGCTGTTGTTACTCCACGCGCTGCGGCCGGCGGATGCTCCTCCATGCGTGGCGGCCGGCGGTTGGTCCTCCAAGCTTGGTGGCCGGCGGATGCTCCTACAAGAGTGGCGGCCGGCGGATGCTCCTACAAGCGTGGCGGCCGGCGGATGCTCCTCCAAGCGTAGCGGCCGGGGGATGCTCCTCCAAGCGTGGTGGCCGGCGGAAGCTCCTCCAAGCGTGGCGGCCGGCGAATGCTCCTCCAAGCGTGGCGGCCCGCGGATGCTCCTACAAGCATGGCGGCCGGCGGATGCTCCTACAATTGTGGTGGCCGGCGGATGCTCCTACAAGCGCGTTGCGGAGAGGGGGCCGACATTGCGGGTAGAAGGGTACCGTAATAAAATATTATTTTTGTTTCTTATTTTCCTTCTTCATTCGGCGTGACAAAAATTTCACGCTGTGGGCAGGCAGGACGAAAAAGCTGGGCCGCTTGTTATTTGTGGGCTGAAACTGCGCTGATTCACTTTATATTCAAGCTGGGCCTTCGCGCATTCATGAAGCTTGCAGAGAGGCGAAGGCCTCGAATGGTCCGGTCCTATCACCGGATTTTTGTGAGATCCTCAAGGGACACTGCTTCTGATGTTTGGCCTCTTCATCCTAGCCTTCTTAAACCCCACCCCCCCTATTGCTTCCAGGCTCAAGTTCTCGACTGATTCCCATCCATGCTCCCGTGTGTTGCCTGAGATGTCCTTTGCCTCTATTGTCGCAGCGCCATGCCTCGCAACCATGTTAGACGCGAGCAGGTACCTGCAGGATCACCATCCCTGCGCCCTTGTGAGGGGCAATGCACGGTGGTCAACAACCGCCTCATGACGATGGAGTTTATCAGTTTGCTCCGCCAGCAACTGTTCTAGGACCCAGAGAAGGTCGCAGCGATGCGACACCCATGGAGATCACCCTGGCCATCCATCACCAACTTGAAATCCCGCATTGGGCTTTCACCGTGTCCACGTTTGGGGATGGTGAGTTCCTGGTGCGGTTCACCCGTAATGACTATCGGGAGCTCGCCATCGAGACGGAAATCATCTCCATGTCGGTTGATAACCACTACTTCCGGCCATGGATCTTTGGCGTCGGTTTGCCGATCGTCGGGTGGTTCTTCCACGTGCAGGTTGTCATCGAGAACCTCCCTCTGCATGTCTGGTCTGCAGAGGGCATCAGACAGGTTCTGGGTGACGTCTTTCTCTTTGATCACTTCGATGCTTCCACTTACCGTCGGGCGCGTGCTGACCTGTGCACGGTCGTTGGGTGGATGAAAGACCCAAGCCTCCTACCTCGGGCCAAAATGGCCACCCTCTTTGCAGGAAGTGATGGCCGGACTGGGAGTGACGGCGGGCCGCCGGCGGAACCTTTCAACCATGCCGCAGTGGTCCGGCCTGGCGGCCTCACGATGGAGCTCATAATCCACCTGGATCACTACCTTGACTATACGCCGCTGGTCCACCCCAACTCCCCGGCCTCCTCGTCATTAGGCGACTCTTTTGACGGACACTCCTCGGTGTCCTCGAACTCTTCGGGGGACACCTTCCCGCAGTCGAAGAGATTCTACTGGCGGCGTGGGGAAGTGGATGAGGCGGATAAGTAGCTCTTTTAGTATGGCTACCAGAGTGTCCTAGCTCACTACGTTTCCTATGGAAACTAAAAATCCTTTACAAATCCTATCCTTCAAAGGGAGCCTATGTTTGAGAGGATTACGACTGGATTAATTTCCGTGAAAAGATTTCCTGTTTAACATTTCGGTTGTCCTTCCTTTTTCAAACATTTTCTTCCTCGTATTGTCTTCACTTTTTTCTTTCCAGTCCTAGCTACCGGCCTGTTGCATTTTCTTGTTACTACTACTTTACAGACCGCTTTGCGGGTCCCGCTGCGGGCGATCTCCTGGCAACTCCACCGGTTTGGTAACAAGGAGGAATTTTGCCTTTTTAAAGGACCTATATTTAATCAAGAATATTAATTAAGAAGAAGTAAATATCTTCACAAGCTGTTGGTACTTAATAACCTTCTAAGAAGATGTTTATCTCAGTCGGGTATTACTTACCAACCGTCTGAGATAATGCCCGATACTGTTCTTCAGTTTCCTTATCCCTTGCTTCTTTTTTATTTAGATTCCAATATAAATACTCAAACATGTTTAGATACTGCAAATTGTATCCAAATTATAAGATTATTTCTTCTACATTTGTATAAATTAACATCTACCACCTGAACAAAAAATTTTAAAACCTGTATAGCTGACATTTTAATGTTTTGGTAAATATCAAATTAATTTCTACTCACATATTATTCACATTTCTGTATCTCGTAAAAAAAGGATCCTTCACTCAAATTTGTTTGTATGAACATATTTGTATCATTTATACATGTATGAATTTTGTTAATTTTTTTTAAAAGCATTCCAACATGTCAAACTTCAAATTATCCATCATTCTAACTAAATGCTCATATACATATGAGCCATTCATCAAATTCTGAACATACATTGATTCAAAAAAATTTAAAAAAATCTGAAAAAATTCATAGAGGTTGGTATGATGAGTAAAAATGTCCACTGAAAACATAAATGGAAAAGGCATTATATTCATCAAGATAGAAAAATGAAAAATATCATTTGTTGTATGTTTTTTAAGTTATGACCGATTTCACAAGATTCATGAAGTTAAATTTAATGGTAACCTTTACTTATCAATAATATTACAAGAAAGTGGAATTTTGCCTTTTTAAAGGACCCACATTTAATCAAGAATATTAATTAAGAAGAAGTAAATATCTTCACAAGCGGTTGGTACTTAATAACCTTCTGAGAAGATGTTTATCTCAATCAGGTATTACTTACCAACCGTCTGAGATAATGCCCGATAATGTTATTCAATTTCCTTATCACTTGCTTCTTTTTTATTTAGATTCCAATATAAATACTCAAACTTGTTTAGATTCTGCAAATTGTGTCCAAATTATATGTTTCTTTCTTCTACATTTGTATAAAATTAACATCTACCACCTGAACAAAAAATTTTAAAACTTGTATAACTGACATTTTAATGTTTTGGTAAATATCAAATTAATTTCTACTCACATATTATTCACATTTGTGTATCTCGTAAAAAAAGATCCTTCACTCAAATTTGTTTGTATGAACACATTTGTATCATTTATACATGTATGAATTTTGTTAATTTTTTTAAAAGCATTCCAACATGTCAAACTTCATATTAGCCATCATTCTAACTAAATGCTCATATACGTATGAGCCATTCATCAAATTATGAACACACATTGATTCAAAAATTTTTTAAAAAATCTGAAAAAATTCATAGAGATTGGTATGATGAGTAAAAATGTCCACTCAAAAATTAAATGAAAAAGGCATTATATTCATCAAGATAGAAAAATGAAAAATATCATTTGTTGTATGTTTTTGATGTTCTGATCGATTTTAAAAGATTTATGAAGTGAAATTTAGTGGTCACCTTTACTTATCAATAATATTACAAGAAAGTGGAATTTTTCATTTTTAAAGGACCCACATTTAATCAAGAATATTAATTAAGGAGAAGTAAATATCTTCACAAGCAGTTGGTACTTAATAACCTTCTGAGATGTTTATCTCAGTCGGGTATTACTTACTAACCGCCTGAGATAATCTTCTTCTCAGACGAGTTTGAATTACCAACCGCCTAAGATAATTACCTTATTATACCCGAGTCCGAGGAACACGATGAACACACTACACATTCATTCATTCACACAGTTGAAGAACAGAAAGATACTCATTCATTAACAATATTCCATCACGCATCTCACAAAAGTACACAAGATATACAAGTAATATTCAGTCACATAGATGAACAAAGAGAGATTTCATTCATTAACAATATTTACAAAACAGAAGCAACTAAAAACAACAAAGAAAAACTAATTTTTAGGATTCAAACCGCACATTAGTCAACACATAAACTTACCCTAACACCATTCATCAATACATATCCTCCCTACTTTCCATTCAATGCCAGCAAGATTCTACGGCAACAAAGGACAGTAGCTGAAAATGTGCAGAGCACACAGCTGACATGACCATACAGTGAATGTAAAGTTGAGCTGGGACAAAAAAATTGCCTAGAGATAACTGCCCACACACCACCATCCCTCTTCTCCGTGCGTACTAAAAATCACCGGGCGTCTCATCGTCTTCTCCGCACGTACTAATAAAGAGTAGTAAGACGACACACCATCCTCTACTTCGCCACACACACCATCCTCTTCTCCGCGTGTACTCTTCCTGTCTTTCGCGCGCACCCTCATTGGTTCCCTTCAAAGCCCATGGAGTTCCCCTTGCCGCACGATATTGCGGTCCTGATCGCGAGGTGGGTCGCCGCAACCTCCACCCAGCCCATGGACGACCTCTCCAGTCTGCGCGCCACCTGCAAGGCCATGCACGTGGCGTGCCGTGATCCCGCTGTGGGCAGGCGTGTGGCGCTGGAGCGGGAGAGCAGCTGGGAGTGGTTCCAACGTCATGGGAACGGGAGCTACGACGCCCTCGTGGAGCGCCTGGCCAACGTGGGCAACCCTCATGTGTACTACGTCACCGGTTTCGAGCTCATCTTCAACTACGACCGCACGCAGGCACAGCGGGGCACCCAGTTCCTTGCTCGGACGGTCGCGAACGGCCACAAGGTGGCGGCCTACGTCCTCGCCATGCTCCGCTACAACGCCGACCGCGAGGACCGTGACGCCCTCGAGTATATCTGGCAGGTCGAAGGCGAGGCCCACATCGGAGACAACGCAGTCGGGTCCATCGCGATTAAGAGGACCAACACGGAGTGCTACCGGTGTCGAAATCAAGCCATGCAGAGGCTCGACGTTTTCGTGAGCTGGAGGTTTCTGCATAGGCCTCCCCTGGGACCGCCGCCGGTGGCACTGCCCGAAATTGACGATTACTTTTGCCGCTGCCCAACAGGGGGGAACCAGGGGCCTGCCCGCTGCGGCCTGCGAGGGTGGTACGAGTGGACCGTCTTCTGTACTGAGGTTTGTAGGATTGAGCACGAGTATGAACTGTTCCGCCATAACATGTTGTACTCTATGGGTTATATTCCCTCCATTCCCTTTTGGATGCGCTACCCCTAGTTCTCCCAATGCCAATTAAAAGTGAACAAAGGGAGTATTGTATATAAAATAGACTTGTATAAGGCATGTTGATGTGTTTCTCCTATATATGCATGCTCGTCTTTGATGAATGTTGCACTTGTTCTGTTTCCCCTATGCGCGCTCGTCTTTTGTTTAGCCCCGTTTGCATCAAAGAAAACAACATGACAAAACGTGAAAAGAAAAAATATCAAAAAAAAACAAGAGCAACACAACATTACGACTGGAGATGTTTTTCTATTCACACATGAAGTGGGTTAATGGTTAAAACTTGGCGTCGTTAAAGGAGATGTTTTTTGATAAAAGGAGAATTTTTCGATAATACATCAGAAACATTGTTCATGAACATAAAAGACATATTACATTAACATACTACCAACACATATATTACAAACAAGAGTAAAGAAAACATGGACGAAAAACACGTAGAAACAAGAACAAAACTACTCCGAATCCTATTCTACTCGGAGGCCTCGTCCAACTCCGCCGCTGTGCGCGCTGCGAACGACGCATCCTACGGTGGCTCCGCCTCCGACAGTGGCGGCGACTCCTCTTCCGTCTCCACACCGAGCTTACAGGCGACGCTGTGCAGAATCTTCCAGTGGCCCTGTACCCCAGCAACCTCCGCGATTGTCTCGTGGAGGGTGTCGAGACGAGTGGCCACAAACCTTAACCCGAACAAGTAGTAGCCGGCGGAGTCCATGCTGGAGAGCTGGGGAAGCCTCCCAAGACCCAGACGACGACAGATGAGAGATGTATTATTAAATACATCTCGCGACATTGTGTCCAGCGCTCTTGCATGTTCGACGGCGGAGGACACATCGTCTTTGACATCTTTAATTCGGCGCGTTAGTTCGTCTATGCGGGTGGTAAAGAGGCGGACAATCTCCTGTAACGAGTCGGGCTGAGGAAATGCAGGCGCCGCCATCAGTTCCATCGGCATTGTCGGCGGCAAAGGAAACAGAGAAGGTGGTTCGGAGGACGTCGATGGCCTAAAGCGCTTCGGCGGGGGGCTACCCATTTGTGTGGCGACGGAGGTGCAGAGAAATACCGAGAGGTGGTCGACAGTGGCGGGCGGAGAAGTTTGGAGGCTAGGATCTAAGGAGCGGTGCGGCAGAGAAGCAAGAGAACGGTGAGCCTTTATAGCGGGTCGTCGTCTAATAGCGGGCGTGTGGTGAGGGGTCCTCGTCTCGGCGTCGGTTTTTCACGGGAGGTTTTTTAGTTTATCTCAGGCGGGTTTTACTTACCAACCGCCTGATAAGATATTTAATAAAGAATATTAATTAAGAAGATGTAAATATCTTCAAAGACGGTTGGTACTTAATAACCGTCAAGGAAGATTTTTACCTCATACGTGTATTACTTACCAACCGCCTGAGATAATGCCCGATACTGTTCTTCAATTTCCTTATCCCTTGCTTCTTTTTTATTTAGATTCCAATACAAATACTCAAACATGTTTAGATTCAGCAAATTGTGTCCAAATTCGATGATTCTTTCTTCTACATTTGTATAAAATCAACATCTACTGCATGAACAAATAATTTTAAAACTTGTATAGCTGACATTGTAATGTTTTGGTAAATATCAAATTAATTACTACTCACATATTATTCACATTTGTGTATCGTATAAAAAAATATCCTTCACTCAAATTTGTTTGTATGAACATATTTGTATCATTTATATATGTATGAATTTTGTTAATTTTTTTTAAAAGCATTCCAACATGTCAAACTTCAAATTATCCATCATTCTAACTAAATGCTCATATACATATGAGGCATTCATCAAATTATAAACAAACATTGATTCAAAAATATTTAAAAAAATCTGAAAAAGAATCATAGAGGTTCGTATGATGAGTAAAAATGTCCACTGAAAAAATAAATGATAAAGGCATTATATTCATCAAGATAGAAAAATTAAAAATAGCATTTGTTGTATGTTTTTTATGTTCTGACCAATTTCAAAAGATTTATGAAGTGAAATTTAATGGTAACCTTTACTTATCAATAATTTTACAAGAAAGTGGAATTTTGACTTTTTAAAGGACCCACATTTAATCAAGAATATTAATTGAGAAGAAGTAAATATATTCACAGGCGGTTGGTACATAATAACCATCACTTTTTTCTTTCCAGTCCTAGCTACCGGCCTGTTGCATTTTCCTGTTACTACTACTTTACAGACCGCATTGCGGGCCCCGCTGCGGGCGATCTCCTGGCAACTCCGCCGGTTTGGGGACAAGGAGGGTTTGGCGATCGGAAAATTCGAACTAATTTTGCACAGATAGTACATCCATGAACAAGAACACCAAGTACATTTAACTTAAAAACATTACTCCCTCCGTCCCAAAATACTACTTGTCCCTTTCGATGGAGGGAGTATCTCCGCCCCAAAATACTTGTCGCTTTTGATGGAGGGGGTATATTACGAACACAAGAAAAGATAAACTACAACTAAAACCATGAAACAAAAAACTACAACTAAAAACATGAAATGAAAAACTACAACTAAAAATATGAAAAGAAAACACCTAAATACTACTCTACTCAGCCTCCACCTCCTCCTCCTCGGGTGGGTCCTCGGGCTCCTGACCCTCCTCTAGTGCCTCGGGCTCCGGCGGCGGAAGGTGACCCAGTCTCAAGGCCGCCGCCACGACGAGGTTGCGACGACCCGCGACGCCGAGCTCAGCCGCTATCGTCTCCCAGAGGGAGTCGAGACAAGAGGCCACATGCGAGAGGCCGAAGACGTAGTGGCCCGTGGTGTCCATTCCAGTACTTTGTGGAAGGGTACCGAGCCCAAGGCGTTCCATGGACTGAGATGTATCCGTAAATACATCTCGGGCCATGTTGAACAGGAGGATATCCTTCACGCGCGGCGGCGAGGGGGGGGGGGTGCAGCCGCGGTCGCTTACCGGCGGTCGGGTCCGTCGGCGGGCTTGGTGGCGGAGGGTTGCTCGAGCTCGAAAGCATTTGCTGTATACTAGATGTGGCTAGGTTTTGTGGAGAGAAGAGAGGATGTTGGAACGGTTGTGCGGAAAAGACGATGGCGCGGGTGACCATCTTATACTCCCTCCATCCCAAGTAAATATCTTCACAGGCGGTTGGTACTTAATAACCTTCCGAGAAGATTTTTATCTCAGGCGGGTATTACTGACCAACCGTCTAAGATAATGCGCGATACTGTTCTTCAGTTTCCTTATCCCTTGCTTCTTTTTTATTTAGATTCCAATATAAATACTCAAACATGTTTAGATTCTGCAAATTGTGTCCAAATTATATGATTCTTTCTTCTACATTTGTATAAAATTAACATCTACCACCTGAACAAAAAATTTTAAAACTTGTATACCTGACATTGTAATGTTTTGGTAAATATCAAATTAATTTCTACTCACATATTATTCACATTTGTGTATCTCGTAAAAAAAAAGATCCTTCACTCAAATTTGTTTGTATGAACATATTTGTATCATTTATAAATGAATGAATTTTGTTAATTTTTTTAAAAGCATTCCAACATGTGAAACTTCAAATTATCCATCATTCTAACTAAATGCTCATATAAATATTAGGCATTCATCAAATTATTATTAAACATTTATTCAAAAAAATTTAAAAAAATCTGAAAAAATTAATAGAGGTTGGTATGATGAGTAAAAATGTCCACTGAAAAAATAAATGAAAAAGGCATTATATTCATCAAGATAGAAAAATGAAAAATATCATTTGTTGTATGTTTTCTATGTTCTGACCGATTTCACAAGATTTATGAAGTGAAATTTAATGGTAACCTTTACTTATCAATAATATTACAAGAAAGTGGAATTTTTCCTTTTTAAATGACCCACGTTTAATCAAGAATATTAATTAAGAGGAAGTAAATATCTTCACAGGCGGTTGGTACTTAATAACCTTCTGAGAAGATGTTTATCTCAGTCGGATATTACTTACCAATCGTCTGAGATGATGCCCGATACTGTTCTTCAGTTTCCTTATCCCTTGCTTCTTTTTTATTTAGATTCCAATATAAATACTCAAACATGTTTAGAGTCTGCAAATTGTGTCCAAATTATATGATTCTTTCTTCTACATTTGTATAAAATTAACATCTACCACCTGAACAAAAAAATTTAAAACTTGTATAGCTGACATTTTAATGTTTTGGTAAATATCAAATTAATTTCTACTCACATATATTCACATTTTTGTATCTCGTAAAAAAAAGATCCTTCACTCAAATTTGTTTGTATGAACATATTTGTATCATTTATACATGTATGAATTTTGTTAATTTTTTTAAAAGCATTCCAACATGTCAAACTTCATATTAGCCATCACTCTAACTAAATGCTCATATACATATGAGGCATTCATCAAATTATGAACACATATTGATTCAGAAAAATTGAAAAAAATCTGAAAACATTCATAGAGGTTGGTATGATGAGTAAAAATGTCCACTGAAAAAATAAATGAAAAAGGCATTATATTCATCAAGATAGAAAAATGAAAAATATCATTTGTTGTATGTTTTTTATGTTCTGACCGATTTCAAAAGATTTATGAAATGAAATTTAATGGTAACCTTTACTTATCAATAATATTACAAGAAAGTGGCCTTTTTAAAGGACCCACATTTAATCAAGAATATTAATTAAGAAGAAGTAAATATCTTCACAGGCGGTTGGTACTTAATAACCTTATGAGATGTTTATCTCAGTTGGGTATTACTTACCAACAGCCTGAGATAATCTTCTTCTCAGACGAGTTTGAATTACCAACCGCCTAAGATAATTACCTTATGATACCCGAGTCTGAGGAACATGATGAACATACTACACATTCATTCATTCACACAGTTGAAGAACACACAAGATACTCATTCATTAACAATATTCAATCACGCATCTCACAAAAGAACACAAGATACACAAGTAATATTCAGTCACATAGATGAACAAAGATAGACTTCACTCATTAACAATATTTACAAAACAGAAGCAACTAAAAACAACAAAGAAAAACTAATTAAATCCTACTCCTACTCCTCTTCCTCCTCGTCGTCCTCCGGCGCCGGTGCAATAGAGGCCGGTTGCACTGGCTGCACCGGCTGCACCGGCGGTGCAACCCCGAGGTTGCTAGCCTTCACCTCCACCAGCGTTCTGCGGCCCTCGAGGCCAAGAATCTGGGCCATCGTCGCGTATAGAATGTCAAGACGATCAGCCACCCCCGTGAGGGCGTAGAGGTAGTGGCCGATGGTACCCATTCCAGTATACTCTGGAAGGGTACTGAACCCCAAGGCACTCATGGCGCGAGACGTATTGTTGTAGGCCTCTCGCGCCATGAGGAGGCAATGTTGGGTGTTGAACCTCTCGGGGGAGCTGCAACATAGTTTCTTGCAAGGTGGCTCCTTCGGAGGGCTTGGCGGCGGAAGGTCGGCCATAGTGGTGTTGGGTCGTCGGAGCGGAGGAAGACGAAGAAAAGAAGAGGATTCAAAGTGAGTGACACGCTTGTGGAGAACTAACGAGTGATAGCGCATCTTTAAGGCCGCGTGGAGTGGAAGATGGAGCAGTTGGTTTACCGCGCATTGAAAGGTCGCGCCTCGGGGAAAAGAAAGGTTGCGCACGGTCATCGACACGTCTTCACAGGAGGTTGGTGAGGGGTCTTTATGTAGGTGTTCATCAAATTATGAACACACATTGATTCAAAAAAATTTAAAAAAATCTGAAAAAAATTAATAGAGGTTGGTATGATGAGTAAAAATGTCTACTGAAAAAATAAATGAAAAAATCATCATATTCATCAAGGTAGAAAAATGAAAAATAGCATTTGTTGTATGTTTTTATGTTCTAACCAATTTCAAATGATTTATGAAGTGAAATTTAATGGTAACCTTTACATATCAATAATATTACAAGAAAGTGGAATTTAGCCTTTTTAAAGGACCCACATTTAATCAAGAATATTAATTAAGAAGAAGTAAATATCTTCATAGACGATTGGTACTTAATAACCACCTAAGAAGATGTTTATCTCGGATGTTACTAACCAACCGCCTAAGATAATTTCATCTTATCAGGCGGTTGGTAAGTAAAACCCGCCTGAGGTAACCATCTTCTCAGACGGTCGGTACTTAAAATCCGCCTGAGAAAATTGGAGTTTATATATACCCTCAACAGCCAAGTGTTCGCCCTCGTCACTTCCAGGTAGGCCGCCGAGCTTCGCCGTCGCCGCCGAGCTTCGCCCTAGTCACTTCCAGGTACGCCCTCATCGCTGAAAAAGAGTGTCTCTTCTCGCCTACAGCTACCCCGCCTCGCCTCACCTCACCATCAAAATCCATGTGCCACACTTTGCGATTCTTGATACTAGAAAAAGGCTGGAGGATTTGCTTTTTGTCCCTTGCTTGATCAGTTATAGGTCCGGAGCTAGGCGCTGCCTAGTAAACCTCAAGAACGTGGTCGCCACTCTGAACGAAGCTAGCCTATTTAGAATAAGAAGATAAAATTGTCATTGCTGGTGAGCAACTTTAACATGCTTGTCACCCACGCAATGTATAGGAACCTTTTGGTCAGTCGCCTTAAACCCTAGAATGCCTTATCAAATCCTAGAATGCTTCCATCTTTCTCTTCATTCAACCCTTCATGTAGAGTTAATATGCCATTTATTAGATTTTTTATCTTATTAGTTCTAGCATGGAAAGCCCTAAGAAGACTGGTCCTTGTAGTAACAATAAAGAAGACAATATGGAGTTTACTGACTTCAGCAGTTCAGGCTCCTATCACAGTCCATCGGATCCTTTTCCAAATATAAAATTTAAAAAGACTTCAGTGGATCTAGACCCGGAATATGATCCTGCCGACGAGGTATGGATAACGAATCTTAACTTCAGCAGTTCAAGTTAATGTTGGTTGTCAAGTATACGAAGTCTTATAATTATTTTCTACCTAGATTAATCGGGAAGACAATGAGGTGACATCGGCTCCTAAAACTGCAGAAGGTTCTCCAATGGATGAATCCTCAACTTCACTCGAGCGGAAACGAGGGCAACGAGGTCCCAATAAGGGTCCATTGGACCGCATCATGTACATAACAAGGGTCGGTCCAGGTGGGCTTCCCCAAGAACCACTGGATTCAGTTACCAAGTACCGTAATGAATGCGGTTTTCTTGTTAGGGAGGTTGTGCCGATCACAACCGAGAATTGGAGGAAATTACCCGAGCAGACCAAGAATGAGTTGTGGGAAAGGATAAAGAAACAATTCAAGTTCCCGAAAGGCACAGAAGAAGCTATAAAGAAAGAAACATTGGTCTCTTGCGGCATGAAGTTTCGATGCTGGAAGAGTGAAATGAATTCTTATGTTAAGGCCGATAAGGTCCCTAGCCCGAGGAAGATGGGAAAAATCACACAAGCTCAGTGGCAAGAGTTTGTTCGTCAAAAGAGCACACCTGATGCTAAAGCTGTAAGTGCAACTAGGTCAGAGCTTGCAAAAAAGAACAAATACCATCATCACTTGGGGTCTGCCGAATATGCCCCCAAAGTCAAGAAATGGAATAAGATATTAGACGAAATTACTAGTAATGGCAATCCTCACTCATTAGAAGGGTGCGATGAGCGAACTCAACGCTGGGTCTTTGCTCGGTCAGGTTTGACCAGCGAGGGCAAACTTGAAAAGCCCGACCCTTTGAATGAAGTAGAGGATAAAATGAAAAAAGTAATTAAAAAGCAGCAGAAGGGTCTCTTCAAGCTGAAGAGGGAGAATGACCAACTTACCGCTATCTTAGGAAACCATGAACACAGCGGACGGCGGGATCGAGCGGTCTCTTCTCAAATGTCTTGGCTAGATGGTTTCCCTAAAGATAAAGACACATATAGAAGACATGAGAAGTTTAAGAAAACACTTGATGAAATGATTGCTCAAAAGGTCAAATAAAATATGCAAGAAATAATGGAACAACTTAGACAATCAGGACAATTAGTGGCACAGAGTACAATGATGGTTCGAGTGCAAAAGGAGCAATTAGTATCTCCATCTGCCTACCCTAGCAGTGTTGGTTCCGTGCCAGGCTCAGGGTCAACCGATAAGTTCCCTGTCGATGATATTGCTAATGACAAATCTTGTCATCTTCTTGTCCCGATAGGCAGAGCAGGGAACAAAACCAAACAGGTTGCCACTGCTATGGCAAAGCCTGATCGTGACTTCAACTGGAGTCCACTTCTGTTGTATTATGCTGTGGTGCAAGTTCTTCAGATCATTGATAATGATTATGAAGATTATGAAATAGACCACATCACACCTGAGGGGATCACGACTCTGGGGCAGGCTGTCAACCAATTAATCCTTTGGCACCGACGCGATATCGTGTTGGACGATGAGCCAATTTCTAGCCTTGTCGCATCTCCAAATACTGCAACCCCATCTTCTAAGGCGAAAGTGCATGAAGATACACTCCTAGTCCAGGAAGATCCACTCCCCCTATGTCTCAGCAAGGATGATATCCAAGAGCAACAAGTTGGACAACAGCTTCAAGCAGTACCAGAGCAAGCTGTTGCTAGTAAAGAGCAACCAGTTGAGCAACAGCTTGAAGTAGTACTAGAGCCAACTGCTGGGAGTAAAGAGCAATCAGTTGAACAACAGGTTCAACAACAAGCCAGTGTCCAACTTCTGACGACTACTCCTCGATCATCAGTTCCTATCAAAGTTACCTCATACGAAAATAAGAAACCTTTATCAAAAGTTTCAAAATATTTGGAAAATATGAAGGAAAATATTATAAAATCGAGTGCATCTCGTTCTTCTCATGATCCATCATTAAGAGATATAGAGGAGTGGGAAGAAGACGGTGTCATGTATAATCGGCGGATGGCTTTAGTTAAACTATGAGTTCCAATATACAAGCTTGAGGATGTTCCTTCTGAATTTAAGAATGGGAAGCCGTTCATGACATCCGTACAACTTAGCAAACAACCCGTCCAGCTCAGAAGAATGCATGAGTGGTACATCCTTGCCAGCACAAAATATGGTCTTAATTGCGTCACATTTCGTATTCCAAAAGAAGCATTCTGGAGCACTTGAGTGCATAGACGAGTCATTTTATTTGAAGAACTGCATGACCTTTTTCATCGGGGCATGCTCGAAATCAACATGTTGCTCGTCTGGTGCTTGTAAGTGCTCTAATATTTTGTATTTGCTTTTCTTACTACACGCATACGCATTTCATGAGATTATAACATATCTGGACTTCTTCAATAGGACGCAATACATGGATAATGAAAGGTTAGAGCGCAAGACAGGTATCCTTGACCCTACTAGGATTGCAAAGGTGCTATTCAACGTCCAGGCGGATCAAGAATCAGCACAGTTCAAACACATGAAAAGAAAAGATTTTGAAAAAGCAATCGCAATACTTAAGAAAGATAAAAGGACAGAAGTTGCAGCTCACATAGGACATGCGATGTTTAACTTTGTGAGAGACGGCAAGGACCTCGTAAAGTCTCCGTACCACTTCGAGTAAGTTCGACACATGACATTGAAATAGCAATTATTGGTAATTGTTAACACGTGTGTTTGTATGTTTGCAGTAATCACTACATAATGATCTTCATCAAGCCAACGCATGGAATGGCAACAGTCTTGGACTCGGCCGATTTCTCACCAGATCGTTACAAAGATTTCCTTTCCATTTTGAAATCATACGTTTATTCAATAATTTTAATTTATGCACATTTAGAATGTGTTGACAAGTTTTATATGACATTTCTTGTATTATAGCGCTTGGTGGTTTTACGCAGAACAGTTTGGCGGCGAGAGACCTTCCAATACGAATGCATTGGACATTAAAAGTATTATGCACGTTCGAAGCAGCCTGCTGGGAGTGTCTTATGCGGGTATTATGTATGCGAGCATCTTCGGACCTCCGACATATATAGAGTGAATCGTGATGATGTAAGTTATCCTTAATGTCGATACCTTATTTTCTTAATTTTGTGTTTCATTTTCATTGTAACTAGCATAGTTTAATACTTATATTCTCTGCTGTTCAATATTACCAGAAACATTATTTTAGTATTTTGATTCCAACTTCAAAATTCAATTGCTCATAGTACAACTGCTCCAAAAATACCAAATAAATTCCTGTATACTCTCACTTTGATCTATACATTGAGATTGTCCAAACCAATACATTCTAAACCTTGTTATGTGTTATATTGCAGCACACGAAGAATCTGAACGAAGAATAGCTGGTTTATAGAAGTATTCCTAGTGGAGGAGCCGACAGGATTGCTGCTGAACTCTGTCAATTCATTCGTCACAAAATTTTGCACAAAAGAGGGGAGTTCGTTGATGAGGATGGTGCAGCAGCTGATGTGCCAAAACTTTGTGACTATGCCAATAGAAACAGTTTTTAGTGAAAAATTGTAAACTTTGAGATGAATTGTATATGTAACTTGTACATATGTATATTGTTTTAGTGAAATTGACTTCTGTGATGATAATATTGTTGACTTTCGTTCTGTGATGATATTATTGATTTTTGTTCTGTGATTATATTGAATTGACCTGAAAATTAGAAATAACAGCAGTAGTACTGCATAGGTTATACCTTATTATAGGCGGTTATTAACCAACGGCTAGGCATGTCTGTGAAAAACAATTATCAAAGACGGCTAGATACAAGTAAAGAACCATTTGTGATAACCTAATTATCTCAGGCGGTTACTATTATGGTAGAAACCGGCTACGGTAAAAGGTCTTCACAGAGGAACAATGACATTGAGTTCATTAACACAAAATAATACCACTACAAAACAAGAAAAAAAACATCACGAAACAAGAAAACCAACATCACAGACCCTTTCTTCCTCGTGCCGAGGGCGCGCGCGCGCCGCCGCCGTGGCGGGGCTCGCCGGGCCCGGAGATCTCGCAGCTGGCCTTTCCAGTGCGCCAAGTAACTGACGCACCGCACAAGGTCTGTGGAGAAATTAAGAAGCCGTGCTGCAGGGACGCATGCACGACGTTCCACATGGATACTGAAATCCCCTGCAGTACTGCAGGTGCATTAGAAGTCACTGACATGTGGGTCCCACAAAGCATAGGGCCCACATGTCAGTGACCTCTAATGCACCTGCAGGACTCCAGGGGATTCTGTTCCACAAGAGAGATGGAAGGATCTCTGAAGATCGTCTTCCAAAGTGGTTTAATTGCGCCGCATGAGGTCTGCAAAGAGTTCAATGCGCGGGAAACGAATCGCTCCCTCGTCTACTCTGCACAGACCATATAGGCGATTCGTCGGTTATGTACAAGCACATAACTTTTGCACTCCTTTCTTCTTCTTCCATCGTTCCACCTCCTAGCCCGGCGCCGACGAACCACCATAGCCATGGCACCTTCCGCCTCCTAGCCCGCCGAGGCAGCCACCCTGCAAGCGGATATGCTGCAGCTCCCCCGAGAGGGTGAACGAGAGGCATACAACATCATGGTGACCAACGCCTCATTATGGCATGAGAGGCATACAACAGTACGTCTCGGGCCTTGGACGCCTTGGGTCTTGGTACCCTTCCCGAGTTTCCGGGAATGGATACCACCGGCCGCTACCTCTACGACCTCACGGGTGTGGCCGATCGCCTGGACATCTTGTCCGGGATGATGGCCCAGGAGCTCGGCGCCGAGGGCCGTAGTGCCCTGGTGGCGGCGACGGAGAGGAACTTCTGTCGCGGCGGGGTTCCACCACCGGTGCAGCCAGAGCAATCGGCTCAGCCGGAGCAGCCAACCCACTCTCCTGCTGCATCGTTGTCGGAGGAGGAGGAGGAGGAGGAGGAGGAGGAGGAGGAGGAGGAGGAGGAGGAGGAGTAGGATGATGATGAGAAGGGAGGAGGAGGAGGAGGACGACGACGACGATGACGATGATGATGACGACGATGATGATGACGATGACGACGATGATGACGACGGTGACGACGATGGCGACCACCACCACCACAACAATGACGATGACGACGACGGTGAGGAGGACCGCTTGTCGTGGTTTGAGAAGTTGGGGTAGATGGCGGAGGAGGCGGGGCCGGCATAGTATTTTTAGGAGTTCTTGTACATATTTCTTTTGTAGTTTTAGGAGTTCTTGTACATGTTTAGCTTCAATTTTGTTCTTGTACATATTCCTTGTGTTTTGTAATATATATGTGTTCATTCGTGTCAATGAATACTGGTGTGTTAGAATTTTTGGATTTCAATCATGTTAATGTGTTCTAAGTTTAGTGATGTGTTAATCTGTCACAAGTGAACCAAGCAAATTGGACAAAAACAAAAGATATTAGGGTCTGAAGCTCATCTCGATTTGTAATTGCAAAGCTAAAGGAGACAAACCATGTCTTTAAGTGCATATCGCATCACTTTGTGATCAATGGACATCCAATTTGTCGCCCATCGTTGTCTCCTATTTGGGTTTCTTATGTAGTGTAATTGGTTGATCATGTTTGCGGTCCGTGCATGTTAGACATAGCTAGAATTAAAACACCTTGGTCATGTTTAACAACACTAACATACATGCATATATATACCTCAAACCTCGGTAATGCGTGCAGGACTAGGCCCATGTTCGCTGCAAGGCGTCCCCTGGCACGGACGCGTGGTCACGAAGTTGGCTTAAGCGTGTACAGACGGATTTTTTTCATATAACAAGAAAAATGTTTTTCCCCGCATGTAAATTTACTCCTAATGGGACGCGTCGAGCTGTTGGGACCGAGAGGATGCAAACCGCGGTTTCGAGGAAACCGGGGCCACCGACCGGTTCGTAATTAAGCGCGGTTTCCTCTAGCGTTCGATCATCTCGACACGCCCGCTTAGACGACGACTCGCTATAAAGGATCACCGTGCTCTTGCTTCCCCGCCGCACCACTCCTTAGATCCTAGCCTCTAAAGTTCTCCCCCCGCCACTGTCAACCACCTCTCGCTCTTTCTCTGCACCTCTGTCGCGACACAAATGGGTAGCCCCGCGCCTAAGCGCTCTAGGCCATCGACGTCCTCCGAACCTCCTTCTTCGTTTCCATCGCCGCCGGCAATGCCGGTGGAACTGATGGAGGCGCCCGCATCTCCCCGCGGCGCATGCACTTCCTCATCTCGGTTGGGTTGAGCAGACTCTCAGACTCCTCACCGACCGCATCGAAGAAGTCGATCGGCTCCTTAAGGTGGCCACCGACGCCAAGTCCGCCGCCGCTCATAGCGCACTAGCGCTCAACGCAGTGGCGCGGAATGTATTTTCCGACACAGATCGCTCGTGTCGCCGTCTGGGTCTTGGGACCCTTCCCCTCCACACGAGCATGGACACCGCGGGCCACTACTGCTACAGGTTGATGACTGTGGCCGGTCGTCTCGACGCCCTCCACGAGACGGTCGCGGAGGTTGCTGGGGTAGAGGGCCTCCTGAAGATTAAGCACCGCGTCGCAGGGAAGCTTCGGACTGTGACGGAGGTTGAGGAGTATGAGGCGGCTTGGGCAGCGGCGGCAGCGGAGGAGGCGCAGCAGGAGGCGTCTCTTGAGGCGGAGGTGGATGCGGCTATGGAGGTGGTGGCAGCGGCGGAGAAGGAGCAGGAGGAGGCGGCAGCGGCGGCGAAGGCGGAGGCGGCAGCAGCGGCGGCAGCGGCAGAGGAGGAGGAGGAGGAGGTGGCACCGGCGGTAGAGGTAGAGGAGGCGGCAGCGGCGGAGGAGGAGGACGTGGTTTTCTCCCAGTATAGTAGTATTAGGAGTAGTTTATCTATTTCGTGATCTCTGATTAGGGTAGTATTAGGTGTAGTTTATCTTGTTCTTGCTGTCTACTACGTGTTTTCCTATTACTTGTTTGTCAATGAAATATGTATTTATGTTCATGAACAATGTGTTCTATATATGAAGTATCGAAAAACATCTTTTATCGAAAACATCTCCTATATGTTTGTAACTTGGGACCGTCTATATTTCTTGTGGCTGAATGAATGAAATCCGGTAAACATTATCCTTACAAGTAATAGAACTAACAACAGACATGATGCATAATTAACTTGATTAGGAAATTACGTCATCTAAATTGCTAACTAGTCCATCACCTGATGCAACAGGTGCATGAAAAGTACTTTATCCGTTGTAACTAATATCCGATGACATTGTTGATATATATATCGTATGTACCTGTGATACTCGTATCACAAGCGGTTTTGGATCGACGGCCTGAAGATTAGACATCACAGGCGAAAATGTTTTTTTTGTAGTAGTAGTATATACTCTGTATATGTTATCATTTTATTGCGACGAATGTTATATATAAAATGCTGATTGTTTACCTTTCACTAGACCATGGATTTGCCGTCCTCCTTTCGTGGACTTGGGTGTTGTCTGTATTTGCATGTCATTTGCATTAGCACAATGATACATTTGGCTATTCATATTTTTTTCGTATTTTTTTTGGAATGTCCCACTACCACATGACTCCTATTACATCTCCATGAAAACAAAGATGAACAGCAGGTAGCGGTCCCTCGAAAAAAATTTCGTTCTTCTTGGCGTGCACAATTGAGATTTTCACAATTGAAACTTCACTCCGTGCGTCCAAAATTCCAGTCCCGCGCATTTGTAGCTAGCCACGACGAATATAAATGTGCGTCTCCCTCTAATCCTGTAGTGACTTCTGTTCCCGGCACACATGTTCTCCTCTTAGTGCTGTGTTCCAAACTTGCATTCCTAAGAAATTCCCGTGTGAGTGGTGGTGGTGATTGTGGGTACAACTTCGAGCGACCAAGTTTGACGGGCTCTACCGAACCTCTTTGTCGCCGACCCGCCCTACGACATCCCAGACTCCAGTTTTGTGCTACGTAAGTTCTACACGATCCATGCCGTCTTTTTATAGAGCTACTCCCTCCTTATCGCTTTAGTTGTCGTCCCAACAGCTGCAGCCAGTTCATTCCTAGTTGTCGTCCCAACTCCTTCTCCTTATATGCTCTTTCATTAATGTCTAGTATAAAATCTGATTAATGGTGCAATCGTGCAATCAACTATCCTCAATAGTTAGATCTGCATCCTACAGTCGATTCATCTTTTTATTTTACCCTAGCATCTGATTGCATTCTACTTTTTTCCATATATAAAATACACTACACCTCTGCCCCATAGTAAATGTCACTCCGATAGTTTATGGTAGTGTATTTCTAGTACATTTCCATGTCAGGAAAGATAACTATTAAAAACCGCATGTACTATGTAATTTCTTGATTTAGAAGTAAATGACGCCAGGGTTATCTTATCAACCACTCCCAATGTTGTACTCTCATTCCTGTGTTCCAAACTTGTATTCCTAAGATTTTCAGTTCCCACGGTTTATACACGTTTTTCTTGTTTTTCTTTCTCGGATTGTACGGTTTTTTCCTACTCCTTCATTTCTAATTCCTCCACTCAAAACAAACATTTTCAGTTCATAGCAAGCACACCGCCCGATCTAAAATACACATCCCCATGTAATCTGACGTTATCACTCTTACTTACTATATATACTCTTTACTTTAGGAACAAGACACCAAACCGTCATGTCGTCTACAAGTAATCGTGTTGGGCGACAAGCACCTGGTATAACTATAAATGTGTTTACTATCAAAATACACATATTTATAACACGTTAATTCCTTTGCATCGTATGCAGAGAATATTGCAGCACCTGATGCTCAGGAACCCCGAGATTCGTCATCCCATGCTGGTACTATGAGTATAAATATGTACCGGGCTCTACTAAATATTTTAGCATTGCGATTGTAGTTTCCTATCCCCAGTTAACAGTTAATCAGTATATGTGATGGCGTGATTTATTGATGCCTACACACGCACAATGGGCTCTCTCACCGCCAGCCACTCCGGCACCGGCGACAACACCCTGCTGCTGCTCACTTCAGTGTCCTCCCCGACGCGTCTCCCTCCACCATCGTCACATCCCATCCTTCGCATGTCATGATGAACCCGCCGCCCGCAAACTTCTATCGCCGCCGGTCACTCCGGCACCGGCCAACGCCGATGCCCTGCTGGTGAGTATATGTGATGGCGTGATTTATTGATGCCTACACGCGCACGCTAGGCTCTCTAGCCGCCGCCACTCCGGCACCGGCGACCATGCCCTGCTGCTGCTCACTTCAGTGTCCTCAGAAACGCGTCTCCCTCGACCATCGCCATGTCCCATCCTTCGCGTGTCATGATGACCATGCTGCTCGCAAACCCATGTCGCCGCCGGTCACTCCGGCACCGGCCGGCGCCCACGCCCTGCTGGTGGTCACTTCACTGTCCTCCGCGACGCGTCTCCCTCCATCTCCACGTCCCATCGTTCGCGTGCCATGATGACCCTGCCACCCGCAAACCCCTGGCCATTACGGCGTACCAACATGCTATGCCCCATATGACATGGCATACCCTGGAAAAAATAGTCCAATATCATTAACCCCTGTCCACTAAGAAATGTTACCATCATATAGTTTAGAGATGCATGTACATGAGGGTTCATTGCTGCTTATATGATCTTAATTCCGTTTTTTACACTGCCAAATGTGTTGCTGATGTCTGGTAATTAACGCAAGAGTATATTCATGTATCCGTTCTAGTAGCACTTTAGGGCGAGATGCTAACATGAAGAGCAAAATATCAGTATGCAATCCACCTAAATTTAATTCCTAGATCCGCCACACAGTCCTCCTAGCCTCGAGACTTGCTCCGGGGTGATATCAATAGACGCAGATCACCTGACTTACACGTTTTTACTGCACGCGATGCAGTAAAGATCCAACGGAGTCACACCGTTGGATCTTTACTGCATCGCCTGCAGTAAAAATGTAAGTCATGTGAGATCACCGTTGTGATCTAGACATCGATCCTCTGACTTAAATGTGGTCACTGCACTGCCAGACCGAACCCTAGCTTTGTTAAATGTCGCAAGCTGTCCGCCTCATCTGTCTTGCATCCTCTACCTGCTAATACCACTGACGTCCATGACTCGCCCTGCCACCAATTCGCCTCGAGACACGCTCCTGCTGATGTCGGTCAGACCGAACCGGCAGTACTGCAGAGGATGAGCACCCAACGAATCCTCTCTTTCTCTAGCATCGCCAGCTACTCTCTTGCCTGCTTCGCAGCTGGACTGAAAATCCCCTACAGTACTATGGGTGCTGTAGCGCCACTGACTACTGCCTGATGCCTGATTGTAGGGTATGAACAGCAACAAAGAAGTCAACAAGTCGATGCATCTCCCAATATGGAGCAAAATGCTGTTGCGACGCGGTGTTCCCACGCTCGTATTTGCCGCACTCGTCCTGAAGATGGTAAAACATCAGACTTCTTCTTCTTTCACACTATTTGTACATGATACTACGCCTGGTCAATTGCTAATTTGCTTTAAATGTTTACCATTTAAATGACACTAACAGAAGAAAGGAAGTTTGGAAGAGGGGTTGCTAAAGGACTTAAGATTGCTAAATTGCTATCTAGCATCTGCAAATAGAACGAATGATCAGAATCGGAATCTACAAATTCAGTGGTCTGATAGGTTGGGTGTTGCAGTTGGTCCTAATCAGCGGCACTTTGTCGATGACGTGGTTATTACAACAACAAAAAATGCACCCCTCACTGGTGTAAGGAAGTGGGCAGAGGTTGGCGATACTTCAAAGAGCGATATAGTGAGAGACATTCTGGTTAGTGTTGTGACACCACACATAAGTATTTTTTTCTAGCGACCTCCATCTTGTACGTTTATAACAGTGTGATATACAATGTACAGAATGCCTGGGACTTGGAGGACACAGATGATACCAGAAGAAAAACATTGAAGATTGCTGGTGAGCGCTACAAGGGGTGGCGATCAACATTGCATGCCACTTATAAGAAGTATTCGACCGATGAGGAATGTATACAAAACAAGCCTGTTGACGTAGCAGATTCCGATTGGTTGGCGCTTATGGACTATTTTGGGTCTGAGCGATTCAAGGTCAGCTAGCTTTCTAATACCTTCATATCCTACAAAAACTATTTGATAACACCCATTCGTGAAATTAATTCTTAAAATTGCAGTCAATAAGCAGAACCAATTTACGAAATTGAAGTACTCAAAAGACAAAACACTTGCTTGGCTTGAAATCCTACACCCAACTTAGTTACGAGAAGGTATGAAAACTAAATCATACTTTTACTTTGCACTGCAATCATTCAATCAAATTTTACTTGTATTTTATGTAGCAAGACCCAGAGACCGGAAATGAACCTGATGACATAGAACTGTGGGAGGCAAGCCATGTGAAGAACGGCCAATGGGCAAATGAGCAGGCAGAAGCTGTACATGTGAGAAACACTTCAAACAGTCCCCATTTAAATAAATATTTGCAATGTACATGTGACTTTTCTTTTTGTATATAGACCTAGGCATGTGCCCAAATCAACGTCAAGGAAGCTGACCTGGGAGTCCCAATCCCAGATGAGGAAAGAAACAACATCTTCCAGCTTACTTATATATCTGCAACCGGTTCTGGAGGATCACAGTATCGGGGGCGTGGTTATATGGCTAAACCAAATGTTTCTGAAGGACTGTGTATCCAGATGTCTGACCAGCTCGGCCAGCAAATTCGATCCTTGCAAAATAGAAATGAAGACCTCAGCTCTCAGGTGCAAGAGTTGGAAGGAAGAAATGATTATATGACCTCCCAGATGGATGGCTTTGTCTAGGCAAATGAATAGCTCAACCAGGAAGTCCAGGCTTTACATGATCAGATGGCAGCCAATTCTGCACGCCAAGAAAAGGAGCTAGCAGACATGCGCAGAATGATGGAGAGCTTGCAAAATCAACAACGGCTAGTAGCAACTCCACAAAAGGCTTCTGCTCGCACCAAGTCGAAGTTGGATGTTCGAGAAACTATTCCTAATACTACAACTCGTCGCGGTGCTCTTTTAATGGGTACAATGTTGCAACCTGAAAAAACTGTAAATAACATCGTCTCGCAATGACGCAAGGGTCCTTGAGCGTTGCATCAATTGCTGGATGTTTGTTGTTAAGTTGACAGACGTATCATGTGCGAATAAATTGATTCTGTTGCCACTAATTTTCAAACCTGGTGCATTAGGATTCTAGTGCCGCTAATTATAAAACGTGGCATTAATAGATTATCGCGGCAAAAATAAACTGTTGCAATAGGAAGCTAGCTATTGCTGCAAATTATAAAATGTTGCACTACAAACATTTGGCTACGACCAAAAAAGCGTTGCACTAGACTGCTATTGCCACCACCCAGAGAACATCGCATTACAACCCTGTTGCAACAGATTTGAATATGTTGCATTACGAACCTATTGCCACACATCAGAAATCGTTGCAATACAATACTGTTGTCACGGTTTTGAAATCGTTGCAATACCATACTATTCGCCATGAACGTGAAATCGTTGCATTACCGTATTATTGGCCACGGCTGTGAAATCGTCGCGATACCATATTATTCGCCACGAGTGTGAAATCGTCCCGATACCGTACTATTCGCCACGGAAGTGAAATCGTTGCAACACCGTAGTATTCGCCACGAATGTGAAAATGTTGCGATACGATATTATTCGCCACCAGTGTGAAATCGTCGTGATACCGTACTATTCTCCACGGATGTGAAAACATGGCGATATCATATTATTCGCCACGCATGTGAAATCATTGCGATACCATACTATTCGCCACGGATGTGAAATCGTTGCAACACCATACTATTCTCCACGAATGTAAAAACGTTGCCATACTGTACTATTCGCTACGGATGTGAAATCGTTGCAACACCGTACTATTCGCCGAGAATGTGAAAACGTCGTGATACCATACTATTCACCACGAGTATGAAATCGTCGTGATACCGTACTTATCGCCACAGATGTGAAATCGTCGCAAATAAAGTACTATTCGTTGCAATACATTAAATCGTCGCAATACGTTAAATCGTTGCAATACCATACTATTTGCCACGAAGGTGGAGTCGTTGCAATACCATACTTTTTGCCACGAATGTGGCATCGTTGCAACACCATTATTTTCGTTGCAATACGTTAAATGATCACAATACGTTAAACCGTTGCAATACCATACTATTTGCCACGAACGTGGAGTCGTCACAATACCATACTTTTTGCCACAAATGTGGCATCGTTGCAACACCGTTATTTTCGTTGCAATACGTTAAATCGTCGCAATACGTTAAAACGTTGCAATACCATACTATTTGCCACGAACGTGGAGTCGTTGCAATACCATACTTTTTGCCACGAATGTGGCATCGTATCAAAACCGTTATTTTTGTTGCAATATGTTAAATCGTCGCAATACGTTAAACTGTTGCAATACCATACTTTTTGCAACAAACGTGGAGTCGTTGTAGTACCATACTTTTTGTCACAAATGTGACATCATTGCAACACCGATATTTTCGTTGCAATACGTTAAATCGTCGCAATACGTTAAACCGTTGCAATACCATACTATTTGCCACCAACGTGGAGTCGTCGCAATACCATACTATTTGCCACGGATGTCAAGTCGTCGCAATAACCAATTGCCACGGCTGTTATCACCACGAGTCGGAAAAACTATCGCGACTTTCTATTTCATTGCGACAACAACCTATCGCAACCAATTTCGACCTATTGCAACGATTTTTTTTTGTCACAATAACCCGGAATCCTGGTAGTACTCACTGGGTATGCCGGGTGGGCCACGGCATACCCTACGTCCATCCACCAGGGAGTAGCCAGTGTGAATGCATGCTGGAGAGATCAGCGGAATTGAGAACTAGACAATTAAGATGGAAGTCAACAATCTCATGGTTCATGGATCGAAACGTGCACCATCCTTTTTCTTCATCTTTTTTTTTTCTATCCATGAACTGTGAGACTACTGAGTTCAATGAACTTGCACACGTACGGTCCGGGTGTGCTGGTGTACCTTAACCCCCGTCGTGTGTCCCCGGAGGTGGTTGGAAGACCCCTGCAGGTATGCTCCAATTTTTGTCTTCCAACTCCATCTAGGTTTCCGATGACGCAAGTGGTTCACCACCAGACAAACCAGCAAAGCCTCGGTGATGAGTGGTATACAAGTTTCTTGATGAGAAATTGATTGCAGGGGTGGCCCCCGTCATTCATTTATAACAGGAAGGATGTTCCTCGAGGGTTTGAGGATAAAAGATATACCATAGTCTAGGCAGCCAGACAAGGGTTGGAATGAAGCTACACGAAGCTACTAGAAGCTACCTAGATGGCCAACTAGATGGTTACCTACACGAAGCTACATAAAGCTACACGGAGCTTCGTTCAAATCTCCGGTTGGCTGCCTAGATGGTATACCTTTTATCCTAAAACCCTCGAGGGTACATTATTCCTGTTAAACATGCATGCCGGGGGCCGCCCACGCAGTCAGTTTCTCATCAAGAAACTTGCGAACCGCTCATCACCGAGGCTTTGCTGGTTTGTCTGGTGGTGAACCACCCGCGTCGTCAAAAACCTAGATGGAGTTGGAGGACAGGAATCGGAGCATACCTACAAGGCTCTTTCCAACCACTACCGGGGATGCACGATGGGGATTAAGGTACACAACACACCAGGGCAATATGTGTACCAGGCCAGCCGTGTGTAGCTTCGTCCGAACCGCCGATTGGCTTCCTAGATGATGGTATACCTTTTATCCTCAATCCCTCGAGGTAACATCCTTCCTGTCAAACATGCATGCCGGGGGCCACCCCGCAGTCAGTTTCTCATCAAGAAACATGCATGTCGCTCACCACCGAGGCTTTGCTGGTTTGTCTAGTGATGAACCGCTTGCATTATCGGAAATCTAGATGAAGTTGGAGGATAGGAATTGTAGCATACCTGCAAGGCTCTTCCCAACCATCATCGGGGATGCACGACGGGGGTTAAGGTACACCTGCACATCTATACCGTACGTGTACCCGGCCAGCCATGGAAGAAGAAAGCGGAAGCATGCAAGGAAAGATTATTGTGGTCTCGTGGTACCATATAGAGAATGGTTACTAGACTATTGTATATGGAAATTTTTTTTTATTCATCAGGGAACACAGGTACACTTTATATAGGCTAGCTAGTGTAGTGTGAAACCAAAACTAAACCCTTTCACACTACACAGATTCAGAGGCTAGTGTTAATGACTAAACGTAGGCCAACACAGTCAAACAATGACTATTAACGTAGACCAACACAGTCAACAATGACTGTTACATGTGTGCGAGCTTATCCTTTGTACAGTCTGATGGTGAATCGCCTGCGTCATCGGAAGCCTAGATGGAGTTGGAGGATAGAAATCGGAGCATACCTTCAAGGGTCTTCCCAACAACCACTGGGGACGCACAATGGTCGTTAGGGTGCACTGGCACACCCGGACCGTACATGTACCTGGCCAGCCATGTAGCTTCATTTTATATTTTATTCATTAGGCTTAAATATTGATGTTCCTCTCTGTTTGCTCTGTTTGCTCTGTTTGCTCTTCCCTAGGCTTGAAAGTTTTATATTTTACAATATTTTTACATATGTAATGTGACAAAGGATATATCACTTGATAGTTTTGCAAAAAAAAAGTGGAGGAGAAATATGTATATCCCATGTAAATACATAAATCCACCACAATTAATTAGCTAGTTATTTTTAAGATGATAAAAAATTATTATCTTTTTCTAAGTGAGGTGGTTGGTGTAGATGATGTGGCATAATTGCTTATGTGGCATGCCAATGTGGATGTCCAACTTAGACTAAGGATTAATGTGAAATGGTTTTGTGAACTTGAGGGACTAAATAACAGACACATTTGAAAGTTCAAGGATCAAATTAAGTTTTGATTGAAAGTTTAAGGATGAAGTTGAGTATTATGCCAATTCTAAACGAGCCAAGCTTGAGCTCACGAGCTTGGTGAGCTCAAGCTCCAAAAGCTCGAGTAAGCTCATTTATTGTTGTCATCTATGATATGTATGTATGATTAACTAAACTATATAATTCTTTTAAAAATCTTTTATGGACACAATTTTTATATATGATAGAAACAAATAATGTGCAACATCGTCCACCTTCCTACTCAATTAGTTGTGAAGCCAAATTTAGTAGATTCTATTGTATATACATGAATTCTTGGCTCGACTCGAGATCAACTCGGTGTTTTATCAAACTCAAGCTTAGAAAGACAAGCTCGCTTGAGTTCGACTCATTAACAGCCCTAGATGCAATTAATGTTTTGGTGCAATCGTGTAATCAACAATTTTCATCCGTTAGATCTACATCTTACGATTATTTAATCTTTTCATTTAACCCCTTCCACCACCACCACCCCTCCACCTGGAGGGGTTAAATAAAAAGATTCAACGACCGCAACCTAGATCGATCCAATAGTTAAAGATGGTTGATTGCATGATTGCACCAAACATCTGATTACATTCTAGTTGAACCCAATTTTAAAACAGGAAATCTTTTGACACACGTTAATCCAGTCGTGATGTTTTTCTCTTTATGTTTTGTGATGTTTTATTTTTTCTTGTTTCGTGATGTTGTTTTTCTTGTTTCATACTTTCTGTTTCCCATACTACTTGTCATTAATAATTAGGACATGTTTTCAAGTTCAAAAATGAACTAAAAAACTTGTTCTAACGACAACTAATATTGGAAGGAGGGAGTAATATTTTATGATAATGAACTCAATGTTATTCGTTTGTTTCATCTGTTATTTTGTTTTCTATATGCTGTTTAGTGAACTATCTGTTCTATTTGTATTCCCTATTAATGAATGACCCTCCACACCCCCGATGGCCTCTAAAGTGGCTTGTACAATACTTTAGCCACTGGAGGTGCCAGGAGATCGCCCGCAGTGGTATAGTAACAGGAAAATGCAACAGGTAGGGACGACTGGAATGAAAAGTGGAGACAATGAACAGAGAGAAAAGAAAAGAAAGAACGAGAAAAATCTTAGAAAAAGATAGGTATTCCTCCAACGTACCACTTTCCCTATGCCCCTATACCCGGTGTCTTCATTACCACTACTCCTATAGACAGTTAGAAGTTATTACCACTGCTTGAAGGGAAGTGTTGCGCACTAGATGTGCCGATTAGTTTATTTTGTGTTTATTGGAGAATATGTAACAGCTAGTTGTGTCAATTAGCGACCACCTGAATGAAAAGTGGAGACAATGAACAGAGAGAAAAGAAAAGAAAGGGCGAGAAAATTGTTAGAAAAAGATAGGTAGTACGTACGAATTAAGGTAAAAGAGCGTGGAGAACCAAACTGCAAAACAGGAAATGTTTGGCGCAGATTACTGTCAAACATAGTATGTTATCTCTATCGATTACAGGATATTATTCTTGTGTTGATGTTGAAAACAGAGCGGTTCCATTACTTCGCGCGTCCCATCAGTGCATGCAGAGAGGCGTGGGTCCCATAGGTTGTGGTGTTCACATGTCAGCCACCCTTAATGCACCTATAGTACTACAGAGGATGTGAATCCGCCAACGTCGGAAGCCGAACCATCACTACGCATGACCCCCATTAGTATGCGCGGAGAAGACGATGGCGTGTGTCTCTATATAATGTCTCCATCGTCTTCACCACGCGTACTCTATAAAGACGTACCACCGTCTTCTCCGCACGTACTCTAGCTTCCTATTTGTCTCTGCTGTGCACCCTCATTGGTTCCCTTCACAGCACGATGACGCTGAAGCCTATGGAGTTGCCGTTCACGCACGATATTGCGGTCGAGATCGCGGGGCGCCTCGCCGCAAGCTCCCTGCGACCCTTGGACGACCTCTCCATTCAGTGTGCCACCTGCAATGACATGCATGTGGCATGCCGGGATGGCGTCGTGGGCAGGCGCGTGGCGCTGGGGCGGGAGACCCGGAGGATGTTATGCGACCCGAGGTGCTACAAAGCCCTCGTGGAGAACCTGGCCATCGTCAGCCACCCTCGTGCATGCTATGTCACCGATCTTAAGCTCGTCTTCACAGTCGATCGTGCGAAGCTGGGTGCCCAGTTTCTCACCCGCGCGACCAGGGCCGGCCACATGGAGGCAGCCTACGTCCTTGGCCTCCTCCGCTATGGTGCCGACCGCAGGGCCCACAACACTGTTGAGTATATCCAGCAGGTCGAAGGTGGGGTCGACGTTGGTGAGAAGTGGCTGGGTCCGTCCCCATCTTGAGGACCAATAATGAGTGCAGGGGGTGTCGGATTCAAGCCTTGCCTGAATCCGGTAATCTGACGTGGGTGCATTCGCGCCCGCCTCCGAGACCGCCGATGGTGTCTTTGCCCAACAAGGAGGTTGACCCATGCACGGCTGCCGACTGGAGCGGCTGCAGGGTCTTCTGTAGTAAAGAGTGTAGGATTAGGCACGAGCATGTCGCATTCTGCCGTGTAGTGTTATCCAGTATGGGCTATATATAAAATAGACTTATAAGGCTTTGATGTTGTTTTTCTTGTTTCATGATGTCATTTTTCTTGTTTTGTAGTAATTTATTTATGTTGATGAACTCAATATTGTATGGTTGTTCCATCTATTTTTTTTATTTTCTATCTGTTTGTTTAGTGAACTATCTCTTCTATCTGTATTCACAATTAATGAACGGCCCTCCACACCGCCGGTAGCCTCTAAATGGTTTGTACGGTACTTTAGCTGCTAGAGGTGCTAGAGGAGATCGCCTGTAGCGGGGACTGCAAAGCGGTCTATAAAGTAGTAGTATACAGTACTGGTACGTAGTATCAGCAAAACACAACAGGTAACAACAAATGGAAAGACGAATGGAGACAATAAACAGAGAGAAAAGAAAAGAAAGGACGAGAAAAATGTTAGAAATAGATAGGTAGAACTCAAAGTACAACTGGTCATATGCCCCTATACGCGGTTTCATCGTTACCACTACTCCTATACATGGCCAGAAGTTATTACCACTGCTTGAAGGGAAGTACTGCGAACTGATGTGCCGATTAGTTTATTTTATGTTTATTAGGGATTATGTAACAACTAGTTCTGTCAATTAGTTTGTTGCCTGGAATGGTACGTTGAACACTACTATTTAGTTCCGTCGATGTTTATATCTATTATTTAATTCTTATTTATAGCACTGTGTTGTTGCGGTTCAAGAGATTTTATGCGTATGCTTTATTTTGATCGGAATACCACCCCCATTATGCTACATTAACCTATTTAGATAACAAATTGCAAGAGCCAGAAGCGCGCCCGTAGATGGGCTCACGTGTCATGGGGACGAACACCAAGCGTCGCCGTGCAGTTTTGGCCCACAAATACAAAGTGACTCAGCGCCATTTCAGCCCATGAATAACAAGCAGCTCAGTGCAGTGTTGGGCCTACTTTGATAGCTTCATGTACGCTTTGTCCTGGTTGCCTGTCCGTGGCGGTCAATTTTTCACACCAAATAAAAAAGGAAAATAAAAAATTAAAAGAATTTTATATTACGGGACCCTTCGATCCACAATGGCCCCTCTCCCAACTGTACGAAACGCGCTTGGAGGAGCATCCACCGGTCGCCATGCTCTTGGAGGAGCATCCGTCAGCCGCGACGCTGTTGGAGGAGCATCCGTTGGCCGCGACGCTCTTGGAGGAGCATCCGTCGGCCGCCATTCTATTGGAAGAGCATCCGCCGGCCACCGCGCGTGGAGGAGCTTCCACCGTCCGCCGCACGTGGAGGAGCAGCAGCGCTAGGTACAATTGCTCACATAATATTATTATAGATCTATCCTCTTACAGATAGGCTGATTGAATTGTAGGAAGCGATGTCAGAAGATAAAACAAGGATGGGAAAAGACAGGTGTACGAAGGAGTGGCAGGATGGAATGAAGTCAACTTTAAATTTTGCATTCTAGGGCACTCGTGAAGAAGGAACTATGCCTTGTCCTTGCACGAAATGTCATAATATTTGCACAGGACATGAATGGAACTTCATATTCACATCCTTCGTAATGGGATGTCATAGGATTGTACTTGTTGGGTACACCATGGAGAAAAACAAGTTGAGAAAAATATTGCTCAGCAATCCGCAAATAATGAGGAGATAATTTTTGATGATACTGCTATGGAAAATATGTTGTCCAGTCTACATAGAGGCACTGATCATGGTGGTACTTTAGCAGATGTTGATGATCCAGAAAATGCTATAAACCAGCAGGAGCCAACTATGTGTGCAAAGGCATTCTATGACTTATTAAATGATGCCGAAAAGGAGTTGTATCCAGGTTGTGAGAAGGTGACCCAATTATCCTTCATTGTCAGGTTGTACCAGATAAAGTGTTTAAGTGGTTTGAGCAAAAAAGCGTGTGAGTTGATCCTTGAACTATTCTCATATGTGCTTCCACAGGGCCATTCATTCCTTCACTTGATAAAGTTGATAAGGTTGTTCGTGACCTCGGGCTGGACTACCAAAAGGTCAATGCGTGTGTCAATGATTTTGTGTTATTCCAGAAGGACTATTCTCTGCTGGATTGATGACCAAAATGTGGTGAATTAAGATGAAAAAATAGTACTGATGGGGATGCAAGAGAGGCTTTACCTTGTAAAAAATCCAAGAAGCTTGTACCACGCAAGATTCTACAATACTTTCCTCTTATTCCCCGTCTTCAAAGGTTTTATATGGCAGAATCAACAACATCAAACACGTACTGGCACAAAGAAGAACGTATTAATGATGGAATATTATGCCATCTTGCAGATTCGAAAGCATGGAAGCATTTTGATAACATTCACCCAAATTTCTCATCTGATCCTCGCAACATAAGACTTGGGCTAGCATCTAATGGTTTCAATCCTTTTGGAATAATGAATGTTTCTTATAGTACATGGCCTGTGATTCTAATCCCTTAGAATCTACCACCTTGGTTGTGTATGAAGCAGCATTATTGGTTGATGTCAATGATAATTCCTAGGCCAATGTCACCTGGAAACAACATTGATGTTTATCTGCAGCCTCTGATTGATGAGCTACTGAAATTATGGTCTGATGGTGTTGAAACATACGACAGTTCAAAGAAAGAGATGTTTCTCATGCGAGCTTCTATATTATGGACAATAAATAATTTTCCAGCATATGCAATGCTATGTGGATGGAGCACAAAAATGTAAGCTAGCATGTCCATACTGCCATATAAACACTGACGCCTTGTGGTTGAAACATGGACGAAAGTATTGCTACATGGGTCATCGTCATTTCCTACCTCAGAATCACCGGTGGCATCAAAACAAAGCTTCTTTCAACAACAAGATAGAGAATAGAGAGGATCCAACATCACTCTCTGGTGACAAAGTACTCCAACAATATGAGAGTTTTGATCAAGTGAGTTTTGGATGGGCGAATAATAAGAGAATGGGCACTGAGGAAAATAGGTGGCATAGTTGGAAGAAAAGTATATTTTTCCAACTGCTGTATTAGAAGACATTTCTAATAAGGCATAACTTGGATGTCATGCACATTGAGAAAAACATTTGTGATAGCATATTGGGGACATTTCTTAATATTGATGGTAAAACCAAAGATAGTCTCCAAGCTCATGTTCATATGCAGGATATGGCTATACAACCACATCAACATCCGGTGGCTATAAATGGGAAGTATGATTGTCCATCAGCATAATGTACTTTGCATAAAGATGAGAAGACCGCCTTGTGCAAGTTTTTGGGGGATGTGAAGATGCCCGATGGTTATGCCTCAAACATCAAGAGATTTGTGGACATAAAAGCACATAAGGTATCAGGTCTAAAAACACATGACTGCCATATTATATTTCAGAAGCTCCTTCCTATTGCAATACATGACATATTGCATGAAAAGGTGGTGCACCTTTAATTGAGTTTAGCAGATTCTTTTCTGGAATTTTTTCGAAAGAATCGGCGGAACCAGATTTGGATAAGATAATCAAACTATTTTCTGAAACAATTTGTAACCTTGAGATGTTGCTTCCTCTCACTTGCTTTGATATCATGGTACATATTCCAACCCATCTTGTCGAAGAAGCTTTCTTGGGTGGACCTGTTTCTTACAGATGGTTGTATCCAATTGAGAGGTACCTTGGTACATTGAAGAGGTATGTATGTAATAGAGCTCACCCAGAGGGTCCTATAGCTGAGGGGTATATTATGGAAGAGTGTATGACTTTTTGTAGTCAGTTTTTGGATAACATCAGCACCAAGCTTAATAGGCCAGAACGTCATGAAGTTACAGCTTGGAACGAACCTTCTCTTGAGTCTAATATAATTACAGAAGTTGATAATTCTGAAAAAGGTTTTAAATGGGGCCAACTTACTATGGTCGAACTACATAACATTAGGCATTATATTATTTCGAATGTTCAAGAGGCCGCTCCATGGTTCAAATACGTATAACTTAGATGTTCTATACTATATTGGATCATGCTTATTGTAGATGGCTAATTTAATTTTGTACCCTTTTTAGTGAACATTTGGAAGAACTGAAAAAGATTAGTTCTCGGGATGTTGAAAAACGCCATAGAGATGAGTTTTTTATTGGTTTCAGAAATGAGTAAGTACATGCAAGTTTTTACTTTGATGAAATATTGAACAAATATGTGTTATGAAGTTGGTTTATCGATGCTCCCTTTTTTACTAATGTGTACAGATTACGACACTACACAAAGAAGGCAAAGTAATCGATTATTTGTATGTATTATATAGAGGACCTGATCGTCTGCCACGTTTTTTAGACTATCATCCATAAATGGCTTCTTCTTTCGAGCTATAGAGTTGGAAAAAGATTTACGGACGCAAAACAGTGGTGTTGTTGTTCGTGATGGTGATCATGATTAGTTTGGAGTAATCAAGAAAATGATTTCTGTTGATTTTGAAAAAAATCAAGAGGTTCTGTTATTTGAATGTGACTAGTTTGATCGGCCTTGTTCCGGTGAGAGCCAAAGCGGATCAATACGGAATGATAGATAATGACACTAGTCTTTCTCAGTTTAAGTATGAGTCTTACATTCTAGCCACCAGGGTAGAACAAGTTTTTTATGTTCAAAGTGTGAAGCAACCTAAATGGGCTATACATGTTAAAATGAAGTTACAAAACCTTTTTCATGCCCCGTGGAGACAGTAAAAATAATGTCACCAAGATGATGGAGGCTGAGAAATTTGATGATCAACGGACGACTTACTGATATCAATATGCCACACATTAATGAGGATATTGTGGGGACCAGGTCCACACATTCCAAGAATCGTAGAGGGTGGTGCCGTGCGATGCGGCACCCAACAGCACACACGAAAAGAATAAGAAAAAATACAACGTTTTATTTATAGAAACAGCGGAAGCCTTTTACAATACTTAATATACAGTGGAAGTAATATTCATAGCTGAACTCTCAGCCTAGATATGCAAAAGTGTAGCCATCCTGTCCGAGGACACTGCACACTAGCAGCACACAACAATCACAGCGGCATTAAGGGCTCCCACTCAGCGGTATACCCCGATGGGGGCATCACCTCATCCTCGGGCCCTTCCTCATACGTCTCACCTGCAAACAACTTAATATAGCAACCGTGAGCACAAAGGCTCAGCAAGACATAATTGTCTCACCTAAACATGAAACTCTACATGCAGGGATACTTAACATAGGAATAGATATAGCAGTAAATGACTCACCTACATGTTGATCCTTAATTTTCAAGTTATTAACAGCAGCTTACAAGTTTAATAACAGTAACTTTAGTGAGCACATTGGACAGCAATCATAGTTACAAAGCAATTATATTTCAATACATCATATTCTCCTGGCTTCTTCAATATTTACTACGTCACAGCGCAGTGAACAAGTGGTACTCAAATAACCGCGAGGGGCGGTGATTGCAATCAGTAGACACCCGGATAACATGTTACATACACCCATTTTGGAAGTAGACAAATCACACTTCAATACTATGTTGTATGCAGCAACCTTTCAAAGGAAACCCAAATGCCAAACCAGTCCTTCCGTAACGGGCAGGAGGTCCCCACATGGAGCATCTCTATGCCTGCTGGCAGATTTACACCTTGCTACCCTCAGCCCACTCCTATAAAACGGTAGGGTAAGCCTCGACACCCAGGTTGACCAGTTAAATCGGTTTCCTGGTTTCCATATAGCCAGTATGCATCAGGTACAGTTCAAACATGTCCAGCAGGGCCGCACACGGATCGGTCCTTAATCGACACAAGCAGGGCTACGCACGTGAGACCATGTCATGCTAAATCCTATCCGTTGCTCGGTCTCAATTTCATATTCGACAACCATTCTTTGATCCAATTCATCCCATGTCATAAAATCCTATCTCGCGAGTAGATTCCAACTACTCGACTTCTACCGGATTCATCAAAATATAAGCATAGCATTTTCTACTCGTCGGGCTGTAGACCTAACCAATACTCCATGGGATTTGTGGGTCATGAAAGTGGAATAACAAACACCTTAGCCCTAATGCCCAAAATCATCCTAGACATAAGTGAAACAAATAGAAACTTTGAAATAGCACTTAAATGCAAATTGGGGCTTGCCTGGTTGTGAGTCGGAGGGGAAGTTAGCTTTTGGTAGAATACTCTCCAAGGCCTCCGGCTCTTCCTCGATCTCGGTTACTATATGAGGTGCATAATATGAAAGCATATAAGTTATATAGAACTATACGGAACAACTTCTAAATACAGTTTCTGTTACTAAATCATTTTAATTGGCTTTGGAATTTTTACAGTGAGTACTAGGTTCTAAGAGGAAGATCTGGACCAAAAATTGGAGATGTTCAAAGAAGCTGTTGTCTCTAAAATTCCAACAAATATAAGGCTTCTCTGAATTTTGGTACTGAATATGAAGCTTTGTCATGGTTACCAGTGGGTGGTATTGGTAGATGAGGTTTTACTGGTTCCAGAAAAACTTGTTTCATATTTTTATGAGCTTCCTACTGGGAGAAATTGATTTTTCAAGTTAGGGAAAATTCTGAAAATGATTCTGTATTTTTCTTAATTTTCAACTACATAGAGATTTGGAACACTGATTCACCCAGTAATTTAAGTCCAATGAACTTGAAATGTTTACTGGAGATCAAGGTTATTTTTAAGAGTGTCCTGAAAAAAATTGGCAATTTTACAATTAGCAGAACAGGGGTAATTAATTTCCCTAGCAGTTAGATCAAAGGAATTAATTATGAAAATTCTGGGAGTTTCATGTCCAACAAATTGTGCCACGGTAAAGTTGGGATCAAGATAAGTCTACCAGAATTTATTTGGAATTATTTGAGCAAATCTACTAGGAGTAATTGAATTTAGAAGTTGGCTCAATTTCTAGAATTATTTTCTTATTGGAAAATTTGAATTAACCTGCTGGCCCCACCCATTTAAAATGGGCCAATCAGGACTGGGCCGCACCGAGGGCCACGGATTTAACCGCGCAGCCGCACCGGATCCGAAGGCCACAGCTGATCCCCACTTCTTCACCGAGGCTGACAAGCGGGACCCGCCACCTTCTTCAACCTCGCTGCGGAGGCGGCACTCCTCGCCGGAACCGCGGCGGTGCCCCGACGGCTTTGCTGCGTCGAGCTCCTCTCGGCTCAGTCTTGGCCGCCTAGCCCTAGAATCAGCCGTGCAACACGACCGTGGGGTCCAATCGAGGTGGCGACGGCCGGAGGCAAGCGCCCGATGGCGACGGCGGAACTAGGGTTCTGACGGTGGTCGGTACCGCTCGGCAATGGCAAAAACGCTTCGGGAAAGAGCTGAGGAGGTTCCTGGGAGCATGAGGAAGGTGAGAAAGAGGTGCACACACCGCATAATGGCCGGCCAATGCAAGTTCGACGACGAGCAGCAGTGCTTTTCAATGGTGACGAGGAAAACTCAAAATACTCAGACTGTGGTCGATTATTTTCCTCGATTTTGATCTAGGCGGTGCGCCCAGACATGTAGAAGATATCCCCTAACAGGATCAGACAATAATCGAGCATAGAAACAGATTTGAATCCATGACCTCGCTTGAAGTGTAAACTTGTACCGAGACAAAAATGAAGAATACTCATTTGATAATGGATGAAACGTAGAACGGCTTTTACCGTGCGGAAGGAGGTGTCTCGGCGATCCTCTTTGCTTCTCGGAGCAGCTCGAGAGAAGGCTTGTAATGCCGGTGCAACAGGGAGGTAGTTGCTTCCTCGCGGCGGAAAAAACGGCGGCGTCGGCAAAACTGAGAAATACCACGGATCGAGGTTAGGAAATTTTGAACCACCAGTTTGAGAAGATAGAGCAACGAGTGGGGGTACATTTATCCTCTTGGAGCACGATCAATCGATAGCTAGAACGGCCAGATGAAGTGGAGAAGAGGGAGGCAGTCACTAATGGTGCCAGTGTTCTGTTTTTGCGGAAAGGAGACAAGCATGTCGGAGAGAAGCACCCGGGGCTGAAGTAGAGGGAAGGGGAGTGGTCTGGCCACGCAGCTGCTTGCCCACATTCAAAGAAATTGCAGTGGCACCTTTTCCCAGCGTTGAAGCACGGGGACAGCAGGGAAAACGGAGGCTCCGTCGGTTCAGTCACAGGGGCGGCTGACCTGTGGGTCCCACAGCTCCCATCCTCATCCCTTCTCTGTTCCATTCAATTCACCCACCAACAATTGTACAAAAATGCTAGATTTTTGTGGAGAAGCTAAATAAATGGTGTAGATTCAGATTCTGGAATTGGATTTCAAATTTGGACAAGTTTCAGTGAAATTCAAAATCAAATTTGAATTTGAATGGAATTAAATGTACCCATTGAATAAAATAGAAAATGTGCTCCAAATTTTATGAAAATTTACGGGGGTGCTATCTGTAATACTTGGAAGCTAATGGTGAACTCAAATTGTTATTTTTTCAAGGTTTGAACATGAGCATGTTTTGAATATTTGCATTCCCTACATTGAAGTTTGTGTTAATTTGATTTTTTTCAGTTTCCATTTTGATTTCTTTTTCCCATTCAAATTTTAATTCCCCTCTCTGAACTTTGCACTCTGAATTTAGGGTTTTTAAAATCCCCCCCTTAAAAGAATCTCTTCCCGAGATTACAAATAAAAGAGTCAGAGGTAAAAAGATTACCGGATATGAGATGATAATAAATCTGGTTAGTTTAATCGGAGATAGTCCCTGCTTTCCCATGTCGCTTCCTCAGCAGTATGGTTGCTCCACAAGACTTTGTAGAAGCACAAAGTCCGGTTTCTTGTGGTGTGAGTCTTTTCATCGACAATCCGGATCAGATACTCATAATAAGTGAGATCCGGTTGGAGAGCTTCAATGTCTTTGGTACGGATTTCAGCTTGGGATTTAAGACACTTCTGCAGTTGAGAAATGTGGAATACATTATGAATACCAGCAAGTGACGTTGGTAACTCAAAGCGATAGGCCACGGGTCCGCATTTTTCAATGATAGTGAACGGAGCGATGAATCATGGAGCCAGTTTTCCCTTCACTCCGAAACAATGAATTCCTTTCATCGGTGACACACGGAGATAAATGTGGTCTCTGAGGTTGAAGTGGAGAGGTCGACGTCCTCTATCCGCATAGCTTTTCTGACAAGATTGAGCGGCCTTGAGATTGGCTTGATTCACTCGCACTCGTTCTTCGGCTTCATTCACAAGATCAATATCATATATTACTCGCTCACCGGATTCACACCAGTTGAGTGGTGTGCGACATTTCCATCCGTAGAGAGCTTCATATGGCACCATGTTGATGCTAGCTTGATAGCCATTGTTATAGGAGAACTCCACCAACGGTAAATGATCATCCCGATTTTTACCGTGGTGGATGGCACAAGTGCGTAGCATTATTCAAGAACTTGATTCACCCGTTCAGTTTGACAATCGGTCTGTATGTGATATGTGGAGCTTTGGATCAGTTTCGTCCCCAATGAAGCATGCATCTGCTCTAATAAAAGAGCAATAAACAGCGCACCGGGATCTGAAATAATTGTCCGGGAAACTCCATGCAAGCACATGATTCTTGCAATATATAACTCCGCATATTTCTTGGCAATGTACTTAGTATGTACAGAGATAAAATGAGCTGATTTGGTTAGTCGATCGACTATCACCCAAATCGAATCATGCTTGTGGAATGTGAGTGGCAATCCGACAATGAAATCCATACTAATTTCCTCCCATTTCCACGCCGGCATTTTCAATGGTTGCAGCTGTCCAGCTTTTCTCATGTGGTCGGCTTTCACCCGCCGTCACATATTGCACTCGGATACATACTTTGCAATTTCTCTTTTCATCCGTGTCCACCAAAATCTGGTTTTCAGATCTTGATACATCTTTTTGCTACCCGGATGAATAGAATACTTGGACAAGTGATCTTCATCTAAGATTTTATTCCGAAGTGTCAAATTACGGGGTACCACTATACGGTCTTTGAACCTTATGGTACCATGTTCATCACTTCGGAAGCACTTCATTTCTCCATTCTTCATTCTTCTCTGAATGTGCGACATACCCACGTCTTTCTTTTGAGCTTCCATAATCTCCTCTCATATAGTACGAATGAGAGCAAGATTATATAATGCTCCATACGGAACAAAGTATAAACTCGGTTCGACCTCGTCCATTGGAGTTATGGACAAAATATTGAAGTGAGACTTGCGGCTTAGCACATCGGCAACCAAATTCGCCTTGCCGGGATGGTAGTGAATTTCAATCTCATAATCTTTGACCAGCTCTAACCGTCTTCGATGTCGCATATTTAGCTCCTTCTAAGGGAAGATATATTTCAGAATCTTGTAATTGGTGTAGAGGTGCACTAGATTGCCAAGTAAATAATGCCTCCACGTTTTTAAAAAAAGTACCACGGTTGCGAGCTCCAGGTCATGAGTTGGGTAATGCTTCTCATGATTTCGGAGCTGTCGTGAGCCATATGCGATCGCACGGCCTTCTTGCATTAACACGCAGCCGAGACCAATGCCAGACGCATCACAATAATCATCGAAAGATTTGGTCGTGTCCGGCTGAGCTGGCAGTGGGGCTGTTATGAGATGTTTCACCAATGCTTGAAATGTATCCTCACATGCCTTGCTCCAAATATATTTAGTCCCCTTTTTCAGCAGCTCCGTCATTGGTTAAGCGACTTTTGAGAAGCTCGGAATGAACCTCCGATAATATTCTGCTAATCCGAGAAAGTTGTGAACTTCGTGTATGGACGTTGGAGACTTCCATTTCAGCACTTGCACAATTTTGCTTGGATCAACAGCGATGCCCTCCGCTGAAATAATGTGACCAAGAAATGGTAGTTGGCTGATCCAAAGCTCACACTTGCTGAATTTTGCATAAAGCTTGTGATCTCGCAATCATTGGAGCATGATATGCAGGTGTTTGGCGTGTTCTTCTTCTGATTTAGAACAAACTAGAATATCATAGATGAATACCATGACAAACTTGTCCAACTCCGGCATGAACACTGAATTCATCAAATACATGAAGTGAGCCGGCGCGTTGGTAAGTCCGAACGACATGACGAGATATTCATAGAGCCTGTATCTCGTCGAGAATGCCGTCTTTGGTATATCCTCCGGTCGGATTTTGATTTGATGATATACGGACCGAAGATCCATCTTCGATAATACTTTAGCACCCACTAGTTGACCAAATAAAATATCGATGCGTGGTAGTAAATATTTGTTCTTGATCATCACTGTGTTCAGCGGATGATAGTCCACACATAGACTAACATCTTGTCCTTCTTCTTTACAAACAATGTGGAGCAGCCCCAAGGTGTGAACTTAGGCGTATGAGACCTTTGTCCATCAGGTCCTTCAAATGCTCCTTTAATTCTGCCAACTCATTTGGTACCATCTTGTACGACCTTCGAGAAATATGTGTGGTTCCCAGAATAAGTTCAATCTTGAACACGATGTCCCTATCCGGTGGCATGACCAGAAGGTCGTCGGGAAACACGTTTGGATACTCGCAAACCACACGAATGTCCTCAAGCTTTGTGGCTTCCTTGTTGTATGTGGTTGGAATTTCTTGGATAAGGCGGTCTAGAATGAGATTGTGTGGTTCATGTAGTGGAGAATTTAAATGGACCACACGTGGAACGATGTCGAGAACAGCACCATGATGGTGCAGCCATGACATCCCTAAGATGAAGTCAAGCTTCTGACTCTCTAATATAATTAGAGAAGTCGGATATAGATTTCCACCCAACTGAAGTGGTGCTCTATAGACCATCCTATTAGCTGCTACTTTTCCACCCGCAAAACAGATCAAATATGGACATTTTGTGGGAATGAAAGGTAATTGATATTTGATGACATATGATTGGCTAATGAAATTATGGGTGGCACCAGAGTCAAATAATATGACTATGGGATTTTTGAGTAGAGAAAACGTACCAGCAAAGACAGGTTTGCCTTCCAGAACGTCTTCGATAGCTAGGTGGTGGACGTTGCCAGGTTTTGCTGCTGGTTTCTTGGGCTGGTTGTAGGGCTGAGCTGTACCCTGATATGGTCTTGTCCTCTGCTCTGACGCTGCTCGGGGCAATCCCTTGAAAAATGCTCGACACGGCCACACGTGTAGCATGTGTATTGTGTCGGGTTCCCGCCAAGCTGTGGACAGAATCACGGTGCACGTCGAGGAGGTGGATACGCACGCGGTACCATCCTTTGCTGCTGCTTCTGCTGCTGCTATGTAAATGGCAGACGGAAACGCAGCGCGTTGAAAGAACGACCGCTGAATTGCTGCAGTCACGCCGGTGGCTGCCATGGCTGACTGGATGGTGAACGATACACCACACAGTACTTTTGTGGACCACCACTGCTGCTGCTCGATGGCGTGCTCCATTTCCTCTTATCAGAAACGAGCTCGCGCTGAGCGTGCTCCTGTACAATTGCGGCATTGATGATGTCGTTGAAGGTGCCGCGATTGCACTGTGGGAGCTGAACTTTCATCATGGGGTTCAAACCCTGGAAGAAGGTTTCTCGCTTCTTGTCCTCTGTTCCCACATACTCTAGCGCGTACTGCACCAAGTGATTGAATGCGCGGGATTATTCATGAGCACTCCTCCCCCCTTGCTTCAGCTCCAAAAATTCTTGAAGTTTCCTCTTCATTATATCGGGAGGTATATGGTAGGCGCGGAACGCTTCCTGGAATTCGGTCCACGTGACCGCATGACCAGCCGGTAGTGACGCGATGTAGTTCGCCCACCAAGCACCGGCGGATCCCTGAAATTGTTGCACTGCGAACAGCGCCTTCTGTTGTTCGGTGCATCGTAGCAAACCAAACTTCGCCTCGAGGGTGCGGATAAAGTTGTCCGCCTCCAGAGGCTCCTCGTCCTCCGTGAAACCAGTGAATGTGTCACCAAGAAATCCGAATATGAACTCTGTTGGGGCTGGTGTTGCCCATTGTCTTGTCGCCCCCTTGACGTGATGAATTTTGCACTAACATATGCAACAACTCGGTTTGCTCGTCGCGTGAGCCAAGTACCACAGCCAGAATCTCTGCGAGAGTCCTCGGAGGTTTGGGTGGTGGTGGTGGAGGAACTTGTTGCTGCGGTGTTGTGGTTTGCTCCCGGGTTGGAGATTCATCCTCACGACCCCGGGTAGAGCCTCCCATCTCGGGCGTAGAGCGTGTACGCACCATTCTACATCCACATGATTTAAAACTAAGCAACATGTTTCTTTTGTTCATCCATTTTATACCATAGTAGTGTGAGTATTGACAATGTGATGATTGCATAACATTCACATATATTGATAAAGTACAAACTTTATACAAGATATATTATCTCATGACCAAGATTACAGTAGTGAACTCCAAAATGATGGACTCCTTCTATGGAAGTGCATCTCAACTATACTTGGTCTCTATAAGTCATTATACACACCTTGTCATCTCCTACACACCCACTACTATTTATAATATGACACAAACATGGCTATAAAATAGACACGAGCAACCACTAACTATACGTTGCCCCGTGATGGCAGTAGTGCTGCCCCATCCTATTCCGATGCATTCTCATTGACGTACTCGAGTATCTCAGGATCTTCCTCCTCCTCAGGATCTGAGAGCACCTGCTCACCCATATTTAGCGGCATGTCATGAGCCGGTGGATACACAACTGGTTGCAATTGTTCTTCAGCCTCCATCAAGTCTTCCTGATGTTGGCCTGCTTCGTACTCCAAACCCTGAGCTTCTTCGATAGCTTCATCTCGTTCCTTGGTGATAACCAACAGCTGCTCTTGCTGTTGCTGCACTACCAGTTGACTCACCTGCAATTCACCCCGAGCTTGCTGCAAATCCTTGCGGGTTTGTCTCAGTTCGGCGTGAGCTTTTCGCGGTCCAGTGCGAGTGCGATGCAGTTGGTTCTCGCATTGATTCAGCCGATGATTTGTTGGAGCCAGGAACAAAATTAGGTTCTCATTGATGTAATCAAGATGGTTACCCCATTCAATCGCTTGCCTCAAGGCTTCGACCTGCTCCCGAAGGATTATACCATGTGTAAGAACCACCATGCTGGATGCAGCGGCATAAGTCCCAAGTGTTGTCAAGGTTGTGTCGCCATATGGTCGATAGGCCGCAACCATACGACGCTGCCACTCAAAACCAGCCGCACCACAAACCAGGAGAAGAGAAAATTGTGTCCCAGCCATGTCATATTGATGAAGGTCACAAAGCTTCATCAACGCTTCACCCTCTTCAATGGCCCACGTGTCCTCCAAACGAGCTTCCTGGATAGTAATCGAAAAAGGAGCCCATCCATAAAAACGTGGACTAGCATGGACGTCGACCAGGACAGTGCATGACAGACACCTCTGTCAACCGTCTCTTGACCCCAATAGCATGGCATCTCCATGAAGCCAAACAGTTCGAGTACTTCCCGCAGCATGATCGGGAAGGCCGGACGGTTGGCGCACGTGGAAAACACCCATCCGTCCAGCAACAGCATCACATCCGCCATCTATAAAAGAAGTACTTGAATGAGTCAAATACTGAAATTCAACAAACTTTGTTCATAAACAGATCATGGAGGTGATAATTGAATTATGAAAATGAATTCAAATTCAAATTCCAAATGAAACATAACTCTGGAATTCTGCCTCAGTTTCTGTTCATTTTGACCAGTTTGGAAAAATTCGAAATTTTCATCCAGCTCAAGGCACATTCAGAACTTGAGTTCAACTACAAAGTTGTAGCAAACTCAGATAGATTTCCAGAATGTATTAATTTGCATCCAGATCATTTCTGTATCTGGAGATATGATTTTTGCATGTTGCCAGTCTCTGGAAAAAATTTGACAGCGTCTCCATTGTTTAAGGCTGATTTTGTCCACATCTTTCCAGATACAAAACATCAATATATGCAAACATCATGAATTACAACATTGTTTTATACATCCTCAGGATTCCAGAAAAGTGCTACATGAAGTCATTCGTTGATTCTACTAAGAGATATGATGAAAAGAATAACAGGGTACAGAAACTGTTGAGTCTCTGTCCAGATTTCACATAGTTGGGAAATTTGAATTTTTCATCGGTTTACAGTGGAATTTTGATCTGGAGTTGAACATAAGAGTTTTAGAAGACTCACTAGAATTTCCAACCATGTGTGGTAGACCTTCAGGGGTGAATTATCCAGGAAGTTATGCTATTCCAAACTTAGTCAATTTTCTGTCCAGTTCACAGTATGAACAAGGAACTGGGCAACTTAAGTTCAAATGAAAATTTTCAAGTTCTAAATCTTGAAATCTGCCTTGGAGCTGAAAATGAAACTTTTAGAGGGCTTCCTCAGGTTCCCAAACCATATTCCTGCTTAATGCAGCGACCACATGATTAATTGTAAATCTGACCAGCATGCCCCAAAACAAAGATTACAATTCCAAACATAGTCCTAAGTTGGAAATTTTTTACTTGTTGTCGAGTCACGCCTCCAGCACGGATATCGTTGTCGACGTGCATGGTGAAACTCAAATGCAATGCCGGTACTATGCCCTCACCAAAGAAAATCCTAAGCCGGTATTCCGGCATACGTTTCAACGGTGGCACTAATGATGTTCACTCGCAAATGTTTTCAACTCGAGCTACTTAAAGCATGGTTAGTGTCCTGCAACTACACACAAATGATAGATCAATCATATGCCGTATGGCACAGCCCGCACGGGCAATCAATTCACAATAATATAAATGAAAGTAAAAACATTCATCTTGTATCATTCCATACGGGCCGCCCCGAGCTAAGCCACGTCTCAAGGTACATGACCGGGTTTTCTACCACCCGACGGGGTCCCACGTCTTTGCATAGTGCTGCACCAGTAGGGGGCACATCGGGTTATCTCCCACCCGTCGGGGGCTCCCACTAATTTGGTAGCACGCTGGGTGAAAGCATCTAGGCCCCATGAGGTACGGTTTCGGTGATTAATGACAACCATTCGATATTACTAATGAATTTGTGAATGCAAGGTCTCAATGACACTCAATCAAATGAAATCAAAATTACATTGGAGACCCATATAAAATCAACAAATGAGATCAAATCAAAACATATGATGACAAGAAGTGAAAGCTCTAACTTGATATCATTCCATGCTTGAAGACAATCAAAACAACATTTCCAACAAGTGTCAAGAGGTCACAAGTTCAAAATTCCAAAAGAACAACTCAAAACAACTCGAAGTCAACAAATTGAACACACCGGATCAACCGACGTTATATGAGTTGACTACATCGGTCAAGTTGGTTCAATTGAAGAAGAAGACCTCAGACAAATGCACTCACCGGATCATCCGATGTGAGTGGCTCAGTGCATCGGTCCATCATCACAGATTGCAATACCATTGGACCAAGAGAAGCACCGGATCATCCGATGTGCAGAATTACACACATCGGTCAATCACTCCAGTGAGCCTCAAGATCAAGCAAAATTCTGGAGGAAGAGCCACCGGATCATCCGATGAGTAGAGAGATCAACATCGGTCTAACAACGGTCATATCTGACATAGTGACATCAGCTAATTTGGCTTTGACCGATGATAACAGAAGGGGAGACATCGGATCATCCGGTGTTCGCAGACAAGTGATGTCAGCCTACTTTTCCAACGGCTATCTCGTGGAGGCTGGCTATTTATACCCCTTCAACCTGTCAAATCGATAAGACTTGAAGCCCAGACATACTCTACACATCCTAGAGCATTCAAGCAAGAGAGCTACCACTTTCACATCAATTTCACATCAATTGTACACCAAGAGATAGGCTAGAACTAGCTAGAGATAGTGCTTGGGTGCCTCCACTCTAGGTGATTGGAGTCTCTAGCATAGTGAGAGCCACAAGGGAGTGTCCCTTGGTGTGTGTAACTTCCGGAGCTTGCCAAGTGGTTTGTGGAAGCCCGGAGGATCCCAAAAGTGTACAAGGCTTGAGCTCCACCTTGCCAAGGTTGGCGAACGGAGAAGAATAGTGAAGAAGCCCCTAGTCTCGGTGACTTGGGAGTGGCAAAACCCTTCGGTGGGTGTCACAACGTGGATGTAGGAAGATCCTTGTGATCTTACCGAACCACGGGATAAACTCCGTGTCCCTTGAGCGTTTGCATCCCTCTCCCTTTTTACTCTTATGCAATCTTCATTCCGCAACTTTAAATTACATTGATTGCATAGTTTAATTGCATAGGGAATTGGGCTTTAAGTTGTTGAGTGTTTAATTGTCTTAAAATTTGAAAGAAAGCCCAATTCACCCCCCCCTCTTGGGCGTTTCGATCCTTACAATTGGTATCAGAGCGAGGTTGCTCATTGGATCATTCTAGCTTCACCGCTAGAGAGCTTAAATGGCCAAGAATGGGGGTTCGGTTCCTATCTTTGAGGGCAAGAACTTTGCCTATTGGAAAGCACGCATGCGTGCCTACCTAGAGGCCATTGCTCCCGAAGTGTGGGAAGCGACCCATGCGGGATTTGGTGATCTTAACTATGTTGGTGATCAAATTAAATGGGATGCTAAAGCTAGAAATGCCATTTATGAATGCATTAGTCAAGATGTATTTGCAAGAATAGCTAGTAAAGAAAAGGCTTGTGAAATTTGGGCATGCTTAATTGAAATTCATGAGGGTTCCTCTCGTGTTAAAGAACTCAAATATCACTTGCTAAAATCCAAGTATGATGAATTCAAAATGCTTCCTCATGAGAATGTTAACCAAATGTTTTCACGCTTAAATGTTCTTATTGAGGAGATTAATGCTCTTGACATTGCATCTCTTGGCAAGGGACTTATCAACCGAAAGATCCTCATGCTCCTTCCCAAGCCCAAGTACAACATCATCAACTCCATGCTCCAAAAGGAATCACTTGACAACATTGAAGTTTCGGAGCTCATTGGAGAAATACACGCTCATGAGATGAGCGTACTTGGAATGATGGAGGAGTCATCATCAAAAACTATTGCTCTCAAGGCTTCAACCAAGAAGACCACTCCCAAGAAAAAGAAAGTGGTTGAGCCTAGCTCAAGCGAAGGAGAACAAGCTACAAGTGAAGATGATGATGACAATGAGCTTGCATTGATGATGAGGAAGTTTTCACGTCTCAACTCAAAGATTGCCAAGAAGGGATACTCGTTTGATCCCAAGAAGAAAGCCTTCTTGCCAAAGAGAGATGAAAACAAGACGTGCTACAATTGTGGCGATCAAGGCCACATATCATATGATTGTCCAAAACCGGACAAGAGGAAGGACAAGGGCAAGCATCGCAAACTAGAAGAGAGTGAGGATGATGAAGATGCAAAGCCCAAGCGCACCTTTGGAAAGAAGAAACTTGACAAAGGCAAGAAGACCAAGCTCTTTCCAAAGAAGAGAAGAGGACCTCAAAAGGTCTTCATGTGCGAAGCAAATGAGTGGGTCACCGATGAAGAAACAAGTGATGATAGTGAAGATGAGGAAGAAAACTTGGCAAACCTCGCTATTGTCAACAAGAATGACTCACCCCTTCCTCCACCGCCTATGTGCCTCATGGCGAAAGGTAACACAAAGGTATGTGATGACTCAAGTGATGATGAACTTTCTCCCGATGAACTAGCATCTATGATCAATGAATATCATGCCATTATCAAAAGGGAAAAGGCTAAGGTTAAGGCACTTGAGCTAACTCGCGCCAAGCTAGAGGGTGCCAACCTCGATTTGCAAGACAAGTATGTCACCATACTTAATGAGCATGAAACGCTCAAGTCACATGTCAAGCAAATCGAGGAGGAGAAGGCTCAAATCAAGCTTGAGTTCCATGAGCTTGACTTAGCTAACACGGCATTATTGGCTAAGCATAACGAGTTAGTTCAAGAGCATGAGACACTTAGTCTTTCCTATGAGGCAATGGAACTAAAATTGAATAACTTGAAGAAAGAAACTCTTAATGGCAAAACATCCGCTAGTTCACATGCCACTAACAATTTGCATAAGTCTTTGCCATTGAAAGCTAATAGGGAGAAGGAGCTAATGGACGAGATCGAAAGTCTCCGCACTAGTGTGGCTAGACTTTCCAAGGGAGAGGACAAGCACAAGGAGATCCTCTTCCAACAAGCTAAAGGCTTCAACAAGAGGGGACTTGGGACCTTCCCTACGCCTAACAAATGGAAGGTGCCCTCACCGGAGCTTAGGACAAGCTTCATCAAGGAAGTGGGATCCTATTGCCAACATTGTGAGGTCACCGGACATCACACTAGGGAGTGCCCTCTTCCCACTCGTCCTTCTCCAAAATTACCTCCTAGCTATTCATCTACTTTCAATGATTGTCACTATCTATTGAGCAAAGTAGGTGGAAAGGTGAAAGCGAAGTTCATTGGCAAAAACATCAAGGGCATGAAGGGGAAGCTCCCCAAGCAACTTTGGGTCCCAAAATCACTTGTATCACACATACAAGGACCTAAGTTGACTTGGGTTCCTAAACTCAAAAACTAAACTCATGTGTGTAGGTGAACTACAAAGCCGGAGGAAAACGTTGGGTACTCGATAGTGGGTGCACTCAACACATGACCGGCAATGATGGTATGTTCACCTCCATAGAAGACCCCGGCAATCATGAACAAGTCACCTTTGGTGATAACTCAAAGGGGAAGGTAATTGGTTTAGGTAAAATTGCAATTTCTAATGACTTGTCCATTTCGAATGTGCTTTTCGTTAAGTCTCTTAGTTTTAATTTGCTCTCTATTGCTCAACTTTGTGATCTTGGACTAACGTGCACATTTGACAAAGATGGTGTTGTGGTGACTAGTGTAGCTAGCAAAGAGTTAATATTCAAGGGCTTTAGGCATGGTCATCTATATTTGGTGGACTTCTCCAACAAGAACGCAAGTCTAACCACTTGTCTTTTCACCAAGACAAGTTTGGGGTGGCTATGGCATCGGAGGATTGCTCACATAGGAATGAGCAAGCTCAAGAAGTCCTTCAAGCTAGGGATGGTGACCGGCGTAAAGGACGTGACATTTGAAAAGAACAAGCTATGTAGCGCATGTCAAGCCGGGAAGCAAGTTGCTTCACACCACCCAATGAAGACAATGGTGTCAACCTCCAAGCCGCTTGAACTACTCCACATGGACCTCTTCGGGCCATCCACATATCAAAGTCTTGGTGGTAACTTCTATTGTCTTGTTATCGTTGATGATTATTCTCGATATGCTTGGACTTTATTTTTAGGTGACAAGGGTGAAACTCCGGAAGTTTTCAAGACTTTTGCCAAACGTGCCCAAAGGGAATTTCAACTTCCCATCATCAAAGTCCGGAGTGACAACGGCACCGAGTTCAAGAACTACAACATAGGGGAGTGGTGTGATCGTGAAGGAGTGAAGCATGAGTTTTCGGCCACATACACCCCCCAACAAAACGGTGTCGTTGAAAGGAAGAACAAGACCCTTATCACCCTTGCAAGAGCAATGCTTGATGACTATGGCACGTCGGAGAAGTTTTGGGCCGAAGCAATCAACACGGCGTGCCATGCCGCAAATAGGGTCTATCTTCACCGACTACTCCAAAAGACTCCCTACGAGCTCCTCATTGGGAGGAAGCCCAACATCTCCTACTTCCGGGTCTTCGGATGCAAGTGCTACATCTACCGCAAGAAAAGACTTGGTAAGTTTGAAAGAAGGTGCGATGTTGGTATTTTCCTTGGTTATGCGTCAAACTCAAAGGCATATCGAGTATTCAACCAAACCTCCGGATTAGTTGAAGAAAGTTGTGACGTTGAGTTTGATGAGACTAATGGCTCCCAAGAGGAGAGTTTTGGTCATGATGATATAGATGATGAGCCTCTACGAGAAGCTATGAAGAACATGACCATAGGCGACATCAAGCCCAAAGTTGAGGAGAGCCATGATCAAGGGGGAGCTTCAAATCCGAACATCAACACCTCCATGGCGCCTCAAGTGGATGAAGAAGAAGACAAAGATGATCCATTGCCTATGCAAGACCAACAAGTCACACAACACCAAGAAGAAGATGAAGTCCAAGATCAAGTCCAACCACAAGAGGAACAACAAGCTTCACCACCGCCAAGTGACTCACAACCTCTTATGAGGCATGGACGCATCTCCAAGGCGCATCCAATGGACCAAATCATTGGAAGTCCTTCACGGGGAGTAAGTACTCGTTCACGTCATGTTGCATCTTTTTGTGAGCACTACTCTTTTGTGTCGTGTGTAGAACCCAAAAGCATTGAGGAAGCTCTCCAAGACTCCAATTGGGTGATGGCTATGCAAGAGGAACTCAACAACTTCACCCGCAATGAAGTTTGGGTGTTGGAGGAGCGACCCAAGGACAAGAATGTGATTGGAACGAAGTGGGTCTACCGCAACAAGCAAGATGAGAATGGCGTGGTGGTCCGCAACAAAGCTAGGCTTGTGGCAAAGGGATTTGCTCAAGTTGAAGGTTTGGATTTTGGGGAGACATTCGCCCCGGTAGCACGGTTAGAAGCTATCCGCATACTCCTTGCTTTTGCTTCTCATCATAATATCATGCTTTATCAAATGGATGTTAAAAGTGCATTTCTCAATGGCTATATTAATGAACTTGTGTTTGTTGAGCAACCTCCCGGGTTTGAGGACCCAAGAAACCCTAACCATGTCTATAGGCTAAACAAAGCACTCTATGGACTCAAGCAAGCTCCAAGGGCATGGTACGAGCGCTTAAGGGACTTCCTCGTCATGCAAGGTTTCAAGATTGGGAGGGTGGACACTACACTCTTCACCAAGGACATCGACGGAGACTTATTTCTTTGTCAAATTTATGTCGATGATATTATTTTTGGCTCAACTAACAAAGCTCTTAGCCATGAGTTTGGCAAAATGATGTCTAGGGAATTCGAGATGTCAATGATTGGAGAGCTCAACTTCTTCCTAGGATTCCAAATCAAGCAACTTCAAGAGGGGACCTTCATCCATCAAGAGAAGTACACTAAGGACCTCTTGAAGAAATTTGAGATGGGAGATTGTAGCTCAAGAAGCACTCCAATGGCGACAAATTGTCATCTCGACGCGGACATGGACGGTAAATCTATTGATCAATCTCATTACCGTTCCATGATTGGTTCATTGCTATATCTTACCGCATCTAGGCCCGATATTATGTTTAGTGTGTGCTTGTGTGCTCGCTTTCAAGCGGCACCTAAAGAATCGCACAAGAAGGCGGTCTTTAGGATACTTCGGTATCTCAAGCATACCCCAAGTGTAGGTTTGTGGTACCCCAAGAACGCTAGTTTTCATCTCTTAGGTTACTCGGATTCGGACTTTGCCGGATGCCGTGTAGACCGCAAGAGTACCTCCGGGGGTTGCCACTTACTTGGGCGTTCCCTAGTTTCTTGGTCGAGCAAGAAGCAAAATTCCGTGGCTTTGTCCACCGCGGAGGCGGAGTATATAGCGGCCGGTGCATGTTGTGCCCAAATCCTATATATGAAGCAAACCCTCTTGGACTTTGGAGTTAAGTTTGGTTGTGTGCCTCTCCTTTGTGACAATGAAAGTGCGGTTAAGATAGCTAGAAACCCCGTTCAACACTCCCGCACTAAGCACATTGATATTCGCCATCACTTCTTGCGGGACCATGAGGCTAAGGGAGAAATCTCTTTGCAAGGTGTTAGGTCCGAAGAACAATTGGCGGATATCTTCACCAAACCACTTGATGAGAAAACTTTTTCTAGGCTTAGAAGTGAATTAAATGTGCTAGATGCATCTAACGTCATGTAAGTTGCCATGTTCATGTAAGGATGCATATCATATAGGTCTTGTCTAACTCCCAAAGGATAGGGGTAAGCTAGAAATAGTTTTCCCTGAGGAAGCCTTTGGAAGGTTTAAACTTGGCAAGATAGATTTATTTTATGCCTTGCATGATCCCTGCCATATAAACTTGCACTCATTTATTGTCTTGCACTATAATTTGTTTGGCATTGCATGCGGTAGAATTGTCACAAAGGGGAACCCACATCATGAGAAGGAGACTTGTTTGAAATGCAATATCTCAACTCATATGATGTGGAAAGAGCAAAATTCTAAAGGAACACGCTTTAATGAGATAGAAGTTTTTCATACTCTACCTCACAAAGCATGGGCCTTACATTTTAATTGGATATTTTTTCCTCTATTTTTCTCGGTGTTCCATTTGCATTAAGGCCTAGCCAAGCTATTGGCATATTACCTTTTTGAGGGGTAAGGGGTTGCCCAAAAAGTCCTAAGACATGTGTTTTCTTCTCAATTGTTTGTTCGGTCAAAGGACATATATGGGATGTTTAAGTTCTGTTGTCATCGGATTATCCGATGCCTTTGTCTAACCCTCATCGGTCCAATAAGTGTTCATTCTTCAAAGCCAATTTCAGTCAGAACCTCAAAATGATCCGACGAGTTCATCCTGAACAACATCGGTCCATCCGATGTTCACTCTTCTGGAGCTGAGATCCATTCAACCGATGTCTACCTCCCTCTAACGTCGGATCATCCGGTGTCAATATCACTCGGTTGAACACCCTTACTGTGATATTCGACCGATGCTCAAAACCCTAAACATCGGTCAATCCGATGTCAACAGCATTTTTTGAATATCCTTTCTGTGGCAATTGACCGATGCTCAATTCTCATATCATCGGTCCATCCGGTGTTTAAAAAACGGCTAGGGTTTGGGCCCCACTATTTAATCGCCCGCGCCGCCGCCACCTTCTCTCCCCGACCCTTCGCGCCCCCGTGCCCACGCCGCCGCCTCTCCGTCGCCTACAGCGCCGCCGCCGGCCGCCGCCGCCGCCCGCAGCGCCGCCGCCCAGCGCCGCCGCCCGCAGCACCGCCGCCCAGCGCCGCCTCCACCCGCAGCACCGCCGCCGCTGCCTCCCCACGCGCCATCGCCGCCCGTGCTCGCGCACCTCCATCGCCGGCCGCGCCGCCACCGTCGCCCCTGCCGGCTGCCGGCATCGCTGCCGCCGTCGCCCTCGCCGGCTGTCGCCACCGCAGCCGCCTCGTCGCTAGGGTTCCCACGAACCACGCGGCATCGTCAAAATCGCTGCGTCGCCGTTCGTCGTCCATCCTTTTCGTCGCTGAGGTTTGTTCCGTGCCGTGCGACATCCGTCATTGTTTCTCATCAAGCATCTTTTCGCTAACCCTAGCCCTCCTTTTTGCATCAAGATGGCCCGTGATCGCAAAGGCAAAGGCAAGGCTATCGCGGAGCCCGCCGCGAAAAAGCGGAAACTCTCGAAGGATGAGAAGAAGGCCTTGATGGCCGCTCGCGCCGCCGAGGAGCGTGAGCGCGGCCGTGGGGGTTCCTTGAGGATCCGCGAGGCCCGACCGAGGCCGCCTCCCGTCGTCGACGACTCCGACGTCGAAGAGGAGCCGGTCGCGCCCCTCGTCCGCCGGCGCTCAGCCCGGACACGTGGGGGCCACGCCGAGGCTCCTCCTCGTCCAAGACCGACGGCTGCCGACCGTCGTGAGGACAGGGAGGCTGAGAGGGACATCCATGAGGAGGACACGACCGTCCTTGTCCGAGAAGGAGTTCGCCTTGTGGATTACCGAAAGATGAAGGCAAAGCAACTCCGGAAGCTCAGATGGAGTGTACTACTTGAGGAATGGTACCCACAGCCCCGAGAGCTTCTTGTGGATAGTCGGTTCTGGACGGTCACGCAGGCGTCTCTCTACGAGACTTACAGACGCCGTGGCCACAAGCTCTTCCAGCACAACCACTTGGACTGGAGGCAGCTTGCAGTGGCCGCAGAGACTGATGTCCGCCCCTTCTTTGAGAGATACAGAGGGTTGGTGGATCTACTGGACTATGAGAGGAGTGCCTATGTGGAAGAATGGGTCCGTGTCTTCTACGCGACCCTGTACATCTCGGAAGGCAGGAGGTCCATTGCTTTCATGTTCAATGGCCAGTACTACCACCTCACGAGGCAGACCTTGGGGCACATTCTTGGTTTGGAGCTGCACGACACCAGCATACATGAGAAGGTCTATGGGCAGGCAGATCCACCGAGGAGGCCACTTACTGGAGGGGTAGCTCCACAGCTAGACGAGATCCGCTCCCTGTTTGGCTCCTCCTTCTCTCCGGACCAGCCGAGAGTCCCAGCCCTCCTGACTCCAGCTGCGCGCATTGTGCACCTCGCCTTGCGCCGCACGCTCCTGCCGAGGTCAGGGTACTTGGAGGGGTTCACGAGTCTCCAGCAGACCCTCCTGTTCTACATAATGAACGGGATGGATTTCGATATCATAGACGTACTTCTCTGCGAGATGGAGGACGTAATCACTGATGGGGTTGGGATGATGAGACAGATGGTCTATGGGCACTGGATCAGTTTTATTTGCTCTATGGTAGTGCCAGAGGGGCACTCAGCACAGGCCAGGCTTGCAGACGAGAGCGTGACCCGCTTCGGTCACTACCGTGCGTCCGCTCCTGGAGACCGCCGTCTTGGCCGTCCAGTTGAGCGCCAGGTCCGGGCCCGCTTGACTGAGGAAGACTGGTCCGACCTAGAGCGGGAGGACGAGAGACTTGCTGAGGCTGAGGCTCAGGGGGAGGACCTGCAGCATATCTGGTCTGAGAGCGACACCGATGACAGTGTCGAGGAGTACTTCCCTCCCCCTCCACCTTCACCGAGGCCGCACGACGCCGAGGCAGGAGGATCAGCTGCTCCGCCACCGACACCTCCTCCTGTGTCCGAGGCGCAGGTGACGCAGCCGTCTGAGCTGACGTCGCTACTCCAGCAGATGATTGAGCAGCAGCGCCAGGACAGGCTCGCTGCTGAGCAGGCCAGGGCAGAGCAGGCTGCTCACTTGGCACAGCTGCAGAGGCAGCAGCAGGAGCTCCAGCTTGAGATCGCCCGTCAGAGGCGAGAGGATACGGACAGGTTCACCAACCTGGTAGATCAGATGCACCGCCGTACCCTCGACCAGCAGCAGCAGACCCAGCAGGCCATGATGGGGATCCTAGGGTTGATCACCAACCTATACACTCAGACCGGGATCGCCCTTCCTTCACAGCAGCCTGGACTGGGGCTGGCTCCAGGTGTCGCTCAGGTGCCTACTACTCCTATCCCTTCGATCAGTATGTCACCTCTTCTGGCACCTAGCGCACCGATCCACTCACCACTGCCGGCGACGACCTTGTTCCAGCAGACACCGGCGTCCGTGGTGAGCGCTCCACTTCCTCCAGCTCCTCCAGCACCTTCGGTCCCTGCTTCCTCTCCTCCAGCACCGGCAGCGGACCCTCCAGTTTCCACCGCTCCGGCAGCCCCTTCGACCGGCGACTCCAGCTCCGACGACTGCGACGGTGCCCAGTTCGTCCTCGCGCCTAGCTCTCAGGGTCAGTAGGCGTTCTGATCCCTTTTTGGTGTCTTGATGCCAAAGGGGGAGAAGATGTAGGAGTGTCAGGGGGAGTAGCAGTCTCAGGGGGAGTACGTGTTTAGGGGGAGTGTGTGTGCTTATCTTTTGTATTCATGCTTGAGTACTCTTTTGTAATTTTAATTAAGCACTCTTTCGCTTGTCTCATTTGTTTAATGATTTTAATCGATTGAGCTTTTCGCACCACAAATTTCTTTTGCAAACTTATTGTATCCTATGTTGTACTTATTGCATATCTACTTGAGTATTTTCATCAAATTCATTATTATTGCGCTTTAAATTTTTGTGTTGTCATCAATCACCAAAAAGGGGGAGATTGAAAGCATCTAGGCCCCATGAGGTACGGTTTCGGTGATTAATGACAACCATTCGATATTACTAATGAATTTGTGAATGCAAGGTCTCAATGACACTCAATCAAATGAAATCAAAATTACATTGGAGACCCATATAAAATCAACAAATGAGATCAAATCAAAACATATGATGACAAGAAGTGAAAGCTCTAACTTGATATCATTCCATGCTTGAAGACAATCAAAACAACATTTCCAACAAGTGTCAAGAGGTCACAAGTTCAAAATTCCAAAAGAACAACTCAAAACAACTCGAAGTCAACAAATTGAACACACCGGATCAACCGACGTTATATGAGTTGACTACATCGGTCAAGTTGGTTCAATTGAAGAAGAAGACCTCAGACAAATGCACTCACCGGATCATCCGATGTGAGTGGCTCAGTGCATCGGTCCATCATCACAGATTGCAATACCATTGGACCAAGAGAAGCACCGGATCATCCGATGTGCAGAATTACACACATCGGTCAATCACTCCAGTGAGCCTCAAGATCAAGCAAAATTCTGGAGGAAGAGCCACCGGATCATCCGATGAGTAGAGAGATCAACATCGGTCTAACAACGGTCATATCTGACATAGTGACATCAGCTAATTTGGCTTTGACCGATGATAACAGAAGGGGAGACATCGGATCATCCGGTGTTCGCAGACAAGTGATGTCAGCCTACTTTTCCAACGGCTATCTCGTGGAGGCTGGCTATTTATACCCCTTCAACCTGTCAAATCGATAAGACTTGAAGCCCAGACATACTCTACACATCCTAGAGCATTCAAGCAAGAGAGCTACCACTTTCACATCAATTTCACATCAATTGTACACCAAGAGATAGGCTAGAACTAGCTAGAGATAGTGCTTGGGTGCCTCCACTCTAGGTGATTGGAGTCTCTAGCATAGTGAGAGCCACAAGGGAGTGTCCCTTGGTGTGTGTAACTTCCGGAGCTTGCCAAGTGGTTTGTGGAAGCCCGGAGGATCCCAAAAGTGTACAAGGCTTGAGCTCCACCTTGCCAAGGTTGGCGAACGGAGAAGAATAGTGAAGAAGCCCCTAGTCTCGGTGACTTGGGAGTGGCAAAACCCTTCGGTGGGTGTCACAACGTGGATGTAGGAAGATCCTTGTGATCTTACCGAACCACGGGATAAACTCCGTGTCCCTTGAGCGTTTGCATCCCTCTCCCTTTTTACTCTTATGCAATCTTCATTCCGCAACTTTAAATTACATTGATTGCATAGTTTAATTGCATAGGGAATTGGGCTTTAAGTTGTTGAGTGTTTAATTGTCTTAAAATTTGAAAGAAAGCCCAATTCACCCCCCCCTCTTGGGCGTTTCGATCCTTACACTGGGGTACTGCGTGTCATATTTTCTCAGAAACATGGAAAGTTTTAGAGACTCATATTAACATTTTTGTGCCAAGCCACGGAAACAATCACATGCTACCTCTCGCATGGTGAGCTTACCGGAATTGATCCGCTTGCGGTGGCGTACCTTACCTCTTACTTGACGTCGGAGGATCGTTACAGAATATAATAATACATAAGTTAGCTTGCCACCTTAAGTAACTAATACTATAATAGACCTTATGTGGGCATAGTAACTAATCCTCACTCCACTACTCCTATGTTTTCAAAATAGGCTCTTTTCAAGCGTGCTATTCCCAATGTGGCTCTGATACCAGGCTGTGGGGACCGGGTCCACACATTCTAGGAATCGCAGAGGGTGGTGCCATGTGATACGGCACCCAACAGCACACACGAAAAGAATATGACAAAATACAAAGTTTTATTTATAGAAACAGCGGAAGACTTTTACAATATTTAATATACAACGGAAGTAATATTCATTGCTAAACTCTCAGCCTAGCTATGCAAAAGTGCAACCGTCCACCCTGGGGACACTACACACTAGCAGCACACAACAATCACAGCGGCGTGCAGGGCTCCCACTCGGCGGTATACCCCGACAGGTTCATCGCCTCATCTTTGGGCCCTTCCTCAAACGTCTCACATGCAAACAACTTAATATAGCAACCGTGAGTACGAAGGCTCAGCAAGACTTAACCGTCTCACCTAAACATGGAACTCTACATGTAGGGATACTTAACATAGGAATAGATATAGCAGTAAATGACTCGCCTACATGTTGATCCTTAATTTTCAAGTTATTAGTAGCATCTTACAAGTTTAATAACAGTAACTTTAGTGAGCAAATTGGACATCAATCATAATTACAAAGCAATTATATTTCAATGCATCATATTCTCCTGGCTTCATCAGTATTTACTACGTCACAGCGCAGTGAACAAGTATACTCAAATAACCATGAGGGACGGTGATTGCAATCAGTAGACACCCGGATAACACGTCAAATACACCCATTTTGGAAGTGGACGAATCACACTTCAATACTATGTTGTATGCATCAACCTTTCTAAGGAAACTCAAATGTCGAACCGATCCTTTCGTAAAGGGCAGGAGGTCCCCGCGCGGAGCATCTCTATGCCTGCTGGTAGATTTACACCTTGCTACCCTCAGCTCACTCCTATAAAATTGTAGGGTAAGCCTCGACACCCAGGTTAACAAATTACGTCGTTTTCCTGGATTCCATATAGCCAGTATGCATCCGGTACAGTTCAAACTTGTCCAGCAGTGCTGCACACGGATCGGCCCTCAACCGACACAAGCAGGGCTACACACGTGAGACCATGTCTTGCTGCATCCTATCCGCTGCTCGGTCTCAATTTCTTATTCATAAACCATTCTTTGTTTCAATTCATCCCGTGTGATAAAATCCTTTCTCGCGAGTAGATTCCAACTACTCGACTTCTACGGGATTCCTCAAAACATAAGCATAGCATTTTTTGCTCGTCGGTCTGTAGACCTACCCAATATTCCATGGGATTTGTGGGTCATACAAGTGGAGTAACAAGCACCTTAGCCCTAATGCAAAAAATCATCCTAGACATAAGTGATACAAATAGAAACATTGAAATAGCACTTAAATGCAAACTGGGGCTTGCCTAGTTGCGAGTCAGAGGGGAAGTTAGCTTCTGGTAGAATACTCTCCAAGGCCTCTGACTCCTTCTCGATCTCGGTTACTATATGAGGTGCATAATATGAAAGCATATAAGTGATATAGAACTATACAAAACAAATTCTAAATACAGTTTCTGTTGCTAAATGATTTTAATTGCTTTGGGATTTTTTCAGTGGATACTAGGTTCTATGAGGAAGATCTGGACCGAAAATTGGAGATGTTTATAGAAGCTTGTTGTCTCTAAAATTCCAACAATTAAAAGGCTTCCCTGAATTTTGGTACTAAATCTGGAGCTTTGTCATGGTTACAAGCGAGTGATATTGGTAGATGAGGTTTTACTGGTTCTAGGAAAATTTGTTTCATATTTTTATGAGCTTCCTGTAGGGAGAAATTGATTTTTCAAGTTTGGAAAATGCTGAAATTGTTTCTGTACTTTTCTCAATTTTTAACTACATAGAGATTTGGAACACTGATTCATCCAGTAATTGAAGTCCAATGAACTTGAAGTTTTAACTGGAGATCAAGGTTCTTTTTAAGAGTGTCCTGACCAAAATTGGGAATTTTCCAATTAGCAGAACAGGGGTAATTAATTTCCCAAGCAGTTAGATCAAAGGAATTAATTATACAAATTCTGGGAGTTTAATGTCCAAAAAATTGCCCAATGCAAAGTTGGGATCAAGATGAGTCCACCAGAATTTATTTGGAATTATTTGAGCAAATCTACTAGGAGTAATTGAATTTAGAAGTTGGCTCAATTTCTGGAATTATTTTCTTATTGGAAAATTTGATTAACCCGCTGGCCCCACCCATTTAAAATGGACCAATCAGGACTGGTCCGCGCCGAGGGCCACGGATTTAGCCGCACAGCCGCACCGGATCCGAAGGCCACAGCCGATCCCCACTCCACCACCGAGGCTGAAAAGCGGGACCCGCCACGTTCTTCAACCTCGCGACGGAGGCGGCGCTCATCATCGAACCGTGGGGGTGCCCCGCCGGCTTTGCTGCATCGAGCTCTTCTTGGATCAGTCTTGGCCGCCTAGCCCTAGAATCAGCCGTGCAACACGACCGTGGGGTCCAATCGAGGCGGCGACGGCCGGAGGCGAGCGCACGACGGCGGCGGCGGAACTAGGATTCCGACGGTGGTCGGTACCGCTCGGCAATGGCGAAAACGCTTCGGGAAGGAGCTTAAGAGGTGACTGGGAGCATGAGGAAAGTGAAAAAGAGGTGCATACACCGCGTATCGGCCAGTTAACGCAAGTTCAACGGTGAGCAGCGGTGCTTTTCAATGGTGACGAGGAAAACTCGAAAAACTCAGACCTTGGTTGATTATTTTCCTCAATTCTTGATTTAGGCGATGCGCCCGGACATGTAGAAGATATTCCCTAACGGGATCAGACAATAATCGAGCATAGAAACAGAATTGAATAGATGACCTCGCTCGAAGTGTAAACTTGTACAGCGACAAAAATGAACAATACTCATTCGATAATGGATGAAACGCAGAACGGCTTTTACCGTGAGGAAGGAGGTGTCTCGGCGATCCTCTTTGCTTCTCGAAGCAGCTCAAGACCAGGCTTGTAATGCCGGTGCGACGGGGAGGCAGTTGCTTCCTCGCGGCGGCAAAAACGGCTGCGTCGACAAAACTGAGAAATACCACGGATTGAAGTTAGGGAATTTTGAACCAACAGTTGGAGAAGATAGAGCAATGAGGGGGGTACTTTTATCCTCCTCGAGCACGATCAATCAATGGCTAGAACGGCCGGATAATGTGGAGAAGAGGGAGGCGGTCACTAATGGTGCCGGTGTTCTGTTTTTGCGTAAAGGAGACAAGCACGTCAGGGAGAAGCACCCGGGGCTGAAATAGAGCGAAGGGGAGTGGTCTGACCACACAGCTGCTTGCCCACATGCAAAGAAATCGCAGTGGCACCTTCTCCCGCCGTTGAAGCGCGGGGACAGCAGGGAAAACAGAGGCTCCATCGGTTCAGTTACAGGGGAGGCTGACCATTGGGTCCACAGCTCCCATCCTCATCTCTTCTCCGTTCCATTCAATTCACCCACCAAAAACTGCCCAAAAATGCTAGATTTTTGTGGAGAAGCTAAATCAATAGTGTAGATTCAGATTCTGGAATTGGATTTCAAATTTGGAAAATTTTCAGTCAAGTTCAAATTCAAATTTGAATTTGAATGGAATTCAATGTACCCATTGAATTAAATAGAAAATGTGCTCCAAATTTTATACAGGGGTTCTATCTGGAATATTTGGAAGCTAATGGTAAACTCAAATTGTTATTTTGTCAAGGTTTGAACATGAGCATGTTTTGAATATTTGCATTCCCTCCATTGAAGTTTGAATTAATTTTTTTTCAGTTTCCATTTTGATTTCTTTTTCTCACTCAAATTTTAATTCTCCTCTCTGAACATTGCACTCTGAATTTTGGGCTTTTACAGATACGACCGCATGGGCTAGGTATGACATTGAGGGAGCAACAGGTGATGCTTCCGCTCTTCAAATGAGAATATGTGATCAGTTTGAGGCACATGGTGTTCCATCAGAAAATGAAGATGACGACAGCGACGATAACGATGATAGATATATCAATGATGCTCATGTAGCTCTATTGGGAGGGGGGAAAACAGCAAAGATGATGATTTTTTTATATAAGTACTATGTGAGCTAGCTGTGAACTATTTGATTTTTTTTGAAAAGATAGTAGATGCTCTTCTATTTAGCAGCAAGCTTAGAAGGAAGCTTATATTGAATAATCCCACCTCTTTAGAACATACCCAGAATTTGAAATGATGCTCCTACGGAAATTCCTAATGCAATGACCTAGTGATTCCTGGCAACAGATCCTAATGCAACGAGTGTGTTCCGTAGCAATAGATCCTAAGGCCATGAACTAGTACAATCGTGGCAATAGATCCTAATGCAACGATTGAGTTCCATGGCGATATATCACAGTTGAACGCACAAAATTATTCATCACACAGATGAACACTGATAACACATTCATTCATTAATGAATATATTATAAAACACAAGATAAAAGTACAAGACACAAGAAAATAAAAACAACATCAACTAAAAAACAACAAAACAAAACTAAATCCAACTCCTCCTTCCCTTCCTCCTCCTCCGACTGCTCCGTCGGTTGCTCCGGCTGTTCCGGCTGCTCAGCCAGTTGCTCCGGCTGGTCCGGGTCCGGTGGTGCAACCTCGCAACCGAGGTTCCTCGCCGTCGCCGCCACTAGGATACTGTGTCCCTTGGCATCAAGCACCTCGGCCGTCATCTCGAGCAGCCTCTGGAACCAGTCAAACAGCCTATTGAACAACATCTTGAGTAGTATGGTGTTATGCCTCTCGGGGGAGCGGTAGCACTGTTTCTTGCATGGTGGCTCCCTGGTCGGGCTTGGGGGTGGAATGTTGGCCATGGTGGGTAGTCTACGCGGAGAAGACGAACGAATAGAAAAGAGGAGAGATTGATGGCGCTTTGGTCTGTGCGGAGAAGCAAAATGGAGACGCGCTTAGCAGCAAAGTGCGTTTCTTATATGAAAAGTGTGTCTTCCCCACGTCTCCTTTAATTAGCTTCATGATTTTCTCCATTTTTCTTTGGTTCACTATTGATATCACACATCACTAAACTTGGAGCACATTCACTTGATAACTAAATCCTTCACTTGTCCAGAAAATAATCAAATCCTCCCTTATGATTCCTGAGGAACACGATGAACACACCACACGTTGATTCATTCACAAAGTGGCCAATGTTCTGTAATATATCGTGAGGCCTACGATTGTTTTCTGTGGCAATAGATCCTAATGCCATGAACTGGTGAATCGTGGCAAAAATTCCTAATGCAACGATTGTGTTCCATGGCAATAGATCCTAACACCACGAACTGGTGAATCGTGGCAACAGATTCTAATGCAACGATTTTCTTCCGTGGCGATAGATCCTAACGCCACAAACTGGTGAATTGTGGCAAAAGTTCCTAATGCAGCAATTTTATTTCGTGGCGATAGATCCCAATGCCACGAATTGGTGAATCATGGCAACAAATTCTAATGCAACGATTGTGTTCTGTAGCGATAGATCCTAATGCCACGAATTGGTGAATCGTAGCAAAAGTTCCTAATGCAACTATTGTGTTCCGTGGCAATTGGTCCTAACACCACAAATTGATGAATCATGGCAAAAGTTCCTAATTCTGTGGCGATAGATCCTAACGCCACGAACTAGAATCGTGACAAAAGTTCCTAATGCAACGATTGTGTTCCATGGCAATAGATCCTAATGCCATGAACTGGTGAATCGTGGCAAAAGTTCCTAATGCAACGATTGTGTTCTGTGGTGATATATCCTAATGCCACAAACTGGTGAATCGTGGCAAAAGTTCCCAGTGCAATAATTGTGTTCCGTGGCGATAGATTCTAACGCCACGAACTAGTGAATCGTGGCAAAAGCTCCTAATGCAACGATTGTGTTCCGTGGCGATAGATCCTAACGCCACGAACTGGTGAATCGTGGCAAAAGTTTCTAATGCAATGATTGTGTTCCGTGGCGATATATCCTAACGCCACGAATTGGTGGATCGTGGCAACAGATCCTAATCCAACGATTGTGTTCCGTGGCGATAGAGCCTAATGCCACAAACTGGTGGATTGTAGCAAAAGTTACTAATGCAACGATTTTGTTCCGTGGCGATAGATCCTAACGCCACGAACTACTGAATGGTGGCAACATATCCTAATTCAACGATTATGTTCCGTGGCGATAGATCCTACTGCCACGAACTAGAATCGTGGCAACAGATCCTAATGCAACGATTGTGTTCCATGGCGATAGATCCTAAAGACACGAACTAGTGAATCGTGGCAAAAGAGCAAGCTTACTGCAATGATTTAGTATTCGTTGTTGTACAATCGTTGCTACAGGGCAGAATCCTTGTAGTGATGGCGATTGAATAATGCGATGCGGGAAGTTGTCAAGAAGGAAGTCTTGAAACTTCTGCATGCCGGGATTATCAACCCTATTCCTCGTAGTGAATGGGTCAGCCCATTTCAAGTAGAGCATAAGATGGGAGGTATGATGGTCGTTCAAAATGAGAAGAATAAATTAATTCCTCGATGAACCGTCACGGGTTGGAGGATGTGCATTGACTACAGGAAACATAAGAACACTACAAGAAAGGAACATTCTCCACTGCCCTTCATCTATGAGATGTTAGACAAGTTGGCAAAATACTCCTACTTTTGTTTCCTTGATGGGTATTCGGGTTATCATCAAATCCCAATCCATCAGGACGATCAAAGTGAGACCAAATTCATGTGTCCTTATGGGACTTATGCCTACCAGCGTATATCCTTTGGACCGTGTATTGCTCCTGCCTCTTTTCAAAGATGCATGATGTTTATCTTTTCTGACATGATTGAGGAGATCATTGAAGTTTTCATGGATGATTTCTCTGTCTACAGAAAAACTTTTGATCATTTTCTGGAAAACTTAGACAAGGTCTTACAAAGATGCCAAGAGAAGGACCTAGTACTTAATTGAGAAAAGTGCCATTTCATGGTCCGTGAAGGCATTATTCTTGGACACTTAGTGTCTGAGAGAGGGATTGAGGTGGACAAAGCAAAAATTAATCTTATTGAAAAACTTCCACCTCGTATCAATGTTAAGGGAATCCGCAACTTTCTAGGTCATGCGATGTTCTATCGGCGATTCATCAAAGATTTCTCAAAAGTTGCTAGACCCCTCACCAACCTACTAGCTAAGTTAGCTCCCTTTGATTTAGATGATTAATGCCTTAAATCATTTGATACACTCAAAAAGACACTCATCTCAGCTCCAATCGTCCAACCTCCTGATTGGACGCTGCCATCCAAAATGATGTGTGATGCTAGTGATTCTACTGTTGGTGTGGTCCTAGGACAAACCAAATATGAAAAGCATCATGCAATAGCCTACACTAGCATAACCATGACAGGAGCTCAACTAAATTATGCCACAACTGAAAAAGAGCTCTTAGCTATAGTTTTTGCTATCGATAAGTTTAGTTCCTATTTGGTTGGATCCAAGGTCATTGTCTATACATACCATGCTGTCTTGAAGTACTTGCTCACCAAAAAGGATGCTAAACCAAGACTAATCCGATGGATTCTTCTACTCAAAGAATTTGATTTGGAAATCAAGGATAAGAAAGGAGTAGAGAATTCAATGGCGGATCATCTCTCACGTATGGAAGCCACGCAAACCATGGACATTCCTATCAACGACTTCCTATGAAATGATATGCATCTTAAGGTAACTGACTCTCACCCTTGGTATGCGGATATCATGAACTTCATGGTCACGGGATACGTACCACCAGGGGAAAACAAAAAGAAACTCATCTATGAGAGTCGTAGACACCTTTGGGATGACCCATACCTCTATCGAGTTTGTGTTGATGGCCTTCTTAGAAGGTGTGTCCCATCATTCGAAGGCACCATGATTCTTGAGAAATACCATGCTAGCCCCTATGGTGGCCATTACGGTATTTACCGTAACCTGGCAAAGATCTGGCAAAGTGGATTCTATTGGCCTTCTATGTATGGAGACACAAAAGAATTTATTAGCAGATGTTGGAAATGCCAGAAGCATGGAGGAATCTCCGCTCATAATGTGATGCCTCTAACATATAATCTCCAAGTGGAATTATTTGATTTGTGGGGTGTTAATTTCATGGGACCTTTCCCTAGGTCCTATGATTGCGAGTATTTCATGGTTGTCGTAGATTATGTGTCAAATGGGTAGAGGCCTTGCCATTCAAAAATGCTGATTCCAAGCAAGCTAGGAAAATGTTCTATGATATCATATACCCATGCTTTGGCACTCCCCGTATGGTCATAAGTCATGGAGGGTCTCATTTCATAGATAAGACCTTTTAGATCTTTTTTAAGGAGCTTGGTTTCCAGCATAACATTGCTATTCCATACCACCCACAAACAAGTGGTCAAGCAGAAACATCTAATAAGCAAATTAAGAATATTCTGCAAAAGACTGTCTTGGAAATGGGAACGGGATGGAAGCATAAGCTACCCGATGTATTGTGGGCATACTGTACTGCCTAAAAAACCCCCATTGGCATGTCTCCATTCCAACTTGTGTATGGGAAGACTTGCAATCTTCCTGTAGAATTGGAGCATATAGCCTTTTGGGCCATCAAGCGCTGGAACATGGACCTTCATGAAGCCGGAAAACACCGATTGACGCAAATTTCTGAGTTGGAAGAATGGAGAGATAAGGTTTACCATAGTGCGAAAATCTACAAGGAAAGAACCAAAAGTTGGCACGATCAGAGGATTACGCCTAAAGAGTTAAAACCTAGAGATAAAGTCTTGCTCTTTAACTCTAGGGTTAAACTTTTCGGACATGAGAAGCTTAGTAGTAAATGGGAAGGACCCTTCACTGCAGTAGAAACCTCATCCCATGGAGAAAACACACTCAAAGGTGATGATGATCAGCTATTTAAAGTGAATGGGCACCGACTCAAATTATTTCTTTAGTCCCAGGAGGAGGAGGTGGAAAAGGAAATTGACGTGATAAATCTTATTTATTGACACACTGTTTCTTTAAATTCTGTCTAAATTCTCCACGTTCAATTAATGGACCCATCCAATTAATCATCTATGAGGCCCATTAAGCCAACCTACGAAAACCTGGCCCGAGCAGAGCAAAGAGGGTTCAGCCGAACCCTAGGGTCAGCCGACTCCTTCTTTGTGCCGTCGGCATTCTGTTTTCTCGTGCGGACTCTCCTAATGTATCCCAACAAGACTCTCGACTCTATTGTATTTTCCCTGCTTATTTATACATGAGAATAGAGAGGGGAATCTTGCACCATCCAGAAAAATCCATCTCCTGTTCCTCCCATCCAAGTCAAGGCCGACAAGAAAATTGTGCCTCATGCCTCCTATAGCTCAACCTTCAACATCAGCGGAGACATCGCGCCGGCCAATGACAACTTCACCCTCGCGTTGGAGTCCTTCATGGCATTAGATGTTGTACCTCTTGCCATGATCCCACCACTAACAAAGACTTTGCAGTCGCTCTCCCCTCGGAGGACGCCCATGAAGTCGACGACACCTACACGTCGTCTAACTACGTCTGGCCTTAAGCCGGTCAAGACCCGTGTTTTTCCTGAAAACAACGAGTCTCTCCCAAAGCTGCAGCCTGGCGAGGAATTTATGTACACCCTGAAGACCAAGGACGGTGATGTAGTGAGCCACTACTACAAGTCACCTACGCGTACCTCGCCTGAGCTTCTGAGAGACCGCCTCATTATCTACGGGGTGCGCAAGCCTGAAGGAGGCTATGCAAAAAGCTTTTTCAAGCAAATGGATAATTTGGTGATGGAGAAGTCGACGGGCTCGTCACCCTCCAAAATTAGGTGTCACCTCTCACCACATGCCATCAGAGAGCCACCTGGCCAATTTGAGTACAGCGACGGAAAATCTCCTCGTACCCCTAAAGTGGCACAACTTTCTAAGGAGTTAGCTTCTCTCCGTATGGAGAACAAGAAGCTATCAGACTTAGTGGTTGAAGGGTGCATAGAGAGGGCGAAACTGAAGGATGAGCTTATCGTCCTCAAGGAGGAGATTGATGATGTTTGCTGTGGCATGAGCGCCAAGTTGCGACGCATATGCAATGCCGTCGGGAAGCCCGACATCTACTACGCACCATAGTTTAGATATCCCAACCACATAGGATGCTTACAAGTTTAAGTTTAGTTTTATTCCAAATTTTTATTCCTTAAGTTTAGATTGAATAATGTAAGCATCCCCAATATTTTGAATTCACTAAAGTGAACATACCGGTTCATCTAACCCGGTAAAGTTCCCTCTTTAGTTTATTTTTGTTGAATAAAGAGTCCAGGGAACAAGTTTGGGGGGAGGCACCCCAAATCGCGAAATTCCGACGTGCAAAAATAGCATTGCATGCTGAAACACGTCACAACCAAACATACGACTCGACACGTCGAAACAGAGCAAGAGAGAGGCCAGAAGGCGGTCAGCCGACATGGTGTGGGCCCCACATGGCTCTGTTTCAATCCACAAGCTCGGTTTGGATCTCTTATATCCGAATATATGTGCTACCCTGCTGTTTAAGTTAATTTCCTATTTAAAACTGAATATTTAAAATGAATAAACTCAACATTCGAGATTAAAACTTGGTAGTCAAAATTTGCTTGAACTGAAAATGTCAATACTTTATATTTCAATTTATTGCCTTGTTTGTGATTCTCAAAATTAAAGTACGAAAAACACGTTATCTAAGTATTTGACTAGTGTGATATGGTAAATGAGTTATTCGAGGAGATATCTCCTTGCTTGAAATTGATTTTTATGTATACAAAAATTTAGAGTCTTGAACTCTGCCTGATTCTCTCATTGGAAATTTAAATACCCACAAATGACATATGATACACTTATTAAAAACCACATGCAGATGTCACTTTGTTTTTCATTGAACTTTGTCGAACTCGTGACCCAATTGAGTGACATGCATGAACTTTTAACTTAGAAATTCTTGCGCACCCTATTTCATACAAAATATCTCACATTGAGAATTTGCATCCACCATTCATCTATCCAATAAAGAAACTCTATACATTATGCTTATCAAAATCCCTCTAGAAAATAGAAAGGAGTAGAAGACATGGTTACGAAAAAAACATCTACTCTTCAAAAGTGAAAGTATGCCAAAAAAAAGAGAAAAAGTAGCCATGTTTCATCCTTAAAGAGAGAAAACCATGGAGTCCGCAATTGTCCATTCCATTCATGTGCACAAGGATTTCCTTTGTCAAATTGTTTGTTGCATAAGTCTCTCATAGGATCAAGTTTTTGACTTAGTGATATAAGAATTGCAATGTGTGCCACATTTATCCCTACCAAGCTCCAGATATAGCCATATTTAGTATAGGGACAAAATTGAAAAAACATGCCAAGGTGAGGATCAAAACACTTTAAGAGATTTGAGAGATTCGAAATGAGAGATAACAACAATTGTTTCTTTGACTTTTCAAATATAGCAAATCGTTAGATCATTTCGGTAGGAGAAGATCCAAGGGAACTACATTCCAACCATTCCACTCTTCAAACACCCAACATTGATGTGGTAGCCACATTCCAAAAAAGGAAAGAGTTGAGGTATGAGTTGAAATATCTAGTACTCTCGTTTTCTAACTTATAGCAAATTTATGACAACACCTTAGTTCTTCTTCTTGCCTTCACTCGAGGACGAGCAAAGGACTAAGTGTGGTGGATTTTGTTGATGGTCTTTAAGTGCCATATTTAGACCATCAATTCACCTCATAATGTGCACAAAAGAGAAACACAACATAGCGGTAGGGTTAAAAAGTAACCAATTCAACAAGTGTTGGGTTTACTTCTATGTGGGTGAATTATACCCAAAAATACCAAGACGTGCAGGGAGTAATCCATTAAACTGGATTTTGATGAATTAGGCGATGTCACGTGTCATCACGTGGATCAAATGGCCCATAGACAGTAGTATCCAAGGCCATCCAATGGTGTAGCACCCATATCAATGAATGGGACGCACCTAGCAGTGAACTAGAGAAAGCACACGCAAAATGGTGCAAAGACTAGGTTGGCTGACCCCCCTAGTCGGACGACTTGGTCCTGGCACAAACTCGGTCTATCGCCACGTGTTGGCTCCCCCTGGCTGCCTGAAGACGATGGTGACTGATTTGCTCGCAATTGGTGGCAGAAACCAACCCTTCTCCACCTATAAATAGCACCCCACACATCACTTCACACACACACCAAAATTTAGAATAGAATACCACTCCTAAGGTTTAGAGTAGTCCTAGAGGCTGCTAAGTAGAAGGAGAGTGTGGTGAAGAGTCTAGGAGAAGAAGGCTTGGGCTTGACAAGTCCCTCTTCCATACTTGTACCCCTATAATGGTTTGATTAAAAATCAAGTAACCCTTTGTGAATTCATTTCAAGTTTGATTCCCAATTCAAGGTAGTTTGCAGAAGTAGTTACTTGTGAGTTTGTCGGTACCCTATGTATCGGATACCCCTTGAGATTGCAAAGATCACAAGGAAACTCCATCTACCAGATTTGAAGACCTCTTAAGGCCCCACATGTCAGGTGTAACCGGACTTGCTTCCCCGACATGGTTATTCCCAGGGCCGCCACGTGTATCATAAGACCGGAGCTATCGCCCACACATGGGCAAGCTCCGGACTAGATACCAGTATGGCATCCCCAGACCTAACCCCAGACAGAGGGAAGCTCCGGTGCCGACACGTGTCCAACAGCATCGGACCTACCCGTCCACGACGGTAAGCTCCGGAGCTGCCACGTGGCTGAACCGACAGACCTTCAACTTCAACAATCAGGCTGGTGGACCCCCAACGGCTCCAGACCTTCAAGGAGCAATCAAAGACTTCAAGACACGATTAAGTGTCATTAATGCCATATTAATGACACACAATCAGATGGCCCTTAATACCAGTAACGGCACTGTTAATGCCCGTTACTGGGATATTAAGGGTAATTGACCTCATTAATTTTGTATCAAGCATGTGTAACCGCCGGGGCCACATGTCGGGCCAGGCTAACGGTGTAACGACCAGTCATTGTACTATAAAAGGACTGGTCGACGCTACACAAGGGACCTCTCCAGACCACTTCTGGACTCCCTGACCTAGACGAGCTTCTTCTAGACTTACACGCTCAATACAACACTAAAGCTGAGCAGCGTGATGGTGCATCGGCGTCGGTCACCGCGTCGGCGAATAACAACAACCCTGGACACACGCTCCATGCAGCACGTGCTCTCCTCCAACGTCCACCACCTCCAGGTGCATCCCAGGGTGCAATGGAGCAGTGGAGGGCTGACGTGGAACATCTGGTTGCAGCAGCAGCCGACCACATCAGCAACCAAGGTCCTCCCCCTTCGGGGCGGGCCCCATCGCAGCGCCGGACTGTTTCGGGCAGACTTGGTCTGCCTGCTTCCCAAAATAGGAGGCGTGCTGCATCACAGCAAGTTACATCGCTACCTTCCGGGGCGCGACGCACTCATACGGTAACTAGGCTTTCAACTCATGACCTCGGGGCGGAGCTTGATCGTTGTTACCATCAACAGGACGGTCGTGTCCATAGTGCCCACGAACGGTGAGAGGCTCGAGATAGTCCTGCTCCCGAGGGAGGAGTAGGAGGCTGTTCTGCCCTGGCCATGCACCTACGCATGGTTAGATGGCCACAAAAGTTCCAGCCTCACCTGCCGGAGAAATTTGACGAGACTGTTAATCCCGCTGAGTTTCTCAAGATTTACTCCACCGCAATCCTTCCGGCCGGAGGTAACGAGGCCGTAATGGCCAACTACTTCCTAGTGGCCTTGACTGGGATCGACAGGTCCTGGTTCATGAGCCTTCCTCACAACTCCATCAATAGTTGGGAGGAATTGTGCCAACATTTCACCGCCAATTTTGGGAGTTCATACACCCGACCAGGCACTGAACTAGACCTTTTTGCTGTCGTACAGAAGGGGGGAGAATCCCTGCGCTCATTCATGCAGAGGTTCTCCCAGGTACGAAACACTATTCCTTCTATCTCTAGCGCCTCTGTTATCGTGGCATTTAGACAGGGCGTACGAGATAAGAAGATGCTGGAGAAGCTAGCGATCAAGGAGATCACCAACGTCACGCAGCTCTTCAGCTTGGCAGACAAGTGTGCCAAAGCTGCAAAGGGCCGTGAAATGCACTCCAAACCACCTCTGGAGGATGGTAAAAAATCCTCCAAAGGCGAAGCCACTACCTCCGGGAGTGGCAAAAAGAAGAAAAAGTCCAACGGCAAGAAGAAGTCGTCAGTCGGCACATCTACTGCTGCAGCTTCTGCAGCTCCGGGTGGCCTGGGGCCACGCCCCGAGAAACGACCTCAGCTGTCCTCTGAAGACGGTGGCAACTCCAAAGTGTGGTGTCCTATTCACAAGTCGAATAGCCACAACTTGGAAGACTGCCGGGAGGTCCAAAACCTTGCCGAGCGCTACAACAAGCGCCGGGAAGAAGTTCCTTTCCATCAGAGGGAACGAAAACAAAAAGTCGATGAAGCTCCGACTGAAGAGGAGTTTGGCTTTTAGGACCCTAAAAAGGTCCTGAAGGCTGTTTACACCTCCGTCGACGACGACTCCAACGTCTCCGACAATGAGCATCGGAAGACCATGAACACCATCTTTGGTGGTTCGTTGGACATCACCTCCCGCCGTGTTCTCAAGACCATGCGGCGGGACATGGCCTCAGTAGCTCCTATAGCCACGGCGGAGCCTCATCGAAAGTGGATGGACACCACCATCACTTTTGATGCTTCAGACTGCCCTTAGAACATGATCGGAGCTGGTCAACTACCTTTGATGGTATCTCCAACCATCAATAACATTCAACTCCACTATGTAATGGTGGACGGAGGTTCGGGGCTGAACCTCATAAGCTTTGAAGCTTTCGTCAAGCTTTAGCTCTGACCTTCGGACCTTCGCCCCTCCCGACCTTTCTCTGGAGTAGGTCCGGGGGCCATAACCCCACTCGGTGCCATTACTCTCCCCGTGACCTTCGGGACTCAGGAGAATTATCGCACTGAAAAGTTGATTTTTGATGTCGCTCAGATCAATAGTTCATGGCTGCTGCTCATTATGGCTACCTCGTGTTGAAGATGCCAACACCAGCTAGTGTTCTCTGAATCCACAGAGACCGCACTGCCGGAGTGACTGCTCTAGAAGAACTTCATGCGCTTGCTAAAGTGCATGAGGAAGAGTCCACGCAGGAACAAGCTTCGAAACCCCCGAGCATTTGTCAACGAGGCTCAACATCTGCACCTCGTGTGCAACCAAGCGGCGACACCGACATCCCTGTCAAAGTCGTCCAAATCGGTTCCGATGCCGCTCAGACCACCCGTATATCGGGAGGTCTGAATGACAAATAGGAACTCGCACTCATCACTTTCCTCCGGGCTAATGTCGACGCGTTTGCCTGGCAACCGTCACAAATGCCTGGGATCCCTAGGGAAGTGATCGAGCATAATCTGAAGATCTATCCTGATGCTCGGCCTGTGCACCAGAAGCCTCGGAAGCAATCAGTAGAGCGACATAACTTCATACGACAAGAAGTGAAGAAGTTGCTCGAAGCTGGATTCATCCGAGAAGTCTTCTACCCAAAATGGCTAGCAAACCCAGTCGTTGTACCCAAGGCCGGCGGGAAGATTCGTATGTGTATCAACTACACAACACTGAATAAGGCATGCCCAAAAGATCCATTCCCACTACCTAGAATAGATCAGATAGTGGATTCCACCTCCGGGTGTGAATTATTGTGTTTCCTAGACGCATATTCTGGGTACCATCAAATCAGAATGTCTAGGGAAGATGAAGAACATACTTCTCTTATCACAGTAGATGGATTGTACTGCTATACTACCATGCCATTCGGTCTCAAGAATGCAGCTTCAACATTTGTACGAGCTATGTACAGAACCTTTGGAGAGCTCATCAGAGACGTAGTAGAAGTGTATGTTGATGACATCGTCGTCAAGAACAAAGACAAGGAGTCACTTCTTGACACTTTGCAGGTTGTCTTCGACAAGTTGCGAATCACTCGCACGAAGCTAAACCCAGACAAGTGCGTCTTCGGGGTTAGCTCCGGAAATCTTCTTGGTTTCCTGGTAAACCACCGGGGCATAGAGGCAAATCCAGCAAAGATTAAAGTCATTGAGAATATGCGGCCACCAGCCCGCATCAAGGACATCCAGAAACTGACTGGATGTCTAGCCGTCCTCAGCCGGTTCATCTCAAGACTGGCGGAATGGGCGCTACCCTTCTTCAAGCTATTGAGGAAGTCTGGACCATTCCAATGGTCTGAAGAAGCAGAAAAGGCGTTCCAGGAGCTAAAGCAGCTCCTCACCACTCTACCAACCTTGGTAGCTCCGAACCCTGGTAAGCCCTTACTGCTTTACATTTCAGCAACCGACGAGGTTTTCAGCATGGTCCTGGTTGCGGAGAGACCAGAACCATCCCAAGCTCAGGAATCCAGACCCCTCCGGGAGGTCTAGAGGTTCCTGAAGGTGAGTCTGGGTCCGAGCCCCCAGACTTGGATCTACAAGGAGTTACTCCAGAAGATATGGACCCCTCCAGGAGGGTCCGGGTCGCTCAAGTTGAAGCTCTTGGTTCCTCCAACAAGGACCTGGAGGTTCCCGAAGCAGGTATGGACCCCTCCGAGAGGGTCCAAGTCGATGTGGAGGAAGCTCCGGGCCCCTCCGGGAGGGTCTGGACAGTCCAACGCCCAGTGTACTTCATCAGTGAAGTACTACATGATGCCAAGACTCGATACCTAGAGGCGCACAAGCTTCTCTACGCAGTTCTCATCGCCTCCAGGAAGCATCGCCATTACTTCCAAGCTCACAAGATCTCAGTGGTGACTCCTTATCCACTGCGTGCGATCTTGCATAATCCCAACTCTACTGGGAACATTGCAAAGTGGGCAGCGGAATTGGATGAATTCGATCTTGAATTCATCCCAAGACAAGCGATCAAGAGTCAGACATTGGCAGACTTCGTGGCGGAATGGACCCCTTCTCCATCAAACCCTGGGGGCCCTAGTGAGTAGAAGCCGGAACTCAAGGGTCCGGTCTTCACCGAGCCTCACTGGACCCTCTACTTTGACAGCTCCATGCAAAAGCAGGGTGCTGGAACTGGTGTCCTTCTCCTCACTGCAACCGGGGAGAAGGTAAAATACAAGGTCCATCTTGACTTCAAGGCGACCAACAACATGGTGGAGTATGAAGCACTCATTTACAGACTAAAGGTCGAACTATCATATGGTGCCAAGCAGCTGTTGGTCAAGGGAGATTCGCAGCTCATCATTAAACAGGTGAAGGGTGAATGCTCCTGTAACAATCCTCAACTAGCTTCTTATCTCCTTGAAGTCCAGAGGCGTTAGAAGGACTTTGAAGTCCTGGATCTCTACCATGTCTAGCGTGTCCATAATGCTGAAGCTGACGAACTCTCGATGAAAGCATCAACCGGAGCTCCGGCTCCTGACGGAACCTTCGTCCGGAGGTTGTCAAAACCCATAGCTCAGTCTGCCGAACTGAGCGAAGGGACGAGACCAGCATCCCGAAGCTGGCGGTCCCAATGGCCCTATTACTATGGCAGCCATCAAGGGTCGTAGGTGCTGCCGGAAGCTCTGAGCAACCTAGCACGCAAGACTCAAATGCTCAAGCAAGCTCCGATGCATGGATCTCGGAGATGCGGAGCTACTTGAAAGACAATATCCTTCCTGACGATGATGTATCCGCTGACCAGATAGTCAGATTGGCTAAAAGATACACGCTAGTAGAAGGGGATCTCTACTGGCGCAGTGCCAACGGCGTCCTAATGCGGTGCATCACAAGGGAATAAGGCTTCGAGCTCCTCATAGAAATCCATGGAGGCAAGTGTGGGAACCACACGTCTTCTCGCACGCTGTTCGTTAAAGCCTTCCGGCATGGCTTCTACTGGCCTACAGCGCTCCAGGATGCAATTGAGCTGGTGAAGAAATGCGAAGCATGCCAGTTCCATGCAAAGAAAATTCAGACACCGGCTCAGCCTCTACAAATGATACCTCCTACATGGCCTTTTGCTATGTGGGGGATGGACATCTTGGGACCTTTCCCAAGAGCCGTTGGAGGTTACAAGTTCCTGTATGTTGCTATTGACAAGTTCACCAAATGGCCAGAAGCAACTCCAGTTGTGACAATAAACAAACAATCAGCTATCAACTTCATGCAGTCCATCGTATGCAAATTTGGAGTCCCAAACAAAATCATAACAGATAATGGGACCCAATTCACAAGCTCTGCCTTCCAAGGATACTGCGAATACCTCAGCATCCAAGTCAGCTACGCCTCCGTAGCTCATCCGGCAAGCAATGGCCAAGCCGAGAGAGCAAATGCAGAAATCCTAAAAGGACTCAAGATGCGCACATATGAGCGCCTAAAAAAACATGGAGCCAACTGGATCGAAGAGCTTCCTCCCACTCTATGGGCCAACAGGACAACTCCAGACCGGTCAACTGGAGAGACACCCTTCTTTCTGGTGTACGGAGCTGAAGCAGTCCTTCCTCCGGAAATCACCTTGGGGTCGCTTTGGGTCCGGACCTTCGACAAAGCCACGCAGGACCAGCTCCGGTGTGAAGACCTAGAACTCCTTGAGGAGGGAAGGTGCCAAGAAGCTTTTCGGAATGCCCGATACCACCAAGCTCTTCGATGCTATCGCGAAAGGCATGTTCACATCCGACAGCTCGAGGAAGGTGATCTGGTGCTACGGAGAATACAATCCAGAGAAGGGTTAAACAAACTCTTCCCCAACTGGGAGGGACCCTTCCTAGTGATAAAAGTATCCTGTCCTGGACGCGTTCACTTGGCAACCGAGGATGGGACACCTCTCCCAAATCCTTGGAACATTGAGCACCTTCGTAAGTTCTAAGCTTAATATCATGGAGGTGAGTCTTTAATTACATGTGATGTATGTTATAGAGTCATTGTACAGAGTCGGGTAGCTCCTCTGGGAGGGCAGCCGGACCTACCCCGTTAGGTCCGCAACGTCCATGCAACACTTGTCACAGTCTCAAAACTAAAAGTGTAGCTAGCTACATTGGGTCAAACGAGAAACGAAACACACTTAGCCTGATACTTGTTTCCCCTGTACCCTAAGATTGTACTTGTTTCCCCTGTACCCCGGACCTATAATGAAAGATATCATTATGTGAAAACAGACTCCACGTGCAATTACTTTGTACAGGCTCAACATTTTTTATTTTTCTCTTTCTTGTCTATAACAAAGTTGTGCAGTTCTTTAGAAATTTTAGCTCGACCAATTCATGTACAATTCGAGTTGCATTGTCTATTCTTTCGGGTCCAAACATTGTTGATGGTCTACTCGTTTGAATGCTGCCAAGACAGTCTAGGGCCGGAGTGTGCTATCGACTTAGCCTGGTCATGCACCCTAAGTATGCCACTCTACCTACACCCCGGCAGGCTGAAGTAAGGCCAGTCCAGAAATGATCGGACCTGAAGGAAACAAGATGGCGCTCTTGATTGTATTTAGAATTGTGTTCGACCTAATACTTTCTCGGGAATAGTAAGCCGCAATAAAGTTATAGATAGGAAATGGAGTTTACTGTTTTTCTTGACTTCAGTGTGCAGGAAAAATAAATATTTCATGATGATGGTGAATGAAGCCGGAGCTGCCAAAGCTCCGACATCCTCTAGGCGGCTTGTGGTCGATGTTCAAACATTGACATCGAGTGTCACTGGATCTATTCAGCTCCAGTAAATCTTGGGGGGCAAGCCATCAACGTGAAGAAAAGATGGTGGAAAGACTCTAAAGTGGAGTCTGCCGTTGACACACCATGTGTTGACAGAGGTCACTGCCGGAGCTACCAAGCTCCGACACCCCAGAGGGCTAACTGTCGATGCTTTACGTGTTGATGGAGACTACTGCCGGAGCTACTAAGCTCCAATGATGGTCAATGCCGGAGCCACTAAGCTCCGACAACCTCGGGGGGCCTACACTATCGAAGACTTCGGACCTACATTCTACAAGTTCGAAGCATGCAAGTCTTAAACAACTGTTACATCCTCTTCGTACATGTTCACAATAAAATTGTGTACATCTACCAGGGGGCCAAGTGAGACAAAGGTGTTGAAGACAAAAAATGAAATTCACAAAAAAAATTTGGATTTCCTTCATCTGGAGACAAGAGATTACAAAATTGGAGAAGAAGAAGAGAGAATACAAGCGGGAGCTACAAAAAGATGGTAGTAGACCTTGTGGAAGAACTGGGCGACCTTCTGGGCAACCTTCGACACGTTGGCTTGGGTGGCTTCACCCTCTCCTTCGATGGGCCTTCAAGCACCGGCTCCAGAGGGAATTGAGGGTCCCAGCTGGTGTAGCACGTCAGCATGAACTCTACGACGTTCTTTGCCAGGGACTGTCCCTCAGTTTCCAGCTGATCCGTGATGACATCGCCCATCTTGGTGAGGTTGTTGCCTGCTGAACTCAGCGCCTCCAATGCCTGGTCCAGCTCCGGCTCTGGATCATCCGGATGCACGGGACTGAAGCCCATTGGCGTCAGCGCGTCGTTGGCTTTGCCCAAGAAGTACCAAACTTGTTGGGACTCTGCAGCCCTTGCGCTTTGCATCTCCTCCAAGGATCTTTTGGCTGCCGCAAGCTCCAAGTTCTCCCGAGCAAGACGCTCCACCTCTTTGACATTCTGCTGAATCTTTTCAGCAACCTGCCTTGTAGAGCTCTTCCTCCCGAAGGTGGATCTCATTCCGGTGGTTGACCAGATCCTTCTCTCGGCCCCGCACTTTCTTCTCCCTGGCGGCGACGGCATTCTCCTGCTTGTAGAGATCTTGCCCTCGCTCCTAGGCCTTCTTCTCCTCTTCCTCGCAACGCTCCTCCAATTTTTTGGTGTGTTCTTCGAGGCTCTTGTTAGCCAGAGCTATCTTTTGGACAAGCTCTACCTCCCTCTTCACGAGGTCGTCCCGCAGCTCCAGGAGTTTTTGCTCTTCATCTTCGAGCTTTCTCTCCCGCGCCTCAAGAGCCTCCCATCGCTTGACGAGACTATCGTGGATGGCGGCGAGCCTCTCCTAGCGGTCATCCGCTGCGCTATTAGCAGCTTTGGCCTCCCTGTAGATGGCCCGGGACTGGTTGTCAAGGGATCGCGTCATGTTTTCCCTCTCATCCAACAGCTTACCCAGTACTCCAGGCGGACCTTCTCCCTCTGCACCCACCCCTTGTCGTAAGCCAGCCTCGACTGCGCCAGCTTGGTCTCGAAATGAAGCCGGTTGCGCCACCTCCTAAGAGTTTGGCGCTCCTCCTCGAGGGCCTTGCTGTCGTGGTAGAAAGCCAGCTAGACCTGGCGAAGACTGGAGCAGGCGTTGTCAATAGACAACGATAGGGGGATTTGGTCCGGACCTGCCGGGGTCCTCTCCGCTGGCTCCAGCGGATCTTCAGTGACAAAAATTGGGTCCCACTCTACAGGAGCGGTCCCCTGAGCTTCCACGACACTAGGGCCGTCCTCCGGGATAGCCTCGGCCATCGCCGAGGAAGTTCCTGCAGCAGAAGTTTTGACCTCCGGAATTAACTCCGACGGTCCCGCCGCCAGGTCATCAACAACTGGCCCCTCAGGCGGGGGGCCAGTAGCTTCATCTTGGCACCCTGGCTCAGCAGCGGGCACCTCTGGGATCACCACTTCCGGAGCAGGCGTTGAAGGTTCGGTCGGAGTAGAAGCTACTTCCGGCTCCGGTGCAGGCGTCTCCTCCGATGCTGGCTCAGGTGCTGGTGCTTCGACCATCATGGGCTCAGGCGCTGGCGCTTCGACCATCATGGGCTCAGGTGCCGACACCTCCGCAGCAACTGGCTCAGATGCCAGAACCTCTTCGACGACCGGATCTACAGCCGGAACTTCTGCAGCAACCGGCTCTACCGCCGGAGCATCCTCGACAACCGACTCAAGTTTCGGCGCTTCATCAACACCTGGCTCCACCGTTGGGACCTCATCAACCACCGGCTCGACTGTCGGGGCTTCAACAACATCCGGCTCTAGGGCCGGAATCGCAGCTACCTCCGGCTCTGTGGCCGGAGTGTCCAACATCTCAGCATCCAAACCCGGAGCTTCAACCTCCAGGGCTGGTACCGCTGGTACATCTTCATTCCCGTGGTCCAGCGCTACCACGGAAGCTTCTGGGGATGAGTCGAGGTCCAAGACCACGACAGCCAGTGTTGGGGCTGCCGCAGCCTCAGCCACCTCTTGGGGCAGCGATGGAATTGGAGCCGGAGCTTTAGCCTGCACAGCCTCAACTGCTGCTGCAGGGATCGGAGCTTCAACCCTTTTCTTAGGAACGCTGTGGATGAAGGATGAAGAAACTCAAAATACAGACAAAACAATAAAACAACTGGTTAGTCCCTCAACTGGTAAAAAATCAAAAATTACCTCAGAATGCTTCCGCACCAGTTAGCACGGAACCTCTTTTCCGGACGCTCCAGACTGACCCCAGCTGCCACTAGCGTGGTAGTCCCGGAAGGTCCCCCGGAGCTTGCTGCTGCTACCGGCGTTGCCTTGGTCGAGGCCCCCCTGACTGGGAAGGACCTCCGGACCCAGAGCCCTCAGCTGGCCCTGGTACTGGAGTCACTTGGCCGGAGCTAACACCCCGGGAAGATGCCGCTACTGGAGTAGATGCCACCGTTGAAGACATCCCCCTCCATGGAGAAGGAGCAGCCGTGGAAGAAGCAGGCCTGGCGGACCTTCCGTCGGCATGCTTCAGCTTCCTTTTACGGCTCGAGGGCTCGGCCAACTCTTCCCTTGCTGACGATGTAAGAGCTATATGTGCTGAATACATTGGCTTGTAGTGAATACACTTGGCTTTGATGATAAAAGTTTTGAATATCACCAAAACACCTTTCTATCAAGGTCTGACTCTAGCTCTGAGCTACAGCAAGGTCCGATGGTAGGTCTGGCTTGGTTTGGGTAGCTCCAGTTACGTTCGATGCTAGGTCCAACTAGCTTTGGTCAGCTCCGGTGAAGTTTTGTATTTAGCTTCGGCATGTCTTTGATAGCTTCGACATGTTTTTTATAGCTCCAAATAGTTTTTGCTAAGCTCTGAGTTGATTTTTCTAGCACCGGCTTTTGGGATTACTAGTTCTGACTAGCTCTGGTTAACTCCGGCGCTAGGTCCTACTAGTTTTGTAAGCTTCGGCGGGAGCTTGGTTGTACTAGTTTTGGTAAGCTCCGGCGCTAGGTTCTACTAGCTTTTGTTAGCTCCGGCTCAAGGTCCGGGTTGCTCTGGCAAGGTCCGGAACTTGACCGTAGTGCTTCTGTTTTTCATTTGCAATGTTTCGTACGTGCTTTACCTTGTTGGAAAGATTGCTTAGTATTCATTTGCTAAGTTTTTGGTACGTTTTGGTTGATATGGATGATATCGTGTTACTGTGGTTTTTGCAACATGCTTATGTGAGGTTCTCACGTAGTGTGTTGTGTTCGCAACTAACTTGAGTCAAGTCGAGGACTTGGGCTCGTATGGATTGGTTGTTTATTCATGTGCAGGTGTTGCTTGAGTTCAAGACATGGATGGTGACGGGATCCATTGGACTAGTCTCAGGGAGGAGATGAGGTTCCAACAACCAAATTCAGGAGGAATTGTGGTTGAGCTGATCAGGAGGTTGCGCAGCATGATTGAATCAAGAACAATGCATATGAAGGTATCGTGGACGTTATTGGAAGATGTTTGCACGTGTTCAAGGAGTGCATGGACGTGGCTACATGGTTCCGAGACGTGATGAAGAGATGTGGACGTAAAGAGTTGGTCGGAAAGGTCCAACCGACTAGGTTATGGACTCAGGCTGTGGCTGAGTCGGGTTTGACTCAAATATGGAAATATTTTAGTTGGTTATGATAGGATTTCGTGTGGGTCACGAATTTGAGTTGTTTAGGAATGTGAGATACGTTCCTAAGGTGTTTGGAAGTCTTAAGATTGCTTCTATCTGCGTATAGAAGAATCTTGAGCAGTTATGGAAAGTTACGATTCGTGATCTGAGTAGGATTGGAGTCCTAGTTGATATTGGGTTGGCCAAAGGGCTGATTATATAAGCAAGGGAGCCCAGATCTCGTGGGGCATGACTTTGGGGCTGTTCCTCTTATGTTCTATTGAATAAAATTGGTAGTTTGAAGGAACTTTTGTGCCTTTTCGTCCGACTTGTTCCAGACAAGTTTTACTCGTCGAGTTTCTGGACAGCACTACCTTTCATCGGTGGTTTTATCATAACTCGAGTTTTACAGATCCAATTGACGTGATTCCTTTTGGGTTGTCTTCACAACTTGATTGTCTATCATCTTTAAAAATTTCACGGTCATTGGATTTGTTTTCTATGATCTACACGAGTTTCTTTCCAGCATTCTAGAACTGTTTTTTCTCGGGTAGGTCAGATTGACCATTGTTTGATCTTTAGATCATAACTTGAGTTTTTCTTGATGGATTTGAGTGATTCTTTTTGTGTTGTCTTCGTGACTTGATTCTCTCTGATATCTATCACTTTTGTCATGGTGAAACACGTTTAGATTAGTCTCACACACGATTTCTTTAACAAATCGTTTTTCTGCCAAAAGGGTTGGGGTTTAATTGTTTCCGCTGCGTAAGATTTTTAAATCTACTATTCACCCCCCCTCTGGTAGCTTTTCACGTGCTCTTCGATCCTACAATTGGTATCAGAGCCACGATGCTCTAATTTTGTGATTTGCGCGTGTTTTCTACTAATCATCATGGAGAAGTACTCTGCCAAACCTTGTGTGTTCGCTGGTATTGCTTTTCAGGTTTGGAAGGCACGCATGGAGGCTTTCATCTAGGCACAAGGATTTGCAATATGGGAGAAGGTATACAAGCCTTACGAAGTGCCATTAAACGATCAAGTTACAGCTACAAATCTGAGAGATGTCGACAATAACAACAAGGTTCGGAACTTGATCATACAAGGATTAATACAAAGCGACTTCGACCGTGTTGCACACCTCCGATCTGCATACGAGGTGTGGAAAGCACTTTGTGACTACCACGAATGATCCAACACGATCAAAGAGGTAAGGCAAGACATGTTCAAGAAAGAATACATGCGCTTCGAGATGCAACCCGGTGAGTCTATTGATGACATTTTTGCTCGCTTTAATAAGATTCTCAGCAACTTGCGTAGTGTCAATGTTAATTTTTCAGATGTTGAAAATGCTAGGCATTTGCTAAGTGCATTAAATATGTCAATTTGGGAGATGAAAGTCACATCTATTCGTGAATCTACTGTCATGAGTTCACTTACTTTAGATGTGCAATATTCCAAGTTAAAAACTCATGAAATTGGCATAATCTCACGTAAGAACCCCAATAAGTCTATTGCATTTGTTTCACAACGTGATATGTCTAGCTCCAGCCAATCATCATCTTGCAATACTCTTGTTTTGTTGTCCTCACTAACCGTGGAGCAGATCAAAGAATTTCGAGAAGATGAGTTGGCACTCATCTCTACTAGATTCTCAAAAGCATTGCAAAATGTGAGAAATAGAAGGAGAGGAAGCTCCGGACCTCAATGCTGTTTTGAATGTGGTAAAACAGGACACTTTCGTACAGAATGCCCTAACCTTTCAGGTCCGACCACCCGGGAAGAAAAACAAAGCAAGGTTCGAACCTTCTCTGGAAATTTCAACAAGAAGAAGAAAGGTACCATAGGACGCAAGATGATCAACAGTTTCATCACCGCGCTTCAAGAGTTCAGTTCAAGTGACGTGGACATTGGAAGTGATGAAGATGAAGATGATTTGGCAAACTTGTGCTTTATGGCGGGCAAGTCAAGATCAAGTATGGAGGAGGCAGAACACAACAGCGACAATGAAGAGGTATGTCCTACTTGCGAAGAAATGTGTGATGCTATTTCTCGTGCCACTATTATTGTTAAGAAAAAAGACAAAAAGCTAGGGATAGTGCTGCTAAAATTGAATCACTAGAATCTGAAATCAACCGTTTAAAAACTTCGATTCCTAGTGATGATGCATGTTCCTCATATGATTTAATATATGAACAATTGTCCTCACTAAGAAGTGCGCACACCTCCACACTTGATAAACTTGAGTTAGAAATTGAAAAGAACAAAGAGCTTGCTGCCCTTAATGATAAAAGCTTGAAAGATGCTAGTTGTTCTACAATTGATTTGCATTGTTCTACTTGTGATGATCTTGATAAGAAACTACAGGATGCTATGAATGAAATTTCTATATTGAACAATGCTTTACGTTCTCATGAAGTTAAATTTTGTTCAAATTGCAAACTAAAAAGAAAAACTTCATGTGAAAATTGCCTTTATCTGTCCAATAAACTTGATGACATGCATAGGACATTAGATCGGTTTTGTAATGGGAAAAAGAACCTAAACTTACTGTTGAATTCTTCCAAGTCTTGCACTGATAAAACTGGTTTACGTTTTGATTCTCATGCTCATGCTAAGGCACATCCACCTAAAATTGTAAAGTCATTAGGAAGTGGTTTGATTCAAACATTTCCTAAACAAAAAGGAGTGGTTTTCAAATCTGCAGGAGTGTTGCCTCATTCGATTTCAAATAAAAATATTGTTTGCTCATCTAGACATGAACACAAAGTTAAATTTCATTGTACCTACTGTGGTAGAGATGGTCATGTCATAAATTTGTGTTATAGACTAGCTAAACAACAGAAAAGGGAAAGAATGGTTGCTAGATCTCATAACTTTCATGCAAAATTTGCTACACATATTGAACCGAATGTACAACCTGCTATTTTGAGTAAAAAACATTCAAAGTTTACCTCCGGACCTTCTGTTTTTGCCTTTGGAGCTACTGATTTTTGTGCTACACAAGTAACACCTTATAGGTCAGTAGTTAAGAATAAAAAATCTCAAACTTTGACTCATAAACCTGCTGTTTTGTCTCAGCTTTCGCGTGTTTTTCCTGCTGCACGTCGCGTGACTCAGTATTAGATTCCTAAATGCCTTTTGACTAACCCCAGTATTGAGTCATTGACATATTGTGCTTCATGTAGGTTACATGTTTGAGGAAGGAGAAAATTTGGATTGTGGATTCAGGTTGCTCACGCCACATGACCGGTAACAAAGATTGGTTATCCTCCCTCTCTTTTGTGTCACGTGTAGAGAATGTTACTTTTGCCGATAATTCTTCAACTCCTATAATTGCTAAGGGTTCGGTTAGAGTAAATGATCACTACACTTTGAAGGATGTGGCACTTGTCAAAAATTTGAAATACAACTTGCTTTCTATTGCACAATTGCTAGATGAAAATCTAGAAATTATTTTCAATAAAAACTGCTGCAAAGTTGTAGGTTCAATTAGTGAGATTATTTTTAACATGTCTCGGTTTGGAAGAGTTTTTAAAGCTGATTTTGATATGTCTTTCTCTAAGCATAGGTGTATAGTTGCTAATGATTCAAAGGACTTATATTTTTGGCATCGTAGACTTGGTCACGTAGGCTTTGATCACCTAACGCGCGTTAGTGCTCTTGATCGCATACTTGGGCTGCCTAAGCTTAAATGGGACAAAGAAATTGTGTGCTCTTCTTGTAGACATGCTAAGATGGTTGCAGGTTCACATACTCCTCTCACAATGATCATGATAGCTGAACCATGCCAACTTTTGCATCTTGACACCGTAGGACCTTCACGTGTTCAATCCTTCAGAGGTAAATGGTAGGTTCTTGTTATTGTTGATGATTATTCTAGATACTCTTGGGTTTACGTTATGGCGTCTAAGAATGAAGTTTTTAGTCACTTTAGAACTTTATTTCTTAGATTATCAATTGATCACCCAGAATCATTAAAAGCAATTAGAAGTGATAACGGAACTGAATTTAAAAATCAATCTTTTGATCGCTTTTGTGCTGAAAATGGAATAGATCATCAACTTTCTTCACCATATGTACCTCAACAAAACGGTGTTGTAGAAAGAAAGAACATAACCTTAGTTGAGATGGCTAGGACTATGCTTGATGATTATCAAACTCCTAGGAAATTTTGGGCTGATGCGTTAGCAACCGCTTGTTATGTCTCAAATCGTGTTTTCTTGCGTGCTAAGCTAGGTAAAACACCATATGAGCTCCGGTTTGGACATAGGCCTAGTGTTACACACTTTCGGGTCTTTGGTTGCAAATTCTTTGTTAAGAAACATGGTAATCTTGATAAATTTGAACCTAGATCCATTGATAGCATGTTTCTTGGTTATCCATCTCATACTAGAGGCTACCGTGTGCTTTTACTTGACACTAACAAAATTGTGGAGACTTGTGAAGTGTCTTTTGATGAATCTAGTCCAGGTACTAGCTAAAACATTGCAGGCCCAGATCCATATCCGCAGGGGGAGAGCATTTTCGTTGAAGATGAGGAAGAATTGGAGTTGCTGCTAGAAAATTCAGCAGCTAAAGACTTTGGTTTAGCTCGGATGTTAATTCTCAACTAGCACCGACAATCATCAATGCTGATTCAAATCATCCTCAAGCCACAAGCTCATCGATTTGTGATGAACATAAATAAGAAGAAGCTTGTGAGACATCTGTTCCCCTACGGTTTTACAAAGATCATCCCCCACAATAGAGGATTGGAAGCTTGCACGAACGAGTCACACGGTCCAGATTTTGCGATCCAAACTCTCATGCTCATTCTGCTTTTGTTGCTTCTTTTGAACCCAAAGATATATCACACGCACTCACTAATGAATCTTGGATTATAGCCATGCAAGAAGAGTTAGAAAATTTTGAAAGAAATAATGTTTGGAAACTTTTACCTCCACCCCAAGGTCACACTTTAGTTGGAACTAAATGGGTATTTAAAAATAAACAAAGTGAGGATGGGGTTGTGTTTAGGAATAAGGATAGGTTGGTTGCTCAAGGTTTCACTCAAGTTGAAGGTCTAGATTTTGATGAAACTTTTGCTCCTGTCGCTAGATTAGAAGCCATAAGAATTTTGTTAGCTTTTGCAGCATCTAAAGGTTTTAAGATATATCAAATGGATGTTAAAAGTGCTTTTCTTAATGGCTACATAGATGAGGAGGTTTATGTCAAACAACCACCGGGTTTTGAAAATCCATATTTTCCTAATCATGTTTACAAACTGTCCAAAGCCTTATATGGTCTCAAACAAGCTCCTAGAGCATGGTATGATAGGTTAAAAACATCCTTACTTGAAAAGGGGTTTACCATGTGCAAGGTTGATAAAACTCTTTTTGTGCTTAAGCATGGCAATGACTCATTATTTGTTCAAGTATATGTGGACGATATTATCTTTGGTTGTGCTTCTCATGATCTTGTGTCCAAGTTTTCAGCAATGATGAGTTCCGAATTTGAAATGAGTATGATGGGTGAACTCACTTACTTTTTGGGGCTGCAAATCAAGCAAACCAAGGAGGGTACCTTTGTGCATCAAACGAAGAATACCAAAGACCTCCTAAGGTGCTTCAACATGGACAAAAGCAAGCCTCTTCGGACTCCAATGGGAACAGCAACAACACTTGAAATTGATGAAGATGGTGAATATGTGAATCAAAAAGAATATAGAAGCATGATCGGATCACTTTTGTACCTAACGGCATCAAGACCGGACATACAATTCATCGTATGTCTTTGTGCACGGTTTCAAGCTTCCCCACGTGTTTCACATCGTCAAGCCGTCAAAAGGATTCTCAGGTACTTACATGGAACCCAAGAATTTGGCATTTTTCTTCCTTCTTCCTCAACCGTTACTTTGAAAGCTTTTTCGGATGCTGATTTTGGGGGTTGTAGGATTGATAGGAAAAGTACTTCTGGTGCTTGTCATTTTCTTGGTAATTCTCTTGTTGCTTGGTCCTCTAGAAAACAAAATTCAGTTGCACAATCCACAACCGAATCTAAATATGTAGTTGCTTCTAGTGCTTGTTCACAAATTCTTTGGATTGTTCAAACACTTAAGGACTATGGGGTTGATCTAAATAGTGTTCCACTGTTTTGTGATAACACTAATGCCATTTGCATTGCTAAAAACCCCGTGCAACATTCTAGAACTAAACACATTGACATTAGGTATCACTTTCTCTGAGATAACGTTGAAAAAGGAAACATTGTGCTTCACCATGTAGATACCGAACAACAATTGGCTGACATTTTTACAAAACCTTTGGATTTCACTCGTTTTTGTTACATTCGTAGTGAAATAGGGGTTATGCATCCTCATGGCTTAAATTGAGGGGGAGTTTTGAAACTTGGGAAGTCTATGTGTGAATCTGAAATTAAAATAATATGAGCATAGTATTTCATACATATATGACTTTGTGATTCCTTTTACATGCTGAAAGTTCTTACTACATTACTCGTGTTATACATTTTGTAGTTTTTGCCATGTCTAGTAATTGGAATAATTACTTACACTAAAACTGGTCATGGTCGAACTTTCTTGCTGTTTTGAACTTGTTACATGTTCACAAGTGCTTTTAATCATTAAGAATTCATCAAGTAATCAACTCACATGTTGAGTTTTTATGAACAAATATAAATCGAGGAATGATCAAGAGAATATGCATGTATCGCACTTCTTCTTTTGAGATGGCTTGTCATTGCACTTAGATATGAACTTGGAAGAAGTTGTGTATGACCAAAACCATGTTCTTAAGCTTCTGATTGTCAAATGACATAGGCTTGGCTTGGTTGGTTAGAATAAGGCAGATGCGCATATAATCTCATGCAGATATCATATGATCTAAATTTATGCTTTGAAAAATAATAAAATGCAGCAACTAGTGTCATGCTTTCAAGTTATGAAATAGTTAAGTTTGTGAGATCATGACTTGCTTAAATTGAAAATTACATATGATCTCTAGCATGGCTTACACTACTTTATGTATCTCATTGATGTGATAGTGTAATTTACATGATACTATGACTTGGATGAGCTTTGTTTTATATGTATATGTTATAATATGCTCATAACAATTAAAATTTCTCTTTTACCTTGTTGAATACATTGTCAAAGGGGGAGAGATAAGCATGAAGAGAAAAAGATAATGTGCATGGGGAGAGAGATAAAGGGGGAGAGAATTTTGAATTTTGAATTTTTGCTTTTCTTCTCATTTTACTTTTGATTTACAAAGGGGGAGAAATTGCCTTCAAAAACTTTTATGTGAATAAGCCAATGTTCGGATTTTAAATGGTGTTGCCAATGCATTCATCAAGGGGGAGATTGTAAGACCTATATGTGCTGAATACATTGGCTTGTAGTGAATACACTTGGCTTTGATGATAAAAGTTTTGAATATCGCCAAAACACCTTTTTATCAAGGTCCGACTCTAGCTCTGAGCTACAGCAAGGTCCGACGGTAGGTCTGGCTTGGTTTGGGTAGCTCCGGTTACGTTCGATGCTAGGTTCGACTAGCTTTGGTCAGCTCCGGTGAAGTTTGGTCTTTAGCTCCGGCATGTCTTTGATAGCTCCGACATGTTTTTTATAGCTCCGAATAGTTTTTGCTAAGCTCCGAGTTGATTTTTCTAGCTCCGGCTTTTGGGATTACTAGTTCTGACTAGTTCTGGTTAGCTCCGGCGCTAGGTCCTGCTAGTTTTGTAAGCTCCGGTGGGAGCTTAGTTGTACTAGTTTTGGTAAGCTCCGGCACTAGGTTCTACTAGCTTTTGTTAGCTCCGGCTCAAGGTCCGGGTTGCTCTGGCAAGGTCCGGAACTTGACCGTAGTGCTTCTGCTTTTCATTTGCAATGTTTCGTACTTGCTTTACATTGTTGGAAAGATTGATTAGTATTCATTTGCTAAGTTTTTGGTGCGTTTTGGTTGATATGGATGATATCGTGTTACTGTGGTTTTTGCAACATGCTTATGTGAGGTTCTCACGTAGGGTGTTGTGTTCGGAAAGAACTTGAGTCAAGTCGAGGACATGGGCTTGTATGGATTGGTTGTTTATTCATGTGCAGGTGTTGCTTGAGTTCAAGACATGGCTGATGACAGGATCCATTAGACTAGTCTCAGGGAGGAGATGAGGTTCCAACAACCAAATTCAGAAGGAATTGTGGTTGAGCTGATCAGGAGGTTGCGCAGCATGATTGAATCAAGAACAATTCATATGAAGGTATCGCGGACGTCATTGGAAGATGTTTGCACGTGTGCAAGGAGTGCATGGACGTGGCTACATGGTTCCGAGACGTGATGAAGAGATGTGGACGTAAAGAGTTGGTCGGAAAGGTCCAACCGACTAGGTTATGGACTCAGGCTGCGGCTGAGTTGGGTTTGACTCAAATATGGAAAGATTTGAGTTGGTTATGATAGGATTTCGTGTGGCTCACGAATTTTAGTTGTTTAGGAATGTGGGATACGTTCCTAAGGTGTTTGGAAGTCTTAAAATTGCTTCTATCTGCGTATAGAAGAATCTTGAGCAGTTATGGAAAGTTACGATTCGTGATCTGAGTAGGATTGGAGTCCTAGTTGATATTGGGTTGGCCTAAGGGCTGGTTATATAATCAAGGGAGCCCAGAGCTCGTGGGGCACGACTTTAGGGCTGTTCCTCTTGTGTTCTATTGAATAAAATTGGTAGTTTGAAGGAACTTTTGTGCCTTGTTCGTCCGACTTGTTCCAGACAAGTTTTACTCGTCGAGTTTCTGGACAGCATTACCTTTTGTCGGTGGTTTTATCATAACTCGAGTTTTACAGATTCAATTGATGTGATTCTTTTTGGGTTGTCTTCACAACTTGATTGTATATCATATGTCAAAATTTCACGGTCATTGGATTTGTGGTCTATGATCTACACGAGTTTCTTTGCAGCATTCCAGAACTGTTTTTTCTCGGGTAGGGCAGAATGACCATTGATTGATCTTTAGATCATAACTTGAGTTTTTCTTGACGGATTTGAGTGATTCTTTTTGTGTTGTATTCGTGACTTGATTCTATCTGATATCTGTCACTTTTGTCACGGTGAAACACGTTTAGATTAGTCTCACACATGATTTCTTTAACATATCATTTTTCTGCCGAAAGGGTTGGGGTTTAATTGTTTCCGCTGCGTAAGATTTTTAAATCTACCATTCACCCCCCCTCTGGTAGATTTTCACGTGCTCTTCGATACTATAGACGAATTTGGTTCTTGGCTTTGGGGCGGGAGCAGAGCCGCCTTCAGGAGCTCCGGAGATCGCCAACCCGGTGGTCGAACGCCTCTCAATGACACCAAGGTCGTCAAGCACCGGCATCGTCCGCAAGAGCTCCCTGCTAAACTCTACCTCCATGTTCAGAGGGAGGAAAGCTGCCGGCGGAGCCAGGTCGTCACCCTTGACGTCGATGCCGTGCTGGAACTTCTTGAGGTGGAACTCCAAAGTTGCACCCTCCATGTTGGACTTCAAACCAGTCTCGATCCGGTCGTCGTCCAGCATACTGTTGAGGGCCCAAGCAAGCTTCTCTCTCTTCTTCAGCGGAGCCCACCTATTGGTCAGGAAGTTGCAAAACACCGCATGAGGAGTCACCCCTCCTTCCACGCACAGGCAGATCCTGGTCAGAGCAGTGTTGAAGGCGTCTGACAACACCGGAGCTTCACTCCAAACTGCAGTGTCGATGTTGGGGAGGCCTTCCGGCAACTCCAGCTTCTCGTGCTCCTCCACCCTGATGACAATCCAATCCTTCTTCCAGTCGTCCCACTTCCCAGAAGGGAACGACCGCAAGTACTTGTACGGGCACTTCTTGCGCTTCACAAAATAGTAGAAGCCCACGTACTCGTCACTCCTGCCCGTAGTGTGGACAGTGAAGAAGGTGCGGAAGAGCTCAATGCAGGGCGGAATACCCACCCACATCTCACAAAAGTGGACAAAGATCGACACCAGGAGAATGGAGTGGGGGCCAAGGTGGTACAGCTGCAGACCATAGAAGTCTAGCAGCATCAAGAAGAAAGAGGAGAAAGGTGGGATTAGGCCCACCATGGCGTACGCGGAGAAGTACACCATGTCGCCGGTGTGTTCCTTCTCGAACGGAAGCTTGCCGGCGTGGACCAAGTGGTTGAAGAAGTCAGGGGACCACCCCATGAGGGCCCGGACCTTCTTCAAATCACCGTCGGTCTTCAGTCGTCTATGGCGGAGACTCAACTCCGTCGTGGCACAGCGGGGCAAGAGATGGAAAACAAGCGGAAGTTTGGAGGGTTTGAGCGCAAGTTTGAATGAAAGGCGTAAAGAAGCCCCAAACGGTGTGTGCTTTCCTTCTTAAGTAAGCCCCTGCAACGCTTGGATGGAAACCGCAGAGGAGCCGGCGATACAAGTCAAAAACTTCACCCTGCCAATGACAAGGGGGCCCGGGGCCACCCTGACGATCAAGTCGAGATCCTTACCCCAGGAGAACGGTTTTCATCATGAAAGGCGGGAAACCCGAAGACGGCGACCTGATAGGGTGCACAGAACCGATACTGTCGGTACCCTAGAAATCGTACACCCCTTGAGGTTACAAAGATCTCAAAGGAAAGTCATCTATTTGGTTTGAAGACCCTCGGAAGCCCACATGTCAGACATAACCGGACCCGCTTCTCCAACATGGTTAATCCCTGGGTCGCCACGTGTACTACCAAACCGGAGCTACCGCCCACAAGGGGGAAGCTCCGGGCCATGTACGAAAATGGCACCTCCGGACTTAACCCCAGACCGAGAGAATCTCCAGACCTGACACGTGTCTGGTAGCCCCGAAGCTACCTGTTTCCCACAGCAAGCTCCGGAGCTGCCACGTGTCCAATCGTCGGATCTTCAGCCTCTGACCTCCGGAAGACCCCACAACGGCTCCGGATCTTCAAAGGGGAATCAAGGACTTCAAGACCCGATTAGGTTTCATTAATACCATATTAATGACACTTAAACAGATGATCTTAACACCAGTAACGGTGCTGTCAAAGCCCGTTACAGGGTCATTAAGAGCAATTAAATGTGTATCAATACTAGTAACCGCCGGGGCCACATGTCAGGCCAGGCTAACCTTGTAACGGCATGCCCTTGTACTATAAAAGGACAGGCCGACGACACATTCAAGGGGCGAGACGGACAAGAGAGGCTACACACGTGCCACAAACGCTCGTCACAAGCTCATATTGCTAATACAACAGCAACACACCCGTGGAGTACGGTATTACGCTCAGGCGGCCAGAACCACGTAAACTCTTGTGTCTCCTGTGTCAATTCCTACTCACCTTCTTTAATCTCCGCGCGCCCACACCGAACATCAAACTCCCCTATCACTTTAGTGGTGTAGGGAGATTTGCCGGTTCAAACCGCCGACAGTTGGCGCGCCAGGTAGGGGCGCCTGAGATTTTGAGAATGGTGAACTCAGCTGCTGGATCATCCAACGGTCAACCTGCTGCTCAGGCTGTCGGGGGCAAACCCTCCAATAGGCAGCCCCCAGTAGGAGCTTCAGCACCAGCAGGAGTCACACTCCCACCACCACCGTCTCTTTCCAGCAAATCGTGCTGGGCAACGAGATGGTGCGCCGGCATCAATTACTGCGTCGGCAAATCATGACAACTCGGAACACGCGCTCCATGCAGCGCGTGCTCTTCTTCAATGCCCACCACCTCCTGATGCATCCCGGGATGCACTGGAGCAGTGGAGGGCCGATGTGGAGCATTTGGTTGCAGCAGCAGCCAAACGCCTCAGCAACCAGAGTCCTCCTCCTTCAGGACGAGCCCCGTCGCAGCGGCGGACCTTGTCTGGAAGACTTGGTCTGCACGTCTCCAATAGCAGGAGACGTGCTGCATCGCAACAAGTGACGTCATTGCCCTCCGGGCACGACGCACTCACACGGTATCCAGGCTTTCGACTCATGACCTCCGGGCGGAGCTTCATCGCCGATACCGCCAGCAGGATGGCCGAGTCCATATTGAGCGTGCCCGTGAAATACGAGAAGCTCAGGACCTTTCTACTCTTGAAGGAGTAGGAGGAGGCTGTTCAGCCCTGGCCATGCACCTGCGCATGGTTAGATGGCCACAGAAGTTCCGGCCTCACCTGCTGGAAAAATTTGACGGGACTGTCAATCCCGCCGAATTTCTTCAGATATACTCCACTGCAATCTTGGCAACTGGAGGAAACGAGGCCGTGATGGCCAATTATTTTCCAGTGGCCTTAATTGGGACCGCCAGGTCCTGGTTTATGAGCCTTCCACCCAACTCTATCAACAATTGGGAGGAGTTGTGCCGTCAGTTCACTACCAACTTCGGGAGTTCATACACCTGACCAGGCACTGAACTAGACCTTTTTGCGGTCATGCAAAAAGGGGGAGATTCCTTGCGGTCATTCATCCAGAGGTTCTCTCAGGTACGAAACACTATCCCTTCTATCTCTAGCGCCTCTGTCATTGTGGCATTCAGAAAGGGCGTACGGGACAAGAAGATGTTGGAGAAACTGGCGATCAAGGAGATCACCAGCGTCACGGCACATCCAACGTTGCAGCTGCTGCAACTCCGGGTGGCCGGGGGCCACGCCCCGAGAAGCGACCTCGACCGTCTTCTGAAGACGGTGGCAAACCCAAAGTGTGGTGTCCCATGCACAAAACGGGCAGCCACAGTTTGGAAGACTGCCAGGAGGTCCAAAATCTTGTCGAGCGCTACAACAAGCGCCGGGACGAATCTCCTTTCTGACAGAGGGAAGGGAAGCAAAAGGTCGACGAAGCTCCGGCTGAAGAGGAGTTAGGGTTTCAGGATCCCAAAAAGGTCCTGAAGGCCGTTTACACCTCAGTCGACGATGATTCTGACGTCTCTAACAACGAGCGTCGGAAGACCATGAACACCATTTTTGGTGGATCATTGGATATCACCTCTCGTCGCGTCATCAAGACTATGCGATGGGATATGGCCGCTGTAGCCCCTACAGTCAGGCCAGAACCTCATCGGAAGTGGATGGACACTACCATCACTTTCGATGCTTCGCATTGCCCGCGGAGCATGGTTGGAGCAGGTCAGTTACCCTTGATGGTATCTCCTACCATCAATAACATCTAGCTCCACCATGTCATGGTAGATGAAGGTTCGGGGCTTAACCTCATTAGCTTCGAAGCTTTCACTAAGCTTCAGCTCCGACCTTCGGATCTCCATCCCTCTCGACCTTTCTCCGGAGTAGGTCCGGGGGCCATTACCCCACTCGGAGCTATTACTCTCCCTGTTACCTTCGGGACACAGGAGAAGTACCGCACTGAGAAGTTGGTCTTCGACGTCGCTCAGATCAACTTACCCTTCAATGCCATCTTGGGTAGGCATTCCCTATACAAATTCATGGCAGCTGCTCATTATGGTTATCTAGTGTTGAAGATGCCAACACCAGTAGGCGTTCTCCGGATCCACGGAGATCGTACTGCCGGAGTAACTGCTCTGGAAGAACTCCATGCACTCACCATGGCGCAAGAGGAGGACTCCAGGCAGGAGCAAACTCTAAAACCCCCGAGCATTCGTCAACGAGGCTCGACTTCCGCACCTCGTGTGCAGCCAAGCGGCGACGCCGACATTCCCATCAAAGTCGTCCAAATTGGTTCCGATGCCGCTCAGACCTCCCGTATATCGGGAGGGTTGAACGACAAATAGGAACTCACGCTCATCACTTTCCTCCGGGCTAACGTCGACGTGTTTGCTTGGCAACCGTCACAAATGCCTGGGATCCCCAGGGAAGTGATTGAGCACAATCTGAAGATCTACCCTGATGCCCGGCCTGTGCATCAGAAGCCTCGGAAGCAATCCGTAGAGCGGCAGAACTTCATCCGACAAGAAGTGAAGAAGCTACTCGAAGCCGGATTCATCCGAGAAGTCTTCCATCCAAAATGGCTGGCAAATCCAGTCGTTATGCCCAAGGCCGGCGGGAAGCTTTGGATGTGCATCGACTACACCACACTAAATAAGGCATGTCCGAAAGATCCATTCCCACTAGCTAGAATAGATCAGATAGTGGATTCCACCTCCGGGTGTGAATTACTGTGTTTCCTAGATGCATATTCCGGGTATCATCAAATCAGGATGTCTAGGGAGGTTGAAGAGCATACTTCATTCATCACAGTAGATGGATTGTACTGTTACACAGCCATGCCCTTTGGTCTCAAGAATGCAGCTTCAACTTTTGTACGAGCTATGTACAAAACTTTTGAAGAACTCATTAGAGACGTAGTGGAAGTGTACGTCGATGACATTGTGGTCAAGGTCAGGAACTAGGAGTCACTCCTTGACACCTTACAGGCTGTCTTTGACAAGCTGCGGGCCACCCGCACAAAGCTAAACCCAGACAAGTGCGTCTTCAGGGTTAGCTCCGAAAAACTTCTCGGTTTCCTAGTAAGTCACCGGGGCATAGAAGCTAATCCAGCGAAGATTAAAGCCATTGAAGACATGCGGCCACCAACCCGCATCAAAGACGTCCAAAAGTTAACTGGATGTCTAGCAGCCCTTAGCCGGTTCATATCAAGACTGGCGGAACGAGCACTCCCCTTCTTCAAGTTATTGAGGAAATTCGGACCATTCCAATGGTTCGAAGAAGTAGAGAAGGCATTGCAGGAGCTGAAACAGTTCCTCACCACCCTACCAATTCTGGTAGCTCCGAATCCTGGTGAGCCTTTGTTGCTTTATATTTCAGCTACTGACGAAGTCTTCAGTATGGTTCTGGTTGCGGAGAGACCAGAACTACCCCACACTCGGGAATCCAGACCCCTTCGGGAAGGTCCGGAGGTTCCTGAAAGCGAGTCTGGGTCCCAGCTCCCAGATTCGAATCCACAAGAAGTCACTTCAGGAGACCCAGACCCCTTTGGGAGGGTCCAGGTCATTTCTGAAGAAGCTCCGGGTTCCTCCAGCCAGAACCCGGAGGTCCCTGAAGGAAATCCGGGCTCCTCCGAGAGGATCCGGGTCAGTGAAGAGAAAGCTCCGGACCCCTCCGGGAGGGTCCGGACCATTCAACGCCTGGTGTACTTCATTAGTAAAGTATTACATGATGCCAAGACTCGATACCTAGAGGTGCATAAGCTGCTCTATGCAGTTCTTATTGCCTCCAGAAAGCTTCGTCATTACTTCCAAGCTCACAAAGTCTCAGTGGTGACCTCCTACCCACTACGAGCAATCTTGCATAATCCCAATTCAACTGGGAATATTGCAATGTGGGCAGCAGAATTGGCTGAATTTGATCTTGAATTTATTTCAAGACAAGCAGTCAAGAGTCAAGCATTGGCAGATTTTGTGGCAGAATGGACTCCCTCTCCATCAAACCCTGGGGGCCCCAGTGAGCAGAAGACAGAGCATCAAGCTCCAACCTTCACCGAGCCTCACTAGACCCTCTACTTCGACGGCTCCATGCAGAAGCAGGGGGTCGGAGCTGGAATTCTTCTCCTTGCACCGACTGGGGAGAAGGTGAAATACATGGTACACCTTGACTTCAAGGCAACCAACAACATGGCAGAGTATGAAGCACTCATCTACGGACTAAAGGTGGCACTGCCATATGATGTCAAGCAATTGCTGGTCAAGGGAGATTCACAGCTCATCATTAAGCAGGTGAAGGGTGAATGCTCCTGCAATAATCTCTAGCTAGCTGCTTACCCATAACGCTTCAGAAGGATTTCGAAGTCCTAGATCTCCACCATGTTCAGCGTGCCCATAACGCTGAAGCTGACGAACTCTCGACCAAAGCGTCAACCGGAGCTCCGGCTCCTGACAGAATCTTTGTCCGGAGGTTGTCAAAGCCAACAGCTCAGCCTGCCGAACTGAGCGAAGGGGGCGAGATCAGCATCCCGAAGCTGACGGTCCCGATGGCCCTGTTACCATGGCAGTCATCAAGGGTCATAGGTGCTGCCGGGAGCTCCGAGCAACCCAGCACGCAAGACTCAAAAGCTCAAGCTAGTTCCGATGCATGGATCTCGGAGATCCGGAGCTACTTGAAAGACAACATCCTTCCTGACGATGATATATGCGCTGACCGGGTAGTCAGATTGGCTAAAAGATACACGCTGGTAGAAGGAGATCTCTACCGACGCGGTGCCAACGGCATCCTAATGCGGTGTATCACAAGGGAAGAAGGATGCGAACTTCTCGCAGAAATCCATGGAGGCGAGTGTGGGAACCACGTGTCTTCCCGCACGCTGGTCGGTAAAGCCTTTCGACATGGCTTCTACTGGCCTACAGCGCTCTAGGATGCAACTGAGCTGGTGAAGAAATGTGAAGCATGCCAATTTCATGCAAAGCAAATTCACACACCAGCTCAGCCTTTACAAATGATACCTCCTACATGGCCCTTCGCTGTGTGGGGGATGGACATCTTGGGACCTTTCCCAAGAGCCGTCGGAGGTTACAAGTTCCTGTACGTCGCCATCGACAAGTTCACCAAGTGGCCGGAAGCAACTCCAGTTGTGACAATCAACAAGCAATCCGCTATCAACTTTTTGCAGTCCATTGTATGCAGATTTGGAGTCCCAAACAAAATCATCACTGATAATGGGACCCAATTCACAAGCTCAGCATTCCAAGGATATTGCGAAGACCTCGGCATACAAGTTTGCTACGCCTCCATAGCTCATCCAGCCAGCAATGGCCAAGCCGAGAGAGCAAATGCTGAAATCCTTAAAGGACTCAAAACGCGCACCTACGAGCGCTTGAAGAAACATGGAGCCAACTGGATCGAAGAGCTTCCGCCCACTTTATGGGCCAACAGGACATCTCAAAACCGGTCAACTGGAGAGACACCCTTCTTCCTGGTGTACGGAGCAAAAGCAATCCTTCCTCCGGAAATCACCTTGGGTTCACTCCGGGTCCAAATCTTCGACGAAGCCGCGCAGGACCAGCTCCGGCGTGAAGACCTAGACCTCCTTGAGGAGGGAAGGTGCCAAGCAGCTGTTCGGAATGCCCGATATCGCCAAGCCCTACGGCGTTATCACCAGCGGCATGTACACAACCGACAGCTCGAGGAAGGCGATCTGGTGCTACGGAGAATACAATCCAGAGAAGGGTTAAACAAACTCTCCCCTGGATGGGAGGGGCCCTTCCGAGTGATTAAAGTATCCCGTCCCGGAAGCGTTCGCTTGGCTACTGAGGATGGGACACCTCTCCCAAATCCTTGGATCATCGAGCACCTCCGTAAGTTCTACACTTAATACCACGGAGGTGAGTCTTGAGTAACTTGAGGTGTATGTTATAGAGTCATCGTACAGAGTCGGGTAGTTCCCCCGGGAGAGCAGCCGGACCTTTCCCAAAAGGTCCGCAAAGTTCATGCAACACTTGTCACAGTCTCAGGACTAAAAGTGCGGCTAACTACCCTGGGTCAAACGAGAAATGAAACACACTGAGCCTGGTTCCGTACCCTAAGACTGTACTTGTTTCCCCTATACCCCGGACCTATAATGAAAGACATCTTCATGTGAAATAGACTCCACGTGCATTTATTTTGTACAGGCTCAATATTTTTATTTTTCTCTTTCTTGTCTATAACAAAGACGTGCAATTCTTAAGAAATTTTAGTTCGACCAGTTTATATATGATTCGAGTTGTATTGTCAATTCTTTTGGATTCAAATATCGTTCATGGCCAACTCGCCTGAAAGCCGCCAAGCCAATCTAGGGCTGGAGTGTGCTATCGACTTAGCCTGGTCAAGCACCCTAAGTACGCCACTCTACCTACACCCCGGCAGGCCGAAGTAAGGCGGGTCCGTGGATAGTTAAATCTAGAAGAAAAGACAACGCATTCGATTGTATTTAAAATCGCGTTTGACTTAAAGTTTTCTTGAGAATTGTAAGCCGCGACGAAATTATAGACAAGGAACGAATTTTACTATTTTTCTTGGCTTAAGTGTGCAGGAAAAATAAAGTCTACATTGATGGAGAAAAGCCGGAGCTAACTAAGCTCCGACTCCCCTAAGGGGGTCAGCCCTTGACGCTGAATAAAAGATGGTGAGAAGACCCCGTAAATGGAGTCTGCTGCAAACAAACTAAGTGTTGGCAAAGGTCACTGCCGGAGCTACTCAGCTCTGACACCCCGGAGGACTAACTATCGATGCTCTACGTGTTGATAGAGACTATTGCCGGAGCTATCAAGCTCCAGCGATGGACAATGCCGGAGCTTCTAAGCTCCGAAAACCTCAGGGGGCCTTCACTATCAAAGACTTCGGACCTAAATTCTACAAGTTCGGGGCAAATGAGTCTTCAACAAAACACAATATCCTCTTGGTACATGTTCAAAATTAAATTGTGTACATCTACCAGGGGGCCAAGTGAAGATAAAAGTGTTGAAGACAAAAAGTGAAATTCACAAAAATTTGGGGATTTCATTCATCTGGAGACAAGGGATTACAAAATTGAGGAAGAAGAAGAGAAAATACAAGTGAGAATTACAGAGATGGTCCTAGACCCTATGGATGAATTGGGCGACCTTCTGGGCAACCTCTGATACGCTGGCTCGGGTAGCTTCGCCTTCTCCTTCGACGGGGCCTTCAAGCACCGGGTCCAGAGGAAATTGAGAGTTCCGGCTGGTGTAGCACGTCAGCACATACTCTGCGACGTTCTTCGCTAGGGATTGCCCCTCAACCTCCAGTTGGTCGCGATGACATCGCCCACCTTGGAGAGCTTGCTACCTGCTGCGCTCAACGCCTGCAGCGCTAGGTCCGGCTCCGGATCATCCGGGCACACGAGGCTGAAACCCATCGGTGTGAGCGCGTCGTTGGCCTTACCCAGGAACTCCCAAATCTGTAGGGAGTCGGCAGTCCTCAAGCCCTTCATTTCTTCTAAGGATCTCCTGGTCGCCGTTAGTTCGGAATTCTCACGGGCGAGGTGCTCAACTTCTTTGGTGTTTTGCTGAATCTTTTCAGCAACCCGCCTTTCGAGTTTTCCGAGCTCCTCCTCCCGGAGGTGGATCTTGTTCCGGCGGTCAACCAGGTCCTTCTATCTACCCCTCACTTTCTTCTCTCTAGCAGTAAGGGCACACTCTTGTTCATAGAGTTCCTGCCCTCGCACCCAGACCTTCTCCTCTTCCTCTTGGCAGCGCTCTTCAAATTTCTTGGTGCGCTCCTCGAGACCCTTGTCAGCCAGAGCCACCTTCTCGGCAAGCTCCTCCTCCCTCCTCAGGACATCATCCCGCAGCTCTAGGAGTTTTTGCTCTTCATCTTCGGGCCGTTTCTCCCTCTCTTCAAGTGCCTCTCGGCGCTTGATGAGCGTAGTGTTAATGGCCTCAAGACTTACATGGCGTTCCTCGGCCGCACTATTTGCTGCTTTGGCCTGATGGTAGATCTCCTGTGATTGGGCGTCGAGAGCACGAGTCATACTCTCCCTGTCATCCAACAACGTGCCCCAGTACTCTAGGCGGATCTTCTCCCGTTTGATCCACTCTTTGTCATCCGCTAGCCTCGACTGCGCTAGCTTGGTCTCGAAGTAGAGCCGGTTACGCCACCGCCTAAGGGTTTGGCGCTCCTCTTCAAGAGCCTTGCTGTCGTGGAAGAAGGCCAGTTGGACTTGACGCAGACTAGAACATGCGTTGTCAATAGATAGTGACAACGGGATGGGCTCCAGACCTGCTGGGGTCTCCTCCGCTGGTTCCAGCGGGTCTTCAGATACAAAAATTGGGTCCCACTCCACAAGAGTGGACCCCTGAGTCTCCAAGGCACTAGGGCCATCTTCCGGGATGGCCTCAGTCGCCATCGAAGAAGGCCCCGCCGCCAAGTCTTTGTTCACCCCCTCAGGCAGGGGGCCAGCGACTTCGCCTAGGCACCCCAGCTCGGCCGCATGTACCTCCGACGTCGTCGCTTCCGGAGCAGGAGCCGTTGCTGGCTCCGGTCTGGGCGCCTCTTCCGACGGAGGCTCGAGCTCTGTCACCTCTTCAATCACCGGCTCAGGAGCCGGAAGATCTTCAACATCGACCGGCCTTGTGATCGGAGCTCCAACAATGACCGGCTCAGCGGCTGGTGCTTTGGAGGTAGCCGGCCCAACTGCCGGAACTACCTCAGTTTCCGGCTCGCACGCCGGGGTTTCAGTCACCTCCGGCTCAACCGCCGGGGCTTCAACAATTTCCGGTTTAGAGGCCGGGATTACTGCTTCCTCCGGCTCAACAGCCGAAGCTTCCATCATCGCAGCACCAGAACCCGGAGCTTCAACCTCCAGGACAGGTGCTGCTGGCGCATCTTCACTCCAGTGGTTCGGCGCTACCACGGGAACTTTTGGGGATGAGTCGAGGTCCATGACCACGACAGCTGGCGCCGGAGCTGCAGCAGCTTCAGCCACCATTTGGGGCGGCACCGGGACAGGAGCAGAAGCTCCCACCCTCACGGCCTCAGACACTGTGGCAGAGGGTGGAGCCTCACTCACCTTCTTGGGGACGCTGCAGATGATGAACGAAGAAAATTAACAAATAGTTGCTACAACTAAAATAGCTATCTAAGGTAGAGATTAAAAATTACCTTGGGAGGCTTCCGCACCAGCTTGCGCGGAACCTTTTTCCCGGGCGTTCTGGGCTGGTCATAGCCGGCGTGGAAGCTCCGGAAGGCCCCCCGGAACTTGTTGCGGCCACGGGCGTTTCCCGAGTCGAGGCTCTCCTCAATCGGGAAGAACCCCCGGACCTGGAGGCCTCCACCGGCTCAGGTGCTGGAGTCGCGTGCCCGGAGCTAATACCCCGGGAGGATCCCACTGCGGGAACAGACGCGCTCCGGGAGGACCCCACTGCGGGAACAGCCTCGTTCTGGGAGGACCCCATTATAGGAACAGTCGCCACGGTTGTAGAAGACCTTCCCCTCTGGGGAGAAGGAGCCGAGGCGGAAGTAGCGGGCCTGACGGACCTTCCGTCGGCATGCTGCAGCTTCCTCTTCCGGCTCTCAGGTTCATCCGTCAGCTCCTTGCCCTTGCCGACGACCTCGACCCTTGGCTTTGGGGCAGGGACGTAGCCATCTTCGAGCATTCTGGGGATCGCCACCCGGGTGGTTGATCTTCTCTCGACGACACCAAGGTCGTCAAGTACGGGCATCTTTCGCTGGAGCTCCCTGCTGAACTCCACTTCCACGTTCAGAGGGAGAAAGGCCGACGGGGGAATCAAGTCATCACCGTCGACGTCGATGCCGTGCTGGAATTTCTTGAGGTGGAACTCCAAGGTTTTCCCCACCATGTTGGACTTCAACCCGGTCTCAACCCGGTCGTCGTCCATTACGCTGTTGAGGGCCCAAGTGAGTTTCCCCCTCCTATTGAGCGGCGCCCACCTGTTGACCAGGAAATTGCAAAATACCGCCTGATGAGTCAATCCTCCCTCCACGCATTGGCGGATACTGGTCAAAGCAGGGTTGAAAGCTTCCGCCAGCACCGGAGCTTCACTCCAGATCGTCGTGTCGATGCCGGGCAGACCATCGGGCAGCTCCAGCCTCTCGTGCACCTCCACTCTGACGACTATCCAGTCTTTCTTCCAGTCATCCCACTTCCCAGAGGGAAATGACCGGAGGTACTTGAATGGGCACTTCTTGCGCTTCACGAAGTAGTAGAAGCCAAGGTACTCATTGCTCCGGCCGGTGGTGTGGACGGTGAAGAAGGTCTAGAACAGTTCAATGTAGGGGGGATGCCCACCCACATATCACAGAAGTGGACGAAGATAGACACGAGGAGAATGGAGTGAGGGCCAAGGTGGTATAACTACAGACCATAGAAGTCTAGCAGCATCAAGAAAAAGGCAGGATCAACCCCACCATGGCGTACGAGGAGAAGTACACAATTTCACCGGCGTGCTCCTTCCCGAATGGGAGCTCCCCGCCGGCACGGACCGAGCGGTTGAAGAAGTCCGAGGACCACCCCATGAGGGCCCGGACCTTCTTCAAATCGCCGTCGGTCTTCAAGCGACTCTCGCGGAGACCCAACTCCATCGCGGCACGGCTAGGCAAGAGAAGAAGAGCGAAGCACGAGTTGGGAGTTTGAGCGCAAGATCAGATGAGAGGCGTAAAGAACTCCCGACGGTGCGCGCTTTCCTTCTTAAGTAAGCCCTTGCAACGCTTGGATGGAAACCGCAAGGAAGTCGAAGATACTATTCAAAAATTCAACCCAACCGATGACAAGAGGGCCCGGGACCACCCCGACGATCAAGTCGAGGTTCTTACCCAGGCGAACGGTTGTCATCATGAGGCGGGAAACCCAAAGGAGGCGGCCTGACAAGGCGGGAGGAACCGATACGATTTTCGTATTGGGAACCGGCGACCTTCAATTGCGTGAGATCCGCACGCCAAAGATCTCACCTGCCGCACGCGGGATGCGCCACACAGCAGAGGTCCAACTCTAAATCCTCGCCAACGGCACCCTCAAAGACCCTTGAAGACTCAGTTCAAGAGTCGCGAGGATGGACCCACCTCCGGTGGAATGACTTCACCCCAGTGGTCTTCCCCGGAGGTAGGTCCAGGGGGCCACTGTCGGTACCCTAGAAACCGTACACCCCTTGAGGTTACAAAGATCTCAAAGGAAAGTCATCTACTTGGTTTGGAGACCCTCAGAGGCCCACATGTCAGACATAACCGGACACGCTTCTCCAACATGGTTAATCCCTAGGTCGCCACGTGTACTACCATACGGGAGCTACCGCCCACAAGGGGGAAGCTCCGGGCCATGTACCGAAATGGCACGTCCGGACTTAACCCCAAACCGAGAGAAGCTCCGGACCTGACACGTGTCTGGTAGCCCCGGAGCTACCTGTTTCCCACAGCAAGCTCCGGAGCTGCCATGTGTCCAATCGTCGGATCTTCAGCCTCTGACCTCCGGAAGACCCCACAACGGCTCCGGATCTTCAAAGGGGAATCAAGGACTTCAAGCCCGATTAAGTGTCATTAATACCATATTAATGACACTTAAACGGATGATCTTAACAGTAGTAACATTGCTGTCAAAGCCCGTTACAGGGTCATTAAGAGCAATTAAACGTGTATCAATACTAGTAACCGTCGGGGCCACATGTCGGGCCAGGCTAACCTTGTAACGGCCTGCCCTTGTACTATAAAAGGACAGGCCGACGACACATTCAAGGGGCGAGACGGACGAGAGAGGCTACACACATGCCACAGACGCTCGTCACAAGCTCATATTGCTAATACAACACCAACACACCTGTGGAGTAGGGTATTACGCTCAGGCGGCCCGAACCACGTAAACTCTTGTGTCTCCTGTGTCAATTCCTACTCACCTTCTTGAATCTCCACGCGCCCACACCGAACATCAAACTCCCCTATCACTTTAGTGGTGTAGGGAGATCTGTCGGTTCAAACCGCCGACAGATACGATTTTCATATCGGGAACCGACGACCTTCAATTGCGTGAGATCCGCATGCTGAGATCTCACCTGCTGCATCTAGGATATGCCACGCGGCAGTGGTTTAACTGCGAACCATCGCCAATGGCACGTCCGAAGACCCTTGAAGACATGGCTCAAAAACCGAAGAATGGACCCACCTCCGGCGGAATGACTTCATCCAAAAAATCTTTCCCAGAGGTGGGCCCACGGGGCCACTATCAGTACCCTATGTACCGGATACCCCTTGAGATTGCAAAGATCAAAAGGAAACTCCATCTACCAGATTTGAAGACCTCTGAAGGCCCCACATGTCAGGTGTAACCGGACCTCCTTCCCCGACATGGTTAGTCCCAGGGCCGCCACGTGTATCATAAGACCGAAGCTATCGCCCACACATGGGAAAGCTCCGGACCAGATACCAATATGGCATCCCTGGACCTAACCCCAGACAGAGGGAAGCTCCGGTGCTGACACGTGTCTAACAGCACCCACGACGGTAAGCTCTGGATCTGCCACGTGGCTGAACCGCCGGACCTTCAACTTCAACAACCAGGCTGGTGGATCCCCAACGGCTCCGAACCTTCAAGGAGAAATCAAAGACTTCAAGACCCGATTAGGTGTCATTATTGCCATATTAATGACACATGATCGGATGGCCCTAAATACCGGTAACGGCACTGTTAAGGCCCGTTATCGGGCTATTAAGGGTAATTAACCTCATTAATTGTGTATCAAGCATGTGTAACCGCGAGGGCCACGTGTCGGGCTAGGCTAACGGTGTAACAACCAGTCCTTGTACTATAAAAGGACTGGTCGACGATACTCAAGGGACCTCTCCATACCACTTTTGGACTCCCTGACCTAGACGAGCTTCTTCTTCTGGAGCTTCTTCTAGACTTACATGCTCAATACAACACTAACACACCCTGTGGAGTAGGGTATTACGATCAGGCGGCCCAAACCATGTAAATATATGTGTCCACTTGTCATTCACCTTCTTGAATCTCTGTGCGCCCATTACCGAACTACAACTCCTTAATCTACCAACGGTAGTATCGGAAGATCTGCCGAATCCAAACACCGACAGAGTTTATTGATTTAATTTATTAGAGGCTCTAGTTGTAGCTTTGTGTTCAAAAAAACTAGAGTAGTGATTTAGAATGTAAGCTTGGTGCTTAGGTTAGAAATCACCATTGAATATCTCGTAGACCCACAGATTAAAGAGGTAGGCGGTAGGTGGTGACAACCCTATTTGTACTTAGTAATCCTTCATGTTCAGCTATGCCATAGGCCCTTGGCGGGAGTCGTCCTAGTGTTGTTAGGGGTAAACCCGTGCTTGAAGCAAGCAGCTACCGCAAATTCCTTTGAATTAGAATCAATACTTTGAATTCCTATCTGTTCCTTTCCTACAAAACAACTTTGTGTCCTTGGGTGAATTAGTTTGTACGATTAGCACACACGTTCTTTGGATTCAATACTCTTGGGAATACTCTTTTAGGGGAAGTGTTACACGGTAGTTTTCGTGCGCTTGCGGATTTTTATTTGTGACGTAAGAACGTCAATGACAGTGTGTATCGGGGTGTATTGTGGTGTATCGGAGTTAGCTTCAAAACTTTGCATGTAAACTCATACTTTAGCCTATTTTCCAATGTATTTAGCACCTATATCTCAAAATCTCCCGCTTGATGAATGCATTGGCAACACCACCTAGAATCTGAACATTGGCTTATTCACATAAAACTTTTTGAAAGCAAATTTCTCCCCCTTTTTGAAGATCAAAAATCAAATGAGAAAGAGATCTCAAAACACAAATTTCTCCCCCTAAGTAATGTGAAGAAACTTGTGAATGTGAAACAATGTGTGACATATTTTTCCCCCTTTAACAATGTATTCAACAATGTTCAAAAGAGAAAATTTAATTGTTTTGAGCATATTATAACATATAGATATAAAACAAAGTTCATCCGAGTCATACTATCAAGTTGCTTACACTATCACATCAATGAGATACATAAAGTAGTGTAAGACATGCTAGAGATCAAATGTAATTTTTCAATTTAAGCAAGTCATGATCTAACAAACTTAACTATTTCAACACCTGAAAGAATGACACTTGTTGCGACATTTTTATTATTTTCCAAAGCACAAATTCAGATCATATGACATTTGCAAGAGATTATATGTCGCATCAGTCTTATTCTAAACAACCAAGCCAATCCTATGTCATTTGACAATCAGAAGGTTAAGAACATGGTTTTAGTCATACACAACTTCTTCCAAGTTCATAACTAAGTGCAATGATGAGCCATCTCAAAAGAAGAAGTGCGATGCATGCATATTCTCTTGATCTTTTCTCATTTTTTTTTATTTGATCATAAAAGCTCAACATGTCAATAGTTGATGGATTAATTTTTCATTATTAAAAGCACTTGTGAGCATGCAACAAGTTGAAAACAACAAGAAAGTTTGATCATGACCAGATTTAGTGTAAGTAATTATTCCAATTACTAGTCATAGCAAAAACTACAAAATGTATAATAGGAGTAATTCAGTAACAACTTTCATCATGTAAAAGTAATCATAAAGTCATATATGTATGAAATACTATACTTATATTATTTTTAATTCAGATTCACAGATAGACTTCCCAAGTTTCAAAACTCCCCCTCAATTTAAGCCATGAGGATGCATAACCCCTATTTCACCACGAGTGAAACAAAAACGAGTGAAATCCAAAGATTTTGTAAAAATGTCAGCCAATGGTTATTCAGTATCTACATGGTGAAGCACAGTGTTTCATTTTTCAACATTATCACGAAGAAGTGATATCTAATGTCAATGTGCTTTGTTCTAGAATGTTGCATGGGGTTTTTAGCAATGCAAATGGAACTAGTGTTATCACAAAACAGCGAAACACTTTCTAAATCAACCCCATAATCCCAAAGAGTTCGAACAATCAAAAGAATTTGTGAGAAAGCGAGCAGCAGCTATAGATTCAGATTTAGCCGTGAACTTTGTTTTCTAAAAGACCTAACAACGAGTGAATTACCAAGAAAAAACAAGCACCCAAAGTACTTTTCCTAACAATCCTCCAACCCCCAAAATCAGCATCCAAAAAAGCTTCCAAAGTAATGGTTGAGGAAGAAGGAAGAAAAATGCCAAATTCTTGAGTTCCATGTGAGTAATTGAGAAATCTTTTGTTGGCTTTACGATGTGAAGCACGTAGGGAAGCTTGAAATCATGAACAAAGACATATGCTGAATTGTATGTGTTGACGGTTTGAACCGGCAGATCTCCCTACACCACTAAAGTGATAGGGGAGTTTGATGTTCGGTGTGGGCGCGCGGAGATTCAAGAAGGTGAGTAGGAATTGACAAAGGAGACACAAGAGTTTACGTGGTTCGGGCCGCCTGAGCGTAATACCCTACTCCACGGGTGTGTTGGTGTTGTATTAGCAATATGAGCTTGTGACGAGCGTCTGTGGCACGTGTGTAGCCTCTCTCGTCCGTCTCACCCCTTGAATGTGTCGTCAGCCTGTCCTTTTATAGTACAAGGGCAGGCCATTACAAGGTTAGCCTGGCCCGACATGTGGCCCCGGCGGTTACTAGTATTGATACACGTTTAATTGCTCTTAATGACCCTGTAACGGGCTTTGACAGCACCTTTACTGGTGTTATGATCATCCGTTTAAGTGTCATTAATATGGTATTAATGACACTTAATCGGGTCTTGAAGTCCTTGATTCCCCTTTGAAGATCCGGAGCCGTTGTGCGGTCTTCCGGAGGTCAGAGGCTGAAGATCCGATGATTGGACATGTGGCAGCTCCGGAGCTTGCTGTGGGAAACAGGTAGCTCCAGGGCTACCAGACATGTGTCAGGTCCGGAGCTTCTCTCGGTTTGGGGTTTAGTCCGGAGGTGCCATTACGGTACATGGCCCGGAGCTCCCCCCTTGTGGGCGGTAGCTCCGGTTTGGTAGTACACGTGGCGACCCAGGGATTAACCATGTTGGAGAACCGGGTCCAGTTATGTCTGACATGTGGGCCTCCGAGGGTCTTCAAACCAAGTAGATGACTTTCCTTTGAGATCTTTGTAACCTCAAGGGGTGTACGGTTTCTAGGGTACCGACAGTGGCCCTCTGGACCTACCTCCGGGGAAGACCACTGGGGTGAATTCATTCCGCCGGAGGTGGGTCCATCCTCGCGACTCTTGAACTGACTCTTCAAGGGTCTTTGAGGGTTCCGTTGGCGAGGATTTAGAGTTGGACCTCCGCTGCGTGGCGCATCCCGCGTGCGGCAGGTGAGATCTTTGGCGTGCGGATCTCACGCAATTGAAGGTCGCCGGTTCCCAATACGAAAACTGTATTGGTTCCGCGCGCCTTGTCAGGCCGCCGCCTTTGGGTTTCCGCCTCATGATGACAACCGTTCGCCTGGGTAAGAACCTCGACTTGATCGTCGTGGTGGTCCCGGGCCCTCTTGTCATCGGCTGGGTTGAATTTTTAAATGGTATCTTCGACTTCCTTGCGGTTTCCATCCAAGCGTTGCAAGGGCTTACTTAAGAAGGAAAGCGCGCACCGTCGGGAGTTCTTTACGCCTCTCATCTGATCTTGCGCTCAAACTCCCAACTCGTGCTTCGCTCTTCTTCTCTTGCCTAGCCGTGCCGCGATGGAGTTGGGTCTCCGCGAGAGTCGCTTGAAGACCGACGGCGATTTGAAGAAGGTCCGGGCACTCATGGGGTGGTCCTCGAACTTCATCATCCGCTCGGTCCGTGCCGGCAGGGAGCTCCCATTCGAGAAGGAGCACGCCGGCGAAATGGTGTACTTCTCCTCGTACGCCATGGTGGGGTTGATCCCGCCTTTTTCTTCCTTTTTCTTGATGCTGCTAGACTTCTATGGTTTGTAGTTATACCACCTTGGCCCTCACTCCATTCTCCTCGTGTCTATCTTCGTCCACTTCTGTGAGATGTGGGTGGGCATCCCCCCTGCATTGAACTCTTCTGGACCTTCTTCACCGTCCACACCACCGGTCGGAGCAATGAGTACCTTGGCTTCTACTACTTCGTGAAGCGCAAGAAGTGCCCATTCAAGTACCTCTGGTCGTTTCCCTCTGGGAAGTGGGATGACTGGAAGAAAGACTGGATAGTCGTCAGGGTGGAGGAGCACGAGAGGCTGGAGCTGCCCGATGGTCTGCCCGGCATCGACACGACGATCTGGAGTGAAGCTCCGTTGTTGGCAGAAGCTTTCAACCCTGCTTTGACCAGGATCTGCCAATGCGTGGAGGGAGGATTAACTCCTCAGGCGGTATTTTGCAATTTCCTGGTCAACAGGTGGGCACCACTGAAGAGGAGGGAGAAACTCGCTTGGGCCCTCAACAGCGTAATGGACGACGACCGGGTTGAGACCGGGTTGAAATCCAACATGGTGGGGAAAACCTTGGAGTTCCACCTGAAGAAATTCCAGCACGGCATCGACGTCGATGGTGATGACTTGACTCCCCCGTCGGCCTTTCTCCCTCTGAACGTGGAAGTGGAGTTCAGCAGGGAGCTCCGGCAAAAGATGCCCGTACTTGACGACCTTGGTGTCGTCGAGAGAAGATCAACCACCCGGGTGGCAATCCCCGGAATGTCCGAAGATGGCTCCGTCCCTGCCCCAAAGCCAAGGGTCGAGGTTGTCGGCAAGGGCAAGGAGCTGGCGGACGAACCCAAGAGCCGGAAGAGGAAGCTGCAGCATGCCGACGGAAGGTCCGTCAGGCCCGCTACTTCCACCTCGGATCCTTCTCCCCAGAGGGGAAGGTCTTCTACAACCATGGCGACTATTCCTGTAATGGGGTCCTCCCGGAACGAGACTGTTCCCGCAGTGGGGTCCTCCCGGAGTGCGTCTGTTCCCGCAGTGGGATCCTCCCGGGGTATTAGCTCCTGGCGCGCGACTCCAGCACCTGAGCCGGTGGAGGCCTCCAGGTCCGGGGGTTCTTCCCGATCGAGGAATGCCTCGACTCGGGAAACGCCCGTGGCCACAACAAGTTTCGGGGGGCCTTCTAGAGCTTCCACGCCGGCTATGACTAGCCCAGAACGCCCGGGAAAAAGGTTCCGCGCAAGCTGGTGCAGAAGCCTCCCAAGGTAATTTTTAATCTCTACCTAGGATAGTTGTTTTAATTGTAGCAACTGTTTGTTAATTTTCTTCGTTCATCATCTGCAGCGTCCCCAAGAAGGGGAGTGAGGCTCCACCCTCTGCCACAATGTCTGAGGCCGTGAGGGTGGGAGCTTCTGCTCCTGTCCCGGTGCCGCCCCAAATGGTGGCTGAAGCTGCGGCAGCTCCGGCGCCGGCTGTCGTGGTCATGGACCTCGACTCATCCCCAGAAGTTCCCGTGGTAGCGCCGGACCACGGGAGTGAAGATGCACCAGCGGCACCTGTCCTGGAGGTTGAAGCTCCGGGTTCTGGTGCTGCGATGATGGAAGCTTCGGCTGTTGAGCCGGAGGAAGCAGTAATCCCGGCCTCTGAGCCGGAAATTGTTGAAGCCCCAGTGGTTGAGCCGGAGGTGACTGAAACCCCGGCGTGCGAGCCGGAAACTGAGGTAGTTCCGGCAGTTGGGCCGGCTACCTCTGAAGCACCGGCCGTGAGCCGGTCATTGTTGGAGCTCCAATCACAGGGCCGGTCGATGTTGAAGATCTTCCGGCTCCTGAGCTGGTGATTGAAGAGGTGACGGAGCTCGAGCCTCCGTCGGAAGAGGTGCAAAGACCGGAGCCAACAACGGCTCCTGCTCCGGAAGCGACGACGTCGAAGGTACATGCGGCCGAGCCGGAGTGCCTAGGCGAAGTCGCTGGCCCCCTGCCTGAGGGGGTGAACGAAGACTTGGCGGCGGGGCCTTCTTCGATGGCGACTGAGGCCATCCCGGAGGACGGACCTAGTGCCTTGGAGACTCAGGGGTCCACTCTTGTGCAGTGGGACCCAATTTTTGTATCTGAAGACCCGCTGGAACCAGCGGAGGAGACCCCAGCAGGTCCGGAGCCCATCCCGTTGTCACTGTCTATTGACAACGCATGTTCCTGTCTGCGTCAAGTCCAACTGGCCTTCTTCCACGACAGCAAGGCTCTTGAAGAGGAGCGCCAAACCCTTAGGCGGTGGCGTAACTGGCTCTACTTCGAGACCAAGCTGGCGCAGTCGAGGCTAGCGGATGACAAAGAGTGGATCAAACGGGAGAAGATCCGCCTAGAGTACTGGGGCAAGTTGTTGGATGACAGGGAGAGTATGACTCGTGCCCTCGACGCCCAATCCCAGGAGATCTACAATCAGGCCAAAGCAGCCAATAGTGCGGCCGAGGAACGCCATGTAAGGCTTGAGGCCATTAACACTACGCTCATCAAGCGCCGAGAGGCACTTGAAGAGAGGGAGAAACGACTCGAAGATGAAGAGCAGAAACTCCTAGAGCTGCGGGATGATGTCCTGAGGAGGTAGGAGGAGCTTGCCGAGAAGGTGGCTCTGGCTGACAAGGGTCTCAAGGAGCGCACCAAGAAATTGGAAGAGCGTTGCCAAGAGGAAGAGGAGAAGGTCTGGGTGCGAGGGCAGGAACTCTATGAACAAGAGTGTGCCCTTACTGCCAAAGAGAAGAAAGTGAGGGGTAGAGAGAAGGACCTGGTTGACCGCCGGAACAAGATCCACCTCTAGGAGGAGGAGCTCGAAAAACTCGAAAGGCGGGTTGCGGAAAAGATTCAGCAAAACGCAAAAGAAGTTGAGCGCCTCGCCCGTTAGAATTCCGAACTGACGGTGGCCAGGAGATCCTTGGAAGAAATGAAGGGCTTGAGGACTGCGGACTCCCTACAGATTTGGGAGTTCCTGGGCAAGGCCAACGACGCGCTGACACCGATGGGTTTCAGCCCCGTGCGCCCGGATGATCCAGAGCCGGAGCCGGACCTAGCGCTGCAGGCGTTGAGCGCATCAGGTAGCAAGCTCTCCAAGGTGGGCGATGTCATTGCGGACCAACTGGAGGTTGATGGGCAATCCCTGGCGAAGAACGTCGCAGAGTATGTGCTGATGTGCTACACAAGCCGGAACTCTCAATTTCCTCTGGACCCGGTGCTTGAAGGCCCCGTCGAAGGAGAAGGCGAAGCTACCCGAGCCAGCGTATCGGAGGTTGCCCAGAAGGTCGCCCAATTCTTCCATAGGGTCTAGGACCATCTCTGTAATTCTCACTTGTATTTTCTCTTCTTCTTCCTCAATTTTGTAATCCCTTGTCTCCAGATGAATGAAATCCCCAAATTTTTGTGAATTTCACTTTTTGTCTTCAACACTTTTATCTTCACTTGGCCCCCTGGTAGATGTACACAATTTAATTGTGAACATGTACCAAGAGGATATTGTGTTTTGTTGAAGACTCATTTGCTCCGAACTTGTAGAATTTAGGTCCGAAGTCTTCGATAGTGAAGGCCCCCTAAGGTTGTCGGAGCTTAGAAGCTCCGGCATTGTCCATCGCTGGAGCTTGATAGCTCCAGCAATAGTCTCTATCAACACGTAGAGCATCGATAGTTAGTCCTCCGGGGTGTCGGAGCTGAGTAGCTCCGGCAGTGACCTTTGCCAACACTTAGTTTGTTGGCAGCAGACTCCATTTACGGGGTCTTCTCACCATCTTTTATTCAGCGTCGACGGCTGACCCCCTTAGGGGAGTCGGAGCTTAGTTAGCTCCGGCTTTTCTCCATCAACGTAGACTTTATTTTTCCTGCACACTTAAGCCAAGAAAAATAGTAAAATTCATTCCTTGTCTATAATTTCGTCGCGGCTTACGATTCTCAAGAAAACTTTAAGTCAAACACGATTTTAAATACAATCGAATGCGTTGTCTTTTCTTCTAAATTCAACTATCAATGGACCCGCCTTACTTCGGCCTGCCGGGGTGTAGGTAGAGTGGCGTACATAAGGTGCTTGACCAGGCTAAGTCGATAGCACACTCCAGCCCTAGATTGGCTTGGCGGCTTTCAGGCAAGTTGGCCATGAACAATATTTGAATCCAAAAGAATTGACAATACAACTCGAATCATATATAAACCGGTCAAACTAAAATTTCTTAAGAATTGCACGTCTTTGTTATAGACAAGAAAGAGAAAAATAAAAATGTTGAGCCTGTACAAAATAAATGCACGTGGAGTCTATTTCACATGAAGATGTCTTTCATTATAGGTCCGGGGTACAGGGGAAACAAGTACACTCTTAGAGTATGGAACCAGGCTAAGTGTGTTTCATTTCTCGTTTGACCCAGGGTAGTTAGCTGCACTTTTAGTCCTGAGACTGTGACAAGTGTTGCATGAACTTTGCGGACCTTTCGGGAAAGGTCCGGCTGCTCTCCCGGGGGAACTACCCGACTCTGTACGATGACTCTAT